>CM016623.1:32863290-34120710 GCA_005393395.2 Gossypium australe | reverse complement strand
TGTTTAATAATTTGATTTAGTTTGATTTTAATTTTTAGTTTCTTTAAATTTTAAAATTTATTTTGACCATTCATTTGGTCAACATATTTTTTAGTGTAAAAGTTTAAAAACTTCTTTTCAATATTTTTTAAAAATAATAAATTTTCAATAAAAAAAAATTAATTAATATTTTTATATGATATTTTTTAAAAATTATATAAAGCTTTTAGGTATTTTTTATTATTTTAAAAAAATATTATTTTTACATCATAAAATTTAAAATTAAATATAAATCAAATAAATATAGAATTTTGTTTAGATTCTAATTATAACGATTGTTTAATTTATATTCCATAAACCGTTCAAACACCTCGGTTCAAGTCGTTTTCAATTTTCTTTTTTACTTAATCTTATTAATTAATAGAGATATAGTAATACTAAAATTTAAGATGTCGATAGAGAATTAGCTCAGTTGACATTGATATTGTTGTCAATGTAGAAAGATATGTGTTTAAACATGTAGAAGGACGTTTATACTCTTATTTAATGGTTGGGGAGGAGTTATAGGTAATTTTAAGTCATAAAAGAAACTAAAATTTAATATCAATATCTAATATATATTAATATTTATTTAATACTATCAATAAATGTTGGATTGCATTCCCAAGTAAAAAAAATAGCTTATCCTAACCATTACATTGTTGAAAAAAACAATCACCAAAATCTCAATACATCTTTCTGAAGTTTAGAAAAGAAAATTAAAGGATAAATGAGAGGTATCAAAATTAAGAAGAAAATAAAGAAAAACGATGAATTATTTTGTGATAAAATTACATGGAAAAGTAAAATTTACAATTATAATCAAATAATGTTTAGTTTAGGTCAAGAAAAAAATAGTTATAATATATCCAACCAAAGCAATGAGCCATTGTTATAAGAATCGAACAAAGACATAAAATAGAATATAGAGATTTTTTTTTAATTTAAATAATTGAGTCAATTAGATTAGTCCATTATGATTTATTTAACTATGTTTTTGATCATTTATTTTAATTTTTTTTAACTTAGACACTAAATTTTACATTCATTCCTATTCTGGTTACCCATCATTAAATCGATAAGGAAAATAATAACATGATCTTTCTTTAACTGAAATAATAACACATTTAGTCATCAATATTTACATATTCTATCAATTTGATCTTAATTCTAAATAATTCAATAAATTTAACCATTCACATTTATAAATTCTATTAATTTTATCCTCACAAAGAATTCAACTTTTAAAATAGAGGCATTTTATGTTTATAAATTTGTAAAAAAAAAAAAAAAAAAAAACTTTTCAAGTTCTGCCAAATATGCTAGCAAAAGAATTATCATCACATAGATAATGAAAAGGTTTAAAATATATATCACATGTTTAATTTACTTTTTACTTTTATTAAATATATTTATATAATTATCTTTTTATTTTACTTGTAGAAATACTAAACTCAATGATAATCTTTGATTTAATATCTGTACTTGGTTCTTTTCTCAATTCTAATATCCAAAAACCATAAATTTCATAACAAGTTCAAATTTACACAAAATTCAAATTAATATTAATTACATAGAAATAGAAAACTTGATCATCTTAATTTTATGTTTTTTTATAGTGGAAACATTATAATTTATCTCTTACGATTTATTGATTTATGCTTATTATTATAATTTTCTCTTGAACAGTTTTAGATTGAAAAATCTTAATGGAAAAATTATGTACATGCATGCATTTCCCAAAATTCTTCATTAGTAAGAGATTTTATTGAAAAGCCTGATGGAGAAATGGATATGGTATTATGTGATGCCAAATATTTATATTACAACTATGTTACATTTGTACAATTGGAGAAGTTTTTTTTTCTTTTTTTTTGGGTTTTATAAAATTATAGATGTAGAATGTCTCTGTTTTAAAAGCTGAAAGCTTTGGTTAGGAAGTTTGACTATCAAAGTGATAGAATTTGTAAATGTGAAAGGTTAAATTTATTGAATTATTTATAATTAGGATCAAAATGATAATATATGTAAGTATTGAGAACTAAATGTATTATTATACCAGTAAGAAAAAGGTTTTTCGTTATCAATTTAATGGCGGATGATCAAAACAAGAATGAATACAAAGTTTAGTGCCTAAATTGAATTTTTTTTAAGATTAAGTGACCCAAAACAAGAATGTAAGCATAGTTAAATGACCATATTAAGTACCCTATTTTTTAATTGGGTAATTTAATATATATCTATATATATATATATATATATATTATAAGGTTTCTCAAATTTTAATGTGTTTACACTATAATATTTGACATGAAGCAAAAGAGATAAAACATTTGTGGAAGGGAAAATTACAACATAAACCTCTCTCCATTTTTATATTTTTAATGTTGTTATGCAATTATTTTCATAAATCCTACCAAATAATGTTTGCTACTTTTTAAATTTTTTTTATAATAAATCCTCCAACATGTTAAAAAAATAATATATCCATATTTCTTAAAAGTCTTCCAACATGTATATAAATATAAATATATATATTCTATATATATATATATATCTTTCAACTATATCACTTCTTTACATATATTCTTTTAATAAAATAAAATATTTTTTAAAAACTTTCAAAAGAATACTTTTTATGTAACACCCCAAAACCAGGCCTAGAAGTTTAGACCGAATCCCGGATGTCACATTGATCACCGAAGTGATCATAGGTAAATTTTTACAATGCAAGTTATCACGTCAAATCAAAACACTTAACCATTTAAAATTCAAATAGTAAAATTACAGTTAAGTTTAATATACTTATTTAACTGAAATAAAATCGCATAAAACTTAAAACGAAATTTTACCACAATTTTCATAAAACCTTACATTTGAAAACTGATTAGCAAAGTAGTAACCCAAAACCCAAACGGATAATTTATTTTCCACCGAGACTGTCCGAGACCTCCGCTTACTAAGTCCAACGTCAGAATTCAAAAAGGGTACCTGAAAAGAAACACTAAGAGGGGATGAGCTACTCGAGCTCAGGGTGAGTCCGAAACAAGTCTCAAACAGAGATATAGAATTCAAAACAGTAGCACAATAGATTTTCAGTTACTCGCGGAGTCAGAACGCACACTTGGGACTAATGTCCCAATAGAACTTAACAACCAGAGCACATCAAATTCACTCAAATACTCAGCTCAAATGTTGATCAGACAAACAGATTATAGACAACTAGTCTTGTAGTCAGAACACAGACAGATGCAGATGAAATGCAGTCAGATAAATATAATCCACCCATCCAGCCAACACACTTTTCTGTCCCCCTATCACACCTCATAAGAACTGTTAAAGCTCATCCAATCAATCACACCAATTAGGACCTCAGAAGGCCCATCCAACCCTACACTCCAAATATGTGGACTAAGCCACTCAGATAATAATACGTAGCAGGGCTAGTGTATGTGCTGTACTGTGCAATGTGGTAGACCACGGTACAGGCCAGATCAGATAATGATATGCAGCAAAGCTGAATCACGTATAGTACAGTGCAATGCGGTAATCCGCATGTTGCAGTTAAATTGCCAAATCGGATAATAGTGCACAGTGAAGCTGACGCACGTCCGGTACAGTACGATAAATCGCTGTACGTATAAGTTTGCAGTTAAACTGCCAGTTCAAAATAGATACAATCTTCATTCTCTTCACAACCGAACCCAAAATATTTTATGCAAATGCATGAATGCATTCAAGCTAACAGAACAGAGACACATCACAGACAGTCAGTCAGAACAGTTACGTAGCACACTCTTCAGACCAGATTCAAAATCATACATCACACCCAACCATCACAGATATCGAGTCTTGAACAGCCTCACTAAACTTAGTTAAGGGTCAGAGCACACACAAACACATATTTAGATCAGAAATGCATACAAAACCATTATAAATGTCTTAAGACCACACGCCCGTGTGCTTTGGCTGTGTGGTATTGCCTAGGCCGTGTGGGAGATCAAAAGCTTTTTACGAGGAGGGGCACACGGACGTGTGACAGAGGCACACGGACGTGTGACAGAGGCACACGCCCGTGTGAAGAGAGGCACACGTCCGTGTGAAGAGAGGCACACGTCCGTGTGGACCAGGGACATGGCCGTGGGGACAGGCCGTGTAACTCTCTATCCATTTGCACTAAATTTGAGTACAGGACTGACACGGGCGTGTGAGGGTCTCACACGCCCGTGTGCCCACCAGACACAGTCGTGTTTCCATAACACATAGGCCCGTGTGGAATCCCTGATTCCCAAATTAGCCACACGGCCGTGTGGCACCAAAATTGGCCCGAAAATCCTAATTCCCAAAAGCACACGGTCGTGTGGACTAGCACACGCCCGTGTGGAAACTCCAGTGCCACAAAACCACCTCGGAATAGGCCAAAACCACCATTCTAGCCATCCAAACCGGTCCCTAATCTTTACAATAACGAGATTATAGCAAAATATGGCATATACCCCGTATTATTCAACCTCTAACACCCAAAATCAAAGGAATTAAAACACACTCAAGAGATACCGAAACAAATAATAGCAAAGTAAAATAGAAGAGTTTCGTATCCCACACCTGATTTGACGACGGAGGAGCGAAAATCTTCGAAGTATCCGCAACAAAACCGTTTTCCAAAAGAACGAAAGAAAAAAATAAAAAATTAAAAAATAATAATAACTAATTATTATTACTAATTAAAAACAAAACATAATAATAAGGTTCCCCCAAAATGCGCACCTAAAGACTCGAACCCAGAACCTTGAGATTAACTTCACACAACCAAACCACTAGACCAGTAAGCCCATTCTCGTCACTCACATGCAAGACTAACCACTAAGACAGAACTTCTAGCCCCTAAAATCCAGGGTGTTACAACTCACTCCTCCTTAAAGAAATTTCATCCCCAAAATTTCCAACTAACAGAATAATGGTATAACACGAATTATGCTATCACGCTCCCGTTGCGCACTCTAACTCAAGCAAAACCAAATCGAACCTAAGACCTCATACACACACCCAAAACACTTAACCACTGAAGTAGATACACAATTTCAATACTCTAATTTAAGCATCGAATCATTCACAATTATACCTATCTCAAAATCTTCGAGGACACTCCCGGATCCAATGCTCGGTGGATCAGCATCGAAGACACGCTCCCACCTTTTTCCAACAATTGACCAGATGGCGCTTCTTACAGTGCTCGTAAGACGAAACGCTCGCACCACCACTAGCACCCTCTGCAGAACCACTATTGCCTCTCAAATGCATTCTAACACGCTTTGCAGAATGAGGCCCCAACCTCAGAGGATTGCGATCTCTCTTCTTTCCACAATCCACACACCTACTTTGTACTAACTCTTCATGCCTGTCCAACCTAGCCTTGAGCACTTGCTCAAGCACTTCTCAAACCACTCGAGTCAATGCCTCAGTACCAAGCTCCGGGTAATCGCTACCCGTAATTGGCAAAATTGCACTGCCCTCCGACCCCTAAACAGACACATGCCCCGGAGAAGTGGATGACTTCTCGCGATCTTGCTTACCTTCGGAATCCATATCCGCCCTGTGAACTTAAGATATCTACACTTCCAGAAAACGAACACAGGTTAAACACAGAAATCTATATGTAACACCCCTAACCCGTATCCATCACAGGACTAGGGTTATGAGGCATTACTGGTCGAATCATAACATTTAAACAACCATTTCTCACACATCAGCATATCATAATTAATCAATAACACAAAGTCCCTTAGAAGGTCTAGAGACCTTAAACATGCTTTAGAGAAGGTTCGAGACTGAACCGATCTTGTATGGAAACTTTGCGGAACTTAGAAAATTTTTCTTTTAAAACAGGGCACACGCCTTAGACCATGTCTCACCCTGTGTGCAACACTGATTTGGGTCACACGGCCTATCTCACACCCGTGTGTCTGGCCCATGTGCAACACTGAATTGAATCACACAGCCTGTCATACGCACGTGTGTTTGGCCCGTGTGCAAATCTGACTTACTTTGAATTGGGACATTGAAGGACACGATCGAGACACACGCCCATCTGCTCAACCGTGTGGGCAATTATAGGCCATTTACAAGGCCAACTTGCCACCCATTTTAGGTCATTCCTATAAGCATCACTCTATACTCAATTCATGCCCAATTAATGGTCAAAATCCTACCAAAACATATACAATTTATGCTACATTATCTTCATTCATTTCCATATACAATTCCAACTCAAAACATGTCCATTTCATGAACCAATTCCATACCAAAAGCATATGATTCACACCTCATTTCAAATCATTTTAAACATCCAATATATTCACCATCTCAATTACCAAATCAAGTATGAAACATACTATTTCTATTTCACTAAAGCATACCATATTGGCCATTCACACAAGACCATATATACACATCACATACACTATTTTCACATAGCAAAACATATACCAAAATCAATCTAAAGTCTTATCCATTATCAAGCCATGTCACATGGCAAGATTTATACATCTCAAAACATTCCACAACCTCACTAGCCTATACATGCCATATACCATAAATACAACTTCCAAAAGGTACCAAATTAGATGTCCGATAGTGTGATTGAGTAGCTGACGATCCCCGGATCCGAGCAAGTTTTAAATACCACTGTAAAACAAAGAAAGACTTAACATAGTAAGCTTTAAAGCTTAGTAAGTTCGTAATATAACATAATTAACTCAATAATTTAAATTCATTATGCAAAATTAACTAACACTTAGTTCAATTCACATCACTACTCAATCTCATCCATGGCTATTACTCACTTTCATACCATATCTATAGGTTCATATACATGCATTTATAATGCTACTCAATCCAACTCTTTTCATCATTCATTCACATAATCTTCCATCTATCTCATACACAATATCATCAACCACTTAGGTTCTGTACATACCTATACCATCACGTATTTATCTATCACATTTACCACTTCAATGCTCAAGGCCATAATTTATTCGATCCTCGTTAAACGTTCGATGAACTCACACACTTAGTGCCAATTAATTAGCCAAAGCTATAGTAATATCGCACACTTAGTGCCATCACATTAAACTGAATTTGTCTCGGTATCGCACATATAGTGCCAGATAATACAGCCAATGCTATCTTTATCTCGCACACTTAGTGCCATTCATAATTGTAACGATTCCATTTACGCACACTTAGTGCCCCATATCTTCAAACTCACATTTCTCATTATCAAACTCCACAATCACATTTACATTCATTTCATCACATAAGAACGTTATGTAAATAATACATATTTTATACGAACTTACCTTAGGCTTAGAAATGACGAGATTAGTCGATCAATCGAGCACTTTGTTTTTGCCTCGATCTAGGTCTGAATTTCTCCTTTCTTGATCTATATAATATCAAATTCAACTCATTCAATCACATTTTCACTCAATTTAGTCCACAACACATAATTAGGGCATTTTACACATTAGCCCCCTAATTTCCATATTTTTATCAATTTAGTCCTTTTTGCATAAAATTACAAATTCAATAAATTTCTTAGCAATCCATGTTAGCCGAATTTATCACATGCTACTAGCAACCTATAACTTTCATTTATTTCATATTTTAGCCCCTCAATTTCTCATTTTCATGATTTAATCCTTAATAGGCAAATTTCATCAAAAATCATTATACAAAACATGTATATCAACCATCAAACACTTAGTTTTCATCATCAAATATTACAAAACTTAATTATTCAACAATGGCACTTCACAAAATCATCATCAATTTCGAAAATCAAGGTACCGGCTAGCTAGTACTCAAAGCAACGATTACGAAAACGTAGAAATTATTGAAAACGGATAAACAATCATACCTCAATTAAGCTTGGCAATGGCCGAATGAAGTGAAAGCTTAAAACCCTTTCTTTTTTTCTTCTAAAATTGGTGGAAGAAGATGATAATGACCATCCAATTGTTTTTTTTTTTAATAATATTAACTTAATAACCAAATTACTATTTTATCCATTAATTAAAACATTATTAAATCATCCATTTAATGGCTATTTATGTCAAATTCCACTATCAATGGTCCAATATCAACGTAAGGACCTTTCATTTAATAAGACATAGCATTTAACCACTTTTAACTTCTAACACATAGCTTTTGCATTTTACGCGATTAGGTCCATTTTCCAAATCGAGCTCACAAATGTTAAAATTTTCACACAAAACTTTCACATATTATAAGCACGAAAAATAATATTAAAATATTTTTCTGACTTAGATTTATGGTCCTGAAACCACTATTTCGACTAGGGTATAAACCATGCTGTTACACTATATTTCTAATCTTATAGTTTTAGATTCATAGCTAGACCAATATCAGAGTCTCAGACTGTTCATTTTCGTAAAACATTTTCCCAAAATAAAAATAATTTTAACTTACCGTGGTAAAGTTTCTCAAAAATTTCTTTTTCAAACACCCATGGGCACATACGGACACGTAGAAGCACATGCCGAGTTTTTTTTGAACCTGGCTCTGATACCACTAAATGTAACACCCCAAAACTCGGCCTAAAAGTTTAGACCGAATCTTGGATGTCACATTGATCACCGAAGTGATCATAGGTAAATTTTTACAAGGCAAGTTATCACGTCAAATCGAAACACTTAACCGTTTAAGATTTAGACAGTAAAATTACAGTTAAGTTTAATACTTGTTTAACTGAAATAAAATCGCATAAAGCTTAAAACGAAATTTTACCACAATTTTTATAAAACCTTACATTTCAAAACTGATTGACAAAGTAGTAACCGAAAACCCAAATCGATAATTTATTTTCCATCGAGACTGTCCGAGACTTCTGCATACTGAGTCCAACGTCAGAATTCAGAAAGGGTACGTGAAAAGAAACACTAAGAGGGGGTGAGCTACTTGAGCTCAGTGTGAGTCCGAAACAAGTCTCAAACAGAGATACAAAATTCAAAACAGTAGCAAAATAAATTTTCAGTTACTCACGGAGTCAGAATGCACACTTGGTACTAATGTCCCAACAGAACTTAACAACCATAGCACATTAAATTCACTCAAATACTCAGCTCAAATGCTGATCAGACAAACAGATTATAGACAACTAGTCTTGCTGTCAGAACACACAGACAGATGCAGATGAAATGCAGTTAGATAAATATAATCCACCCATCCAGCCAACACACCTTTCCGTCCCCTGATCACACCTCATAAGAGCTGTTAAAGCTCATCCAATCAATCACACCAATTAGGACCTCAAAAGGCTCATCCAACCCTACACTCCACATATGTGGACAAAGCCACTCAGATAATAATACGCAGTAGGGCTAACGTATGTGCTGTACTGTGCAATGCAGTAGACTGCGGTACAGGCTAGATCAGATAATAGTACGCAGCAAAGCTGACATATGTACAGTACAGTGCAATGCGGTAATCCGCTGTACAGTCAAGTTGCAATTAAACTGCCAGATCAGATAATAGTGCGCAGCGAAGCTGACGCACGTACGGTACAGTGCGATAAATACTTCTAGTATTCAATTTAATCCACATTTCATATTTATGGAAAATTACCAATTTACCCCTAAAATTTTAACTTTTCACAATTTAGTCCTTAGGCTTATAACTTAAAATCTAATCATTTCAATCTCAATCCTATTAACCATATATACAAGGGACTTTAGAACAACTCATATTTACCATCATTTCACAATAAACCCTAGAATTTATTCTTTTAACAAATTAATCCCTAAATGTCATTTTCATAAAAAATCACTTAACAAAACTTGTTTATTTTTCAACCAAGATTCATAACCTATCAAATAACATCAAAACTCATTCAAAAACATTCATGATAAGTCCCTCAACCTTTAATAGTTTTGCAAATTAACCATCGGGCTAGCTAGATTAAGCTAAAACAATCTCAAAAACATATAAATCATTAGAAACGAGATGAAAAACACACTCTACACTAGGACAAAGCCAACCGAATGTTCCAAGCTTTCTTCAATGGTGTTTTAGGTTAGAAAAGATTAAATTAGAAAGATGATGGTTTTTCTCATCTTTTAGTTTATTAACACTTAATTTATCAATTTACTTATTTAACCTTTTAAAACCATTAAAATTTCAATAAAACCATGCCATGCACATCCACTAAATCATTAAATGGTTTATTTACCAATCAAGTCCTTTAGTTTAAGTTTTCATAGCCATTAGACCCTTTTATCTAATAGAACTCAACTTTTACCCTTTTTACGATTTAGTCCATTTCACCTAATTAACCATTTAAACTTCAAAATTTCTTAACGAAATTTTAATACGACCCTGATATAATCCCGAAGACATTAAAATGATAAAATAATAATGCACTCGTGTGAGTTGTGGTCCCAAAATCACTGTTTTTGACATCACTAAAAACAGGCTGTTACAACAACCTTACTAACCTTTAAGTTATTTTCATGATTCTGAATTTTGTAATCCACGGGCCCTGCCACCTAATCATCTTCCCAAATTGAAATTCTTGCCATAGTACTGACATGCTAGCCCAATCCTACTTGGAGAAGTCCTTTTGTAGCCCACACATTTTTCCAAGTATAAGAAGATATACTTCCCAGCTTCGCACTTAAAAAGTTAGTACCTAAAAAATATTTCGCTTTTAACGTATGCAATAACAAAGAATTTGGATAAATAATTAACTGCCACCCCTGTTTTTCAAGTAAGGCTAAATTAAATTTCACTAAACATTAGAAGCCCAAACCACCATTTTCTTTCAGTTCACATAAATGCCTCCATTCACGTCAATGTATTCCATGTCTTCCATGAGCTTTCTGCTGCAAAAAAGATCCACATATATGTTTCATTTCCAAACAAAGTGAATTTGGAAGTAAGAAACACACCATAGAATATATAGGAATAGCTTGGAAAATAGATTTAATAAAAGCCTCCTTACCACCTTAGGACAAATGTTTTAAGCTCCAGCTATTAATCTTCTATCGCATTTGATCTTTTAGAATTTGGAACGCCAATTTTTTCTGTAACAACCTGAACTTGGGCCTAGTAGGAACAGTGGTTTCGGGACAACAAATCCGGCGAGGAAAAATTTATTTTTATTATATTTTTATGGTCTACAATTTCACGAAATGATTTTGTGAAAATTTCGTTCGAAAATTTCAACGTTTGGGCACTCAATTTAGTCAAAAAGACTAAATTGTAAAAAGTGCAAAAGTTGAGTTCTACATGTTAGAGGCGTCCAATTGGTATGAAATTTTAAATTTGAGGTCCTTAAATGTTAATTAGACCATTGGTTAATTTGTTGGACAAAAATGGACATGAAATAGGTGATATAGAATATTTTTAAGTTAGAAGCATTTTGGTCATTTAGTGATTAAATGATTAAATAAAAAAATTAAAAGCCAAATTTTGTCCATCCTCAACCCCATGGTCGAATTTCACAAGGGGAAACCATGGCTAGGGTTTTTTCAAGCTTCCAAGCTCGATTGTAAGTCCGTTCTAGCCTCGTTTTTAATGATTTTTACGTTTTTGAAATCCTTGTAACACGATCTCTCTATTTCTACCATTTATTTGAGCTAGGGTTGATGTTTAAAATTTACCCTTATAAGAAATGCTTGTGTTTTGATGTTTAATGGTAGAATATGAATGCTCGGTGTGTAATAAACGACTTTAACTAAGTGATTTTCGGTGAAATTGTCAAAAAGGACTAGTTTGTAAAAAGTTGTAAAATGTGTGTGAATAAATAGAAATTTTGGACTGCTATAGTTATGAAAATGGTTCGTCTAGGCTTAAAATACAAGGAAATTGAATAAAAATCATTTTACGAGCCTAGGGGAAAAAGTGTAAATATGACAAAGGTTAGGGGCAAAAATATAATTTTGAAAAAATATGAATTTAGGCTAATTTAGTAGCAGGATGAATGAATGAGTTAAATGTGTAGTTATAGATAAAGGAAAATGAGATTCGGACTTAGAACGGGGGAAAAACAAAGAATATGACGAATAAGTCATTTTCACTGATTGTTCTACCGAGGTAAGTTTGTATGTAAATAATGCATCATTTTTACTTATGTTTTCATATTTTGATAAATGGTATGAATTGTGGCTGAATATTTGATGTAATTGACAAAATATCAACAAGTGAGAAATTTCCCGGTTGAACCTTAGGAATAGAATAGGATACAAGTGACATATCACTAGGGACCTATGTGAAATCTATGTGAAATTGTGACTAAGTGAATCCGAGTGCTGGTCTTAAGTCCCACCAGTGGCTGGGTATACCCACATGTGTTGCGGATACCTGACAGCTTGTGTGAGTAGCACTGAGTAGCAACGAATGACCGACAGCTTGTGTGAGTAGACTCGTGAAAGTGAATAACTCGAGAATGAGCCTCTATGTGAAAACCGACGTGAAGTAGCTTTGGCTACAAGTGTGGCACTTATGTGCAAACTTCCGATGTATCCAATAATATTCCGATGTGTTCAACGGGAAAATGACTAAGTGTAATTGAATGTGATTATGTGATGAACAAGCGCAGGTGCATGTGTATATATATTCATGAGCAATGTGCTCGATATGTGATCGAACTTTGGTAAGGTTGATATGGAGTAAGTGTTACAATGAAGACTTGTAAATATTTGATGATGACTAGCTATTGGCATAGCTAACTATGGATATACTTTTAGTGTTATATGTGTGTAAATGAGAATTAATACAAAGACAACATGATAGAGCAAAATTTGTAATAAAACAGTTTTGGGACAACAGCAGTTATGTATTTTTGAAAAATCACCAAAAAATGGTGGAAATTGAATTAGAAGTTGAATAAGATATGAAATTAAATCTTATTGAGTCTGTTTTCACATAAAAGAAACTCTGTAAGCAAAAGAATTTCATATTCTGAGATATTTAAATTTTTGTGAGACAGGGTCAGAATGAATTCAGAATCCCCTATTCTGACTTTGGAAAATCACTAAAAATTGTATAAAAATAATTATGGTTTATAATTTATATTATTAAATTTATTAATGAGCCTACCTTCAATAAAAACAAATGGGAACATCATCCAAATCCCATACGATGAGATGATTAATTTTTAGTAAAGAAGGGTCGAAACTGTCAGACAGCAGAACAAGAGAGACTTTAATGAATAAACTATACTTATTGGCTAAACCAAAAATTCTGAAAATTTTATGGTAAGAATATATGTGAGCATAGTTTCAGGTAAAATTTGCGGATCTTAATTTGTAGTTCTGTAACTCAAGATATAAATAATTTAGTGACTGTGACACGAGTAGATAGCTTGAGATGAACATGAGTAAATAGTGGAACTATGTGCAATTATGATTATATTATCTTGAGAACATATTGGGAAGACTTATAAAAGAATGTTAATAAATTACTTATTATTTACATACCTACTTACTAAGCTATAATGCTTACCCCCTTCCTTTCCTTTTTCCTATAGTGTCACAGATGCTAGCTCGAGTTGGAGGTCGTCGGAGATTCTATCACACTAACGAGTTATTGATTGGTATTGTATCAATGATTTTCAAGTATTTTTAAGTCTATGGCATGTATAGGGACTTGATTATGTGTGTATATGTTAATATGAGTTGGCCTCGAATGTTGGCCTATGTTATTAGAAGGTTATTGTTGTATAAGGCTGTTTAATGTGGCTAATAATTGTTATGTTATAAGTCTATGATGATGCATTTCAAGAATGTGTATTCTTGCATGTGTTGGATGAGTAAATGTGTGATAATTATGAGTGGTAAATGTGATTGGTTGTGTAAGTTGCATGATGTGAATGGTTAAGTGTGTGTGTGTGTGTGTGATTATGCATGATGAATGTGGTTTGTAAATGGTATGTGGATGTCTTAGTGTGGGTGTTTGAATGCTTAATAATACCATGTTGTGTGATGATAAATTTGTATAAGTGTATAAGTGTTTTGGGGAGGCAAAGGGCTTGGTAAATAATCTTACTAGTGGCCACACGGGCAGCCACACGGCCATGTGCTTAGGGTGTGTGAAGCCTGCACTTGGTTTTCAAAAATTCGAAATGCCACATGGCCTAACACATGGGCGTGTATCTCTGCTATGTGAAGGACATGACCTTGGACACGGGTGTGTGCCCCTGCTTTTTAAGAAATTTTTTAGTGCTTTCAAAAGTTTTCGGTTTAGTCCTGGACCACTTCCAAGGTACGTATTGGGCCTTATAGGACCAATTTAGGGACTCAAAGATAAAAATTTGAAAAATTTTAATTTGGATGAAATTTTATGACTCAGTTTAATACGTTTACAAGTGTATGTGTTCCAGTAATGCCTCGTACCCTATTTTGACGTCAGATACGGGTAAGGGGTGTTACATTTTCTTCCTGCCAACCATGTTTGGCAATCCCAAGTACTTTTCTATGTCTGATGAGCTATGGACATTCAGGACTTGGGAAACTAACACTCTATCACGATAAAAAAAAATAGAGTTATAATACACAGTAGACTTTTCAAAATTCACACATTGACCTGAGCATTCCTCATTCTCTATAAGGATCCTCTTAATAATATTTTCTCATTCCTTTGTTGCATCCCCAAGCAAAATACATTCATCTGCAGACATCAAGTGTGAGATAAAAGGCCCCTTAGTACATACTTTAGCTCCCCGTAACAATCCTTTCCTCCTAGCCATCCTCATAAGTGATGAAAAACCCTCATAACATAGCAAAAAAAGATAGAGACTTAGAGGATCCCCTTGCTTTAAACCTTTGCTAAGTCTAAAATTTCTTCCTGCTTCACCATTAAGAACAATTGAGTACAATACTGTGCAGATGCAATACATGATAAAGTCCACCCATGAATTAGCAAAACCTATCTTAAGCATCACAGTCTTTTAAAAAAGACCACTCTACTCTATCATAAGCCTCGCTCATATTCAAGTTTAACTTCAAGAGACGTTTTCACCCCATTTTTTTTTATTGAAAGTGTGAAGAATTTCATACGCAATCAATACATTATTCGGATTAAATGCCCCGGTACAAAAGAACTATGTGCTTCATCAATACAAACATCTAAAACCTTTTGAAGGCAGTTAGCAACAATCTTAGAAATTATTTTATAAAGAACATTACAAAGACTGATAGGACGAAAATTCATTAAATTTGTAAGTTGAGCCACCTTAGGAATGAACACTATATTAGTACAGTTCAGCATAACAACCCGTTTTTAAGTGGTGTTCGAAATAATGATTTCAGGATCATAATTCCGAAGAGAGAGTCCGTAGATATATTTAATTAAGATTATGAGTTAAATATAGTATACTGGTGAATTTTTATTGGATAGATTTTATTAATTGGTTAGTTGACAAGGTACAAGTGGTGCGTACAAAAAGTCTGTGGTTTTGGAAGATGAGGTATCAGGACCTCATTTCCATAAACAGAGCTCATAAGTATTATTGTTGAATATTTAAGGAGTTTTTTTATAAGTGGATTGAATTTTGGTTTTGTAATTTTGATGATTTGATAGTTAATTAAGGAAAAAGGATTAAATCGTAAAAATTATAAAATTTAATTGCTATTGAATTTTATTAGTTTAAAGGGTTAATTAATAAATGTTTAAGGTTTTATGTGGCAAATTACCCTATTTATAGTTAGTGGCCGATTAGTAAATGTTTTATTTGAAATTTTATAATTAAAAATTAAATTAAATTAAGTAAAAATAATAATAAGTTAAACATAAAAATTAGAAACGGGGTTCAAGGCTTCCAAAGAGTTACCTCGGTTTAGAATGTCAAGGCAGGACATATGTCTTTTCCAATAATATGCTAAAACTTTTGGAAAAATAACGCCAGTAAGCCATCCAATCTCGTCGCCTTTGTTGGCCTCATACCTTTTAGTGTCGAAATAATTTCCTCTTCTGAATATACAACAATCAACTCCTGATTCATCTCATCTAAAATGCACCTGTCCACTCCCATAAGGATATGATTAGGATTACCATTCTCTCTAGTAGAAAAGAGATCCATGAAATAATTTCTTGTGATTTCCTCCATCTCCCTATCATTCGAAACAAGCTGGCCATTTGCATTCTACAAAACCCGGATATGATTTATCCGCTTTCTTTAGGATACAAAATTATGAAAGACGATGTGTTTCAGCCACCTATTCGTAACCAGTTTGCCCTTGCTCGTTGTTCCCAATAAGTTTCTTCTTTCTCCATTTCCATATTAAGTGTAGTTTGACCTCCATCATATCAGTAATAGTCTCATTATCTCTATCACAATTGTTCAATTCTTCAAGTCTCCTAGTAAGTCGCCTTGATAATCCAACCTTATTCTTCTTTATCTTTTCGGACCATTCCTTCAAGCCTTTACTTAGCACTACAAGACACTCCAAAACATTACCCTTACTCGTCTCCCATATGCTACATACATTCTCTTCACATGATTCCTCTAAAATCCACCAAACCTCAAAACATAATTTCTTCTTTTTTCACCTCCTCTCTTCACTATTCGTAATGATCAATAGAGGGTAATAATCCAAAACAGAGTGAAGCAAATGGTGAAGAGAAACCTTCGGGAAAAGAGTCACCCATGTTGAATTGGTGATCTCTTTGTCAATCCTTTCATGGGTGTTTGTTTTTGGCAATTTTTCCCTTTCCCATGTGAACCAAGGCCCCCCAAAAGTTTAAATCTTCTAGATGGCATACATTTAAAACCCTTCGAAACTCCTCCATCTGGCTACTCCCCCGAATCTTTCATGTGCGTATAAGATTTCATTGAAATCACCACAAACCATCCAAGGCAAGTCTTCTTTTCTTCCAACTTCTCTCAATAAGTTCCATGTGTTGGCTCTATCTTGAGAACCTGGAGCCCCATAAAACCCAATCATTCTCCATTTTTGGCTATCCCCCTCCTCACTAATCTCAACATTGATACGATTCTTCGAAAAGCTATGGAGTTGAATAGTAAGTCCACCTATCCAAGCAAGACATAAACCCACTCATGTCCCATCAGCTGGATCATCAATACCATTATTAAAATTCCACATCCTTCGAACATTTTCCATCCGTCTAAAAACATAATGAAAAAAGATAAAAAAAATGTTTAAAATGTTTTAAGTTTAAATTGTTAATAGTGTTTAAAACTTCAAAAACAAAGTTTATTGTTTAAAAATTTAAATTTGTATATTGTTTTTATTATTTTATTTTATTATACTTTAAAAAATTATTACTCCTTAAAAAAAAAGTAAAAAAACCATGGCCACTCAAGTGAATATACTTTAATTAGAAATGTTTGTGGATGATAATAATGATTATGTATGATAATAAATTTTTTTTATTTTTTAAAAAGTAATATAAATTAATTTAAAACAGTTATTATAAAGATGTCACTTTAAACTTAAGATAATCTATCATTATTTTTATATCTACATATTTTAATTATTTAGTTTATATAATTATATTCCATAATATTTACTTTTCAAGGTTTTTCGTTTTGAAATTTACAAGTTTTAGTCATCCAAGGTTTTAAATACTTTAGAATTTTGAAATTAGGGCTTGATTATTTACCAAATATTTATCTTTATTTCACATCATATATATATATATATATATATATATATATATATATAAAATAAGGTATGAGATATGGAAATTTGGAATTTTGTCATAAATTTTTTTAGTTTCAAATTACTTCTTTTCTTTGGTATATTTAAAATGGGCCCGGTTTTTAAATTAAATTTTAAATATATTTTTCTTACCATTACCACCACCACTACTACTACTAATAATAATTCTTCAATAGTTATTAAAATCATAAAGAATAATAATAACTGAACCTTTTGATTCATATCAAATGACACTAATCCTTCGAGGTATACATGAGTGTAATAGTTTCACAAACTACAAGGGATCTGAATTGGAAATAATCCACAAACCTAAAAAAATCTCTCTCCTTTTAACTTGACTGGGAAAAAGTGGTTGGCAATTTCCATTTTATTACTTGTTACAATTAATTATTATTTTTGGAAATAAAAAACTTTCATTATTTTGGTAGCTTAAAATTTTAAAAAAAAGTAAATAGTTTAATTGTTTGTATATAGAAATTGTAAGTATTAAAACTTATCAAAACCGTTTATTAAGTTTTTATTTTTATAAATATATAGTAATGTTTATTTATTATTTGTCTCTCAATAAATTTATTCAGATAAATTAAAAATGGACCCACTAAAAAGGGTAAAATGTATACTTTTCGAAAATTAAAAATTTAGTTTCATATTCTTATTTTATAAAATTTAATCTTTTTATTTTTTAGATTTCAAAATTTAGGTCTAATTATAATATTGTTAAATTCAAATTAATTACATTATTATTTTTAAATTAAATGGTTATCAAATATTTTATTTTTTTAAAATATCACAACAATAAATTTAACAATAAAAATTTAATAATACTAATAGTTCGACTTAAAATTTAAAATTTGAAAAAGAGAGTAAATTCCATATTTTTGAAAATTACAAAAATATATGACATCTAAACCGGGATTCGTGGGCGAAGCGGCGAAGGTCTCATATTGCAGTTATGTGTCCCGTGCAAGTTTTATGTAACCTCTTTACCCTTAGCCTATTTTTCTCTACCAATAATTAATTACAGGATTAAGACAATTTAGATGATAATGTTTCCGTTGGTAATATTGTAGCATTTAAACCTTTGTTTTAAAGTTGGCATCACAAATTTTTAACAAATAAATATAAATGGATAAAATCAAAATAACACATAAATTTTGTACCTAAGTGTAATTTAATATATAAATTTTAATTTGGTGCAATTATACAAATAATACATTTATTGTGGTTCAAAAGGATACTTAAAATTATGATTTTGATTCAATTAATATTTAAAGAACTAAATACTTCAATTTATTTCTAAGATGGAGTTAGGGGTAGAAATTGCTGAGATGGGTTGGGATTTGGCTTTGCGTGCACAATCAAGAAGAGCCCAAGCAATGAGTAGTGTCTGGTTAAGGGAGGAAGGAGGAGTTGTGGGTGACATCAGTAAAGGTGATAATTCTAGAGGAAATAGTGGATGGGGAGGTGACAAATGATTTGGATGTGATAAAGTTATTGATCTTGTTTTAGGATTCAACCTGGAAGGAAAAAGGGCTCCCTCACGACTAGAGAAAGATAGCACATTAATTGGTCAAATTCAAACGGCAATGGATCATGATCTGGAGAATGAGGTGGCTATAAGGGAGGAGGGCAAAAAGAGAGCTAAAGGGGACATTGAAGAAAGCAGTACTATGGGAGGTAAAAATAGGAGAATGTCTGAAGTTAATCATTTACTATCGGTGGCTACCAAGAGGCAAGCCGACCAGTCGCAATGAAAATACTAAGTTGGAACGTCTGAGGTTTGGGGAATCCACGGACAGTTCAGAGACTTCGGCATTCGCGAAAGTTACATTATCCCCAAGTGGTCTTCTTTATGGAGACAAAAATTAACAAGAATCAGATGGAAAAGTTAGACAAAGTTGTGGTTATCATTTTGGTATTGATGTTGACTCGATTGGTTTTAGAGGTGGACTAAGTTTAGCATGGTGAGGGGATGTTAATATAATGCTCCAAATTTTCTCAAATCGTCATATTGATGTGCTTATTGAGGATGTAGGAGACAGGAAGAAGTGGAGATTTACAGGTTTTTATGGTTCTTCTTACACACATGATAGGGATGAATCATGGAATTTGTTGAGGCGATTACGTAATCATGGAGAGTATCCATGGCTGGTTTTGAAAAGAAATGTGGTTTACCTAGAGAGGAGAGAAGGATGGAAGCGTTTTGAAAGGTGTTAGAAGATTGCAGTTTGGTGGATGTGGGCTATTCAGGTAATTGGTTTACTTGGGAAAGAGGCAATTTGCCAGAAACAAATATTCAAGAAAGGTTGGATAGGGGAGTAGCTACAGAAGAATGGAGTTCTTTATTCCCAAATTCCCTAATTCAACACCTTCCACATTCCTTTTCAGATCATTGTCCACTTCTTATTAATATAACATATAGAGCTAGAAGGCTAGTTAATAAAAATTTTAAGTTTGAAGCTTGGTGGGTTTTGGAGGAAACATTTCTTGAGGAAGTTAGGCGTATTTGGGAAAATTCCACAGGAGATCTTGTGAGCAATCTGGAAAATATGAAAGGAGGTTTAGAGAGCTGGGCAAGCCAGATTCGACGGAATAGGAAAATGAAAATAGAGGTTCTAACTTCAAAGTTGACAACGTTACTAGAATCTGATAAAAGTGATGAGAATTTGGTAGAGCTTATTGATACAAAGATCCATCTAAATTTTGAGATAGAAAAGGATGAATGTTACTGGGAACAGAGGGCCCGAATAAATTTGTTGAAACTTGGAGACAGAAACACAACATTTTTTCATAAGCAAGCGACAAAAAGAAGGAAGCTGAATCTAATCTACAAAATGCAGTTTGAAGATGGTAGGGAGACAAAGGAGATTAAGGAAATGGAGGAAATTGCCAGATCGTATTTTATGAAGTTATTTTCAGCAGGAAGACAAGATAACTATGATAAAATCTTGTCAGGAATTGACTGGTTCATTCTTGAGGAAGATAATAATAAATTGAAGGCAAGATACACTAAGGAGGAGATACTGGAAGCTTTATCAGAAATGGGCCCTACAAAAGCACCAGTAGAGGATGGTTTTCCAGCCGTATTTTATCAAAAATGTTGGCCGATCATTAAGGTGGGTGTCTTTACTTTTTGCCTTTAAAGGTTAAACGACAGTATGGAATTACGTTCGATCAACAAAACAAATATTGTGCTAATCCCGAAAATTCTGAATCCTTTCAATATTACTCAATTTAGACCAATTAGCTTATGCAATGTGATTTATAAGTTGATAGCTAAGGTCATTGCTAATCGGCTTCGGGTAGTGATTCATAAATGTATTGATTCAGCATAAAATGCTTTTGTTCCAGGGGGCTGATTTTTGATAATGTGTTACTAGCTTATGAAATTCTACATACTTTAAAACATAAGAAGATAGGGAAAAAAGGGCTTATGGCTGTGAAACTGGACATGAGTAAGGCATATGATAGGGTTGAATGGAATTTTGTGGAGGGGGTAATGAAGAAAATGGGATTTGATCTAGGATGGGTTGATTCGTTAATGAAATGTGTATCCACAGTATCATATTCTGTGGTTTTCAATGGAAATATAGGAGAAACTTTTCTTCCATCTAGAGGTCTTAGACAAGGGGATCATTTAAGTCTTTTTTTTTTTGTTTTTATTTTGTGGGGAAGGGCTCTCGGGTCTAATGAGGCTTGCAAAAGCAGGAAACATTCTTAAAGGAGTTAAAGCTAGTCGAAGTGGGCCAGCTATCTCTCACTTACTCTTTGCAGATGACTGTATCTTATTTACAGAAGCTACTGAAAGAGGAGCACATTCATTAAAACAGATATTGAAAGAGCATGAGATGAGTTCAGGCCAATGTGTTAATTATGATAAATCGATTGTTTTCTTCAATACCAATACACAATAGGGGGAAAGGATTGCAATTTCATATATACTTGGAGTTAGAAGATTAACTAATCCAGAACGATATCTAGGGCTCCCTAATATGGTGGGAAGAAGGAAGAGATCGTCCTTTCAAAATTTGAAAGACTAATTTAAACAAGGAATTGACAATTGGAGTATAAGATATCTCTCCTAAGGAGGGAAGGAAGTTTTTCTTAAAGCTATACTCCAATTTATCCCAACTTACACGATGGCTTGTTTTCTACTTCCTTAGGCTCTTTGTGCTGAATTGGAGGGTATAATAGCCAAATTCTGGTGGCAAAAGAGTCGCAATAGGAAAGGTATTCATTGGTGTGCTTGGAAAGATCTATGCTTATTAAAAGAAAATGGTGGCCTTGGTTTTCGAAATCTTGCTAAGTTTAATGTCGCGTTATTAGCAAAGCAGAGGTGGCATCTTATTAATTATCCAAATTCATTATTAGCCCACGTTTTGAAAGCAAAAATATTATCCTAGTTTGAATTTCTACAAGGCTCGATTAGGAAATTTACCTTCGCTTACCTAGAAGAGTGTCTGGGCTGCGAGAGGGCTTCTAGAGAAAGGAGTATGCTGGAGGGTTGGGAGGGGTGATAAAATATCCGTTTGGGATGATTTGTGGATTTCAGGAAATGAAGCAGATAGAGTACCGAATCAAGACAACAATGAAAATCTTAAGTTAGTTTCAGATTTAATAGAAGCCACTAATAGGAGCTGGAAAATAGAAGTCGTAAGGAATACCTTTCGAATGGATGTAGCGGAAAAATCTTACAGATTCCACTAGCGGAGACAGCACACGAAGATTTACAAGTATGGAGAGGGGAGTTGACAGGGGAGTTCTCAGTTAGGAGTGCCTATAAACTATTACATGAGCCTAGCTTGGATCCTAATACTTTTATATTACATGCCGAAATTAAAAATTTCTATAGGAAACTATGGAAATTATACATCCTTTCAAAGATTCAAATTACAGTATGGAGAATCTCATAGAATTTTATCCCGTCCCTTGTCAATCTCAAACTCAAGCAGGTTGTGGTGGAAGCTCAATGCCCTAGATGTCGCCAAGAAGAAGAAGACAGCCGTCATATTTTTCAACAGTGCCCTACAACAGTTGAGGTTTGGAACCGGTTAAATCTTACATGGGTATTAAATCATAAAAATCTGATTATGTGCGAATAGTTTACTTGGGTCTTCGATTAAGGGACTAATGAACAAATCCGGCTTTTTTGCTGTGGACTTTGGTTAATTTGGTTCAGCAGAAACTGTTTATTATATGAAAGAAGGTTTATGACAGGAATAGAAATAGTAAGGCAAATTCGAAACTATATCGCAGAGTTGTATGCAACAAAAGAGTCATAGTTCATTTTGACACAGAAGGGGAAGGGTCATAGTCATTTTGACGCTGCTTTTGACCGTCAATCGTCCAAATTGGCTATGGGCTTACTCGTACGGAATGAGAAGAGGGAGATCCTTGCATCGAAGGCAGTCATTCACTCCGAGATAGCAACCCCATTCACGGCAGAAGCATATGTAGGGTTACAGGTAGTAAAATTAGGGATTTTTATGGGATTAAATAAAGTGGAAGTAGTGGGTGATTCGAAAACTATCATTAAGAAATGCCGAAGTACTGATACAGATAAATCAGTCATTAGAGCAATTATCAGAGACATACAAAGCCAAAAAGACATATTTCAGGAGATTGAGTTTGATTTTGTCCCTAAAGCAGAGAATATCTACACTCATGTTATCGCAACGGAGGCCCTAAAGAGAAGAGAAAGTTTTTACCTGATGGGAGAAATCCCAAATTTAGTTTGTCAACCGCTGGAGATTTTTCGACCAAAGCATCCGGACTGAGTGAAGGGAGAAATGAGAGGTTTGGAAACAAAAGGTAGCAGATAAGCATTCATTTCATTTTTTGAAAACTTGCTATCAGTAATGGCTGGGTCGGTTGATTTGAAAGGACGCAGGCTAGTGGCATCCAGATGTTAATTTGACTGGTATAGGATATGATTTAGTTTTTGTTTTAGTTTAATTGAAACCGGACGAGTTGGGCTAGTTTGGTTAGTTTTTAGGCATGTTTTCTTGGTAGACTTTGTTTTGTTTTGTTTTGATTTCTTTTTCTATGTTTTTGGACCTTAGCCCAAATCTTCCTTTTATGTATTTTAATTATGTGAATAAATCCAGTCAGATTATTCAAAAAAATAAATACTTCAATTTATTTTTATATTAAATAAATATAATTATTTTTGCATGCAATGTATTAACATAAAATGATATTATATCGATAATTATATTAGTGATTTGTGAAAAATGAATTGAATCAATATTTATTGTATAAAATTGTACAAAATCAAAGTCCATGTATAATATTGGCCATTGAATCAATATTCATATGTAGTTTTGAGCTTTATCCCTAAATATAAAATATTAAAATTGTACATACAACTTAACTCGTGAATCACACAAAATAAAAAACTAATTATATATAAAACAAATTTCATGCTTACATGTATAATTGTATTTAATGAGACCTGGATATTCTCTTTAATTGACATATAATTAAGCAATTTAAAAAGCAAAAAAAAAAAAACAATACAGATTATAAATTTTATTCAAGTTTTAAGTAAAATCAAATTTACATATTACAGTTTTTAAAAGTTGATTTTAGAAATTATAGATTCCAGATTTTAAGAAGGCAATTTTTAGAATTACAGATTTTCAAAAAAAAAAATCTAAACATATATCACTAATAGATTACAATTTTTTTAAAACAAGTAACATATATCAATAAATTTTATTTAAAATTACTTATTACAAATTGGATGCATAGGTTAGTTTTACAATTTACAAATTGGATGCATAGGTTAGTTTTACAATTTAATATATAAGTGATACTTTATTGGTGATGCATAAGTTAGTTTCAAAATTATTGTAAATTAAAAACATTTTCATAGGAATCATTAATTTAGATTACAAATGCATTTAAAAATAATATACAATAAATAATAAAATGTATGATTTAAAATTAATTAATAATAAAACATGAAACATGACGATGTTAAAATGAAAAAAACTAGATTAAAATTATTTATCATGGTATTGTCATCAATCTTGAATCGATGTTGAGTTAATTTGTGACACCATCTCAATTAAGTACATTAATATACATATATACACATACAAACAATTGATGGAGGTAATAAAATGATCATAATATAAATTGAAATGTATAAAAATATGAAAATAAAGCTTTAACTGAATGGCAAATTAAATATTTTACTAATACAGTTGGTTCGAGTTTAAATGCTATAATATACATATTTTTATTTGATTTTTTAAATAAAAAACTAAATTACACTCGAATAATATAACTTGTTTTACTGATAGTTCTGCGAGTACAAGTACATTTATACCAACAAATTACTTTATCCCTCAACATATTGTTACCGTTGGTATAAGATTGTCTACATTGACAAACCAAATTTATCTTTCAGTATAGGTATTGTATATACAAACAATTTTATTTGTACCGTCGATATAGTAAAAATTTTGAAAAAAAAAAACTATTTTGTTTATATTGAAGAGAATTAAATTATTTTTGATCTTAATAGTAGAAAAATCTTCAAAGTATTTATTGCATTTTTAACTCTTGAACAAAATCTTAAAAGGAATATGTATTCATGTTTATTGTCACTATTTTACAACCAATAACCAAATCCCAAAATAGTACTATGGAAACGACTTTAATCGCAAAATATTTCTGAAAGAGATGAAATGAAATGTCACTTTCTCATTATTGGATTTGGGCTAGTCCATCAATTAAAAGGAATTAAAAATGGTGTGTTATGACTTAATTTCAATGGGCCTATTGTTGTTGAAAACTCAGAGATTTGCCAAATTCTCTCCGTCTCGACAATTTAAGGTGTCTGTAACACCCCAAACCCGACCTAGAAGTCTAGACCGAATTCAGAAAGCTATATTGATCACTGAAGTGATCATGAGAAAATTTTACAAATCAAGTTGTTTAAAAATTTAATTCCGAAAACGTTTATACCGAATCAATTCAAAAACGTTTAATCATTTAGATTCCCCAGTAAGTTCAACAGTATAACACTTACGAGTGAAAACTTAAAACAAAAGTTGTACCACAGTATTATGAAACTTTACAATTTAACTTAAAAGAATAACAATTAAACCTGAAAATAAAAGCTTAAAACTCATTTCCACCAAGACTGTCCGAGTCCTCCGCGTACTAAGTCCAGCATCCAGAATCCAAAACTGTACTTGAAAAAGGGAAACAGAATAGGGGTTAGCTACTCGAGCTCAGTGTGAGATCAAAATCAGTTAAACTACAAAAACGGAAATAGGGAACTAGAAGCAGTTCAGAAGAAGAACACACTTACAGACAGATAACAGTTAAGCGAGTTCGCCCAACATCAAACACACACCATATGTACCTTACAGTCATAGGGAAAAAACAGACACACCTAACCTCACGTGCTATTCAAATACAATAGCAACAGTTCATAAGTCAGTCACACTATCACAATAACAGTTCAGTCAGACATTTATAGAGAAAATCTACATAAATCGCATAGGCGCACGTGCCTTTCAGTCGATCAGTAACACATTCAGTCATATTATCACATTCAGTTATAGTATCACATTCAGCCAAACTAATCAATTAGACAAATCAGTTGAATAGTACAGTCACATTCAGTCACATAGATTCATTCAGATGCATATGAGTGCAAATGAGTTATAAAATAACCCACCTATCCAGCCAACACACCATCTCCGTCCAACCCGACACTTACTGTGGGGATCTAATCAACCCACCCATCCCTGCACTCCGAGTAGGACCTCAAAAAACCCATCCAACCTTATACTCCATAGGATGTCATCTCGGGTTGCCGGACAACGATGATTATCAGCATTGTCCTCGACCCTCAAGGAATTGGGACCGCCCTCGACCCTCTGGGAATTGGGGCTAATAGTGTGCAGATAAACTGCCAGTCTCATATATTACGCAACAAAGCTAGCGTATAAGCAGTATGAACTGCCAGATCAGATAGTGGTACGTAGCGTAGCTAACGTACATGCGGTACAGTGCAATGCGGTAATCCACTATACCGATGAGTTGCAGTAAAACTGTCAAATCAGTTAATGATACGCAGCGATGCTGACGTATGTGTTGTACAGTGTAGTGCGGAAATTCGCAGTACAGTCAAATCGTCCACGACCCTCAGGGAATTGGGACTGCCTTCGACCTTTTGGGTATTAGGGGCTTCAGTATGTAGTTAAATTGCCAAATCATAAATCTTCCTTCTCTTCAAAATCCTAACCCAAAATACTTTATATGCAGATGTATGTATGTAACAGTCCGATTTTTGACCTTAAATGGAACAGTGGTTTCGGGACCACAAATTCGAGCCCGAAAAATATTTTAAAATTATTTTGTGTGTTTATTATGTGTGAATGTGTTGGTGTTAAATTTTTGTGACTTAATTTTGTCGTTTAGGTGTTCGATTAAATAAAAGGACTTGATCGCGTAAAATGTAAAAGTTACAAACTATAGTGTAAAGTGCTTAGTTGATAGTGGCTTTTTAATATGGAGTCCTTAAAGGGAAAATAACCCATTTTCAAAGGTAGTGGATGGCTAAGGTCACCAATACCCTTAATTTATATGTTAACATTATTTTATTTAAAAGGTTAATTAGGTAAATTAGTAAAAACATAATATATGTTATAATAAAACATAAAAAAAAAAGATGTTATCTTCTTTATTTAGCTTGGCCGAAATTTGAATAAGGGAGAAGAAAGAAAATAAGCTTAAGTTCGACACTTTGAAGCTTGATTAAAGGTTCGTTTTTGTTCGGTTTTTGATAATTTTTACGTTTTTGAAATCCTTGCTTAGAAATCTTCAAGACCCATGTTTTAATTTTTGATTTTGATGAATATTTTGTGTTGAGACATTGATGATAGTTTGTTGTTTATGTTGTTTAATGGTGAAATATGATATATATGTGTCAGATTAATAAGTTTTGTCTTTAAATTTTTGATGAAATTGAGTATGTTGGACTAAATTGCAAAAATAAATTTTTGAGGGACTAAAATGTGAATAAATGAAATGTATAGACTTGTATGAGGACTAGGAACATTCATCCCTTAAGGTGTATAGTCAAATTTTGTGTATTTTGTGTTTTGTGCAAATAGGACTAAATTGTTAAAAGTGTGAAATGTTAGGGGCAAAATGGTAATTTGCCCATTTATGTGTTTTTGGACTAAATTGAATGAAAATATGTTTGAATGAGCTTAATTTGAACATGTTTAGATCAAGAACCAAAGAAATCGGACTTGGATCAGGGAAAAGCGAAAATAGTGGAATAGCCGGCTTTTGTCGTTCGTCGATATCCGAGGTAAGTCCTTAAGCAATAAAACATTGTAAATTATGTACGTAACTTAGCATATGCTGATTTGGAAATTTTGTATCTATAATATTGAGTAGCCGAATGTGAATATACATAGAATTTGATACGATTAAGTTCAGTTCAATTGAGATATGATGTTTGAAAGTTCATACAAAAAAATTATGAAGTGCATAAAAGTTACGATATATATATGTGTGTGAGACAACTGTATAGTATCGTTATTCAGGCTGTGGGCCTAGCAAGCCTTGTGCTGGTGAACTTAATCGGGCTTTGTGCCTAGCAAGCTTATTGCCGGTGATTGAATATCAGACCTCGGGTCTAGCAGGCCTAGTGCCGGTGTGTGATTCAGGCTTATGCCTAGCAGGTTTTATACCGGTGATCTATTTTCAAACTTATTTTTTTAAAGGCCTCGTAACTATGTGGTTATTGAGCAAGTAAGTAGACAAAATGCTCTTGTATATTCGGCCTCTTAGGTATGTGGATAAAATGATATTGTATTGATATTAAATACTTGAACACATGCGATGTTAAATTATCTGAATATTGGATACATGTGATGTTTAATGAATATATACATTCGGTTATATATGATGAATATGTATTTGGTATTTGGTATTTGTATGTTCGGTTATATATGTATGTATTGATACATGGTATTTACATATTCGGTTGTATATGGAAACATATTGAACTATGTGTATTTGGCAATATGAGTAGGTTGTTAAGAGATGATATTTTGGATCTTAAACCTTTTGCAAAATTGGTAAGTTTGTAAATTTAAATAAGATGGTGATATTTTGGGATTGACAAGTGAATAATGTTATGCTAAATAAGAACATTAGCATTCGGCCATGATAGTTTATTTGTGCTATATTATCATGTTAATAACTTAAAGTGAATGGTTTAAATTGTTTTATTTGCTTAAGAATTACTAAGCTATAATAGCTTACTTTATATGTTACGTTATTCAGTTTTATAGATTTTAGATTCCAGTTACAGGCTCGTGGATCGTCAGCAAAGATCACTACACTATCGACTGTCTTTGGTATATAAATATTAAACTTGAATTATGGCATGTATATGCTGTAAATATTAATGGCTGTCTTCTTTTGAATTGCATGTATAAAAGCCATGCGAAAATGGCTAAACCTTTATAATTACATATGGTTATGTTAAGTATGGATATATGTTTATATTGGCTTCATTATTATATGCTATGAATATATAAAATGTTGTGTTAGTCAATATATGCTTGGGAATGGTTTGATTGTTTTGCTTAATTTCGGCTTGTAATATGTTAGTTTAAAGGTTTAATAAACTTGTTGTGAATAATTCATACATGGGAACTTTATATATATATATATATATATATATATATTTGTTGAATTGGTTAGTTGATAAGTGATAAGGATTTTATGAATATGTGACCAATGTATAATATATATATTAAATGTCAAAGTGAATGTTATTTATAATTGATTGTAAATCATGTTCTGTATATTATTTGCATATTCGGTTATGGTATGATTTTTAAATGTTCATTTGTAGTTATTTTTCTTAAAAACATATAACATAATTATATGATAGATGGTTAATATTATAAGCATAACTTTTAAAAGATAAGTTTAAGTGACATTTGTGATTATATGAAAGTTTGAACTGTACTGTTGTTAAGTAATGCCTCGTAACTCTTATCCGGCGACGGATACGGGTTAGGGGTGTTACAATGTATGCAAATATATGTATGCAGATGTATGAATGCAGATGCACCAATTCAGAATACAATTTCAGGCAGTCATTCAGAAGCAGTCACTTACAGCCAGTCAATCAGTTACAGAAACGTGCACACTTATGCACTCAGATTCAGTACCTAGCATAGCACACATTCACTTACAAGCAGTACATAATTCGCAGTCAACAGAATCGTATTCACCCTCAGTAAGCTTAGTCGAGGGGTTGGAACACATAGACTCACAATGGCATTCGATTTGCCCTAAAATCAGAATTTGGCGAGTTAGGGCCACACGGCCTTGTGCTTCGGCCATGTAGAGCAATCCAAGCCGTGTGGGGATCCAAACGCCCGTGTGAAGGGTGGCTAGCTCGACCCACCCCTCCGCTACACACCAAGGGTAGCCCGGTTGCGGTACTACCGAAGTTGCAGCAAAGTTGCTAATCATATGTTGGGCTTAAAGCCTTCTATAGATCCATACCATACGACCATGCGATCCTGGATCTATACCATACGGCTATGCGATCCTTAAATCTTCCTTCGTACCATAATTCCCACCCATATGCATCCTAAGCAGAATATCATATGAATGCATCAAACACACAAGTAACATCCATAAACTTATGTTCGTCACATAGGGGTATTTTCGTCATTTCACTACCCAGGGGTATTTTTGTAATTCTGCCCTACAGGGGTATTTTGGTAATTTTTTAAAATAGGGGTATCTTGGTAATTTCACAAATCAGGGGTATTTCGGTAATTTCGTAAATCGGGGGTATTTTGGTAATTTCACAAGCCAAGGGTATTTTGGTAATTTTACAAACCAAGGGTATTTCGGTAATTTTGCAAACCAAGGGTATTTTGGTACTTTTGCAAAATAGGGGTATTTTGGTACTTTACAATTCTAGGGGTATTTCAATAAATTTTACAAATATAATGGTATTTTAGGAATTTTACAAATATAAGGGTATTTGGTCCCTTTCGGGTTTTAGCTATGAACTTTGGCCCATCAACCAATCCTCGCGGCTAAAGTGAACAGACACTACGCACCAGGTAGGATTCCAGAAAAGAGGAGGTGGGCCACTAGAGCCGCTTAAGTATCAAGCTCTTCCTAGATACAATCCTAGACATGCGTACGCCCGTTGCCACATTCCAACCCTGCGACTTGTTCACAGACATGTTTAATTAGATTAAGTCTTATGGAATTTAAGAGTTGTTCAAACTAGGCCTAAGGTTCATAAACCCTAACATACATGTCTACGTCCCCATAAGCCCATCAAGTCCAAATCACACCCTTACGGCCCATTAGGCCCAAAACAAATCCAATTCATGTATCATGCATGACTAATTTCAATTCGTATAACCAACCAAACCATTTCATCAATTCTTAGCCTTAGGGCCCACCGGGCCCATTTAGCCACTTTCGGCTTTTCAACATTTAGCCACCGGGCCCAACGCGCGCTGCAAATCCCTTAGTCACGACCCTACAATCGACATTACTAGCGATTAACCAAGATTTAACGCATACTTATCAAAAACCGAAACCTCACCGTACCCTTACCGTGTACCTCACGTTCTAATAGCCCTTCCTTTGCTAGTATTGGTGATTATCCTCTAGATTTGATAGGAATCGGAAGCTGCTAATCTACGCTCCGAGCACTCCTATGCCCAACGCCCACCAAGGTATGTTTTCTCTCCAATCATAGATAGCTCTATATATAGCTAGCTTCTCACCTTCCTTCTTTGTATCTTTCCGATGTGGGATCCTTCCATCAGTAGAGTTTAAACCCAATTCAAACTCTTCACGTCCAATCCGCAAAATAAATACTCCCTTGCTTGTCACGAGATTCAAACAGAGGCTCTCCTGTAGCATAATCCACCCCGCTAGCCACTAGGCCACAAGCTCCTCTTGTGTCTAAAATCATGCCCAACTAAAGCTAAGTTTATGGCCAATGTCTAAATCCACTTAAAAAAATAATCTAAAAGAAATGCAAGTGCTACAACTTGAACCTTGGACCTCCTTCCTTCCTTGTGGCGTCACCCCCTTGTCTCTTATGTGGCGTCACTTTGCCACTACACCACACACTCCACTTGTGTCATTTTTCTCCACATTTTATTCTTAAAGCCTACCTACTAACTCCCAGGGTTTTATTCACCTAAAACCAAAATTTTTCCCAAGCCCAAGCTTGATCCCGGGACTTCATAGAAGCCTCCTAACCTTTCAAAAACACTCACCTAATAAGTCCAACTTGCATTAAAGCCGTTCTCTTGTTCCCAAAAATATTTAAAAAGTTCCTACGCCCGGGGCCCAAAAGGCCCAATTCTCCTAGGCCCAATTTCGGGATGTTACAAATCTACCCCTTTAAAGAAATTTCGTCCTCGAAATTTCCAACTAACTAACAGCTACACACTACCGGTTATACCACTACGCTTCTGAATTATCACCTCATTATCACCTCGTGTATTATCTGAATTATAAATTTTATGAATAGTACTTAGTTCCACTTGTTTAGGGCACATGTCTTATGTAAGTAACAACAATTTCTTAGAGTTATTCTGCGGTCGAGAATCCACTACAGGCTTAAGTTTCCCTACGGGCTTTAGTCTCTAAAAGCCTATTTTTAAGTAGCCCATTATTTATACAGTTCAATAATTCAAACAATAACAGAAAAACTTACTTGGCTCGACGTCGAGGGCTCGATCAAACACACTTCAAGAATCCTGCCAAAACTTTTTTTAAAAGAAAAACCCAAAATCTAAGGCCCATTTCACAGCCCGAGCTATGCAACCTAGGCTCTGATACCACTAAATGTAACACCCCAAACCCGGCCTAAAAGTTAGGCCCGAATCCAGAATGTCACATTAAAGGCACAATTCAAAACGGTTTTGCTAATTAAAAATTTTAAGGCCCAAAAGCCCAAAATCTTTGAGTCTTATTAATTAAAGATAAAAACCCATTTTATTGTTTTAAGTAACTCAGAAACCAAGTTTAAACATAAGAGCTTACTTAGGTTTAATAATTAAAATAAACAATTAATCTCAAAACCCAAAATAAATCTAAAGTCAAAACGGAGTACAAGGCCTTATTACATCCACCGAAAATTAAGTAAATAAAAACATGTATTTTGAAACCAATAAATGAAAATTCAAGCCTCTTGTAGTGTGGCCATCTCCGATTCCTCTCCCACGTCGAGTCGTCTATTCGGGATTACCTGTAACATTAAATTAAAGGGTGTGAGTTTCGAAACTCAGTGTGCACAACCCTTGACAATCAAATCACTTACAAATATTCACATTGCGCCTAAGCCCTATCAAAATCGGTGGTCTTGGGCTTTAGCCCACAATGACCTCATATCATATCATATTGTATCATTTATAAACAAATAATGCAAAGCCCACCCCAAAAATCTATCCGCTACACACACCATTTCCCCTTCAACCTTATGACTCTTGTGGGGAGTTCTAGCTCGACCCACCCCTCCGCTACACACCAAGGGTAGCTTGGTTGCGGTACTACCGAAGTTGCAGCAAAGCTGCTAATCATATGTTGGGCTTAAAGCCTTCTGTGGATCCATATCATACGACCATACGATCCTGGATCCATACCATACGGCTATGCGATCCTCAAATTTTCCTCCATACCATAATTCCCACCCCCACCCATATGCATCCTAAGTAGAATATCATATGAATGCATCAAACACACAAGTAACATCCATAAACTTATGTTCATCACATAGGGGTATTTTCGTAATTCTGCCCTATAAGGGTACTTTGGTAATTTTCCAAAATAGGGGTATCTTGGTAATTTCACAAATCAAGGGCATTTCAATAATTTCATAAATTAGGGGTATTTCGGTAATTTTGTAAACCAAGGGTATTTCGGTACTTTCACAAAATAAGGGTATTTTGGTACTTTACAATTCTAGGGGTATTTTAGTAAATTTTACAAATATAATGGTATTTTGGGAATTTTGCAAATATAAGGGTATTTGGTCCCTTTCGGGTTTTAGCTATGAACTTTGGCCCATCAACCAGTCCTCGCGGCTAAAGTGAACAGACACTACGCACCAGGTAGGATTCCAGAAAAGAGGAGGTGGGCCACTAGAGCCGCTTAAGTACCAAGCTCTTCCTAGATCCAATCCTAGACATGCGTATGCCCGTTGCCACACTCCAACCCTGCGACTTGTTCACAGACATGTTTAATTAGATTAAGTCTTATGGAATTTAAGAGTTGTTCAAACTAGGCCTAAGATTCATAAACCCTAACATACATGTCTACGTCCCCATAAGCCCATCAAGTCCAAATCACACCCTTACGGCCCGTTAGGCCCAAAACAAATCCAATTCATGTACCATGCATGACTAATTTCAATTCGTATAACCAACCAAACCATCATCAATTCTTAGCCTCAAGGCCCACCGGGCCTATTTAGCCACTTTCGGCTTTTCGGCATTACCGATATCGTGTGTGTACTATTTGTACACACCTGGTAACCACACGCGCTGCAAATCCCTTAGTCACGACCCTACAATCGACATTACTAGTGATTAACCAAGATTTAATGCATACTTATCAAAAACCGAAACCTCACCGTACCCTTACCGTGTACCTCACGTTCTAGTAGCCCTTCCTTTGCTACTATTGGCGATTATTCGCTAGACCTGATAGGGAATCAGAAGCTGCTAATCCACGCTCTGAGCACTCCTATGCCCAACGCCCACCAAGGTATGTTTTCTCTCCAATCATAGATAGCTCTATATATAGCTAGCTTCTCACCTTCCTTCTTTATATCTTTCCGATGTGGGATCCTTCCATCAGCAGAGTTTAACTCCAACTCAAACTCTTCACGTCCAATCCGCAAAATAAATACTCCCTTGCTTGTCATGAGATTCGAACCCAGGCTCTCCTGTAGTATAATCCATGCCGCTAGCCACTAGGCCACAAGCTCCTCTTGCGTCTAAATCATGCCCAACTAAAGCTAAGTCTATGGCCAATGTCTAAATCCACTTAAAAAAATAATCTAAAAGAAATACAAGTGCTACAACTTGAACCTTGGACCTCCTTCCTTCCTTGTGGCATCACCCCCTTGTCTCTTATGTGGCGTCACTTTGCCACTACACCACACACTCCACTTGTGTCATTTTTCTCCACATTTTATTCTTAAAGTCTACCTACTAACTCCCAGGGTTTTATTCACCTAAAACCAAAATTTTTCCTAAGCCCAAGCTTGATCCCGGGACTTCATAGAAGCCTTCTAGCCTTCCAAAAACACTCACCTAATAAGTCCAACTTGCATTAAATCCGTTCTCTTGTTCCCAAAAATATTTAAAAAGTTCCTACGCTCAGGGCCCAAAAGGCCCAATTCTCCTGGACCCAATTTCGGGATGTTACATTCAAGAAAGAAAAAAGTGATGATATTTATGAATTGATTTGAGACCCAAATGGCGAAATAAAAAATTAATCTTTGATCAAATTTAGTACTGCATTTATAATTTTTTATGAATAAAAAATGCATATTTTTAATGAACATGTAGGTCTCCCAACGAGCAGTACCCAATAGTTTTTTTTACAAAGCTTTTAGTTGTTTTTATTTTTGCCTAGTTGTAAGTGTAGCATGGAAAAAAAAGTGATGTGGATAAATTTAATTGGTTGTGTTAGAGTACGTTAGGTTGTTAATCTGTTATCAAATCTGGTATATTGTTAGTGAATTAGTTAGTCACTCACTCCTGTATATAGGTCCTATCTTTATGCTGATGTAAGCAGATTAAGAATACAAGAATACTCAGTCATTTCATTCAATATTTCTATTTGATATAGTTACTAACATGGTATTAGTCACCTGATTTCCTGGAAGTTCTTCCCGGTACCGATCCATGGCCAATTTCGCTGATTCTACTGTTAGTGACCATGGCAGTCCTGCATTCTCCAGCTCTCATTTGGTTCAGACGTTTCCTCATCATGATACGGTGAAATTGGATGAAGGAAATTTTGTGCAATGGCAACAACATATACAATTAATAATTGAAGGATATGAGTTGCTTGAATATTTAGAAGGGACGTTACCTGCTCCGCTTCGATTTGTCGCTTCTCCTGATGGTGTTCTAACTTTGAATCTCGATGCCTCTCTATTCGTTCAATAAGATAAGCTTTTTCCTTCTTGGTTACTTTTTACCATAAGCTCTTCCTTGTTGTCTTGTTTCACAGCTGCAAAATCGGCTTGTGATGTTTGGAGCACGGCTAATCATTTCTTCGCCGCTGCCACTGGAGCAAAGTTGTCACGAATAAGACAAGAACTTCACTCCATCAAGAAAGGCATCATGTTTGTCAAAGAGTATGTAGCTAAAATACAAAATACCCGTGCGTTGCTCGAGGCATCCGAATTTGCGGTACCAAAGGCGGAAAATATGGAGATCATCCTTGCCAGACTCTCGTCGGACTATGACGCTATTTTAACATTGGCCTCGTTATCGACTAAATCTCTCACTCTACAAAAACTTATCGATGTGCTTATGAAGTTTGAGAATCGTCAAACTTATGCAGTGATCGAGACGTCCTTCCATGCGCATCTGGTTGAAGCTGCTCCGACAACACCGGTGGCGAACTCCGTGTGTGGTGGCCGTTCATCTTCTACTTGTAGGCGAGATTTTTGGCCCCGACTCGAGTGCCAGATCTGCGGTAAATATGGCCATATGGTGCAAAGATGTTATTACCGTTTTGATTGCGAATACTGTGGCTCCTCTACTCTGGCCTTGGCATCGCCTGGACGTGCTGGTCAAAGACTGTGAAAATAAACCTTTGGCGAGCCTAGATAGTGGTCGTTGGCTCGCAATGGTCCAATCTCATTCGGTGGACCTAGGCGATGCGTCAGCCCTTTGGTGGTGGCCTTGATGACATTTCCATCTGGCCCTTCGTAGGGAAATTTGCAAAATAACCTTTTTGTGCCTACTCAGCCACCTGCTAGGGTTTCTAACCCTTTTACAACTACTCATGCTGCTGACGCAGGCCACATGGTTAGTCCCGCTGGTGGACGAGGCCCATCCTATGGTGCTCCTTCAATGCCTTCAATGCCGCCAGCCTTGGGTCATCAAATTGGGGCTGCATGCTTTTGGTTATTATGGTGCGTCTAGGCCACATACTTTAGGCCATGGGTTTGGGCCGTATGTGTAACACCCCTCACCCGTATTCAACACTGAAATAGGGTTACGGAGTAGTACTGAACTTAAAACACTTTTAAACATACATTTCATATACAATTTATCAAGTCAAGTATAATTCAATCATAAATAATCATAGTGTACCTTAAACGAGCCTACGAGGCCTTAAACATACATTGAGAGTGCTTTGGGACTAAACCGGATACTCGAGAATTTTTTCAATACTTAGTAAATTTTGCTTCAAACAAGGGACACACGCCCATGTCACTAGCCATGTGAAAACAGAGGGTACATACTGACTTCGGTCACACGGTCGACCACAGGCCCGTGTGTCTAGCCCGTGTGCCTTTTGAAGCGGCCACACACACCCGTGTGCCAGGCCGTGTCAAACTTGTAGGGTATACTAACTTATGCAACACGGCCAAGTCACACGCCCTTGTGCTAGGCCGTGTGCCAATTAGTGGGTATACAAACTTGTACCACACAACCGATCACACGCCCGTTTATGAGACTGTGTGGAACATACTGACTTCACTTCAATTTCAATACCAAGGGACACACGTCGCGTAATATGACCGTATGTCCCACACGGCTGAGACACATGCCTGTGTCTCTGCCTGTGTGGACAAAAATAGGCTATTTACCAAGTCATTTTGCCACCCCATTTGGTACACATTTTCACCTACATAATTGACACCAAACCTATAACACCCCTTACCCGTATCCGATGCCGGTATAGGGTACGAGGCGTTACCTTACTTAAAAGCATACAAACATAAAATTTTGAGTTGTAAAAGTTCGTTCAAAGTTAAAACCTTTCAAACTCCCTCTTAACGTCCTTAATAAAGGCCTACGAGGCCCAAAACACGCTTTAGGAACAATTCAGGATTAAACCGAGCACTATCAAAAACATTAGAAAATTTCATTTAAAATAGGGCATACGCCCGTGTGGAAAGGCGACACGCCCGTGTGATCTCATAACATGGCCATGTCCTGAGCCCGTGCGCGTGCCTGACTTGTGCTTCGCGAAAAGTCAGGATGTCACACGGTCTGGCACATACCCGTGTCCATGGCCCGTGTCCCTCACATGGCCATGACACGCTCGTGTCTCAGCCCGTGTGTTAAAACCTTGACCTTCTATTTCTGACGTCACCAACATTTTAGGGTCACACGGCCAAGGCACACGCCCATGTGCTAGGCCGTGTGGTGAATTTAATTTCACATTAAAGGTGCAGAATTCACACGGCCTGGGCACATGCCCATGTCCTATAGCCGTGTCTTCCACAGAGTTGAGACACATGGCCTTGTCTCATCCTGTGTGGTTACTATTGGGCATTCTATTTTACCAATTTAAGGTACAGGGGATACACGGCCGGACTACACGTCTATGAGGCAGACCATTTGTCACACACGGCCTAGACACATGCTCGTGTGTCTACCTATGTAGACGGCTGTAAGACTATTTTCCAAGCTTTTTTGTCACCCCTTTCAAGCACACATCTACTCACATAATATAGTACCATCACAAGCACAAAGACATGACTAAATTAGTCACAACCAAGGCATCCACACCTCAATTCAAGCTATTGCCTATCACCTACAACATTTCTTACTTATCAACCAAACCACGTCTTAACCACATTCATGGAAACACCAACATTTGCATTTATCAACAAGTATTTGCCATCATTCATTGCCTTATACAAAAGGAATCAATCTTCAAGACAAGCCAACACATTTGGCCAAAACAATATGACACTTGACAAAGACCAAGTCCCTATACGTGCCATACTCAAAATGATAAATCTAACTATACCAAATGTTCATATTGATAGTGTGATCGATGCCTCTGACGTCTGTTGATCCTCAAGCTAGCTTGGCGGCTCTATAAGAAAATGGAAAAGAGAGGGAATAAGCATAAAGCTTAGTAAGTCGCATGTAAATAATCAACATCAATTGCCATGCATTATCATACTCATAACACATTATAAACTTGCACATAATTCTCAAATGATTTAAGGCATAACTTACTCATTTTCATCCTTACTAATCATACAGCATAAATCGAGCTCATTTCTTATGAATTTCGTGTAGGTACCTGTATCACTTACAACATAGTCGTAACTTTTCTCACTTTTAACACAAGCTTTAAATTTCTCGTTGAACCAGTTGGAATACCAAAGGATACCCGACAAGCCTCACACGAGAGGGTACGATGCCGATGCCATGTCCCAGACATAGTCTTACAGTGGCTCACATATTGAGGCCGATGACATGTCCCAGACATGGTCTTACACTAGCTCTCATCTCAATACCGACGCCATGTCCCAGACATGGTCTTACACTTGTAACGCCCCAAAAATGTAGGGTCTCTAATTTTGCATGTTTTGAAAAAAATTGCTTGTTTGCTTGAATGACTAAGTGATTTGGGTGTGTATGGGGGTGTGTGAGAAGCCTGGGTTCAAGTCTTGGCTCTTGCAAAATTTTTAGTTTTCTCTTAAATGAACCTAGACTCTGGCACTTAGGCCTTATTAGTAATAATGCTTGTTTTATGACACAAGAGAAGCTTGTGGCTTAGTGGCAAGTGTCGTGAAATGGCTGATGTGAGAGCTTGGGTTTGAATCTCTTGGCATGAAAGGGAGTGTTTATTTTATTTCCTTATAGCATGAGAAGTGAAGTTAGACTGAAACTCTGTAAGGTGAAGTTTGAATTGGTCTTGGAGTTGTTATGGAAGATATCAAGGAGTAAATCAAGGAGGGATAAGGGGAGTGATTTGTGGAGATTTTCAAGGAATTTGAAGTGTGAGGGGAGTTGTGGCCGTGTGGAGACTCTAAGGCCTTAGTGAAATTCGGCTACGGGGAAAAGAGGGAGCATTTTTCGGCAGTAGAATTTCTTTGCTCGGTTTTGTGAGTGTTGAGGGGAGCTGCCGAATTTCCTAGCTAGTAGTTTGGGTTTTTGCACTTTTACATTTCGGGTTCTCTCTAGTTCTTTTTGTGCTACAAAACTGACCATTCGTGTCATTCCTTCTATGCATCTTTGCTAATCTCTTCCTCTCTTCTTGGCCGAACCTAACATCTATTTTTCCTTACCCCTTTTCTTCTGCAATCGGATTTTTTCCTAGTCTAGCCGAACCTTCCATTTCTCTTCTTTTAACTTCTGTTCATCTTCTATTCTAGGTTGCCGAATATCACTGTTAGTAATCCTTCTCTGTGTCGATCTACTGCAAAGGTTCTAACTATCGGTAAGTGTTCAAAATCAATTCTCTGCTTTTCTTGTTAAAACCAAATACCCCATGCTCTTCTTCTTCTTTTCCAAAACTGAGTATTCCCTATTGCTAACTGATTGTCATTTCCTCTTTCACGTACTGTACTCGTTGCAATTCTAAGGTCGTCCACAAGGAGTGGTGGAGTGTGAACGGTTTGGAGGAGTCACACTTTCGTCCTCAACATGCAAATAAGGTAAAAGTGTTCCCTTATGTTATTTGGGGTTGGCCGAATGGGCCCTATCACTTACTAATCGGCTGTTGATTGTATTATAGGAAACCAACAAGGGCGTGTGGTCGTTTCTGAATAGCAATCATAGAGGGGCTAAGATCACCCTCATTTAAACAAGGTAAGAAGGGTGTTTCGGTTTAAGCGCCAATAAGAGGGTGCTTTATCCGATCAGTTAAAAAGCTAACTTTGGATCTTGTTTGAATCTAGGTTAGGTGTTTGTGGAGCATAGACCAACATCGTAATCAAGTGTGTAATCACACTACCGTTTTTGTGAGTCGACAAAAGCCGAAAAGCCAAAACTTTGACAGTTGAGGCCTCACGAGCGTGCGATCGCTCGTGTGGTAAACTAAGTCCACAATCATGGGCGATAGACTGTAAAGGCCACTACGAGCGTTCTCGTGCTCTTGGGCCGTTATGGGCCTCGTTTGGCTAAAATGGGCCATGTGGGCTCAATGGGCTTATGGGAATAAATCCATAATAAGTGGCAAATACTGAACTAGGCTATAACATTCACATAGCCGGGACTAAATTTGGCCTAAATGGGCCACACGAGCGTGCGAGCCCACTTAGGCCAAATATTGGGCTTTGGGCCCATTTACACCGTTTTGACCATATATGTTATCTATGTCACTCGAGGCAACTGTAGACCTTCGGAAAGGTTGCTATATGACTAAAATACCCCTAAGGAGTAAAATGACTGAAATACCCTAAAGAGTAAAATGACCGTTATACCCCTAAGGGTGGGTTGACTGATGTGTTCATGATTTGTATATGATTGTTACTAAGTATGACATTCTACATATATATATGATTTATGACATGACAAGCTGCATAGGGTTGAGATATTGTTATAGAGGAAGTATATTGTACTAGTGGCTCTGCCACATATACTGTTACTGGTAGTTTTGCTGCGTTACTGTTACTGGCAACCTTGTTGCGTTACTATTACTGGTGGCTTTGCCAAATATACTGTTATTACTGGCAGCTATGCTGTAATATTGGTGTGTTGGTTGGGTGGGTCGATTTTGTCCTGATTAACTGTAATATATACTTATTTTAATCCCATATTTAGCATACTTTTGGATGATTTATTCCCTGAATTGTGGAATTTGGTGCTCCTAATCCTTTAATTTCATGTTTTATACTTAGGAGAGCATCGGAGGATGAAAAGAACGAGAAACGGACCAAAAATGGAGAAAATGGGCCAAAGTACGAAATTCACGCGGTCTGGGCTTGAGACACACGGCCGTGCCTCTTTAGTAGACCCTCACACGGCCTGGGCTCAATTCACACGGGCGTGTCCCTGACGTGACCTGTTTTAATTCTATTCGGAATAGGGTACTTAGAGGCAAAAAAAAGACATTCCAAAAGCCTATATTAATACCCTACATGGCAACCTAAAAGGGAGGTGGTTCAGGTACGCCGAGGAGCCAAGCCAGAGACGCCGAATTGTGGGATATACTCGAAGAAAGCCAATTGATTCATCTCAAGAAGCCGGAATCATACTCAAGACGGAAGATCTTTCCTTCAATTTCCTTCAGGGGGTTTTAGGGTTTTTCTTATGTTTTGTTTTATATTTTCTTCTGAGATGTCTTCTTCTTTTATAATTATGAGCTAAACCCCTCAAATACTTGAGGGGGATGAAACCTAAGACGGATCTTGTTATTGTTTTCTGAACTATATCATAAATACTTGATTTGTTCTTAATTATGTGTTCTTAATTCTTATTTTAATATTTCAGGATATTGATTCAAGTATTGATGTGCTTAGGCAGTGGAGCAAAAGTCTCTGTTTAAGAGAAGATCTAGCATAGTTAAGCGGAGTTTATCACAACCCCAGAAATAGGATGATGAAAATCTGCCGGATTAGGGTTAAACCTAATAAGGGAGTCCATAGATCGAGTTAATGCAATTCTAGGGGTTTTAATTAGAAAGAGATTTCAATTAATCAACCTAGGGTTAGACGTTAGTAGCCTCAAAAGAGGTATTAATATAAATTAGGGAATCCTACGGATCAAGTTAAGTGAATAAATCGTCTGGTTCAGAGTTTTGAAGTCTAGGTAGATTGTTCCTCGGGTATTGTCTTAATCAATTGGCTTTTCCCAAAAGTATTTTCCCAATTCATTCTCTATGTCTTAGCATCTTTAGCTTAGTAATTAGTTAGTTTTAGATTAAACAACAATTCCCTTAACTCTTAGGCTAAATAATAAAAAGATAGTAATTACTAGTACTCTTGGTCCTTGAGGATACGATACTTCTAGTCTTGCCATAGCTATACTACCAAACGATAGGTGCGCTTGCCTCAATCGTTGTCATAAGTTAGTTTCTAGGCTCGATCATTCATTATATAAGTTTTAAGACTTTTTGACATACGATCAAGTTTTTGCCGCCGTTGCCGGGGACTAAGATATTAGGAACACTTGATTTTTATTGCTTTAGCCATATTTTATTTTTGCAATTAAATTTTATTTTTACTTTTCTAAATTTTCTTCTTTGCTTCTGGCAGGTATTCTAGTTTATGACTAGAAGAAGCCCGTCAGGACCTCTACTTTACAATAGTGAAATTGAAAGCACAGTTCGCAGAAATCGAATAGAAATAAGGAGAAGCCTATAATACATACAGGAAGAGCAAGAAGACGAAATTAATACTACCAAAGTGATGGCTGAGAATAATCTGCTACCTCCGGAGGTGGCCAAAAATCATGCTCTTCGAACTATGTATGATTATGCTAAACCTAATTTAACGGGATCTAAGTCAAGTATTGTTAGACCTGCTATTGCTGAAAATAATTTTGAACTGAAACCTAACACAACACAGATGATACAGCAATTTGTTCAATTTGATGGTTTGCAGGATGAAGATCCAAATAATCATTTGGCGAATTTCCTAAAATTTTGCGATACTTTCAAAATAAATGGTGTTTCTAATGATGTCATTCGTCTTTGGTTGTTTCCCTTTTCATTGAGGAACAAAGCTAAACAGTGGTTGAACTCGTTACTCCGAGGATCAATCACTACATGGGAACAAATGAACGAAAAATTTTTAATAAAATATTTTCCGCCTACTAAAATAGCTAAGTTGGGGAATGATATCTCTTCTTTTGTGCAGAGGGATTTAGAGACACTTTAGGATGCATGGGAGAGATACAAAGATCTATTGAGAAGGTGCCCACACCATGGATTACCCTTGTGGCTACAGGTCCAAACCTTTTATAACGGTGTGAACCACTCAAGGTGTGAACCCCTCAACCAGGCAGTTGATTGATTCAGCTGCCGGCGGAACCTTGAATAATAAAACACCTTGAATTTATTGAAGAGATGTCACTGAATAACAATCAGTGGCAAGCCATGAGGACAAGGCTAACAAAAGCCGCCAGTGTTTTCAGCCTCGACGCAGTAACCATTATCAAACCAGGTAGAACTTTTGACTGAGAAAATTGATGGTTTATGTGGTTCTTTGCAGGTACATTCAGTGATGCAGTGCGACACGAATGGAGGGGGGATGAACAACACAAAACATCTGCCATACAACTCGGACGCTGAAAACGAGCAAGATCACTATATGGGTAACAATTTTAGACCTCAAAATAACCGTTATAGTAATACTTACTCCAGGTTAGAGGAACCACCCCAATTTTTCATGGGGTGGTCAAGGAAATCAGAGACAACAACCCCTCCCAAGTTTCCAACAGCAACCCTACCCACAAGAAAAGCAGTCGAACCTTGAGGAGATGCTAACAAAATTTATAGCGGTGTCAGAAACCCGTTTCCAAAACACCGAGACAGCACTCAAAAATCAGCAAGCATCAATTCAAGGGATCGAGAACCAACAAGGGCAACTTGCTAAGCAGTTCTCTAAACGATCACAAGGCAACTTGCCAAGCAACACTGAGACTAACCCAAAGGAGAAACTTTAAACAATAACGGCTCGCGATAGTGAAGGGTTAGATGAACCCAAAATAAGCCAAGAGAATGTGGTCGAGGAAGGTAAGGTTGAGGTAAGTCATGATAAGCCAAAACTGGTAATTAAAGAGTACCAACCTCGTGTACGATACCCCAATGTGGTGAAGAAAGAAAACACAGATGAACAATTCGGTAAATTTCTTAAGCTTTCAAAGAAATTACATATTAACTTACCGTTTCTTGAAGCTCTTTCGCAGATGCCAGATTCAAGGAAATTTTTAAAAGAGCTTTTAACAAACAAACGGAAGTTAGACGAAGAATCGCATGTGGAACTAAACGCAGTGTGCTCAGCAATGTTGCAAAATAAACTACCACAAAAATTAAAAGATCCAAGGAGTTTTACAATTCCATGCTTAATTGGTAGTTTATCTGTTGATAACGCTTTAGCTGATTTAAGGGCAAGCATCAATGTTATGCCTTATAAAATGTTTAAACAGTTACGTCTAGGGAAACCCAAACAAACTAGGATGAGCATTCAATTAGCTGATAAAACTATTAGAATTCCTAGGGGTATAATTGAAGATGTATTCGTAAAAATTGATAAATTCATATTCCCAGTAGACTTTGTCGTTTTAGACATGGATGAGGACAATAATATTCCTTTAATTTTAGGAAGACCCTTTTTAGCAACTGCCAGAACTAAAATTGATGTTGGTACAGGTGAACTCATACTTGGTGTAGGTGACGAAATGATCACTCTTCAGGCTCTTGACTCTGCTAGGACATCGAGTAATCAAGGTGAGAAAGTAAATTCTATCACTGACCATTCGGTTAAACCTCCTTTTCAGGAAGCGCCACGAAACTACACAACTAAGCCAAATTCTAGACCTCATACCAACAAAGAAATAACTCATGAGGAACGATGGCTTCGGATCGATGAACTAGATGAGTGGAAGACACATTTTAAAGAGAAATTAGGAATACACGAAGCAAAACCAATGCCATTCCGTGGGACAAACAAATTTAAGATCGGAGATAAGGTATTGTTGGATAAGAAAGACCCTCGAATCTTTCCTTCCGACCTTAATAGAAACGAAGAAATCCCTTTTAAGGTACTCAATGTCTTCCCTTATGGAACAGTCGAGGTAAGTAATCCTATATTCGACACTTTTAAAGTAAACACTACTCGACTTGAAATATAAACTAATAATAGAACTGATAGCGTGAGAAAGGATTTTCAACTCCTCAAACCACCATGAATGTGCGAATGAGAGGTAAGTCTAGCTTAAGACTTTAAACGAGTGCCTCTCGGGAGGCAACCCAAGCACTAACCCTGATCGTGTGTCAAAGTCTTAAAGATTTATATAATGAATGATCGAGCCTAGAAACTAACTATGACAATAACTTGAGGCAAGTGTACCTATCGAACAGTAGTATAGTTTTGTGGCAAAACCGAAATGTCGAACCCAAAGGAACCAAAAGTACTAATACTAACTTTCTTTTTATTATTTAACCTAAGAATTAAGGAAATTTTTGTTTAATCTAAAATTAACTAATCACTAAGCTAAGGATGCTAAGACAAAGAGAATAAATTAGGGAAATACTTGTGGGAAAAACCAATTGATTAAGACAGTACCCGAGGAAGAATCCACATAGACTTCACTTGTTATCTAACTCTGAACCAGACGATTTATTCACTTGACTTGATCTGTAGGATTCCCTAATTTATATTAATACCTCTTTCGAGGCTACTAATGTCTAACCCTAGGTTGATTAATTGAAATCTCTTTCTAATTAAAACCCCTAGAATTGCATTAACTCGATCTATGGAATCCCATATTAGGTTTGACCCTAATCCGGCAGATTTTCGTTGTCCTATTTCTAGGGTTGCGATCAACTCCGCTTAACTATGCTAGATCTACTCTTAAACAGGGACTTTTGCTCCACTACTTAAGCACATCAATACTTGAATCAATATCCTTAAATATCAAAGCAAGAATTAAGAACACATAATTAAGAACAAATCAAGTATTTATCATATAGTTCAAAAAACAATAACAAGATTCATCTTAGGTTTCATCCCCCTCAGGTATTTGAGGGGTTTAGTTCATAATGATAAAAGAATACATCTTAGAAGAAAATATAAAAAAAAACATAAAAAAACCCTAAAACCCCCTGAAGGAAATTGATGGGAAGATCTCCGTCTTGACTATAAATCTGGCTTATTGAGATGAATCAACTGGCTTTCCTCGATTAAATCCCACAATTCTGGCCTCTCTGGCTTGGCTCTTCGGCCTAACTGGACGCCCCCTTTTAGGTCATACTTAGGGTGTTTATATAGGCTTTCGGAATGTCTTTCTTCGCCCCTAAGTATCTTATTCCAAGTGAAATTAAAACAGGTCACAATAGGGACACGCCCGTGTGGCACGCCCGTGTTAATCGAGGTCAGGCCGTGTTCGGGTCTGCTAAAGAGGCACGGTCGTGTGGCTTGGGCCCAGGCTGTGTTGATTTCGTACTTTGGCCCATTTTCTCTATTTTTGGCCCGTTTCTCATTCTTTTCATCCTCCGGTGCTCTCCTAAGTATAAAACATGAAATTAAAGGATTAGGAGCACCAAATTCCACAATTCGGGGGATAAATCATCCAAAAGTATGCTAAATGTGGGATTAAAATATGAAGATATTACGGTTTATCAAACCCCATTAATTTTCATATTTTTATCTTGTTGTTTTATTTTATTTTCATTTTTACTTTCAGCATCTGACTACAAACTAACCACATAGATTTCTATACCATACGGCCTTGCACACGGGCGTGGCCGTGGCCGTGTGGACATCACAAATTTTCGTACTGGCATGGCAGAGATAGTACGAAATAGGACGAAAAATATCTTCAAGCCACGGGCTCCGACTAAACACCACGGTCGTGCGATACAGCTGTGGTCGACACTGTTTTATCAACACGGGCGTGGTGACCTGTACACAGGCGTGGGAGAAACGAACGAAGCACAACACGGTCATGCGATACAGTCGTGTGACCCAACACGCCCAAGGTACACAGGCATGGGAAATCACCAGACCCCCAACTTTTATATAAACTCCCTTTTCTTCTCACATTCTCCACCAAACCCCCTCCCTCTCAACCTTAGCAACCATAATTTTTCTTCATATTTCACCATCCTTACCACTATCACTCAATACCCAAAGACAAGGCCAACATTACCATTACCATGTCGAAGAAGCGAAAGGACCCCAACACAATCTCCCTATGTGAGACCGATTTACATGAGTTCATGACGGCCGCTTCATTGACCCGACAAGCCAAGAGCATTTGAGTCCATTTAATTTGTCTTTTTCTTTTCCCTTCTCCTTTATTTTCCTTCTTTTTATTTCTCTTATGCTTAATTTAGTATATTTTATTTCAGGATCTTGATTTTAGGTTCTAAAAGCTTCTTGGGAATCACCACACCACGCCCTTAGAAACCACACCCACCTCGCGAACCATCTAACGATAAGGACTTTTCAGTCCATTATCTTTTCTTTTAATTTTATTTTACTTCTTACACTCTTTCTTTTTATCTTTCTTTTCTTTAAATATATTATTAGTATATTTTGAATTATTCTTATTATTTCCTGGCAAATTCTTCACGAGTTTCCCAATTTCTTCATCTAGCGCAGAGATTGTTGGCGCCTACCATACCACCACCAAAGACGCCTCCTCTAACTTATCTTTCACCTCCGAATCAAATTTCTACACTTCCAACTCAAGGAATCCATCCAAAATTCAGGAAGTTTCACTTCTCCCTATCTCTTATGATTTCATGCTATATATATATTTGTACATTGAGGGCAATGTACATTTTAAGTGTGGGGATGAATTTTATTTTGAGAAGTTCCTAACTTTTTGCATTATTCTTGCATTATTCTCAAATCCCTGAATTATGTCTTGACCTTAAGTAATTTTCTCATATTACTATTAGAATGAAATTTCCTTTGAGTCATGATTTTTATTGATATGTTTTGGATTAAGTCATTGATAATTGTGCTGTGATGATTTAAACTTGAGTAGACTAGAGAATCAAGCATGATGAGTCTATTTTCAAAAATTAAAATTTTTTAGGTTCTCTACCTGAATCTAATTATTACCTTGAAGTTTGAAATTTACAAGGTTGATATCAAAAACCCATAATTTTGTGAGATTTTGAGCCTTTTAGAGCATACATTCTTTTCTTGCCCACTTTATTGATTATGAGTGTGTCAATATTGATTTGTTATTCTAGAACTTGTTTCGATTATACATGTCAAGACCACATCATTGATTTGATATACAGAGATGATAAAGGCACTTAGGATTTAACCCACTTACTCCACTAAAAGCCTACCCTCACAATTAACCCCTAGTGAACCCCTTTGATCTTAACAAACCTTTTATTGACTCACCCACTAATTTTAACCCAAAACCCATCTTGTATTTGTTATCACCATTTCTCTTAACTACCCTTATATCGAGATTTGATTTGATCAGTTGCCTAACTACATTATTTATTTCAATTGTTAAAATCTATCTACTTGATTTGTTCTTAAAAAATGAAGAATATTTATTAGTTCTATGATTAAGTGAGCTTATACGTTTAAATTCCACATCTTCAGAAGAAGTTATTAATAATGAAGTTTTAATTAATATAATTATTCGAATCTTAGTTCATCTTTCCAAGTTATGCAACTTGTTAATTCAATCTCGATTCTAACCCTTTAATTCAGCCTTTATCCACACCTTTAACCCGAGCCCTATTACAACCCTTTTTAAAGACATTTTGATTTGTGTATCATCTCATTTTATAGTAGTGGAGATTTGATTTTCATACAAGCCTATGGGATTAACTTTTTCATGTTTGACTTTTGAGTGGTTAATTTGAACCTTAAACACTTTTGAGTGATTTGAGTGAATCTTTAGTGAGGATGTCAATTCTTGTCAGTTTCGAATCAGAGGTAATTATTTAGGTAAGGGGAAACACCTATGTTTTCGTGCTATAAAAAATATGATTTTGACTGTTTGAATCTTTAGGACCCTTCTACTTAAATTATCAATGTATGGATTATCTTTGAATTATGATGAAACACTATTGATAAATATTATGAATTAAGGAAGTTCATTTTAATTGTGAGTTGAGAATTTTGCTTGAGGACAAGCAAATGCTTAAGTGTGGGGATATTTGATAAATCGTAATATATACATATTTTAATCCCACATTTAGCATTCTTTTGGATGATTTATTCCCTGAATTGTGGAATTTGGTGCTCCTAATCCTTTAATTTCATGTTTTATACTTAGGAGAGCATCAGAGGATGAAAAGAATAAGAAACGGGCCAAAAATGGAGAAAATGGACCGAAGTACGAAATTCACACGGTCTGGGCTTGAGACACACGGTCGTGCCTCTTTAGCAGACCCTCACACGGCTTGGGCTCGATTTACACGGGCGTGCCACACAGGCGTGTCCCTGACATGACCTGTTTTAATTCTATTTAGAATAGGGTACTTAGAGGCAAAAAAAAAAAGACATTCCAAAAGCCTATATAAATACCCTAGATGGCAACCTAAAAGGGAGGTGGTTCAGATAGGCCAATGAGCCAAGCTAGAGAGGCCGAATTATGGGATATACTCGAAGAAAGCCAGTTGATTCATCTCAAGAAGCTGGAATCATACTCAAGACGGAAGATCTTTCCTTCAATTTCCTTCAGAGGGTTTTAGGGTTTTTCTTATGTTTTGTTTTATATTTTCTTCTTAGATGTATTCTTTTATAATTATGAACTAAACCCCTCAAATACCTGAGGAGGATGAAACTTAAGACGGATCTTGTTATTGTTTTCTGAACTATATGATAAATACTTGATTTGTTCTTAATTTTGTGTTCTTAATTTTTGTTTTAATATTTCAGGATATTGATTCAAGTATTGATGTGCTTAGGCAGTGGAGCAAAAGTCCATGTTTAAGAGAAGATCTAGCATAGTTAAGCGGAGTTGATCGCAACCCTAGAAATAGGATGACGAAAATTTGTCGGATTAGAGTCAAACCTAATATGGGAGTCCATAGATCGAGTTAATGCAATTCTAGGGATTTTAATTAGAAAGAGATTTCAATTAATCAAACTAGGGTTAGATGTTAGTAGCCTCGAAAGAGGTATTAATATAAATTAGGGAATCCTACGGATCAAGTCAAGTGAATAAATCATCTGGTTCAGAGTTAAATAACAAGTCAAGCCTAGGTGAATTCTTCATCGGGTATTGTTTTAATCAATTGGTTTTTCCCAAAAGTATTTTCCCAATTCATTCTCTGTGTCTTAGCATTTTTAGCTTAGTAATTAGTTAGTTTTAGATTAAACAACAATTCCCTTAACTTTTAGGCTAAATAATAAAAAGATAGTAATTACTAGTACTCTTGGTCCTTGAGGATACGATACTTCCGGTCTTGCCATAGCTATACAACCAAACGATAGGTGCTGTAACACCCCTTACCCGTATTCAACGTCGGAATAGGGTACGAGGCATTACCGGAATTACAAATTTATTTATCAGACATTTTATTTCATCTAGCATTTATATTTGAAATCAATCAAAATCAAACATATTATCCCTTAAATATATTTAATTTTTAACGACATGTCTTACTTGAATTTATTACTCGTTTCATCATACTTAATTACCTTGTATTATCATATTAAAGATAATCACATATTTACATGTCGTGATAAATATCATTCACTTGCCGTTTCTTCATAAACATAAAACAGTTAATTCATCATATCAATATTTCACGTACCATCAACTTATATTTCCTTATATCACATAATTAAGTTACACAAACTTACCTGGTTAAATTTGCAGAAATATCAAGATTCAGGGGCACTTTGGAAATTTTCTATTTTCATTGATTTTTTTCAATCGATCTTAATCTAAATTAATAATTTCATTCAATTTTGCAATTTTAAATAATAAAATAATCCATTTCATGCAAATTGATCATTTCCACATTTTTACAAAATTAATCATAAAGTTTTACTTTTATTCAATTTAGTCCCTGAGTCTAAAACATTACAAATCAGCCATGCTAGCTGAATATTCATACATATTTTCCTCCTTCTCCTCTCCATTCCACATCCTTAATGTATATAACATGCTATAAATAACATTATCAATAATTTCATTAATTACTCATAAGTATATTCAAAACTGTCCATTTGAGTTATAGTCACTAAATTATCTATATCTTGAGTTACAGAATTCCAAATTAAGATCCGTAAATTTTCTATGAAACTAGACTCACATATCTTCTTGTCATAAAATTTTCAGAATTTTTGATTAAGCCAATAAGTACAGTTTATTCTTTAAAATCACCCCTGTTCTGTTGTCTAACAGTTTCGACCACTCTTTGCTAAAATTTAATTATCTTTTTATATAGTTTATTTCTTCTAAAACTATACTCATTAAGGAATCTAACCATATAAATTATGTTCCTAAATTATTTTTATACAATTTTTGATGATTTTTCCAAGTCAGAACAGGGGATCTCGAAATTACTCTGAACCAGTCTTACCAAAATCTAAATATCTCAAAATACAGAATTTCTTTTCTTTCTCTGTTTCTTTCATATGAAAATAGACTCAATAAGCTTTAATTTCATATCTCACTCAACTTCTAATTCAATTTCTAACATTTTTGGTGATTTTTCAAAGTTACCTTACTGGTGCTGTCCCAAAATTGTTTTCTTATAACTCATTTTACAACTTAATCCTAATTAAGTTTACTTACTTTCCTAACTTACTTCATACTTCTTTTCTATTCAAATTCCATCCAAACTCAAATTTAACTACTAAATTTTTAGCATATTTTCCTCAATTTAATCCCTACAGCATAAAACTTACATCTTACTTCTCAATTAAATCCATTTTTCAATTCTAACTTGAAATTCATTCAATTAAGTCCCTAATTCATATTTTTGTTCAACATAAACTATACTTGATAACTCATAAACTTTCAATATGACAACTTAGCTTCATCAAAACCTTGTTCCAAGGCTTCTAAAACATCAAAATTAAGTAAAAAGGGCTAAATTGACTTACCTATCAACTTCCAAGCTTCAAACTTTTAATTATCCCTTTCTTCTTTCTTTTCTTTCCTTCCTTCTTTCCTTCTCTGTTTCGTTTGCCTATTCTCTCTGTTTCTTTTCTGTTTCTCTCCCCCCTTTGCTTTTATTTTTTTTTTGTTTGTATATATATATAATAATATAATATAATAATATAATAATATAATATAATAATATAATAATATAATAATATACCTTAAAAATCTCAGATTTTTCTATAACCTCAACTATACAAAATGGTATAATTACCATTTTGGTCCTTCATAATTTCTTTTAATCTATAATTTAACTTTTACTTTCATTTCAAATTAGTCCTTTTCATTTAATTTCCTACCCAAACGTTAAAATTTTCTAACGAAAGTTTAATAATAACTTAATGACATTCCATAAATATTTTTAGAAATATTTATGGCTCACTTTATGAATTCGAGGTCTCAATACCTCGTTTTTGGCCCAATTTTTCTAATTAATTCTTTCAGTTCACAAAATTCACTAATTTTAAAATATTTCTAAAATCACACTTAACTTATAATTATCGATTAACAAAATTTTCTAACTTTTCGTCAAATTTAGTGATCTCGAATCACTATTCTGACACTATTAAAATTGGGCTATTACAGGTGCGCTTGCCTCAATCGTTGTCATAAGTTAGTTTCTAGGCTCGATCATTCATTATATAAATTTTAAGACTTTCTGACATACAATTATATCCCCAAATGGTGTGTTGGTTGGTATGGGTGGTGTATTGGTTGGATTGGGGTGGGTTACATATGTGCACTATATTGATTCTGTATTAGGCTTAGGCCCACATTGATTACTATAATGGGCTAAGGCCCACACTGTACTGTTACTGTATGATAGGGGCTTACAAACTGAGTTCTCGTAACTCACCCTTTTCTTTTAACTGTACAGGTAATCCCTAGCCTTAGATGATTTGGAGCTGCGAGGGACTCGGAGGTGGCCACATGTTCGCTAGCATTTTATTTTAGACCTAGTTATTTAAATTTTTATATTGGGTTGATATTTATGTAATAAGGCCTCTGGTGATTTTATTTTCTTTTAATTGGGTTTAATTTCTTATTTTGAATCTGCCAAATTGATACAACTGAGTTTTCAAAAATAATAATTGTTTTAAAAGACAAACAAATATTTTCAAAATTCAAAATGACATTAATTAGAGTAGCTTCCGCGGGTTTTTAACCAACTAAGAAACCAACAGTAACAAATATGGCTATCGTTTAAAAACAAATTTCTCTCAACAAGTTTGATTTTGAAAAACACTTCGATGTGACACGTCAGATTCAGTCGTAACGTCTAGGCCAGGTTTGGGGTATTACAAAATTGGCTCTCATAATGTGGCCGATGCCATGTCCCAGACATGGTCTTACACTAGCACACATATCAACGTCGATTCCATATCCTAGACATGGTCTTACACTAGCACACATATCACCCAAATGTCATGGCGTGGATATCCAATCTATTCCTAAGGTTCAACCGGAAGTATACCACATCAAATTTCGTTAAGCATATTCATAACAATAATAAAATATTTTATGCAATATCAGTTGTTTAATGCATAATAACAATAGAGTTGTATTATTTACGTACAACTTACCTCAGTATACAAAATATGGGCGACTAGTTCGATTTAGTCCAATAGCTTAGTTTTCCCCTGGTCTAGGTCCGAATACCGTTTTACCCTTAGATTTTCACATAATTACGATTTTGCCCCTAGGCTCATAAAAGGATTTTAATCAAATTTCCTCCTTTAACAAGCCTAGCCAAACCTTTATTACTCTTATAGAAACCGAAAATTCTAATTATTTCACACATTTGCTACCCATTTTACAACTTTTACAAAGAGGTCCATTTTAGGTATTTTCATGAAAACCCCTTTCACAAAAGTTGTTTATTTAACAACCAAGATTCATTTTCTTCCATAAAATTTCAGAAATCAACATGAAACTCACATGGTAAAACCCTTGACTCTCAACAATTTTGCAAAATAGTCCCTTCATTAGTTAGCTTAAGCTACAAGGGCCACAAAAATACAAAAATCATCAAGAATGACCATAAAAAACACTTACTTGCAAGGGTGAAGAGTTGCTGAAATTTCAAGCTTCCAAAAACCTTATTTTTGCTGAAAATTTCAGTGGAGAGGAGGAAGATGAATGGTGATATCTTTTTCTCTTTATTTTATTTTATTTTATCAATTAAGTCACCTAAAATACACCTAACCTTTGACCAATTTCATTTCCTTGTCCCTATGGCCGGCCATCACTCTCTTAAGGGCCTATTTGCACATTAAGGACCTCCAATTTAAGGTTCTATAGCTATTTGACACCTTTAGCTTGTAGCACAAAACTTTCACACTTTATGCGATTTAGTCCCTTTTCAAAATTAAGCATGAAATCACTAAAATTAATTCACCAAAATTTTCATTCACTCATATAATCATACTATAACACATAAAATAATATTAAAATAATTTCTTCGATCTCAAATTTGTGGTCTCGAAACCACTATTTCGACTAGGCCCAAAATCGCGTTGTTACAAAACCATAGCATTATATACAATCCAAAACAACCAAACCAAGCCTAAATCTTACCATTTCAATACTAACCAATTCAAGGCATATAAGTACCACAATATAGTAACTAAATTCATACCAATCCTTGTCTACTCAATCATCAAAATGACCATTATCAAAGATGCATTATTAGGCCCAAGTTCACAAGCATACCTATTCCCACAATTGATCAATTTACCATTCAAAGTACCTATTATCATCAATCATCTAAACTAATTCGATAAGCACAAGTCATAAACATATATATATATATATATATGCACATGATTCAAACATACCAAATATACCAAAATTAAGCCATCACCTATGGCTATATATACAAACCAAAATATATACATTTACAATGCCAATTCATTTGGCCAACATCATTACCAAAACATAATCAACATGACTCAAACACCTATACATGCCATATACTTAAAACATAGTTTCAAAAGTACCAAAAAGTCAATGGATAGTGTGGTGAAGTCTCCGACGATCCCCGAATCTGAGCTACCTTTGAAATCACTATAAAACATGGAAAAACAATAAAGTAAGCTATATAGCTTAGTAAGCTCGTATGTTAACAATGAGAAACTATCATCATTCATATAATGGAAAACAATGTGCAACAATTTTATTAAATCTCAAGCTATCAAACGATCATTCATATAACTTTCTAAGGAACTCATCAATTTCATAGTTTTCATTATTCAATTCAGTTCCGTACGTACTTGTACCACCTTGTACCAATCTCATACTCAACCACATCCTTCATTTACCCGTTGAACCATTCGGAATAGAAGTCGAATACTCAATGTCTCATTCAATAAGTACCTTTACCATGGCCTGTAGCCAAATCAGCTGATATGCATGGCTTGATGCCAAATCGGTTTATCTTGCACACATAGTTCTAAATCATGGCTCAAAGCCAACTCAAGTATACGTAATGACATGTCACTAGCATCCTAAACTATTCCTAACGTTCAACTGGGATTCCAACTGTCGAATCATCGTCAAATCATTTCTGAACTCGTATGTAATCATATAAACACAATTCATGCTATATCGAAGCATATAAAATACATTTGAAATGAATTTATAACATACGAACTTACCTTGGATGTTAAAACGACGAATCGAGTCGATTAGTCGATAACTTTATCTTTTCCCCGATCCAAGTCCGTATTTCACTTTTCTTGATCTAAATATATTCAAAATTAAATTATTTAAGCATCTATTCATTCAATTTAGTCCAAAACACTCTTTAAGGCACATTTACACTTTTACCCCTAAATTTTCACATTTTCACAATTTAGTCTTTATTCCATAAAATCACAAATTCATGCAATTTAGTCACCACCCATGCTAGCCGAATTTCTCTAGTACTCATATTAGCCCATATTTCTCATTTATTTCACATTTTAACCACTAAGTTTACACATTTCTCAATTTAATCCCTTTTTGACATTTTTGTCAAAAATCAATTAACAAAAGTTGTTAATCAAACATTAAACTTTTTGAATCTATCATAAATCATCAAATTACTCAAGCATTCAACAATGGCAACATGATAAATCTTTAACAGTTTCGAAATCTAGGGTGCGGGCCAGCTAGAATACGAAGCAACCATCTCAAAAACGTAAAAATCATTAAAAACCGAGCTAAAACCATACCTTAATCTAGCCTTCAAAGTAGCCGAATGTTCAAACTTGTTTAATAGCTTTCTCAAGCTTTAGTTTCGGTGGAGAAGATGAACATTTCCTTGCATTTCATGTTTTATTTGTGTAATATAACATTATTCATAAATTACTAAATTAACCTTAGTATTAAATCATTAAAACACCTTAACAATTTCCATATATGTCCACTCATGTGTAAAATGGTCAAATTACAACATAAGGACCTCCATTTTAATGATCCATATCTAATAGATACATTTAACTAATAGAACATGCATTTTACACTTTACGCGATTTAGTCCTTTTTCTCAAATTGACTATTTAAACGATAAAATTTCTTAACGAAATTTTCACACAATCATATATTCATACTATAGACATTAAAATAATAAAAAAACATATTTTGACATCGGAATTGTGGTCCCAAAACAACCGTTTCGATTTGAACAAAAACAGGTTGTGTTACAACTCCCCCTTAGGGATTTTCGTCCCCAAAAATTCTTACTAGTGAATAGGTTAGGGTACGGTTTTTGTATAGCTTCCTCAGGTTCCACGTAGTTTCTTTGATCTTGTGTTTATGCCAAAGAGCCTTCACTAGGGCTATGCGTTTATTTCTCAATTCTTTTATTTCACGGGCTAAAATACAGATCGATTCTTCGTTGTACGTCATATCAAGCTGAATCTCAATCTCTGACGGAGAAATCACATGAGAGGGATCCGATCGATATCGACGCAACATCGATACATGAAACACATTATGGATCTTTTCTAACTCTGATGGTAAGGCTAGTCAATATGCTACTAGCCTTATTTTTTCGATGATCTCATACGGCCTGATGAAACGCGAACTCAACTTGCCTTTTCGAGTAAATCTAAGGATTTTCTTCCACGGAGATACTTTCAAAAATACTTTATCACCGATCTGGAATTCAATGTCTTTTCGTTTCAAATCCGCGTACGATTTCTGACGATTTGAAGCTGCTTTTAAACTGTCGCGAATCATTTTCACTTTTTCTTCAGTTTCTCTGATCAACTCAACCCCGTGAATCTTTTTCTCACTTAGTTCAGTCCAATATAACGGAGTTCGATATTTGCAACCGTATAAAGCTTCGTACGATGCCATCTTTATACTCATCTAAAAACTATTGTTATACGCAAACTCAATCAACGGTAAGTATTTTTCCCAACTGCCCTCAAACTTTAAAATACAACATCTCAACATGTCTTCGAGAATCTGAATAACTCTCTTCGTCTGACCGTCAATCTGAAGATGAAAAGCAGTACTAAAATTAAACTTTGTTCCCAGAGCTTCTTGCAGTTTCTTCCAGAATCGCGACGTAAATCTCGAATCTTTATCAGAAATAATAGATAGTGGCACCCCATGTAATCGAACAATCTCAGTAACGTACAATTCAGGTAGTCTATCAAGTGAATAATTTGTACATACCGGTATGATATGAGCAAATTTTGTTAGTCGATCAACAACAACCCAGATAGCATCTTCTTTTTCGGAGTTAAGGGCAATTCCCGACATAAAATCCATTGTATCTCTATCCCATTTCCACTTGGGAATCATCACAGGTTGTAGTAAACCTGATGGTACTTGATGTTTAGCTTTGACTTGTTGACAAATCAAACATTTAGAAACAAACTCTGAGATAGCTCGTTTCATGCCTTGCCACTAATAAAACTGTTTCAATCATTGTACATTTTAGTACTCCCTGGATGAACATATAAACAGCTATTGTGCACTTCGTGCAAAATCTTCTGAATGAGTTCTGAATTTCTCGGGATGCAAATTCTATTCTAGAACCTTAAACAATCACCGGCTCTAATCTGAAACTCTGAATTAGGGATAGTCTCACATTGAATTGGTTTGATTTGCAATTTCTTATCACGTAGAGTTTGTAACACAATTCTCAAGTGCTCGGTATGTTCAGATTCATCTCGCGAATAGATCAGAATGTCTTCAATGAACACAACAACAAATCTGCCTAAATACGGTCTAAAGATCTGATTCATCAAATCCATAAAAATGGCAGGAGCATTAGTTAGTCCAAAAGGCATAATTAGGAATTCATAATGTCCGTACCTCGTTCTGGACGCAGTTTTCGGCACATCTGAGTCTTTAACTCGCAACTGATAATAACCAGATCTCAAATCAATCTTTGAAAACATTGTTGCACCTTTCAACTGATCAAACAAATCATCTATTCTCAGAAACGGATATTTATTCTTTATTGTAACTTTATTGAGCTGACGGTAATCAATACAGATTCTCATGGACCCATCTTTCTTCTTAACAAACAATACTGGCGCACCCAGGGCGAAAAACTCAGTCGTGCACAACCTCTATCTGTTAACTCTTGCAATTGAGATTTCAACTCTTTCAACTCTGTTGGAGCCATTCCATACGGAGCTATAGATATCGGTGAAGTTCCCGGTACTAATTCAATAGCAAATTCAACCTTTCTGATAGGTGGCAACCCCGATAATTCTTCAGGAAACACATTTGGATATTCACAGACAACTGGCACTAATTCAATATTTGATTCAGACACTTTTGTATTTAAAACATAAGCGAGATAAGCTTCGCAACCTTTTCTCACACATCTCTGAGCTGACACAGATGAAATCACAAAAGGCAATTCATTCAATTTAATCCGAAGAATTTCATTATTCTGACACTTCAATTCTATAATCTTTCGTCTACAGTTTACAACAGCATCATGTAGAGTTAACCAATCCATTCCCAGAATCATATCGAACTTATCAAATGGTAAAAGCATCAAGTCAGCTGGAAAACAGTAACCCCGAGTCATTAAAGGACAATTCTTGCAAACTTTATCAACTGAAACATATTTGCCTAAGGGGTTCGATACTTTAATCACAAACTCAATAGACTCGATAGGCAGACTCTTATTAAACACCAAATTCATACATATATACGAGTGTGTCGATCCAAGGTCAATTAAAGCAATCACATTAGTATCATAAAGAGAGAATGTACCGGTAATAACATCTGGGGACGATGCTTCCTCGCGAACGTGAATAGCGTAGGCTCTAGCAAGTGCTTAGGCGTCAGATCTCACAGTTGAGTCCCTAGTTATACCTCTACCACTGGATACATTTCCCGTATTTCTCGGTGGTCTCCCTCTCGCAATCGTATTGCTTGATCTTACATTCTAAACTTTTTCTTTCTCTGATAACTCTGGACAGTCTCAAATAAAGTGGTCTGGTGAACCACATTTGAAACAAGCTTTAGTACTCTTATTCCAGCATTCACCAAAATGTCTTCTCTCGCACTGTTGACACTCGGGTTTGTTATTTCTCACACTTCCAACACTTGAGATGGATGTAGCTGGAACTTTAGAATTCATAGGTTGATTTCCACGATCTCTATTCTGATATCCCATTGATGCATTAGATCTACTGTACGAATCTTAGAATTTCTTTGATGAAGAATGAGAAGGTTTATTCATCGGTCTTTTCCTTGAATTCTAGCCTCTAAATCAGCTTTCTTCTTTTCTCGGCTAAAATCTTCGGCTTTGCAAGTCCAATCAACTAACACAACAAATTCTTTTAAATCTAAAATCCCAACCAAAAGTTTAATGTCTTCATTTAGCCCATCAAAAAACCGCTTGCACATTATCTCTTCAGTAGAAATATACTTTTGAGCATATTTACTTAACCGTACGAATTCTCTTTCATACTCAGTTACGGTCATACGGCCTTGTTTCAATTCTAGAAATTCTTTATGCTTTTGATCAAGGAACCGTTGATTGATGTATTTTTTCCAGAACTCAGTCTGAAAGAATTCCTAGGTCACTCGCTCTCTCAACACTACAGACACCAAGGTATTCCACCATTGATATGCAGAGTCTCTTAGAAAAGAAATAGCATACTTTAAGCATTCAGCTGGTGTACACGAAAGTTCATCAAACACTCGGATAGTATTTTCAAGCCAAAACTCGGCTGTCTTAGGATCATCATCAACATTAGCCCTGAACTCTTCAGCCCCATGTTTACGAATCTTATCAACTGGAGATTTATTCAATCTTAAAAGCTCAGCTCCTTGAGGAGCTATAGGAACCGGTTGGGGATTAGGAGGGTGTAGAAGTTGTTGAGCAGTCGGATTCGTTCGAATATATTGAGTGAACCACGCATTCATCATTTGGAAGAAAGCATCTTTAGCCTCTCCTCCATGGCTACCCGTCACAGGTCTAAAATCAGATGACGCTGTCCCTTGAACGAGAGCAGACGCATTACTTTCAACATATTTTTAAATGTCCAGAGTGATCACACTATCACAATTTATATATGGCATATATAGCTAGACTCTCACACGCGCTACGTTAGTCCTAGAATCGACTAAACCATAGCTCTGATACCAATAAATGTAACACCCTTCACCTGTATTCAACGCCAGAATAGGGTTACGAAGCATTATTGAACTTACAACACTTTTAATCATACATTTCATATACAATTTATCAAGTCAAATACAATTCAATCATAAATAATCATAGTGTCCCTTAAACGAGCCTACGGGGCCTTAAACATGGGAAATTTTCAATACTTAGTAAATTTTGCTTCAAACAAGGGACACACGCCCGTGTAGGCAGGCCGTGTGTCTCACACAGCCACTAGACACACCCGTGTCACCAGCTGTGTGAAAACAGGGGGTACATACTGACTTGGGTCACACAGCCGACTACACACCCATGTGTCTAGCCCGTGTGCCCTTCGAAGCCGTGTGCTAGGTCGTGTCAAACCTGTAGGGTATACTGACTTATGCAACACGGCCAAGCCACACGGCCAAGCCACACGCCCGTGTGCTAGGCCGTGTGCCAATTAGGGGGTATACTGACTTGTGCCACACGGCCGACCACACGCCCATGTGTGAGACCGTGTGGAACATACTGACTTTACTTCAATTGTAACACCAAGAGAGACACGACCGTGTAATATGACCGTGTGTCACACACGGCTGAGACACACGCCCCTGTCTCTGCCCATGTGGACAAAAATAGGCTATTTACCAAGCCATTTTGCCACCCCATTTGGTACACATTTTCACCTACGCAATTGACACCAAACCATAGAATAATATACAATCCAAAACAACCAAACCAAGCCTCAATCTTACCATTTCAATACTAACCAATTCAAGGCACATAAGTACCACAATATAGTAACTAAACTCATACCAATCCTTGTCTACTCAATCATCAAAATGACTATTATCAAAGATGCATTATTAGGTCCAATTTCACAAGCATACCTATTCCCACAAGTCATCAATTTACCATACAAAGTACCTATTATCATCAATCATCACAACCAACTCAATGAGCATAAGTCAGAAACATATATATATATATATATGCACATGATTCAAACATACCAAATATACCAAAATTAAGCAATCACCCATGGCTATATATACAAACCAAAATATATACATTTACAATGCCAATTCATTTGGCCAACAACATTACCAAAACATAAGCAACATGACTCAAATACCTATACATGCCATATACTTAAAACATAGTTTCAAAAGTACCAAAGAGTCAGTGGATAGTGTGGTCAAGTCTCCGATGATCCCTGAATCCGAGCTACCTTTGAAATCACTATAAAACATGGAAAAAACAACAAAGTAAGCTATATAGCTTAGTAAGCTCGTATGTTAACAATGAGAAACTATCATCATTCATATAATGGAAAACAATGTGCAACAATTCTATTAAATCTCAAGCTATCAAATGATCATTCATATAACTTTCCAAGGAACTCATCAATTTCATAGTTTTCATTACTCAATTCATTTTCGTACGTACTTGTACCACCTTGTACCAATCTCATACTCAATCACATCCTTCATTTACCCGTTGAACTATTCAGAATAGAAGTCAAATACTTAAGGTCTCACTCAATAAGTACCTTTACCATGGCCCGTAGCCAAATCAAGGTAACTTATCCGAAATTCTGATATCATGGCCCGAAGCCAAATCAGCCGATATGCATGGGCCAAAGCCAAATCGGTTTATCTCGCACACATAGTGCTAAATCATGGCCCGAAGCGAACTCAAGTATACCTAATGACATGTCACTAGCATCCTAAACTATTCCTAAGGATCAATCAGGATTCCAACTATCAAATCATCGTCAAATCATTTCTGAACTCGTTTGTAATCAAATAAAAACAATTCATGCTATATCGAAGCATATAAAATAAATTTGAAATGAATTTATAACATACGAACTTACCTCGGATGTTAAAACAGTGAATCGAGTCGATTAGTTGATAAATTTATCTTTTTCCCGATCCCAGTCTGTATTTCACTTTTCTTGATCTAAATATATTTAAAATTAACTTATTTAATCATCTATTCATTCAATTTAGTCCAAAACACTCTTTAAGGCACATTTACACTTTTACCCCTAAACTTTCACATTTTTACAATTTAGTCCTTATTCTATAAAATCACAAATTCATGCAATTTAGTCACCACCCATGCTAGCCGAATTTCTCTAGTACTCATATTAGCCCATATTTCTCATTTATTTCACATTTTAACCACTAAGTTTACACATTTCTCAATTTAATCCCTTTTTGACATTTTTATCAAAAATCACTTAACAAAAGTTGTTAATCAAACATTAAACTTTTTGAATCTATCATAAATCATCAAATTACTCAAGCATTCAACAATGGAAACATGATAAATCTTTAACAGTTTCGAAATCTAGGGTACGGGCCAGCTCGAATACGAAGCAACCATCTCAAAAACGTAAAAATCATTAAAAATCGAGCTAAAACCATACCTTAATCTAGCCTTCAAAGTAGCCGAATGTTCAAACTTGTTTAATAGCTTTCTCAAGCTTTAGTTTCGGTGGATAAGATGAACATTTCCATGCATTTTCATGTTTTATTTGTGTAATATAACATTATTCATAAATTACTAAATTAACCTTAGTATTAAACCATTAAAACACCTTAATAATTTCCATATATGTCCAATCATATGTAAAATAGTCAAATTACAACATAAAGAACCTCCATTTTAATGATTCATAGCTAATAGATACATTTAACTAATAGAACATGCATTTTACACTTTACACGATTTAGTCTTTTTTCTCAAATTGACCATTTATACGATAAAATCTCTTAACGAAATTTTCATACAATCATAAATTCATACTGTAGACATTAAAATTATAATAATAATAAAAATTTTGACATCGAATTTATGGTCTCGAAACCACTGTTCCAATTTGACCAAAAACGGGTTGTTGCAATATGGTAGACCGACTAGTGTGGACCCAACTGCTGGCCAGAATAATGGGCCGAGTGCCAACCTTGTTGGGCTTGAGGCTACTGGTAATAATTCCATACAGAATCATTGTGTGCCATGGCGAACTAAATCAAGGGCACATGTTCATGATGTTGACGCTTCCCCATGCATTGGCTTGCCTTGTATTCTTGATTTTCATGCATTTGATTTTGACCACGTCGGGGTCCAATATCAATACAACTCAATATGGATCTCACTTTGATAATGATGATTCGTATATTCTTATGTCTGTAGGAACCACATCTTGGTGTCTTGATTCAGGGGCTACACATTATGTCTGTAGAAAGGCCACCGCTTTGCATGAATCCACGTTGTACTCAGGTACATCTCCTCTTCTCGTGGGTGATGGGTCTCCTACTACAATATCGTGTGTTGGGAGTTCTATTTTTCCTACAACAAGTAAGATGCTTCATCTGTCTAATGTTTTGTGCGTTCTAAATATACGGAAGAATCTGTTATCTGTCTCTCAGTTTGCTAAGAATAATAACGTGTGTTTTGAATTGCATTCATCTTATTGTATTGTTAAGGACATCCCAACTTGGGAAATTTTACTGCGGGGCCACACTCTTGAAGGGCTCTATTATTTTTCGCCAGTTACTCCTACTTCGTCTGTCGATGCTCCTTCTGTCCATAACACTAGACTACAGCCTCGTAACGATAATGATGATGTTTTTGCGTTATGGCACTGCAGAATTGGTCATCTGTCTACCTCAATTGTTAAAATTGTTCTTGATAAATGTAAAATTATCTCCAATAAAATGTGCCTTGATAATATTTGTATTGCCTGTCAAAAGGGGAAACTCATAAACTGCCTTTTTTCCAATTCTTCTACTAAATATAAGGATTTCTTTTATTTGGTTGTCTCTGACTTATGATGACCAGCGTTGAGTGTATGTGGTTCTAACCTATATTATGTTTCGTTGATCAACACGTGTAGTCAATTTACGTGGATTTATCTCATTCAACGTAAGTCTCAGGCCATTGAGTGTTTTCTTCAATTTCAAAAGATGGTCAAAACTCAATTTGGGAAAGATATTAAGAGCTTTCAAGTGATTGGGGTGGTAAGTATCATGTATTCACATCGGTGCTGGCTAATCTTGGGATACTTCATCGTCGATCTTGCCCACATACATCTGAGCAGAACGGAGTTGCTAAGAGGAAACATAGGCACATTGTTGAGACTAGTCTTACTCTCTAGCTCAAGCCAATCTGCCCATGGATTATTGGGGTTATGCCTTTTATAGTGTTGTTCATCTCATAAATCGTCTTCCTACTCCAATTTTAAAAGGGCAGTCTCCATATCAGGTTCTTTATGGTCATGAGCCTACATATGATCATTTAAGGGTGTTTGGGTGTTGTTGTTTCCCGTATCTGCGTCTATTTGCACATCACAAGTTAGAGTTTCGTTCTCAGCCAAATACGTTTTTAGGGTACAGTTCCCAACATAAAGGTTATCACTGTCTCACACCAGATGGTAAGGTCGTTGTTTCTCGTCAGTTATTTTTGATGAACGATGGTTCTTGTTTTCTTCATCTAACTTAGACAGTGTTAAACCTAGTCCGTCTATCTCCACATATGTTCCTCTTGTTCAGTCCATTGACTCCAGTCTTGCTGCGACAATTGAGAGTTCCACCAATACTTCGTCTTCTCCTCCTCGTTGTAGTTTCATGTCGTCTCCATCAGGTGGTTCATTCGCTGAGTTGGATTCTACTCATGAGGGATTCCGACTCTCCACCTCAGCAGATGTAGGTGGTTCGTCTGCTCTAGGCATAGCTCCTTCGGCTCTACTGTCTGTTCCACTGGGCAATACCTATACTATGATTACTAGGTCCAAGGTCGAAATTTTTAAACCCAAGGCTCTGTCTGTTGAAGCTATTGACTATGAGCCACGTACGATTGAGGAAGCTCTTGATAATCCAGAGTGGAGACTAGCAGTTCAAGCTGAATTTGATGCCTTCGTGGCTAACTCCACTTGGGAACTTGTTTCTCTACCTCATGGACGAAAAGTGATAGGGTGTAAGTGGTTCTTCAAAGTAAAGAAAAATCCTGATGGGACTATTGCTCGACGTAATGCTCGGTTGGTAGCAAAGGGGTGTTCTCAGGTTCCTAGATGTGATTTCAAGGAAACATTCAGTCCAATGGTCAAACCTGCTACTATTCGAACCATATTGACGGTTGCTGTCTCTCGTGGTTGGCAACTTCATCAAGTCGATGTCAACAATACCTTTTTAAATGGAGATCTAATCGTCGAAGTGTCCATGCAATAACCTCCAAGAAATGTTCAGTCTGGTTCGGCTGGTGAGCAATTGGTGTGTCATCTGACGAAGGCTTTGTACGGGTTGCGTCAATTGCCACGCGCTTGGTTTGATAAATTGAAACGGTTTCTTGTTAATACGGATTTCTTGTTAGTAACGACAGAGTCTGTCATCTATGTTCTGGTTTATGTGGATGATATTACTGTTACAGGAAGTACGGCTAATAGTATAAATGGCTTTATACAGATGTTACATAATGAGTTTTCCCTAAAGGATATGGGAGACCTTCACTACTTTTTAGATATTGAAGTCACTCGATCTTCCACTGGGAGTCTACACTTATGCTAGCGCAAGTACATCAAAGATCTTCTTGACAGGAGCTTGTTGACTAACGCAAAGAGTGTCCACATGCCAATAATCAGTTCTCCGCATTGTCTAAAGATGAGGGCGAGCGTTTTGTTGATCCTACGAAATATCGAAGTCTTGTTGGTGCACTTTAGTATGTGGTCTTGACCTGGCCTGATATTGCTCATACTGTGAATCGTGTGTGTCAGTTCATGCATACGCCTACTTCAGTTCATTTGGTGCCCTTAAAGAGAATCTTACGGTATTTACGTGGGACTATTGATCATGGCTTGATTTTTTTTCCATCCAACAGACTATCTCTCGTTGGTTATGTTGATGCAAACTAGGGATTAGATTCTGATGATCACCGGTCTACGTCAGGATACTGTGTGTATTTTGGCAATACGCCCATCTCGTGATGTTCGAAAAAGCAACAAGTTGTTTCTCGATCGACAGTAAATGCTTAATATCGAAGTCTTGCTGCAGCTACCAGTGATATTACGTGGTTAGTTTCTTTGCTAACAGAGTTACAAATTCATTCTACCGATTCATCTACCGTTTGGTGTGACAATTCTAGTGCCATAGTGGTTGCTACCAATCCAGTCTTACACTCCAAGTTCAAACATGTTGAACTTGATCTGTTTTTTGTCCGTGAGAAGGTAGCTGATGGCTCGCTTGTGGTAGGTGAGGTTCTAGCCTTGGACTAGGTTGCTGACATTTTTACAAAACCTTTGTCTGTCTCTTTGTTTACTCGGTTTCGAAGCTTGCTTTGGGTCTTACCCATTGAGAAGCTGGGTGAATGTTAGAGTATGTTAGCTTGTTAATCTGTTATCAAGTCTAGTATATTTTTGGTGAATTAGTTAGCAGCAGTTAATCACTCACTCTTGTATATAAGTCCTATCTTTGTACTGATATAAGCATATTAAGAATACAAGAATACTCAGTCATTTCATTCAATATTTCTATTTGATATAGTTACTAGTAGGTTGGGCCTATAAGTGATATGGTAGAATAATTTTTCATACACATAAAAATCAAATAGTTACGAAATATTAAAGGTCACATTCTGAGTGATATATCAAAATTTCCCATTCAAATTCCTCACAAATAACAAAAGCAACTTTTTTGTTCCATCCTAGAAGACCATCTTTTTTTAACCCTAATTTAACGTTTGTTGCCAACAGGCGACTATACATCACGAAATCCTAGTCGGCTTGGTCTTTTTGTTTCGATGCAATTAAGCTTTCTCTTTTCTTTTTCTTTCTTTGTTTTAGTTTTGTCCATGTCTGGCCCATATCTTTGGTGTTCATAAGCCTCGTACTCATCTTACACTATCTTCTTTGTCTTTATACAACTTCACCATTTTGCTTGTTGAGTTGCATTTGAGCCTGGGACAATCCCTTTTTCACCTCCTCATTGTCTGGTGTTTCTCTTACCAAAATTGTGTAGTCTTGTATTGAAGCTTCCCATTTCTTCATCTATATTACATGCATCAAGTTGAGAATTATTAATATTAGATTATGGTTCAACACAATTATTTAAAGTGTTGGGCAAGCAAGTTGTTGGAGTGTGTCACCTTAAAATTACAATCGGCTCGCCGTAGTCTAGCCTTGGTGTAGGCAGGGCAGAGGTTGAGGGCATGGGTGCAGTCATCAATTGCCTTTTCCAAGTGACCAAGTTTGGACCAACAAGCGGCTCGGTTGCACAACAAGACGGCGTTGTGGGGGTCATGCTCCAGCCCTTCCACGTATGCCAAGCATGCTTCCAAAAATTTTGATGCCTTGAAATGCTCATTGCCATTGGATCGAGCCGCTGCCACTGCTCTCACTTTTCGCATTACGGTGTTTGCTTCTTTGTTGTTCGGATCCAGCTTAACGGCTCGTTGAATCGCCCCCAATGCTTCATTAAATCTTTACACCATCATTTAAAACAACAACATTATTAGTTGCTTACCAATACTATTTGAAAAATCAATTTTTTAAATGTTCTAAATTTTCCATTTTATTGGTGATGATTAAATAAATTTACATTTTTAAACTAGAGAGTTAATGGTAAAAATTGCATCTTCTATGTATCTAAATATTCAACTTGACAAATTTAATCTAATTTATTTATAATCAACTAATGTCTTTCATTTTATAATCTAAGACTAATCCTATTCAGTCAATAGTGACGACTTCAAAATTTAAACCTTGTCCAAATAATTGAGATATGATAATCATAAATTATCTTTAAACCTTAACATCAAATAAGTTTGGGTTCAAATTTATATATTAATTTTTTTCCTAACCTAAGGTTATCTTTAGATCTTATCATAATTTTTGTTTATTCAATTTCTGGATAAAATAAACTTAATTTTATTATAATTTTTAATAAAATTAAAAATATATAAAATTTAAGTTTGAACTCCTGTAATTGATATGGTGATGAAGGATCGTTCATCCATAAAATCTACTCGGATTCGAACTTTTGAAAGAGTAAGTGGTAGATTTACGTATGTACATTTCCAACCTTGTGTGTGACTTTTAATAATAAAAGGAAGGGCAATTATGTAAAAAGCCCTTGGATGCAATTATGGAAAAAAAATGTGGGAAAAGTAGGTGGCTTGTCATAACATTCACAGTAATTAACCCTAATCCAATCATTTATGTGCAAATTTAGCCCATTTGGTAGGTAAAGATTAAATCTTGCTACCTCTAACCTTTACCCTCTTTTTGTTTGCTCTTTTTCCAACAGAAGTTCGACTTTTGAGTTGTTTTTCAACATTCATTAAGCTTAAGATCACATATTCCCCACATTTCTCTATCATCTCATCAATCACCTTTATCTATAAACCGTTTATGCTTTTTAAAAAAGTTATTGTAATTTAAAAGCCCCAATTAACGTGATATTTACGAAATAAAATATAATTAAAGAATTATTTTTTTTCTTGAATTTTTTCAAACAAAATTCTTCTTGAAATAATATTGAAGAAAGAAACACCAACCTGCCGGCGGCCATATCCACCTGAGCTCGAACAACCAGCAAATTGGCGTTACCAATTGGGCCAAAGTATTTATTTAAGTCATCAAAATTGAAAATTGGACCTCCCAATAATGTTTTATCGGCGTCTTGGTGTCTGTGGAGCTTCAACAAGGCCTCAGCTTTCAATGCAAATATCTTAACAAAACCAAGAAAGCAAAGTTCTATATAAAATTTATACAAGAGATCATAATATTGCTAAATTTTGATAAGATGTAAGTTACCTGTGGAGCTGAATCTGCACCATCATTAATGGCGGAATCTGATTCTTTTAGCAAACTGTTCCAATCTCGTCGCCTTTTAGCTTCAGTACATTTGTTTAAATGTGTCTGAACAGTTCTAGCTTTGGCAATGTCGTCTTGATCAGCCTCAAGGCCTGCATGCTTGTAGTGATATATAGCTTTCTCCACATCCCCTAATCTATACAATTACATATGGGAACTAATGAGTTGAGTAATATTATATGAGAAGAATTTGGGTTTGCTTTTGGTTACCTGAGATATAAGTTAGCTAAACGATGGTGAGCTCTGTGATAATGAGGTTCAATTTTAATGGCTTCTCTGCACTCGAAAACTGCTTCAAGAACCCTTCCCAAAGCTGCTAAAGCTGCACTTTTGTTGCTTCGATAAGAAGCTTTATTGGGATCAATTGCAATGGCGGCTTCATACAAAGCCAAAGCTTCTCCGAACCTCCCATTCTTATAATCTTCATTGCCCATGAATTTCAACTGTTCGGGATCCATTCTGGTTGAAAGAGCTCGACAAAGAGAAGCTGGTTGTTGTTGTTCTTCCTTGCGTTTTTCTTCAACCGGTGTCTTCACTACATTTCCCATCACGGTGTTGGGATATTTCCCGTTAGGCGTCGAAACATTGTCTTTTGCAACGTTATATGAATTGGTGGTAGTGTTCCCTCCTGCAGCAGGTTGCCTCAAGTTGCCTAAATTGCCATAAATCATCATGTTACTGGATGAAGCTCGAAGGAGATTGCTGTTGCCTTTGGTTTTTTGATGATCGACGATCATGCTTTCGAGCTCACCGGAGATACTAATGGTTTCCTTAGGCACCTTTCTACCAAGGTTGCCGTTGCCATATCCTTGGGTAGCAGTCGTTGTTGCTCTACTCGGTTCTACGACGGGTTTCTGAACCAGGTTTTGCTGGTGGGGCTTAGGATGATTTGGGACGGATTTAACGGAGGGTTTTGATGGCGGCGCTTCCGGTCCGAAAAACTCCGTCTCATCAGAGCCACTTCGTCGCCGCTTTGTGTTTGAGCTGGCTGCAGTTTTGTCGTTGATGACGTTGTTGTTATTGTTAATAATATGCAAAGAACCTGTTGAAGTAGTCCTCCTAGGCCAAAAATTACGCTTCCCAAATACTGCATTTAATATCCCACAACCTGATCTCCTTTCCGGCGAAAACTCCTCCATGTTTTTGCTGCTCAACTCTCTGATAACAATGAAGATTTTCTTATAAACAAAAAATGGTGAATTTTGAAGCAATTAAGTAGCCAAAACATGGGTGATTTTTCAACATGAATTGTAAAACAAAAGAATGCATGAGAGAGAAACTATCTTGGTTTTGCCTATCTTTTGTCTTTTGGCTTAAAAGATGGTACGGAATAAATGATTAAGATTCGCAAAAAGAGAAAAAAAAGTTTGAAAGAAAAGAGAATAATGATTTACAGTTGTTTTGTTTTTATTAAAATTCCAAGTGTTCTATGTTTTTTTTTTTTTTTTGGGTTTTGTTTATGTCGTATGATGAAGTTTATAGAAGAGCTTGAGACACGGTCCAAGATTAAATGAGGATCTCTAAATCTTTAGAAAATTTTTAAAAAATGGAGGTTTTCCCTTCATTATATAGTTGGGGATATTTTTTTATGAAGGTTTTGTTGTAAAAGCCAGCCAAGATGGTGTTATTCATGACCAAATTATAAGAGAAATCATAGACAGGAGGGCACGTCTTTATGTTGGTTGGGTTTTTTTATTAAGAAATAAAAAAAAAAACAGAAAAATGTGGGAAATCTATCACTTTATTATGGCCAAAAAAAAAAACTATTAGTTTATTAATCCAATATAAAATATAACCACAATTTCTTTTCTTTTCTTTTTTTATTGTCGTTTGTGGAAATTATTTTTTTGGGAATATACTATTATAAAATAATAAAATTTCTTATTAGGTTAAAATTATATTTAGATTGTTATTTAAGTATGGAACTAAATAGATGTAATGAGTGAACTCAACATCAATTTAATTAAATAAATTACTAAAAATTATATTATAAACAATTAATATATACTAGTATAAGTTATTTATGTTTTTTCATACAATTATAAAATTTAATAAAAAAATTTAAATTAAGAAAAAAAATTGACTGTAACATCTTGAGATAGGGCCTGGAAGTTTGGACTTTGCAAGCAGGGGGTTCGCCAGTGGTATGACGAATTGGTGACTGTCAAAAAACTTTCAGTAGAGTACGCCAGCAACATCGGTGAGTAGTATGCACCAAAGAACATGGTAAGGAGGGTTTGCCAACAGGTTTGGCGAGCTGGGGTTCACCAGTATAAGTTGAGTTACACTTGAACTAGGAAGTCGACTTGTTTTTCAATTAGAATACTATCCATGCACGTAACCTTTTTCCTAAGTCAAGTAAGGTGTACTAAGAATACTAAAACACTTAGTGCCTATAAATTAAGTCCTTCCCATGGAAAGTTCTCTCATCGATTATTCTTTTTGCCAAGTCTCTATTCTGAACCAAAGTTCTTAGAAACCAAGGTAAGCCTTTGTGCTACTAGGGTTAATTGTCCAGGAAACTAGGTTCACTCGTATGTTTGAATTTTGTGTGCTTGTTAAGTAATTTGTGCATGTTTATGTATGTTGCGAAGTAGCCGGACCATCTACTAGCAAGGACAAAGGAAAAGCAAAACTTGTTTAAATTGTCAACTAATCGGTGAGTGTTCAGGGATCGCCATTTGTGTGTGAACCATTATGTTTTCAGAAGTTTAGGGTTTTTAAAAACTAAGTTCCAAAAGTAAGCTTTTCTATAAACTCTATTTTCAAGGTACATGATTGTGTTTTTAAAGATATGTTTTAAAAAGGATGATTTTACAAATTGTGTTTTTGGAAGTTTTCTATACGAGCTCTATGTGAACAAGTATTTTTTTTTATTCAAGCTCCTTATGTGAGCCTTATGTTGGATATATTGGCATGCCATAGGATTGTGAGTACTCAGCTATAAGTTTTTTGATTTGGGCATTGAGGCCTTGAGACATGTGGAGAGATAAGGGAATGTCGAGCTATGCTCCATTCAAAGGGACATATTGGTGTGCAGGAGAGTGTTTAACTTTATGCTACACTTATGGGACATGTTAAGGACTCTTTAGGTCACAAGCGAGGCAATATAAAGAGATCTGTGTATCCAAAAGATATGACAAGTATAAGAACATGTTTTTTTTTTAATATTTTCAACTGTATAAGAAAAGTATAAGAATAAGAACATGAACAATCACAAGGACATGTCAAGTTTGTGATTATGTTTTCTATTTTCTAAACAAAAACAAGTAAAGTTTTTAAATTAGATTTATGCGAACATGATATGTGTTGTACAAGTACATGTGGAATTGTTTTGCAAACTTATATGTTTTTATGACAAGCAGGTAACTACGAATTGGGTATCACCCCTTCATAGCGAGACTAGCTCGCGAAATGGTTTTCAGACTAAGTTTTTGTTTTTAACTTCGTATTTTAAACATACTATGATGTTTCATGTATATTCACTGAGTTCTCTATGAACTCACCCACTCCTCTCTTACTTTACATGTAAATAAATTAGGATAGACAGTGGCAAGGTGATTGATCCAAAGCGAGGCTAATCAATATGGGTACCAATGAACCCTAGTAAAAGGCGATGTGGTTATTTCTTGGGAATAGAATTGTTATATTAGATGACTTCATTGATATATAACCCAATTTTTCCTTAGGCTTATTTTATTTTTCAAATTCACAAACCATGGAGTTAAATACTTGTTTGTGTGATTACGTTGAATTACTTTAGTATGTATAAAGACTTAAGTTTCATTATTCTTCCTTTTGTGCGTTCCATGTTATGTTCTTTAAATTTTGACTAAGTACGATTTAACCCCTTATGCAAGCCAATTTTTGATGCGAGATATCCATACATATGACCCCCTATGTGTTTGTAACCTCGTATTGCATGCGAACCCTTATTGGTAAAAGCACTACTTGTTTGTGAACCCAGTTAAAGTAAGCGAACCTTTGAAGGTATAACATTTCTTGTTGCGAAGCCCGTACTATATGTGAACCCATACTGTATGTTATTATGCGAACCTATGTTGTTGTGCGGACCTTAATATTAAGTTCTAAGTACTTGTGTATTTTTGTTCGAATATGTGAACCCTGAAGTCTTTACTGTTTATTGACATGCGAACCCTTCCTCTTTATGTAGATTTGATGTGTTTCATGTTTTATATTTCATACATGTTATTATAACATTTCGTTGCATTGTGATAACTTAGCACATTTTTATTTGTAAATCCATGGTGTGTTGGAGGTTAGGTTGGGAGTTAATGAAGAGTCACTTTAGTGGCTATTGTGGTACACTAGATTTGGGTCGAACCAACTCAACCAGGTTTAGGGTGTTACATTTGTTGGTATTAGAGCAAGGTTCACCAAATTGATTATTTTATAGGTAAGTTTGCCAAAATGGTGAAGCATGTTCGCCAAATTTGGCGTAGTAGGATCGCTAGAGTTGATAATGTAAGATCACTGAATTGTGAATAAATTTGAAGTGTTATGCATGCTTGTAATTGATATATTGGGTTTGGGAACACCATTGCCTTGGTTCAGCTGTATCTTTCGTAAATTTATGCTTTGGATCATCTTCCCGCTACTCGCCATTCTAGTAAGTAGTGTTGTTTCAGTGAATTGTGTTTGCGTATATCTGTTAAGAGTGAACTGAATTTATGAGATTTTCTATTAAGTTTGGGATAACCTGTTGTGCATGTTTAATGTCTTACCTAAACATGTGTCTTGTATATGTTTAGAGTTAGTGAGAACGTCTCCCCGAAGAGTGAATACGAATCGTGTGAATGAAGTTACAAACCTTTTTGAAGGTGATGGGACTTTAGCAACACATGAACGACCTCACAGGGCAAATGTTTTAGAAGATGGTATAAAACCAATAGTTCAAACTATGATTTGGGCTTTTCAATGAGCTACTAGTGCCAACACTACTCTCGCAAGCAGAGGATTACCATTGGAGCATCTACGAACTTTGGGTGGTTATGGTAGGTGAGCAAGCTTTGTGTCTAATAGGGTATCAACAATGAAAGTAGAAAAACTGTTGGGTAAAGGTTGTGAAGCATATCTCGCATTTGTGATGGGTTCGTAAGATAAGACATTAGGGGTTTACGAGATATGTATTGTAGAGGACTTTCCTAATGTGTTTCCAGACGAGCTACCTAGTTTACCACCAGACGGCGAAATGGAGTTTGCCACTAAGTTGTACCTTGGTAGTTCGCCAATGTCCATTCACCTATTGCATGGCACCAAATGAGCTTAAAGAACTAAAGATACAACTTCAATAGTTGCTTGGCAGAGGTTTCATTCGACCAAACATATCGCCATGAGATCGTTAGTTCTGTTTGTAAAGAAGAAGGATGAAAGCTTAAGAATGTGCATTGACTACAGGTAGTTAAACAAATTGATAGTGAAAAACAAGTACCCTTTGCCAAGAATTGATGACCTGTTTAATCAGTTGCGAGGTGCCACAGTATTTTCGAAAATAGATCTGTGATTTGATTATTACCAAATTAAAGTGAATGAGTCAGATGTGTTGAAGACAATGTTTGGAACGAGGTATGAGAATTATGAGTTTTTAGTTATGTCTTTTGGGTTGACAAATGCATTTGTTGCATTCATAGACTTGATGAATCGAGTGTTTCATGAATATTTGGATCGGTGTGTACTAGTTTTCATATATGATATTTTAGTGTATTCGCGAACTAAAGAAGAACATGATGCTCATCTACAAACTATGTTGCAAATTCTACGAGAGAAACGATTGTTTGCGAAGTTTAGCAAGTGTGAATTTTCACTCAAGGAAGTTGCATTTTTAGGGCATGTGGTTTCAGCAGAAGGAATTTGCGTAGACACAAAGAAGATCGAAGCAATTGTGGAGTAGAGATCGCTAAAGAGTGTTATTGAAGTGCGAAGCTTTTTGGGGCTTGCAGTGTACTATCGTAGGTTTGTTGAGGCGTTCACTACCATAGCAGCACCCATAACAAAGTTACTCCAGAAAAATAAAGAGTTCACATGGATAGAAGAAATGCAGTAGAGCTTCGACAAACTAAGGTGACACTCACCAAAGCACCTATGTTGATTCAACCATAACCAGGGATGGATTTTGTGGTCTCTAGTGATGCCTCGCACACAGAGCTAGGATGTTTGCTGATGTAGGAAGGGAAGTTGGTAGCTTATGTTCCTAGGCAATTAAAGATCCATAAGCAAAACTATCCAACCATGACTTGGAGTTAGCATTTGTAGTGTTCACACTCAAAATTTGGCGACACTATTTATACAACGAGCGATGTACCATTTACACAGACCATAAGAGACTTAAACAGAGAAGGTGGATAGAGTTGCTGAAGGACTACGACTATGTGATAGAGTATCACCCTGGCAAGACAAATGTGGTAACTAATGCATTAAGTAAGAAGTCAGTATGCGAGTTGCGAGCTCTATTCGTGCAACTCAATGTAACAAGTGATGTAGGATTGCTCGTAGAATTGCAAGTAAGGCTAACCTTATCTTAACAAATAAAAGAGAAACAACCCAGAAATGAGGTATTGGTGAAAAGCATTCGCCAAGTGGAACAAGAAGTGAGAGGGTACTTTGCACTAAATGATGAAAGAGTACTCTGTTTTCGTGGAAGATTTTACGTGCGAAATGATAAGGAGCTTCAACATGTTATCCTTAGTAAAGCTCACAATAGTCCCTATGCAATGCACCCTGGAAGTAACAAGATGTATTGCGACCTCCATGAGCTATATTGATGGCCTGGATTGAAGCGAGTTGCCATAAACTTTGTGGCGAAGTGTTTAATCTATCAGAAGGTGAAAGCAGAACATCAATATCCTATAAGATTGCTTCAACCACTCAAAATTCTAGAGTGTAAGTGGAAAAGGGTCACCATGGATTTCGTGTCAGGCTTGCCACTGGCCACGACAAAGAAATATGATATTTGGGTGATTGTGGATCGCCTTATCAATAGTGCGCATTTTTTAGCATTTCGTAAAAGTTACACTTTGCAAAGACTCGCAGAGATATATATCACCGAGATAGTGAGACTTCACAGTGTACCAATTTCCATAATTTCTAATTGAGATCCTCAATTCACTTCAAGATTTTGGAAGAAATTGCAAGAAAATTTGATATCAAAGCTTAAATTTAGTACTGCGTATCATCCTAAAACAAATGGTCAGCCTAAGAGAGTGATATAGGTACTGGAAGACATGTTGCAAAGCTATGTGTTGGAGTTCGCAAGAAGCTGGGAACATTACTTACCTTTGGTAGATTTTGCGTATAACAACATTTACCAAGCAAGTATTCAAATGGCTCCTTCTAATGTTTTTTATGGAAGAAAGTGTCGAACACCTTTGTGTTGGGATGAGTTGGATGAGAAATGAATGGTTAGACCTAAGTTGGTTCACGAGACAGAGGACAAGGTAAAGATGATGTGTGAAAGGTTGAAGGCTGCTTCAGATTGACAAAAGTCTTACGCTAATTTGAAACGACAAGATGTCGAATACTAAGTGGGTAAACAAGTGTTCCTTAAGGTCTCACCATGGAAGAAAATCCTAATGGTTTGGCAAAAAGGAAAGTTAAGTCCGAGGTTCATTGGTCCCTACAAAGTGGTTGAAAGGATTGGTTTAGTAGCTTATTGACTTAAGTTGCCTGCAAATTTGATCGAATTCATGATGTATTCCATGTGTCTGTGTTAAGAAAGTATCATGCAGACCCATGCCATATTGTTTTGGGGAATGAAATTGAGGTGCAAACCCTAAAAATCTCTCTTTATTACTTCATACGAACCCTGAAGTCTTTATTGTTTGTTGACATGCGAACATTTCCTCTTTACGTAGATTTGATGTGCTCGCATGTTCTATATTTCATGCATGTTATTATGACATTTTGCTGCATTATGATAACTTAGCACATTTTTATGTTGTAAATTTGTGGGCACAGTTTTATGTTGTAAATTCGTGGTGTGTTGGAGGTTTGATTTGGATTTAATGGAGAGTCACTTTAGTGGCTAATGTGACACGCAGGATTCGGGTCGAACCAACTCGGTTGGGTTTGGGTGTTATACTGACAATGAAACATCAAGAATCTTAAGCTGATAGTTTGAAATCAGATATAAAATATAATAAAAGGTAAATCTTCAAAGATAAAAAAGTTTAGAATGATTAAAGCTCCAGCTTCACTCTCTGTTAAAGAGAAAGAAGAAATTCTTCATAGCATGAAGAAGGTCAAATTTGATTCCAATGATGTTATGAACAAAAACAAAAAACATGAAATAAAAAAGGGAAGAGTAATAGATAGAGAAAAGATGAAAGAAATCAGAGAAAAGAAGAAGGTATAAATTGAGAGAAATGAGGTAGATCCCCCCAATGCCAAGGAGAGAGGGTTAGTCCCTTTTAGGTAAAAGCCACAATGATGCAAAGCTTTCCATGTCACCTATCCACATTAGATATCACAAGAGTCAAAAGTCATAAAGGTATAACCTTTTTGAATACATAAAAGAACATGAGTTTTGTTAGGCCTACAATGTTCAATGCTTCTCAGTTCACCAAACATGCCTCTATATGTATATTATTTTGGGTATTTAGGCTCACATTACCAAACTTGTCTCGCTTCTACAAGTATATCATCTTGCCTTTACATGTTCACTTCACCAAATTCCTCTCTATATGTATCTTATTTTGCCTCTTCAAGTATTTCTCAGTTGAAACGAACTGTGTATTATCACCAAAACTGTGTAAAAAATTGTTTCACAAGAAAGAATTTTCAAATAAAGCCTTCTTAGGAACTAGCCCTTTTGGGCTTTTTACCAAAAGAGGAGCTAACCAGAAGAGTTATCCAAAAAAAGGGTTAGTTGGAAAATTTATCCAAAAAAATTAGGTAACCGAAACAGTTAGCCAAAAGAGGAGATAGTTGGAAGAGTTACCCAAAAAGGATGAGTTCATGAAAAAAGATTTAACAAAAGAAGGAGCTAACCATAAGAGTTAGCCAAAAGAGGAGATAGTTGAAGGAGTTTACCAAAATGGAGCTAACTAGAAGGTAGCCAAATGAGGAGCCATCTAGAAAAGTTGGCCAAAAAATGAGTTAGTGAGAAAATTTTTCTAAAAGAGGAGCTAATAGAAAGAGAGAGACAAAAAAAAAAAAGAGTTAGTTAAAAGAGTACACCAAAAAAAGCTAGCTAGAAGAGTTAGCCAAAATAAAAGATAGTCATGAGAAGTTAGTTAAATAAGGAGCTAACCAGAAGAGTTAGCCAAAAAAAGAAAAGAAGAAGAAAAGAGAAATAGTTGGAAGAGTTAGCCAAAAATGGAGCTAGTCAGAAAAGCATACCAAAGGCATATAAGCCCCTATCATGGATGAAATTCAAAAAGGGGTGTTCCATCACCAAAAACTATTTTGGCATCTCTGTGTAAACCGTCACCAACCTCCATCAACCATGTTATGTATCATATTATGAGTAGTTTATTCACACCTCAAGCAACTCTCTAGTAACCATTCTCTTAAAAGAGAATTTTTCCTTCAAAGTAACTAAGGATACAACAGCAACATATCCTCTTCGACAAAAACATGAATGACCTAGTTATAATACATTATCTAACAGAAGGTAATTTTATAACCTCTCCTTTAAGGAGGGGTTATTGTTATACCATTATCAAAGTCTCTAAATAATGCTCATCACATCCTAATAAAGTCCTCCATACCCCTACAACCACCCTATAATGGGGCATCATTCTAAGGGGACCCATGTCAAGCTAAGGTTTTTTTTATAACTTCAACATCAATAGATCAATATCCAATTTCTCACAAATTTTAGTATCAACGTGCTTTTATAGGTTTGGGTTGGTTCATATGATTTTTAATACTTAACAAAGAATATTTTTATGGTATTTTAAAAATATTCTGCTAACTTTGAAATAAAGTATTATTTTTGCAATATAGAAAAATTAAAAACCATTTAAAATTAAATAAATTAAAATTCAACCCCACTTGTAGTTTTTTTACTTATGAATTGGGAAAAAAAAACCTATTACTCTAACCAAAATCTGACAACAGTACAGTTGATATAAATTTTCCATTGCTTTTTTTAGCATAGTATAAGGTTTATTTGTACTGCTAGCATAGTCAAAGGACCCACAAGTCTTTTCCTTGAAAGGCCGCCTATGGGCTATAAAGCTCAAGCCTGAGTCATCCTTTGGGCAAAGCCTCAGTGTTGGTTCCATGCATTAATAGGCTTTTGCGAGCATACCTTCGGTTACCTCAAATGCTTTTGTATTTTAAATTTAAAATCTATTGCTATTGGGCGTTTATCACTTTTTGGACCCAACTTTTCTTCACAGAACCACTTTCAACCCATCAACCAAAACCACCAAACTAATTCGAAATATATAAGCAAAACCTTCATGAAATCAAATAATATAAACATTATGTAACCATTTATGTAACAATTTAATGTTGATATAAAAAGTTGACATAATGAGGTTCAAATTTCAAAATTTTAATTATGTGTATGTATTTTTTTCAAATTTATTAAAATATAAAATGATATAAATATTTTAAAAATAATACTTGTTATTTTGTAAGAAAAATGGGCTTTTAATAATTTTACATTTGAGTAAAAAAAATTACATTTGAGTTAGGATCGGATTAATGGGTGAAACCAACTCAATCAAATAAATTACAATAATATACTAATTCTTTTGCTTACTCACATTGTGGGTGAAAAAACCATGTGTAAAAAAATATTTATATTAAAATCAAGTCAGTTTTTAATTGAAATTGTAACGACCCAAATTTTAATAGTGTCAAAATTTTAATTTTTAAATCGAAAGTATTAAACCAAGTTAGCTAAAAATTAGGATTGGATAATTACATGTCGTATACAAACTTGTAGGGTAGAATTATTAATTAGAACTAATTTCATTAAATTATTATATATATAGTATAGGGACTAAATCAAGATGAGAGAAATAAGGACATTTGATTTATACTTTGACCAATTCCTTATTAAGCAATTTGATATGGCCTTAAATATAATTTAGCCATAAATTAAATGTTAGTGGATGTGGTCGATCATTTCCATTGAATTCCACTTGGTTTTGTAAGAACGAATCATAGCCTTTAGATTTCAATATTTAATTTAAGTTAATAAATACTTAAATTACGTATGGTTAGTGCGTGAGAAAACCAAAGGTTAAGCTTCTCATTTTTCTTATCTTCTCCACCGTTTATACTTGAGAAAGAAAAGAAAAGTCTTTTTGGTTCATTCACCATTGCCGTAAGCCATACAAGCAAATTTGGTGAGTTTTTCCTTTGAGATTTTGCTAGATTTTTAATGTAGGATACTAAATTAAACTAGCCCAAATATTAGAATTAAAGGTTGGTAAGTTTTGATTAGGTTTTCACGGTTTAATTCATAATAGATTGGTGAGAGAAATATAGAAATTTGAATGGAATTGTCTCATAATGTTACAAAAGTAATAGGCGGTGTAGGAACAAGTTTAAATTGTCAAGAATGAAAGTTGTTGGGAATTAATATTATAAATTGATAATTGGAGGTCCATGTACTATATTTATAAATTCAGATTTAGATTCGATCGGGTGATTCATGAGATATGAACATTTCGGGAATAAGGGCTTGTAGGGACTAAATTTAATAAAATATATTTTATGTTAATTTCTGTGTTTCTATATTAATATGTGAAACTGATATGTTTTCGTAAAACAAATCTATCGAATATAACTAAAGACGACGACAGTATATCAAAGAACAAAAAAATAAAAAGCTAAAGTTGTTGACGATTACTGATATTTCAAATGAAAAGGATGTTAAGGTCGTACAGGACCAACAGGTATGTATTTACTTTAATATGTGATATGTTTGAAGTGGGATAAACGAATGTGAATATATGTAATTATTTGATATGTTAATTGAATATTTAAATGCTTGCTATGTGTTACGTGTTTGCTATTTGAATGGAAATATGTCCTTTGATTATTGATATTGAAAAATACCTTATTAATGTTGTCGGATAGAGTTACAGATATAGTTGACATGCCATAGGGTCCATTTTAATAGGTGAGAGATTCAGTGCTATGTGCATACATATTGTGATAGTTCTCTAATATTCTAGGGGTTCAGAACGTATCACCAGCTTAATTACCCTATGGGTACAAGCGCATTCTGGTGTGGTTGGTGGGATCGATGCATTTATGCCCAGCACTTTAGTGCATATACTGGTGTGTTGGTGGATTGATTCAAGTATCCATCATTGAGTCTGATTTTGTTAATAGGGATTAAATATGAAATAATTTGCTATGTAAGTGTTGGTGATTAAATTGTGAAATTACATACTAAGTACTATTGAATTCTGAATATGATGATAATATGAGAAATGACATTGGTATGAATTAATAGATGCAAATAGTTTAGGGGTGTATCGTAATTTCAATATGTAAAAGTAAGTATTACATTGATTCAAGTATGTTTATGTGACATATGATTCTGGAATGACTAGAGGGTTTAATGATTTATTTGAACATACATTTTAAGTAGATAATGATAAAGAATTAATTTTAATTTTATGCATATTAATGTACTTGACTTGTTTATTAGATTACTATTATGTTTTAATTGAATTCGAATTATGATAACACCGCTGAGAATACTTTACTTAATGTATGGTTATATTTGTTTTCGTGAGCAGGCCTCGTTTAGGTACTAAAGTAGATTAAAGGTTCGAAAGCATCCGACTCAGCAACTCAGTTTAGAAGTCAAACTGTGCCTATTTGTATGTATGTTTGTACTTGGTTAAATGACATGTACCTAGGCTGGTTTTTGCTTGGTGTCTTAGTTAATGATTTGATACATTTTTGAAACTTGACCTATAATGTTTTGAAAGTTGAAATTCAGCTTCTGATTAGTACATAATGATGCATGTTTATATGTGTTTGGTTATGCGATTTATGTGGTTAGGTGTTAATATATTAGATGCTATGATTTAGTGGTGTTTGAATGTGTTTTCATATGCTAAATTGATGATGTTGTATTGGTGCAAGTTTTAGGCAAGTTTAGGCGTAATTTGGTATGGTTTTGTAGGCTTGAAAATGTGCGATTTAGATCATTTTACCATTGAGTCTCGAGATAGTAAGAACATGCCTCGAGACCACTAGAATAAAATTTACCATTTGGTGCTTTCTATTACTTAAGGTCTCAAGCAATCTCATATAGATCTTAAGATAAAGTGACATTTGTCTTGATACAAGGGCACATTGAAGCTACATTAATTTTGCCCTGTTCCTGGTCTCGAGACAAGAACCCTTGTCTGGAGACAACCAAACATCAAAGCTAAATTAAGAAAACAAAGGAAGCCTTGATCTGTCACAATTCATTGTAGCAAATTAATGTCTTTCTAGCACTTAACGAGCTCCTTTGCAAGTGACAAGATTTGTTATTCCAATCGAGAGATTCGCTATTCCGCTCTTAATCGATAAAAATTAGGATTATTCTAAATCTCTTTTCTCCTTCGGTTTAATTGAGTTATTTAAATGTTTATATAAATTGAGTTTGAGATTATGAAAACCATGAGTAGCTAAATCTCTTAGGGAGGATTAATGAATGGATGGAGACGTGATTAACGGAGGATTAAGGGTTTTTCAATCGGATTAGTTGGTATAAATTAAGCATTCTTAAACCTTAGGCTTTACAACCTTAGGAAGTAATCAAAGGTTAAACGAGGTTGGGAGATAAGTTTATTGAGTAAATCGTAATGAATCCTGATTGAGAAAGTGAGGTTGGGAGATAAACGAGTATCAACAAATTAATTAATCAGTTAGAGGTCGGGAGGTAATAATTGGTTTGTTAAAAACTAATCCATCTTAAAATCCGGATTCGAAGTTAAATACAACCCCTGGAACGAGAAATCTTCCTGATTGGTTTAATTGATTTAGTTGTTTGTGTTTTATTTTTTGTTATTTATTTGAGTTATTTAATTTCTAATATTCATCCCTTTTATGATTTATCATAATATAGAATTTAATTACTACTATTTAGACTTATTATTGTAAAAAGGTTTTTAATAGATTTAATTCATCCTCCCTTGGGTATGATCCTCAAAAATACTTCCTTATGTTTCGTTGTAACTCAATACTATATTACAATTTGACAGTATACTTGCGGACACTGTTGCTTTAATTTCATATATATTTGGTGTAGTATTTTCTACTCAAACGTTCGTACGTTTGGCGGCGATCAAGTTGTTGGTGTCGTTGACGGGGAGGGTTCAACATTAAATCTAAAAAAATCTTTACAATTAATAAGATAAATAGGAAAGTTAAAGACTATAAATATGATATTTTTATTTCTTTTATTTTTAAGTTTTGTTTATTTGTTTAATTTCTTTTTAGTTTGTAGGTTGTTTATAAACTGAAGTGGAATCACCCCAATCAAGCTATATCTGGATCCTGAGCAGATTATTAGACAAAATCGTCAGTTGATGAACATCAATACACCTGTGGTAATTAACCAACCTTGGGAGGTTCTATTGTTTGATGATCCACAAGAACAACAGGAGAACATCCATATAGTGGTCTTGATGTATCAAATGACCTTGCGTGAATATGCTCTACCTACACTAGATGCAATGTGAGGCAGTTTCAAAAGGTTGAAGATTAATGCCAATAATTTTGAAATTAAGATGGCCACAATTCAAATGATTTTTACAATTGTGTGAAACCTTCAAGTACAATGGAGTAATTGATGATGTTGTGCATCTCTGATTATTTCCATTTTCTCTGTGTGACAACGTGACTGATTGGCTAGACTTAGAACCAGGTTCCATCACCACATGGGACGATTTAGTAGAAAAATTCCTACACAAAATTTTCCAGATTACTAGAACCATTCAACTTAGGTGAGAAATCACTAATTTCAAACAATACGAAGGTGACCATGTACGAAGCATGGGAACATTTCAAGTCGATGATAAGGAAATAACCACACCATATGTAACACCCCTAACCTGTATCCGTCGCCGGACTAGGGTTATGAGGTACCACTGATCAAATCAAAACATTTAACCTTCATAGTTCATACAACATTATATCATAATCAATTATTGTCACTAAGTCCCTTAATAAGGTCTACGAGACCTTAAACATGCATTGGAAAGGGGTCGGGTCTAAACCAAGCTCATATGAAATTTTTCTAAAACTTAACATTTTTCAAAGCTACAGAGGTCACACGCCCGTGTGGGTAGGCCGTGTGAGGCACACGGCCTCAGACACACCCGTGTGTCCAAGTCGTGGCAAAACAGGGCATACATACTGACTTGTCCACACGGCCGAAGACACGCCCGTGTGCTTAACTCGTGGTTGACACTGACTTATTTCACACGGCCAGTCACACGCCCGTGTGTCCAGGCTGTGTGCAAGTCTGACTTGTTTCAATTTGAAAACTTAAGAGACACGGTCGAGCCATATGACCGTGTGCTCAACCGTGTGGGCAAATATAAGCCATTTGCAAGGTTAATTTGCTACCCACACTTTGGGTCACACCTACAAGCAACAAACCATATAATTTCATACACTAAATGGCATCCAAACATACTAAACATTGCATAGTTTAAACTCTTAACATCATCATTCATTTCCCTATACAACTTCAACTCAACTTACCAATCCAAATTATCAACTTCACATCCAAATCATATAATCCATTCATCATTCAATCCTTACCAAATCTAAACATGAAACATACCATTTCCATTATACTAATTCATGCCATAATGGTCATTCACATTGAAGACACATACACATATTAACCATCCTTTTCACACATCCAAAGCATATACCAAAATCATTAAACTATCAAGCCATATCACATGGCAAGATCTATACATCTCAAACATATCAAAATCACTAGCCTATACATGCCATATACCAAATATACAACTTCCAAAAGTACCAAAATGGATAGCCGATAGTGTGATTGAGTCGCTGGCGATCCCCAGATCCGAGCTAGCTTTAGTGACACTGTAAAACAGAGAAACACTTCACACATTAAGCTTAAAAGCTTAGTAAGTTCGTCATATAATACATTTAACTTAACCATTCGAATTCAATATACAAAATAAACTAACACATGGTTCAATTCACAATGATATACAATTCTCATTCATAGTCATTACTCACATAATCATCCATTTATTCATATACGATATCATCAACCACATAGGTTCCAGACATACCTGTGCCAACACTTAGTTAACGATCACTTTCGCTACTCAATGCTCAATACCACATTTCGTTCAATCTTCATTAATCATTTGATTTACTCGCACACTTAGTGTCAATTTCTTAGCCGAAGCTTTAATATCATCGCACACTTAGTGCCTCTACATTAAACTGAATTTGACTCGGTATCGCACACACAATGCTAATTAATATAGTCGATGCTTTCTTTATCTCGCACACATAGTGCCATTCACCACTGTATCAATTTTATTTACGCACACTTAGTGCCACATCTCTTCAATCTCATATTTAGCATTACTAACTCATTATCCACATTTTCATTCATTACATAACATATAAACATAATTAAGACAATCCGTATTATACACGAACTTACCTCGGACGTAGAAATAACGAAACAAGTCGATCAATCGAGCACTTTGTCTTTTCATTGATCTCGATCCAAATATCTCTTTTCTTGATCTATATAATATTAAACTCAACTCATTAAATCACCAAATCATTCAATTTAATCCAAACACACATATTTAGAGTATTTTACAAAATAACCCTCACATTTTCACATTTCAAAATTTAAGTCTAAATTTTATAAAATCATCAAATACACATAATTTCACAAAACTCTTGCTTAGCCGAATTTTCCCCTAGCTAATACAAGTCCACATATTTCATTTATTTACATTTTAGTCCTTCAATTTCTCATTTCATAATTTAGCCCATAGTACTCAAATTCATCAAAAATTTAAAGACAAAATATGTTAACCTATCACATATCTTTCATATTTCATCATCAAATATCACAAAACTAACTCAAGCATTCATCAATGACGCTTCTCAAAATCATCATCAAATTCTAAAATTAAGACATGGGTTGATAGAACACAAAGCAACGATCACAAAAACGTAAAAATCACTAAAAATCGAGCTCAAAACATACCTCAATCAAGCCTTGTATGTGTCGAATATTCAAAGCTCAAGAACCCTATGTTTTCTTTCTATTTTTCGTGGAATAAAGATGATAAAATGGCCACCAAATGTTTTAGTTTTAATTATAATAATTTTAATAACTCAAATTTTAACCTTTGATTAAAACATTAAATTCCACTAATATAAGCCCATTTTTGTCCATCCCCTCTATCAAGGGTCTAATTACAACATAAGGACTTCTTATTTAATAAGTCATGACAATTAAGCACTTAAACAACTAGCACACAACTTTTGCACTTTATACGATTAAGTCCTTTTTACAATTTAGCACACAAGCGATAAAATTTTCACACAGAATTTTCACACATGCTTAATCACATACTGTAAACACCAAAAATAATATTAAAATATTTTTCTGACCTCGGATTTGTGGTCCCAAAACCATTGTTCCGACTAGGGTCTAAGCCGGGCTATTACACCATGGATTAAAGACATGGCTCCAAATTCAAATTTTCTATAACGGTGTTGACGATAATATTGGATCCAGTTTAGATGGAGCAAACAGAGGATCTATCATGTTTCACACTTACGAATGAGCCTATAAAATCATAGATGATATGGCTATGAATTCATATAAGTGGCCAAATGATAATTCCACATACAAATCGAAACCCCAATGGTAAAAGTGGTAAACAAAGATGATTGACATCAACAAATATTAGAGAAGCTTAACTGTTTGGAGTTAATTGTCAAATCGACCAGAGTGGAGCCTTGTTCTGAAAACCAATCGAATGAGGTAAGCTATATAGGTAATAAGGGTTGAGATCCCTATTCAAACACTTCAATCCTAGTTGGAAGGATCACCTCAACCTCAAGTGGGGAGGCAACCAAGGAGGTGGAAATCAAGCATAAAATATACCAAACCTTCTTTACCAACCTCCACACTTACAACAAATATCCGTAGGTAACTACCATGTTGCATGTGGTCAACGATTTGATCGACTAGAAGAGGAGATGAAAATAATGAATACAGATATTCGGTAAGCCCAAGCCATGTGTGGATGCCTCGAATGCCAAATGGACAACCTTCGTGACCAAATGAGTCAATTAATGACGATGTTTCAAAAGCAGAATGACTATAGTATCCTAGTAACATGAAGAACAATCCTAATATAGATGGGAAGAAGTACGCAAATACGATTGCTCTGTGATTAGGAGAAACACTTGGAAAGCTAGAGGTGCCCACACATGACGAGCAAAAGGTACCTGAAGATGTCGGCAAACCTATGGAGGAGGAAGAGCCTAACGAGCCGATCGAGGAGATAACCGTACTAGTGTCTAATTTGGTAATCTCAAAGCCGAGCACAACGAAGATACCATTTTCAAGACAATCAAAAGAGGGACGAGGTAGATTTTGTAGGTTTTCTAAATTTATTTAAATCCCTTAATGTCAATCTGTCACTCTTGGAGCTAATTGATAAAACACCAAAATATGCCAAATATTTAAAGGAAATCATGGCACGGCATAAGAAAATGAATGAAGGCGAGAAAATTGAAACTGATGCCTCGTGTAGCGCTTTAATCACTAAAAAGATATACATAAAGTTAAAAGATTTCGATAGTTTCACAATTCCAATAGAGTAGGGGATCGACACTTCAGTAAGGCCCTTTGCGATTTAGGGGCCAGTATAAATTTGATGCCCCTATCAATCTATCGAAAACTTAGACTTGGGGATCTAAAAAATACCTCTATAACACTACAATTAGTCGATAGATCCTTGGTATATCTAAAAGGTGTACTCAAAGATGTATTAGTTAAATTACGAGGATTTATAATCCCTGTCGACTTTCTAGTCCTCGATTTTGAGGAAGATCATGATATCCCTATTCTATTGGGAAGACCATTCTTGGCCACATCTAATTCGACCATTGATTTCGAACAAAATGAGCTTATAATGAAAATTAATGGCAAAATAGTAGTGTTCAAGTATGTTCATGATCCCCAAATAGGGGAGTGTTATGTTTTATTCAATTTAACCCCTAACGGCCTTGATTGAAAGTAGTATTTCAGTTGTACTGATTTAGGTAAGCGTAATTGATAACTCTTGAAAAGAGTTATAATTCATACTATGAGACTTAGTTAATTGCTTGTACTTAGGTAAAATTAGCTTCATTTAAGGTAATTGCATGATCAATTTTAGTCAATTGAATAGTGCATCTAAGAACTTGAGATGGTGATTACTTTATTGCATCATTACTTTTAATTGCTTATGGAAAGGTTTTGTTCTGGCTTGATGGCAGGTTTAAGGAAGAAGAATAGTAGAGAATGAAGGTTTGCCAAGGCTTTATGAGAAGTTGCCATGGCAATGCTGGTGAAGAAAATGACAAACACCTAGTTAACAATGAGAGCATTCAGCACTAGTCCCCCATATGCACGTATAATGGATAATATTCACCTCAAAATTAAGGAAAAAGAAATTATTGGTTAACGACTTTTACCCTAGAAGAGGACCCAAGTATAAAAGGAAAAAGGGGAACCAAAAAGTGGAGAGGCGGAGAAAAGGAGAAAATCCACATCAGGATATCGAGTTGGGGAATTCGTGTTTGAATCCCAAATTTCTTTCTCCGTAATTTGTTTCAAATATTTTGTACTAAACTGGTATTTTTGGGATATTTTGTGCAGCCCAACTATGAGCTAACTTAATACGGTTGGGATTACTTTGGATGTGCTTTAGCTTTGATTAATGTTCATGGATTAATATGGTTCATTCTGCTACTTTACCTAATGGTTGTTTTTGTTTAAATGCTTATTATGGTATTGACGAATGCTTGATAAGCCTTAAGGTAGCTTAATACTGACAGGGTTAGGTTGCGTAGACCGAAGTTGGGTAATATAAGTGAGCATTAATTGATATACTCGTGTAAACTCTAGACATAGAGCCTTACCTTATATGATTTAGAGGGTTATGCTTAGTAGTGGTTGCTAATCCCAAGCCTATAGATGTATGATGCCTTAGGGTTGAGTAACTCTTGGTTTTACTTTCGACAGAGGTAAACCACATTAGTACCCAATCGAATAGTAAGTTTTGTTATAGTTTTGCCACGGCATTGTTCACAGGTTACGATCAATATTCCAACATTGCTAAATTCTTTAGTACTATTGTTTGATTTGTTGCAATTACCATCTCTGCTAGTACACTTCATTATTCCAACATGTTAATTCCATCTTAATTTCATTAAATATCATTTGATACATTATCTTTTCTATTCAATTGTGATAATTTAAACTAAGACAAATCATCTAATCCTTGTGGGAATGATACTCATTCATCACTTTATACTTGATTCGATGTGTATACTTGCACAATTCGTACATCATATTCACACACGACAATAATACAAGAGAACGGGATAACTGGCAAGATCTAAAGATAATTGGAATTGGTTGGGTAGACTACGACGGTCATGAATGACAGATGAAATCAATGGTGAAGTATAAAGAATTGCCGGACAAGTCCAGTAGTGCGACATAATTTGAAACCATCAAACTTTAATTAATTTGTAAATATTGTATATTAGTTTGGTTTTAATTTGTTAGAATTAGGAATTAGACTTATTGTTTGATGTTAGAGTTAGAAGGAAATAAGGTTTCGAAAGCAATAGAGGAGCTAAATGTTAGTTGGGTGCAAATATGAACAATCGAAGGCCTTTGACAAGCCCTAGAGAGGTCAAATCAAAGCTATGTCGTCACATAACAATCCTATGGCACAACACACCCATCTCAACATTAAAAATTTGGAGATTCATTATTGTGTCACACCATATACACTTTATGACATGACATACACACCTTGAAAGCAAAAATAAGGCATAAATTCACCTTGTGTCACGCAATGCCTCCCATATGGCGCAACATGTAGGCCATTTTTTTCAGCTTTTCGTTATTAGTTTGACGCGATCTTAAAAGATATTCCTCAAGTTTGCATGGCAAGTCAAGCCCTAGATGACCTCTATATATTGTCCTTACCAATATTTTCACCTTTCAAGCTGTCCTAATTAGCTAAACAACCTTTCACTACCTTTTTCTTCAACATTTCGTTAATCCTTTTCCTTTCACTTGTTCTATAGTCCGCAAACGATAAGGAGAAACCTTTCAAATGCTGAATCAGGAGCTGATAACTTCAGGGAACTTCGTGAAATAGAGCTTAAAATTCATCTTCTAGCATTCAACGAAAATATCATCTTCAAGAGAGAGGTCTCGAGACCTTGCTTTTGTCAAACAATGAAACAATGGAGATAATTCGATTCCATAAATAGGAAAAGTTTTGTGCCAACCCCGAGGAACAAGCCTGTATGCCGGCCATCCAGGAATTCTATGATGTCTTAAGGGAGATTGAGACAACTTGAGCATTGGATGAACCATGGTTTTGGGTCTTTTTTCAAGGGAAAGAAATTGCGATCCCACCTCCTAAGATAGCGAGTTACTATGACACTCCTTTATTCTTGTACGACTTTACGTAGATAACCGATCTAATGTATTTTTCGAAAGAGAATATGGAGGAGATAATCAACCTCCTAATCAATAGACAAGGTGAGTGGAGACGCCATCTGAAAACAAATTTCCCAACATTGTTCCTATAGGAATAGCTAACTCTGAGGGCAAGAATGTGGTTACAATTCATCAGTACTCGAATCTGCCTAACCTCAGACATGCCTAACATAGATACCTTCCAAGCTACGTTATTGTACGTTATATTACAAAAGAAAAACCCCTATGTTAGAACATGGATTTACAAGAGCATGCTTCCTTACGCAAGGAAAAGTAAGGTAGAATTGCTTTTTCCATATTTAGTAACTGCTTTTTATAGACAAGTCAAGGTACTGATGGGACGATCCAAAAACTACTTCCAATCGTCAAAGTATCTGATACGAGAACCTTGTGTGAAACATTTTGTAACACCCAATACCTGATCGAGTCGCCAAACCCGAGCTATGGAACACTACATTAGCCACCTAAGTGACTCTCCATTAACACCCAGCATAACCTCCATCACACCACAAGTTAAAACATAAAATATGCTTATGTTATTAACATGCAACGGATTATCATATAAGTATTTTCATTACTGCACTTAAACTAACTTTTAATCAGGTGGTATTCTAGTTTAAGTATATAGCATACACATCTCATTATTAGGGTTTGCTCCTAGTGTAGCTCTCACATTCGAAGTCTTCGCAGTGTAAGACTCATTAAATATGGTAAGTTTTGTGAACTACCCCTACGTGTTTAGATAATGCAAACCTAGTTCGCAGGGTTTCTCCTATTCTACATATCAAAATTTATTAAGGGTTTGTGGATAACAGTTCGCCAGTTGTGTAGGGTTCACACTTTGTACAGTTCAACAACACTGTCACTTCGTAGCAACTTTGGCGAACTCTATATAAGTTTGTCAGTGTTTGATGTTTCATGCTATTGCTTATGGCGAACGCTAAGTTAGAATTTATTTGTTTTAGTATGAATTTGTAAGTTAAAAAAACATCAAATTTGACTTGGACTATATTTATATATTTAAATATCAGGTGTGTTTATAAAAATTATTCAGCTCCCAAATAAAAACATAAAGAAAACTTTAAGGAAAACTAAGTCCTATAACAATCAGTGAAATCAACAAATAGATATATATTTCTAAGCCCAAGAAGAATCCCATATTGCCTTTGTGTCTAGAGTTTGCTTGTACCATCTTTCCATTTTTTATGTTTCTCATGGATCACTCGCCTCACCGTTACATACCATGTGATCTAACTATTTGTAATGTTTAGAAAAGAGTGTGCGAGCTTTTGCGAACTTAGTGAATATACAGGAAAGAAAAACCACATAGCACGCACAAAACATAAGTTAAACAAAAGCTTTGGCAATGGCATTGAACTGCGAACTAGGTTTGCCATACTTATGCGGAATCTAGTTTGTAGTTGCTCATTGTCAATTAGCCTTAAAATTGTAAAACATAATATTTTAGAAAACACAATCTTATTCACATGTACTCTTTTATTGGATAAGCGGATCTCCTTATAACTACTTACTTTGACTTAAAGAGTCTTAACATGTCTCATAAGTGCATCATAAAGCTAAGCACTCTCCAAACACACCAACATATCCCATTGAATAGAGCTTAGCTCGACATTTCCTTATCTCTCCAACTTGTCCCAAGGCCTCTTGCCTAAATCACATAACATAAAGGTGAGTACTCATAATCAAACACAAGACTATACTAATATCCATCCTAATGTTAATTGACCAGAGAAACAAAATATAAGTAAAAGAATAAAATGTAAATAAAGAAATTGCTCATTGATAATTATTTGAGGCACGGTGCCGGAGCAATCTCTCGCTCGCAAATCGTCTTTACATCGGAACAAGAAAAATCCCGACTAAACGAACATAAATAAATTACAAAGAAAAATAAAAAAATTAATTGTCTAGCTATCAATAACCAACCTAATGAGATCATAAGAGTGTATATATAGGCAAAACTGTAACATCCCAAACCCGGCCTGGAAGTTAGGCCTAAATCTGGCGTGTCACAGTTGAAGTGTTTTTCGAAAACCGCATTTTCATTGAAAACCCTTCTTGATATTTAAAAACTAAAGTCCCAGTTTACGATTGTTATTAATAATCGACATTTATTAAGAAGTCATTACCTTCAAAACCTTGTTCGATGCGGAAGCTTAATTTAAAACAACTGACTTATGAAAACGTGATATTTACAACTCAGTTGTGAAAGCGTAGTGTGTTTTGAAAATAGATATTGTTTTCGAAAACCATGATAATGTTGAGCAGATTTAAAACATAATAAACTAAAAATCCAAAACTAAAAACCGGAATTTAAGAGAGGCCTTGTTACAAAATATGATCCCAAAATAAAATAAAAATAAGTAGAATACGAAAATCCGAAACTGCTCGTAGTGTGGCCACCTCCGAGTCCTCCAGTACGTCGAACCGCCTATTGAGGATTACTTGAGAAAAATTAAAAAGATGGGGTGAGTTTACGAAAACTCAGTGTGTACAACCCTAGTCAGTAAGAACATGAATCACAACAATCCGGGCCGACGCCCATTTTAGTAACGGTGGCAATTGGGCCTTAGCCCATAAAAGCCTCAGCTGGGCCTTAACCCATATCAAATGTCACATATCATATTTATCTGGGCCTAAGCCTATCGCAAAATTAAAATCCATATATGCAATGCATTAATGCCCATACCAACCCTGCACTCCGTCTCCTGTCCAACCATACACTCCTGTGGGGATTTAATCGACCCACCCATCCCTACACTCCGTATGTAGCACCGGTTGCGGCACTAACTTATCGCTGCAGCATGACTGCTCTGTGGCTAAAAAGGCTTTGGTGGATCCACAGTCGTCAAGCGACCATGCGATCCTATTAGCACTTCCTCCGTATTAATAATCCCATCCCCATGCAACATAATAACACATGAATGCAACATAAAATAATAATCATACGATAACAATCATAAATCGTATACAATAATAACTATATAACATGTAGGGGCATTTTCATCATTTTACCCTTCAAGGGCATTTCGGTCATGTTACCCATCGAGGGTATTTCAGCAATTTTGCAAATCAGGGGTATTTCAATAATTTCATAAACTAGGAGTATTCTAAATAGAGATAATGAGACGATTGGGCCTAGGGCCCATTCTCAGCCCAAATGGGCCCATACGCTCGTGTGGCCCATTTGGCCCAAATCTAGCCACAGATATGAGATTCCCATAGCCTAATCCAACATCTACTATGCAATCATACAACTTATTTACATTGGCCCACGGGCCCATTGGGCCCACTTGGCCCATCGTTGCCCAAACAGCCTAACCCACAAGAATACTCATGATAGCCTCAACTATCGCGTCGAAGCCCCCACACATGCGCTCGCACGCTCGTGTGGCTACCATCGTCGTGTGACCGGCATTTTGACATTTGCCGCTCTACAACTAGAGTAGGGCGAAATACACACCTGATAGGAATCTGAAGCTAATCCGCGCTCCGAATGCTCCTATGCCCAACGCCAACCAGGTATGCTTCCCCTCCTCATAGATAGCTCCATTTATAGCCAGCTTCTCACCTTCCCTCTTGCTAGCTTTCCGATGTGGGATCTCTCCTTCAGTAGAGTTTAAATCCAACACAAACTCTTGCCGCCCCAACTTAGCAAAATAAATATCCCTTTTTGCTTGCGATGGGATTCGAACTCAGGCTCCCCTGTAGCATAACCTACGCCGCTAGCCACTAGGCCACAAGCTCCTCTTGTGTCTTAAAGCATGCGCAACTAAATATAAACCTATGTGCCAAAGTCTAAGTTCACTTAAAAATAAATCAAAATGAAATGCAAACGCCAAGACTTGAACCCAAGCACTCACTTATCCCCTTAATGACGCCTTGCCACTAGACCATTCCCTTCCTTGTGTTATTTTTCTCCATATTTTATTCTTAAAGCCTACTACTAACTCCCAGGGTTTTATTCACCTAAAACCAAAATTTTCCTAAAGCCTAAATTTGATCCTGGGACTTCATAGAAGCCCTCTAACCTTCCAAAATCATTCACCTAATGGGTCCAACTTGCATTAAAGCCGTTCTCTTGTTCTTAAAATTTTTTAAACGCTCCTGTGCCCAAAGCCCAATGGGCCCAATTCTACTAGGCCCAAATTCGGGGCGTTACAAATGTACCTCCCTTAAAATAATTTCGTCCTCGAAATTTCTAACTATCTAATAGCCGCACAATATCGGTTATACCACTACGCTTCTGCTGCACACTCTAGTCCTAATTGCAAATTAGGTAAATAGCTCATTATCACTTCGCGTATTATCTAAATTAGAAATTTTATGAATAAGCCCATAGTTCCAGTAATTAAACAAATGTTTTATGGAAGTAGTAGTTAAGAGTTGTTTTCGAAATCGCAAGCTCACTACAGTTTTAGTCTCCTACGGGCCTCAGTCTTGCTCTAACTAAGAGTCTTAGTATAGTCTATCATCTAAAGTAAGCCCGGTAACTATCTACAGCATAACAGTATTAAACAGATAGGAGAACTTACTTGGTCCGACGCCGGAGATTCGGTGTGCCACATAAAAACCTTCCAAAACCACTTCAAAATCACTTGTAAACATCTTTAAAATAAAAACCTAAGCCCATTTCACAGCTCGAGTTTTGCAAATAGGCTCTGATACCACTAAATGTAACACTCAAAACCTGGCCTAGAAGTTAGGCTCGAATCTGGCGTGTCACAGTTGAAGTGTTTTTCGAAAACCGCATTTTCATTGAAAACGCTTCTTGATAATTAAAAACTAAAGTCCCAGTTTGCAATTGTTATTAATAATCGACATTTATTAAGAAGTCATTACCTTCAAAACCTTGTTCGATGCGGAAGCTTAATTTAAAACAATTGACTTATGAAAACGTGATATTTACAACTCAATTGCGAAAGCGTAGTGTTTTGAAAACAGATATTGTTTTAAAAAATCGTGATTAAATGTTGAGCAGATTTAAAACATAATAAACTAAAAATCCAAAACTGAAAACCGAAATTTAAGAGAGGCCTTGTTACAAAATATGAACCCAAAATAAAATAAAAATAAATAGAATACAAAAATCTGAAACTGCTCGTAGTGTGGCCACTTCCGAGTCCTTCAGTACGTCGAACCGCCTACTGAGGATTACTTGAGAAAAATTTAAAAGATGGGGTGAGTTTACTAAAACTCAGTGTGTACAACCCTAGTCAGTAAGAACATGAATCACAACAATCCGGGCCGAAGCTCATTTCAGTAACGGTGGCAATTGGGCCTTAGCCCATAAAAGCCTCAGCTGGGCCTTAACCTATATCAAATGTCACATATCATATTTATCTGGGCCTAAGCCTGTCGCAAAATTAAAATCCATATATGCAATGCATTAATGCCCATACCAACCCTGCACACCATCTCCTGTCCAACCATACACTCCTATGGGGATTTAATCGACCCACCCATCCCTACACTCCGTATGTAGCACTGGTTACGGCACTAACTTATTGGTACAGCATGGCTACTCGGTGGCTAAAAAGGCTTCGGTGGATCCACAGTCGTCAAGCGACCATGCGATCCTATTAGCACTTCCTCCGTATTAATAATCCCATCCCCATGCAACATAATAACACATGAATGCAACATTAAATAATAATCATACGATAACAATCATAAATCGCATATAAGAATAACCATATAACATGTAGGGGCGTTTTCGTCATTTTGCCCTTCAGGGGCATTTCGGCCATGTTACCCATTGAAGGTATTTCAATAATTTCGCAAACCGGAGGTATTTCAGTAATTTCATAAACTAGGGGTATTCTAAATAGAGATAATGAGACTATTGGGCCTAGGGCCCATTCTCAGCCCAAATAGGCCCATACGCTTGTGTGGCCCATTTGGCCCAAATCTAGCCACAGATATGATATTCCCATAGTCTAATCCAACATCTAGTACACAATCATACAATTTATTCCATGGGGCCATTGGGCCTACTTGGCCCATCGAGGCCCAAACAGCTTAACCCACAAGAATACTCATGATGGCCTTAACTATCGCGTCGAAGCCCTCACACGTGTGCTCGTACGCTCGTGTGGCTACCATCGTCGTGTGATCGACATTTCGGCATTTGCCGTTCTACAGCTAGAGTATGGCGAAATACACACCTGATAGGAATCTGAAGCTAATCCGCGCTTCGAATGCTCCTATGCCCAACGCCAACCAGGTATGCTTCCCCTCCACATAGACAGCTCCATTTATAGCCAGCTTCTCACCTTCCCTCTTGCTAGCTTTCCGATGTGGGATCTCTCCTTCAGTAGAGTTTAAATCCAACACAAACTCTTGCCGCTCCAACTTAGGAAAATAAATATCCCTTTTTGCTTGCGATGGGATTCGAACTCAGGCTCCCCTGTAGCATAATCTACGCAGCTAGCCACTAGACCACAAGCTCCTCTTGTGTCTTAAAGTATGCGCAACTAAATATAAACCTATGGGCCAAAGTCTAAGTTCACTTAAAAATAAATCAAAATGAAATGCAAACGCCAAGACTTGAACCCAAGCACTCACTTATCCCTTTAATGACGCCTTGCCACTAGACCACTCCCTTCCTTGTGTCATTTTTCTCCACATTTTATTCTTAAAGCTTACTACTAACTCCCAGGGTTTTATTCACCTAAAACCAAAATTTTCCTAAAGCCTAAATTTGATCCCGGGACTTCATAGAAGCCCTCTAACCTTCCAAAATCACTCACCTAATAGGTCCAACTTTCATTAAAGTCGTTATCTTGTTCTCAAAATTTTTTAAAACGCTCCCGTGCCCAGAGCCCAATGGGCCCAATTCTACTAGGCCCAAATTCGGGCGTTACAAAAACCTAGGAAAAAATTAGGGTAATTTATCCCTAAAATACCCATAATTTAATAACCAAATTACAACTTTAAAATTTTGATCACATGGCCGCTGACATCATCTTTTCGGTGACGCTTATGTCATGACACCAAGATCCCCATGTTGTGATGTCAACTCTGTTTTCAGCCCTCGATGCTTCGAAGTTCAATGTCGCGATGCTGGATGTTGATGTCGCAACATGACCATCATTCCTTGCATACTTAAGCCCAAATTGATGCCCTATACACTCAAATAACCCATTAGTCATATCCGAGGCTCGAGTTAACCTTATGGGTCATCAAAACACTAAAAACTTCGTAAAAACACTTATTTTACTGAAATTAAACCTAAGCAAATAAAAACTAAAACCAAAATAAAAACATATAAAACACTAGAAATCAAACTCGTTAAGTGCCAGAAAGACCTTAATTTGCCACAATGAATTGTGGCAGATCACTCAACTTTCTAAAGCGCACTAGAAAGCACCGAGATGCTAGGCCCAAAGGCAACATATCAGATCCCTATCAACATGTCGGTCGTATCCTAACGTTTTCATTGGGTTTACTAGGGCTCATTTAGTTTAGAAGTAACTTATTTCAAATAAGGCCATTTACGTATTTATAAGTATATTATTTAGATAGAGATACAATTAAAGTTAACGGAGTTCAAAGATTGTCCAAGCAATTCTTGTCTATACACACGTATTGGAAAAATTTCACAAAAATCATCTTATGCCTAAATTTCACATTCATGGTTCTCACTATGCTTTTAAAGGATCATTTATAACCATTTCTTTCATTCTCCAACATTTTCATGGCAAAAATTTGAGAAGAGTCTTTATTGCCTCACATTAAACTAAACTTCCATTTATAAGTGATACATTATCACATACCAAAACCACTTAATGAACAATTCAATTATGACAACTTATTAAACTTTGAAATAGTCAAGGTGTCAATATACACATTTTTACTTCACATTTAATAATGTGTCAACTCTATCGACAACTTGCAAGGTTGGAACTAAATTACTAATTTTACCATAAAGTCATATTTTCAATTTTTCCATAATAATATTATATTTCACCAAATTTTCATACATATTCTAAATCACTTTTAAAAGTCACTCATGGTAACTAAATTCTCTTACCCCATTATTAGTTAATTATGGTATTTTATACCCACAGCTTGTTAAGCCATAACCTTCCAAGTCACTTAATTTTACATAATTTACACACATACATCACAACATCATCTCCATGTACTCTCAACCATTTATTGAATTTCCTAAACATAATAGTTTATGATAAGTATGAGAATCATGAATCCAAAGTCTCAAATGTAAGTTAAGTAATAAGTAGCTAACAAAAAAAAAACAGTTGTAAAAAAAGAAGCAAGCAAATCTCACCTTAATGGCTGTGGCTGGAGACAACAATTGACGATAACAAAGTTTGAAACTTGAGAAAAGAGAAGTGGGGTAGACGACAACACAAAGCAATCAACAAAGTTTTTAGTATTGTTTAGGTATATTGTTCAACATTTAAGGCTACCTTAACCTTTTTTTTATGAACTTCAGTTTTTATTTATTTGTTTTATCTTGGGCTGGTTGGGTTATGTAATTTTTTAAGGGATTTGTACTAGTTTCAAGTTTCTTTCGATCCAATCCAAACTAATCTCCAATTTCTCTTTCTAAATGTAGTTTGGATATCAAGGATGGGCTAGCAAGTATCTCCACTAACGAAGGAAACCATAGCCCAAACATAGTTGTTACCAAAATTTACCAATCCAAACATGGTAGTTTTTTTTAGTCCCCAATGATGCTCCTAGTTGGCATTGGTCTAGGCACTATTTGGAAAATGCATCGGCAGAACTGAATAAATAATTAACAAAAACCGAAACAATCGAAGAGAAAAATAAATTAATTTAAATAAGAAATAATATCCATCAATGTTCTGAGAAAATAAAGTTTAGTTCATATAGATTTGAGAACACAACACAATAAGAGATTCACAACAAACTTGCATCAACAAAAAGTAAAGGAAAATAATCAGAGAGAAAATAGTTACAAGAGTATGCTGAGCGCTCTAGATCTCTTCTTCTTATCATCTTTGCAAGCTTGAAGTTCTCCTTAGTGTGTGAGAGAGTTGTTCCTTAGCTTCCAAGTTGAGTTTCCCCTATTTACCTTGTTTTCATCTTAAATATCAACACCCTTAATTTTTAGGGTTTTAATTGCACCACTCCACCTCATGCAAAAATTGCAGTGGGGGCAAATTGCTTGCTATCAAAATTTCAGAATTTAAGAGCATGCTCCACCACACTAAATTTAATCCAATGGAGCGGAAGTATATGCTCCAAGTTTTTCATTCTTTATCCCTACAATATAGAAAAGGAAAATAGCAAGTAAACTTGAACTAATTCTAAAAAATGATAAAAATTAACAAGCAGCATTCAAATAAAATATTATTAATTCGAAAAGCTATAATATGCAATAAAAATTAATCTAAATGCTAAAATTATCTTCAAAATTACTATGAAAACTATACTAAGATGATTCTAAATATGAGAGTTATCAACAGTAAAAAAAAAAGTAATTGTTAAAAAAAAGGAGAAACAAGCAGATCTCACCTTAATGGCGGTGACCGGAGACAGCAACCAACAATAGCAAAGTTTGAGACTTAAGAAAAGAGAAGTGGGGTAGACGGCAACAGGAACAATCAGCAAAGCTTTTAGTTTGGTTTAGGTATATTGCCCAACTTTTAAGGCTACAACTTTTTTTCCGTTTTTTCTTAACTTCAGTTTTTTATTCATTAGTTTTATTTTGGGCTCGGAAGGGTTAAATAATTGTTAAGAGATTTGTGCCAATTATAGTGTTGCATTTTGTTTTCGATTTGAGCCAAGAAATTTGGCCCAAGAATATAAAAATGGTTGTATCTGTTTTTTATTAGCTCATCCGATTCGTGATTTAACTGAGATTTAAATTGGTTCACGATTAAATTGATTTCTCATTTTACTCAAAATTAGTACAATCGGCTCCTAATTTGATTGTTTGCAACAATTATATTTATTAATTATTATTTTTTGAATAATATTATTTTGTATTAAATATATAAAATAAAACATATTATATACTTAAAATATGTTTTAACATTTGATTTTTTTTATTTTATAAATTGACACAACAAATAGTTAATCCAACTCACAGCATGGATAAAAAAAAAATCATACTAAAATACTGCGAAAAGAAAGTTTGAAGTTACACAAAATAGCAAAATGGAACTTGGCAAAAGAAGGGTGATTACCATGGATATTTAAAGACTCAAAAATTGACAACATTGAATTGTATGTATTGTATGCGACATATATAACATATTTGTCAAACAGTTTTGGTGGCTCAATTTGGACGCTCTGCTCTGTTTGTTTCAGAATCTTGGATCTGCTGCTAAACATTCATCCCACACCCCTTCTCTTCATCATCATGCCTTCTAATTCAAATAATTCTCTTTTTCCTATGTTTTTTATTATATGATAAATTAAATTTTCTATGTTATGTAAATTTTAAGATAATCATATATATTTCAATTGACATGGTTTATAGTAATTAAAGGAACGTAAATTCGAGATGTATTTAAAAAAAGTCGCTTTTTTAACCTAAGATTTCATAAAAAATAATTTTATGTATATTGTTTTAATTTTTCTCCCAAGGACCCCACCCATTGCATAAAATACAATTATTAGGACCACGTGACAACCTTCTTGTTAGACTTTTATAATGTTTGACTTTCCTGAATTTTTACCTATGCAACTCTGCCACTTCCACTGCCACTGCCACATTATTGTACTATTTTCCAGACAATTTTTGTATGTTTGCAAACGAGATCCATGCTCCTTATTTTCGTTTTCTGGGTTTTTTTTTTCTTATTTCATATCTCTATATCTTTTAATAATTTAATTTATATTACATAAATTTTAATATATTTTTATGATTGTATTATATTTTAAATTAGGTCTAGCATTTTTAAAAATTAATTATAAACATGCTACAATGCACAAATTTTTAGCATGTTTTTCAAATAAATAAAAAACAATGTTGAAATTTGGAGGGGGTGTTAGGTAAAATTTGGGATTTTAGAAATTGGAATTCATAGCTATTAATAAATTCAAAATCAAAACAAAAAAGGGAAAAATATATATGATTTGATGTGAATTATTATGAACACAATGAACCAATTGGAGGAAGACGAGTTGAATTGAAGTTGGTGAAAGGAGATGCCTTTGCTTGGCTGTTCCTCATTTTCATATCAAATCCAACCAAAAATCTTTTCATTGTCATGGAAAAGCCAGCTCATGCCCATCAACATTTTTTTTTTTTCAAATTCTCAAGTACTTTTGTCTCTGGTCCCTTTTATATAAAAAACACAACACAGTTTTTTTTTTCCCAAAGGATGTCGTATTTGATTACGAAGAAAAATGTTGTACATATTAAATTTTGAATATAGAATCTTACTAAAAATATTGTATGGATAAATTAGATTAAAGTCATACTAAAAAAGTATAAACCGGTGATTATTTTTAAATTATAATTTACAATTATATCAGCTGTTATAAGTAGAATTGATTCGCTATAAATATGGATTAAACCCTTACCTAATGAGCAAATGTCTCATTTAAATACCCCAAAACCAGAGAAAATTGCAATTAAAGAAATCAATTAAAAGAAAATAAAAAATTAAAAATATTTCTTTTTTTTTTTGAAGGAATAAAAAATTATTTCTTTTAATTAGTTTCTTTGATATAATATAAGATTATTTGTTTTCATTAACTTTGGTGTAGATGGAGCAGCTTTTAAGTCATCTGGATTCTGGATATGTGGATGATGAAAAATAAAAGCAGAAGGGAACCATCAATTAAAAGAAATATATTCTTTTGAGCAGTCCATAAAATTCTGATTTGGAGAATATATTTTGGACAATCCCTGCTGTCGTTGCTTGGAAAATAAGTGCATGTATACTAGTATATGATTATTGGAGAATATATTGTTGTATAAAATTTGGGGATAATTCTCTTTACAAACCCCGAACTTTATTTTTTAGGGATAATGTGTCTTTCGGCATCTTGAACCTGGTAAGTAAGTTCACATTGGTCCTTGAACTTTTTTTATCCATTTTCAAATTCAGAGGTCAAAAGTTATATTATCTCTATTTTTTACTAGTTCTCATCTCACGCGTGTTACATGTGATTTTACGTGTTGTTTTTTAAATTTATTTAAATAATTAGATAAAATAACTTGACATTTGAATGAGTCAACATTTCACTTGCAAAGAGCCATTACTTTAACATTTCATAGTTGACATAATATTTAACAAACCAATTATAAACAACATTGACAATAATGTCAATATTATTAAAATAAAGTAATAGTAAAATATCAAATAATAATGAAAACTATACCCTTTTGGTGATGGAAAGAAAACCTATTAAATAATGCTAAAATATGAGTTTTTTCAGTAATCCTTTAGATGTTATTTTGAATGAAAATGTCTCACTAATGCGTATGTTTATAGTGCTAAATATTGGTTTTAATTGTAACACCAATTAAATGATCATTAATCTAAAACAATAATTATAATTTAATATGGATTCAAAGTCTAATTAAGTGATAATAATTATTACATTGATAATTCAACATTATTAATAAATAAATAAATTCAAACACTCTTTGAAGAATAGAAAATGGGAAGTGAAAGAAGAGAGAAAAGGGAGAAGAGATGATGAGTAAGGGATGAGTGAAATGGAGAGCAAATGCCTCTCTATTTATACTAGTGAGAAGTCCCTTGAGTTTGCTATTTTTAGCATGATAATCCCCCCCTTTTTTTCTCTCATGCATGGTTGACCCCTTGTATTAAGGAATGAAGGTGGATGACTTTGCTAAATTTAGCTAACTCATGCTTGATTCATGGGAAGGAATTGAACGGTCATATGGGAAAACTATTGTGGTTGATTTGTGATATTTTACCTAGTCTTGGGTGCCTAAATTATTTTTTTTTTGGATAGTTGGACTTCCATAGCTGAATTGGGCTCTTTCCTCCTTAGTGGATGGTTTGGGCTTCAAATTTGGCAATAGGCTTGTCTACTTCAGTGATCCAATTGCGAGTTGTGTCAAAATTAATTTGAGATTCCAACAAATGAATTTAGGACGTCCCATACTGATCAACCATCAACCCACGTTTGCATGGCCTCTGTTGCAAGAATGTTATAGCATCGAGCATCGAATAGGTGAGCTTCAACACTAAATTTTCTTCTATTTGCACCAAACTGTGTCAAATCGGCAAAAATATGTCAAATTAGCATGTAAATAAGTAAGATGACAAATTTATCTTTAATTTTTTCCTACTTTACAAATTTGTAATAAAACTACAAAATTTTCTATCAAAATACTCATAATTTGCATAAATTATTAGTCAAAAGGTGTTGTAAATGTCTATATAATTTTGAGTTATCACCCCATCATCAAGTTGTTGTGATTGTTGACCCAAAAACTACTTTAAACTTGAGTCAACCAACTCAACTAGAAATAAAGTCTATAGTGTATCACCAATTGGATAGAGGTATGAGTATGAAAGACATCACAAAATGGGGCATAAAGGTACATAAAAAAAACATAAACCCATCAAAACTGAATCTAGTGGAACGGTTGGAATCTATCACACAACAGCTTGATGAGTAGTGTAACACGCCTTACTTGTCTCCATCACTGGATTAGGGTTACGAAATTCTACCATTCAAAACAGAACATAAACGAGTTCAAATTTTCTTTAAATAACAATTATTCATTAAACATGTAATCGAAAACATGATATTCGTACATAATCGAGGTTAAATTGAGCTTACAAAAGTCCTAAAACAATTCTGAATGAAGCAATAACTAATTTGAAACATTTAAGAAAAATATGGTAAAAAATGTAATTTGAGCCCAGCTGTGTGACAGCCTAAGGTCGTGTGGTTCAAAGCCACTCTCCTGTGTTCTCAAATCTATGTAACAATCTGATGTTGTGTGATAAAGAGTCACACGACTGTGTCCCCACGTAGTGTAACAAACTATGGCCGTGTGAACCATCCTGAACCTAAATTGAACAGGCCACACAGTCGTGTCCTGCACTCATGTATGGTACATGGCCATGTGGCAGAGCGTATCACAAGCCATGTGTGCCTAAAAAACCTTCAAAAACAAGCCAAATTTGACCCAAAATCCCTTAATCCTCAAGTTAATGCATTAGACCCTTGAACAACATGATACAAGACACCAAAACAAACCAAATTCAACTTAATTCACTCAGCCTTAGTGTCTACCCATATGCCACAATTAGCACCACAATTCAATTATGAAACAACAATCACTCATTACCATTCATGCCAAGATTTTTCATGTCTAAACATGCTCATACAAATATCATCTCCTTAACTAAGATATCAACAAGCAAATCTCAATAAGTGGCCTAAAACATGAGTACCTATTTTCACAATTTAAGCATACTTCATTCAACCATGCCTTTAAATATTTCATACCATTTAAGCCAATTATTCCAAACATCAACCATTAGAAACATTCATTATCAAGTCATGTTAATACCTAAACATACACATAATACCATTCAAATTTTGGATAACATTATCAACTTACTAAGGATGAAATAGGTCTAAGCATTTAATACATCAAGGTTATTTATAATCTTATTCACAACCAAAATACCAAAACATGATCATTAACTTGCAAAGTAAACATCCTATACACATCCCACAAGTAACCAACTTTCAAACTTCAAAAATATACCGAGTCAAGTGACTGTAGGTCTGAGCTTCTCGCTGATCCGATCGGCACATTCCAAATGTCCAAAATCTACAGAAAAGTAGTAACACGAGTAAGTATATAAAATACTTAGTAAGCTCATACAATATAAACATTCACTTACCTCAATTTCTATTCACATATAATTTATTATGAATACAAATATACCTATCAAGATTCAAACCACAACTTTAATATACAAAGCTTTGAGTTCAATAACATGAATAACCATAATCATCTTCATTTCCAATCAAGCCAATTTAGATCTCAAAAACAAAACACAACTAGTCACATAGCCAATCTTAAATGGCATATCTCCCATGCTTCAATCACAATTTTGCCCAAAACCTCGTAAAAGATCTCAGTATATAGGTGAAAATAAAATTGCCTGGTTACCCATTACGGTTAAACCTGTACGATAATTAGCCTGGCCAAGGCTTAATATTCCTGTATTCATGAGTCTGCAACATATGCAAGAGCTCAAAACCTATTCTTGTATTCTCGAGTCTGCAACATATGTAGAGACTCGGAACCTGGGCAAAACTCACTAGCCCATATATGAGAATTTCACTAATTTCATTGGGATTGATCTCACATTATAAAACAATCTCCAATTCACCAACAATCAATTTTAACCACACAAATAGTACATTAGTATAAACGATTTACTACATGAACTTACCTATCAAAATGGTAACGATTTAACTATCATGGACTATACGACAATTTTTCATTTTCCTCGTACGTCCTCAAGTCGTTGAGATTCTTGATCTAAAGTATAATTTGATTTAATTAATCAATCCAAATAACATACAACATCATATAAAAACCATACCCTAATTCAATTTCATTTATACTAAAATACCTTAACTTTTGCATTTATCATAATTTAGTCCCTAAAACCGAAACTATTATCATTCTCACATTTGAGCTTCGATTTTGAAATCAATCTCATTTTCATTGCCCAAAAGTCCATTAAAACACATAAATTTAGAATATTCATTCACACACATTTTGAACATATAGCATTTTAGTCCTTAGGTTCTAAACTAACAACTTTTACTTTACAAACTAGTCCATTAACATATCTAAGCTTCAAAACTAACCAAATAACCACAAATGCTCCAAGAAAACGACAATTGCAACTTTAACAAACTTTAACAGTTTCACGAAATAGTCCTTGGGTTAGCTAAATCAAGCTTCCGGGATTCCAAAAACATAAATATTACAAGAAACAAACTAAAATAACTTACCTAATCAAGGAAAGAAACTTAAATAACCAAACCTAGCTTTTCCCTTTTTGTTTTCGTGAAAGAAGATGATGAACAAGCTAAATAAAATGTTTTTCTTTTTGTTTCTTTATTCTACTGGCTATTATAACTATTTAACTAAGGGTCCGTTTCTTTACGTGCAAAAGGTTTTACGGAAAATGTTTTCTGTATTTTCTTGTGTTTGTTTCACAGAAAATAGTTTGGTCAACGGAAAATGACTTACAGGTTAAGGTAAAATAAGCTCTTTTTCCTGTAAAATGACTTACCATTTAGAAAAGCGCAAGTCATTTTCTGGAAAAGAGCTTATCTATAGATAATTTTATTTTTATATAAAAATTAACTTAAATCAAGTAATATTATTATTGATAATAATTTTTTTATTTTTAAAAATATTTATATTTTTCAATATTATTAAACATACATATTTAATTATTTATATTTAGTCATATAATAAATTATTAATATAATAAATATAATTTATTATTTTAATAAATTATTTAATATTTCAATTTTATTTAATAATAAATTTAAAAATAATAATTTTAAATAATATTATTCACATATTATTGAAAATATTCAATATTAATATTTTAATAATAAATATTTTGTAGTATAAAGGTTAAAATATGTCATAAGTCTATGTACACTTCACAGATTTGTAATTTAGTCTTTGTACTTTTATTTTTTAAGAATTTAGTCCCTTTACTTTTCAAATTTGAAAATCAAGTTTAATTGTTAACATCGTTAATTTTTTTGTCAATTTTGTTGATGTCACATTTTTAATTAAAAATACCCACTTAGTAGTCATATAATTAAAACATGACATTGTAATGAATCTGAATTTAACATAATATTTTTAGTATGTGCAGCCCAATTATTGCCCAGGGCCCAACAAAAATTCAAACAAAATACAACCCAAATAAAAACAGTCCAAAAATGTCCAAATAACATGACCCAAAAATCTGAAAGGCCCAATAGGCCCGAAACTTTAAGTTTTTTTCAGAAAATTTTTAGGGTTTTGGAAACCCTAAAATAACCAGCGCCGCAAGCCCCACTACATCTGCCCCCTCCACTAAGCCCTGTTTTCAGCCACCATTTTCGGTACCACTTGTTCCGCTCATCCACCTGCAGGGAGAAGAAGACAAAATGACAGCAACAATGGCAACAAAAGACAAATCTATTGTAGTTTTTTATTTTTTTCTGACTTTGTCTTCAATAACGGTTATAAAAACTGAAGAAAAAATGTAAAAGGGTCTTCCGCTGATTTTCGATCAATAGAAAGGCAATAGTTTTTAAAAATACGAAAAGAAGCACCAAACACCAAACAAAAAAAAATCCAAACGCAACTTTCGAAGGTATTTTTTTATTTTTTTAGAATATTTTTTCTCCGTGAATATATATATATATAGGATAAAAAGTAATAAAAAAAGGGAGAGAAAAGACCTACCTGTTACGAATTTCGGCCACTGGGTGCGGTGGCCGGCGGCGGCGCCGGCGTTGGTCTCCTCGCCGGAATCTGGGTTCCCCCAGTGGAGTTGAAAGAAAGAGAGGTTGAGAGAAGGGGAGTTTTTTTTTTTTTTTGAATGGATTGCAGAAATGAAAAATAAAGAAAAAAAACTGATTTTATAAAGGAGCTAAAACGGCGTCGTTTTGACTTGGGTCTGTAGACCTCAAAACGGCGTCGTTTCATAATGGATCGGACGGACCCGACCCGAACCGCTCAGGATCCGCGTGTTTTTGACTGAGGGTCTATTTGCACCCTCAGTCCTTCCTTTTTTAAGGAGATTCACAATAGAATCCCTATTTCATTTTTTCTCTTTCTTTTAAATTTTCCTGAATATTTTATTTATTTTTCAATTTAGTCCATATTAAAATAGCGAGTTTCAAAAGCAGGGCTAAATCGCGCGGTTAGTCCCTCATATGTTGCGCGCATCCTGTTTTAGTCCCCAACCCTTTTTTTTTATTTTAGATTCTTACTATTTTAGCCCTTTAATTTCATTCTAATATCGATTTAGTCCTATTTTTTCCCTTTTTAATTGTATTATTATTAAGTATTACTATTATTATCATTATGTATCCATATCATTATTATTACTATTATTATTATTATTATATTATATATTTATATTATTATATTGTATATATTTTGTATCATTATTATTAATATTTTATTACTATTACTATACTATTATTACTATATTATTATGTTTTTACTACTATATTATATTCTTATATTGTACATATTTCATATTATTATTATTATTATTATTATATTATTATCATTATTATTCTTATTATTATTATTATTATTATTACTACTAGATTATTGTTATTATTATATTACTATTATTATTATCTACTTTATTTTTCATCATCATTATTTTATTATTTCTATTATTGCTATTGTTTTACCATCACTTGTATATATACTTATTATTACCATTATCATTATTGTTATTATTAGTAGTATTAATATTAGTATTATTATTATTATATTTATTTTTCCCCTTATTATCATTTCTATTGTTATTAACATCGTTTTATTTTAAATTTCTTATTATTATTATTATTTTAATATTATCTTTTAATTTTGTTTTCGTTATTGCATTCTTTATTGTGTTATGTTTATTCTCGTTCTCATCATTTTGTGTGAATTGGCAATTTCGAACCGCATCTGAATAATTTTTTGTGTGTTTGTTTCACAAGGGCAATATCCATATATTTGGGAAATACAAAGAAATTGTGCCCAATCGTGCTGAGTGTGATTCTTTGTTTGACCAAATAAATGGATATCCTTTCAAATTTTGTTTTTATTTTTAAATAAGGTAATATTGGTGTGTTTGGAAATTCGAAGAGATCGTGCTCAATCGTGCTGGGTGCGATTTTTTTTTGTTTGACCAAATGAACGAATATCCTTTCAAAATTTCAACGCATGTGCTGGGAGAATTTTGGGGATGATCTTAAATTCGAGGATCCAGATTTTCATATCCAATCGTGCTGGATGTAAGACTCTATTCCTTCGAAATAAGGGAAACTCAATATTCAATCAAGTTGTTCAAAAATCATATAAAAAAAACAACGAAGTTTCAAAATCATTTCAAACTTTTCGACATCAGAACATTGATTAATCAATTTGGTACCGATTTTGGGTGTTGCGAGGGTGCTAATCCTTCCTCGCACGTAACCGACTCCCGAACCTATTTCCTCGAATATTCGTAGACCAAAAGCCCTGTTCTAGTAAACCGAAATGTTTTATTAAAACAAAGGTGATCCGATCACACCTAATGAAAGGTCGATGGCGACTCCTGTTTTATTCATTTTCAAAACCCAAGTCGATTCCCGTTTCACAAAAAAATGGTTACGACAGCTTGGCGACTCCACTGGGGACTTAATAAGAGAGTCAGACCGTAAAATTGATTATTCTTTGTCCTTTTGTCAAAAATTTGGAAAATCATTTTGAAAAAAATCATGTTTCTTTTGATGCATTTGCTGGTACTATGATTGCAATAATGTCGAGTCTTATAGGATATCTCTGCGTTCATATTTGCATGACTGTTGTGGTCACACCCTTAAGTGGGAGCGAGAAGCTATGCCTTCGTGAGGTTTTCACCTCCGCATGGGCTAGGGGATTGCTTCCGGAATACATCCGTACCTATGGTTTCGTGAGGTTTTCACCTCCGATGGCCATAGGGAAATGTATTCCCCTGAACTGAACTCGATCCGTATGAGCCTATAACGGGTGAGGATTGAGGAATCTGCTGGTTCGGGTACCCTTCCTTTAGAACTAAGCCACATATAGTGAACCTTAAGGGCCCACCCTAAGTAAAGCTATGCTAAACCTTAGTGGTTACCCATATAGTGGTTTGACATCCTTTTACTCATTTTGGTTGCTATTATTCAATACTAACCTGTTTATTTTGGCCATGTTTGCATGTCATTTCACATTAAAAGGTGTCGATCTCTGTTCGATTACTAAGATAGAAGCTTGTTATGGGGGACGAATTCCTTGATAAAGTAGAGGATAACGCGGCCGTGCGTATATGGTCAGAGAAGATACAACTCGAGAAAGGGGATAGTTTAGTCGAGGAATATACATCGGAGTTGGGGGACTTCACTCGCATTAGTATAACATAGAATGAGCTCCAAGAATTAAGAGATATGTGGGCTCATTGGGATGAGGGGACTAAGTAGCTTTTCTACCTTAATTATGGCGATCTACCCTATTTGCTTGACATCAGAGTGGACAAACACTTGTTTCGGGCCATAACTCAATATTGGAATCCCACATATAGCTGCTTCACATTCGGGAAAGTGGACTTGGTACCTACCATAGAAGAATACACGGCTTTACTTCGTAATCGAAGGGCTCAGGTTGATAAAGTTTACTTCAGGGCCGACAATGCACCAACTTTTGTAAAGAAACTGATGAGCATCACTGGAATGAGTGAACAATGGGTCATGGCACATATTCAGCAAAAAGGCGAAGGGAAATGCATTCCGTGGGTGAACTTAAGGGACTTGATAGTGGCACATCTAGATGCTAAGAGGAAGGTTGACATCTTCGCCTTAAGTATCTACGGCCTGGTAATTTTCCCAAGAGCTTTGAGGCATGTGGATGAAGCAGTTGTTGACTTATTTGATCGTCTTGACAAAGGAGCTACTCCAATACCAGCAATTCTTGCCGAAACGTTTAGATTTTTGAATGCGTGCCGGAGAGCAGGTGAGGGTAGATTCATGGGATGTGCACAACTATTGCTAGTTTGGTTCCACAGCCATTTCTGGAAGATAAATAGAGCTTCTTGTCGAGGTTACTATGAAAATTATTCCCCATTAAAGGAGTTGGCAGATATGCCCAAGAGAGATGACATATCAGAAGAAAATTGGACCGCACTCCTTCGAAATCTCCAAGAAAAGGATATTGAATGGAGAGCTCCTTGGTTTGTTCCTGATGAAATTCTCTACCGCTGTGGGAGTTATGATTGGGTTCCCCTACTAGGAATTTGGGGAGCCATTGGGTATGCTCCTTTGCTTGTGCTAAGGCAATACAATTCAAGACAGTTTATACCGACGACTTACGGCCTAGCTCAGTTCGAATTTTCGTACAAAGGGAATAATTCTAAGAAGAAGGTTCGAGAGATTACTGATGCTTGGAAACAACAAATTTACCGAATGAAAAGAATTGCTGTAGGTCCGATGGTAACCCTCGAGTATAATGTCTGGCAGAGTAGGAGAATAAATGATAATGTCCCTAAACCAACACAAGATAGTACTCAACCAATAGAGAATTACTTACAAGTAGTCCCTTCTGAGGTGGAGATTATGAAGCAAGACTTTGAAAGTAAAAATTCAGAGTTGGAAAAAAGGATAGGACGACTAGAAGAAGAAAAGATGCATTTGATGTTGGATATTGATGTCCAAAACTCAGAGGCTGAGAAATTGAAGAAAGAAAAAAGGAAGGCCGAAGAAGATTTGGAGAGCTTGAAGACCGATTATAGAAAGCTGCATCTATCAATGAGGACTGCCAGGTTGGGTAAAACTTCAGAACAATAGCGTCAAGAAATTCGAGAAGAGAAAGCCAAGGTTGATTAGTGGAGGAAAAAGTTCCAAGAGGTTCAAACACAAAAGGATGCTCTGAGGAAGACTGCAAGTGAGAGCCAAAGAGAGAATGAGATACTGAAAGCTCGATTAACAGAAAAAGAGAAGACGTTTGGCCGAAGACGTGACTCTACGGCGAAGCTAGAATCAAGCCTAAACCAGATTGAAGAGTTAAAAGGGAAGATGGTAGAGCTCGAAATGACACTGCAAAATAGTGAGTTCCGGATTCAACAATCTCAGAATCAGGTCAGAGAAAGGGATTATGTCATGGGCGAAGCTGTAACACAGATACGAGAAGTGGCAGAACATCTACAATCCTTAGCGGTCTAAGCTGATGTATTAAGTGTAGTGTATGAATCAAAGTCAGACCGGGGTCGAGAGTTAGCCTCACTTCTCGAGAAAGTTAAAACTCTGGGCGTAAGGGCTAGGTCGCATATGTGACTCTGTTTTATGTAAAGGATTTTGTTTTCAAATAAGCTTTCTATAAGAAATTGAACGAAAATCGACGCCTTTTTGCATTCATACCATGCATTTGCATTGCATTGCATGCAGTAGCATCATATCACTCGAATCATTCACTGAGGCTAAAATCGTATAATCCACAGTTGTGACGCTACGAACCTGGAATCACGTCATCCTTATAGGACACGTCTAAGAGCTAGAGCTATGGATGCCGAACTCAATGAAAGAATCGAAAGAATGGAAAGAATCCAGAGAGAGTTACAAGAGCAGTTGACCAAGTCGTAGCAAGAAGCAAGGGATTTGATGGTAAGATCCCGAGAGGAATCGCTCGAGCAAAAGGATCAAATGGCCAAAATGCTGGAGATGATGGCAGCTCTGGTCAAAGGAAAAGGACCCGTGCAGAATCCTGATATTACAGAACCCTATTCGAGGGTTAATCAGAGTCCATTCCATCCCCCAGGATTCACTCCACCTCACGCCCATGCAATGTACGAAGGTTGGCCTCAAAAGGAATCTAGGGGCCTAGAACAACGACCTACACCACCTGCCCATCTCGGGTAAGGTATATTCACATCGAACCCCGGAGCTAATCCTGCCGACCCGATTGTTCCAGATTTGGATGATCCAGCAGAAATGGCCAGGCTGAGAATGAACGATCAGAGTGCCCAAGATAAGTACAGGAGCTTGGAAGAAAGGCTCAAGGCAATAGAAGGTACTGAAGTTTTCTCTGCACTTGGTGCCAAAGAGCTTAGTTTGGTGCCCGATCTGGTTCTGCCTCTGAAGTTTAAGGCGCCAGACTTTAAGAAATATGATGGGACGAGATGTCCAAAGGCACATCTTATCATGTTTTGTCGGAAGATGGTGGGTTATGTGAATGAAGATAAACTGCTAATACACTGTTTCCAAGATAGCTTGGTCGGGTCCGCCCTTCGATGGTATAATCAACTTAGTAGAGAAAGGATCCGATCATGGATGGACCTAGCATCAGCCTTCTGTGAACAGTACAAGCATGTCTCCGACATGGTGCTTGATCGACTAACTCTGCAAATGATGGAGAAGAAGCCGACGGAGACCTTTAGACAATATGCGCAAAGATGGAGAGATATCTCGGTCTAAGTAGATCCCCTATTAACTAAGACTGAGATAACGGTCCTCTTTATCAACACTCTGAAAGCGCCATTTTAAGATAGGTTGGTAGGAAACGTCACAAAGGACTTCGCCGACATCATATTATCTGGGGAAATCATAGAAAATGCCATCAAGAGCGGAAGGATGGAAGGTCCCGAAAGTTTGAAAAGGGCAGTGCCTAATAGGAAAAAAAAGGCAGAAACCCATATGGTGGGGACTGAGAGCCACTATGCTTCTAATCCATACCCAACCCAATCACGACCCCGATATCGCCCACCTCCAAATTTCTACTTTCCTCCTCAAAACCCTTATTACCAAGCACCTCCTTCTTACCCCGCCTACGCCACCAATAACCAAAAACCATTCACCATGTTCCCACCAAATACCATGCCTGCTCCGAGCCAACCCAAGAACAAACAAAGACCGATAGGACCCAATCTTGAAAAACCTCAATTCACTCCTATTCCCGTGTTATACGGAGAATTGTACCCAAAATTATTGGAAAAACAATTAATATCCCCACATTATATGGCACCATTGAAGCCTCCATACCCGAAATGGTACGATCCCAATGCTAGTTGCATGTATCATGCTGGAAACCAGGGGCATTCCATAGAAAATTGTATAGCCTTCAAAAGGAGGGTTCAGGGTCTTATTGATGCAGGGATCTTACGATTTGAAGGTACTGGTAACGTGGCTGGAAATCCGCTCCCAAACCATGCTGAAGAGAACATGAGTGCAGTGATGAAGGAAGACGTGCGGTAAGCTAAAAGTTCCGTGTCTGAAATAAGAACACCTTTGCGAAAAGTTTGGAAGGTAATGATTGAAAGCGGGTCGTGTCGTCATCCCAACAAGACTTTCAAAGGAGGAAATACAAAAAGTTGATATTTTTGTGATTTTCATGGCGTCGAAGGACATGACATCCAGTTTTGTGAAGAATTCAGAAAATTACTCCAAGATATGATGAACAACAAGGAGATCAAGATCTTTAAAAACACAGACGAGGACGAGGAAAGGGAAATATGCGCCTCCGATAATCAGCCGCTAGCCATCCCTTATAGTGCCGATCGACCTCTGATGATTTACTATGAGGCCAAGAAGAAGGAAGTCAAGCCAACGCTGGTGATTAAAGTGCCATCTCCTTTCCCTTACAATGACGATAAGGCAGTACCATGGAAATATGATGCTAACATTGTTGTACCCGAGAGTGAAAAACCAAAGGCTGTGATTGGAGATATTAGTGGAGTAGGACACTTTACCCGCAGCGGGAGGTGTTATTCTCTTGAAATGGTGGAACCAAAGAAAAGAACCGTTGACTCGAGTCAGAAAGGAAAGGCACCAATGCAGGAGGCCGAGGTTGATGTTGAAATATAGTCTGAGCAAGAAATTAAAAGACCTGTGAATGAGGATGAAGCACATGAATTCTTGAAGTTCATCAAACACAGTGAATATAACATCGTGGAACAATTAAACAAGTAGCCAGCAAGGATATCGGTGTTATCTTTACTGTTGAACTCAGAGCCACATCGGAATGCCTTGCTAAAAGTGTTAAATCAAGCTTACGTGGAAAGCAATGTATCTATAGAAAAGCTCAATAGATGGGTAAACAACTTGAATACGGATAATTTCATCTCTTTCAGTGATGATGAAATACCGCCAAATGGTAGGGGCTCCGTGAAAGCATTGCATATTACGACCAATTGCAAGGGTTACATAGTGCCGAATGTACTCATTGACAATGGATCCGCACTCAACGTCATGCCTTTGGCCACACTTTCCAGGATGCCAGTTGATATGTCTTATCTAAGGCCTTGCCATTCCACAGTAAGAGCATTTGATGGGACACGACGAGGTGATGGGAAAGATTGAAATTCCTCTAGATGTGGGCCCATGTACATATGACATAGAATTCCAGGTCATGGATATCTCGCCTTCGTATAATTGCCTCTTAGGGAGGCCTTGGATCCATTCCGCTGGGGCAGTTCCTTCATCACTCCACCAAAAAGTAAAGTTTGTCATGGATAACCGCTTGATCACGGTCGCTGGTGAAGAGGACATTGTTGCCTCTATCTCTACTGACGCGCCCTACATTGAGGTAAACAAAGATGCAGTGGAATGTTCCTTCCGTTCCTTCGAGTTTATCAATGCTACATTTGTTGTTGAAGGAAACAAGATTCCCACACCAAAACTGTCAAGGAATACCAAGATGGGGATCAAGCTGACTGTGGGAAAAGGAGCCCGAGCGGAGAAAGGTTTGGGAAAATATCAGCAAGGAATAGCTAGAACGCTAAAGCCAGTACACCACAAGGCTCGATACGGCTTAGGGTTCAAGCCAGATGCCCGACAAAGAAGAAAATAATGGCAGAAAGATCAAGAAAGGAGGATTACAAGAATCTCTAGTCGGGAATTGGAATGGGAGCCCATAGTGTATCTTCCGTTGTCGAAAACATTTACATCTGCAAGAATGATGTACCCGGGGAGAGATAGTTTTCCAAGCATGTTATTATCGATTGAAAAGGGGCTTCAGGACGTCAGTATAAATGTTACGAACAAAGGAGATGATGCAATTGAAGATGTTTCGATGATACGCCCTTGTCCTCCAGGATTCACTTTGAACAATTGGACTGCTGTGGATCTTCTTGTAGTTTCTAAATCTTCTCCAGAGTAATGCTCAATGTTAACTCTTTTTGTATGCCTCTAAGTTATAAGGGGAATCTGTTATGAGTGTTTATGTTTGCTATTTATCTTTTAAATAAACATTAATGGAGATGCATTTTGTCATGGTCTTTTCATTCTCATTGGCTTCATATTTATTCCCTCTTCTCATAGCCTGTCTTTACATATATCTCGTATCATAGTATTATGTTTGTGGGTTCCAATACCTTGATGCTCCTCTATAGTTTTCTTTTCCATTCACCTTTCAGGTGCTCAGATATCAGCGACGTGAACTATCCCGTTACAAGTCCTAAAATCGGTTTCGAGAAAGCTGTTTGTTTAGGAGAATGCGAAGCTGAGGAAGATGCTGAAGATTATGTCTCATCCCCTGACTTACTAAGGATGGTGGAACGAGAAGATAAACAGATTCTACCCCATCGAGAATCTGTTGAGACAGTGAACTTAGGAAATGAAGAAAAGAGGCAAAAAGTGAAGATTGGGACTTCCATTTCAGAGAACATCAAACATGACTTGATCACCTTGCTTCAAGAGTATAAAGATGTATCCGCGTGGTCATACCAGGACATGCCAGGTTTGAACGAGGATATAGTGGTCCATAGACTCCCACTGAAACCAGAATGCAAACCCATTCAGCAGAAGCTAAGACGAATGAGACCTGAAATGCTGTTAAAGATAAAAGAAGAAGTAAAAAAACAATTTGATGCCGACTTCTTACAAGTCTCTAAATATCTAGAAAGGGTAGCTAATATAGTCCCAGTACCGAAGAAAGACGGCAAAGTGCGAATGTGCGTGGATTATCGCGACTAAATCGAGCAAGCCCAAAAGATAATTTTCCCTTGCCACACATCGATACATTGGTAGATAACACAGCAAAACATTCTTTATTTTCTTTCATGGATGGATTTTCGGGTTATAATCAGATAAAGATGGCCCCTGAGGATATGGAGAAAACTACCTTCGTAACAATGTGGGGAATGTTCTGCTATAAGGTAATGCCATTCGGATTGAAGAATGCTGAGGCAACATATCAGAGGGCAATGGTGATGTTGTTCCACGACATAATTCACAAGGAAATAGAAGTTTATGTCGATGATATGATTGCCAAATCTCGGGGGGAGAGAGAGCATGTTGAGAACCTCAGGAAATTGTTCGAAAGACTAAGAAAGTTCCAGTTGAAGCTTAACCCAGCCAAGTGCACATTCGGGCTACCTCGGGAAAATTACTAGGCTTCATTGTCAGTGAGAGAGGTATTGAGGTTGATCCAGATAAGATAAAAGCCATACAAGAACTACCACCTCCACGGACACAAAAAGAAGTCAGAGGATTTCTAGGGAGGTTGAACTATGTTGCTCGATTTATTGCTCAGCTTACCAACCACTGTGACCCAATTTTTCGACTCCTTCGAAAACACAATCCTGGAGAATGGGACGAGGAGTGTCAAGTGGCTTTTGACAAGATAATACAGTATTTGTCTAACCCCCCGGTGCTAGTACCGCCAACTCCCGGGAGACCATTAATATTGTATCTGACTGTGTTTGAAAGCTCAATGGGTTGCGTATTGGGGCAACATGATGAGTCTGGGAAAAGAGAAAGGGCGATTTACTACCTCAGCAAGAAGTTTACAGAGTATGAGGCAAAGTACCCGTCAATTGAGAAATTCGGTTATGCTTTGGTCTAGGTAGCTCGAAGGCTCAGACAATACATGTTGTATCATACGACATGGTTAATTTCAAAGCTGGACCAATAAAGTACATGATGGAATCACCTGCACTCTCAGGAAGAATGGCACGATGGAAGATCCTACTATCGGAGTACGACATCATCTACGTGAATCAAAAGGTGATAAAAGGGAGCGCAATGGCTGACTTCTTAGCAACTCGAACGACAGAGGAGTACGAGCCGTTGAGATTTGACTTCCCAGATGAAGACTTGATGTGCATTACAGAAAAAGAATGTGAGTCGTCAAAAGAGAAATCATGGAAGATGAGCTTTGATGGTGCATCAAATGCATTGGGGCATGGGATTGGAGCAGTCTTAGTGTCACCAGAAGGGAATCATTACCCATTCACTGCCAGATTAAATTTCTTTTGTACCAACAACGTAGCAGAATATGAGGCTTGTATCATGGGACTTCGTGCAGCTATTGAACGAGACATCGAAATCTTAGAGGTGTACAGAGACTCGGCGCTGGTGATTTACCAAATTCGTGGAGATTGGGAAGTAAGAGATTCAAAATTGGTCAAATATCGCGACCTCGTGGTAGATCTAATCAAAGAATTCGAAGAAGTAACCTTTAATTACTTCCCACAAGAAGAAAACCAATTGGATGATGCCCTAGCCACTTTGGCTTCAATGTTCAAAGCAAACCGAGAAACAGAAATAATGCCCCTCCAAATGAGTATATATGAGGCCCCTGCACATTGTTTTAGCATCGAAAAAGAGGTAGATGGAAAGCCATGGTTCCACGATATCTTGGAATATGTCAAGAATCAAAGGTATCCCGAAAAGGCCAATGAGAATGACAAAAGAACAATCAGAAGAATGGTGGTAGGGTTTGTCCTTGATGGGGATATCCTGTACAAAAGAGGAAAAGATCAAGTGCTCTTGAGATGCGTGGATGCTGTTGAAGTCAGAAAAATACTTGAAGATGTCCATGAAGGAATTTGTGGAACGCATGCCAATGGTTTCACTATGGCTAGGCAGATTATGAGACCCGGTTATTACTGGCTGACGATAGAAAGCGACTGCATTAGTTACGCGTGAAAGTGCCACAAATTTCAAGTTTACCGTGATAAAATTCATGCAGCACCTTCACCCCTTCATGTCATGACTTCGCCGTGGCCTTTTTCTATGTGGGGCATGGATGTTATAAGGCCAATTTCTCCAAAAGCTTCTAATGGACATCGATTCATTTTTGTGGTCATAGATTACTTCACAAAATGGGTAGAAGCCGCTTCGTTTGCTAATGTGACGAAGGCTACAGTTTGCAGGTTTTTAAAAAGGGAGATCATATATCGATACGGTTTGCCTGAGAGAATTATTTTAGATAATGCTTTAAATCTAAACAACAAGATGATGAAAAAAGTGTGCGAGCAATTTCAAATAAAGCATCATAATTCCTCACCCTATCGTCCAAAGATGAACGGAGCGGTAGAAGCTGCTAACAAGAATATTAAGAGGATTATTGGGAAAATGACTGAGACATATAAAGGCTGGCACGAGAAGCTACCATTTTCTCTATATGCATATCGCACATGTGTGCGGACCTCTACGGGGGCAACTCCCTTCTCTCTGGTCTATGGAATGGAAGCTGTGCTGCCCATCGAAGTTGAGATCCCCTCTTTACGGGTCTTAATGGAGTCAAAACTAGAAGAATCAGAATGGGTTCAAACTCGATATGACCATCTAAATCTGATCGAAGAAAAACGCTTGAAAGCAATCTGTCATGGACAGATGTACCAGAAGAGAATGATCACAGCTCATGACAAGAAGGTGCGACAAAGAGAATTTCGCGAAAGAGAACTCGTGCTGAGAAAGATTCTCCCAATACAAAAATACTTTCGAGGAAAATAGGCACCGAATTGGGAAGGACCATATGTCGTAAAGAATGCCTTCTAAGGTGTAGCTTTGATTCTCACTGAGATGGATGGGAAAGAAGTACCAAATCCAGTGAACTCAGATGCTGTGAAGAAGTACTATGCTTAAAAAAAAAGGGTCAAGATGAAAACCTGAAAAGGGCGTCTTGGTAGACAAAAAGGTTTAGGATGAAGAACTCGAAAAGGCGTCCTAAGGAAGCAGATTTGGGCGATTCGAACAGGGAGTCAAATGATGAGGTTATAAGATTTGAAGCGGACTTGGAAGCTCAAAATCTTCTACACAAGAAGCTTTGCTCGAAAAAGATCCAGGATAAAGAAGCGTGGAACAGTTCATGCATTGGATATCTAGAGCATTTGTGATAATTGAACCTGCATTCCTTTTTATAACATTTTCTTTATTGAATTGTTCCTTGTCAATTTTCTTTGCTTGTCGCTCTTGAAATAAATATAGGTGTGAGGTATCCTTTTCATACCTACTTTGCCATTTTCATGCATCTCGTGCTTGGTTCATTAAAATGATAAATAGTGAAATGACATACTCTAAACAAAAGGAATATTGAGCATTACCTGGATGAGAATTTGGTAAGTACAAGAGCCTCAAAGTAAGGACAAAGTTCAATAGGGGGCAAAAGGGCGATACACGAGAAACACAGATTGCTCGTAAAGCTGGAGGATGGGTACAAAACCTGAAAGGAAAGTCAAGAATCGAAGCAATGAATGCAGGTCATCATGAAGGCCGTAATGAAAAGGGATACATGACAAACAAACCCAGGGCGCATGGCATAATCATGTAGACATAAAAGCATTTAAGACAGGCACGTGCATGTCATAATAACATCACGCATGACACATACAGGTACACCAGTAAAGCAAGAAATTTTGACGATAGCTGTACCGAACTAAGGAGAAAGAAGACATCCGAGTTCCACCAGATGATACGTTTTCAATTATTGCTTTTCAAAAAAATCAACTCATAATACGAGAGGTGAGTTGAGCCTCAGGTCACACGCTGAGGTACTTTTAATTTCTGTTTTTCAATTTCTGTTTGCAAAAATCAATTCCTCAGGTCACACGCTGAGGTATTTTTAATTTCTGTTTGCAAAAATCAACTCCTCGGGTCGCACGCTGAGGTATTTTTAATTTCTGTTTGCAAAAATCAACTCCTCAGGCCACACGCTGAGGTATTTTCAATTTCTGTTTGCAAAAAATCAACTCCTCAGGTCGCACGCTGAGGTATTTTCAATTTCTGTTTGCAAAAAATCAACTCCTCAGGTCGCACGCTGAGGTATTTTCAATTTCTGTTTTCAAAAAATCAGCTCATATTACGAGAGGCCGAGGTATTTTCAATTTTTATTTTTCAAAAAATAAACTCATATTGTGAGAAGTGAGTTGAGCCTCGGGTCGCACGCGGAGGTATTTTCAATTTCCGTTTTTCAAAAAATCAACTCATATTGTGAGAAGTGAGTTGAGCCTCGGGTCGCACACTGAGGTATTTTCAATTTTTATTTTTCAAAAAAAAAAAACTCATATTGTGGGAAGTGAGTTGAGCCTCGGGTCGTTCGCTGAGGACACACGCAGAGAGACGATAGCGGAGCAGATTGAATATTGGAGTTTTCCTGAAGATAGCAAGGAAGCAAATTGAAAAGTCCAGATTTTGTTCCCTAGAGGTGATAGTGGAGCGAATTGAAGGTTGAAGTCTTCCTCAAGATAGTAAGGAAGCTGATTGAGCAGATTAAAGATAACAAACTTGGCATTCCCAAAGTTACAGAGAAGTAGATTAAAGTCAATAATCATCTTTCAAGGTCACAGAGAAGCAGATTAAAGTCAATAATCATCTTTCAAAGTTGCAGTGAAGAGGATTAAAGCAACAAGAAACCATGGATTCGAATGAGGCTATCTCCAAAGAAGTCAAGACTCAGTGAGACCGGGCAAAATTGGTCTTTCTTTAAGTCTTTGCTCCATTCCCGTTACACGACAATGAGCAAAGAGGGGCAGCTGTACAGCCCAATTATTACCCGGGGCCCAACAAAAATTCAAACAAAATACAACCCAAATAAAAACAGTCCAAAAATGTCCAAATAACATGACCCAAAAATCTGAAAGGCCCAATAGGCCCGAAACTTTAAGTTTTCTCAGAAAATTTTTAGGGTTTTTGAAACCTTAAAATAACCAGCGCCGCAAGCCCCACTACATCTGCCCCCTCCACTAAGCCCTGTTTTCAGCCACCATTGTCGGCACCACTTGCGCCGCTCATCCACCTGCAGGGAGAAGAAGACAAAATGACAGCAACAATGGCAACAAAAGACAAATCTATTGTAGTTTTTTATTTTTTTCTGACTTTGTCTTCAATATCGGTTATAAAAACTGAAGAAAAAATGTAAAAGGGTCTTCCGCTGATTTTCGATCAATAGAAAGGCAATAGTTTCTAAAAATACAAAAAGAAGCACCAAACACCAAACAAAAAAAATCCAAACGCAACTTTCGAAGGTATTTTTTTATTTTTTTAGAATCTTTTTTCTTTGTGAATATATATATATATATATATATAGGATAAAAAGTAATAAAAAAAAGGGAGAGAAAAGGCCTACCTGTTACGAATTTCAGCCACCGCGTGCGGTGGCCTGCGGGTGCTGGCGGCGGCGCCGGCGTTGGTCTCCTCGCCGGAATCTGGGTTCCCCCAGTGGAGTTGAAAGAAAGGGAGGTTGAGAGAAGGGGAGTTTTTTTTTTTTTTTTGAATGGATTGCAGAAATGAAAAATAAAGAAAAAAACTGATTTTATAAAGGAGCTAAAACGACGTCGTTTTGGCTTGGGTCTGTAGACCTCAAAACGGCGCCGTTTCATAATGGATCGGATGGACCCGACCTGAACCGCTCAGAATCCCCGTGTTTTTGACTGAGGGTCTATTTGCTCCCTCAGTCCTTTTGTTTTTAAGGAGATTCACAATAGAATCCCTATTTCATTTTTTCTCTTTCTTTTAAATTTTCTTGAATATTTTATTTATTTTTCAATTTAGTCCATATTAAAATAGCGAGTTTCAAAAGCAGGGCTAAATCGCGCGGTTAGTCCCTCATATGTTGCGCGCGTCCTGTTTTAGTCCCTAACCCCTTTTTTTATTTTAGATTCTTACTATTTTAGCCCTTTAATTTCATTCTAATATCGATTTAGTCCTATTTTTTCCCTTTTTTAATTGTATTATTATTATTTTAGTATTACTATTATTTTTTATCATTATGTATTATTATTTTCCATATCATTATTTATTACTATTACTATTATTATTATTATTACTATATTTATATTATTATATTGTATATATTTTGTATCATTATTATTAATATTTTATTACTATTACTATACTATTATTACTACTATTATTATTATTGTTTTTACTACTATATTTATATTCTTATATTGTACATATTTCATATTATTATTATTATTACTACTACTACTAGATTATTGTTATTATTATATTCCTATTATTATTATCTACTTTATTTTTCATCATCATTATTTTATTATTTCTATTATTTCTATTGTTTTACCATCACTTGTATATATACTTATTAGTACCATTATCATTATTGTTATTATTAGTAGTATTATTATTAGTATTATTATTATTATATTTATTTTTCCCCTTATTATCATTTCTATTGTTATTGACATCGTTTTATTTTAAATTTCTTTATTATTATTATTTTAATATTATCTTTTAATTTTGTTTTCGTTATTGCATTCTTTATTGTGTTATGTTTATTCTCGTTCTCATCATTTTGTGTGAATTGGCAATTTCGAACCGCATCTCAATAATTTTTTGTGTGTTTGTTTCACAAGGGCAATATCCGTATATTTGGGAAATACAAAGAAATTGTGCCCAATCGTGCTGTGTGTGATTCTTTGTTTGACCAAATAAATGGATATCCTTTCAAATTTTGTTTTTATTTTTAAATAAGGTAATATTGGTGTGTTTGGAAATTCGAAGAGATCGTGCTCAATCATGCTGGGTGCAATTTTTTTTTGTTTGACCAAATGAACGAATATCCTTTCAAAATTTCAACGCATGTGCTGGGAGAATTTTGGGGATGATCTTAAATTCGAGGATCCAGATTTTCGTATCCAATCGTGCTAGATGTGAGACTCTATTCATTCGAAATAAGGGAAACTCAATATTCAATTAAGTTGTTCAAAAATCATATAAAAAAAACAACGAAATTTCAAAATCATTTCAAACTTTTCGACATCAGAACATTGATTAATCAATTTGGTACCGATTTTGGGCGTTGCGAGGGTGCTAATCATTCCTCGCACATAACCGACTCTCGAACCTATTTCCTCGAATATTCGTAGACCAAAAGCCCTGTTTTAGTAAACCGAAATGTTTTATTAAAACAAAGGTGATCCGATCACACCTAATGAAAGGTCGGTGGCGACTCCTGTTTTATTCTTTTTCAAAACCCAAGTCGATTCCCGTTTCACAAAAAAATGGTTACGACATAGTATATGTAAAAACAATGTAAAATATAAATTTATAGATAAAAATAAATTCAATTAAACAATGAAAAAATAAGAAAATCTCAAATGTATGCTTATTTAATTGAAAACAACTTTTATGAAATATTTTTAAGAAATCTATTTTACACAGATTCCTCCAAACACCAGAAAATATTAGCTTTTCCAGAAAAGTAAATCATTTTCCAAAAATCATTTTCCGGAAGTCATTTTCAGTGAAACAAACGTAGCCTAAATAAAGTCCCACTTACCGTCCAACACTATTAAAAATGGTATATTTTCCATTTAAATCCCTTAAGAATCTTTAATCATACTTTTTAGTTGATAAGAATCAATAGAGATTAAGTTTTACATCTTTTACGATTTAGTCATTTTTCTTTAATTAACTAGCCAAACATCAAAATTATCAGATCAAATCTTAATACAACACTTACTTAACTTCGTAAATATTAAATAAATAATATTTATGCACTCACAAGTCAAAATTGTGGTCCCAAAACCATTGTTCCCAACACCACTGAAATCGAGCTGTTACAAACAGTGGCAACAACTTAAGCAAGATGTGAGGGTTGTTGAACAAAATGTCGACCAGTAATTTGGATAGGTGGTGACGAGTATGACTCAGCATGCACAACTTGTTGAGTGTTTGACCGCCTCCGGACGTACTAACGTCTAGAGTGTAATCTTGCAACCAAATATAATCATTAGGCAGTTTTCTCAAGTATACAAGTCAAGTTGTTATAGAGATTTATACAACGAAGTATTGGAGTACTCCGAGAATCGTACCCAATAGAGGGGAAACTAAACTAATTCTAACTTCTACGTTAACAGGTCAAATTAGTAATTTAATTAAACTTTATTACGATGAATGTTAAGGTGACGAAAAATCTTATTTTATAAAAATAATTAAAAGGCATAAAGACAAATAAGGGAAAACAATTTGCAGATTTTATCAATTCTAAGGATAGAATACTAACTCGTTTTAGTGTTCATAACTAACTCCTATTTCAGGTTATATCCAATCAACTAGTCATTAATCTAGCAAGATCTCTCGATCTTCCACTAAACTAATAAGCAGACAAGAACTACTTATCTCTCGACCTCATAGTCCAGATCAAATTAGGGTAAGATGTTCATGGATAGGCAATACCAATCTTGGGTTCATTCCCACCTATATGACTTCTTAGGGTCACCAAGCCTAGGGTTTTAAGCTCTTCCTATCCTAACCAGCTAATCTGCTAAGAAACCCTACATAGAAGTGAATCACTCCCACGTTCACTCATTAATATCCCGTTAATGGGCTAGTTCCACATAGATCTAATAAACATCATAAACTTGATTAAAATAATAAACATAAAGAAATAGATCAAGCAAAGAGTTTAAGAAGAATCATGATATATTGATAACAACATGAATGGTAATCCACAAAGATTTGATTGTCCCACAAGTCCAATTCTAAAAAAAAAAAAAAAAGAAAAGAAAACTATGTACAAAATAAACTAAAGAAAAACTGAAAATAAAACTACTTGAAAGTTGTAAACTAAAACTTGAAAAAAAATTGTCTATAAAGTGTTTAGAGCTGTCTATTTATAGGTTTAGGGTTGGTTGTCGTCCATTGGCCTAATTTCCCTGACATTTTTGCATTAAGGGTCTGTTTGTTTCACTGAAAATGGCTTCTGAAAAATGATTTCTGGAAAATGACTTACTTTCATGGAAAAGTTAATATTTTCTCATGTTTGGATGAATATGTGTAAAATATTTTCTGTTGTTTGACAAATTTCTTAAAAATATTTCATAAAAGTTATTTTCAATGAAACAAATATATATTTGAGATTTTTTTTATCTTTTCATTGTTTAATTGAGGTTATCTTATATATATTTATATTTTACATTGGCTTTGCATTTATTAAAAATATTTTGTTAAATTCAGGTTCATTACAATGTTATTTTTTAGTTACATGACTATCAAGTGAGTTTTTTTATTAAAAAACGTGACATAAACAAAATTGACAAAAAAAATTAACAATGTTAACAATTGAACTTGATTTTCAAATCTGAAAAGTGGAGGGACTAAATTCTTGAAAATAAGAATACAGTGACTAAATTGCAAATTTGTGAAGAGTACATAGACTTATGGCATATTTTAACCTTTATACTACAAAATATTTATTATTAAAATATTATTATTGAATATTTTCAATAATATGTGAAGAATATTATTTAATATTATTATTTTTAAAATTTATTATTAAAATAAAATTGAAAGATTAAATAAATTATATTAATTATATTAATAATTTATTATATGACTAAATATAATTAATTAAATACGTATGTTTAATAATATTGAAAAATGTAATATTTTCATTAATATTTTAATAATTTTAAATATTTTTTAAAAGAAAAACAAAATTTATTATCAATATAATAATATTAAGCTTGATTTAAGTTAATTTTTATATAAAAATAAAATTGCTTATAGAGGAGCTCTTTTCCGAAAAATTACTTACGTTTTTTAAAAGGATAAGTCATTTTACTGAAAAAATGGCTTATTTTCCGTTGACTTATAAGTCATTTTCCGTTATCCAAGCTGTTTTCTGTGAAACAAACATAGGAAAATGCAGAAAATATTTTTCGTAAAACCTTTTACTTGTAAACAAACAGACCCTAAATTTTGTTGTGCATACCAAAATGCCAATGGTTCATTAATTCCTCTCGTCAAGTCAGTGTCACGACACTCTCTTATCTGTGTCGTGACACTGATGGTAGTTTACGAGCTGAGGCTTGATTATTGGGCTATGTCTCGACACCCTAAGTCAATGTCGCGACATTGAAGGCAATTTGCTCCTTTTGAGTGTTTTGTTCACTATGTTATGACATCAGCACTTTGTGTTAAAACATCACGGCTAATTTCGTGTTCCTATGCCTTCGAATGATGTATTGCACACTCACCGAATATGTTAACCTACATTTAGGCCTACTTTGGCCCCTAAGGTCGTATAAATTGCTCAAATTACACTTTTTATTATGTATGAACTAACAGTGAACACTAATTAAAACATAGCTAAATTACTTTTACATGAGCTACTTAAGTACGGAAAATGGTTTAATCTGCTACAACGAATTGCGATAGATCAAACTCCCCCACACTTAAGCCATTGCTTATCCTTAAGTAAGAAAACTTAAAACGAAAAATATAAATGAAAACCCTTGAACAAGTATGATACAAAGATGAGTTTCGGAACAATGTAAATAGGAGTAATCATAAATGCACATAATTTTGGCATGATATGTAAACGACTTACCATTCTCAACTTCAAACACCTAAGTTAAGTATATTACAAAGTATATAAGCAACAAGGTCCTCAAATATATTGATCCATCGAGAAATCATACAGATCATAGATAGATTTACCTAAGTCTCATAGGACTTTTCGAGTTGTAACATGCTGAGGCTTAAGGTTGGTATGAAATTCAAGAAAAAGAGGAATCGAAATAGTTTCAAGCATGAAATTAATTTGGCACATCATATTGTCCCCTATTCGCCCTGTTTAGTAACCCTTTTCCTGCTCACCACCTTATTTCTCCTTCTCTCACCTTCTTTATTTCTCTATGTAGGAAATCATAATGTACTACTAGTGACTATGGCCAGCTTACGAGTTTTTATGCACTAATGAATGAGTTTCCTATTTTTGTAAACTTATTTTTAGGTCACCTTTAACTTTTTCAATACTTTCTCACTAACAATGCTTTTTTCATTATTCTAGTACTTTTTCCACTCATATTGACATTTTTGGAATTTTCTTTTGTTTGCACATTTTTAGCTTAACCTATAATTGATAGATCACACTGTTTCTTCCTATTTCGCACTGATTTTACAAAACCACAGTTATGTCTCTACCTATCCCTCAATACGTATGACCCGCCATCAAATTTCGTCCAATTCAGGGACCAAAGAAAAGGGTAAGTACAATTCGCTTTTCGACTTTGGGTTTTGTATGAAGGTCATTAAGAAAAGTTTTCTGGCTCAAATATGGGTACTAAGGATTGATGAATAAGGTTGGCTTTTTGGCTTTAGGTTGTACCAAACAATGCTTAGGTCATCCCTATATATCTCAATATTCACAAATTTAATCAATTAAGCAATCACAATTCTAACCATTTATCATTGATACTAGCATGCTCATTTCCATATATTCTCTTTCTCATTTGGTATATTCAATTATTTAATGCCTATTTTCAGTGTAATATATAGAACTTAGTAGTCTAATAATTGAAATTTTAAAATCATTTGCTATCATGTCAAATTTACAGTAAACACAATCAACCTATATACATGCTCCTAACCAAGAACTTGTATATCTACAAGCTTAAGCACACTTTTGACAAGAAAAATAAAAATTAAAATGAAAACATAAATCACCTAAAAATGTAAAACATAAGTTTTTTACCCCTACACTTTAGATGGCACATTGTCCCTAATATCCAACCCTTAATTATATAACGAACGAGGTTACCTGATTGGTCGTGACATTGTTGTAACCTTTTGGTTGGTTCCTCTTTCTTTGTTCATTAAAGCTCGTAATTGTAGTGCTTTCCTTGTGTCGAGTTCCTACATAGAAAATTCATAACATAGTATATATAATGTTAGCCTACTATTAATCTAAAACAAAAAATAAAAATCATCTAAGTTAATTATTTTACAATCCCAAAAAAGAACAAAAATAGTATTTAATCATCAAAATGGGGAAGTTGCCCCCTCCATCGGAGCTTTCCCTTTGCCTAAGATGTGGCCTCACTAGGAGCCTCCACATGATGAGTGTGCATGCCGAGTAGGGTTGCAGATGACTGGCCCTTTCTATGTAAATTATTGCGATTGAAAGGTTGCCTCGTAGTCGTCATCCTCCTCCACTTGAGAATCTTGCTCCACAACCACTTCGTCCTCCTCTTTCTCTTTTTATTCCTCACTATTTTTGTCCTATTCGCTTCCTTGCTCCTTGGATTTATGATGGGAGAGCATTGGGTCATATTTGTTAGGTGGCAAATTTGGTATCTGCATACTATTTTGCCTTGCAAACTTTTATCCGATCGGGCCCATCTCTTTCATCCATTCTAAGTTCGGGATGTTGCTTCCCTCTAACTCTCTCTGGGATGTTGATGTTGTTTTCCATTTTAATGAAGCTGGGATGTCCATCTTTCCCTTTTGGTGTTTGTTCCAATCCCATATTTGTATTCTTTGAAGCTTTGCATACTACGTATATTGTAACACCCCTTACCCGTATTCAACACCAGAATAGGATTACGGAGTATTACCGGACTTATAAAACAATTAAACAATAATTTCACATGCGTGTCTAAAATTCATATAATCATCATCCAATAACATTCATATTGTCCCTAAAACGAGCCTACAATGCCCTAAATATACATTCAGGGTGGTTAGGGACTAAACCGATAACTCAAAAAGTTTTTACAATACTTAGAAAATTTTTCAAATTTCAGGGGACACACGCCCGTGTGGCCCGGCTATGTGGACATTCGAAATGGAATCACATGGCCATGTCCCAGCCCGCTTCCGACCACGTGTAACTCTCTGACTTGGGTCACACGGCCAACACACATGTCCATTTGCCCTAAAAATGGCCACACACGCCCGTGTGCCAGGCCCTGTGCTAGGCCGTGCCAATCCTGTGGGGTATACTGACTTATGCCACACGGCCAAGTCACACGCCCATGTACTAGGCCGTGTGAAGCATACTAAATTGAATTCTAATTCAACACTAGGGGACACACGGCCGTGTAACCTGACCGTGTGTCTCACAGGCTGAGATACATGCCCGTGTCTCTTCCCGTGTGGACAAAAATAGGCTATTTACCAAGCCATCTTGCCACCCAAATTTGCACATATCAACACCAACCCATTTGGCACACAAACATAGCATAAATATGCATTCAATCAACCTCAACCAAACATACTTTATACCATTTCAATGTCAACCAATACCTAAGACAACAATACCACAATATGCCATTCAATTTCATACCAAAACTCATAATCTCAAATCATCAATATGGTTACATTTCAAACATGCATTATTATGCTCAAACTCAAAAGCATATAACTTCTCCAACATCAACCATTTGACATCCACTATATCTATAATTCGCAAACATTATATATCAATCCATAGACTCACAACACAAGCCATATATATACATATATATACACAACCATACCAACCAAATTAAGCCAACTCTCATGGCTATATACAAAACCAAAACATTTAACATTTACAAGCCATTTCAAATGGCCAAAGTCATAACCAACTCATATACCAAAATAATCAAACTCCTACACATGGCATATACTTAAAACACTTAACTACAAAAGTACCAATGTGATAGTTGGATAGTGTGATGAAGTCTCCGACAATCCCGAATCCAAGCTAGCTTTGATTTCACTATAAAACACGGAAAAATAAACAATGTAAGCTATGAAGCTTAGTAAGTTCGTATAGCATTAAAATCAACTTACCAAATATGCACAAATTAAGCAATTTAAACATATCACAACATATATCATATTGAACCATCAACCTACTAAAATCTTCATTCACAAGGTTAGATATAATTTCATAAGTTTCTTCGATTCAATACTTGTATGGTTTATGTACATACCTGTATCATCTCGTATCAATTTCATACTCATTCACATCATTGATTTACCCGTTGAACCATTCGAAATACTATCAGATACTTGGGAATCTCGCACCCTAAATGCCACATACATAGCCGAAGCTATCTCAATCTCGTATCACATATAACGCTCACACTAGAGCTATCAACGGGTCTGCTCACACAAGCTGACGGTCATGGTGTAGCTACACGGATCTACTCACACAAGCTGACGAGAATCCGCAACACATTCCAGATAACTCAGCCACCGGTAGGACGTACGGACCAGCACCCAAACACATAACCCCTAATGACATGTCATTTGTATCCTAAATTATTCCCAAGGTTCAAACGGGACTTCACACTTGCCGAATTATTGTCGAACGTGTCCGTAGGATCGTATTAACAATTTATGCAATATCAAAGCATATAAAACACAATTATAATAATGCTTATTGTGTACAAACTTACCTCAAATACAAAAACGACGAATTAAGTCGATTAATCCAAAACTTTGTTTCTTTCCCGATCTCAATCCGTATTTCACCTTTCTTGATCTAAATATAATCAAAATTAACTTATTTAATAATCTCTCTATTCAATTTAGTCCAATTTAGTCCAAATTATACATTAAAGCACTTTTACACTTTTACACTTTTCCCCTAACATTTCACCTTTTTGCAATTTAGTCCTGATTTCATAAAATCACAAATTCTTGCAACTCAACCAAAACCCATGCTAGATGAATTTCAATTAGGTCCCAGAAGCCCATATTTTTCATTTATTTCACAATTTAACCACCAAATTTACATATTTCACAATTTAATCCCTAATTGACAATATTATCAAAAATCACTTTATAAATGTTGTTTATTTAACAACAACCATACATTTTCTATCATCAAACATCAAAATACACCTATAATCATCAATGGAAAAACCCTAAACCTTTAACATTTTTGCAAATTTTTCCCTGGGCTAGCTAGATTATGTAACGACCCGATTTTGGGGCTAGTCGGAACAGTGGTTTTGGAACCACTAATCTGAGGTCGGAGAAAATTATTTTAATATTAGTTTATGTGTTAAAAGAGTGATTATATGAGTGCATGAAATTTTGGTGAATTAATTTTAGTGATTTCATGCGTAATTTTTAAAAAAGGACTAAATCGCATAAAGTGCGAAAGTTTTGTTCTACAAGCTAAAGATGTCAAATAGCTATAGAACTTTAAATTGGAGGTCCTTAATGTGCAATTAGGCCCTTAAGAGAGTGTTGGTCGGCCATAGGGGACAAAGAAATGAAAATTGGTCAAAGTTGGTGGAATTAGGTGACTAAATTGATGAAATAAAATAAAATAAGAGAAAGTTTTCATCTTTTTCATTCTCTCTTCTTCTCTACAAATTTTTCACTCAAGTAAAGGGCCATGGAAGCTTGAAAATTTCAGCAACCTTTAATCCTTGCAAGTAAGTCATTTTGATGGTCATTTTTGATGATTTTTGTGTTTTTGGAACCCTTATAGCTTAATCTAGGCAATGAGGAGACTATTTTGCACTATGGTTGAAAGTCTAGGGTTTTTCCATGATAGAATTAGTGTTGTTTGCTGAATTTTTATGGAATAAAGTGAATCTTGGTTGCTAAATAAACAACTTTTGTTAAAGGGTTTCCATGAAAACACCTAAAAGGGACCTTTTTGTAAAGGTTCTAAAATAGGTAGTAAATGTGTAAAATAATTTGATTTGTGAGTTGCTATAAGTTTAAAATAAATTTTTCTAGGCTTTTTTAATGAAGAAATTTGATGAAAATTGTTTTACAAGCCTAGGGGCAAAATCGTAATTATGTAAAAGTCTAGAGGCAAAATGGTAATTTTGCAAAAGTAGAAATTTTGAAATGTCTTGATTAATGTGATGATTAAATGAGTGAACTTTTATCATTATATATCAAGAAAAACGGAGTCTGAACCTAGACCGAGGGAAACCAAGTCAGTAGACTAATTCAATCTAGTCGCTCACCTTTTGTATACCGAGGTAAGTTGTACTTAAATAATACAACTTTATTATTATTATGCATTAAACAATTAATATGGCATAAAATGCTTGATTATTGTTATGAAAATGCATGACAAATATGATGTGGTATACTCCCGGTTGAACCTTAGGAATAGATTAGATATCCAAGCCATGACATTTGGTTGATATGTGTGCTAGTGTAAGACCATGTCTGGGACATGGCACCGGCCACATTATGAGAGCCAGTGTAAGACCATGTTTGGGACATGGCATCGACATTGATATGTGAGTGCCAGTGTAAGACCATGTTTGGGACATGGCATCGGCGTTGATATGTGAGTGCCAGTGTAAGACCATGTCTGGGACATGGCATTGGCATTGAGAAGAGAGCTAGTGTAAGACCATGTTTAGGTCATGGCATTGGCATTGAGAAGAGAGCTAATGTAAAACCATGTCTGGGACATGGCATCGGCATTTTTCCCTCTTATGTGAGGCTTGTCGGGTATTCTTTGGTATTTCCATCAGGTTCAACGGGAGGTTTAAAGTTTAAAGTTTGTGTCAAAAGTGAAAAAAAAAAGTACAACCATGTTGTAAGTGATACAGGTACCTACACGAAATTCATGAGAAATGTGCTCGATTTATGTGGTATGATTAGTAAGGATGAAAATGAGTAAGTTATGTCTTTAATTATCTGAGAATTTGGTCCAAGTTTATGATATGCTATGAGTATGATAGTGCATGGTGATTGTTGTTAATTATTTACCTACGACTTATTAAGCTTTATGCTTACTCCCTTTTCTTTCCATTTTCTTATAGAATCGCAAGCTAGCTCAGGGATCAAAGGACGAAGGAGGCTCGATCACACTATCAATTGAAGCATTTGGTATAGTTAGATTTATCATTTTGAGTATGGAATGTATAGGGACTTGGTCTTTTGTCAAGTGTCATGTTGTTTTGGCTAAAGGTGTTGGCTTGTCTTGAAGATAAATTCGTTTTGTACAAGGCCATGGATGATGGCTAATACTTATTATTGATATATGAAAATGATGACGTTTTTCATGGATGTGCAAATTGCATGGTTGAGTATTTGGTTTATTAATGCATGAATGAGTAGGTTATTTAATGTGGCTTATTTTGGTGCAAGTAAGGGTGATAAAAAGGGCTTGGTAAATAGCCTTGTTATTGTCCACACGGGTAGGCACACGGGCGTGTGTCTAGGCCGTGTATGACACACGGCCTGCCCCATGGGCGTGTAGTTCATCCGTGTGTCCCCCTGCACCCTATGTTGGCAAAACAGAATGCCCAGTAGTAACCACACGGGTTGAGGCACGGTGGTGGGTCTCAACCGTGTGGAAGACATGGGCATGTGCCCAATCGTGTGAAGTCTGCACTTGAATTTGAGAATTTAATTTGCCACATGGTCTAAGGACACGGGCGTGTGCCTTGGCCGTATGACCTTATTTGGTTGATGATGTCAGAAACATAATGTCAAGGTTTTTACACATAGGCGGAGACACAGAGGTGTCATGGCCGTGTGAGGGACACGGGCGTGTGGCAGGCCGTGTGAAAACCCTTGTAGGTTCGAATTCAAAAATAAATCTACACGGCTAGGGACATGGGCATGTGTGGCCACACGATCTGCCCACACGGGCATGTCCCTTGCCACACGGGCATGTGCCCTTGTTCTTAGTGACATTTTCCAAAGTTTTCTAAAGAACTCGGTTTGGTCCCAAACCATTTCTAAAGTGTGTTTTGGGCCACGTGGGCTCATATTAGGAATTTTAAGACAAAGCTTGAAAGGTTTTAAATTTGAATGAAATATCATAACCCGAAATTGTTTGTATGCATGTTTTTAAGAAAGGTAATGCATAGAAATCATTAAAAACGGGACAAAACCATACCTAAATAGACAATGGAAGCTTGGCCGAATGTTAACGGCAACAATGGCTTTCTTCTTCTTCACAATTTGTTGAAGAAACAAAATTAAAGATGAAAACTTTAATTGTTTTAATTATTTTATCATTATTTACTAATTTACTTAATTAACCTTTAAAAACATTAATAATTACACAAAATACCAAGCCATTATCATCCACTAACATACTAATGGTCTAATTACCACTTAAGGACCTCCACTTTAAAGTTCTATAACTATTAGACACCTTTAGCTAATAGAACTCAACTTTTACACTTTACGCGATTTAGTCCTTTTTATTAAATTAAGCACTGAAATGATAAAATTTCTTAACGAAATTTTCACAATATTAAAATAATAATAAAATAATTATTTTGACCTCGAATTTTTGGTCCTGAAACCACTGTTCTGATTTGACTAAAAATGGGTTGTTACATATATAGTGAATCTCCAATGAGACTCCTAGAAGGCTTCATGATCTGTTCTATTGTGGTCATTGGAACTTCGGCCTTTTTGCACAGGGTCATCACTAAGTGGGGGAAGAAAATCCCAACTTTCTGTCCATTAACGCGCCTCTTCATATTGTGGTAGATCCACGTCCCTATACATACCTATTTTTTCTACAAAACATACAACAAAATTTCTCGGAAAGTATTTACGTTATATACATTTAAAGTATGAGCAATTCGGGTGCATAAAAATTGCATCCATATCTTCGCTATAGGAAACATAACTGTTTGATTAAAGGAAGTGGGAATATCAGTGCCAGGATGGTGCTTCTATTCACCCCTACCCCTATTAGATAGTTTATAATGCTATCCATATTAATATCCTTAAAATATTCTAAGTCACTATTTTTGATAAAATCAAATTCATAAAACGGTGAATTATAAAATTCGCAAATTTCCCTAGTGGTGACATGCACATCTATGCCCTGTACAAGTACCTTTTCCCAGATAGTATCGTATAGTCTCCTAGACTCCCTGTCCCTGAATGATGCATAAACTTCCTGTACTAAATGGATTATTGCAGGGGTTTTAAGGTTTTCACAAAAAAAAAAAAATCTGACCTATAGTACCGTACCAACACCCATATTTCCTTACACAAGATCATCGATGGTTCGAAACCTCTCTCCTATATGAATGTCTTCCCTTGAAACTCTAAGGAATATTTCTCAATGTTCGGGTTTGGAAAATTGGAGGGATTCGCAACCACCAGTGCCTCTAGTTCATTAGTTATTTTAGTTTCCTAGGACGCATTTTTCAAATCTATTCGACTAGTGAACTAAAGACTCAAGCAATATATTCCTTAAACCAATAATATAATGTAATAGTAGAACTTGAAAAAGAACCCTTAACCTTATTACATCAAATGCTTGTTGTTCCTTCTATGATTTCATTGCAAAACGTCTATTAATGTGGAGCTTGTGCCTGCAAAAGAAAATAAAGCAAGGAAAGAAATAGAGATTGTAGCAAGATTAATGAGAAAAGAAGAGTAGACAAAGAATATGGATTTTTAAAGCTAAAAGATTTTGGGAGGTTTTTGAAAGGGTTTAGAGTTAAAGAAGGGTTAGGATGAATGTTAGAGGTATTTTAGTTTAAAAAGAATTGAATTTTTAAGTTAAAAATCGAGTTAAAATAATTTACTAGTGGTAGGTTGCACAATGGGTCTGGTCGACCTAGTAATTTTCCACAACAATGTTGCGACACAAGGGTTCCGTGTCGCGACACCCCTGGCAATCTTTCGTTGTCGTGACATCAGGGTTCAAGGTCGTGACACACCTTGAAATTTTGAATTCTTAGGGCCATTGTCATCGATGTTGTGACACTGGGGCTACCCGTGTTGCAACATCGACCTAATTTTTTTAAAATTATTGATTCTAGACTAGGTGTTGCAACACCGACCCTATTTTTCCTTTTTTCATGAATTCCAAGGTGTTTGTTGCACAATTCCTACTTCTAAACAGTTTTAAAAATAATTTAAATCTTAATCTATCTACTTAGTCCTACTCCTATTCAAATGTATCAAAAATTAACTTTACAAAAAATTTACAACAAACTTAATGGAATGTCTATCAATTATCAAGTGTTACTATCGGATTCATCTGTCAGTTCAATCAGTTTGTACATAGACGCATTATTTATCAATTTTCTATCTGTTTTGGTCCAGCGTTAGTCATGCCACTCCAACATGCCCCTCTTATCTCACTCTTGACACTTTCCTTCTTATCCTGCATCAATCACAAAAAATACCTTGCCCTAATCAAAATTGTTAGAAAAATTTATAGATATTTCATAACACATTTTGAAACACCCCAAACCCGGCCCACGAGCTTTGACCAGATTTGGTATGTTCCTCAAGTAAACCGGTTCCAAATTCTTTTGTTACTTAGAGAAAAACTTGTGTGATTTTAAAAAAATATTGTTTGGGTTGGGCTTGTGTTGAAAACAAACTGGATTTTTATATTAGAAAACCCTTTTTTTAATTTTAAGTAATAAACATATCGAGTATATTTTAAAATAAAATACTTAGTCTTTAACTTAATCAAAATTTGTAACACAATAAAACAACAAGTAGAAATAAAAATCATTCATCATGGCCTTATGGCCTTATTACATCAAATAGTTTCCAAAATATTTCAAAGTACTAAAATAAATTCAAAAGTTCATAAAAACATAAACTTCATGTTGAGCATGGCCACCACAAGTACTGCCGTCCCGGTCCATCACTGTTCATCACCTGAAAAATGTTCCCCAATGGGGTGAGTCAACAGACTCAATGTGTACACGACACTAAATCATAATAGAATCAGGCATACAATAGTTACACATTCAAAACATAAAATACAAGTTATGATGCATTCCCAAACCCAAACCTAATTGTCCATCCGCTACACACCCCCGTACCTGCCAGTCACACCGTGGGGACTACTAAGTCGACCCTCCTTCCGCTACACACCAATTTGCTGGCTTAAGGCTCCGCATCTGTGGTTTTAGGAAACCACTTTTCAGATTACTGTGGTCTTAGATCATCACTTTTTAGATTACTGTGGTTGTAAGTCACCACTTTTCAGATTACTGTGGTCTTAAATCACCACTTTTCACTTCCCCTTTCAATATACAACCAAATGCCCCATTAATATGCATAATATACCATAGTTCAAATTCTTATCATATTCTCATGTTACGAATAACATTTTTCATATTCCTAGTAGAAGTAGGAAACGTACCTAAGTACTTAGTACCATATCATGGTACTTTAGCCATGCTCATATTTCTATTAACATATATTTTAATACATGTAACCATAATTCATATTACAAAGTAGTGTGGAGTACACACCTGATTTGCTTAACAAATTCCTTGAAATCCCGAAAAACTGATCTATTGCTTCATATCTCAATTCCTACATTTGGTAACCTTAATATGTTAGCATAAAGCCTATAAAACCAAATCCTAGTAGGATTTGTATTCTTAAAACCTACCTTGTTGTCGAATTGACTATAGTCAAATCCCGAAAACTCGTATTCTTCCCCTTTTTAAACCGGCTAATCACTAGATCCCTTGAATCTGTTAGTTTTCGGCTTAAAACGCATAATAATAATAGATCTAACTACTAAAATAGGCCTTGGCCGAATGCTATAGACACTTACCTTGTGGATTTTAAATCCCGAAACTCACCGAATAACTAGGGAACATGCGGCTTATGGTGTACCTTCGGGAAAAGAACTTCTTCTTCCTTGTAGTCGACACTTAGTAAATCCCGAAAGATCTCTTCGGCAACAGATATTAAGGGTATTAGAATCTTAATTTCGACAGCCTTAAAAAGAAATAGAATGAGAAACTAACCTAATCTTACCCTTACTGAAGAATTTGATGGAACTCTTGCTTGAACCCTTAGCAGTATTCGGCTATGGCTTTGATGTGGATAACAATTTCGGCTCTTGAGGCTTAGTGAGAAATCGACTAGGGCTATTGGTATCTTCGGCTTTTGATTATGTTTGTAATAGAAGGAGAAAAGAAAAGAGAAAAATAGAATAATGGCAGAGAAAATTCGGTAGAGAGAAGAGGAGAAACTTTAGAGAATTTCGGCAGAGGTTTTCTTGAAGAGAAAAGAATGAATGAAGAATAGCCTTACTCTTCCTTTTATAGCCAAAATTACTAGCTAGAGTCCTTTACTTGGCCACCACTCTTCTATTTTGATAGCTTTATCCCTTGATTTATCACTTTAATAAAACTTAATCCAATAATTATCTCTTATCTCTTAATAAAAATAATACTAATAATAATCCTCTTTTATCTCTTCCTTATCTATCAAAATAAAAGAAATAAATCCATATTTATCCATCTATTATCTCTTCTTTTATCCATTAAAAAAATAAAAGGAATTAATCCACAATTATCTTTTGGAAAAATAATCTAAAATAAAAATCCATTATTTATCCTTACTAGCCGAATTTTAAAGAGAATAAAACTCCTCCTTTCTAGAAAGCTTGTGCCGTCCAACTCTGGCTTCTGGAAGCAAAAATAAAACTTCTTTTATTTGCTTCCTAAGTGACTCGAACCCAGGCCCACTTGCACAGCTTGTGGCGTCACCTACCTAGGCCTTAAGTGATATCTTCAGGCCACTTTTCCAAGCCTGATTGTGTGTCAAATTTCACAAACTTTTTCTTTTAAGGCCACCTTGCCTTAATTTCCTCTTTTTAAGCCTTAAAACTTGACATTTCTTTACATTTCCAAGTTTCCAAAAATTTTCGTTTGGCTCTTTAAACTTGACATTTCCATACATTTCCATACATTTCCATACATTTCATGAATTACACATCCAACACACCCACTGAGCTCACTATCTCATGAATTACACACGAACGCATAACCCCTAATCTAGGATGTTACACATTTTCCCTAGAATTTCCTTATTACCCTCATTTTGCAAGTGACCACATTTGAAAATTTTAGTCTCACCATTGATTCTCATTATTAATTCAAAGGGTAAAAACATGGTTTCAAAGTGTTTTTCAATTAGTTTTGACATGATTAGAAGGGTTTTTAACTTACCCTAAATTTTCGTTAAAATTTCCATGAACAAGTCGATAATTTTGATACCATGAATTGGGTAGTTTTGTGTAGTTTAAAGGTAGAATCAGTCGTAGATAAATAAATAGATGAACAAAATCGATTTTAGGCAAAAATATTAAGCATAGACCAAGATATTTGAATTTTAATTTTTCTATGTCGAAGGTTACGGTAAAAAGAGAACCTAGCTTAGACTTGTGTTTTTAGATTGTTTGATGTGAGTCTTTGGCTGAATGCTGATTGTGTTGTTGTGTTATTTAATTTTTTAAAGCGTTGGAATCGATAGGGCCTTCTACAAGTAGAGATAAAGGCATGAAAAAGCTAGTTTGAGCTTTCAGCTTTTCATCGAAAGCGTAATTGGTGAGTGTTTGGAATAATTGCTTGTGGACATGATTCAATGAGTTATTTGGGATTTTAGTTGTAGCCTAAAACCCTACTCTAGATTCCGAGTGTAAGCTTTCTTTTACTCATGTTTAACTTATGAAGTATGTGCTTGTGTTATTATAAAAATGTGAATTGAGATGAGATGCAATTAATGTGACATGTGTTCATGATTACTATTGTGAAAGTGCATATGTAGGCATGTCAATCATGCCAAGTGATAGTGATAATTATGTGCTTATGATGTAAATATGTAGTGATTGTGAACAGTAAATCGGTAAGTAATATATGTGTGCTTAATAACAGATATTTTGGGCTTGTGATTTTTAAAACTGTTGGATATAGTTGACATGCCATAGGATTGTGAGTACTCACTTATATGTTATATGATTTGGGCATTGAGGCCTTGAGACATGTTGGAGAGATAAGGAAATGTGAGCTAAGTTCCATTCAACTGGTCATGTTTGGTGTGTTGGAGAGTGTTACCTATATGCTTCCCTTTTGGGACTGTAATGACCCAATTTTACCCAGGTCTAAAAGACCCAATGGGCCCAAACAGATTAAAATCAGACCCAATTTACAAGTAGCCTAACAGGCCCAAAACATTGAAAATTTTTCAGAAAATTTAGGGTTTCTAAAACCCTAAATTAGCCTAGCCGCCACCCCACTTGCCCTGCTTTCTGACCCACTTGCCTTCTGCACTAGTCTTGTCCACCGCCCATTCCTGCAAAGAAAATCAATAGAAGAAATGATTGATAATAGTAGACAAATGTACTTAAATCGGGTATAAAAACCCCAACGTATGTAAAATGGGGGGTTCCTTTTTAATGAATACGAAAAAAAACAGAGATAAATGCAATAATAAGAGTGTTAAACACCAAAAAGAGCAGAGATTGAGCATTAAAAGAAAAACGAGGTGATTCTATATTTTTAGAGATTGAGCATTAAAAGAAAAACGAGGTGATTCTATATTTTTTACTCTTCCATTCGTTGTTTCGAATCTTTTAATATTTTTTATTCAACACGAATACATATACATATACATACATATATTTTTAAAATATTAAAAAAAAAGGAAAACTTTACCTTTTCCGGCCACCGTGCGCGGTGGCCGGTGCGACGAAGAACCGCAACCGGAGCAACGACCGGAACCCCTCTCCCTTCGGACCTGCAGAGAAAAAAGGAGAGGGAGGTCATTTTTTTTTTACAAGCAACACAAAAATGATTTTTTTTTTTCTGATTTTAGGGCATTAAATAGCCCCTCAAAACGACGTCGTTTTGGGGCTGGCCTTTAATGCCCAAAACGACGTCGTTTGGCCAATGACCCGCGCACGGACCCGACCCGCTCCTAGGATCCGCGTGTTTTTTCTTTGGAGAGGCTAATTGCCCTTTCAGCCTGTAACACCCCTAACCCATATTCGTCGCCGAATTAGGGTTACGAGGCATTTTCAAAGAAAATATAGTTTTCATAAATTCACATAATCACCTAGAACTTATCCACAAATGCATATATATATATATATATATATATATATATATATATACATGTATATGACAATTTACTAATTAAATATTTATCTTAAAAGATTAGTCATACTTGATATACAAATCATGTCTCACAGTTCAATCGAATTCATTTCAATTATATATCATTTTAGCAAGTCAATATACATGTCTTAAAGTCACATAATGTGTCTTAAGAAAATACATACATAAATCATGAGCATACCATTATAATGACGTATTCGAACCATGCATATGATGTTTATTAGTCATGTACAAATGAAATCCAAAACCAAATATATTTTCTACTTAATTCCATGCATTGCCGAATACATAACTCATGGGATTTATTTCTACATTTCACATTTAAGCAAAACATGTATATTTAATAATTGACATTACACAACTAAACACATCATGCCTATATGTCAAGACTAACATATATATATATATATCTATCCATATATATGTATACGATATGCACCTAGATTATCACCGAATATACCCACATACAATTCATAATATCCATGCATCATAATAATTTATATAATTTTAACTTGTACCTCAAACACTCACATGAAATCCTAACATCATTAACCTATGAACAAAGCACAACTATGGTTCAATATAATCAAGTATACCAATGATTATTCATACCACATTACCCAAGTCAAATGTTCATTTCACAAACATATATTTCCTTACCATATTCGATTTAAACCTTGATTGAATTTGCACAAGCATTAACGATATAAACCGACGATTATAACAATAGCATAAAAAAAAACATACTTAACCAAAAACTTAGCCATATTCGCATGGCTATTATATACATGAACAACAAGTTTTCATCAAAACAAAGTCAAAGTCCTTCCTATACATGCCTCTATCCGAAAATCAAAATGAAAGAGTACCAAAATAGATTGATAGTGTGGACGACTTTCTTGACGATCCTGATGAGCTTGTAGCCTGAACCTAATCTATAAAACAGAGGAGAACATTTCACACAATTAAGCTTACTAGCTTAGTAAGTCCTAAACTCAAGATAATAATACATTTAAACATTTAAACATTTAACTTATAACATTGCACATAAACATTTAAGTATATTGATTTATACAGGGCCGAATACTAATAGTTCATTAACCTGAGTAATTGTACTTCATTTCCATAAACCTGTATCTCCTCGAAGCACAAAATAAGTATATTACAAGATTCACATGTTCCAACTCGTACAAATACAACATTCATATCAACCATATCATCGTACTAAAATTTCTTTTACTCTTAGTATTTCAATTTGGAAATCGAATCTCCAGAATAGTACATTCAAGCTCAAATTCAATCGTATAATATTCATGCACATCAATCTTAACCTCAAATGTACATAACACTTCTCTCATAGTATTAGCTCAACTCAAGTAACATTAAACATAACATACCTTACAAGCTTACCTGAGCCGTTAACTAGATACGTTAGCTATGGTTTACCTTGAACAAAAATTCGGTTTCTCCTTTGTAAAACACATCACCGGCATCAAGCCTGCTTGGCGTCAAAGCCCGATAAGTAACACCGGCACAAGGCCTGCTAGGCTCAGAGCCTGAAATAAATCACCGGCACTAGGCCTGCTAGGCTTAAAGCCTGAAATAAATCACCGGCACTCGGCCTGCTAGGCTTAAAGCCCGAAACACATCAATGTGATCAATCATTCCACACACATTTCAGAACTATATTACATATCCAATTCAACTAAACTTATTCACATTAAACAAATAAAATCATTACTTCATCGTACAATCCCACAATTCGCATTGAGACACTTATTCATATCACATTATCAACTTATGAAATCAATCTAATATACATATATACATTCGGCTATGACATGATTATGTACTAAAATTTATCAAACATTATCATTTAATAAGTTCATAAATAATTTTTTTAACATATTTCAGCTTAAGGACTTACCTCGGTTGTCGATAGACCGTGCAAATCAGCTATTCGAGAACCTTCGTCTTTCCCCGATCCAATTCCGCTTTTCTTTGCTCTTGATCTAAGACACATTAAATTCAGCTCATTCAAGTACATTTCAATTCAATTTAGTCCCAGAACACATAAATGGGCAAATTACCATTTTACCCCTACTATTTCAAAACTTTACAATTTAGTCCTATTTGCATAAAACTCAAAATACACCAAATTTCCCCATACTCCTTAAGGGCCGAATATGTATAGGGACTATACAAGTCCATTTCTTTCATTTTTTTTGCAATTAAGCCCCTCTAAAATTTCATTTTTACAAATTAGCCTAAAATACTCAAATTTACCAAAATTTCCAATGCAAAATATACTAATCTTTAACATATCATTTATATAAAATCATAAAACACCAAAAATCAAAAGAATATAGCAATGGTCGAACCTCATACATGCTTATTTTCAAAAATTCTAACATGGGTCAAGTACAGTTCGAAGCAACGATCTCAGAAACGTAAAATTTATCAAAAACTAACTAAAAACTCACCTTCAATTTTAGCTTCAAAGTGCCGAAATTTCAAAGAGTTAAAAGCTTATTTTCTTCCTCCACATTCGGCCATGGATGAATGAAAAGATAATGGCTTTCTTTTCTTGATTATTTTAACATATATTAAGTAATTACCAATTTACTAAACTAACCTTATAATTAAAAATAACTAAACATTTTAACTTAAGGACAAACTTGTCCATGGCCGGCCACTAACATCTAAAATGGGTTATTTACCCATTATACTTTATATTATAAAGCCATAATCAATTAAGCACATTTCACTTTAGTCTGCCACTTTTTCACTTTACGCGATTAGGTCCTTTTTATCAAATTAAGCACTCAAACGATAAAAATTTTCTACGAAACTTTCACACACATTAATTCACATATAATAGACTCAAAATATAATATTAAAATATTTCTCGGACTCGGATTCGTGGTCCCGAAACCACCGTTCCGATTAGGGTCAAATTCGGTCTGTTACACAGCCCATCCGATTCTTTAACAGTTCTATTTTGGTTCTTTTCTTTGTTTTTCAATTTGGCCACGCTTGTTTTCATTTCGTCTCAACTTGGTCCTTGTGTTCATTTTGAAGCAGTTGTGAAACGGTGCGTTTAGGGATTTGGGAATAATATCCTTTTTGATCCCTAGTCATTTGTGCGCATTCCATTTCAGCCCTTCCCCTTCCTTTTATATTTTAAATTGACCCCAAAATTTTGTTTTAAATTCAATTCGATCCCCTTTTTTTAGTTAATTTACGATTTTGTTCTTTTTACTATTATTTATTATTATTACTATATTATTATCATTACTATATCATTATTCGTATATTATTTATTACTGTTATTATTTTATTATTATTTATTACTATTATTATTACTAGTATTATTTATTTTTATTTTTATTTATTCTTAAAATATTAGTTTATTACTCTTACTATTTTTATTTTTTATCATTTTTATTGTAGCTACTATCGCTATTACTATTGTTTTTTATTAATAGTATTATTATTTCCATTTTTATTACTATTATTTTTATATATTATTATTACTATATATTATTATTAACTTACATGTTATTATTCTTTATTATCAATATTATTGTTATTACTATTACTATTATTTTATTATTAACAGTATCATTTCCTTTTTTGTCACTAATTTTATTTAAGTATTTTACTATTATTATTATTATTTAGTATTATATTATTATTCTGATTACTATTGTTATATTATTGCTTTTTATATATATATATATGTATATACATTTATATATATATATATATATTATTTCATTTATTAATCACTATTACCATTATTTTTTATCATCATTATTATTTCATCGTTATTTCTACTACGGTTAATATACGTAATACTTTCAATATATTATCAGTACTTATACGTATATACATGTATGTGTCTTTCATTATTCTTTTCACGTGTAACATCTCATCATTTGTCGCACTAATCTTTCTCGATACATCAGGTTTTTAAAAATAACCGATATTTCGTATTAAAGATTCGGGAAGATCGAGCCCTAACTTACTGGGTTCCGGTTTTTCTCGTTTAAACTAAACAACGGAATATCCCCTTTAAAATCGCAATACAAGTTCCAAATAAAACCCTTATTCTCAGAAATTCGAAATGTTGTGCCCTAACTTACTGGACTCGACATCTAGATACTTCGAGATAAGTTTCCTTTCTTTCTTCTAAAATAGAGGCAATATTCCTAATTTGGATTCTCGAGAAATCAGGCCCTAACTTACTGGGTTCTGGTTTCTCGTTCGACAAATGACAGAATATCCTCTCCAAATATAAAACCGAGTTTTAAAAGACAAGCTTAGTTTCGAGAATCTAAAGTATCGCGCCCTAACTTACTGGGCATGATACTTTATCTCTTCGAAAATAAGAGTCTTATCGTCCCTTCCCATTCCTTCAAATTTTGGAGATAAAAAGTATCGTATTTTCAAATCATTTCAAGTTTTCAACATTAGGACATCTCAATCAGTTTGGTGCCAATTTCGGGCGTGACGAGGGTGCTAATCCTTCCTCGCATGTAATTGACTTCCGAACCCATTTTTCTCAAACTTTCGCAGACCAAAAGCACTGTTTTAGTAAACTGAGACGTTTTATTAAAACAAATGTGATCTGATCACACCAAATAAGGACCGGTGGCGACTCCCTTCCTTTCCGTTTTCAAACCTCGAGTCGACTGCGTCGTTTACTGTTTTATCAAAAAATGGTTACGGCAGCTTGGCGACTCCACCGGGGACTTCAAGAGTCAGGACATAGATTGATTGATTCTTGTCCTTTTGATTAAAATTGGAAAATGGTTTCAAAAAATCATGCTTCTTTTAATGCACTTTCAATATTGGGTCTTGTAAATACTTTGGCATTGCATTGCATGATCGTTGTGGTCACACCCTTTAAGTGGGAGCGAGAAGCTATGCCTTCGTGAGGTTTTCACCTCCGCATGGGCTAGTGGACTGCTTTCGGGATACATACGTACCTATGTCTTCGTGAAGTTTTCACTTCCGCATGGCCATAGGGAAATGTATTCCCCTGAACCGAACTCGGTCCGTATGAGCCTATAATGGGTGAGGATCGAGGAATCTGCTGGTTCAGGTACCTTGAACTTTAGAACTCAACCACACGTAAAGAGCCTAAGAACCCACCCCGAGCTGAACTCTGCCAAACCTTAGTAGTTACCCAGATAGGCGTTTGTGTATTTTACATGCTTTATATCTCATTCTGTGGTACTAATTGGTGATGTTTTATTTCCTCTGCATGTCATTTCCATTTTTAAGAGGCATCGATTCACGGTCAGTTTCTGAGTTAGAGAGCTGGTTATGGAAAGCGAATTCCTTGATAAAGTGGAAGACAATGCGGCCTGAAACACCCCAAACCCGGCCCACGAGCCTGACCGGATCTGGTATGTTCCTTAAGTAAACCGGTTTTCAAATTCTTTGCTACTTAAAGAAAATTTGTAAATTTTAGAAGATATTGTTTTGGATTGGGCTTAGGTTGGGAAACCCATTTAATTAATTTAAAAAAAAACCCAATTTTATTAAGGTGACAAAAATAATTTTCTTTAGGTTTATAAAATATTTTCACTTAAAATTTAATCCAACAATCATTTGTAACAAAATAATAAAAAAAATAAAGCAGAAATAAAGAAATCCAACTTGGGCCTTATGGCCTTATTACATCAAATAAAACCCAATATTAAAATTAAATGTTCTAAAACGAAATAAGGTCCAAAATAAATAAAATCTTCAAATTGATGCATGGCCACCTCAAGGTCTACGTCCCGGTCCGTCACTGTTCATCACCTGAAAATAGTTCTCACAACGGGGTGAGTCAACAGACTCAATGTGTACATCATACTAACATCCAACAAATCAGGCATACATGTTCATGTCAAATTCATATTCATATCAAAATAAATGATGCAACCCAACCCAAGCCTAATGGTCCATCCGCTACACACCACCCGTACCTGCCAGTCACACCGTGGGGACTACTAAGTCAACCCTCCATCCGCTACACACCATCGAAGGCAGTCGCTGCAGTCGACGTGCTCATCGCCCACATACGTTGTGTCATTAGACACTATAGTCAAATATTGTAACCGAAGTTACCAAAATTCCGCAATGTGACCGTAGTCAACATATTTCGTTGGTAAGACCGTAGTCATCACCTTCAATTCTTCCTTCACATATATCCCAAATGCCCCAAATTATTTTTATAACATATTCAGCATACTTAAATTTCATTCATGTTACTGTTCAAATGTTCAAGTATATCACATTCATAATCCTAACAGAAGTAGGAAACGTACCTGGGTACTTTTTTGCCACATTTGTGGCACTTAGCCACATTCTCATTCTTATGCATATTCATATATTAAAATAACCATTGCCATAATATATTGAAAATTAGTGTGAGTACACACCTGATTCGCTTAATAGGTTCCTTGAAATCCCGAAGAGTGATCTACTGCCTTAGATATCAAATTCCTACATTTGATTAATCACTTACTAATTTAATAAAAATCCATTCGGCCATAAATCCAAATCCTAGTAGGATTAGTATTCTTAAAACTTACCTTGAAATTCTCAAATCCCGAAATCCTTGTATCCCTCTGTCGAAATCCCTATAACTACATGTTAGATCAATTTCTAACATTTATTCGCAACAAATAACCCTTAGCCGAATGTTAAATATGACTTACCTTAGATTCTTAAATCCCGAAATTCACCGAATAACTAGGGAACACGCGGCTTATGGTGTACCTTCGGGAAAAGAACTTCTCCTTCCTTGTAGTCGACACTTAGTAAATCCCGAAAGATCTCTTCGGCAACAGATATTAAGGGTATTAGAATCTTAATTTCGACAGCCTTAAAAGAAATAGAATGAGAATCTAACCTAATCTTACCCTTACTGAAGAATTTGATGGAATTCTTGCTTGAACCCTTAGCAGTATTCGGCTATGGCTTTGATGTGGATAACAATTTCGGCTCTTGAGGCTTAGGGAGAAATCGACTAGGGCTATTGGTATCTTCGGCTTTTGATTCTGTTTGTAATAGAAGAAGAAAAGAAAAGAGAAAAAGAGAATAATGGCAGAGAAAATTCGGCAGAGAGAAGAGGAGGAACTTTAGAGAATTTCGGCAGAGGTTTTCTTGAAAAGAAAAGAATGAATGAAGAATAGCCTTACTCTTCCTTTTATAGCCAAAATTACTAGCTAGAGTCCTTTACTTGGCCACCACTCTTCTATTTTGATAGCTTTATCCCTTGATTTATCACTTTAATAAAACTTAATCCAATAATTATCTCTTATCTCTTAATAAAAATAATACTAATAATAATCCTCTTTTATCTCTTCCTTATCTATCAAAATAAAAGAATTAATATCCACATTTATCTCCTAAAAATAATCTAAAATAAATCCATTATTATCTCTTCGAAATAATCCAAATAAAAATCCTTTATTATCTCTTCGAAATAATCCAAATAAAAATCCTTTATTATCTCTTCGAAATAATCCAAATAAAAAGCTTCTATTTATCACCTTATTAATCACATATTTATGAAAATAAAACACCTCATTTTCTAGAAGCATGTGCCATCCACCTCAGCCTTCTGGAAGCTAAAATAAAACCTTATTTATTTGCTACCCAAGTGACTCGAACCCAGGCCCATTCCTCTTGCACATGGCGCCATTTCCATAAGCCCTAAGTGACATCTTTAGGCCACTTTTCCAAGCCTGTTTGTGTGCCAAATTTTACCAACTTTTTCTTTTAAGGCCTCCTTGCCCTAATTTTCTATTTTAAACTTTAAAATTCGACATTTCTAGGTCATTTCTAAGTTTCCTAAAATTTTCGATCGGCTCTGTAAACTTGCCATTTTCTTACATTTCCAAGTTTCCAAAAATGTTCACTTTCTATTTTTGAATCATTTCCTTACATTTCCAGGTTTCCAAAAATGTTCACTTTCCTCTTTTAAACTTAACATTTCCATACATTTTCAGGACATTTCCCTACATTTCCAAGACAAGACATTTCTTTACATTTCCTTACATTTCCTTGCATTTCCTTACATTTCCTTACATTTCCTTACATTTCCATACATTTCCTTACATTTCCTTACATTTCCATACATTTCCTTATTTCTAGAATTCACATAACACATTCATACATAATTCATAAAACATGCCATTTTACCACATGGTTCCTTGTGTCATGCTTCACACGGAGTTTCTTTTCAAGCCTCATTTACCTAGCTCCCCTTTTTACTTAGAAACCAATAATTTTTCTAAGCTTTCTCTTCCATCCTAGAATTTTAAAAACCCTTAATACACTTCCAAACATTGCCAAAACCTACTAACTCATGAATTATGCATAAACGCATAACCCCTAATCTAGGATGTTACAGTTCTACCCTCCTTAAAAATAATTTCGTCCTCGAAATTACTTATTAACAGTCGTACAATCCTTCTCAACGTACTATGCTTACGCTGCGCACTCTGATCTTAATAGAACCATCATACTTTCTAGGCACAATCTCTAAGTTCACATCCCTTAGAACTCATTTTCTAACGTCGCGATTTAATCTGATTTAAAAGTTTTATACATTAGTACTTGTTTCACTTATTACCCGCGAAGAAGTTTTATGAAAAGAGTTTTAGGAGTGGTTCTTTCGTATTCATACATGCACATAGTCTTTACATTCATTCATCCATCAAACAATTATGAACTTTCGTTCATTCAGAGAAACGTTGTAGTTTTCATTGTTGTTGTTTTTCCACTACCCAGGGGTATTTTCGTAATTTGTCTTACAGGGGCATTTTCGTAATTTTTCAAAAATAGAAGTTCTCTGATGATTTTGTCAAAAAGTATTTTGGAACTTTTAATTTCCCGGGGTATTTTGAAAAATTTGGAAATTCGGGGGTATTTCGGTAATTTTGAAGCTCGAGGGTATTTTGGTAATAAACCAGGGTAAATTTGTAAAGTTTGATAATTTCGGGGTATTTCCAAATGTTGCAAAACTTTGAGGGTTCTTTTTGAGAATTTGTTTTCCAAGTTGATGGTGTTGCAAAAATTTTAAAAATCAGGGTCATTTTGGTAATTTTGTAGGTTAGGGGCAATTTTGTAATTTTACCAAAATCAAGGTATTTTGATATTTGCAAAATAAGATTCTTGGGTGCTTTGTAAAGTAAGGAAAATTTTATTGAAATCGGGGTGGTACAGAAATTTTAGAAACCAAGGGCATTTTTGTAATTTCGCCACTAGGGGCATTTTGGTAATTTTTGTAAATCAGGAATTTTTCGGAAAATTTTGTAAAAGTAGTTCTCACAAATTATAAGGGTAATTTTAAGAGTTTTAAAACTAGGGTTTTCATAAAAACATGGCTAGTCCCTTTCGGGTTTTAGTTATTGGGTTTAGCCTATGAATAAGTCCTCATGGTTAGGGTGAACCATAGCTACGCACCAGGTAGGATTCCTGCGAAGAGGAGGTGAGTCACTAGGACTGCTTAAGTACCAGGCTCTTCCGGATCCAATCCTAGACATGCGCACAATGGTTACCACACCCTAACTTAGTGACTTAGCCATAGGTTTGTTAAGTGCATTAAGTCTTATGTATTTGTGTTTGAGTAGACTAGTCCTACGATTCAATAGATTCTAGTTCACTAATCTACGTTCCATTCCATTTCTACCCTTCTACAATTCACAATATAAATCACACAAAGGATAGGGGTACTTACCTGATGGACTGCGGGTCGGAGACTTAGGTGCCATGCCAGAAAACCTGCTTATTTCATAAAAACCTTCATAAAACCCATTTAGGCTCGCTTTTAAAATGTTTTGGGCCTTAGCCCACAGGCCGAGAGTTTTAAAACTGGGCTCTGATACCAAACTGAAACACCCCAAACCCGGCCCACGAGCCTGACCGGATCTGGTATGTTCCTTAAGTAAACCGGTTTTCAAATTCTTTGCTACTTAGAGAAAATTTGTAAATTTTAGAAGATATTGTTTTGGATTGGGCTTAGGTTGGGAAACCCATTTAATTAATTTAAAAAAAACTCAATTTTATTAAGGTGACAAAAATAATTTTCTTTAGGTTTATAAAATATTTTCACTTAAAATTTAATCCAACAATCATTTGTAACAAAATAATAAAAAAAATAAAGCAGAAATAAAGAAATCCAACTTGGGCCTTATGGCCTTATTACATCAAATAAAACCCAATATTAAAATTAAATGTTCTAAAACGAAATAAGGTCCAAAATAAATAAAATCTTCAAATTGATGCATGGCCACCTCAAGGTCTACCGTCCCGGTCCGTCACTGTTCATCACCTGAAAATAGTTCCCACAACGGGGTGAGTCAACAGACTCAATGTGTACATCATACTAACATCTAACAAATCAGGCATACATGTTCATGTCAAATTCATATTCATATCAAAATAAATGATGCAACCCAACCCAAGCCTAATGGTCCATCCGCTACACACCACCCGTACCTACCAGTCACACCGTGGGGACTACTAAGTCAACCCTCCATCCGCTACACACCATCGAAGGCAGTCGCTGCAGTCGACGTGCTCATCGCCCACATACGTTGTGTCATTAGACACTATAGTCAAATTTATACGTTGTGTCATTAGACACTATAGTCAAATATTGTAACCGAAGTTACCAAAATTCCGCAATGTGACCGTAGTCAACATATTTCGTTGGTGAGACCGTAGTCATCACCTTCAGGCATACATGTTCATGTCAAATTCATATTCATATCAAAATAAATGATGCAACCCAACCCAAGCCTAATGGTCCATCCGCTACACACCACCCGTACCTACCAGTCACACCGTGGGGACTACTAAGTCAACCCTCCATCCGCTACACACCATCGAAGGCAGTCGCTGCAGTCGACGTGCTCATCGCCCACATACGTTGTGTCATTAGACACTATAGTCAAATTTATACGTTGTGTCATTAGACACTATAGTCAAATATTGTAACCGAAGTTACCAAAATTCCGCAATGTGACCGTAGTCAACATATTTCGTTGGTGAGACCGTAGTCATCACCTTCAATTCTTCCTTCACATATATCCCAAATGCCCCAAATTATTTTTATAACATATTCAGCATACTTAAATTTCATTCATGTTACTGTTCAGATGTTCAAGTATATCACATTCATAATCCTAACAGAAGTAGGAAACGTACCTGGGTACTTTTTTGCCACATTTGTGGCACTTAGCCACATTCTCATTCTTATGCATATTCATATATTAAAATAACCATTGCCATAATATATTGAAAATTAGTGTGAGTACACACCTGATTCGCTTAATAGGTTCCTTGAAATCCCGAAGAGTGATCTACTGCCTTAGATCTCAAATTCATACATTTGATTAATCACTTACTAATTTAATAAAAATCCATTCGGCCATAAATCCAAATCCTAGTAGGATTAGTATTCTTAAAACTTACCTTGAAATTCTCAAATCTCGAAATCCTTGTATCCCTCTGTCGAAATCCCTATAACTACATGTTAGATCAATTTCTAACATTTATTCGCAACAAATAACCCTTAGCCGAATGTTAAATATGACTTACCTTAGATTCTTAAATCCCGAAATTCACCGAATAACTAGGGAACACGCGGCTTATGGTGTACCTTCGGGAAAAGAACTTCTCCTTCCTCGTAGTCGACACTTAGTAAATCCCGAAAGATCTCTTCGGCAACAGATATTAAGGGTATTAGAATCTTAATTTCGACAGCCTTAAAAGAAATAGAATGAGAATCTAACCTAATCTTACCCTTACTGAAGAATTTGATGGAATTCTTGCTTGAACCCTTAGCAGTATTCGGCTATGGCTTTGATGTGGATAACAATTTCGGCTCTTGAGGCTTAGGGAGAAATCGACTAGGGCTATTGGTATCTTCGGCTTTTGATTCTGTTTGTAATAGAAGAAGAAAAGAAAAGAGAAAAAGAGAATAATGGCAGAGAAAATTCGGCAGAGAGAAGAGGAGAAACTTTAGAGAATTTCGGCAGAGGTTTTCTTGAAAAGAAAAGAAAGAATGAAGAATAGCCTTACTATTCCTTTTATAGCCAAAATTACTAGCTAGAGTCCTTTACTTGGCTACCCCTCTTCTATTTTGATAGCTTTATCCCTTGATTTATCACTTTAATAAAACTTAATCCAATAATTATCTCTTATCTCTTAATAAAAATAATACTAATAATAATCCTCTTTTATCTCTTCCTTATCTATCAAAATAAAATAATTAATATCCACATTTATCTCCTAAAAATAATCTAAAATAAATCCATTATTATCTCTTCGAAATAATCCAAATAAAAATCCTTTATTATCTCTTCGAAATAATCCAAATAAAAATCCTTTATTATCTCTTCGAAATAATCCAAATAAAAATCCTTTATTATCTCTTCGAAATAATCCAAATAAAAAGCTTCTATTTATCACCTTATTAATCACATATTTATGAAAATAAAACACCTCATTTTCTAGAAGCATGTGCCGTCCACCTCAGCCTTCTGGAAGCTAAAATAAAACCTTATTTATTTGCTACCCAAGTGACTCGAACCCAGGCCCATTCCTCTTGCACATGGCGCCATTTCCATAGGCCCTAAGTGACATCTTTAGGCCACTTTTCCAAGCCTGTTTGTGTGCCAAATTTTACCAACTTTTTCTTTTAAGGCCTCCTTGCCCTAATTTCCTATTTTAAACTTTAAAATTCGACATTTCTAGGTCATTTCTAAGTTTCCTAAAATTTTCGATCGGCTCTGTAAACTTGCCATTTTCTTACATTTCCAAGTTTCCAAAAATGTTCACTTTCCTCTTTTAAACTTAACATTTCCATACATTTTCAGGACATTTCCCTACATTTCCAAGACAAGACATTTCTTTACATTTCCTTACATTTCCTTGCATTTCCTTACATTTCCTTACATTTCCTTACATTTCCATACATTTCCATACATTTCCTTACATTTCCTTACATTTCCATACATTTCCTTATTTCTAGAATTCACATAACACATTCATACATAATTCATAAAACATGCCATTTTACCACATGGTTCCTTGTGTCATGCTTCACACGGAGTTTCTTTTCAAGCCTCATTTACCTAGCTCCCCTTTTTACTTAGAAACCAATAATTTTTCTAAGCTTTCTCTTCCATCCTAGAATTTTAAAAACCCTTAATACACTTCCAAACATTGCCAAAACCTACTAACTCATGAATTATGCACAAACGCATAACCCCTAATCTAGGATGTTACACGGCCGCCCGCATATTGTCAGAGCAATGCCAATTAGAAAAAGGGGATAGCTTAGTTGAGGGGTATGTGTCAGAACTGCGGGATTACACCAATCTGATCACATGCAGACCTTGGCGACACAAGCTGAGATCCTAAGCATGAAATACAAGCTAAAGGTAGATCGTAGTCAAGAGCTGACCTCTTTACTTAGGAAGATCAAAACTCTGGGTTTAAAGGCGAAAGCATATTTGTAATCTGTTTTATGTAAAGGGTTTTGCCTTCTAATAAAGTTTTCTAAAATGAAGTTGATCAGAATCGATGCCTCTTTGCATTCATGCATTTGCATTGCATCACATTACATGCATTTAAGTTTATAAAAAGGGGCCTAATTAGCTAAAATTATCAGAGAGAAAAAAGAAAGTGAAAAGAGAAAATTTGGAAGCGGAACATCACTACGGAACACGCGCTAAAACCAGGAAAATGGATCAAAGGTTCGAACAATTCCAGAAAGAAATGCAGGAACAAATGCAAGAGCAAATGTTAAAACTCCAGCAGGAAATAAGGGACCAAATGTTGGAGGCCCAGAGAAATATGATGGCCCAAATGGCCCAAATGACGAACGGGGCAATGGATAAGGGGAAAGGTCCCATACCGCCAGTCGAAGAGGATAGTGATGGCATCCCCCCGGATTTTACCCCACCGCACGCAAGGGCATAGCCTGAGGAATATCTCCAAAGGCCACTAGTTACAATCAGGCCCCAGCAAGGGCAGGATGATACTAGACCTCCCATGAGCTATCACGTAGGCTCTGGATCCCAATCAGGAGATAACCCGACCAACCCTGTTATGCCCGATTTAGATGCAGTAGAGAAAATAGGGTCGAGAATAGAATCCTCAAGGCAACTAGAGGACCGTTGCAAATGGCTGGAGGAAAAATTCAAGGTGTTGGAAAATTTCGATCATCATCATGGGATCGACGCGAAAGATTTAAGTCTAGTTCCGAATTTGGTACTACCCTATAAGTTTAAAATGCCTGAATTTGAAAAATACAGTGGGACTAGCTGCCCGGAGGCCCACATCACCATGTTCTGCAGGCGGATGGCTGGCTACGTGAGCAATGATCAACTCTTAATCCACTGTTTCCAAGAAAGTTTAGTAGGTGCGGCAGCCAGATGGTATAACCAACTTAGCCGGGCTAACATTAGCTCTTGGAGAGATTTGGCTCAGGCCTTCCTGAAACAGTACAATCATGTCACAGACATGGCGCCAGACAGAATTACTTTGCAAAACATGGAAAAGAAACTAAATGAAAGTTTCAGATAGTATGCGCAAAGATGGAGGGAGGTTGCCATGCAAGTCCAACCACCTCTCCTAGAAAAGGAAACTGCCATACTTTTCATCAACACCCTAAAAGCTCCTTTCATAACCCATATGATAGGGAATACCACTAAGAGCTTTGCCGACATAGTAATGGCAGGAGAAATGATCGAACATGCCATCAGATACGGCAAGATTGAAGCAGGGGAAACCACTAGAAGGTCTACTCCTAAAAAAATGATGGCGAGGTGAATAATATAAACATGGGGCACTCAAAGTCAATTACCGTTAATCAGCCAGAAACGGTGACTACTGAGTATCAAGGTTCATCAAGAAAAGAATCTCGCACAAGGAAAAACGTTGAAAAACTCCAATTTACGCCGATCCCGATGACGTATAAGAAGTTGTATCAAAGTTTATTTGATACGCATGTTGTGTCCCCCCAATATCCGAAATCGATGCAACCTCCATACCTAAAATGATACGACCCAAACACTCAGTGTGAGTATCACGCAGGGATCACAGGCCATTCGATAGAAAATTTCCTTACTTTCAAGAAATTGATGGAAAATCTCATCAACATGGGCATGGTGAAGTTCGATGACGGAGCAGTGGTAATTGAAATTGGGGGCAGGAGAGTTGCGTTTCCTTGAAGAAGTCATCAGAAACCTAGAAATCGGTGATCAGAATGCCAATGGTATACCCGAAGAGAGAACCGAGGAATAAAATTTTCCGAGCTTCTGCCTTTATGTACTTGAGAGTATTTTGAACAACGAGACTATGGAAGAAGCATGTATTTTTAAAGCTAATCTAGAGTAATGTGCAAAACACACTTGTTGCTTTAAGTCTATTTGGTTAAACTGTTTCATAAACACACAAAATTTTGACATGTTTACTAATCGATCCTTAACTAAAAATTAAAGGTTTCTAAAACACATTTTTCAAAAATTGATTTGAATTTCTAAAAACCATATTCGAAAACATTACTGATAAACCATTCCACAAAATTTCGAACACTCTAAGGCTAAAATTCCTAAATTACTCCTAAAATTCCTAGGCCCTATTTTGGGGTGTTCAGGAAGGATAGTGAAATAGTGAATGGCTATCTAATTTGTGGTTTTTTTTTTACAATTTTAGTGATTATGTATTGAATAAATTATGCAACCCTATTACTAATGAGGAGGTTAAAAATGTCGTTTTCAATTTCACCATACAAAGTGACCAAACCCCAGAATGCGTGCACCAGGGCTATGAATCAACACAAATACTAACAATAATCTAGTGGTGTACTGCAAGTGTGACAGGTCGAGTTGTAATATTTGTAGTGTTACAATGGAACACCCGAGTATTTCAAAGATCAAACCAAAAAAAGTTTAGGGGCTAAGTTATTCCTAAGCAACAAGCATGCAACCAATAAGCCTAGCTAACCACTCACTAAGTGTTATATTATGACAATTCATAATTGAAGTTAAATTACACTAATTGGCTACCTACACTAAAAATGACCAAATTCTAAAACAATAAAATTAAGTAATTAAAAATTCAATAAACAAAATTAGTTGGTTGACTTCAATTTTGTTTATTAGTCTTTGGATTAGGGATATAAAAGGCTTAAACTTCTAAGTGGCTTAATTTTACCTCTCGGATACCATTTTATCAAATTAGACGATTCAGTTCAGTTTATCTCTCAACCTCACCAAACTAAATTGAGACAACCAAATTGATGCTCAATAGGATCTTCTTCTAGTCTCACCTATCTATATTTTCCCCTTAAGGCGTCAATTCCCATCAACCAACCACCATAGATTTAGTAACTTAACATCATTTTCATACCAACAACAACCCAACATACATTAAAAATAAGCACAAAAAATAAGGTTAAAAACAGCTTAATGAATTCTTGATGGTTGTTTAAGGAAGATGAAGGTAGCAACAATGGAGACGAAAAATACCAATAAAGTTCATGTTTTTAACTAAGAAAAAAGGAAATAGAGCTGAGTTATATTAAACGCTATGAATTAAAATGAAAATACAAAGAAAGTTTTGAGCACCAAATTGCAATTAAGACAAAGCTACTACAGTAAAAACTAACTAACAACTAAAACAATTAAAACCAAAAAATTTATAAACTAAACCTTAGAAAAGATGAAGAAGACTAACTAGAAAGCTTAAAAGATGAAAGAGAAAAAGACAAAAGCTCTTTCTGAGTTCTCAGCCAAAAATGGCTTTTAAACATCTGATTACAATAAAAAAAAGTTAACTAGAATGCCCCTAAAAGCTGTGTTTTGATTGGTAATGTGTTAGACAAAAGATTACCCCTGCAGCTAATTTCTCCCCCTCAAACAATAGTGTTGCAACACCCAAAATAGTGACAAATTTGTGGATATTAGAGGTCTCGGTATTGCAACACCCACTAGTTGATCCCATAACATCATTGGAGTTAGCCTCGATTTCTTTACTTCAATATCTTTAAAAGTATCACAACTTCGGAGGCTTAATATCGCGACATTGGCTTGATGTCACAACATCTATCTTTTGGTATCGGGACTCCTACAACAGTAAGCTCCATGTTGATTTTTCGTTGAAGTTTTGCATCCTCAAAGTGAAAGTTCTGGGTGTTGTGACTTCCATGGAATCAATGTCGTGCCACTTATTTTGAATTATTTTTTCCTCGAGGTTGGGCCATTATTGTATCACTACACCAACTCATTTTGAATTATTTTTTCCTTGAGGTTTCCCATAACACCATTTGGCCAATTTGGATCTCAAAATGGGCAAAACTAAGCAAAATTGTTTATTAATGCTTAAAGTTAAAAATTGACAAAAACATGAAAAAGAAACATAATTTGCTTGAGAATAAGCTCCTCGAGTGTATTGGAGAGCCTAATTTGGCATATCAAATTACAACAAACCACAAAGCACCAAGGGTTGACAGTTTGCATGCTTGCTTCTATCAAAATATCTGGTCCTTTGTGGGAAGTACTATTTGTGAGTTTGTACGACGTGTAATAAAGGGTGAACTGTTAGATGGGTGGATCAATAAAACCATGATTGTATTGGTACCAAAAAATAGGTGTCCAAATCATTCCAGCAATTGCGACCGATTAGCTTATGTGTTGTCCTATATGAAGTTGTTGCAAAAGTCATTATGAACAGGCTAAAGTTTTTTATTCCACAACAGGTTTCTAGTAATCAGTCTAGTTTTGTCCATGTACGGTGTATTATGAATAATATCATCATTACCAATAAAATTATCCACTCAATGAAAAAAAAGACAGGTAAAAAAGGGTGGATGGCCATTAAAATTGAATTTGAGAAAAGTTTACGATCAATTAGATTGGGGATTTATCAAAGATACACTCAAGGAATTTGGGCTTTCGATCCTTCTGATAAGTTATAATGAATTGTGTTAGATCAATATTTATGCAAATTCTTTTGAATGAACTGACAAAGAAGTTTAGACCAACAAGAGGTAATCGACAAGACGACCTGTTATCCATTTATTTGTTTGTTCTGTGTATGGAGAAATTAACACACACTATTTCGCAAGAGGTTCAATATGGGCAATGGATGTCGATTAAACTCTTTAGAGGGGATCCATTGTTGTCTCATCTTTTCTTTGCTGATGATTTAGTAGTTTTCACTGAAGCTTCTATAGATCAAATGAATGTGGTGAAATGGGTTTTGGAGGATTTTTACTGTTATTTTGGTCCTAAGGTGAGTTCATAAAAGACCTAAATTTTCTTTTCTAAAATTGTCCAATGTGGCTGCAATATAATATAAGTAATGGCATTGGTTATACAACAACAACGGACCTTAGTAGACACCTTGTAGTGCCACCTATTTATCAACATGTCACAAAAGCAACTTTTGAATATTTGGTTGCTAAAATGCGACAAAAACTTTTTGATTGGAAGATGAAAACCTTGGCCCTTGCAGGTAGAGTAACATTGGAAAAGTCTATCCTATCATCTATTCCAATGTATGCAATGCAATCAATAATTGTCCCTAAAGGAGTGTGTTTGGAGATGGAAAGAATCGCGAGAAACTTTATTTAGGGGCATGTAGAGAATGTTCAAAAGGCTCACTTAAATGTGATACAATTTGTCAGCCTGCTAATAAAGGAGGACTTGGGATTAGACAAATGGAGCAACAAAATATGGCATTTTCCAATGAAACCAGGGTTCAATCTAGTTTTTAAACTTGGCCATTTATGGGTTCGAGTGCTTCGGTCTAATTATAGGTGAATTGGAAATCTTCCTAACGAGTTGCCAGACACTTATTGCTCTCCTTTGTAAAGGGGAATTTCAAGTGCATGAGAAGTTTTTCGCAAAGGAATTATATGACATATGGGTAATTGGTTGATTTTGGATTTTTGGCGTAACCCTTGGATCAGTGAATGCGGGGCACAACTCAATCATTACAATCAATCAAAGGTAATCCCAAATCATCATACCCCATTATATCAATGGTGAATCCTAATGGTGATTGGAATTAGGGAAACACCATCTATTTATTGCTATCATCGATTATAAACAAAATTGTGAGTAAGCATCCACCATGTGGTTGAGATATGGATGACTTTCTCGAATGGGTATGGAATAAAGGGCATAGTTTCTCTATGCAATTTGCTTACGAGGCTTTGACTGGTAATACTGCTAGTGGTGTAGATAAAATATGGTAGCACTTATGGAAGTACCAAGGGTCCCGACGTGTTAAAACCTTTTTGTGTCTTGTTGCATGTAATAGTCTCCTTTAAAATGTCAAGCGAGTCTGAAGGCACTTGGCCAGTGACCCATTGGTTTGCATGTTTCTGGACAACCTTCTGATGAATTCTTGCAGCTACTGCATGATGATCCTTATGGTGAAGCCTCGACAATATTAGTTATGATTTAATTTATTCTCAACTTTTCTCTTCATCCATAAAAAATTATTTTTATATATAAAAATTATATTTATTTAATTAAAAACTTAGATGTTTATTATTTTTAATTTATCCAATTATATTCAATAATTTTATAGATTTATAATTTAATTAAGTAATAATATTTTATTTATTTTTAAGTGGAACATTTAAAAAATATTATCAAATTAATTAATTTCATATTAATATACTATCATATTAATTAATATTACTTTTATTATTATCAAATAATAATACTAATAAATTATTGTTCTAGAATCAAATTCGTAATACAATTAACAATAACGGGTACTCTCGTTAGATCAAAAGTTTATCCAAATTTATACTTTTATACATATTATACATTAATCTATTTTCTTTTTCATAAAAAAAAATCCAAAATCTATTTTTTTTATATTTCTCCATAGTTACTCCATAGAAAATAACTTCATTAATGTAAAATAAATTTTGGATTAATAAAAAATTAGATTGATTTTTGAAAATTGACCATAACACATTATTTAGAAGTTAAAGCAAAGCAGTACAATGCAATTTATGTACTTTAAAATTGTTCAATGTGTTACCTGAACTATTAATATGTGTTTTATTATAGTATTTTTATTTTAATAAAATATCTTATGTGGTACATGTACTTTGAAAATGTTCAATTCGGTACCTGAACAATCAACATGTGTTTTATTATGGTACTAATGTTAACACCATTAGAGAATTGTTAGGCTAGCTAATGAAAATTCGGCACATAATTTTTTTCCAAATCATCAAGACCACATGGTTAATATAACATTATGTGAAAAAATAAATAAAACAAAAAAAATTAAATTAAAAAGTAAATAACTAAACATATGGTTAATAAAAAAAGAAGTAAATATTAAACTTACATTGATTTGGAAAAAAAATTTACGTGTTGAATTTTCATTGGTTGATTTAGTAGTTCATTAACAGTGTTAGCCCCAAGTATCGTAATAAAACGCATATTGATAATTCAAGTACCACATTGAACACTTTTAAAGTACAAGTATCACATTGGACATTTTATGAAAGTACAAGTACTACAATAAAACACATATTGATAGTTCAGGTACCACATTGGACATTTTATGAAAATACAAGTACCAAATATGACATTATCCCCAAAAAGTGATTGTTAAAAAAAATATTGATCCTTTTGCCTAAAAAAGGATTTTTTTTTTATTTAGTCTGAATCCGATTGATATTGTTACTATTGTAATAACAAGGAAGATGTGAGTTTAAGTACACATAATGTGTTTATTTCAATTAAAAAAGAATGAGAAAGATAGAATTTTATTATTCGTATGGGCTTTTCACGAATAGAATTTGAGATTATTGCCTTATTTATGCAATTTCAATTTGCTTAATTCAATTGATATCGTTATTGTAATATTTTGAAACTAATTTTTTTATCTAGCGCGATGCACAAGTTAGTTGTATGTATTAATTATGATATATTAAATTTATTTTTAAATTATTATAAAAAATTGTACATTTTACAAAATAATATAAAATAATAAAGCCTAAATACTATACAAAATATTGTATCTTGATAAACCATCAATTGGTTGAACCAATGAAATCTTCTTGATAGATGTTCATCGGGTTCTTGTTCATTTCAAACTCTTCAACATTTTTTTTATTAATTTTAAACTACTTGTTGTACAATGTTCTATACATCTTAGCTTGACATTGTTGTTGTCGGATCATTTTCTCATTGAATTCATTCTTCAAATCATTAGTGGATATTCCCTTTCATAATCTTAATGTCAAAAATTAGAAAATAAATTATGTTAAAACAAGTTATGCAAAATGGAATTAAAAGGTATAGGAAGTAGAAAAAAGAAAAATTTTAAAATAGACTAATAAGGTTAAAAAACCTTCAACTACCATTGATTTGATTTATAATTCTTTGTTGCTCTCCATTATCTCTATACAAATCCTATTTATAGGCCTTTATACGATAAAAGTACCATAAGGACTCTATATTATGAGTTAAATTGTATTTTGTCCCCTTTATTTAAAAAATAGACAAATTAGTCCTTATATGTTAGATCAAAGAGCAAACTAATCCTTTTTATTAAAAACTTCATCCATTCTACCGTTAAAAACTAACGTGACTGACGAAATAACTAGATAGTTACACGTGACATGCCATGTGTACCTCATGCTAACATATATGGACTAGCTTTTTTACAATAAAAATGGACGAAATTGTTAACAAAAGGATTGATTTGCTCTTTAATCTAACGTATATGGACTAATTTACCATTTTTTGAGTAGATGGGGCAAAATGCAATCCATTTCCTTCTACAAGGGTCTCCATAGTACTTTTACCGCCTTCATACATGCATAAAATGGAAGGAAGAAGGATGGACTTTGAATATTGAATTTATTTTATATAAATTATTCCTTAATTATTGTGGTTTTAATTTTCCATAATTTTCACCTTAATTTTCGAAATTAATATTAAAGAATTTTTTTATTACCTTTTACATTCACAATAAAAATTATATATGCTTTCTTTAATGTATTTATTGTTGTATATGATATTAATTTGCTTAAAAATTAATTTTTGATTACTTTAAAGACAAAGGTACATAGCAAATAAGGTTTAATGTGAAATAAATTGTTGATAATATAAGTAGTAAATATATTCACTATCTATTATTATAATAATTTTGTCATTTAGTTATAAATTGTGTTAGTAGTAAATTACAATTCAAAATAAAGTATTAGGGTTCAATATTGAAAATACAAAGCGTATTGAGGAGCTATTTAGAATATTTAATAACTTAGAATTTGTAATAGAGGTGTCCATGGGTCAGGCTCAAAAAAATCTAGGCCCGTTTCCTAGGCCTGGCCTGAAAAATGGGTCTAAAATTTTGCCTAAGCCCGGATCAGATAAAAATGCTAAAATCGGGCTCGGGCCGGCCTGCTCATATAAATTCTTTTATATATTTTTAAAAATATATATAATACATCAAAAATGCTAAAAATATTAAAATAAATGTTTCCCAACAAATTGAAAATAAATTTTAAAAAATATGTATACTTAAATAACACTAAGATAAGTGTAACTTAACAAGTAAATATAAAATGTCACTATAATAGTAACAAAATTAACAATAAAACAAGACTTATACAATATTCAAATAATAACAATAAAATAGTAGCAACATAATTGCGAAATAATAGTAAAATTGTGAAAAAAAAATGACAAGAAAATAATAAAAATAGCAAAAAATAGTAAAAAGAACAGTAGTTTTTTTTTTTGCATATTTGGGCCGAGCTTGGGCCAAAAAAGTCTATTTTCTGAATGGGCCTTATTTTTTTTGCCCAAGCCTATTTTGCGAGTCTATATTTTTACCAAATCCCCCCACTTTTCGAGCTTTCATGTAACGGCCTAATTTTCAGTGGTGTCGGAAATGGTGATATGAGTTCACTAAATCCGACAGGTAAGATTGAGTAAGATAGTAATTTAATATTTATGAGTCAAGTGAGAATTTAGAAGAATTTGTGGATTGGTGAATTTAGTGAATTAAAAGAATTTATTAGGTCAAATGGGTCAAAAACGAGGTATCGAGACCTCGAATTTGAAAACGATCCATAAATATTTTTAGAAATATTTATGGAGTGTTATTAAGTTAGTATTAAAGTTTGGTTGAGAAATTTAAATGTTTGGATAGTCAATTAAATAAAAAGGACTAAATTGTAACAAATGCAAAATTGCTAGAAGAACTAAATAGCTCAAGTGTTAAAATAAAAAGGATTTAAAGAGCAATTAAACCTAAAGGTGAAAAGGCTGGACGGCAAGGGGAAGAAAATCATCACAAAGATAAGGGAAATAAGGGCAAAATTGAAAATTTAATAATTTTAACATGTATAATAAAGATAAAATTGAAAAACCTAGAGATATCTTCACATTATCTCAGCCAAAACACCATAGGAGTTCTGGAGAAAGCTGGTTATTCATATCTTTACATAATGTGAGTTTGATTCTTGCTTTTCTTGATAATTTTTATGTTTTTATGACTTCTACAACTAAATCCACTTATAGAATTCATTAGTTTTTGATTTAGTGGGTAAAATTAAAAGTTACCCTTGCTGAGAAATGGAAGTTTATGATGAATTATTATGAAATTTAAATTCTAATTTCATATTAAGGTGGTTTTATTAAGTGATTTTGATAGGAAATGATATTTAGGACCTAATTGTGAAAAAGTTGTGAATTAGAGGTTGGTGTTGAAATTCAGAATATCAAAGGTTGTGAAATAGTTTGTAATGATAGAATAAAGTGTTGATTGAGAAAAATTAGTTCAATTGATGGCTGAATTGAGCAGGGACTAAATTGTAAAAACTGTAAATTTTGGGGTAAAAGTGTAATTTTGAAATTTGAAGAGCATAATTTATGAAGTGAAATAGAAATGAAATATATGCTAATGAGTGAAAATATTTTACATTATAGATCAAGAAACCAAAGAAGAAAAAGGAAAAGAAAAAGTTGCAGAGTAGTCCCTAAATTTCAAAATCTTCTACAAATCAGCCGCGTAAGTTCATATGGTTGAATTTATATGTTTATTTGTGAAGGATTGTATGATATAATGTGCTGTTAAATATGAATTTGCTGTGGAATTATGAAAATTATGATAAAATGAAAGAATAAAGGCGGTAATTCAAATTAGGAAAAACGCAGAATTGAGTACGTTGTATCGTGACATGTGATGAATTGACGGATAAGACCATGGTTAATCCATGGCAAAGAATGAAATGTAGGTATGGTAATTCCCATACCGAGTTGTGAAATGTAGGTATGGTATCATCCATACCGAGTTGTGAAATGTAGGTATGGTATTAACCATACTGAGTTAAGAAATGTAGGTATGGTATCATCCATACTGAGTTGTGAAACGTGGCATTAAACAACGACGTATTCAAATTCGTAAGACGTTTCCTAATTTGATAAAAAGTAATATAAAATGAGTGAATCAAATGGAAGAGATTGAGTAGTTATTAATGTTGAGCTCAACTATGTGAAGTATTTTAACAATGGTTGTGAATGGCAGGGAATTTTAGTAAATGTTTTGTTATTGTTTTGGAAATATTATGTGTGGTAAGTTACTTTTAAACCAATGAACTTACTAAGCTTCATTAAGCTTACTTGTGTGTGTTTGATATTTTTATGTAGATTGATTTAAAGCGAAGTTGGTAGATCGGATCATCACAGCAAAGCTCACTATCCAGATCAATTCCGGTAGCTTTTGTTATATGGCATGTATAGAGTTTAAATGAGATGGAGTAAAGATGTTATAAACTAGTTAACAATATTTTGCAATGAAACAGTTTTTAAATTACAGCAGTGACGTGATTATGAAAAATCACCAAAAATAGAAGAAATGGAATTAGGAAGTGAATAAGATATATAATTAAAGCTTATTGAGTCTATTTTCACATAAAAGAAGCATAACAAACAAATTATTCTTAGGTTTGGAGATATTTGAATTTTTATGAGACTAGTTCAGAATGATTACGTAATCCCCTGTTCTATCTTTAAAAAAATCATTAGAAATTGTATAAAAATAATTGTGGGATATAGTTTATATGCATGGAATCCTGACTGAGTCTATTTTCAAATGAAATAAATAAGAAGGTCATATGATGAAGAGTAATTTGATTCATAGCGAGGAGAGGTCAGAACAGTCGAACAGTAAAACAGGGGAAACTTTGACGAATAAACCGTACTAATTGGCCACATGAAAAATTCTGGAAAACTTATAGTAAAAAGATATATGAGTCTAGTTTCAGGGAAAATTAACGGATCTTAATTTGGAGTTCCGTAGCTCCAGGTAAAAATAATTTAGTGACTATGACGCAGATGGACAGTTTTAAATTTTATGCTGAATTAGTAGTTAAGATTAGTAATGCCTCGTGCTCGACTCCGGCAACGGTCTCGGGTAAGGGGTGTTACATTTCAGGTCAGGCTAGGTGGCCCGACTCTTGGACAAGTCTAATTTGTAATTAATGTAATAACACATCATTAATAGAAAAAATCATATTTATAATTTTATTTTAAATCACTTTAAAGAAAATATTTTAAACTTATAGTTAACCTCTATCCTTTTATGCACCTCCAAAACATGGAAGATTAATGACTAGGTTTACTCGGATGATTACTTTAAAAAAACCACAAAAAAAAAACCTTAGAAGTGGAAGAAGTAACCTAAAACTCAATATTTCTGTAATGTATAATGCGTAAATCTTAATGCAATTAAACACCTAAATTGTTTTTTTAGAGATTGGAAAGGTTACGAGTAATTTAATAATTATATAAAAAGGCAACTCTAAGAAGTAATTTAAAAAACAAAGAAAAATTCAACACTTTTCACACCTACCAAGTAAAAGGGTTTTATTTTCTATTTTTTTTCCCTAAAGAATAAAACATATTGAAGAGAATACCATTACTTTTTATTAAAATTTCCTCTAAATTATTAGAAAGAATAATAAAAAGTCAAAGTTACCATTTAAATAACACCAAAAATAGTTACTAACTTGCCTTTATACTTTATAGAGGGATGTAAACTTTCACCAAACCATTTCGCCATTTTGGTTATGTATGCATTTAAGGATGCAAGTGGAGCGGTGTTAGGTCAAGTTGGAGGACAACCCAACCCCAATTGCAATCTTTTCTTCCTCTAAATTCAATTTTCAATTCCATTCATTAATGTTATAATTTTATAAACGGTTTTCAGAAATGATTTTGAAACGTTTGGTTTAAGATTTTTATATTTTGTAAAAGTTATAAAAAAAAATGATAGAAGATTTTTAGAAACATATAAAAATTTTACTAAAAATTGTAAAAAAATGTATAGAAATTTTTTAATGTTATAAAAAATTTAGAATAATATATAAGATTTACTAAAATTATTCAAATACTATAAAAATAGAAAAATTAAAGAAAAGTTATAAAAATTAAATATTATTGCACATTTTTGTTTCCTCTCACATCATACATCAACCCATCTTTATCAACTTCTCTTGCATTATCCTTCCTCAATTAAAATATTACCTATCATTAGAGATGTTCATGGGTCAAATTGAGTTTATGTCTGATTTCAAACAAAATTCTAGGCTTGAGCCCAACATCGTCAAAATAATTTTGTGTCCCTAGTTTAAATTTTTTAAAACATATTTTTAATTTAAAAATATATAAATAAATTTAGTTTTTAAATATTTTTAATTATCGAATAGTAAATTGGATCGGTCCATAAACACCTCTACCCATTACTCACTTCAAGCCATCAAACACTGAACTCATCGTCACTGAAACTAAAGACTCCAAACTAGCAAAATAACAAAATTTGTCTATAATTTTATAAATTTTTATTTTATAAACTTCTATTAATTTTAATAATTTTTTCTAACATATTTGTAGTTTTTTTTTGTAATTTTTAATAATTTCTAAACTTTTATACTATTTTATCCTAATTTATAATATTTAATGGTGTTTCAATAAATTTTCTATAAAAATTTATAATATTTTTCTAAAAAATTTTATAACATTTAAAATATTTTATAATTATTTATAAAGTTCTAATAATTTAATATGAAGTTTATAATTTACATTTAAAAATAGATTTTTTAGATTTTTATTAATTTTTACTTAAATAATCAATGAAGCCCTTGTAAAATAAGAAAATAAATCAATTAAGCCTTTCACGTCACTTATCATGTCACCCGCCACATTAACTGTTAAGGATTTTCATGGAAAAATGAATTTAAGGAGCTTAATTGGTTACCAATCATGATTTAAAGAGACTTTTCAACTAAAAGTTTAATTGATTTTTAAATTTTTTTCAAATAGCTTATTTGATCTTGTAGCCATTGAAGTTTAAGGTTTAGTTTAGTATAATAAAGACATATGGGCTTATCTAAAGAAAGTAATAAAGTTAAAAGTGCTTCTTTAGTATATTAGCGAATGTAGTTTAGGAGTTTTCTTTTTCATTTAAAAATTTGGCGATTGTCATTTTTTTAATTGTTTGGAGGTGCGAATTGGGAAAAAAAACCAACGGGTTAACATTTTAAGGCATGTTGAGGGGTAGACCCTTAACACATTTGCTTCACAACTCTATCGAGAGTATAAGTTGGTGAAGTGATTTTGATAAGAGTCTAAGTGGATTCCCAGACATGGTTTAGCCATTTAGACATCTGGCGAGGTGTTCCACTTTATAAATCTTTCATTTCTTTAGGTACTTAAAAGTTTTTGGTAAAATTATTCTAAAAACTTATTTTTTGGCTTTCAACAAAGTCGAAATAGAAAACTCTCACCACCACAATACTTTAAACATTTGATGAGAGTTTTGCCTTTTAACAAAAAGGATAAAGATTATTCAAGAATTGTTCAAAAATCGAATGTGATATTAATATTAATATTAATAGAAGATTTAAACATAAACTCTCTGTCATTCCATCACGTTTAATCGACTCGTTTGATGAACTGTTATAACCAAAGGCGACAACAATATTGTGTAGGATAACATTTTAAATAAATTTTAAATATATTTCTGCAATTTTAAAAAATAGAAATCTATTCCTAATCACAACTCCCACTCCTACAAACAAAGACAGTACAATATTATAAAAAAAATTATAAAAATTATACTTATAAATTAAATATTATATTCAATACATTGAGATGAAGCTTTTCTAGTTTCATTCTTCTTCTTCATTATGAGAATCATAATTGATTCTTTTAATTTATTAAAAATTACATTTTTCCTTAGACAATATTTACAATATTTTTGTGCTTTATTATGAGCATTTGAATTTTATGTTATTGAATATAAGGATATTGTAATTCTTTATTTTTAATTTTTATTTGATAGTTAATCAGAGTTAGTTCAAATTGTTGAAATGATTTTTAATGTTTTTCAATAATTTTAAAAAGATCCATTAGAGAAAGTTTCATTTATATCTTAATAAAATAATTATTTTTAAAAGTAAAATAAAATTATTTATTTTATTCATTTAATTAAAAATTACTCATAGAAATTATTAAAATAAACAAGTGAAAAAAAAACTTATTAACCCAAATCAGATGGACCAAGACATATACTGGTTGGGCCTGCAGCAGGTCCAGCCCAAACTATTTTTTATTTTATCTAATTACCTTATGTATGTACACCAGCCAATCTTATATTTTTTTGAATAAGTTATACTATTATTATCATATTTTTTCTTTTTTCTATTTTTAAATAAACAATAAAAAAGTTACAAAAGTTGAAATTCGAACTCATCCTTCAAGCAATTATAAAATCTTTTCTTCACCACTTCAATCAAAGATTTATGTTAATATTTTTATGTATTTCAATGTTATTACATAAATTGTTTGTTAATATTTATTGAAAATGTTCTTGCTTGAGTTGGTGTCCTCAATACCAACTAAAAAAAATGAAAATACCATGATAAATAATTTGAGTGCATTTAATATCTATAATCTGATATATGTATATATTTAAATTTCTTACAACTCACAATTTCAACTATTTTTTTTTTATTTTAACTCTACCCATATTGCATATGTGTTATTATTAGTTTTAAACTTTACATTTTATTATTTATTTTATATCATTTTTAAATGCACACATGTATTCTAAATATGTGATTTCTACATACATACACGTGTAATAGAATTTCTAGTATATATAAAATTAATTTTTTATACAATACCTACTTCTACTATAAAATTAGAGAAGTGCTTGAATTAATGACCTCTTAAATATTGTGATAATAACAATATCAACGGAGCTAAAGAAGTTGATGAATTATTATAAATGTATGTTTTACTTACATATTTACTATGAAAGATATATACATTTATTTACTTGCTTTTTTTGTTAATCAGAATCGAAATAATTTCAATAATTAAAAACAAATGTTTTGCAGTTGGGTTTAATAAATAGTTAAAAGAAAATATAAATTGGTTTAATTGGGTATTTAGTTTAGTTATTAATAGATGGAATGTACAATATGAATTTATAATAAGAAATGAATTGATTTCATTTAAACTACTTGTTTTCTTAAGTATTTATCTTTTTAAAAAAATATTAGATTAATATAGCATTGTTTTGATGGTTGCAACAAACTGAAGGTGTTGTTCAACTGATGTATCCATCTTCTGTTTCCAACAAAATAGTTAACAATTTTTTTTAAAAAAAAAAATCCCTAAAATTTTGTATTTTACATAAATTGTGATATATTAATATTCTGTAAACATTCTTAATTTTTTTTTTATTTTTATTTCAACTAACTCCTAATGTCACCTACGATTTTACATGTTTAGTATTTAATTGCTTTTTTAAATATAATTTTTTAATTGTAATGATTAACGTAAGATAATATTTTTTATTTAAATTATTGAATATAATTAAAATATATTAACTTATTAACTCAAATATTATAATAGGAATTTTTCAAATCATAAATAAAATATTTTTAATATATTCTTTTACTTTATATAATTAATTAACATAATAAACTCTAATATTATTAAGTGATAGTTAAAATGTTTAGAATTTTATTAAAATGATAACTCTATTTTACATCAATAAAATTAGTTATCACAATTAAATTATAATTAAATTATAACTCTATTTTATAATTAAATTATATAATTATCATAATTTTTTAACTAGTATTTGTAATTTAAATTATAATTAAATTTAAATGTGTAATTAACACAAGTTTTATTATTCTTCAAAACTTTCATTTTTAAATATGAATTTTGGTTTTATAAAATGAGATTATGGTGTGTATTTTTTTAATTTGAAATTTAATCTTGACCCGGTCAAAGGTTATGGTTAAGAAATTTTTATATGGTTTACCTATTTGTTGGTTATACCGAATAATAAATAAATAGAAACACTATACTTACTCTCTTTTTTCTCCATTAAATCTAAGTTACCTAACCATTTAAGCATAAGAAAATATTGTATATAGAAAACAAATATGAACAAGGTTTTTTCTTTGAAGCATGACACTTTATATATCAATGTACTTTCTTTCTTTTTTTAAGAATATAGAATAATATGTAATTTCATTAAAAATTTAATATAAATAAATTTATTTTTACTAACTAATATCGTTTGATTTAGTGAAAATTATCATGAAATGCAATTATTATTTTTTAAATATTTGGTTGTTCTTTTATACCACTCAACTACCATTTTCCATGGCCACCTCAGTATTCCCCGAACAAAAAAGAACTTTTATTTTATTTGATATATATATTACAATATAAAATATTGATTAAATATGATATTTTTCTTCCTTTTACAATAAATATTTATATTGATTTTTTGAATAAAATTAATTTAAATTTTATTATTACTTTTATAAAATTATTGAATTAAAAAAATTGATAAATTAAAAGCTTCCAAAAACATATTTAAAACTTTCAACACAAAGAGCGATAGGAGTATCCACAAATCCAACTTAAGGTGGGTTTAGATGGATGAGCAATTGGGTGCGGTGTAGTGTGTTTAATTTATTTTTTATCTCACACTATTATATCTAATCTTATCACCACCACTATTTTTACACTAAACACACCCTTAGAAACTATTGTAAAACAAATTCAAAGAAATATATTTTATTTAATGCATGTCTTTTTATCATGACATCACCAACTCAAGTAACCATTAAAAAAATTAATTCAATTTGAGAATAATAATTTAAGTTTGAATAATCATTATATAAAAAATAATTAAACATAATATTTTTAAAAAATAAATAAATGGTAAAATGAAAAACTAGGATATTTTCAATTTCTTTTCACAAATAAGGTTAGAAATCTAAACCACAACTCTGTTATACTTTGACCAGTTGCTTTCATTTTCATCACTGCCTTTTCTCCATCTCTCTCACACACACAAATGGCCGTCCCACGCCATCATCTCATCCTTTTTTCTGTGAAACCACAAGCAGCAGATTAGCTGAACCAAATTTCTCTCATCTCTTTAATTTTCTTTAATCCCACAAAATGAAAAATATTTAGAAAAATAAAGAGAGAGAGAGAGAAAACCCCTACTTTTCCTCAACCCTTACAAGGCTAAAAGGCAAAAGATTGAACAAGTTTACTTTGATTTTACCTCTCTTCTTCAGCCATTGATGATCCCTGAGCTTTTAATGCTCTTTCGTTCAAAAACAAAAGTACAAAGGAAGAAAGAAAGGCAAGCAAGCTAGCCAAGCACTGTGTTGTTTCGCAGATTAGAGGAGCTTTTAAAGACAACATATGGGTGGTACTTTCTGATGATTCCCGAGATAGTGTTTCTTCCAGAAGATCTTCCTCTTTCTCTCTTTCGATCATGCTTAGCTTTGTGTTTTATGTTTTGTAGTTTCCTTCTTAAATGAGTCTGTCTGAGCATGGTGAAGTAAGCAAATAAATCTCTCTAGTCTGAGACAATCCCATATCTTTGTTCTTTTCTTTTACGTCTTTTGTTTCTTCTTGTTTTTGTATCATGGACTCGGGTAATAGTGGTAGCTTACAATCTTCTAGTGGTGGCAGTGAAGAGTATGATTCACGCGTTGAGTCAATCTCAGCTTTTTTGAACCATAACCCATTCAGTAATATCGGCCATGGTGCTTTGGGTAACCAACCACAGCCACCGTCGCCGCCGCAGCTGCTACAGCAACACCAGAACCATTCTTCATCGCCTATGTTTGACCCTTTGTTATATTTGGATCATCCTCTATCAAGATCCCTGCAACTTACGACGACAACAAATCCAGGTTCGGTCCTCAATCTTGATGTGATTTGGTCAAAAAATCAAAGATCTGAGACCAACTGCACTGATCTTAGTGGGTTCATGGCTTCCTCACCGGCACCAACGACTCAACAGTTGTTCACCAACCAACAAACACAAAGTAGAGCCACTTTTCCATTGTTGCAGGTCCCTCAAGGACCAGAAAGTTCGAAGCAAAGGTCGGTTTCAGCCACAAATGGCCAACCCAACAACAACGCTATGGTGCGTAACCCAAAGAAGAGATCCAGAGCTTCTAGGCGTGCACCAACAACTGTTCTGACCACTGATACTACCAATTTCCGAGCCATGGTTCAGGAGTTCACTGGGATCCCCGCACCACCCTTCACGTCCTCACCTTTCCCAAGAACCAGGCTCGATCTATTTGGTCCACCTTCTACTTTGAGATCAACCCATTTAGACCCTTCACCTCCTCATTATCTTTTAAGACCATTTGCTCAAAAACTCAACCCTCCATCATTTTCAAGCTCTTCCATGGCTGACGCTCTACTTTCTAGTCCTATTCCTAGTACTAACAACAATAGCAACAACACTAGCTGTAGTTCAACTTCCATTAACTACCAACTACCATCCGAGTTAAGCCATTTAAAGCAGCCTCAAAATCTACTCAACATCAACATGCAAAACCCAATTCTTAACTTCCAATCTCTCCTTGAAACCCCTCCAAAATACCCACTTTCCAATTCAAACCTTCTGGGAACAAAGCCACAAGATATTCCACCAAATGAGACTTGTCTCAAAATGGGTGCTTTGGACGAGTTTGGTTTGAACCAGGGCCATGTCAATGCCAACGCCAACCTCACCGGGCTTCAAAACATGGTATCACAACAACAACATGATCAAAGTCTCCTAAGGTCCATCAATGGCAGCTACAACAATAACAACCAGAGAGTCTCCAAAGGGAAAGTGAGCAACTTGACGTCGTCTTCGTCGGAATTTCATGCGGATAAAGGGTCGGCAAATGTGGCTTCAAGAAGTGAAGGTATGGTGGAATCATGGATATGTTCTTCAGATTAGTTTAGGAGTATCTAAGTAATTTCATTAAAAAAAAAATCAAAACTGAGAAAATCTGAAAAAAAAAAGAATATCGAGGAAATGATGGTGAATATATCACAATGATGCATGAAAGAGATGGAATCTTTCTTCTTCTTTCCCATATTAACCATGAAAGTTTAACTCTATTTTCTGTCTTTGTTTTTTTATCTTGAAGTTTAAGGTTTGACCTTTCCTTATAATTTAATTATTAAATGTACTTGTAAATAATAGTCTCTCGACACCACATTAAATTTCTCATACATAGTATTATTATTTTCATCATACATACATAGATTATCATGGAAAATTTGTCAACGTTGGCGTCTAAAAAGTTGGTATTTAATTACTTTTATTTAAAGAATTTTAAGTTTAATACATTTTTTTTAATTTATAAAATTAATGTATTAATTATAATTTTTATGTTAATATAAATTTAAAGAGTATTATTGGGCACTAATTAGCATTATGTTTTTTAGTTTTGGATTTAAATGCTTTTTAATTTTTAATTATAAATTTAAAAAAAATAAGTGTAAAGTGTTTAAAAATGGAAAATTTTGAGATATATATAAAAGAAAAAAAACCCTCGAAAGTTGAAATGAGACAAAAAGAAAATAAAATTTTTAATTTGGGTTTGAAATTGATGGCTATTTTAAGGATCAGAATATGAATGTAAATGAAATAACGAAATCATGAAAATCTGTGCTCTTTTTTCTTTGTAAAACCCTTTCGGTTTTATTTTATGAAAGACGGTAATTTGCAGGAAATTAAGAGCAAAAGCAAGATGTTGCTGTAAGAAATCAAATGAAACGGTGTTTTTGTCTGCTTGATTTGTAATGAATACTAAAAGAAGTAATTTATATAATGCCGAGGAGTGAGTAGCGGCGAGATTTGGGGAATCCTTAGTCGCCGCAATACACATTTTTCCCCCTTAAATTTTAGTAATTAGGATACCATTATTAATTTATAAAATATCAATTTGATATACAGTTTATAATAGTAATAATAATAAAAAGAAAAAAAGACATAAATTCCCGCCAAGCGGTTACACATGCAGCAAGCAAATCCCACAAAAAGTTTGATCCCAACTTTCAATAAAAAGAAAATGCAACCAAATAGGCAAACTGTTTATCATTGTCGCAAAGTGTGGAGAAAATATGTGTTGCATGAAAGGGTGTTATATGTCTAAAAAGTTGGTAATCTTTTTCATGTTATTGATTCATCATCATTTTACTTCAATTTCAATAATACAAACTTTCACACTTATAGTTTAAATTTTGAATGATTAGAAGAGATGGGAGGGTGTGGGTTTCAAAAAAATAATTCAATCTTTTTATAACCATCACTATTTTATATTTATCTTATATAATTCTTTTATATATCAAATAACCATTTATTATTAGTCCTTATACCATGTATAAGTTGTGAATTTAGCTCTTGTATTCTAATTTGGTTAATATGTTAGGTTATATTATGCTATTATTTTATATTATGCGTAAGTTATGAATTTAATTTAGTTCTTATTCTCTAATTTAATCCTTCTTAGTTCTTGATTTTTTTTTTTAAATATGAGATTTTAATCCTAACTCAAATGATAGTCTTTATATTCATTAATTAGAATGGTGTAGCTTTTTTTCTAATATGGCATTACAAATGTGATAATATGTTTGCAACATAATATTTTAAAAATTAACAAAATTCAACTTAATGAATTTAATGACTATTGTCTTAACTTATATAAAGCGGTGGTTAAATTTCTTATTAAAAACTCGTTTAACACGAGTTCAAATTGTCTGGTCGTCGTTCCCTACCTTAATATGAAAAAAAGAAAATACAAACATTAAAAATAACAAAATTAGATTTGTAACTTATGTATAGTAGTGAGATTAATAGAGGTAATAAAAACAAACACTGGATTTTTGGGGAACTTTTATGAAGGAACCGGTTGTAACACATTAAAACCTTCTTTTTGTTTATTCTTTATTTTATTTTTTTAACTTTTTCTCATATATGTACATAAAAGTCAAATGATTAGCCATATGGGATCGTGGGAGAGGAGAGAAGAGATGGGGGAGAGTGACCCTCCTTTTAGGCACGATGGTGGCCCATGCCCATTGCCCAGTGTGTAGCATTGCTAGCTTTTGCTGTTTAGCAATGATGGCTCTTCCCCCTCTCCCCTCAGCCCACTGCCTATGTCAAAGGCTCAAAACAGTGTGGCAAACTGGCAAAACAAACGCATATCTTTCTCTCTCCCTTTTATAAAAAAAACCCTACGAATTTGAGCCAGTACTCGAAAAGATACACAACTTTTGGCATCCCCCATCCAACAAAGGCTGCCACCATTTCCCTCCATTCTCTCAAAAAGCTATGTTTTCATTTCAAAGTACCCAAATCCAGCAAGCCTGCCAAGCTTTCGTATTTATAGAATAATATTATCATATTCTCTAGAACGTATGCCTTGTTTAATCTAAGCTTAACTACTTTTTATTTAACCTGTTATGTTAATTCATTTTTCTTTTTTCTCTCGACCTCAAATTTTGAACCAATGGGTTTGCAGGCGAAAGAAATTAGTTTGACCATGAATTGGATCACTATTTGATTTTTATATATTTTACCTCAATTTAATTTGGGTTAGATTTTAGTCAGTTAAAAATATCAAAAATTTATTTTTTATATTAATATAATTAAATTTAAATAAAATATTTTTAATACTAAATAATGTATTCATGTGAAGTCATTAAGATGCAACAATCTAACGGCAAATATATGAACCCGAACGAGATACTCAAAGTCTCATTTAGCTCGGCAATTCAGTATACCTCAATTAATAAGACAACTTTGATGTCAAGCTCGATAATTCAACCTCAGCAGAATCTTCCAGGTATGGGTTTTTTCCTTAATATTGATGGTGCGGTAGAGAGAGTTACTGGTCTCTCGGCTGCTGGTGGTGTGGTTAAAGATGAAATTGGGAAGTGGATCCTTGGATACAACCACTTTTTGGGGAACTGTTCAACCTTTGATGCTAAATTATAGGGTATTTTGGATGGCTTATTATTACTGCAAAAACAATGATATGATAATGTTATTATTCAATCAGATAATCTCGAGGTTGTTAAAACCATTTGCGACAATCGTTCAGTTGGACTGTGTTCATCTTTGATTAGGCAAATTCAACAGGTATTGTCAAATGAAGACAAGTAGCTTCTGAAGTATACTCCGAGAGAGAATAATCAAGTAGAGAATGCTATTGCTAAATTGGCATTCAAGAATTATAGGGACTTATGTATGTTCGATAAGCCTCCTATGGAAATTCAAGCAGCACTAAAAGAGGATAACGCAAAAGGTCTTTTGAATAGAATCCATTTTATGTAATTAGCATGTTTTCTTAGGTATTATATGGCACCAAAATAAATTGATGTTTATGATTTTCAAACCCTTAAGCTGGGGAAGGCAGTAATAACGTTCGCCTTTGGTTGATAGTTACTCGGCAACCACCCCCTCTCTCCACATTATCTTTTTCCTTCCCTTCTATTTCTTCTCCTCTTTCCTTTGTTCCTTTTTCTTCCTTTTCATATTCTTTCCTCCCCTCACTTTGTCCTTTCCAATCATTTGTAGCTCTACCCTACTTGTCGATTATCTATTCTTCGTTGTGGGGTGACTCCACGGCCTTCACCCCTCTTAAATAATATTTTTATTTTTTTCATCTCTTCACTCTTCCTCCTCCAGCTCCACTCGGTCCTCCTCGTTCGCCAATTGTTCTCGTATTTTGGCATTAGAGGGTCATGTTTTTCAATATAGTAAATTTGGCATAGGTTTTCCCTTGGATCCTCTCTTGAGGGGAGGTTTTCTCAAGTTGAAGAGGAATCATAACTTCTGTGACACCCCACACCAAACACCGATAGTGGGTTCGAATGTGAGATGTCACATTCGTTGCCAGAGAAACTCAAACTATAATCATATATTATATTCACTAAGTAATCAAGTTAAAAAATCTTTCTAAGATCATTCAATAATAATCAAATTCAATTTTAAGAATTTAAAATCAAGTTGAAAACATTTTAAAATAATTTCTAGGTTCTTGGAAGTGATCAGGATCAAGTATTGGTCTCTAAGAGTCAAAATAATTCAAAACAACTCAAAACATGGGACGGACCCCTATTTGGCATAGATGTATCGATACAAGTAGGGACTTGAAGCATCAATACAAGTCCCTAGTACTGTAGACATGTAGATTCTGATTGAGTTGTTGTGATACGACTAGCTTCATGTTCCGATACAACTATGCTTGGACCCAAAAATCAGCTCAAAAGTCACCTAATTGGACCCTTAAGATCACAACATCAAAACCATAACTTATGACACTCAAAAACCAAGTTAAAAACATCATTCACACACAAAAATTCCAAACATCATGAACCCATACATGCTAAAGAGTTATCATGCTTAAACATTAAGCTAGTTTACTTGGAAAGTAAACAACCAATCATTCAAAAGCATAATATTCATATACCAGCTTCATACTTCATCTAAGGCATTAAACATAAACATATTATATAAATACATGCTATAGGCATAGTTTGACTCAAGTCATATAATCATCCATAGATAATAGGCTTCTACAACTACTTATTAGCTTAGGTACATGCCAAGACACTTCTAATATTCAAAATAAGTAATAAAAACTTTGGATAAGTTGAGGTGAAGATCTTGGATGTTGTTGAATATTACGAACTAGCGATACCTATTTGTCACCTATGCACAAAATAAAAAATATGCACACTTAGCATTGAAAGCTCAATGGTGCTAACATAATTTGAAATCAAAATTGTAAAACTCGGATATCATTATTATAAACCTGAAATTTAAGAAGTTAGGACTAAATTGAGATGAATAAAAAATTTTAGGATTCCCATCGGGCAATATAGAAATTTAAATGGCCAATTTTTTAATTAGTTAGATTCCAACTTTAGTTCAGTTAGGATAGAATCGACAGGTTCCAAAGTGGGAGACAAAATGATTAAGAATGGATGTTAGATATGGTTGGTGAGGACCGTGCCTAAAGAGTATATATATAGCTTAAAAGGAGACAAAATTTTCTAAATTTTGTTGATAAATTTACTTCTCTCTACATCATCTCTTCAGTCGTCCTGAAGAAGAAAGGGGGATACGGATGGAGAAGACTCTGCATGCAACAGTAGATATGTAGGTTTAAGGCTGGTAATGGGAATATAAAGAAACTGGTAAGTATTTTTATCTCTCTTTGTGAGTAGGTACTGAAGAAAGAAGTCAAATAAGACTATCAAAACTTCTGTATAATTTAATATTTCTAGGTTTCTAAGAATTTACCGCCATGAGTTTAACCACAACATGGTTGTCATGTTTAGCCGCCAAGACAAATGAGGTTATGGCATTTGGACTAGCTAAACAGTCAAGGATAAGAAAACAAGGTGAGAATCTACACTTTGTCTCTGGTTGCTAAATGCTGGTAAGAGAAATTGACATGTTAATGTCAATCATATTAGTAGTTAATTTCCGAATGATTATTTGGTGTAGTGTATTACTTAATTATGTTCAGCATGGTGTACATGATTAGTGCATGAATAGTATGATAAGGGAGACTAATATTGGGAAAGATGAAGTTAGGTAGGGGAAAATGGATGAGTCATTTAGATACTGCCATATGGTATTGTAGTGTGTAAACCGTGATAGGCAAAGCTCTGGGCCTTGCGGAGGGGACACTGTGATGTTTGAGCATCAAGATATAGGATGGTGAAATGGAGGAATGGATGAAATAAAAGGGAAAGAGTAAAGATCATGGCTAGGCCATGGTCTAATCGGAGGCTATATGCCAAAATGAGTAAGACCATAGCTGAAAGATGCTATGACGTCATGATAAAAATGAGTAAAACCATAGCTGAAAGACAATATGGCATCATGAAAAAAATGAGTAAGACCATAGCTGAAAGACACTATGACATTATGGTAAAAAGGACTAAGACAATAGCTGAAAGACTCTATGGAATCCTTTAATAGTTCGTTGGGACGGTAAACACGGAGTTATATTAAGTAAGACCATAGTTGGAAGATGCTATGACATCAGGCGATAATTTGATGACAGAATGAGTAAGACCTTAGTTGAAAGACGCTATGACATCATAATTAGTCTGCCGGGATAGTAAAAATATGATAGCCCACCGGGACAGTAAACACTGGATAGTCCATCTAAACGGTAAATACGAAAAATCCTCTAGAAAGTTAGACATGGAGATCATAATTGGAAGATTCGCAGTTCATAAATGATGTCAAGGGTGAATGTAAATTCATAGTGTGAAGGGAATGATAAGTCACAGGAAGAAATGAGTTGGTATGTCTAAGTAAAATAAACTGCCTGAATAAAAAGGGGGCTAAGGTTATGTCTTAATCCCAACTGAGTGAAAAAGAAAAGGAAACTTCTCAGGTAATATGGTAAATATGGTATATGCAAATACTAGTCTGTCAGAAAAAGCTGTGGATTCCACATGTTTTAAATAAACACAAATTAGTTTGCAATATGACACATTAATATATTGAAATTTGGTAAAGTCAGTCGAAAGGTTTACTAAGTTGATCAGGGTTTCGAGGGAAGGAACGTATGCCCAAGGCCAGATGGCCACTAAAGTCCGCCAAAGAATAGTAGAAAGCAGAGGTTAGATATAGCCATGGGGAATGGCTGAGATCTTGTAGAGCTCAGGTAAGATGTAACACTCCTTACCCGATCTGGTTGTCGGACCCGAGTTTTAAGATGTTACATCAACCAACAGAACTTAATCACATGCATATACAATTTCAAATACGAGCAACAACTACTAAAATTAACATATAAAGAAAACTTCATAACTAATTTAAACATTTAAGCGACCATAGAAATAATTTTAACCATAATTAAGGTTCATTTTTAATAAATCTCGAAAAGCTGCATAGGTACCGATACCGAATGGGCAGGTATCGATATTTTTATCACGAGTATTGATACTCGTATTTGGGTATCGATACCGAAGTTGGATTTTGTCAAATTTTGAAAATGTCCCAACTTCGAGGTATAAATATTTGTATCCTGAGTATCGATACATTTACCTAAAATACCAAAAATTTACAAGTTAAATATTTATCAATGCTCAAAACAATGTTCTAATCAACACACAATTATAGTCTAATTTAACTAAACTTATTAACATTCTTTAAACATTTATAATGCCACATCCATACATTTAAATAAGAATATCTAACATGCATTATCAACCTTAATCTCAAATGTCAATTTAGTTGCAAACGAAGTCCAAAACAACATCCATATTCCGTCAATCCAATACCAAGATAAAATTAATAAAATAATGTTAATAATCAAAATTAAAACTCTAACCCATATTGCCTTTATTCAGTGAGTTCAAAAGAATCGCAAAAATCCACCTACTCAAAAATATTCCCTTGTTTACATGATTTACTTTGTCGCTCCACTCACACCAAAAAAGCTACTTATCTGTAAGGTTAATGTGGAGTGTTCGCTTAAATAAGCTCAATGAATGTTCAGAACCATTATTAAGCATATACAACGTCACATGTTAAGCAAGATCAACTAGATACATGCACAACCAGATTTACTACGAGTTCAAATAATAAGTTCATGCTTCATTAATTCAAAAATCTCGCATATACTCTCATATGCAATTACATACAACTCAAATATATAATTCCTTTATCGATAATTCATCAAGACAAAACAACATACTCATGCTTTAATGACCCACAAGTATAACTTTATATACTCACATGCATTTACACATAACATTTTAGTGTATTAATCAATTAATGATAATTTGACAACTTGCAAACATGAAACATAAAAGTGGATTCTATCACCACACATTGCATACACGGATCTCCATTACACCAATGACTCAAAGAGTCTAACATATCCCATAAGTGTAGCATAAATCTAAATACTCCAACACACCAATATATCTCAGTGAATGGAGCTTAGTTCAACATTCCCTTATCCCTCCAATCTATCCAAGGGCCTCAATGCCCAAATCACAAAACACAAGGGTGAGTACTCACAATCCTACATCATGCCAACTATATCCAACGGCTTCAAGAGATCACAAGGCCAAAATATCCACAAATACAAACATTTAATTACTATTTTAATGCACATAATCTCTGTTCATAATCATCAATTCATATAACATATTTGTACACAATGCATGCTAATCGGATTCATATTTATTTACACTTTAAGTGCCACAACTATGTTCATTGAGCCATCACATATCCGACCACATATGTGTGCATTAAAAATCAGATTATCACATATCACATATAAGTATTCACACACACATTACCTATCACAATAGCATCACATTCCACAACTTGTCAAACATTATGCATATTTTCACAACAAGGGAAAAAGTATAAGGCTTACACTAGGAACTTAAGGTAGAGGTTTAGGCTATTCCCAAGCTCTCATTTAATGCTATGAATCGCGCATACCAGCAACGAATCTGGTCACTCACTAATTACGCTTCCACTTACAAGTTGAAAACCCAAACTAGCTTTTCCTTGCCCTTAGACTTGCTTGTAGAGGCTCTCACTTGATCTAAAAATTTGTACACATAATAAACACATTGAAAACTCATCAAAGGTTAGCCTTGAACACAACCAAACAACAAGAAATATACAATTCAAGTGTATCCTTTTTCACTACCGAAAACTAGCTAACTTTGCCAAAATTATAGTTTTGACATCCTAATCTTGTTTCAAATCCTAAATTTCAATTTCAAAAATCCTAAACATCATTTAATTTCATATCTAAACCATTAATTTCACATAAATCCATTGTCCTAAATATTCTAAAAAATTGAAGCTTTCAAGAACATATAAAAGGGGAAAACGCTTGATTCTTAAAAATTCTGTTATGAATTATCAAATTGAAGTGAAATACCTTCTAATTAGGCTAGAATAAATAAAAAATCACTTTGAAATCACAAGTTTACTTACGATTACGAGATTTTCCATTTTTGAATCTAAACATACTTTATCAACACCAAATCTAAATATAATCATTTAAAACTCGATTTGAATTAATAGCACTCTTTATTTAACCATAAAAAGTCAGAATATTACATTGATTTGATGAACACGATGATCTACAACTCTAATTTAGGATTTCAACTCAAGAAGAACAATGGTGAATTTGTGGAAGAAAACACGTTTATTGTTTGAAATTTGGGGTTACTTTGGTGTTTGGGGAGTTAATAAATACAAAAGAATGAATTGATTTTGAAAGAACTCTCTTAGTTTTAAGTTTAAAAAAACTTGGAATGCTTTGGGGTTTTAAAAGGAAGAAAAAGACCAATTTTCAAAAATTGGGCAAATTCCCCTTTTAGTCACTCTTAATTCTTCCCTTTTCCCATTTAGTCATAAATCAATTAAAACCCATTTTTTTTTTCAAATTAGACCTCAAAATTAAATTTTTCTTTAAGCTAGTTATCAAAATAAAAACCCGAATATGTAATTTTAATTCCTTAATTACTCGCGATCTTAATATCTGATACCTGACACAACCCCCCGGTTAAAAGACCCGATTCTACAAGCCCAAAACTACTAGGCTCGATTTTGGGATGAGACATAGGAACTGCATGTTCTATAAAGTCTCCAAAGGAAATATATTGATAGAGCACGAGTTTAGTGATGTTAGAAAGCCCTTATAGTAAAAGGCATAAAGGACTTAGAATGTGGGAAAGATTGCAAATGTCGAAACCACTTGGGCAGTCTCCAAATGTCGCTGGCCAGAGATATTAATTGCAAATATTAAGGGGTTAAATTTTGAGCTGGATGCCTTGCATTTTTTCTTAATTCTATATGTGGATCTCACTAAGTTTCCCCGAACTTATAAGTTTTCTACTTAAATGCAGGTCATTTAAAGATTAGAAATCGTGAGGGACCAAGCCAAAATTTTCTAGAAGTAAGGCGAATGTCGAAAACTTGCATGTATACAGAGGGGCACCTATAGAGGCTTGTAATTTGTTTATGAAAGTGAAAGTTTAAAGTTTTATCATTCCTTAATATGAATTGATTAAATATGTAATTTAATTCAGAAAAGAAATCTCATTAAGTCATTCGGGTTATTGTGGAATCCGATACCCAGACTTGAGAAACGGGTTGGGGAGAGGGTGCTACAGATTTTAATGGTATCAGAGCTTCAGTTTAGCCAATCCTCTTGACATAGGTGTTACAAGATAACCCTTTTACACATGATTATATTAGATTTGGCTTAGTCCTCAAAAAAGTATAAGAGAATGTAAGTATGACAAAGATAAGTACAGGGTTAGCGAATTATAGTTAGGATGATGAAAAGTATAATATAGGGAAAGAAAAATAGTGAAAATTTTCTTTACGATGAGCAATACAAATACAAAAGGGCAATCAAACATCATCCTCAACATGTGGATCAAACGTATTTTCCACATTTTTCTCCCCCTCATTAATAGCCTCCTCGAATGGAGAAGGTGTAGAGGGCTCATGATTAGGTGGGAAAAAGAAGCCGTTGGAATCTTTTTATTTCTAATGAAACTTTTCTTACTTGACGCTAGAAGGACTCATTTAATTGAAGCCCAGGTTTCGTTAATGTACTCGCGCTGACAGCTAAAGCCTACTCGGCTCACATCAAAGAGGCCCATGACAACTTGGGCATGAAGGATGTAATTGGACCTCAGCTTGAGAAGATAATCTGCGATCCTCGCCATAGTTTCTACTTTGTATTGCTCCAGGGCTTCACCGTTCTCCTTTTGGATCCTTTCTAGGTCTGCTAAGTGTTGCTCTTCTTGTGCATTGATTTGATCCTCAAATTAAGGGACCCTACCCTCAAGCTCCATTTTTAATGATTTATACTTGGACTCCCAACTGGAGGCGGATTTCGCGAACACTTGAGCCTGACCTTTACAAGTCATTAGCATGACAAAACCTTTTTGGTGAACTCTGGTTGCAAGAGATATGACATACACCTTTTGAAACAAATAAATAGAATACCCTTCCCCCATTTGACGATAGTATATAAAATATACTACTAGAGCCCACTAAGAAGTACTCATTAATTTCCTAGGTGCAACCTTGTAAGATTTCAAAATCTCAAAGAAAAAATTGTGAAGGGGCAAATGGAATATTACCTCAAATACATATAAGGGAAGCAAAACTTAAGGCGAACCTTCCCCTTCTAAATCAACCTAACTCGGACAGTACTTTCCTTTTGGGATTGAAAACTCGTACCTAAAATTTTAACCAACTTCAATCCCCTTACATTCATGCAAACTCCTCATCTACTCCATTGTCATAGTACACCCAAACTCCTCATTTTCTAAAAGGACATCGTGAGGCCTCATTGGTGCTATCTAATGCCTTAATGCATCATCTCCAGCATAATATTCAAATGTATAGACAAAATCATAACTAAAAAGAAACAAAAAAATAAAGAAGGAAGCCTAACAAATACAAACAAAGCAAACTTAACTCTCACCACCATAAATAACACATCGAAAAGTTTAGAGAATCAAACATTGGAAAATAAAAAGATGAATAAATAAACCTTGAGCCCCTATATTTTTAAGATAAGAGTGACCCTTGACATTCTATATATGTGTAACAACCAAACAATCATATGAACACTCAGACACGTTTCTAAAAAATGTATAATGGGATTTTCTCCTAAAGACACATGTGACATAGTCATATCACCGCCATTAATAATGACTTGTCTCGATTACCCAAGAGACATGACACCATGTAATGCACGTTTCCATATATTTCACTACACCCCTAAATCCAAAGCATGCCGCAAATCATAATTTCAAATTTCAAATTTCAAATTCTCAAAAGTTTTTCCAACTTCAACAAACCACCCTATTAAATCTAGTAGACTCAATAGAGGTCACTTTATAACCTCTGTAACAACCCGATTTAGGGGCTAGTTGGAACATTGATCTCGGAATCACTAATTCGAGGTTAGAGAAATTATTTTCATGTTATTTTATATGTTATAACATGTTTATAAAGATGCATGAAAATTTTGGTGCCTTAATTTTAGCAATTTCTAGCTAAATTGTGAAAAAGGACTAAACCGCATAAAGTGCGAAAGTTCTATTTTATTTGCTAGAGGTGCCTTATAGCTATGGATTATAAATTAGAGGTATCAAATGTGTAATTTGGCCTTTTTAATTAAGTTGGCCGGCCATAAGGTGCATAGGGGACAAGTGCATTTATTTTGGTCAAAAGTTGGTGATATTAGTTGGAGAAAATGAATAAAATAAGATGATATAAGCAAAAGTTATCATCTTTTTATTTGGTCTTTCTTCTCCAACTGAAAATATCAGCCATGGGAGGGCTTTGGAAGCTTAAAATTTCAACAGCTCATTTTCTCTTCAAGTAAGTCAATTTGATGGTTGTTTTTTATTATTTTTGTATTTTTGGAGTCCTCAAAGCTTAAGCTAGCTAATGAGAGGACTAGTTTGCAACATGGTTGAAAGTTTAGGGAATTACCATGATAGATTTTATGTTGTTTGATGAGTTTTTATGGAAGAAAATGAATGATAGGATGATGATATACAACTTTTGTGAAATGTATTGTTATGAAAACACCTAATTGGGGCTAAAATGCAAAAGTTGTAAATTGTTCATTAAGGCATGAAATAGTTGGAATTGTGGATAGTTGTAAGAGGATTAAATGTTTAGCTAGGCTTGTTCAATAAGAAAATGTGATGAAAATATATTAACGAGCCTAGGGGCAAAATCATAATTTTTCCAAAGTGTAGGGGCAAAATAGTCATTTTTGCCTAAAGTGTAGATTATGATGTATTTTGGTTTATAAGTGATTAAATCAGTAAATTCCATTGTTCTAGATCAATGAAAACGAGTTTTGGACCTAGAACGGGTGAAAAGAGAAATGTGGACAAAAGGTCCCTTTCGGCCCTTTCGACATCGAGGTAAGTTCATGTGCAAATGTTGCAATTACGTACGAGTTGATTTAATATTCCAATGTTGTATGGAATGTATATTTACTCTATGAATGTATGAAATATCTTTTGATGAGATGTCAAGAGAATTGAATTTAAGAGTAATGGGTAATGTATATAGTATGATATGATGATAGTTAAGGTCTCGTGTAAGACCATATTGGAATATGGCCTCGAAGTAAGAATTCATATAAGACCATGTCGGGGACATGGCATCGATATGTTAAGGCAAGTAAGACCCTATTGGGGTATGATGTCAATATGATGCTATGTGTATGAGACTCAAGATTGTTATTAACAATTTGAGTGATTCAATGGGTATGTTGAAAGAAAGTAAGTATGTGGTTGTACCACGAGAAGCACAAGTATGTGTTAGAATTGAATTGAGATGAATTCAGTATATAATGAACCTCTAATGGGTTATGTGTAATCAATGCACTTTAGTTGCATGAGATAGATTTATTAATGCATTGTGTGAATGTGAACGAGTATCGTAGAAAGTTAAGTAAGAATAGTAGTGTGTGAGGATGTTCTTGGATGAACATTTGAAATTGTAAAATACATGTGGATAATTATCCATGAATGTATAATAATGGTGAGCTATGTGCGATATCACCTTATTGATGATTAGTGATGGGCTGTGTGCGATACCATCAACTATATTATTAATCGAATAAACATGAGTTTATGAGAAAAACTCATTATAATACCTTGTGGTTGTGTATATTCAATTAATATCAGTATTTGTCAGTTATATGTAGATGAACTTACTAAGCATTATTGCTTACTTCTTTTCTTTTCCCATCTCTTATAGGATATTTTGGCTAGCTCGAGTTGGCGGCCGCCGGAGATGTTTTCATACTATCAAATAGACGCTTGGTATGATGTTTCAAGTTCTTATGAGTCATGGCATGTATAGGGATTCTTTTAAAATTGATTAAGTTCTAATTGATGTAGCCAAATTGTGTTGGCCTAAGAGAACTTATAGTTTGGTTGTGTATAGCAATAGATGATGGCTTAAGTTGTTTGTAATGGTATTGGGAATAGTTCTCCCTAGTGTATGGGATGAAGACTTTATCTCTTTTGTGATTAAATATCCTTAATTCAAGAGTTATATTGATGCTATGTGAAGTTATGTGATGATGTATGAATGTATGCAAATGAGAGTGGAAAAAGGCTTGGTAGATAGCCTGCTAATTGTCCACATGAGTAGACACACGGGCGTGTGTCTAGACCGTGTGGAAGGCACGGTTAGCACATGGGCGTGTGCCCAAGCAGTGTGGATAAGTCAAAATACCAAGGTTTGGCACATGGGCTAGTGCCACGGGCGTGTCAAGGCCTTGTGAATTAGTCAGTGTCGACCACGGGTGGAAGGCACGGGCATGTTTTAGGGGCACACGAGCGTGTCCCTAGACCAACACGGGCGTGTGGCCTTTGTTTTGAGGAAAAGTTTCTCAAGTTCGTAAAAGTTTTTGGGATTAGTCCCAAAACCTCTTGGAGGTATGTTTAGGCCTCGTAAGCCGAGATTGAGTAAGTGATAGGCTTAAACGAAATTTTATAGCCTGATTTGAAGAGTTAAGTAAGATTAAGCAGGTTATGCCTCGTATCCGGTCTTGGTGTCAGACTCAGATAAGGGGTGTTACAATCTCCCTTTGATCTATGGAAGCAATTGTTATAACACATCTAAAAATGGCTATACGTGTCACCCCTAAGTGAATCTCACATTGAGTGAACCTCCAACATGGAGTCACATTTGAGCAAACCTCCGACGTGGATTCTCGTTAAGAGTACCTAGAGCCTCATGCCTTATAGGATCACATCCATCACTACTAAAAGCAACAAGATATGACTTTTCTAACAATAAGGCATCGGCATGTGGCATCTTCTCTGTCCCGCTATATAAACCTTCCCATTCTTCTAACCAGGTCTTCTAGAGCAACATCCTAAACTAAACCAACTCTTCACTCATCTATCACTCATCTCCTACAACTCTTTCGACCCTTTTCACCACCATAACACAACTCTCTGCCCTCAAAGGAAAACAATTACCTTTCCTGTAACACCCCTAACCCGTATTCGTCACCGGAATAGGGTTACAGAGCATTATCAAAAAACTGTAACATCAAAACATTCATTTCAAAACATTCCATAATCATTGAAAAATCCAATCGAACACATGCATAATATCCATTTTTCGAGCCCTCGAGGCCTTAGAAACACTTTAGAAATGATTTGGGACTAAATAAAAAAATTTAGAACTTCATGGCAAAAGATAGAAAGATTCATACTACAGGGGTCACACGACCGTATGATCAGGCTGTGTGATTCACACGCTGAGACACATGCTCGTGTATCAAGCCGTGTGGACATTCGAAATAGGGACACACGGCCGTGTCCCAGCCTGTGCCCGTGCTCGTGTAACTCTCTAACTTGGTTCACACGGCCAAACCACACAATTGTGTGCCAGACCGTGTAACACTTGAAATGCAACCTTTAAAAACCTACACAGGACACATGGTCGTGTAGCATGTCCGTGTGTCACACATGGCTGAGACATACGTCTGTGTCTTAGGCTATGTAGACAAGAAATAGGCCAAATTCAAGCCATTTCTTTCACCCAATTCAAGTACACTTAAACAAGTCATATGCACATATGACCAAGGTATCAAAACATTTTCAACCATGCATAAAATGACCAATTTCCATTCAACCAATATGCCATAAAGGCACCTCAAATGTAACAGCCCGATTTTGGGGTTAGTCGGAACAGTGGTCTTGGGACCACTAATCTGAGGTAATTATTTTAGTATTATTTTATGTGTTATGATATTAATATATGGCTATATGGAAATTTTGGTGCTTTAATTTTAGCAATAGCATGTTTAATTGTGAAAAAGGACTAAATCGCATAAGATGCGAAAGTTCTATTTAATAAGGTGGGGGTACCTAATAGCTATAGAATGTAATTTGGAGGATTTTAAAGTGCAATTGGGCCATTTATCTAGTGATTTCTGACCATAGGAAGCTAGGGGGGACAAGAGCATTAATTTTTAGTCAAATTTGGTGATAGTTGTTAACTAGTTGACTAAAATATGATAAAATAAGGGAAGGCTATCATCTTTTTCTCTTCTCTTTTTCTTCCACCGATTTTTACACTAAAAAAAAAGGGTTTTGAAAGCTTTGATATTTCAGCAACTTGTCCTCACCCAAGTTAGTGATTTTTGGTGGTGTTAATTGATAATTTTTGTACCTTTGGGATCCCCAAAGCTTAAGCTAGCTAATGAGGGGACTAATTTGAGATATGGTTGAAAGTATTGGGACTTACCATGAGAGTATTTATGTGGTTAACTGAGTTTTTATGGAAGAAAATGAATGTTAGGGAGGTGAGAAACAACTTTTGTGAAAGGTGTTAGCATGAAAACACCTAAATAGGACTTGAATGCAAAGATTTAATTTGTGTCATAAATGCATGAAATAGTTGGAATGGTGAGTAGTTGTAAGAGAAATAAATGTTCATCTATGCTTTTTTATTGAGAAAATGTGCTGAAAAAAATAAATTACGAGCCTAGGGGCAAAATCGTAATTTTGCTAATGTACAAGGGCAAAATGGTCATTTTTGCCCAAGTGTAGAATTTGATGTATTATGATCATAGAATGATCTAAACGAATGAATTTCATTGTTATAGATCAAGAAGAGTGCGGAATCAACCTTGACTGGGGAAAAGGCAAGGTTACGGAGTAAACCGCAAATCAACACGTTTTGCACCGAGGTAAGTTTATGTGTAAACGATGCATTTTATATGCATATTGTTGTTGTTAAGTAGTGCATGGCACAGTTGAGAACAAGTATGATTCAAGTAGATAGAAAGTGGTAGTTATTGAATAACTTTAGTATGAATGATGGAATGGATAAGTAAGTGTGTTATATCAATACTTGATGGTGGGCTAAGTGCGATACCACCTTGTTGTGTAATTACGATGGGCTATGTGTGATACCATCGTCTATTAATCCTTTGGTGGGCTGTGTGCGATGCCACCGTAATTAATCCTTTGGTGGGCTGTGTGCGATGCCACCGTAATTAATCCTTTGGTGGGCTATGTGCGATACTACCCTAATAAAAGCTGATGGTAGGCTAAGTGCGAAACCACCGAGAAATTTGACTATGAGTAATAGATTTAGATATGATGATGTGTGTATTATGTGACCTTGTAATGCTAAGTGCAGGGGAACCGTTAATGAATGTGCGCATTATGCTTGTGATGTGGTTAGAATGTGTGAATGGAGGAAATGAGTAAGCATGATCATGAATGTAGATTGATTCTTACTTAATATATATATATATATATATATATATATAGATGTTGTGAAAATTATGTAATACGTGTTAAATGTTATATTGTTTACATGTGAACTTACTAAACTTAAGGCTTACTCCTTTTTCTTTCCCTTGTTTTATAGAGCTTAAGAGCCGAGCCGGGATATGCCGATAACCAGGAGACCGCCCACACTATCTGCTCATTTCAGTATAGTTACACTTAGTGATTTTGTGTATGGCATGTATAGGGGCTAGACTAGTTAGATTATTTTGTTATTTTGGCCAAAGGTGTATTGGCTCTTGTTAAGACATTTATTTTGTAAATTGCCATGAATGATGGCTCATTTTACCATTTATGAAATTTCAAAGTTATCTATGAGAGTTCATGTTGAAATTATGAGATGTTTATTAGTATGTTGAATGGACTCATGTAGTGTACGCTATAGGGGTGCAAGGAGCTTGGCAAACAGCCTTGTTCTTGTCCACATGGGTAGGCACACGGGCGTGTGTCTAGACCTTGTGTGACACACTGTCAGCCCACGGGCGTGCGTCTTGGCCGTGTTTCCCCTGCATGTTAGCATTTTAAGTCAGGATAGACCACGGACTATCCACACGGGCGTGTCCAGGCTGTGTGAAATAAGTCAGTGTCGACCACGGGTGGAAGACACGGGCATGTCTTGAGGGTACATGGGCGTGTCCCATTTCACATGGGCGTGTGCCCTAGTCGTGGGACTTTGGCAGAATGCTGGGGTTTTTAGGCACGATTTGAGCACACGGGCGTGTGTGAGGACTACACACGGGCGTGTGTGTCCTCTAACACGGGCGTGTACTTCCTGTTTAGATGGGAAAGAAATTTTATGGATCGTAAAGGTTCCTGATATAGTCTCGAGAGCCCTCGTATGTACAAGTGAGGTCTCGTAAGTCAAAAAAAAGAAGTTGTAGTGATTCAAGGAGAGTAGTCGCGTTAGGCCTACGTGGCAGTTAATTAGTTCTGTACGGTAACGCCTCGTACCCGATTCCGGTGGGGATTACGGGTAAGGGGTGTTACATCAAACACAACAACCAAATATGTTTAAACATTTGCATAATCTAGTCATTCACCAACCATACACAACTACCTATTTTCATGTCAAGTCATAGCACAATTAACCATATGCCAAACACATCTAAATAGACCTATTTTGGTCAATCAAAACATATCATCACTTAACTATTTCAACATCAACCATTGAAGCACCAAAATGCTAGCATGTCATCAATCATAAAACCATATATACATGCCAACATGACAAATAGTTCATTAACCAAAATACCATATTTACAAGACAAACATAATGGCTATTTCAACAAGCACAAAACACCTATACATTAAACATTCCTAAACATGTGCATATTTAACCATTTATCAACTATTTTGTTTCTGTGCCAAAACATATCACAATTGATACATATCAACCATACCATAATAGATTCATACCATATCAAAATAACCTTACCATTTGGACTATTCCTCTTATGCATCATAACCATCTAAATAACATAAACCAACCATTTCCAAATAATACCAAATAACCGACATTTATAAACCATATTTACATCATGCACATCTAGTTCTAAACCTTTCCAAAGTGAACTGTATTTTGACCATGTTGAGATCAATTTCTCACATACCATTTTGGCCATTTAAAGATACATTAACATATACTAATTTTGGTCATTGCAAAACATGCATCAATTTGACCATACTAACCCCAACCAACAAGACATCAATAGTACCTTAAGTACTTCAAATCCAACGCAACATTTCATGCCATAATCATCAACCAAAATGACATATATGCCAAACTCATCAATTAAACATTAAACATAGTCCACCTATACATGCCATTGCAACCACTACCAAAGCATCAAAATCTACCGATAAAAAAAAATCGATGGATAGTGTGATGGATCTCCAACTAGCTTCCAACCCGATTGAGCTTCCGATAATTTGTAAAGTAAATGAAAAATAACTATGTAAGCAATGTATGCTTAGTAAGCTCGTATAAACTTTAAGCATAAAATTCCACTTCAATAATAAACTTTATAGAATAAACATAAATCTATGCCAATGCCATAAGATTCATAAATCGATATGAACAACAACTTGTAAATGAGCAAGTTCATTAATGTCACATATATCTATCATTTATAACGTGATAGGATTTTAGAGGACTTAATAGATAATCAAAAACATTTCTATAAGATTATACACTTTTCAATTTACTCTCTTTTCATTCTGTTCCCAATACTTATCATAAGTCTAAACAGTATTATCAATTCCCAACTTAGTGTATTTATCCATGATATAGGTATATTCATCCATAGCATATGCAATTTGCTCACATATAAATACATCATTTATCACATTAAACTTTTTATAACATCATAATACATCCTAATTACGTACTTACTGTTTCATTCCCTTTTCTTACCCGTTTCATATGCATAGTACAAGCATGATCATAAATATCAATTATATCCACAAGCTTGGCATAAGCCTAAGCACATCAACAATACATGTTAGTTAATTTAAACATGATTCATATGAATTTGACATGGAAAACCATTATACCTGAACATGATTCAATTGGATTTATCATCCATCTCAATATAACATATTTTTCAAATTCATTAAACATATTACCTTACCGAGATTTTCCATTCGAAAAACGATTTACGTATAAAAGTACATCGTCAGATAGACCGAACACACTAGACAGAAGCTCATAAGAGCTGGCCCACCCGAAACATACCAACAGAAGCTTATAAGAGCTTATCCACCCGAACCACGCCAAACAAAAAGTATAACGCGAGAGTTCGCAACAAATGTTGAACCTCAATTTACTTGAGTAATATACAGATATCTCCCTCCAATACCATCTCCACTCCAAACCCCCGTAATACACCAAAACACGAATGTACTCTATCCCGCGTTCAATTCAAACCGAGCATCAAATTCAATATTACAAATCAGATCATGTGATTCATTTCCAACAATGGAATACATATATAATATCATGTAATATCAATCACCTATTTATATAAATGTTAAATTTTAACCGTACGAACTTACCTGGCTAAATTGCAGGAATGTCAAAGTATAGGGGCATTTTGGTAAATTTTTATTCTCCTCGATTTTCCACTCGATCTTGATCTAAATTAATAATTTCATTCGATCTATTAATTTAGACAGAAAAACAATGTACTTTATGCAATTTAGTCAATTTTGACATTTTTACAAAATTGTCCCTAAAGTTTTACTTTTATTCAATTTAGTCCATTAGCCTAAAACATGCAAATTAACCATTTTTACCCAAAATTGAGCCTACTCGAAAACGCATGGCATCCAATACAGCACATTATTGCAATAATTTCACATCAAATCCTTGAACTGTTACTATTTTAACAATTTAGTCCCTAATTAAAAAATTCATCAAAAATCACTTAATAAAATACTTTTAAATAACAAAAAATATCTCAAATTCATCATTTAACATCTAAATCACAAGTTTCATCAATGACAATATTTAAAATCTTTAACAATTTCAAAATTGAAGGTATAAACTAGTTGGACTTAGTTGCAATGATTTCAAAAACATAAAAAATTATTAAAAACAGAGCTAAAATGTAATTACATGCATACATGGAAGCTTGGACGAAGCTTCAAAGTCTGACAATGGCTTTCTTCTTTCTCAATTTATGCAAAACATTGAAAAGAGATTGGTGATTTCTTTAGTTTATTTTATTACCTTATAATTTGTTTTTTATAATTAATAAAACATATATTTTCATAATAAAACAATGCCAACCGCCCACTCATATATATAATATGGTATATCTACCATATTAGTCTATGAATTTAATTTTCCATAACAATTAAGCATCTTTAGTTAGTAGAATTAAATTTTCACACTTTTTACAATTTAGTCCTTTTCGCTTAATTAACTATTGAAATATTAAAATTTTTCAACGAAAATTTAATAACATCTTAATGGCACTCCATAAAAAATTATAAAAATATTTATGGCTCTATTTATAGAAATAAGGTCTCGATACCTCATTTTTTAAAACCACTTGACTTTAAAGTCTTATCACTTGAACTTAATTAATCATTCAAATAGCATAAATTACCATATCAAAAACCTTTTTAAAACCATATTCGATAATAATATTTATAAATTTACATGTCAGATTTGGTGGCCTCAAAACAACTATTTTCGACATTACTGAAAAACCGACTGTTACATTTTCCACCAGCTTTCTTCCTCGTTGATTTCTGTCATCAACAAATTTCCATTTAATTATAGATTTTTATAAGTTCAAAGTGAGATTGTCATGTCCTTGTATATCCATATATATTCATAAAAATATGGGAAAGAGGCGATTTAGGGATTGAATTCAAGAAAAGTATTAATTGAAATCTTAAATATGAATCCTTTTATCACTCCTCATGTGATTCAATAGATGTTTATACCTATATTTGTAAGCAAATAATCCGTAGTATGTAGTTGAAACGTGTAACTTAAGCAAGTTGATTTAAGTATTTACTTGTAAGTTAGAGCACTTAGTAGATTTGAATTCAAATTTTAATATTTATAATCTTTTTCCTAAAAAAATAAATATTTTAATTTTCAAACACTAACATCTTAAAAAAAGTTTCACTAAAAAATCAATGGTGATATATTAAGTATAATTATGATTTGTTTTGTCATGACTGCTTTTAATTTTTATACTCTTTACACTTTTGAAATTTAATTTTTTAATTTGTAATGTTAAAGATACAATTTTTATTTTTTTATTTAATAATTAAAGTTCAATTAATTATATTGTTAAAGAGTTTTTATTAAATTTGATTATATGACATTTCTTTAAGAAAATCTCATTTCTTTAAAAAATCTCATGTGGTTCATATTACCATGTGAAATGCCAAATAAGCAAGCAAAAATGTTGGATTTAGGAAGGCAAGTTTTCTGGTATTGAATATCAGGTTGCAAGGTTCTTCAATAACAGTTTTAAATAAGCAAAATGAAAGTTGATACTAATTTTACTTGCATGACTTCTACACCACTTTAAATTGGGCGTATAAGCTAAAAAAAAATTAAAATTAAATTTGTCATATAATCCAATTAGGGATGGCAATGGACCGGGGTGAGAGTAAATATTATTAAATTCATTATCGCTCCATAATTGGTACAGTCTGCTCTACTATGTATAATCTTGAAAACTCACCTCTAAGGATGTTGGATACATCAATCCCCGCCTCACCCGCTTCGCATCATTTTAAATTTTGCTATTTATTTTTAATATTTTCAATCTTTTTAAAGTCAAGTAAATATTTAAATATAATTCTTAAAAAAACTATTTAAATTAAAATATATGAATTTTTTATATTATGTTATTACATTTGTACCCTTTTAATAGTTTATATATAAGAATAAAATGGTAATTTCATATAGTGGCGCAGGTTAGGATGGGGCAACCAATTAACCTAATCACTCCATATCCACTATTCAAAATAAGAAATCCATCTTGCCTCGTCCCGCATCCACTTTTCAAAAGAAAAATCCACTCCATTCAAGGGCAAAGTCAGAAAAGTTTTTTAGGGTACTGAAATTAAATTGTAATTTTTGCGATAGTAAAAATGTAATTTCACCATTTGAGTAGCCTATATTTTTATAATTTTTAAAGGATTAAATTAAATTTTTATCATATTTAGGAGAGGTGAATATACAAATTTATTTTTACTAATTTAAAATTTTAAAAAGTTTAAAAAACTTAAATGAAAAATTTTGGGATTTGGGACATGGGAGCCCCCTACGCTCCAAACTCTATTTGAAACATATTGGTACGAAATGTTTGAATTTTACACTCCCTAGTTCCAGTTTAACAAATTTGTTTAATAAATTATTTATAATTCATTCAGTAGTCTATATCACAGACATAGAAAAGTTGAATCAAAATGCTACTGTTAATCTCTTTGAGATCATCAATAACTTTATTTTTTTCATATTATTGAGATTCTGATGCTTTTACTTTTAACATATTCAGATGTGATCATGTTCTATTTGCCCTTTTCTCCTTTACCCACTTCCATTTAAAATCCTCCCTTGCAAAAGTAAACCACTAAATTTTTATCTTTTGCTGTTGTATTATATAGTAATTTTCTAAGAAAAAGTTCAGTAGTTGACTTGTGTTCTGAAAGTATACTTTTCTCCACAATTTTCATCAAACTCAAATTGAAGTCTTTAATTAGAGGGAAATGTTAATCAGTGGCTAATAGCTATTTTAAGGTGGTTTGAATAAATATATATTTTAATTCAGTAAAAGTAATATATTAAACGTGAAGAAGACTTCTAAATAAATAATCTTTAATCAATGTTTTTAAATACCAATTAAACAGGTGGCCAAAAACAATTAAACAAACCCTAATTAGAGATAGTAGCATTGTTTTGGGTGAATGTATTTGAGAAGTTTTTTTTATTATATGGAATTGATTAAAATAGTTGTTCTACTATTAAATAGTTTAATTTATTTCTTATATTATTAAAAGAAATTAAATAATATTAAATTGAAATAGAGTTATATTATTTAAAAAATATCATTCCTTGTTTAATAGAGTTAATATTTTTAAATTTTCTATAGTTCTATAAATAAAATCTTTTGTTTGGATTTGGACTACAATTGAAAAAAAAAATTTCAAGATAATTTTTATACATTAAATGTTAACTCTACTACAATTTAGACTTATTTTACTCTTTTTAATAATATAGGGACTCAATTGATCCATTTAATAATAGAGACACTAATTTGATCCAATTCCTATAAAAGAGGGACCTCTCAAGTGCTTTAACCCATTATTTTTTGAAATGATATAGACATTGATCATTAATTACGATTAAATTTTTATCAATTTATACCAATCAATTGGGTAGTACTATCGATTGAGTCTTAGCTCAATTGGCATCGACATTGTTGCTAGTACAAAAAGACGTGAGTTTGAGTGTGTTGAAGCATATTATCCTTTTATTTAAGGGCTGAGGAGATACTATGGATAATTTTAGACATTGTATTGTAAAACAAGGTCTAATAATGACATTGACTCTCAAAATAATTAAATTATAATTTAACTCTTTTAAAAATTTTAAATGTAAAAGTTGATATAATGGTAAAATTACATTTTAATCTCCTAAAATATTATAATTTAATTCTTGTTTTTTTGGATGAATAACAATCCCAAAAAAGAAAAGCACACATAAAAATAGAAAGCAACATACCAATTAAGTGTTGGGTGTAGTAATTATGTATATTGCACTTAAAAAGGAAAATATAAATTCAAATATTAAAGATGACATTATTAGAATGGTCAACCATGAATCCCAAATATAAACTATAAAATAAACATAAAAAATATATTAAAAAAAATAGCAACATGCAAGTGAGCTGTGAAGCTCAAACATAAAAACAGAAATTGTCTAAAAAATTGGATGCAAATGGATTGGAGTGTCTCCCTGACAACAAAGCTTTAATTTGAGAATGATAAAGTGGAAGAAGAAGAGACAAAGAGGGTGGGCTAAGTGGAGTTTGCCCTTTCAAGTATAAAAGGGAACTCTAATACTAATATGGTGCATTTTTCACCCTGAGCCCATATTAAGGAGAATCATGGCCCCATCACTCGGACGAGGAACCCACATAACTTTTTGGCCCACTCTTTTCCCTTTCATAATGTAATTAAATAAATTAGGTAACGTCATATTCAGATCAAATGATGACAAAGAAAAGGAAGGTAATAATATTATGTATTGGGATAGTTTATATTCTGAGTCATTGGAGTCAACAATAATTTTGAGGGAGTTGATATTATTACATTGTAATTGTAATTAAAAAGAAGAAGATAAAAGTTAAATAGGTTTTATAAATTAATTATCAAGAATATTTAGAAGTTGAAATGATGAAATCCAACCATATAATGGATTGAATTGATTTTGGAGGTATATATGTAGCGCAATTAAAGGAACTAAAGAAAAGGGAAGAGGTACGTGATGGTGACTTAAGGATGAGATGAGCAAAAGAGTAGAGTACAGTAGAAGTGAGGTGTGAGGGTGGAGGCAGACCTGAACCTCCAACCAATTTCGTCCTCCAACTGTACGGCCGGTGATGTCTCCATCCTATTAATATTAAATATATATTATTCATTTCATTTGGACATGTTTTGTTATTAAATCGCTGCTTTCCTACCCTACACTACTTTGCTCCCCTTTTCACCCCCCAACCTGGGACCATTTCTTTAACCTGGAAAACCCATTGTTTACTCGGTAATCTCGTACGAATTAAATAATATATACATATATATATATATATATATATCATGTTTTACATTCTATACTGTTTTGTGTAATCATAGTTTTACCTTCACATATCACTAGAGGAGTATAAACCAACACCATTTAGGTATTAATTATTTTAATGCTCTAGTTAGATTTTCATTATATGTTGTTGGAGATAAATCCGAATTAAGCAATGAATAAGAATAAATAGAAAAAATTGGATATAAATATTTATGTGTAAAAGATTCCTTTGAAAAAGATAGAAGAACCACGGGCAAAATAAAACTTCACTAAATGGAAAATAATCGAAGAAAAGTACAAGATGGAGAACAACAAAACAAACCCTTAAATCTCGAAAAAATACAAAGCTCTCTGACTAAAACTCAAAATTCCATTAAACTCTCTTTTGTTGTGTTGTTGAATAAAGCTTTCTAGGTTTGCTAAAAGCCATATTTATAGGTTAAAATTCGTGGGCTAATATGATTAAAATATTCCTAGATTTATTAGCATTCGACTAGGAAAAGATAGCAAAGTTTAATTAGGAGAAGAAATTCGGTTAAATGGGGAACACGTCACCACGTCGTGGCGTAGTGTATCGCCTCGTTAGGATGTCACATGTCTCATCGTCAGGACGTTGGTTTCTTTTCGTTGGGACGTTGTGTGTCCCATCGTTGAGACATCGGCTCTTCCTCATGGCGGCGTTGACTCTGTTTTCGTCTAAAATGTGAGGCACACTCCACAAATCTTCACCTTGACTAGTATTTTCGCAACGCCTTCTTTGTCAAGCCCTGTCAGGGGCCTAACTCGTTCTTTGCAAGATACTGACCAAGTTTAAACAGTGTTTGAACTTGGAAACTGGAAGGCTTTTGGTCATCATATCGACTAAATTATTTTATGTTCAATTTTGTGAATCTGAACATCTGTTTTAGTGACCACCTCCTGAATAAAGTGGTATCGAATGTCTATGTGTTTTGTTCATTCGTGATGCATCTGATCCTTAGTGAGATGTATGACACTTTGACTATCGTAATATACAATAGTCGCGTTGTGTTTATTAACTAGCTCCCCGAATAGACCTCTCAACCAAATGGCTTCTTTCGCAACTTTTATGATTGTCATATATTCAGCTTCGATGGTCAATAAAGCCACAGTGGCTTGAAGTATGACTTTCCAACTAATGGCACATTTGCCGAAAACAAAAAAATATCCCGTGAGGGATCTTCTTTGATTTAAATCTCCTGGATAATCTGAGTTTACGAAGCCTACTGAACCTTCTGAACTTTTTTCGAACTCTAAACAAGTATTTGATGTCCCTCTCAAATATCTGAGGATTCACTTAACTGCTTGCCAGTGTAATTTACCGAGTCTAGCCATGTATCTACTGACAACACTAACAACATGTGAAATATTGAGACAAGTGCAAACCATTGCATCATTAAGCTTCTGATTACACTCGAGTAAGGAACCGATGACATATACTTTTCTTTGTCGAAAACCCTTATCATGTTTTCTAACTAAAATTTAGCTTTTTCTAGATCGTCTTCGGCTATACCACAGAACTCTTCAGCCCCGTATTTTCGGATTTTATCAACTAGAGGCTTGTTTACAGGGACTGGTTGGGGTACGGATGGGGGTGAAGGTTGTTGAGCCAATGAATTTGTTCTCACAAACTCAGTAAATCACTCGGACATCATCTGGAAGAAGGCTTCTTTAGCCTCTCCTCCTCGACCCTCAGACACGGGCCTACTACCACTAGAAGTTGCCCTGTAAACGGAAGCTTGCACGTTACTTTCTAATTCATTGGAATCGGCTCGGTTGGATGATATATTATCTATATGAAAACATAATTCAATTTGAGTCAGGAGTTATCACACTATCGCAGGTTATATAATGAAATGTATTTCTAGACTCCATACATGCTACATTCAGTCCGAGAACTGACTAAACCGTAGTTCTGATACCACTAAATGTAACACCCCTAACCCGTATTTGTCGCCAAATTAGGTTTACGGAGCATTATCGTACAATCGGAAACCTTTAAACTTAACTTCATTCAATAACATGAACAAATCATAAACCAATCATATACATACATACCGTCCCTAAATCGATCCCTTGAGGCCCTAAAAATACCTTAGAAATGATTCAGAACCAATTTGAAATGATTTGGAAAGTTTAAGAAAAAGTCACAAATTTTTTAATACAAGGGTTGTATCACTCCTTACCCGTGTCCGACGCCAGGACAGGATACGAGACATTACCGGGCTTAAACATAAACATTTATACAAAATCGGGCTATAAAATTTCATTCAATTTAAAATCACTCATTCACATGCAAATCGTCCCTTATATAGGCCCACGAGGCCCAAAACAATCATTGGGACCTGTTTGGGACTAAATCGAGAACTTAGGAAACTTTAAGAAGACTTAGAAAATTTTTCATCAAAACAGGGGTCACACACCCGTGTGGCTTGGGACACGCCAGTGTAGGTAGGCTGTGTGGTCACGCACGCCCATGTCCTCAGCCAGTGTAACTCTTTGTTTATGACGTCATCAACAAAATAGGGTCACATAGCCAAGTCACACGCCCGTGTGCTTAGGCTGTGTGGCGAATTAAATTTCGAAAAATAGATGTAGACTTCACATGCCCTAGGCACACGCCCATGTCCCGGGGCCGTGTCCTCCACATGGTTGAGGCACATGGCCGTGTCTCTGCCCGTGTGGCTAAAAAAATGGCTATTTACCAAACCATTTGGCACCCTCATTTGTACATGCTTAAACACAACTTCAATGGCATCTTTCGTGGCATAATTGAGCACTTAAACATCATCAAACAAGTCATGATCATAGCGACTTCATATAATCTTATTCATGCATAAGGCACCATACTTTGCCTAGCTTAAACTTATCAAACTTTCATGCCATGATTATCATGAACACATCCTCAATCCATCCATACCAAACACACATAACCACATCACATGAAATCTTTAGTATAAGCACACACATATAAATAGGCATTACAACTCATTAACCAATATGAGCCACATCTCATGGCCATATACAAAATGAATCATATTACCATTATGAACCAACACATTTGGCCAAATAAAATGACACATACACAATTGACTAAGTCCCTATACATGCCATAAACTTAAGAGGTCTGTATTCACTTTTGCCCCACGATGATAGCTTGATAGTGTGATAGCATCTCCCGCGATCTCCAACTCGAGCTAGCATAAAACCCTAAAAGATATGAGAAAGGAAGGGGAGTAAGCTACAATGCTTAGTAAGTTTTTATGCAAATAATAAGCAACTTATTAACATGTTTTTCACCAATTCTCACAATATGTTCTCAAGATAATACAATTATAATTGCATAAAATTTCACAATTTATTTATGTTCATCTTGAGCTGTCTACTCAAGTTACAGTCACTAAATTATTTTTATCCGGAGTTACGGAACTCCAAATTAAGATCCGCTAATTTTTCTTAAAACTATACTCACATATCTTCCTACCATAAAATTTCCAGAATTTTTGGTTCAGGCAATCAGTGCAGTTTATTCTTTAAAGTCTCCCCTATTTTGCTGTCAGACAGTTCTGACCCCTCTTCACTAAAAATTTATTTTCTGGTGGTACAGAACTCAAATGATGTTCTTGTTTGTTTCTCTTGAAAATAGACTCATTATAAATTCAAGAATATAAATTTTATCCCTTTATTATTTTTGTACAAGTTTTAATGAATTTCCCAAGTCGGAACAGGGGATTACGAAATCACTCTGACCCTGTCTTATAAAAATTCAAATATCTCATAATATGAAATTATTTTGCTTACACTGTTTCTTTTATGCAAAAATAGACTCAATAAGATTTAATTTCATATCTTATTCAACTTCTAATTCAATTTCCACCATTTTTGGTGAATTTTCAAAGTGATACAACTGCTGCTGTCCAAACTGTTTTATTGCTAATTTTACTCTATCATGTTTTCTTTGTATTAATTCTCATTTACACACATATAACACTAAAGTATATCCATAGTTAGCCATGTCAATAGCTAGTCATCATCAAATATTTACAAGCCATTCATTGGCTAATTTAACCTATACATCAACAACAAAGACTTGAACATTTTATTTCTCAATTTAATTTGGCTTAAAAGCCTCACACATGATCATCAATCACATTTCCCGCTTATTCATACATCATAAGCATGGACTTATAATCACAAGATCATTCTCATACGTATACTTACTTGTTTACCTTCTTACCAAAATTCGATCACATCCCAAGCACATTGCTCATGAGTGTATACATACATATACTTGCACTTAATCGTCACATATTCACATTCATTTACACTTTAGTCATTTTCCCATATTTAACATAAACGTTAATTCTTTATCCCGTTGAACCACTTGGAATATCGAAGGATACTCGAAAATTGTCATATGCGTAGTAAAGTGCCAATGCCATATCCCAGATATGGTCTCACATAGGATCACATGTCGATGCTGATGCCATATCCCAAATATGGTCTTATACAGGATCTCATATCGATGTCGACGCCATATCCCATATATGGTTTTACACGAGATCGTACGTCGATGCCATGTCCCAGACATGGTCTTACAAGATTTCATACCGAAGCCAGGTCTCAGACGTGGTCTTACATGGGATCACTATTCGATGCCGATGCCATATCCCAAATATGGTCTTACACGGGATCACTATTCGATGCCGATGCCATATCCCATATATGGTCTTATACGGGACCTTATTAATCTAATGTCGTGACAAGGTATCCTTTCTATTCCTAAGGTTCAACCAAGATTCTCATTCTTCGATTCTTCGCTGAATCATCATCAATCAAATCCGTAGAAACATATATATACATTTCATGCAATATCAAAATATTAAATACATAATATAATGTTGTATTATTTACACACGAACTTACCTCGACTTAAAATCGCGAAAGGGACCAAGTCGTCCAATATTCGCTTTTCCCCTGTTCTAAGTCCGAAACTCGTTTTCTTTATCTAAAATATCGCATTTGACTTATTAAGTTATTATACTATTAAATTCAATCCAAAAATCATATTATGGAAAAATTCTATTTTTGCCCATAAACTTTGTCATATTTACACTTTTGCCCCTAGGCTCGTAAAATGATTTTTATTCAATTTCCTTATATTTTAGTCCTAGCCGAACCATTTCATAACTATAATAGTCCACAATTTCATTCATTCAGACATTTTCATACATTTTTCAAATTTTTACAAACTAGTCTTTTTTTTGCAATTTCGTCGAAAATCACTTAGTAAAAGTCGTTTACTACACACCGAGCATTCATATTCTACCATTGTACATCAAAGCACATGCATGTCATCCATGGGTAAATTTTTAAACACAAATCTTAGCTCAAAATAATGGTAGAAATAGCTAAACCGAGTTACGGGGATCTCAAAAATGTAAAGAACATTAAAAACGGGGCTTGGATGCACTTACTATTGAGCTTGAAAGCTTGAAAACCCTAGCCATGGCTTCCTCCATGCTAAATTCGCCCAAGCAAGAAGATGGACAAGGGTTTTTGGCTTTTATTTTGTCTTTTAGTCCATTTAATTACCAAATTACCAAAATGCCCCTAACTTAAAAATATCCTACTTCACTTATCTCATGTCCATTTTTGTCCAACAATTTAACCAATGGTCTAATTACCATTTAAGGACCTCCAATTTAAAATTTCATAGAAATTAGACACTTCTGACATGTGGAACTCAACTTTTGCACTATTTACAATTTAGTTCTTTTAACTAAATTGAGTGCCCAAACGTTGAAATTTTCGAACAAAATTTTCATGAAATCTTTTCGTGAAATCGTAGACCATAAAAATATAAAGAAAAAAAAGATTTTCCTCATCGGATTTGTGGCCCCAAAACCACTGTTTCGATTAGGCCCAAAATCGAGCTGTTACAAGGGTCACACAGTTGAGGCACACGTCTGTGTCTCAGGCCGTGTAACCTTCTAACTAGGGACACACAGCCGTGTTCCAACCCTTGTCCTTACCCATGTAACTATCTGAGTAGGGTCACACGTCTGTGTGCCAGGCTGTGTAACTCTCTGAGTTGTCCCACACGTCCGTGTGCTAGGCCGTATAACTTACTGACTTGCATATAGAGGAAATTTTAGATGACAAATGGCCGTGTTGCCAGGCTGTGTGCCTCACACGCTCATATCTAAGGGTGAGTATTCGGTCGAGTCAAGTCGAATCGAGTTAAAAAATTTCAAGTTAGTCGAGTTGACGAATCCTATTTTAGCAACTAAACTCAATTTGAAATTTTTTCGAATCAAGTAAAAAAATTTCGAGTCGAATTAACGAATCTTATTATTTATACTCAATGTTCTATTTACATGGACCAATTATTTTACTAGTAGACGAAGTACAAACTTTTAGATTAATTTTGAGTAAAGGAAAAAAGGAGAGTGGGACGATTCGGGAAAGAAAGTATGACTAATAGGTAAACATTTATCAAAACAACGTAGTTTTGCCTTTTAACTTGATAATTTTGACTTTTGACTTTTAAATTTAGAAGAGGTAAACATTTATCAAAATGACGTAGTTTTGTCTTTTCTTATTTGGATTTTCGAATAACTTAAATTAGGGGTGAGCGTTTGATCGAATCAAGTGAAACCGTTCGAGTTAAATTAGAAAAATTAATAATGTTATATTAAAATCTTGTACAATATAACTATTTCTATGTTAAAAAACATAAATTTGAAACAATATATATTTCAAAACTTTTTTAAAGCAAAATAATAATAATAATAATAATAATAATAATAATAATAATAATAATAATAATAATAATAAGATATTTTAGTATGAGAAACTTGAATCGCTAATCACTTATTTAGATTCCAAAATTATTATTTTATAAAAATTTTAATTTTTAATTTTTTTTATATATTTTTAAATTTTTTTTAAATTTATAACTTTTCTAAAATATAAATTTTAGAATTTTTATAAATATTTTAAATTTTAAAAATTATTTTCAAAATTTCAAAATTACTTTGATTTTTTTGTAATTTTTGTTAAGAGAGAGACCAATTTGCTTATTTTCAAAATTGATAAGGACCAAAACAATATTTATACTAATCTATTATTTGAATTATTCGAGTTAGTCGAATTGTAAAAATTCAACTCGACTCGAACTAGAAATCCAAAATTTCTTGTTGGAGTTGACTCGAATAATTCGAATAACTCAATTCGATTAACTCGAAATTTGAATTTTTTTTTTGATTTTTTCGAATTGAATTGAATTTTGCTCGCCCCTACCCGCGTCTCAAGCTGTGTGGACCCGAATTTACCTAAATTCAAGTCATTTCTAATACCATTTCATGCATAAACATTTAGGTCTTTTGTGCACATTTTCAAAGCACCAAAACCCTATCAAATCATACATATAATTTCCATTTCAAGAGTCCTAATTCAACTAACCAATATGTCATTCAAAGACACTTCAATTGCATTCGATAACACTACCAAAACATGTCAATTTTACCACATTTCAATCATCAAATACTAGTTCCATACTTTTCAAAACATACCACAAACTTGACCTGTAACACCCCAAACCCAACCTAGATGTTACGATCGGATCTGACGTGTCACATCGAAGTGTTGATTTGAAAATCGGTCTTGTCGATGAAAATTCGTGACTGAAGTTTTAAATCCTTTTTAAAACTAATTGCTATTGAAAACGTTGGGGTTGTAAAATCAAAACTTGTTAATCACTTATTGGTCATATCATTTATTACAAGTTTGTTAATCTGGATTAAAAACCGCGGAAGCTTTTCTAATTGTAAACTTTAAAATTTGAAATGCGTAATTTCTTTTGGAAACAGTTATTATTTTGAAAACTCGTGTTTTCTAATCTAGAAGGTTGAAGTAAGAAGTTAAAACCAAATAAAAGTTAAAACCTCAAATGGCCTTATTACATAAATATCAACCCCAAAATAAAATATTTAAAAAGCTAGGTATAAATTAAAGCACTTGCGAACATGTGGCCACCTCTGAGTCCCTCGCAACTTCAAATCATCTAAGGCTGGGGATTACTTGTACAGTTAAAAGAAAAGGGTGAGTTACGAGAACTCAATGTATAATCCCCTATCATGCAGTAACAGCCTGGGCTAGAGCCCTATTCAGTAACAGTATAGTGCGGGCCTTAGCCCAATACAGTAACAGTGTTGGTATAAGCCCAAAATAATAACAATACAAAACAGTGATGCAACCTAACCCAATCCAACCAACGCACCACTCGTACCAACCAACACACCATGTGGGGACTAAGTCGACCCACCCAGCCAACACACCAATATCGCAGCATAGCTGCTAATAGTAACGCAGCAAAGCTGCTAATAATAGTAAACGTGGCCAAGCCACTAAAATCAGAACACGTGGCGAAGCCACTAGAACAAAAAAACGTAACAGAGCCACTAGTACAGTACTTCCTCTAAATCAGAATCCCAACCCCAATGCAGAATGTCGTATCATAAATATTACGTGTATGCAATATGTCATGTTCATAACCAGTTATATAGATATCATACACACATCAACATAACCTACCACTAGGGGTATGATGGTCATCTCTTCGGTAAGGGGTAAAACGGTAATTCTACCCTACAAAGGTATTTCGGTAATTCTACCCTACAAGGGTATTTCAGTTATTTTATTACTTTTGGGGTCTCGGCACTGATAACGACCCTTCAGAGAGTCTGCAGTCGTCTCGAACGACTTAGATAACCTATATGGCCAGAACAGTGTAATTGGGCCCAAGGCCCATTACTCAGCCCAAGTGGGCCTACATGCTCGTGTGGCCCGTTCAGCCCATGTTACTTTACGGCTATGCGAACTTCGTAGCCCAATCCATAATTAGTCACTTACTGTGGATTTCATCCATGTGGGGCCCATTTCGACTCAACGAGGCCTATTACGACCTAAGCCCGCGAGAACGTTCGTGGCGGCCTCTACAGTCTATCACCAATGATTGTGACTCGATTTATCCCTACGAGCGTTCGCACGCTCATGAGCCCTCAGATGCTGAAGTTTTGGCTTTTGCCGATTCGCAATAGCACAGGGATGTGAATACACCATTGTCCAGCGTTTAACAGTACAATACTGGGTGTATGATTACACACCTGTTAGCGAAGTCGAGCGAACCGCTCACGAGTCCAACGCCTACATCAATCAATATTTTCGGTTAGTGTTAATACCCATCACTTCCACTTAATTCCAAAAGAACGACATTGACATTTACCTTAACCAAAGTGTGACTTGGCCCGCTAAGGATGTTACTCGAAAAAGGATTGCACCTCTTCCTGCCGAAATACTGTATTAACAAAAGAATCCATTACTCAACAACGCACGATCTAGAACTTGAGTCGATAACTAACATTAACAAAAGCCCAAATCCAAAGATAAGGTATCGACCAACCCCAAAGTGCTATACCAAAAAGCTTACCTCAAATTGCGTGATAATAAAACGGTTTTGGTGACTACCTTGAGACCCTCCTTCACTTCACTGAAAACCTAAAAACCAACAGCTTCACACCAAAAGGAAAGGATCATGATTTCGGCAATCAAAGTACAAGAAGATGAGAATTCAGCTATAAGAAGAAAATCAACCCTTGGTCACAAGAAAAGAATTAAGAACACCTACCCTTCGACAAAACACTCACAGAATTGAAGTAGAGAAGAAGAGTGTTAAAGATTCGGTCAACGCCCTACAGACTGAGAGGGTCAGAGAAGAAAAGAGGCACTTAGAGGACAGGGGAAAACCGATTCAAGAAGAGAAGGAAAAAGGAATGGAACAAAGGGAACAGATGAATTCGGCTTCAAAGGACTATCCACAGAAAATTCGGTCACCCCCTAATGGAATGCCGAAAAAGGAAAAGAAAAGCAAGAGTGGTAATCAAAATTTGGCACTTGATGTGTTGGATTCCAGCAAAGTGAACAAAAAGAACTTGGGAAAAAATAATATCAAACGAGAAAAGGACCCGAATGGTCAAAACGCAAAAACGCACGGAAACCAAAAGGGAGGAAAACTCGAAATGAAAAGAAAGAAAACTCAAAATGGAAAAGAAAATATTCAGCTTCTACCCTCTCATCAAATGCCGAAAATGCACTAAATCAGCTCCCCTAGCCGAAATTCCCCTCCTCTAGCTACCCAATTCGGTTATGACTCCCCCTCACACCTCAATCCCTCAAAACTCTCCACTGATTTCTCCTTGATTTACTCCAAACCTCCCATTTAAATCTATTCAAATTTGATGACCAAGTCTCCAACCACCTCTGCAGATTTGAATCAAACTCTACCTCTCACGCCACAGAGTCATAAAATAAAACCTCCTACTTGCATGCCATGGGATTCGAACCCCCTCCCTCTTGCATGCCCAACACGCTGCTTGCCACCACAACACAAGATTTCTTGTGTTGTAAACAAACACAACTTAATATATATGCCCTTTAAGCTAACATCCAGGTTTCCCAAAAGAGCAAAAATCAAAATTTTGTCAAAGGCCATACTTGAACCCAGACTTCCTAAATACCCCCATATACACCCAAAATACTTAATCATTGAAGCAGACAAGCAATTTTGTCAGGGCATGAAAAATTAAAGACCCTATATTTTTGGGGCGTTACATGACCATTATCATACCATTCCAAATATACCATAGGAGTCATTCAAGACATACATCACAAGATAACCAAATTGACACAATCTAACATGGCATCAAATGGTACAAACCAAGTTAACTTCCACAACTTATACATGCCAAACACCAATAAAACATCCAACAAAATGTCATTACAATTCAACTTATACATGTCATTATAACCTTGGCCAAAACATTCAAAAACTACTGATATTTATGCTGGACAGTGTGATAGATCTTCGACGAACTTTCCAACCGATCAAGCTTCTGGTAATCTATAAAACATAGGAAAGAAACTACGTAAACAATTAATGCTTAGTAAGTTCGTATAGTTCAAAACATAACTTACCATTTTAATTTGTATAACATAAAGCATAAGTACATTAAAGTTCAAACCATAAGCTTGATATAAGCCTATACATCACCATCAGTACACAATTTAGCACATTTGTACATAACTCATTTGAACTAACCATATGATAAGTCATTTTTCATATGAAATACATCATTTGATTTATACATTCTTTCCATAAGCTTATGCATAATTCCATTTGAAAACTTACCATTTCAATCCCTTTTCTTTCCTGTTGAACCATCTAGAATTTCATCAAATACTCGAGAAAGCTCACACAAAGTGTGCCTTAACATATAACCATAGCTTTTCCTTTACATAATTGCTCACACGAGCTATGAAATGGGCCCGCTCACACGAGCTGTAGGTTGGAATGTAAGCTACACGATGCTGCTCACATGAGCTGTGGAGTATCCGCAACAGATGCAGGATCTCAGCCATCAATAGGACATTCAAAACCATCACCCGAAACATGAAATCCCTAATGACATGTCATTTGTATCCTACGAATTCCTAAGGTTCAACCGAGACTCGATATCCGTCAATTCATCATAGTATTGATAGGTTTATACATTGATCATTTGCATTATAAATAACATAATAGCATTCAATTTAAATACAAAAATGTGATAGTCGTTCATACGTACTTACCTCAACGACTAGGGCGTAAAAATTAAATCGAGCTAATTCGAAGCTTTTGCTTTGCCTCGATTTAGGTCCGCACATGATTTATTTTGATCTAAATAGATAATTATATTCAAATAAGTACTTCAATTAACCTCAAACATTCAATTCAATCCACATTTCATATTTATGTAAAATTACTATTTTACCCCTAACATTTTAACTATTCACAATTTAGTCATTAAGCTCACAAATTGAAATCTAATCATTTTAATCCCTCTTATAAGCTAACCAAAATCTTTAGGGACTTAATCCAACCCAAATAAATAATCATTTCATAAATTTATCATGAATTTTTACTAATTTTACAAACAAATCCCTAAATGCAAATTTAATCAAAAATCACTTTACAGAACTTGTTTATTTCTCAACAAAGGTTAATAATCTATCGTTTAACATCAAAAACCATTCAAGAACATTCATGGCATAACCCTCAATCTTTAACAGTTTTACAAATTGACTCCCGGGCTAGCTAGATTAAGCTAAAACGATATAAAAAACATAGAAATAATTAAAAGCAGTGTTCAAAATCATACCATGCAAACAAGGAAGCTTGACCGAATGCCCTAGCTAGCTTCAATGGTGTAATTTCTGTGGTGTTTAGAAATGAAAAAGATGAAGTTTAACTTTTGTTTTATTTAATTTATGTTTAATTGATTATTTACCATTTTAACCTTTAAAAACTATCATAATTAAATTAATACCTTGCCATGCACATCCACTATCCCATATAAATGGTCTATTTACCATTCAAGTCCTTTAGTTTAAGGTTTCATAGCTATTTGACCCTTTTAACTAATAGAACTCAACTTTTACCCCTTTTACGATTTAGTCCTTTTCATTTAATTAACTACTTAAACATGAAATTTTAATACGACCTAAATATATTCCCATAGACATTAGAATAATAAAAAATAATTTACTCGTCGGAACCGTGGTCCCGAAATCACTGTTCGAATATAAATGAAAAGGGGCTATTACAACACTAGCATGCCATGAGTTAACGGATGTTAGGGGCTTACATGAAAATTGATTTTTCAAGAGCTTAATTGATTGCTTATATTTGATTAAGGGTTCAATTGGGTGTTGTTTTCTATTGAGAGCTCAATTGATTATTGATTTTCCTACAGGGGCTTTTTGATATATTAAGCCGTGAAAACATAATAATTTGAATATTAAGTAATTTAATATAAAATTTAATTTTTTTATATATTCATTTAATAAAAGTACTTTAATAGAATAAGAATTCTTATCAATAAGTATGATCTATCTTGTTAAGATGTAAATCTATTTAACCAAATATTTTAGTAAAAGTAAAATATTTATTTAGAAATGTGATAAATCTTATAAATAACAAAAAAATTATTTAAAATGACAAATTCAGTAATATAAGGAACAACAAAGGTTATATTAGTTAGTTCAAAATTTTTTCTAAACTTGTTCTTTTTTATATATATAGATAGATTATAGATTAAATATATTATTTAACATAAATATAAATTTAATAATTACATAAAGTAAAGATATGTTATTAATATTGTTGTTATATAATAATGATTACATTATTTTATTATATAAAAATCTTTTAAATACATATTTTATTAGTATAAACATAATTTTAATTCTTACTAAATGTAAAATATTGTTTTAATTTTTCAATAAAATATAGTTTGAACCCTTATTATTATTATTTAACAAAAAATATTTTTATTTTATTGTTTAATGTAAAAATGTGTTTAATTATTTATTATATGATAAAACTAGACTTGTAAACACATGTCTATTTAATCGTATAATCATAAATTTCCAATTCAATTGCATAAAGCTTCCATAATGTAAACCTTAAACTTGTATACACATTTTTCATATAAATTTTCAAGTGAGTTCTGATCATAAATGAATATAATGACATTACTTGTGATAAATCATACAATCATTATAATTAAGTGGTTAATGATTTTCAATGGTTAATATTAAAATTCTAATGATTATTTATGAATTTGTAATCTAAATCCAAAAATGTTCCATCTTGAACTCATAAAAATAATTTTATAATTAAAATATGATAATAAAAAAATACAACTTTTTAATTCAACCCCTTAAAATATTGAATGAAGATTGTAAAGGTAACCTCACCACTTAACAATGGTAGAGCCATATAAATTTTCAAAAAAAAAACTAAAAATTATAAAAAGTAATATTTATATATAACTTTAAATTTGAAGTAAGAGAAAATAAATGGAAAAAAGGAGTGATTAAAGACGTCATCAAAATTTCTCAGCAAAGTTGATAATTCAAAGCAATTTAAGTATAGTATTTTAAAATTATGGTAACAAGTTTCAAGTTTATCACGTCAGATTTATAAATGAATGCTTCTGAAATTTTGGATCACGTGGATACTGCAATACTAAAGATTGCAGTCTCCTTCACACCAAAAATTATAAGTAAATTTGAGTATGCCTTTTTTTTCTTAAATGCTGGGGTAAAATATTTAAATATATTAAAAAAATTACAAAATTGGGTCGATTTCTTAAAAATTTACGGAAAAAGGCCGTTTTCCCATAAAACGCGTTCACGTCAGCGCGTTTTGTGGGAAAAAATCAGGAAAGCACGCCCCTGGGGACGCGCTTTGTGCCACATCAGCAAACGCGCACTTACGTGGACGCATTTTGCTGATGTGGCACAAAGCGCATCCCTAGGAGCGCGCTTTAGCCCTACAACAGTCAAATTTTTTTTTAACTATTATTTTATTAAATATATTAAAACTAAATTAAAATAAAATAAAAAATAAAAAACAACTTATTATTTTATTACATATATTAAAATTAAATTACAATAAAAAATTAAACAATTTCTATTTTATTAAAGATATTAAAATTAAATTACAATAAAAAAATTAAACAACTATTATTTTATTAAATATATTAAAACTAAATTACAAAAAATAAAAAATAAAAAATAACTTTTTATTTTATTAAAAAATTCAAATTAAATTACAAAAAAAGTATTGCCGGAAAACTGCACAAATATATGAAACTAAATTTTTGTGGTTAGAGTTTGAGATGGAAAAGTACTCGGTGAGAATTTCTGTCACAAATTGAGTAAATATTATAATTATACTTAGAAAACAATTAATAGTGTCATTAAAAATAATTAAAAGTCGAAGCAAATAAAAGCGATAAAAACCATTCTAGTCTGACCCCATCCGTTCTTTCCCCTATCCCCTCTCTGAAATAAACTTAACTTAATTTGTTCTTATCTTTAAAATTGATAGTGTATGCTGTAAAAAAATCAGACAAATTTTTACTACCGTAAAACTGTAGACATGACAGTCTGCCCACGTCGTTTCAACTGCACCCCTCTCTGTAAAAGAAAAAACCCACCACATTTAACATCTTCTCCATCCCATTTCAAAAATTTCATCGCTTCTCATTCTCTTTACTCTAAAAGTTTCGTTTGTATTATTTCTTTGTTAAGAGTGAAGATTTCAAAGTTTTCAACTTAATCTTTGCAAATAACTTTTCTAGGTATAGATATTAAATATATTAAAACTAAATTACAAAAAATAAAAAATAACTTTTTCTTTTATTAAAAAATTCAAATTAAATTACATACAAAAAAATAAACAACTTCTATTTTAGTGAAGATATTAAAATTAAATTACAAACACAAATAAAAAACAACTTTTTTTATTAAAAAATAAAAAAATTATTACAATTTAAAAAATAAAAAAGCCCATCCGAATCAATGTTGATGCCGGTCGGAATCAGTACCACACGGGGATGGTCGACGGTTACGCGATGGATTCCTCCTTCTTGTAGCTTCCGGCGGGGGTCGTGGAACCTCGGGCGGGGATTCCGGTTCCTCCGGCAGTGGGTTTGGTTGTGGGTGTTGCGAGGATGAACCACCTTGATAAAATAACGACCCCAGAGTTGTTTGCATAAACCACGGCGGGGGTGTCTGAATCTCGTATGGCGAAGGAGACTGGTAAAAAGAAGTGTTCCCCGACGGCGCCTCCTGTGATCCCTCACGCGATGACTGCCTCAAGATCGGCTGGCCAGTCGGAGTAGTCGGGAATAGACTCTAACTCGGCCATGCATTCCAACCTGGGGTGAGACTGGGAAAAGGAAACATATATGGGATAGGATACATATAAGGGCTAGGGTATGCACTTGGCATAAAGGGTAAAGGCTGTGATGTCAGTGTCATCGGCTGAACTAATGGGCCCGGTGACTGTGTCGGCGCTGTTGATGGCCCCATCTCATCACCCATTCTCCTTGGATTTAAAGGGCACCGACGTTCCCTTTGTTGACGAAGTTGCTGTCGCCTCTCTTCTTCCGATAACAAATACGGCTTACCATGGATCCTAAACCATGGCATGTATTCCGGCACAGACGCTAACTCAGGAACGACGATCAATTCCCGGATAGGTAAATAGTCATACCAGTTCTCCCACATCTCGATATATGCTGACCAAAATCTTGGCTAATCCATGTGCAACTGCCGTAAGCCCACTTTGTGCTCATCATCGAGCACCTCAGGTGGCACGGAAATCGGTTGCAGGAATCCAAATTGTCGCAGAACCCGATCTGACTGGTGCATCTCCACGGTCGCATAGTTGATCAATGGGACCTTCACGTGCCAACTGTTTGGATTTTGCAAGAACTCCTCCGGAATTACTGCCCGAATTGCCGGATCCTCGTACGGTGTCCATTGAAACTATATTAACATTACCAAAATATTAGTTATATACATAATACTAAACACTAAACACTAAATACGAAATACTAAATTATAAATATGAAATTCGAAACTTACTTAGGACTCCGACCGTTGGTCCAATAGAAGTCGTATATCTTCAAGCGAGGTAGGTATTCCAGCATAACTCGCCGAATGGTTCCACCTAATTAAATAAATTTTTAGCATACAATTATACTATAAATCTACGTAATAATTATAAAATATAACATTAAATTTACCTCGTTATCAGTGGGAATGAATATGGGTGGTCGAGTCGAGGACGTAAAAATAGAAATCGAAGCCGTGCCCATGACTGCAGTAGTGATAGGCAACCTCTGATTTTCGCTTTACTTGGCCGCGTCGCCCCGCACATCTCCCGATACAACCTCGATAGCACGGCAGGCCCCCAACTCAATTCACCGGTTGCTCTAAAATCAACAAGTTTCAGCAGCCATCTCAAGTGTACGAGGTTTCTAGACAAGTCCGACATCAGATAACCTCCAATTATCTCAAGAATGTATGCCCGAGCATACCGTATTCTTTCTATTTCGGTCGAACCCTCATTCGACTCCGGAAATATGTCTCGTAACCAGTCCATCTCGATTCGACCTCCATGAATGTTATCCGGAATGGCACCCAGAAGCTCGTAGCATACGGTCATCCAATCGGTAGAAGTTATGGACCCGGTGACTACCGACCCGTCCACCGGCAATCCCAACTACAACTGCACATTTTCCAGAGTGATGGTACACTCTCCGCATGGAAGATGGAAAGTATGCGTCTCGGGTCTCCACCTCTCTATCAACGCACTGATCAAAGGCGGCTCCAACTTGAACCCCCGGCCTATCGTGGCCACGTGCCAAAAACGCACTTCCCGCAGGTAATTCTCGATCAACGGCGATAGGGGACCATGCATATTGCGAATATAACATTGCAACACCCGATCTACAGACTGTTTAAAAATTTATAAAATAAAAATTAATTAAAATTGTATAAACCTAAAAAATATTAAATAATATTGAAAAATTAAAATTAAAACTTACCATTTGCATTTGATCGACGGAGATGTGCTTGTTGTCTAGACGAAGTAATTCCCCGGCCATTTGTAATACAATCGAAAATTTTAAAAGTTTCAAAAAAGATATATTAAAAAAATTAAAAAAATGCTTTTTTGTAAATATTAAAGGACTATTTCAAAATTTCAGAGGAAGTTTGAAGGACTTAAAGAGAATTTTGAGAGGAATTTGAGAGCAATTTGAGAGAAGAATGAGTAAGGATTAAAGTGTGAAAAAAATAAAAGGGTTGGGGGGTTTTTATAGTTTTTTTTACCGTTGGGCCCCCAACGATCAAAAAAACTGACCCTTTTTTTTACCGTTACAGGGCTAAAGCCCGCTCCTGGGAACGCGCTTTCTTGCCATTTCCCCACAAAACGCGCTGACGTGGACCCGTTTTGTGGGAAAATGGCCATTTTCCGTAAATTTTCAAAAAACCGGCCCAATTCCGTAATTTTTATTTATTTTTAATATATTTAGATATTTTACCTTAAATGCTGAGTGATTATCAAATTACAAAGTTACTCTTTTAATTATTAAAATATTCTTAAATTTAAATTTTTATTCCACCACTGATTTTAAACCCTCTCACTATCAACGCTAAATTTCATAATCACAGGTAGGTCGGGTCATGATTCAAAACCTTTCATTTTCTTTCTCAACTTGTTTCTTATTTGAAAACTTTGCATTCATTATTTATTTAATATTGGAAATTTAAAAGATTTAATTAATAAATAATAAATAGGGTGGAATTGAATTTACAGTTATCGTAAGGATTTCGAGACTTAGATATGGTGCGTTTAATTTACTTTTTGTTTTACGTTACAGTATCTAATCTTATTACCACCATTTTATAAATTTTTGTTAATATAAAAAAGTGTCAGTTTTTCTAAAATATTTTCTTTCCAAATTAAAAAACTTAAAGGCTATAATAATATATTAAACAACAACATATTACGAAAAGAAAAAAAATAATAGGTCAAATTAAATAACATAAGTTATGTAAAAATATTTAGCGAGAAATTTTTTACATAAAGAGCTAAGAAGAAGATAATTTATATTTTTTATTTTGTGCTTTTAATCTTGACATCGAATTCCTTTTTTTTTTTTTTCTCTCGACAATATTAGGACCTTAACCAAAGAATATAATTCTTTAGCAAGACATACAAATTAAAATACAAAAAAATCACTACCCTAATATGTGTGAATATAAGCCAAATCAATTAATTTTTGTTAAATTTACTTTAAAATCCATATGTGAAAGCCCTATCATATATTAATATTTAATTATTATTAAAGTTATATAATTAAAAACTAAAAAATGTTTTGGTAATATAAACTATAACCATAGACACGATAATTTATATATAAATTTAAAAAATAAGAGTCCTGGATCCAACCCTGGGCGTCATTATCTTCTGTCCCTTTGGAATTGTTCATCCTTTTACCAGTTCCAACAATTTACCATTTCGAGTTTCGATTTCTTTATCTTAAGAAAGAAGTTCCGAAATTGTTTCAACTTGTTCATGTCCATTAACAAACCATAGATTCTTTCCCCTGAATAATGGAATTTTCTCTTCCACCTCAACATCCTCTACTCATCTAATCTTTAATTTTATCCAAATATCTTCTGACAGGCGGTGATGAATTGAGGTATTATATCCGCTTGAATTCTGTTCCTAAGTTCTTAAACCAAAGTTGAAGCAAAGTACACAACACAAAAGTGCTTTTATTACTACTAAAACTACTGTTCTTGTACAAGAACCAACTTACTCTTTGACATTAAACACATTTTTTCAAGCTTCAAAACACAACAAACACGATTGAGTAGAGCATCACTTGACATTTTGCATAAAAAAAAAAAAAGTGAAATTACTCTGTGATTTCAACGACCCTAACATTTGGCCTCTCCGCAGCTTGAGTTTGCTTCCCAATAGTGACGATGAGCATCCCATTCTCCATAAAACCTTCAATCTCATCAGTCCTTGCATTGTCGGGCAACTTGAACCTGCTCATGAAGTTGCCATTTTCAGTGCTTATCTGAAGCATCCTGTCATCATCGATGAAAACAAGAACTTCATCTCTGGTGACCCCTGGAAGGTAGGCTTTGTAGACATGGGCCCTTGGGGTTTCTACACAGTTGAGTTGGGTCGCCAAGGAGGGGAAAATTTCAGAGGAGAAACCAGGGAAATGGGTGGAAAGAAATGAAGGGAAAGGGAAAGGGAAAGAATGGGAGAACGGGTTCAAAACATCCAAGTTGTTGAATGGATCCCATAATTCAAGAGAGAAAGGATCAGTGGGTGTACCTTGTTGGCCATTGATCGGGACAATTGACATGGTTTCTTTCTGGTGGGTTTGGAGTGAAGGAGGGTGTTGAAAGCTCTTGATTTTGGAAACACAGGAAACAGAGGAAAGAGTAAAGTTTCGTTTAATGCGCTCCAAGCTCAATGAGGAAATGAACAAAAAAGAAATCTCCACCAGGGGCATAATTGACATTTCGACTTTTCCGGCACTTTCTAGAATTATATGTTGGTATGAGAGTTTGAGGCTTCAACTGAGGTTTAGCCCACTCTGGAGTCCTGTATTCTAGGCTTTTCCATTATTATTACTTTTTAACTATGAAGATTCCATTACAGGTCGAAAGGTTAAAAAAATCGACTTTTTTATAAAAAAAAAAACTTTAAAAATTAATTAATTATTTAAATAATTTATTTTTTTGATAAAATACGAAAATAATTTAAAATTTACAGTAAAAATTAGTGAAGTCAATATGTTTAGTGTCACCAACATGCCACGTCAACAATCTATATTAAAAAATTATTTTTTAGTGAAACTATATAGAATGGTGCCACTTGTATAAATAATAAGAAAATATTTTGATTTTTGAAAGTATAAAGGAGACTTTAGCAATTTTACCTTTTTTCTGGTGGAGCCAAATAAATTGGCACCACCAGATTTCAAGAAATTAATTCCTGACATCCTATTTCCCTATTAAAACAGTTTAAGACCAATTTTTTTATTTTTTTCCTTCGTGTTAGTTTCTTTGAATTGTCCTTTTACTTTTTTTTTTCTTTTTAAGTTTTTAATTTATTTACTTTTTTTAAGTTTTTTATTTGTCCTTATTTATTTTATTTGTTTTTTTATTATTAATTTTAAAAAACTTGAAATGTTTTATAATTTTTTTAAATTTTAAATATAAATTTGAAATTATTTTTAAAATTTTAAATATATTTTTAATAATATAAAACATTTAAATATTTTAAAGATACGACCTTTAAAATTTATTATTAGTTTTATAATATTTTAAATATATTTTTTAAATATTTTTTTAATTTTACATATAATTTTTTAAATTATGATTTTTAATTATTTTTAAAGATATTCAAACCTTTTTTAAATTCTATTTAAAATTTTAAAAAAACAATATTTTATTAAAAAGAGTGAAATTTGAATTAATTAGAAAAAATAAAAAAATATTTGTTAAAGAAAGGATTTATTTGTTAAAAAATATGACTTTATTTAAAATATATATTAAAAAAGTAAAAAAATATATTATAACTGGTCACATCGTGTCAATAATATCAGCGATATGACCAGTCATTAACCTAATTATTAATTAAAAAAAAAGATGAATGTTATATAAGGTGGGGTTTGGTCCCCCATCGAAAGGAAGGAAGAAAAGAGAAAAAAAAGTTATTTATAATTTTTATTTTGTATTTTTATGTTTTATAGTTATTGTAATATAATTAATTATATTGTATTTATATTTTTTTGTATTATATAAATATCAAAATGTCTTTTAGAGCAAATACGGATCACACTTCATCGAGGATCAACGAAACAGTAAAATTAATTATAAATTAACTAAAAAAATCATTTTAGTTTCTCACTTTTTCTTGCTAAGTGCTATTTTGCTCAACATGTTTCAATTGCATGAAACTGATCTCTATTTGGTTGTTATTATTCATTTTTAACTATTTTCTTGCATGAAATTAATCTCTACGTGTTAGTTATAGTTTTTTCAATTTAGTACTCATTCATAAATTTATATATTAATTTTTTTAATATGACGATCTTTCTACTTAATTTTACTGTTTACTATGTTTGGTTCCATTTGTGGGGTACAAAAAAGTTATATTTGTCTTTAACTAGTGAGTTTTTTTTTATAAAAGTTTTCGTATGTAAGATAAGTTTTTGAGTTTGAATATGCCTAGTTTATATTATATATAAAACTCTATGTATTATTATAGATATCAATTCAATAAAAAAAGTCTTTTTTTATTTTTATATTTACCCAAACCACCTATAGTTTTTTATGACATTATTTTTTTATGTACTTTTTGTAATTATATAGTTGCCTTTAGTTTTAATGCTTAACTATGATTATGACATAATAATCACATTTGATTTCTATGTGTTATTATTAATATTTTATGACAAATCTTCATTCTATTATTAATATTTTATTACTTATTTAATTTAACTTAAATAAAAATACTTAAAATGGCTACGTTGATATAGTATAAGTGTGATGTTTTTGTTTTCTCAACCTTTCAATCTTACTCTTCAATATATAATTTTATGTTTAAATTATATAGATAATTGATTTATCATATTTTTATAAAAAAAATTACCATACAGGATGGGTATCGGGTTTTAAGGTCGCGATTTTATATTCCCAAGTACGATTCGGACGAGCGGGTCATGCCATACTTACAATTGGCGGGATTTGGGAACGTCGCATTGATCCGGAGGTTTGACCTGAGGGCGAACTTAATATCCGCCTTGGTTGAGCGGCGGTGTATAGAGACCCACACCTTCATTATGCCATGCGGGGAGTGCACTATCACATTGGAAGACGTCGCTGTGCAACTTGGGTTACGAGTTGATGGTGCTGTGGTCACGGGTCGAAGCAAAGTGTTGGAACCTTTAGTACTATGCCACAAATTGCTTGGACGATCCCCTAGTGATGGCGAACAAAATTTCACATGCTTGACATTGGCATGGTTGAGAGCAAATTTTAAGGAGTTATAGAGCACTACCACTGAGCATGAGGTGATGTGTGCTGCTCGAGCCTATATTATGCAGCTGATTGGGGGTACTTATGCTGAACAACACGTCTTATAGGGTCCACTTAAAATACTTGCCTCTATTGAAGGATTTTTCTTGTGCCAGTAGTTACAACTGGAGATTGGCAGTGTTAGCCGTATTGTACTATGAGCTTTGCTGAGCAACAAAACATGGAGTTAGTAACATAACTGGTTGTTTGGGTCTGTGGCAGTCTTGGGCTTTATACAGGATGTCATTTCTAGTGGCTGTTAGGCACCAACCATATTCGTGGCCACTTATAAATAGGTAAAAACAATATTATACTTAACATTTAACGACTCATAAGTGTGGATAATATTTTCCAAAGTTTAACTGCTAACGTGTTGTTTCGGTTTCAGATGGGCCACGTCTCCGGGAATTGGTGCGAGCCAAACATTAATCATTTACCGCCAAATGATAGAGGCGTACGTCGGAGAGAAAGTAATATATATTAATATGGTTTAAGTAATATTGATTTAACTTATCCACTTGCAGTATGTGATGTGTCTTGACTCATTATGTTATATTGTGCAGTTCTTGTGGATGTCGTATTCTGCACTGAACATTGCAACCCTTATTCCTTAGTGGGTTCACGCTGAAGCCCATATGTGGTGTATTAACACGCCGGTGCTCAACTTCTCAACCATTTGCTGATGTCCACGGTAAGACCATGAGGGGGAAACATACAACATATTGGAGCGTGGAACATCAATGTTATGTAGCACTATGGAATGCCTGGTACGACAGACGGCCTAAGATGCACTCCTGCATGTTCGACTCAATTTCTCGACTGAATACATGCAATGGTAAATAACTCGATGGCATGTTTATTTATATGGTGGACAACTTATAATAGTACCGGTTTACGATTATAGACGTGGAAATCAACCTATGGGGGAGCTAGAGGATCAACATATGGTGGAGCCCGACTCGGAGAACCAATCTTTGAACACATTGGACCAATGGGTTGACTTTTTTTGTGATGAGTCGCAGAGCAGTTCATATCACCCGGACATGGGCGGTTCAAGTTCATATCACTTGGACATAGACTGTTTGAGTTCATTTCACCCAGAGCAACCACCGATATCATTTGATATGTTTGGTAATAACATGTACTCTACCCCGCCTCAGGCCACGTTCGATCCAGCTGCCGATCCTCTTGATGTGTACAATACACCCCAACGTCCACCCCATCAACGAAGGCCCGTAAACTGCTATATCCTGAACGACAATACCACTCCCGGTTCTTTCCAATTTTGAGTTATGTAAATTTCAAGTGTTATGTAATATTTTTTGTATTGGTTTAGGGTTCCACAACTCATATATTAGTCTTTTTTTGTATAATTTATAATATCTTTTAAAGTATTAAAAGTGCAACTGTTAATTTTAAATAAAAGCTTAACACTAAATAATACCAACTTTATTTCTAAAAGATCATAAAATGAAAATATCAGGTACAACATTTAATTTCTTTTAGACCGTGAAGATTGACCAGTGTAGACGTTTCCATGAGGACATTTGCTCCTATTGTGGCGAACTGTTCTACATATGGTGCAACGCTTTGGATCGACTTGTTCTCTTATATCCATGTCGTTCTAGATCCTCATTGTTGTCGGTTGACTTTTGACTTTCCTATGTAGTGACTGATCTGGCAACATCTCGAACGCAGGCGATTGCACTTCCCATGTCGATACATCCCTTAATACGGGGAACTTGTTACCCCAAATATGCAACATACGTTCAAGTATGTACACATCATCGATATATTGTTCGAGATTCAAATTGTAGGTAGCACACACTGCAACCACATGCACACACGGGTACCGTAGTGTTTGGAACATCCCGCACTCACACCGTCTGTTTAGGAGATCAACTCCGTAGGACCGTGGCGGGATCCCCGACCGACGACTGATATACTCTGTCAGTTGAAAAGTTTCCAAATTTCGAGAATATAGTTCTGCATTCATCGACCTAGCCCTTTGAGTGTTCTTTTTCATGCCATCCTTGATTTTTTCGATGTGCACGTGTCCTGCCTCTAACTATTTTACTTATTTAACCCTATTTTTGGTATTAAGGTTGCTAGCCTATAAAATATGGCTGAAAAAACCGTTGAAATTGGCAAGTGATGTAATACCCCCTAACCCTAAACTGTCGCCGGAACAGGGTTACGAGGCATTACCGGACATATCAGACAACTTACGAATTATTCACAAATAAAATAACATTCATAGTATAATTATTTAATAAATCCCAATGATGGACATTTAAAGCCTAAAACATGTATTAAAAATGGAACGGGACTTGTTTGAGTACTCCGGATTTTATCTGTAAATTTTATTAAAATTTCGACAGTATTTCTGCTTATTTTTACATAAACCCCCTGCAAATTCAAACCAATACCATAACAAATGTCTGCCATTTCACTAGTTTTAAAAAAAACATCAAAACACCAAATACTTTTCATTACAACAAAATTTTATAACATACCAAAATAACCATTATAACACCTATGTACATGCCACTTTCATTTAAGGAAGAAAACATCACCCAAAATATTTCTAGTTGGAGTCGGGATCTTTCTGGATGCTGAATTAGACCTTGAACTCTAATGACCTGCGCACGGAAACAACCGTATGCTGAGTATTTCATACTCAGTGGTATTACCATAATTTAAATTATAAACATAATAAGAATAATTATTAAATTAAACAACTTAAATATACTAAAACCAAATCAAACATAACTTTCATATAAGTTTGTCTTTCTCAATATATTCATACAATTCAATTTTAGCTATTCAACAATTGAAATAATACACATTCATGTTGAGCCATTATCCATCTCATGAACCTATGGTTCATGCTTTCCATTCACATACTCATATTCAAATTACATTTTTCAATTCAAGTTCTATTTTCACATTTCTTCAATGGCTCAACCGATTCATTTCATTTAATTTAGCTTTTCATTTTCTCTTTACCCCTATTAACAGAATCGGACTTTGGCGGATACGCGGATCCAACCAAACACACCAGATTGGCACCCAGTGCCTCATCGGATAGTTCGAAGCAATATAGTGACACCCAGCGTCTCATCGGCAGAGCCGAAGAAAATTGGTACCCAGTACCTTATCGAAACTATCTGAAGAAATATAATGACACCCAGTGTCTCATCGACTCGAGGTCGAAGAATCCCAGAACTCTTCCAATCCTATGGCATGCCAACTATATCCGACTCAGCCCGACTAGTTAATAGGGTATTGGTTCAACTATCAATTTCTCTTTCTCTTCCAAATAATCACAAATCAACCAAATTCAATTCATACATATTATCAATTCAATCTCAATCTCAAATTCACAATTCAAATCACTTTCAATTCAAGTATCAATACTTACCTCAATTTTATTTTCCATACACATGCATTGAAATTAAACATATAATAATAAATAACTTGAATTATAGTAATACAAACCCAGATTCTGCGATTACTCCTTGATAACTTTTTCTTTTCCTTTTGATGCCGATGCCTCGGGTTCTTTGTTAGCTACAAAAGTAATAATAACAATTTACATTATTAATTACAATATTAATTTAATTAATTAATTGAATTTTTATTCAATTCCTACTTTTCCATTTCATTCCACATCCATAATATATAATTCTACTATTTACTTATATATTCTGTCAAGGCTGTCTACCTAAGTCATTGTCACTAAATTATTTATATCTTGAGTTATAGAATTCCAAATCAACATCCGTAAATTGTCTATGAAACTAGACTCACATATCTTATTGTCATAAAATTTTCAGAATTTTTTATTTAGCCAATAAGTACAGTTTATTCTTTAAAATCACTCCTATTCTGTTGTTTGACAGTTCCGACCACTCTTTGCTAAAATTTAATTATCTTTTTATACAGAATTCAAATGATGTTATAGTTTATTTCTTCTAAAACTAGAATCATTAAGGAATCTAACCATATAGATTATGTTCCCAAATTATTTTTATACAATTTTTAATGATTTTTCCAAGTCAGAACAGGGCATCTCGAAATCACTCTGAACCAGTCTTACCAAAATCTAAATATCTCAAAATAAAGAATTTCTTTGCTTTCTCTGTTTCTTTCATATGAAAATAGACTCAATAATCTTTAATTTCATATCTCACTCAACTTCTAATTCCATTTCTACCATTTTTGGTGATTTTTCAAAGTTACTTTACTGCTGTTGTCCCAAAACTGTTTTCTTATAACTCATTTTACAATTTAATCCTAATTAAGTTTACTTATTTTCTTAACTTAATTCATACTTTGTTTCTTCTTAAATTCCTTCCATATTCAACTTGACTATCTAATATTCATATTAAAACTTTAATTTCTAATTTCTTCCAAATTAATCCCTCTAACACAACTTATAGCTTACTTTACAATTTAATCCTCTTACTAATTCTAACTTAAATTTCATTCAATTTAATCCCTGATTCATCTTTTTCTTCAACATCAACTACACTTGAAAACCTATAAACTCTCAAAATATCAACTTAGTTTCATCAAAGTCTTGCTTTAAAGCTTCTAAAACATCAAAATTAAAAGAATAGGACTTGATTGACTTACCTTTTAAAGTTTAAAACCTTGAATCTTTAGTTTTTCCTTTTTCTTTCTTTTTCTTCTTTCTTTCCTGCTTGTGTCGAAATGCTCTCTGTTTCTTTGTTTTGTTTTGTTTTCTATTTACTTTATTATATAATATAATATTATATTAATAAAGTTAACTAATAATAATATATTTTAAGACATAAAAATCTTAGATTTTTATGTTTATGCCGCCTCAAATATGCTAAATGGTCTATTTGCCATTTTAGTCCTTTTTATTTTCTTTTAATCTATAATTCAACTTTTACCTTTTATTCACTTTAGTCCTTTTTCCTAATTTCTCTCAATTAAGCTAAATTCACTAAATAAAAATCTAGTTAAACACACTATTAGAGTCATAATTACTCCTAATAATTATTTACTAACTCAGTTTACTAAGACGAAGGCCCGATAATACACTTTTCTGGTGTCCACTGATTTTGGGTCGTTACAAGTGACGCGTACGCCTCAAGACGGAGTTAACGACCTCAACGAGGTTAGTTGTCATATGACCATACCGGTACCTCATCGTCAAAATATTGAGCCCATTATCATGGCTCCATGCTACCCAGCCACTGTCTGAGAGAAGGTTTGGACCCTGCCATATCAGTCTCTAACCTCGCCAATTTATGTCTGAATCGGTGTGCTTCCAGTTCGTATCTTACGCATGTATTCCGATAAAATGCGTTACCATCCTAATTGGGAAATGGACTCGAAATATTTACAATACCAACTTAAATACGATATTTTTACCCATGTTTACAATTCGTTTGCGCCAGTCTTTGTTCTTGTACTCATTGTGGAAGTTGACAACGATGTGACGAATACAATAGACGGACCTCCACAGAATCTTAGATTGCCGAATCGCAGCAACAAGACCTTTCGATCTATCGAAGATAATGCAAATGTTGTCTTGCTTGACAATATGTCTCTACAAGTTTCGAATGAAATATGCCTACGATTCGGAGTTCTCCAACTCCACAATGGCAAAAGTGATTGGTGTTACTGTCTTGTGCAACTGCAATCAGAAGTATCTGCATGTATTTTCCATAAAGTCATGTTCCATCAATTTGCGCTAGCGGTTTGTAGTGGGAGAAGGCCCTAACACATGAATCGAAAGTCCAGAACAATCGACGGAAAACTCTTCTCCCCATTTCTAATTATCTATTAGGGCCTCTATAAGGCAACGTTTGCAAGTCCACGACAGTTCCTGGGATGTACTCCAGCATCGCTAAAATCCAACCCTGAAGTTCATTATATGACTCATCCCAGTTGCCGTGCAATTATTGCATGGCCATTTGTTTCGCCCACCACGCTTTCCTGTATGACATTCTGTACTAAAATCGAGCTTGCACGTCTGCAATCAATGTCGACACATGAATGATTGGGCTATCTTTCACTAGTGGCATGATGTAGTTGCAAATACTTTTGGCATCCAATTTCCGGTGGTCTTGAGACATATGTGTGACAGTACATGTATGACGCCCTTCTAATTTTTGTATTTGCCACTGTTGAGTTCTTTGTATAAATGCAGCTCAAACTCGCCAACCATACCATCACCAGCTCTCCAACATTCCCTAACATATGTCGGTATAGATTTGGCAACCTTGTAATCAATCAACAATTTCATGTTGTATTGTTTGATGGCAAACACACAGTCCGCCTTGTTCTCGAACTGTTGCCCAGTGAACAACTCATCAAACTGCGAATTTGACGCCAATTTATGTACAGGTACTATATCGATGTACTTAGGGAACTCAGATACATGTGCTGCATCTAGATCTACGTTCAACATGTCGCCCCTAGGTTCATTTCGTAAAATAATGCCAAGACTCAGGTTACTGAATGAAGGGCCGTGAACATCTTCAACCTCCTTCGGGCCTTCATTATCGATATCGTCCGGAACCTCATCAACATCGGGGTCACTAAAATCTTCAACGTCTTGATCAGAATCTTCACCATTATTGGTCATTTCTCTGACATTTGCCTCTGTGCTTATTATCACCTCCGGATGTATTTTTAGACGAGGACTAGGGGTAGGGTTGTTATACGAACTCCCACTATAATTAGGATTTTTAGGTATCTGCGATGTCCCTTCGCATTCTAATTGGTCTGTCCATCTGACATTAAGGTCAAAGTCAAATTTGTGATGTTGACTTATTGGACTAACATTCTCAATAGGCTCTAAGTCTGTTAACTCAGCAAATAACTCAACTAGTTGGGGGTTCTCACTCCCAGTTGACCACCATATTTCCATCATAGTGCTTAAGTCATCATCATCTAACAGTTGCATCTCACAAAATTTGAACGGATCTGTAGAGATTGGAAACTTGTAAAATAAATTGGACATCGTCCTTCCACAACGGATAGCTATTTTCGCATTGATCTTCCTTTTCATTTCTTCTAGCTTCACATTTTTTTTGAATCACAAACCTACTCTTTGCCGACCTTGAAATACACAACCAACATCACATTCTACAATTTCACCATAAAAAAGAACATACACCAAAAACACCTCATTATTCATCTTCAATAGATTTTTTGAACCTTCCTACTAAACATAACAATTTCATCATTCTATATATGCTACAGAACCAAGAGGTGGAGCCATTATGGCTCCACCAAAATCAAAAAAAATTTAAATTTAATTTAAAAAAATGTTTGAATATCTTTAAAATTAATTTAAAAATTAATAATTTATAGAAATTATATTTAAAATTTAAAAAATATTTAAAATATACATTAAAATATTATAAAACAAATAATAAATTTGAAAGGTCATATCTTTAAAAATAATATATTTAAAAAAATTAAAAGAGTTAAAAAATTATAAAACAAATTAAAAATATTTAAAATTTAAAATATACATTTAAATAATTATAAAACTAATAATAAATTTGAAAGGTCATATCTTTAAAATATTTAAATGTTTTAAATTATTAAAAAATATATTTAAAATTTAAAAAATATATTTAAAATTTTAAAAATAATATTTAAAATTTTAAAAATAAATTTAAAAATATATATTTAAAAATTTTAAAAAATAATTTTAAAAATATATATTTAAAAATTTTTAAAAATAAATTATAAAACATTTCAAATATACATTTCAAGTTTTTTAAAATCAATAATAAACAAATAAAGAAAATAAATAAGGACAAATAAAAAAATAAAAAAAGTAAATAAATAAAAACTTAAAAAGAAAGAAAAATGTAAAAAGACAATTCAAAGAAACTGACATGAAGGGGAAAAAAATTGGCCTTAAACTATTTTAATAGGGAAATAGGGTGTCAGGAGCTAATTTCTTGAAAAATGGCGGTGCCAATTTATTTGGCTCCACCAGAAAAGGTAAAATTGCTAAAGTCCCCCTTATACTTTTAAAAATCACAATATTTCCTTAATATTTATACAAGTGGCACCATTTTACATGGCTCTACCAAAAAATTAATTTTTTAATGTAGTTTACTGACGTGGCATGTTGGTGGCGCCAAACACTTTGGCTCCTCCAACTTTTATTGTAGATTTTAGGTCACTTTTGTATTTTATAAAAAATAGATTATTTAAATAATTAATTAATTTTTTAAGGTTATTTTTATAAAAAAACCAAAAACTTCAGAAGACATAAAAAGTATAAGGGGCTTTAAGCCCAAGCCCAGTACCCAAGTTGGAGTGGGAGTCTGGTTGGAGAAAGCTGTATGTACCACCTGATCAAATATTAGACCATATGAAAATAACACTTTAATCTTAAAAAAAGGGCTACAACAACAACAACCAAAAAAAAAAAAAAAAAACACTAAATTTCAAACAAGCCGAAAACAAACTCATCATTGGACTTCAACCAACAAAAACACTATGAGCTGGTGCGTTATTTCTCATAATCTTCCCGATGGATCTCCGCATAGCCCCAACAAGAAATGCTCTTCGAATCAAGTGTACAGTGTCAAACTCGAGAAAAACGAGCCTCTACTAGCGACCGGTCAAGCCTGAGAAATAAGAGGCTCGGCACAAGCCCCACAGTGGGGGAGTCCATGAAAAATGCAGGTTTACTTACATGAAATAGTTATAATTTCACTTAAAAATTTAAATAATATGTTGTTATGAAGAATTAATTTAATAAATAACATAGCTCATAACAATAAGTGAAAAGTTATAGAGTTAAAATAAAACTTAAAAAATCAGTTTTTCTAAAAATTTGACTGTTATAGCAAAATACTGTTATAGAGAAGACATACTGTATTTAGCACCTGAGTTTAGATTCAGTATTTAAGTTGATATCTAAATTTAGCTTTTCATTTTAGTACCTAAATTTTTCTATTTTGATACTTGAGATTTTTTGGTCCTAATTAGGTACCTGAGTTTGGTTTCAATATGTTCAATTTACTATAGCAGGTGTTGAAAATTTATTTATTGAGCCACATGGTGTCATTTGGTTTAAATACCAAATTGAATATTGAAACCAAATCCAAGTACCAAGTTGAGACAAAAAAAACCCCAAATACCAAATTAAATACTGAAATCAAACTCAAGCACTGAATGATATATTAACCCAATAAAAAAATTAAAAATTATATTGCATTAGTTTATCTTTAAAGCATTTATTTCCATTAACCAGGAAAATAATATTGACACTTACAGTGATAAAGAGATGATGAATTACTGAATCACTGGTCATATTTACAGTGGAAAATCAATAATATTGACATTTAGAAAGCTAAACTTTAAAGCAGCAGTTCTCAAAACACGAAATCACAAGAAACTTCAAGAAAAGATGCTCAACAAAATAAAGAAGGTACAAGACATTATTGAATCCTATGTTACTCCGACTTTTCACTTTATCTTTTAAGTACTCGTACTATATCCAGACATGAGTACAGGATATGATCATGAAATCTAGAAAAAAAAAATTCAACACACTTGTATACCGCACTCACATTTGAACCTGGACGTAGATTGAACACATCAATAGTTTGCCGTAACTCTCAGCGTCAGATAAATCAATATCAATGACCCCAAACATGACCTGAGCCAAAGAAGGAAACAATAAGCCATTGATTGGAAGGGACTCTTCTGATTACCGTTAGTACTAGGAAACCTTATGGTAGGTTTGAAATACCATGTGCTGCATTACTCCCAAAATTCTGACAACAATGGAGCAAACCTACTTCAATGTAAAAATATTAGACTCCGTCAGGTTAAGGGTAGAGGTGTAACCACAAGTCTAGTGGAGTTCCAACTGTAAGAAGCTCGATCAACTCAGACTTAGAGACATGAAATTCGGTTTGAGCTTGATTGAGTTTTACTCTTCAAGCTCAAGCTTGATTCCAAATAAATATTGAATTGCTTGAACATGATAGATTAGGCTCAATTAAGTTCATTGACCTAGTAAAATAAGCTCAATTTTCATGCTCAACTTCAAACTCAATTGTTTATACCCAAGTTCAAGTTGATCTCCCTAACATCTTAAACCTACTTGTTCTAAACAATATATATCCTCCAAGATGTCAACTAGTTCTTAAATGTTTTCATTTTGGATATCTACTGGTTATACATAATCCTTATTAATGTATTTCTCTCACTCCTCAATCACGTTAGAACCATGGGATTTGATTACCAATGAGGTTATTTCAAAGATGCTAACAGTGATTAAAATCTTACTAAATGGAAATAATAATACAAAAGTGAAGTTCAAAAGTAAACTGTTTATTTGCTAGGAATTCAAGACCTTACAGGATTGAGAAAAGGAAGACTATTTTCCTTGAATCAAATGATGCAGCTCGTTTATATCTTTTCCATCTATTCATTGGTGCTTCTTGAACCCTCTCAGTCAATGATTTTTCTGTTCAAATCAACCCCAGTTTTTGAGTTCCAAATATGTTCCACATGGCATGATTAGGTGGTACCAATGGATGAAGAATCAAATATGCAATATGCATAACCAAAAGACCTAGATGGTTCTACATGTGAAACGCAAAATACAGCAGAAAAAAGGTAGCACACAATTCCAAAAACATTCATAGAGCTAAACAAAAGTCTAGCGATCAGGAGAAATGTTAAATAGAGTTCAATCTTAGATTTCTTCAAAACCCTTTGAAGTAATACTTAAACAAATAGAGTTGTCAAGTATCAACCTCAGGCCTACTTATTGGCATTTGGTTCATTTGTTCTCAATTATCAGTTCACTGGAAATACAAATGTCAAATGAAGCTCTTTTGTCAACTTCAATCTTCTTAGGGGTGAATGTCTAGGCCTGCGGCAGGCGCTAATAGAAAACAATAGAAACAGTGAACTAAGGGAACCTCTGTTGTTTGCTAGTTATATAAATCACATTGGAAGTGGAAGTTTAGATGTCAAACCAACACATTAATGCCTCGTTTGGTTATTAGCATAATAACATAAGGAAAAAGCTTATTTATTACATATGTATTACAATAGTTAGACATAAAATAAAGAATAGTTGATACAAATTTAAACTTGTAATTAGAAAGATGAATAATAACTCTTGTAAAAAATAAGACCTCTTCAAAGTAAGCGAAATTTTTTTCCTTCTCTTTGCTAAAAGCAAGTCGTGTGAATGGCTAAATATTACTAATTGCTTTAGTTTATAGCCAACCCATATGCTAAAAATAAGTCAAGTGAGTGGCTAAATGATACGCAAGAAACATTGGAAACCTGGATTGCATTTCAACAGCTTGGTTACCAACATAATATCCTATCCTTTGGAATGTTTTCTTGTTTAGGCGAAACTATCAATCATTTCTTATGCAATATAAAGCAAGCACAGCCATATCAATTATGGGCAAGATAGGGAAGTTATTGTTCCAAATAGGTAATAAAATATGCTTATAGACCTGCAAATTAAAACATTAACAGTTCAAAGCTGAGTGAACTCTCACCTACATTTAAGCTTGACTGTCTCTGCAAAACCTTCTGCAAATTCTGTAATTCATTGAGATCTAGATCAAGGTGAAAGAAGAAAAGAAGTACCAAGACTCAAGGAAAACCATCAATGCTTTGATGACTAAGTAATTAAATTTTGCATATCCCACACTATATGTAGGATCTGCATTTTACTGAATATGCCATCTTAAAAGGAAAAATTTGCTGGAAGATTCATGCTATAAAGATAGGAATATCAAACTTACCGTCAGTACACCTTCAGTTTTAGAATTTCCAACAATCTCATCACTGGATGTAAGTATGTCAGGAAGCTTTTTCTCAATGTTTATATCCAGAATGCATGATGAATAAGCATCTTCACTATCCACTTTCAAATCGATGCAGTTGCGGCAACTCAATTTTGCATCCAAACACATCTGGTTTTTAGATGGAAAAGGAACTTCCAAGAGGCTCAAAAAAGTTAACTGTGGTGTACATTTTGGACTCGTGTTTCCTTCCTCTGGCAACACAGAAATGCTATAGACATCCTGGCCCTGCACAAAGGAACTGAAAACTAATAGCAGCACAGAGAAAATAAAAAAGCAAGTCAATCAATTTCAGAATTCTCATTTTAAGATAAGTTATTTGTATGAAAGAATAAAAGTTAGAACTAACTTTTAAACAGAGATTATTAGTATCCAAACTATTGTTTAGAAAATATATAATCAAGAAAATAACAAACATAGAACTCGAAAAGAGGAATTCAAACTGCAGTATCAATTCTCATGGAGAATGACTAAATTTGAAGTATTCAATATAAGTTCTGACATTAGGTCATCTCAAAAGATGGGCGGCTGTATAAACTTTATCTAAGTTCCTTTTTGAAGTTCTCCAAGAAATGAACCAATCTGATAGAACAAAAAGAGAGGAGGGAAAGGAGGGATTTCAAGAGGTCAGGCTGATTCCAGGGAGATCAGGAAAAGCTCAAAGCTAAGGTGCAGGTCTTGAAAAGAGTGGTATGCTTAACTTTAACTTTTAAAGGAGAAACTGATCCTCAAGCTGTAGCAAATTTACTAAACAAACCCTTTTATGTTAATGATCAAATGGTTACTAGACAACTAAAAACAGGTTTTAAACCTTTATATAGAGATAAAAACATGTAAATGACATTATTTCAGGTTTATGACCATCACTTCAGAGTAAATCTATTAAATTACAGCCTGAATTTCCATCAACAACAATGCATGATGCGCATAAAGAAAGAAATGACCGGTTAAGTGCCTCTCAGAGTATTCAATAGAGCAAGTCAATTTTTAGAAATCCCCCCTTTAGGCCATGTCAGGGGAGAAGAACAAGGCAGCAGCAGATTATGAATGAACTTACATGTGAAGTGTTCAAGCTGCATTTTTCTCTTACTGGAAATGAAGTCTCCTCTATTAGAATAGGCAAGACATCTGAAATTTCAATAAAAGGAATTCATTAAACATGCTCATTATCAAAACTGAGGCCAGGTAAACAATACCATATCTAACACAGAAATCTTTACCGAGAGAACAATGATGGTTGGTCTCATCAAAGCTTGGCTTAATCAACTCAAAACATGCAATGTTGACTGGTACATTGGTGCTTCCACCTCCCATCCCTGATAAGAATGGTTTCTCCTGGAAGTAACCGTGTCTTAAAATAAAGCATTTGCAAAACAAACTTTGACAAAAAAGGCTATAAAGATGACATAACAAATAAGAAAAGCTCTCTTTTAATTTCATTTGAATGTGAGACTGATATGATTTTGAATTCCATTCTAAGTCAAGGCTATAAAGATGGCACTTTACCATTAGAATTTAAAAGGGAAATCAATATACAATTTGCTAATTTGTAGAGATAAAGAATTTCTATTGAAAATTGAGTACTGATTTTCAAAATCAATTCAAGAAAAGAAATCATAATAATTAGAATCATAACTAGGAATTAGGCAACGCAAGATGATCTAGGTTACCATAGCCATGGTAAAAATAAATAAAAATCCCATTCGACAAGAAACTAACGGAAATGCTTATATATAAAAAAATGAAGAGAAAGCAAGAATTGAAGGTAATCTATCTTCCTTTTACTACATTTCCGCTGCAACCAAACAAGAATTTGTGTTTTGTGAATGGAAAAAGCAATGAAAGATGAACTAGATCATAACGGCCATGAAATTTCTGCTATTGATATGCAGTTATAAGGAAATTTGAAAGAAACCGGAGAAAATGCAACAGATTTAAAGTGTAAAATTCCTCTATTATTTTTCCTACAAATCAAGCCAAGACTCTCCTTTTCAAAAAGAATTAAAGAAGCTTAATCCAAAATTAGAAACTTAATGTCCAAAAACAGCTCCAATTCCATAACAGAAACAGAAAAAACTCTAAGAGCTACACATTCCAAAAAATTTAAAGAAAAAAACGAGAAAAAGAAAACTCACCTCCTCGATCGATTTAGCGGCCATTGCAGGAAAAAGAAAAAGAGCAGCAGAGAATTATTTCAGACAGAAAATCTCTGAAAGTTTCAAAGGTGCATTTTCTATTAACATTAAGAATTCTCCATAGCTGAGAAGGCAAGCCTATTTCCCAGAAAAGGCTCGTGATTACTACAAATCTGCACCATATTACAATATTATATTAAATCTATGATAAAAATAATTAATACATGTAATATAATTATATAAGGGATAAATTACACCGACGGTCATTCAACTTTGATTTAGCTGATAAAATAGTCATTTTGATTTCAATTCAATCAATTAATTTAAAAAAAAATAACAAATCAATTACTAATATTATTGAAAAGTGACAAATGAGTCACCCATTAACATTTTCTATTATAAGCCTGACAAGATAGGTGACATGGTTAGTCAACTTGCCACGTTGGACGAGGTCAATCACTTAACTTTCAAAAAAATAATAAATCAATCACTAACCTTATCGAAAAATGAAAATCAGTCACCCATTAACATCGTTATAGAAAAATTGCAAATCAATTACTTATTAATATTTTTCGTTATAAGCTTAATGGGATAGGTGACGTGGCCAATAGACTAGCTGATGTGGTCAGTTAACTTGTCACGTTAGACGAGACAAAGTTGAGTGACTTTTTTTTTTGTTCTTCATTTTTTTGTTTTTTTAATAAATTGCCAATATTTTTACTTTTTGCTTAAATGACCCTTACATATATTTTGGGTTCGAAATAACGTGGTGGCTGGTTAAATGTTAGGTCACTTTTTTGTTACATCTGTAACAGAAAATGGTTAGTAGGATTGATTTATTACTTTATGAAAGTTTGGTGATTGAATTGAAATCAGGGTGACTATTTTATCAGTTGCATTAAAGTTGAGTGACTGTTGGTGTAATTTACCCTTATATAAGAATATTACTCTCTAGATGACACGTGGGGAGCACGAAACAAAAAAAATGAACTTACTTTAAATTTAAAAGAATTATAGAAAATTTAAATAAAATAAATTTTTATTTATCTCTTAGAAACGAGTGAATAACCTAAAAAGATCTGGTAATTTTTTAAAAAATTACCAGATCAAATATTTTTTTTAAAAAATTATGGGATTAGATCGATTTTACGAAAACGATTTCAGCTCAGTTAATTTGCAGAAAAACGCTTTTAGCTTGGAACATTTTTCTTGTGTTCTTTTTTTAGGGTTAGAGTTTTATTTTTTTAAGTATGGTTAGGGTTTTGTTTTTTAAAGTTTAAGTTTTTTAAGTTTTTTTTTATATTTTTTAAGTTTAAAGTGTAGGGGTTTTTTTATATATCTTAAGTTATATATATATTATAATTTTTTGAGATGTAAAGTTACTAATTATTTAATTTAATGTTACACCTATCGTATATTCGAATTATTCGAATTGTAAAATTCAATTCGATTCAAAATCGAAACTCCAACTACTCTGTTTGATTAAATCTTAGTTTTTAATTTTTTTCAATTTTTTAATGCAACTGATTTTTTATCCTTATTTACAATGCATAATTTTTGAACATTCAGATAGGTTGAATGCATTATTTTTTCTAGTGCATTATTTTCGAACATTGAGATCGGTTTAGAAAATACGTCCTAGGAATCTTGAGATATCTGATGGTTGAGTGGGGAAAATTTTAGAGTTGAAATTGCTATAGGGAAAAACAACCGACACATCTCCCAATACAATATCACCAATACAGATGACCCCCAATTGAGATCGCCCACTTCTCTAAAGTCGACAAGTTTTAGAAGCCACCTTAAATGGACAAGATTTCATGACTTATTAGGCATTAGGAGACCTCCAATAATCAAAAGGATGTATGCCCAAGCATGTTGTTCTCTTTAGACTTCAGTTGAATCCTCATCGAACCCACCGAAATTTCTTTTTAACCAATTCATATCTATTCAGGCTCCATAAATCGTTTCCAGAACCCTCCATAAAAGTTGCTCACATACGTCTCTCCAATCAGCTGCGTGAACTAACCCAGTCACTACTAGCCCATCCACCGGTAACCTGAGCTGTAACTGTACGTCCTCTAGAGTGATAGTACACTCGCCATATGGAAGATGGAATGTGTGTGTCTCGGGTCTTCACCTTTCCACTAATGCTCTTACAAGTGTGGGGTCCAATTTACACCCCCGACCAATAATGGTCACGTGCAAAAATTTGGCATCTCGCAAGTAGGGTTTTTTTAAAGGTGATGGAGAAACGAGTAGATTACGAATATACGTCTCCAAAATTTGATCTTTCGCCTATATATAAAAAAACACATACAAGATATTAAATTCCAATATAACAAGAAAATATTTAAATTAAATTACATTAAATACAATAAAAAATTCTTATCATTTGCAATTGATTGACATAAATGTGCTTGCCATCCAAACGGACTATAGATTGTGTCATTGTTAGTTTTAGAAAACACGAAATAAATTATAATAAAAAAATATTTTATGAAAATCTTAAGACAATTTTAACAAAAAAATAGAGAGTTGAGAGAAATAAATTTTAAGTGAGAAATTAAGAGGGAATTGAGAGAAATTTGAGAAAGAGTTGAGAATATGAGAGAGAGCTGAGATTGAATTAAAGAAAAAATAAAATGGGGGGTTATACAGAAAAAATAAAATGGTCGTTGTGGGGACCAACGACTAATTAAATAGTCGTTGGAGAAAATAGTTGTAGGGGTGAGTGATCGTTGGGGGAAATCGTAAAATCAAAGTATAGTCCCATAATTTTTTTCAAAAAAAGGCTTAATTTGGTTATTCTTTTATTAAAATTTTCAGTATTTTTAGGTTATTCACTCTTTAAAAATAACTAATTTAGGGGAAAATGTCAAAAAAAAAAAGGCAAAATAGGTTTTTTTTTTAAATTAGAGAAATATATCGATTTTGAAGAGAGAGTGTGGAAGCATATCCAGTTGGACGCGTTTCTGCACAGTTGGAGGAAAGCACGCCCAGCTGGATTTGAGAGAATAGAGAGATTTGGATTTGAGTGAAAAGAGTGGAAATGACCTGGGTTTATACAGAAAAAAGTTACTGTTGGGCCATTTATAAATTTACCGTTGGCCAGATTTGAAATTTGATCATTGGGAATTTACTATTGGAGGAAAGCAAGCACAACTAGACTTGCTTTCCTGCATACTCAAAGGAAATCGCGTCCAGCTAAGCGTGCTTTCCTACCAACTGTGTTGGACGCATTTTCATACACTCTCTACAAAATCAACCTATTTCCCTATTTTTTTTATTTAAAAAAGCTTATTTTTCCAAATATCTTTTTTAGACATTTTCCCTAAATTAACCTTTAGAAACACTATTAAAATTCAAAAATCTAATACAATATAATTTTTTTATTGTAACGCCCCAAAATTTCTAATGTCTGTTTTTGAAATATTTTGACATAAATTGTGTATCAGTTTCAGTGGTTAAGTGTTCTGGGTATGTGTGAGAGGTCCCAAGTTCAAGCCCTAGCTTTAGCAAATTTTGTATATTTTTGGAATTAAGCCCTATCTCTGTTCAGTGGGCTTATATAAGTTTCTCTGTTAGATCATATCAGAATGAGCCTGCTGGTTCGAGTTGTAAGGAGTTAGAGTGTTGGAGGTCTTGTGTTTGAATCCTTGCATGAGCGTGGATATTATTTTTGCCCAGTTTCCTGATAGAGTCTTATTGGAATTGGATTCTGTAGGAGTTGTGAGTAGTGGGGATTGAGGGAGTAAATTGAGGGTTTGGGGATTATTATTATTATTATTTCTTATTTTTAATTCTATTTTCAATTTTCCCCAAATTCCTCCATCCTTTTGATATTCTGTTCCCCACCATTTTGTCGAAATTTCCTTTGAATTTCCCCTCCTCCTTCTTCTTTCATTTTCCTAATCCCTTTTTTCTTTTTGCTACGTGAATTGCACTCATGCGGGTTCGGTAAGTTCTCTTTCTTTTTCTTCGTAATCAAGTAACGAGGAAACAGGAATTCGATTTTCTTTTTCTGCAATTGTTAGTGTAGGAGAAGGCCTTGAATAGTAAATTTCGCTCATTTTGTCTTAACGGTGTTAAAGGGGGCTTTTTGTCGGTGGTAAGTTGAGTTTCTATAAGTTCGTTAATTCGTTAATTAGTTGCTAAATCGATGTTGGGTACTCTGGTTATAGGTTCTGGTGGTCTCAGGATTACGGTAGCTACAAAAATGAACTAGGTGTGTACCCAAAATGCAAAAAAACGAGATTCGACAAAAGCCGAAAAACCCCATTGTCAACGCTACACGGCCATGTGGTAGGCCGTGTGCTATGACACGGCTGTGTGATGGCCAGAGTGTGGCCGTGTGAGCCACACGGGCTAGGCCAGATTGGGCGTGTGGGCCTACACGGGTACGCCACATGAGCCTGTGATAATTGGGCCAGGCCGTGTGATCTACACTGGCAATGCTAATCTGGGCGTGTGGGCCACACGCTCGTGTGGCTCATTGTACTGAAATTTTTTGTAGGGTCACACGGGTTATCCTAATCGACTGTGGGCCTACCGTAGGGTCGGTAAATGCTATCTAACCTATAACCAAATGATTTGTTAGACTGAAATATGGTTATAAGCATGCCTATGTTTGTTTATCTGCTAACTATTTGTGAAAGCATGATAAGCATGATTTATCTATTAATTCTGTATGCATGTTCTGTTACTGTAATTGGGGTGGGATGATGTATATTGGAGGAAGTGTTCTGAAAGGCAGATTATGCCTAATATCTGGCAGCACGGCTGCATTATATTTGATATGTGCCGTATCAGTACAGCGTGGTGTGTAGGGCTGGGTGGGTGTTTTAAACCCCACATGGTGTGCAGGGATGGCCGGAGATGGTGTGTAGAGGATGGGGGTAGGATTCTGATATCTGATTTGCATATCTGAAACTGTGTCTGCATTTGAAATGGGCCAGGTCCGAATCTGTATCTGCATCTGACATGGGCCCAGGCCCGAATATAAATATATCTGATTTGTGATATTCTGTATGTGTACATGCTTAACTCTGCTGAGTTACACTACGTAAACTCACCCCTTCTCTGTTTGTCAGTACATGTAACCCATAGTCTTAGGTGGATCAGTGCAGCAGAGGACTCGACGATGACTACCTATTTTTACGATTCTATTTTGTTTTATGGTTATTAAGTTTTGACGTTGAGGTTGTATTTTCTAGGACCCTAAACTCTTTTAAACTGTTTGATGTTGGTTTTGGGTTTTTGGTTTTTAATTATTTATAGTTGCGATGGTTTATCAAAAGTAAGGGTTTTCTAAAATTTTGGATGGATTTTCTAGATACAACAATTTTAAAAGCTTTCGCTACAAATACTTTTTACCTATAAATGATTAAATGAAAGAAAGCTTCGAAATTAATAATGGCGATAAAGACTAATGAACTAGAAAGGTTTTAACTTAAAGTCAATGGTTTATCAACCTATTTCAGGTGACACTTTCGGATACAGCCATAACGTCTAGGCCGAGTTTGGGGTGTTACATTTAGTGGTATTAGAGCGAGGTTGCAAAACTCGGCTGTGAATTTTGGGTTCCAAAATCTTGTTTTCTAAAAGTATTTGGTTTTAAAATGATTTGAGTAAAATAAGCAAGTATGTGGTTCACCAAGTCTCCGGCGCCGATCCTGTAAGTATTTCTATACTTAGTTAAACTGTTCTGAAACACTATAGTTAGTACTCTCTGAAACTGTAGTGAAACGAATAAAGACTGGAACTCTCGAAAACATTATTGAACCTCTGATACTTATTACATAAAATATTTGTTAATAAATATTGAAACTGATGCATAAAATTCTTAATGTAGATAAAACTCTGAAATTATAATGAGTGCACAAGGTATCCGTGGATTTGGTACTTGAGGCGGAGGTAGAGGCCGTAGGGGGCTCAAGCTGAGTCCTCATCTCTGGGCAACATGCGAATCTGGACACTAGTGAGACACCTGTGTTGTAACAGCCCGATTTAGGGGCTAGTCAGAATAGTGATCTCGGGATCACTAATCTGAGATTTGAGAAATTTATTTCCATGTTATATTATGAGTTAGAGCATGATAGTATATGTGCATAAGAATTTTGGTATTTAAATTTTAGAGATTTCATGTTTAATCGCGAAAAAGGACTAAATCGCATAAAGTGTGAAAGTTCCATTCTATAAGCTAAAAGTACCAAATAACCATAGATGGAAAATTGGGGGTCTTTAAAGGGAAATTAGACCCCCCAAAATTGGCTTGGTCGGCCATGGATTTAAAAGGGGACAAGAATTGACCAAGTTGGTCAAAGTTGGTGGTGGTTGGTGGACTAAATTATGAGTTTAATATTAGAATAAAAGAAAGGATGATGTCCATCTTTTTGCTCATCCTTCTCCATCGAAAATAGCAAGCAAATAGGGGTTTTTGGAAGTTCAAAATTTCAGCAAGCTCTCATCCATTCAAGTAAGTGATCTAGTGATCTTTTCTTGAAAATAATTGTACTTTTGAGACCCCTAAGGCTTAAGCTTTCAAATGAGGGGACTATTGTGCAATATAGTAAAGAGCTTAAAGTTTTGCCATGAGAACTATCTTAGTTATTTGTTGCATTTTTATGGAAGAAATTGAGTCTTAGTTGTTAGATAAACAAGTTTTGTGAAAGCTGTTATCTTGGAAACACCTAACTGGATTTTGATGAAAAGATTACAATTTGTAGTAAATATGGGAAATGTTGAGTTTTAATGATAGCAATAAGAGTATCAATGTTCACCTAGGCTTGTAGAAGGTAGAAAAATGATTAGAATTCATTTTCGAGCATAGGGGAAAAATGGTAATTTTGCCAAAGTCTAGGGGCAAAATAGTAATTTTAGCCAAAGCATGATTATTGAAATGCTTTTATTGACATGATGATTAAAATGAGTTAAACTGTTATTATAGATCAAGAAATACGAAGCCCGGATCGAAACTGATGCAAGAACAAAGTCGAGGACTAAATTTGCATAGCTACATACATTTTGGATACCAAGGTAAGTTTGTATGAAATAGAGTTCTACTTGTATTCTCATTCAATTACTTATCTTGTTATATAATGTATACTATTTCTATAAAGTAAAATTATTGATATTATAATGAGAAAGGTAAATGAGAATATGTATGAGAAAGTCCCAGTTGAAGTCTCGGAATAATAAGGATACTATTATACAACATGTGATAAGAAAAGTCCGTGTAGGACCATGTCAAGACATGGCAACAGCATAAGGCAAGGTTATCATGTAAGTCCATGACAAGTCATGGCATTGAAAGATTATTATGAGGCAAAGGTTCCATGTAAGTCCAAGCCAAGGCATGGCATTGGAAAAAATATAAGGCAAAGATGTCATGTAAGTCCATGTCAAGACATGGCATTGATAAGTTTCATAAGGCAAGGATACCAAGTAAGACATGTCAAGACATGGCAATGGTAAGTTTCTTAAAGAAACACACAAGGAAGGTCTCGTATAAGACCATGTCTGGGATATGGCATCGACACCAAGTTAAGAGATCCCATGTAAGACCATATCTGGGATATGGCATTGGCATCATGAGGCGATCCCATGTAAGACCCTGTCTGGGACATGGCATTGGCATCGAAATACATGTTTGATGAGATTGAGTAACCTCAATTATTCCGGGAAATTTAATGGGTAAAAGAGCTAAAGATGAAAGAGGCAACAAGAAAGTCAAATAAGTAAAGATAGTACTAAGTTAAGTCGTACAAGGTTAATATAAGCATTTTTGTTTATGTTAAGAGAGGTGAAAGTTGAGTTTACTTTTGCATCAGCAGAGTGTACTAATCTATGTGACCAAGTGACACAGGTACCATGATTATAAGGCAAGTATGAAATTATTATGTATCATCTGAGGAGTAAGTAAGTCATGCACTTGAGTTTTATGTTGCTCTTAACTTGAAATGGAGGAGTTATAATAAGTTAATATTTTACTATATGAGTTTCATACAAACTTACTAAGCTATATGCTTACCTTTTTTATTGCTTTTCCTCCTTGTAGTATTGCAAAGATAACTCCAGGAACGTGGACGTCGGAGTTCGGAAATCACACTATCGACATCACTTTGGTATAACAATTTAGACTTATTTTGAGTATGGCATGTATAGGACTCGAGTATTTTGTTAAGTTGTAATTGTTAGTCAAAGTGTTGGCTATGTAAGTTATTAAGTCATCTTGTAAATGGCCTTAAGAGTTGGGCAAATACTTGGCAAATTCTTTTGTTCAATGAAGAGGAAATTCATGAAATATATGTCCTTCTAATTATCTTTTATTTTGGAGTGAGTTCTTAGTCTTGCTTTTGGGATAGGAGTTGTATTGTTTTGAATGAAAATATGTATGTGTTCATTGTAGGGTGGTTTAAGGCTTGGTAAATAGCCTGCAAATTTTCTACAAGGGTAGACACGGGCGTGTGTCTAGACCGTGCAAGAGGCACAGTTTGCACAAGGGTGTGTGCCCAGGCCGTGTGAAGTCTGCAACTTACACTCAAAATTTAAATCGCCACACGGCTGAAGTACACGGGCGTGTGTATAGGTCGTGTGGATAAGTTATAATGCCAAGGTTTGGCACACGGGCTAGTGCCACAGGTGTGTCAAGACCTGTGGTTTTAGTCAAATTCGAACACGGTTGGAAGACACGGGCATGTCTTAGGGGCACACGAGCGTGTCTTTAGACCAACACAGGCGTGTGGACCCTGTCTTATTGAAAAGTTTCTCGAGTTCATAAAAGTTCCCGAAATAGTTCCCAAACCTTTATGAGGTATGTTTAGGGCCTCTTAGGTCGAGTATGTGCAAGTGATGGGTTTAAATGAAATTTTATAACCCTATTCGATGCGTGTAAGTAGAGTTAGTTAAGTGATGCCTCAAACTTGATTTAGGCTTAAATGCGGGTATGGTGTGTTACATGTGTCACCTGCTACTGAGACTGTCCCAAGCCATGCTGAGGATATTAGAGAGGGTCACTGGACCCAATTCTAGAACTGGGGGCCGAGGGTCGGTAATTGAGCGACTCCAGTTGAATGGAGTTGAGTTATTTAGCGGTGTCACAAGAGTCGCCCCTAACGTGGTTGAGTATTGGCTGGAGGTGTAACAGCTCGTTTTAGACCCTAGTCGGAACAGTGGTTTCCAGACCACAAATCGGTGGTTAGAAAAATATTTTAATATTATTTTTTGTTTTTACAGTATGTGATTGAGTATGTGTGAAAATTCTGTGTGAAAATTTTATCGATTGTGTGCTTAATTTGCAAAAATGACTTAATCGCATAAAATGCAAAAACTGTGTGCTGATTGTTAAAGTGCTTATTTGGCATGGCTTTTTAAATGAGGAGTCCTTATGTGGTAATTAGACCTTTGATAGTGGAGATGGACAAAAATGAGCTTATATTAGTTGAAATTAAATGTTATATTTTAAGGGCAAAATGGTAAAATGTCAATTAAGTTAATATTAATAAAAAACATGAAATTAGTGGCATTAGTGTTCATCTTCCACCGAAATTGAGAAAGAAAATAAGTGTTTGAAGCTTCTTTAATTTCGGCACATTCATAGCTCAATCGGGTATATGTTTTTGATCTGTTTTTAATGATTTCTACGTTTTTGTGGTCGTTGCTTTGTGTTCTATCAAACCCATGCTTTAATTTTAGAATTTGATGAAGATTTGGAGATGTGCCATTGATAAATATGTGAGCTTTGTGATGCTAGTTGGTGGAATATGAAAGTTTAATGTTGGGTTAACATAGTTTGTATTTGAATTTTTGATGAAATTGGCTATTTTGGGCTAAATTGTGAAAATGAGAAGTTAGAGGACTAAAATGTGAAATAAATGAAATATGTGGGCTTGTATGAGCAAAAAGAAAATTTGGCTAGGAATGTGAAGTGAAATTATATGAATTTGATGATTTTATGAAATAGGGACTTAAGTGTCGAAATGTGAAAATGTGAGGGCTATTTTGTAAAATGCCCTAAATATGTGTGTTTGGACTAAAGTGAATTGTTTGGTGATTGAATGAGCTAAATTTGAATATGTATAGATCAAGAAAAGAGGGATTTGGATCGAGATCGAGGCAAAGATAAAGTACTCGATTAATCGACTTGTTTTGTTATTTCGACGTCCGAGGTAAGTTCGTGTATAATATGAATCGTTTAAATTCATATCTATGTGTTATGAAATGAATGAATGTATGATTATTGAATTAGAAATGCTATATGTGGAATTGAGAAATGTGGCACTAAGTGTGCGTAATTAGAATTGAGACAGAGGTGAATAACACTGTGTGTGCGTAGTAAAGGAAGCCTCGGCTATGTCGATTGGCACTGTGTGTGCGATACCGAGTTAAATTCGATTAAATGTAAAGGCACTAAGTGTGCGATGATATTTAAGCTTCAGTTAAGAAACTTGGCACTAAGTGTGCGATTAAATCGAATGAATAATGAAGAGTGATCGAAGTGTAGTATTGAGCATTGAATAGCAAGAATGTATGATAAGTAAGTGATGGCAAAGGTATGTTCGGAACCTATGTGGTTGATGATATCATTTATGGATAAATGAATGGTTGTATAAGCATTTGGCTAGAAATGATATTGTGTTTAGTTGTGAATTTATCTAAGTGATGGTTTATTTTGTATATTGATATTGTATTGTTGAATTATATGTATTATATAACGAACTTACTAAGCTTTAAAGCTTATTGTGTGAAGTTTTCTCTGTTTTACAGTGTATTTAAAGCTAGCTCGGATCCGGGGATCGTCAGCGACTCAATCACATTATCGACTATCTAATTTGGTACTTTTGGAAATTGTACATATTTGGTATATGGCATGTATAGGCTAGTAATTATGGCATGTTTTGAAGTGTATAAGTCTTGCCATGTGATTTGGCTTGGTAGTTTGATGGTTTGGTATATGTTTTGGACATGTGAGAAGAATGATTTATAAGTGTATGTGGGTGTTCTATGTGTGTGATCATTATTGCATAAATTAACAATATGGAAATGGTATGTTTCATAATGAATTGGTAAGGAGTGAATGATGAATAGATTATGAAATTTGGGGATGTGAAATTTAATACTTTAGATGGACTTATTTAAGTTGAATTTGAGTATGGAAATAAATGGTGTAGTTGATGATTAATTGGTGCATATATTGGTATGTTTTGTGTAACACCCCTAACCCCTATCCGTCGCTGGATTAGGGTTGCAAGGTATTACTGGACATAACACAGATCAGGACAGACATTTACTATTTTTTTTCTTCGTAATTCAATCACATCAATAATCATACATTTTATATTTAATAACAATATCACACAACTTATAAATCAAAACACATTCAAATATTTATTATACGTATAGTTCACTTAACCAACTAAAACCCAATCATGCTTCACTACTTAAGATTCATAAGCAAATCATGCTTTAAAATTTTAAGCATGTCAATATCAATTATTTATCCACATATTAGAAATAACTAATGTGCAACAAAGCCATGTTACATGTACTTAATACATATAAGGTTCGAACTATATGACTTCAATAGTATTGGCATTTGCTTCCTGAATACATGTTCGAACATATATCCTTACATTTCATGCATCGAATAAATGTCAATACAATTATCTCATAGACTAACTGTTAATCATATCATTTTTATAAATTTCTGTACATGCACATATTAAAAACATAACAACCATATTACATGGCCTAGTTTTTATTTTGTTCTTATTCATATATGCGGCATTAATTAATATAATACCATAACCGAACACATTATATACAATTACTTAAGTCATAGAATAATGCACGATATTTAACCACATAATCTACTAGCATATTATATGCACATACACTGTACGAAATATGTAATCACCATTACAGTGATATTCGAATAATAATAATTACTAAACAAAAACCCTTTTTGCTTAATAGGATACCTACTTTTAGTAGATTTAACAAGTCATAACATAAAGCTTAATGACCAAGATCATAAGTAACACACACAATTATTTAACCTTTCAAAGAACCAAAAACATGCATATTTTCCATTTACAAGCTTGCGTATATGTATACACAATTGAGCCATTTCTGAATGTCCATATTTCATTATCACTACAAAGCTAGTCATTATATATTCGGTATTGTATATGTATCATCCAATCCATAGTATATTTATATAATGCTATAAACCAAATATCATGCTTATCATTTTAGGCCATCTCCTTAGCCTAATATACATATACACTTAAATTATCATTTCTAAACCAAATTACCCATTTAAAACATGCCATTTCAACTCAATAACAAAACCACAAACCTTAATCCAATACACACTCGAACATATAATCATTCTTTTACCCCATTAATAAGCCGAAATATAGATAGTTTCCAACCTTCATATGCATATTTCAATTTATATGTCATAACCCAAACTCATTGAAATACCAAATCCAAACATACCACACATATTATATATATATATATATATATATATGTAACACATAACCAAAATCACTTAACATTATTTATCTTACTAAAATACATCAAACATACCTCATTTACCTTATTGCCGAAACACATGAATAAAACACCACCATATATATATATATGCCATACCATGTGATATGCTATCCATATAAGATTAAACCATGACCAAAATAAACTTAAGCCATAATTAAACCAAAACCAAACACAAGTAAGGAAATTAAGCCATTTTCGCATGGCTTTTATACATACACTTTCGAATTAAACTAACTCCAAAGCTAGCCTATACATGCCATAGTTTCAAAAAAGAATTTCAGCTTATAAAATACCGAAGTTAGTCGATAGTGTGATAGACTTTGCTGACGATTCCCGAGCTCGTAACTTGACTCCAAAATCTATAAAACAGAGGTAAACAAGAAAACACACACAATAAGCTATTTAAGCTTAGTAAGTCTTAAGCAAAAACATATATAACAACAATTACATATTAACAATTTGTTAATAAAGCCAAATTTGCATAATATCAAATACAAGTTATCATTTACTAATAGATCACATTTTAACCTCACATACATATGTCATATGGCCGAATATAATCAATCATATACATATATAAATTTTCACTTTTATTATTACAAACACATCAATAGGCCGAATCACTTATATGTTCAAATATTTTAACACATAATTCATAGTCACATAACCTTTTATCATTTCAATTAACCAACTTACCTTATTTTCATATAAACAAATAACTAACACATACCTGAACCTGTAATTCAATTTCACATTCGGTCTTTACTTCATATTGCCCGTTGAATCGTTCAGAATTAAAAAGGATACGCAGATAGTCGAAAGGCTCGTACAATGACAGCGTCCCAGACGTGGTCTTACATGTAATCACATATCGATGCCACTGTCCCAGACAGGGTCTTACACGAATCAAATACGATGGCAATGTCCTAGACATGGTCTTACACGTAAATACAAGTCGATGCCAACGTCCTAGACGTGGTCTTACATGAAAACACATATCGAAAATTCTATGTCATGACATATGTATCCTAACTATTCCTAGGGTTCGTACGGGGCTTTCGGACATTGAAACTTGATCGAATCGAACTCAAAATATATCTCCCTTGCTCAAATCACATTCGGCCAACACAAAATTAAATTCAAAAAAATTCATTTATCATATAACATATATATTATCAAATTTAACAACATTTATGTGCTTATAGACTTACTTCGGATGTTGTCGGACGGTATAATCGACTATTCGATTACTTTCGATTTCCCCCGATCTAATTCCGTTTTCTTTCGTTCTTGATCTAAATAAATTTAAATTTAACTAATTTAATCACACATTCGTTCAATTTAATCCAAAAACACTTAAATGGGCAAATTACCATTTTGCCCCTGACATTTTACACTTTTTGCAATTTAGTCCCTATTGCATAAAACACAAAATACACAAAATTTCACATCACCATAGCTAGGTCGAAGATCACCCATGCCCTTACAAGTCCATACATTTCATTTATTTTACATTTTAGCCCCTTAAAAATTTATTTTCACAATTTAGTCCAAATTACTCAAATTCATCAAAAATCCAAAGACAAAACATGATAATTTAACACATATCTTTAATATTTCATCCTCAAACAAAAAAAATCACAAGCTTTCATTAATTCCAAAACACAAAATCATCATCAAATTAAAAAATTAAGTCATGGGCTTTGAAGATAACTTAGCAACGATCTCAAAAACATAAAAATTATCAAAAACCGAGCTAGATACGTACCTTAATCAAGATAAACAAGTGCCGAAACCTAGCTTGTTCTATTCTTTTTCTTTTCTTTCACATTCGGCTAGTTGAAAAAGATGAGAATGTCTTTTAATTTGTGTTTTGTTTTATTATAATGATATTATTAACTTAATTACTAAATTAACCTTTTAATTGATATATAAAACATATATATATATAATAAGGTCATTTTTGTCCATTGCCGTCCACTAACCTTAATAGTGGTCTAATTTCCTATTAAGGACTTTATATTATAAAGACATTAGCAATTTAGCATTTACACATTAATTAGCCACTTTTACATTTTACGTGATTAAGTCCTTTTCTCAAATTAAGCACACAAACAATAAAATTAATTCACGAAACTTTCACACATGTAAATTCACACATAATCAACACATAAAATAATATTAAAATATTTTTTAGACTCAAATTTCTGGTCCCGAAACCACTATTTCGATTAGGGTCAAAATTGGGCTGTTGCATTTTAATTGCCATTTGAAGTATAAATGCATATGGTTTGATGCTTGTAGGTGATCCTAAGTGTGGGTGGCAAGTTTGGCATTAAAAATGGCCTATAATTGCCCACACGGTTGAGCACACAGGCGTGTGGCTCGACCGTGTCCTTCGTGGTTGTCTTTCAAAACAAGTCAGGCTCGCACACGGGCTAGACACACGGGCGTGTGACTGGCCGTATGATGCAAGTCAGTGTCGACCACGGGTGAGGCACACGGGCGTGTCTCAGGCCGTATGGACAAGCCAGTATATATGCCCTGTTTTGCCACGACTTGGACACACGGGCGTGTCCGAGGCCGTGTGCCATGTGACCTCTGCAGCTTTGAAAAATGATTAATTTTCTGAAATTTTTGTAGGTGTTCGAATTAGTCTCAACCCCTTTCTAACACGTGTTTAAGGTCTCGTAGACCTCATTAAGAGACTATATGTTTATATTTTGATATGTTTGGATGATGATTGACTTTGTGTTGTAAAATGATTTATAAATTTTTCGAATTGTTTGGTAATGCTCTTAATCGCTAAACCAAAAACGGTTACAGGTTAGGGGTGTTATAGGAGGCCACTGTGAGGATTATGAATGATCTGGACTGTACCCCCGAGCAGAAATTGAAGGGTGCAGTCTCCTTGCTTCGTGATGAGGCTTACCAATGGTGGTTGACGGTTAAGGAGGGCACTCAGCCGGATCGTTTGACTGGGGAATTCTTTAAGACTACATTTCAGAGCAAGTATGTGAGGGCTAGCTACGTCGATGCTCACAGGCGTGGTTTTCTGAATCTCACGCAAGGTGACCAATCTGTGGCCGAGTATGAGGCCGAATTTCTAAGACTGAGTCGCTATACTTGAGGTATGGTTGCATCGGGATATGAGAGGTGCGCTCATTTTGAGGATGGGCTGAGAGATAATCTGAGGGTTTTGATTACTCCACAGAGGGAGCGTGAGTTTTCTGTTTTGGTAGAGAAGGTAAAGATTGCTGAGGATGTTAAGCGTGAGGAGCACTAGAACAGAGACCGTGAGAGAGGTAAGAACAAGAGGGATTTAGAGCCGTCGAGTTCTATGCAGAGGCCTAAGAAAAAGGCCAGATCTGATGGGCCGGTTAGAGTGGGGGCTCCTGTTGCTTTAGTTGGGTTGTAGCCTTATGGAGATTGTGGTAGGTGCCATTTGGGTGAGTGTTGGAGGAGGATTGAGGCCTGTTTGAAATGTGGGTCATTAGAGCACCGCATTCGGGAGTGTCCATCGAGGGCTGATCAGGTGCAAGCTTCGACATCAGGTCCCACGCAGCCATAAAGAGTAGTTCAGCAACCACCTAGGGGTCGTGGTCAGGGTAGGGGTGGTAATGGTATGGGCCGAGGACAGAGAGCACCGAGTAGAGGTGCTGGTCAGACTGAGGCGAGACAACCTGTTTTGGTGTATGCTGCATGTTGTCGAGAGGACGGGGATGCTCCTGACGTCATCACTGTACGTTCTTTATATTTGATGTACCTTACCTTGCTATGATAGACATAGGATCTACTAATTCCTATATAGCCTGTTCTGTTTCTGAAAATCTAGGGTTATCGGTTGAGAGTACTTCTAGTGAGGTTATTGTGATAAGTCCGTTGGGGCAGTCTATTTAGGTTAGTAAACTGTATAAGGATGTCCCATTAGTGGTGTAAGGGGAGATATTTTTGGCTAATTTGATGGAGCTTCAGTTTAGGGAGTTCAACCTGATTCTGGGTATGGATTGGTTGGTTAAGCACCGAGTTAATATAGACTGTGTGACTAAGAGGGTTATTCTGAGGACCAAGGATGATGTGGAGGTGGTGATGATTGGTGAGCGTTGTGACTATTTGTCGCATGTGATATCCATACTGGTAGCTGAGAAACTGGTCTTGAAAGGTTGTGAGGCATACTTGGCCTATGTAAGTGTTTCAGATTCTGGGGACTTTTTTGTTGGGAACATCAGAATAGTAAAGGACTTTCTGGATCTCTTTCTTGAGGAGTTACCAGGATTACCACTGAATCGAGAAGTGGAATTTGGGATAGAGCTTCTTCCAGGTATAGCTTCGGTGTCCATCGCTCCTTATCATATGGCACCGAAGGAGCTTGCAGAGCTTAAGGCTCAACTACAATAGTTGTTGGACCGTGGTTTCATTCATCCTAGTGTGTCTCCGTGGGGAGCACCAGTCCTGTTTGTTAAGAAAAAGATGGGACCATGAGGATGTGCATCGGCTATCGGCAGTTGAACAAGCTGACTATAAAGAATAAGTATCCGCTTCCAAGGATCGATGACTTGTTTGATCAGTTTCGAGGGGTTTCAGTGTTCTTCAAAATTGATCTTCGATCTGGGTATCATTAGTTAAGGGTTAAGGATGCTGATATTCATAAGATTGCATTTAGGACTCGTTATGGACATTACGAGTTCCTAGTTATGCCATTCGGTTTGACGAATGCACTGGCTGCATTTGTGGATTTGATAAACCGAGTGTTTCAGCCCTATCTGGATCAGTTCGTCGTGGTCTTCATCGACAACATTCTGGTATACTCTAAGATTAAAGATGAGCATGATGAGCATCTTAGAGTAGTGCTTCAGATTCTTCTTGAGAAACAACTCTACGCTAAATTCAGCAAGTGTGAGTTTTAGCTATGTGAAGTGACTTTTCTAGGGCACGTAGTTTCTACTGAAGGGATTCGAGTCGATCCCAAGAAGATTGAGGCTGTGTTGGATTGGAAACAACCCAAGAATGTGTTTGAAATTCGTAGTTTTCTGGGTCTGACGGGATATCATTAGCGTTTCGTTGAGGGGTTCTCCTTGATTGCTGCGCAGTTGACTAAGCTTCTGTGTAAACGTGTTTCATTTTTTTTTGGACTGATACACAGCAATCAAGCTTCGAGAATGTAAAAATTGTTCTGACTCAGGCTCCTATTCTGATCCAGCCTGAATCCGGCAAGGAGTTTGTGGTTTACAGTGATGCATCACAGGTTGGTTTGGGATGTGTGTTGATGCAAGAGGGGAAAATTGTGGCCTATGCATCCCGTCAACTTAAGACACATGAGGCAAATTATTCGACGCATGATATCGAATTTGATGTAGTAGTCTTTGCATTGAAAATCTGGAGACACTATCTGTATGGTGAGAGGTGTATCATCTATACCGATCACAAGAGTGTCAAGTATCTCCTTGCTCAGAAGGAGTTAAATCTTAGGCAGAGTCGTTGGATTGAGCTGCTTAAGGACTATGACTGCATGATAGAGTATCATCCGGGTAAAGCTAATGTGGTAGCCGATGCTCTAAGCCAAAGAGCGATGACTGATTTGATGGCAATGTTTGCCCGCCTTAGTCTGTTTGATGATGGGAGTCTATTGGCCGAGTTGCAGGTTAAGCCGACTTGGTTTGAGCAGATTCGAGAAAAGTAGTTAATAGATGAGACTTTGGGTGTGTGGTTCCGTCAGGTTGAGAGCGGTACTAATACATATTTTGGATTGAATAATGATGGTAAATAGTATTTTCAAGGTCGAATTTGTGTGCCAAATGATTCAAATCTGAGACAGTCGATTTTGAGGGAGGCGCATAATAGTCCCTATGCTATGCATCCTGGCGGTAATAAGATGTATCGCGACCCTTGCGAGTTGTACTGGTGGCTGGGTTTAAAGTGTGAGGTTATTGAATTTGTGGCTCGATGTCTAACGTGCCAGTAGGTTAAGGCTGAGCACCAGTTGCCTTCAAGTTTATTGCAGCCAGTCAAGATTCCCTTATGGAAATGGGAACGCGTGATGATGGACTTCGTTAGTGGGTTGCCCTTGACACCCACTAGGAAGAATTCTGTTTGGGTCATCGTGGATCGGTTGACCAAGTCTGCTCACTTCATTCTGGTTCGAATTGACTATTCTCTGCAGAAGCTAGAAATCGTATGTAGATCTAAAGAGGCGTGAGATTGAGTATTCTGTGAGGGACTTTGTTTTCCTTAAGGTCTCTCTGTGGAAGAGGGTTCTGAGGTTCGATCGTAAGGGTAAGCTAAGCCTAGGTTTATTGAACCGTATTGAATTTAGAAACGTATGGGACCAGTTGCCTATTAGTTGGAGTTATCCCCTGAACTTAGGGGTGAGCAGAATCTGATTCGATTCGAAAAACTCGATAAAAATTTCAAATTTTGAATTAAATAGTTCGAGTTATTTGAGTTAATCAAGTTATTCGGATCAACTCGAATAAAAAATTAAGTTTTTCGGTTTAACTCGAATATGAATTACACAATTCGAGTTATCCGAAAATTCGAATAAGAAAAGACAAAACTACGTCGTTTTGATAAATGTTTACTTTTTTAAAAGTTAAAATTCAAAAAAATTAAGTTAAAAGGCAAAACTACATCTTTTTGATAAATGTTTACCTATTAAGTTAAGAGGCAAAATCATTATATTATTCATGTAGTTAAATAATCTTGTACTTCGTCTACAACTAGTTAAATAATCGGTCCATCTAATCGCAATATTAAGTATAAATAATAGGATTCGTTAACTCGACTCAATTTGACTCGAAAGTTTTTGACTCGATTCGATTCAATTCGAAAAAAAATTCAAATTGAGTTCGGTTGCTAAAATAAGATTTGTTAACTCGACTAAGTCGAAAATTTTTGACTCGATTCGACTCGATCCGATCGAATACTCACCCCTACTTGAACTGGACCGCATTCATGATGTGTTTCACGTCTCAATGTTGAGGCGGTACCATTCTGATCCATCCCATGTCGTCTTAGTTGAGGAGATCAAGGTTAGGCCGGACTTGACCTTTGAGGAGGAATTGGTTCAGGTTTTGGATCGCGATGTCAAGGTTTTGAGGAGGAAGTCCATTCCATTAGTGAAGGTGCTGTGGCGGAATCATAGCACTGAGGAGGCTACGTGGGAACCTGAAGATTCGATGCGTTAGCAATATCCTCGTCTGTTGAACTGGAAAGGTTTTAACTTAAAGTCAATGGTTTTTCAACCCATTTCATGTGACACTTCCGGATACGGCTATAACGTCTAGGCCGGGTTTAGGGTGTTACATTTATTCCACCATAAATGGAGTTTTTTTATTTAATTTTTAACATTATTGTTAATCTTACCTTACATTCAATTTTCATAAATCTCATATAACATAAAATATTTTTTATCATAATTATCTATTAAATTTATTTATTTTTATGAAAAAATGTATCCATTAGAAAAATAAAAATAAAGTAGCATAATAGGGAGAAAGACCACTAAACTTGAGCAATAGGCTCACCTCATACATCTGGTCCTATCGTCCGAATTCCTCATCTGCATGATAACTTTGAGCATTATCCATAGAACTGAAAAGGAAGGAAGGGGAAAGAAGTCTCATTCTGTATGATTTGCATGTAACAATGTAACAATTTGTTTTTCAATGGTGTCAAAAACAATGATTTTGAGATGATAAATTCGACGAGTAAGTCCGTATTAATTATTATCTAATTCATATGAGTCGATTATATTTTTATATGGAATTCTGGTTAGATAAATTGTAATTTATTGAACAAATAGTTTAGTATAGTGGTTTGTTCCGTAAGTCAAGTGGTTTTTCGAAATGAGGTATTGCGGAGTTATTATTTTGATATGTGAAGGTTCGGTTCAATTTTAATGTTTAGATAGTTAATTAATTAAAAAGGACTAAATTGTAAAAAGTGTAAAACTCAACTACTATTATTGTTTTAGTGCCAATTGGGTATTTAAATAAGATAGGATGGTTTAATATGCTAATTAAACCATTTCATTAGTTAGTAGATGGTAGGTAAATAGAAATGGATTAAAAATATGTGGTAATGGCATTTTTGTACTTAATTTCAAATCAAAACAAAAGAAAATAAAAGAAATTGTCATCATCTTTATGGTATTTTGGCTTGAAAACCAAATACCATTAATGGGAGAAGAAAAGAGCTTTGGTTTGCCATTTTACTTTGCATGTAAGTGTTTTTAACATTCGTTTTTCCTGAATTTTACGTTTTTGAAATCGTTGCAACTAGGTCCAGCTAACCCGTATCTCCATTTTCGAAACTATTAAAGATTTTGGATTTTGTAGTTAGTGAATTTTAGTTTTTGTTTTATTTTAGATGAAAGATTTATGATATTGATTGTTGTTTAGGATTATTTTGTAAAGGAATTTTAGTTAGTTTTTAGTTAAAGGACTCAATTGATAAACTATTAAAATTGATAGGGAATTCTTGTGAATTTGGAATAATTATAGACTGTATTTGTATAAGTGAAAATATGGTTAGCATGAGAAATTATGAAATTTTGATAAATTTGGAATTTCGGGTTTAGGGACTAAATTGAGAGAAATGTAAAAGTTTATGGAAAAATTGTAAATGCAAAATCATTTGTACTAAAGTGAATACTATATGAAATTGAGTTTAATAAATTGAAATAAATTATTTTATAGATTAAGAACAAGTAGATAACTGAGGAAAAAGAGAAAGTTGCTGAGTAGTCCATGAACCTTCACTGTCTCTCCAGTTTAGCCCAGGTAAGTTCGTATAGTTTAAATTAGAATAAAATGTAATATCATATTGGCTTGTGAGTTATGATTTTTTGAATATTCATATACACACACACATGTATAATGTTATAATCATAAAGTTAATTCAAGGTGAGAAATTTAGTTTATTTGTAAAATATTATGCGATTACTTGTATCGAGCTCGGATGAACATATGATAGGATACAATTGGCAAGCCAATAGGTTATATTGCGTGCTGTACGTGATTGACTAGTGATGAGATGATTATTCCTGACTTGTTATTGTCCACTGAATATACTGGAGTCCAGCATTTGTTGCAGACTACTGTGATATATTCACAGTGATTCTGGTGTGTTACCGGGGGCGGATGTAAAGCCTTCGGTCTTGGCACTTGGTGCCCAGTTGTGTTCCGAAGGGATGGTAGCCTATGGGCTAGGCACTTGGTGCCTAGGTATATTCTTGGTTGGTTTAGTTCATTTGAGTGTTCTAGTGTGTTCTGCATTTCTAATGGTAAATGACTTGTTATGGAATTATGTGAATGTTTGTATGATTTTTTCGATATTGTTGTGACTTGATAGTGAATGATCTCGTGTGATTGAATAAATTATTAAACTCGTACATATATATATATAAACTCACTTATTGAATTATTGTGGATGACAAGATTATTGATTATTAATCTTGCTAATGTATAATTGATCTGTTTATAATGTAAGTTTTATCGTTTCGACCGTTGAACTTACTAAGCTCAATCGAAGCTTACTCGTGTCATTCTCCTATTTCTTTGTAGATAACATTTTGTGAAATCGGGCGATCGGATCAACTTGAAGATCACACTATCCAGATATCTATCGGTAGATTTTGACATGTTTAGCTTTGGGTTAATGGCATGTAATAAGTGTGTTTTGATATATGTTTTGAATACCTATTTCTAATGGTATATGTATGTGATTGATGTAAAGTTTTTTAAATTTGGTATTAGTTTGCTTGTGTGTGTGCCTATGGCATGACATGAATATGTCTTTATGACCTTATTTTTGGCTATTTGATGTAAGTTTCATAATGGTATGGTATTGAAACATGGAAAGTTTGATGTAGGCTTTAAGGATGGTTATGTGAACTTGAATGTCATTAAGTAGAGTAAATATGTATTTGTTTTGGATATTAAATTGTGGTGTCAATAAGGACATATTGGTTAGGCACTTCGGTTGGATGATTTTACATGTTTCAGGCTTTTTAAAGTGTGTTTTGAATATGTTTAATTAATGGTAAATGAGTTTCTTAATGTCTAAGTAAGCATGTTTTGGTAAACTTGCATTTGAAGGCATAATTAGAGGCACATGGCTTGGGACACAGGTTTTCACACGGCCGTGTGCTGCACACAGTCTTTTTACACGGCCATGTATTGTAAATCAGTGTGTCAAATGGTCTGAGACATGGCTGTGTGTTCCAACATCAAATTGAACACAGTCTAGCACATGGCCTGTGACAAAGCTGTGTGAGGGTATTTCGATTGTTACACGGTCTGGCATAGACCGTGTGAATTTATTTTGAAAGTTACATGGTTTGTCACATGGTTGGCCACACGATTATGTTCCTGTGCTGTATGACCTGTGCTTTGTCACACGGCTGTGTGACCTCTATTTTCAAAATTTTCAAAATTTTCTAAAACTTTCAATTTTGTTTCAAATTAGTCCTTGATTGTTTCTAAATTATTTTTAAGGCTCTGTAAGCCCAATTTAAGGTTAATAATCTTATTTATGCTATGAATGATATTTGAATTTGATTTTTTGTTATTTAATTTGATTTTTGAATGGATAAATTTTAGTAATTGATATGATATGTATCGTAATACTCTGTAACCCTAATTTGACAATAAAGACGGGTTAGGGTTGTTACATTTAAAGGTATCAGAACTACGGTTTAGTCAGTTCTCAGATTGAACGTAGCATGTTAAAGTTTAGAAATTAAATGCCATATAAACCTACGATAGTGTGATAATAATTAATTCGATCAAACCTCTATTTTTCTTATAGATTTAATGAATGTCGATAGAATCTGATCATACTGATCCTGATGAAGTAAATAGTAATGTCCTGACTTCCGAACAGGAAGTAAGTCAAAGTTTTCAGGTTTCACAAATGTTTGATAGTGAAGTTAAAAATGTCTTTTTTCGACCTTATGAGTCGATGGTTCACAAAATTTATGCGAGTCAATCCTGTGGCACCCCCGAGTCCTCAACCAACTGAAATAGTTCGACGACTCTTGATTGATAAATTAGAAAGTATGGTAATGAAGAATTCAGAGGTAAAACAGATGATGATCCAAATAGAGCTGGGTATTGGCTTGTTGATATCTAAAGAATTTTCTATGATATGGCCTGTTCCCTTGATGATTATTTCAGATGTGTAGTGTTTTTGATAAGAGATAAGATTTATAATTGGTGGTCAACATTAACATTGGTTGTATTGAGAGACTGGATTAAATGGGATTTCTTTAGATTTGAGTTCAAAAAGAGATATGTCATCAAATAATATTTGGACTGGGATTTGTATAGCTCAATAAATATACTCGAAGAATTGTGCCTGTGGATGGTGTGGATAGTGTTCGTAATGCCCCTAGACTTGTATGTGTGCATTGTGAAAAATTTCATGCTGGTGAATGCAGGATCAGGTTAGGTACATGTTTTATATGTGGATTGATGGATCACTTCATGAAAAATTGCTCGAGAAAAGTTGGAAAATTTTGATAAGCGGAGCGTTAAACAGTTGTCTACGCCTCAGCAAGGTAGACTCTCTGGTCAGAGCAGTAATACTGGAGCCAATTGTAGTGGAACCAAAGACACAGTTGTTAGATCTGAAGTTATCGCGCCTGATGTTATTTCTGGTACATTTTATCTCTTTGATATTATTGTGTATGCACTGATTGACCTTGAGTTAACTCATTCATATATTTGTGCTGCATTAGTAACGGATGAGAATTTAGCTGTTGATTAACCGAGTTTGATGTTTGAGTTACAAATCCACCAGGTAATAATGTAATAGTTAACTTAATATGTTGAAAGTGTTTGCTGGGAATACCAGACAGTGACTTTCCTATTGATTTGATGTTGTTATCATTTCATGAATTTGATATCATTCAGGAAATGGACTGGTTGACATTACGTGATGCTGTGATGAACTGTAAGTTGAAACAGAGTGATTTGAAATGTTAGTCTATTGAAATGATTATAGTTGAATTCGATAGATCAGACAGTGCTATTAGAATTATCTCAACTATCTCTACATAGAAATTTATTCGAAAAGGCTATGAAGCGTATCTGGTGTATATACTTGAGACTTAAGAATCCAGATTAAAGATTAATTGATACTGCTTGTTAACAAGTTTGTAGATGTGTTTCCTAAAGAATTGTCAGGAATTACCGCCTAAACATAAAATTGAGTTTGTGATTGGATTGATGTCTGGGGCTGCTTCTATATCAATTGCCCCGTATCGACGACTTTTTTGTTAAGTTGAAAGGCACTATAGTGTTTTCAAAAATAGACCTCAAATTTGATTATTATCAGTTGCGAGTTAAAGATAATGATGTATCGAAAACCACTATTCGAACTTGTTACAACCATTATGAATTTCTGGTAATGCTTTTCAAAATAACTAGTACTCCGCTGCTTTATGAATTTCATGAACTGGGGTTTTCAGTCTCATCTAGATACATTATTAGTAATATTTATTGATGATATATTGATCTATTCTAAAATAGAATTCGAGCATGCTCTTCATTTGTAAAATTTTGTTATAGACTTTGCACGAGAAACAATTGTATGCAAAATTCAATAAATATGAATTCTGGCTCAGACTGGTTGGATTTCTTGGTCACGTGATTTCTATGGATGACATACGAATTGATCCAAGTAATATTTCAACAACTGTTAATTGCAAAGCTTTGAAAAATGTTCATAGATGTCAGTAGAGTTTTGACGAACTGAAAGCTTTATAGATGGAAGCTCCTATACTGACTCAGTCTGAATCTGGGAAAGAATATGTTGTTTACAGTGATGCGTCACTCAATGGATTAGGTTGTGTGTTGATTACAATCGAAAATATTATAGCATATGTATCTTGATGGTAAACCATACGAGAGAAATTACCCTACTTACGATCTAGAATTGGTCACGATTGTCTTTACTTTGAAGATTCGGTGACATTATATATACTGTGAAAAATGTCACATATATATATATATCGATTATGAAGGCCTGAAATTTTTATTGATTCAAAAAGAATTGAACCAACTTGAGTTATTAAAAGATTATGATCTAATAATTGGTTATCTTCTTGGAAAAGTTAATGTAGTTGCTAGTTAATCGAGTACAGATTTAGAATGATGAGTCCATAGAGTTCAGTATTGGTGTCGATGGTGGGTTGTATTTTTTCAATGGGTTGTGTGTTTTGAATGATTTGGAATTAAAGCGAGATATATTATCAGAGGCTCATAATAGTAAAAACCGAACATCAGGTACCGTGTGGATTATTATAGCTTGTCATTATTCTTGAATGGAAATGGGAGCGAGTCACAATGGATTTTGTATCTAGATTGCATGTGATCGCTGCAAATCAGAGCTTTAAATATTTATAAAAGAATGATCAAACCTAGAGACTAACTTTGACGACGATATTTAGGCAAGTGTACCTATCGAACAGTAGTATAGCTTAGGCAAGACTGGTTATCGGACCCAAAGGAACTAAAAGTATTAATACTCATTTTCTTTTTATTATTTAGCCTTAAAGTTAGAGTGAAGATTACTTTTTGACTAAATCGACGACAGCTAAACTAAGGACATAAAGACAAAAAGACGAATTAGAAAATAACCTTGAGGAAAAACTCAGTTGATTTAGATGATACCCTTGGAAAGAATCCACCTAGACTTCTCTTATTATCTAACCTTTTAATTATATGATTTCTTTTACTTAGCTTGATCCGTGAGACTCCCTAACCTATATTAAACCTTCTCTCGAAGCAAATAACGTCTAACCCTAGGTTAATTAGTGGAACTCTTGCTCGCTTATAATAACCCCCTAGGACAGTAGTAAATTGATCAATGGACTCCCATATTAGGTTTCACCCTAATCCGGCAAAATATCGTAACCCTATTTCTAGGCGTTCGATCAACTCCACTTAATTATGTTAGATCTTCTCTTAGGCAGGGTCTATTCCTCCTCCACCTAAGCACATTAGATTTGGATTAAGCAACATAATTAAGAACAAACTAAGTAATTTATCATATAACTTAAAAATCAAATAATAAAATTCATCTAGGTTTCATCCCCTTCAGGTATCTGAGGGGTTTAGTTCATAATGAATAAAGAAAACATCGCAAGAGAAAAGATAAAACAAAACATAGGAAAACCCTAAAACCCCCTGAAGGAATAGAAGGAGAATTCCGCCCTCTTGAGTATAACTCCGGCTTCTTGGGATGGATCAACTGGCTATCCTCGCGTTATTTCCTAACTCTGACCTTCTTGGCTTGGCTCCTTGGCCTCGCTTTCGCTCCCTTAAATAGGTGATACTTGGGGGTTATTTATAGGCTCTTGGAACGCGATTCTTTCTCCCTAAGTATCCTTTTCCGACTGAAATTGCTCTTTCCAGCGTCAGAAGCACGGCTATGTCACACGTCCGTGTGAGTCGAGACCTGACCGTGTTCAGATTTCTCTTGAGGCATGGCCGTGTGTGACGGGGTTGAGGCCGTGCTCTAGGTGTTCGTCGAGGCACGGCCGTGTGTGCTTTGGGCTAGGCCGTGTCGATTTCGTACTAAGGCCTATTTGTTCCATTTTAGGCCCGTTTTGTGTTCTTTTCATCCTCGGGTGCTTTCCTGGGTATAAGACATGAAAAGAAAGGATTAAAAGCACCTTTTTATATAAAACAAGAGATAAATCATCCAAAAGCATATTAAATGTGGGTCTAAAATATGTTACTTTTACGGTTTATCAGCATGTATCACCGAGAAAGAAAGATTTGATCTGGGTTATTATTGATAGATTGACAAAGTCTGTAACACCCTTAACCCGTATCTGTCACTGGAGTAGGGTTACGAGGTATTACCGATCAATACACATCATTTAACATACATAACTCATACAATTATGCATTCATACTCAAATATCAATTAATCACAAACACATTGTCCCTTATAAGGGCCTACGAGACCTTAAACATGCTTAAGAAATGGTTCGAAACTAAACCGATAACTCAGGAAATTTTTGGAACTTAGAAAAATTTCAATCATACAGGGGTCACACGCACGTGTGAACAAGCTGTGTGCCTCACACGGCTCCAGACACGCCTGTGTCTCATGCCGTATGGAAACAGGGCATACATACTGACTTGGGTCACACGGCTAACCACACGCCTGTGTGTCCAGCCTGTGTGGCCTTCGAAGTGGCCACACACACCCGTGTGCCAGGCTGTGCGCTAGGTCGTGCCAAGCTTGTAGGGTATACTGACTTATGCAACACGGCCAAGTTACACGCCCGTGTGCCATTTAGGGGGTATACCGACTTGTATCACACGGCCAGTCACACGCCCGTGTGTGAGACCGTATGGAGCATACTGACTTCAATTCAATTTCAACACCAGGGGACACACGGCCGTGTAACATTACCCCGTGGACAAAAATAAGCCATTTGCAAGGCCAATTTGCCACCCCATTTTGCACATGCCTATACAAGTACAAATGGTTCCATTTCAAGGCACAAATATGTAGCCAAAAGTCATTAACCAATACATAAATCTTACTATATCTATCTCCAACCATGCAAGTCACAGATATGTCACAACTTGCCGTTTAATTACATACTTAATTCACATAGACAATTCAATTTGCTAATTCATTTCAAACATGCATTATCAAGCATTAATTCACAAACACATAACTTCCAAATTATCAACTTCAATAATATAACATAAGTCAATTTGCCAAACTCAAAATAGAACCATTTGCACATTTATAAACATCATCATATTCATCATCTTATGCTAATCCAAATGGCCTAAATACATATCCACCAAACATACCAAAATGACACAAGCCTATACATGCCATATACCATATTTACACAACTCAAAAGTACCAAATAGATGTCCGATGGTGTGATGAAGTTCTTGACGTTCCTCGGTTCTGAGCTAGCTTCGATTTACTTAAAACATAGAAGGAAATAAACAAAGTAAGCTATAAAGCTTAGTAAGTTCGTGTGTATGTATGAAATAATCAACATCATTCATGAACAATTCCTAGTAGATACATAATTTGCAATTAAAACCTCAATCAATGAGATAACATAAAGTTTAACTATAAAGCAAGTCTTCTTATAATTCATCATTCGAACAGATTTCTATACATACCTGTACTGATACATATCTATTTTCACCAATTTGCTTATCAAATCACTTCGAGTTTATAAATGCTTACGATATAAGTACGTCGATTTTCCGATGCCATAGTCCAAATATGGTTTTACACATACATTGCCAAGGCCCTGCCGTGGTCTTACATTCACATGCCATAACCCGATTATGGTCTTATTATTCGATTTTGCCATAGCCCATCTATGGTCTTATTCAGCAACTCGTTTACTTAAACCATACATTTAATTTAATATCTCCACATTTATCTAATAGAATAAATACTATTTCAATTTCATCCATCAATTAAATAGATACATATTTAAGTTTAGTTATACGAACTTACCTCATATACGGAAATGACAGATCGGGTCGACTACTCAATAACCTTGCTTTTCCCCCGATCTAAATCTGAATTCTTTCTTTCTTGATCTATATGAATTCAAAATTAACTTATTTAATCACATATTCTTTCAATTTAGTCCATATCACACTTTAAAGCACTTTTACACTTTTGCCCCAAGTATTTCACAACTTTTACAATTTAGTCCTTATTACACAATATCACAATTTGATGCAATTTCATCCAATCATATGCTAGCCGAATTTCCCTAATACACATATCAACCCAAATTTTTCATTTATTTGCATTTTTAACCACATATTTTCAAATTTTCTCAATTTAATCCCTATTTTGCATTTTCATAAAAAATCACTTAACAAAACATGTAAAGCTATCATCAAGCTTTCATATTTCAACATTAAACATCAAAGAACACATAGATTCAACAATGGAAACTCTCAAAATCTTTAACAGTTTCAAAATTAAAGGTACAGACTAGCTAGATTGAACTGCAACGATTACAAAAACATAGAAATAATAAAAAACTGAGCTAAAACTGTACCTTAATCAAGCTAAGAGTTGGTCGAATATCTCAAGCCTTAAAATAGCTTTTCTTGTTGCTAATTTAGGCTAAAGGATGAAGATGACACCAAATTATCATTTTTGTTTTATTAATTAACCTTTATTTCATGAATTACCAAACTAACCTTAATGAATAAACATATATATCATCCATTTCATGTCCATTAATGTCCACTTACTATTTTAATGGTATAATTACAACATAAGGACCTCCATTTTAATGATCCATAGCTATTAGACACCTTTAGCTAATAGAACATCACTTTTCACTTTAAGCGATTTAGTCCTTTTTCTCAAATTAACTATTTAAACGATAAAATTTCTTAACAAAATTTTCACACAAACATTTTATCATGCCACGGACATTAAAATAATAATAAAATAATTATTTTGACTGTAAATTTGTGGTCCCAAAACTACTGTTTTGTTTGACTAAAAACGGGCTATTACGAAGTCGGCTCATTTTATTCCGGTCAGAGTGAATTATTCACTTGAAAAATTAGTTAAATTGTATGTGTCAGAGATCGTCAGATTGCACAGAGTGCCATTGTCTATTATTTTTTATCAAGAACCAAGATATACCTCTAGATTTTGGAGTAAACTTCACGAAGCTTTGGGTACGAAACTCAATTTTAGCACAACATTTCATCCATAGACGGACGGACAGTCAGGATGAGTAATACAGATTTTGGAAGACATGTTACGGTGTTGCATTCTTGAGTTCGAGGGTAGCTGGGAAAAATATCCATCGTTAGTTGAATTTTCTTATAGGAACAACTATCAATCTAGTATCAAAATGGAACCATTTGAAGTTTTATATGGTAGAAAATGTAGAACACCGTTGTATTGGTCCGAGTTGAGTGAATCCTAGTTAGTTGGAACAAATTTCATTTGTGAAACTGAAGATAAAATTCATGTTATTCGTGATTGCCTGAAAGCTGCATCTAATTATCAGAAGTCGTATACGGATTTGAAAAGAAAAGATACATAATTCACTGTTGGCGATTGAGTATTTTTGAAAGTTTCACCATGGAAGAAAGTGCTTCGATTTGGTAGAAAAAGGAAATTGAGTCTGAGGTTTATCGAATCGTATGAGTTTATTGAAAGAATTGATTTTGTAGCTTACAAATTAGTGTTACCTCCTGAACTTAAAAAGATTCACAACGTTTTTCATGTTTTGATGCTGAGACGGTATAGGTTAGATCCTTCACATTTGATTACATCCAATGAGATTGAACTACAGTCAGATTTGTCTTATTCTGAGGAATTGATAAATTTTTGGCATACGAAGTAAATGAATTTCATAATAAAAAGGGTACTGTTGGTAAAAGTTCTGTGACATCGGCGCGGTCTTGAGGAAGCCACTTGGGAAATCGAAGAATCGATGAAATTGCAATACCCGAATTTATTCTTAGGTAACAATTGCGGGGAAAAAATTTCCTAAGGGGGAGAGTTGGAACAACCCATTTTTTAGTGGTGTCAAAAATAGTGGTTTCGAGACCACAAATCTGATGAGTAAGTCCGTATTAATTATTATTTAATTCATACAAGTCGATTATATTGTTATATTGAATTTTGATTAGATAAATTGTAATTTATTGAACAAATAGTTTAGTATAGTGGTTTGTTCCGTAAGTCAAGTGATTTTTTGAATTGAGGTATTGAGACCTTGTTTATGTAAACTAAGGCCGTAAATATTTTTCTTAAATAGTTTTCTTAAGTTTGTATTAATTATTATTTAATTCGTACAAGTCGATTATATTTTTATATTTAATTTTGATTAGATAAATTGTAATTTATTGAACAAATAGTTTAGTATAGTGGTTTGTTCCTTAAGTCAAGTGGTTTTTCGAAATGAGGTACTGGGACATCGTTTCTGTAAACTGAAACCATAAATATTTTTTTTTAAAATATTTACAGAGTTATTATTTTGATATGTGAAGGTTCGGTTTAGAATTTTTAATGTTTAGATAATTAATTAATTAAAAAGGACTAAATCATAAAAAGTGCAAAAGTCAATTACTATTAGTGTTTTAGTGCCAATTGGGTATTTAAATAAAATAGGATGGTTTAATATGGTAATTAAACCATTTCATTAGTTAGTGGATGGTAGGTAAATGGCAATGGATTAAAAATATATGGTAATGGCATTTTTGTACTTAATTACAAATCAAAACAAAAGAAAATAAAAGCAATTGTCATCATCTTTATGGTATTTTGGCTTGAAAATTGAATATCATTGTTGGGAGAAGAAAAAAGCTTTGGTTTTCCATTTTACCTTGCATGTAAGTGTTTTTAACATCTGTTTTTTAAGAAATTTACGTTTTTGAAATCGTTGCAACTAGGTCCAGCTAACTCGTATCTCCGTTTTCGAATCTGTTAAAGATTTTGGATTTTGCAGTTAATGAATTTTAGTTATGTTTTATTTTAGATGAAAGATTTATGATCTTGATTGTTGTTTAGGATTATTTTGTAAAGGAATTTTAATTATTTTATAGTTAAAGGACTCAATTGATAAAATATTAAAATTGATAGGGAATTCTTATGAATTTGGAATAATTATGGGCTGTAGTTGTATAAGTGAAAATATGGTTAGCATGAGAAATTATGAAATTTTGATAAATTTGGAATTTCGGGTTTAGGGACTAAATTGAGAGAAATGTAAAAGTTTAGGGAAAAATTGTAAATGGGAAATAATTTGTACTAAAGTGAATATTATATGAAATTGAGTTTCATAATTTGAAATAAATTATTTTATAGATCAAGAACAAGTAGATAACCGAGGAAAAAGAGAAAGTTGCTGAGTAGTCCATGAACCTTCATTGTCTATACAGTTTAGCCCAGGTAAGTTCGTACAGTTTAAATTAGAATAATTTTTAACGGTTCAAATTAGAATAATTTGTAATATTATATTGGCTTGTGAGTTATGATTTGTTGAATATTCACATATATATATATACACTTGTATATTCTTATAATAATAAAGTTAATTCAAGGGGAGAAATGTAATTTATTTGTAAAATATTATGCGATTACTTGTATCGAGCTTGGATGAACATAGGATAGGATACAATTGGCATGCCAATAAGTTATATTGCGCGCTATACGGGACTGACTTGTGATGAGATGATTATTCCTGACTTGTTATTGTCCACTGAATATACCGAAGTCTAGCATTTGTTGCAAACTACTGTGATATATTCACAGTGATTCTGGTGTGTTACCAGGGGCGGATGTAAAGCCTTTAGGATTGGCACTTGGTGCCTAGTTGTGTTCCGGATGGATATTAGCCTACGGGCTAGGCAATTGGTGCCTAAGTGTTTTCTCGATTGGTTTAGCTCGTTTGAGCGTTTTGGATGGTTAACCGCGTATGCGTATCTGTTACATCGTTCATCAGGCGAATTTCTAATGGTAGATGACTTGTTATGGAATTATGTGAATGTTTGTATGATTTTTCTGATACTATTGTGACTTTATATCGGATGATCTTGTGTGATTGAATGGATTATGAAACTCGTACATATATATATAAACTCACCTGTTGAATGATTGTGGATGATAGGATTATTGATTATTAATCTTTCTAATGTATAATTGATCTGTTTATAATGTAAGTTTTATCATTTTGACCGTCAAACTTACTAAGCTCAATTGAAGCTTACTCGTGTCATTTTCCTATTTCTTTGTATATAACATTTGGTGAAATTGGGCGATCGGATCAACCTTAAGATCACATGATCCAGATATCTATCGATAGATTTTGACATGTTTACTTGTGGGTTATACGGCATGTAATAAGTGTGTTTTGATATATGTTTTGAATACTTATTTCTAATGGTATATATATGAGATTGATGTAAAGTTGTTTAAATTTGGTATTATGTGTGTGCCTATGGCATAACATGAATATGTCTTTGTGAACTTACATTTGGCTATTTGATGCAAGTTTCATAATGGTATGGTATTGGAACATGGCAAGTTTGATGTATTCTTTATGTATGGTTGTGTGAACTTGAATGCCATTAACTAGAGTAAATATGTATTTGTTTTGGATATTGAATTGTGGTGTCAGTACGGACACATTGGTTAGGCACTTAGATTGGATGCTTTTGGCATGTTTCAGGCTCGTTTAAGTGTGTTTTGAATAGGTTTAATTAATGGTAAATGAGTTCCTTGATGTCCAAGTAAGCATGTTTGGGTAAACTTGCATTTGAAGGCAGAATTATGGGCACACAACCTGGGACACAGGTTGCTACATGGCCATGTGCTACACACGGTCTCTTTACACGGCCATGTATTTCAAGTCAGTGTGTCACACAATCTGGGACACGGCCTGCAACAAGGCTGTATGTTCCAACATTGAATTGAACACAGTCTAGCACACGACCTGTGATACGACCGTGTGAGGGTATTTCGATTGTTATACGGTCTGGCACACGGCCTGCAAGATGACCTTGTGAAATTATTTCGTAAGTTACACGGTTTGTCACATGGTTGGCCATACGGTTATTTCCCTGTGCCACACGACTTGGGCTTTGTCACACAACTGTGTGACCCTTGTTTTCAAAATTTTTGAATTTTTCTAAAACTTTTAGTTTTGTTTCAAATTAGTCCCTTATTGTTTCCAAATTATTTTTAAGGCTCTGTAAGCCCGATTTAAGGTCAATAATTGTATTTATGCTATGAATGACATTTGAATTTGATTATTTGTTATTTAATTTGATTTTTGAATGGTTAAATGTTTGTAATTGAATTGATATATGTCGTAATACTCTGTAACCTTAATCCGACGACAGAGACGAGTTAGGGGTGTTACAAACAAGGCTGCTCTAGCGAGGGAATGAGCAACCTTATTGGCACACCATCGAGTCCACAAAAGGATAGTTGTTGAAGTTGAGCCTTTAGCACTAAACATTCATGATACAAAACATTAAAGCTGTGCTTGGTTGGGTGGAAAATTGGAATGATGGGAGGAGGGAGTGGAATAGTGGAAAATAAAACAAAATTTTAGTGAGCTTGGTTGAGAAGAAAAGTGAGAGGAAATTAAATAGGAAAGATGATAATTTTCCATCCTAATGCATAAAAACCAAAATTTCCAAATTGGAATGATGAAATGAGTCAAAATGAGAAAGATGTGTATGTTAGTTCAAAATTATGCATTTTTCAAATGTTTTATTTTCTTTGCTTTTATTTTTTACCTCTACCAGACAATGGATGGAAAGAAAAAAACAATTTGATTTTTTGTTCTCCATCTCTCCTACCAAGTACACCAATGGAAAGTGGAAAGAAATATTATGTTCTCCATCCTTCTAGTTTTTTATCCCTTCAATTTTCCATCCTTCCAATTTTCTTTCCACTCTACCAAGCAAAGCCTAACATCAGAAATCTCAACCAATGATTGAAACAACGCGTTCACAACTAGAAAGAAGTTCAATTCCATCAAAATATTATCAAATCGTAGCAACCACGAAAGGGCATTGTATGACTTAGATGTTTCGTATTTCTCAAAAAAATGATTCTTTTGATGGGATTTGGTATGACACTTATGAGATCGATGATATCGATGAGATTGATATTAAAATATTTCTTCTTAGAACGTATTGATTTGACTCCATAAGCGGGACCGCCATCTGATAAACTATAAAAGTAACATATTATAATCCCACATTTAGCATATTTTCGGATGATTTATTCCTTGATTCATGTAAAAAGGTGCTTTTAATCCTTTCTTTTCATGTCTTATACTCAGGAAAGCACCCGAGGATGAAAAGAACATAAAATGGGCCCAAAACGGAGTAAATCAGCCATATCACGAAATCCACACGGCCTGGGCCTAAGACCACACAAAGCAAAATTATACAAGGAGGCAACAAAGCGACACCACGATGCTCGTCTAAAGAAATCGAAACAATTCGAAGTAGGGGACTTGGTCCTGCTGTATAACTCAAGGCTTAAATTGTTTCCCGGGAAACAGAAATCAAGATGCTCAGGTTCATTCATGATTAAAACAATCTTCCCCTACGGCACAATCGAGGTAACTCATCCCACTCAAGGCACATTCAAGGTAAATGGTCACCGACTCAAAATCTATAATGGTGAAGGTTTTAGGGATATGAGAGAGGAGCTTCAGCTCCATGCACCTTCTTTTAGAAATGAAAACAGGGTAAGTCTAGCTTAAGACATTAAACAAGCGCTTCTCGGGAGGCAACCCGAGCACTAACCTCACTAACATTAGATTCTTAATTTTTAGCATTTAAACTATTCCAGTAAAGCGCAGGTTTAGAGCACACAGCCTTGCACACGGGTATGCCTGCGGTCGTGTGGAAGCCAGGGGACAGACCACGGGCGTGCTAGTAGCCGTGCACGACAAAGAAGAAAAATATTTCCCAACATGGGCTGCAATAATAGCCCACACCCGTGCCGACCTTCTGTGGACTATACTGACCTACCAAACACGGGCTGGCCATGCCAGTACGACACAATCGTGTGGACATACTGACTTGTTGAACACGGGAGGAACACGCCTGTTCTAGAAGACCGTGTGAAGAAGAACACGGGCGCGTCATTTTAAACATGGCCGTGGCCAAACCCCTTGAACGCGCCCAAAATTTAAAATCCCGAAAAACATGGGCTAATTAAAATCAAGCACGAGCGTGGGCCCTACCCGTGTTCCCCCTTACTTAAAGAAACACAACCCCGTTTTCCTCAATTTCCTTTCCCAAACCAACCTTAACCGTTTCCCCCTCAAAAAATCCCCCCCAAATCCAGCCACCAGCAAGAAAACCCCTTCACCATTGCCCCTCCCCACCCCAAAATCTTCCAAACTCTCAAATACTCATACAAAAATACAGCCACGCCCGTGTTAAACAGGAGCCCACGCCCTCGCCACCTCCGTGTTACCCAGTATTTACACAAAGCACGACCATAGCCACGCCACTTCTGCCACCGCTAGCACCTCCGCAGCCTTAGAGGTCACACCCACCTCGCGAACCATTCAACAATAAGGACTCCTCGGTCCATCCATCTTTTCTGTTAATTTTATTTTACTTTCTATTTTCCTTCTATTTAGTTTTCTTGTCCTTAATTATATATTTAGTTTATTTTAAATGCGTCTTAATAAATCCTGGCTAATTCTTCACGAGCTCCCCAATTTCTTCAACTAGCGCAGAGCTCGTTAGTAACCGCCAAAAGACGACACCTCCAACGTATTCTCCACATCCTCCAAGGAATCCATCCATAATTCAGGAAGTGTCACTTTTTCCCCTCTCTTTTGATTATCTAATAACTGTTATTATCTATCTTTTTACATTGAGGGCAATGTACGTCTTGAGTGTGGGGGGTAAAGTGCCTAACCTTTTGCATTATTCTCAATCCCTGAGGATAAAAGTGCCAAAATTTTTTCATTATTCTCAAATCCCTGAATTATATTCCTTCTTAAGTAATTTTCTCATATTACTAATTAGGATGAAATTTCTGATGAATTATAATCTCTATTGACGTGTTTCTGAGTAAGCTATAGTTAATTGTGCATTGATGATTAAATTAGAAGAATATTAGAGAATCAAGCATGATAAGTCTATTTTTCAAAATAAAATTTTTGAACAGGTTGTCTACCTGAATCTGAATATTACTTTGAAATTCAAAACTCACGAGGTTGATGTTAAAAACACCCATAATTTTTGTGAGATTTTGAGCCTTATAGAGCATTTATTCTTTTTATTGCTCACTTTTTGATTATGAGTGTGTCAACATTGAACTGTTATTCTAGAACTTGCCTCGATTATACATGTTGAGATCACACTTATGATTTGATATACCGAGATGATAAAGGCACTTAGGTTTTTACCCACTCACTCCACTAAAAAGCCTACCTTCATAATCAACCCCTAGTGAACCCCGTTGATCCTAACAACCCTTTTTATTGACTCACCCACCAATATTACCCCAAAACCCTTTGTATTTGTTATCACCATTCCTTTTGACTGCCCTGATATCGAGATTTGATTTGATTAGTTACCTAATTATAGTATTTCAGTAGTTGAATTTATCTTTTAGTACTTGATTTGTTCTTAAAAAAATCGAAGTATATTCAGTGAGCTTATACAGTTAAACTCTATCAAAAGAAAAGCTCGTATTATTAGGGTTATTAATTTTCAGTTGATGTAATTATTTATTACCGTCACAGTATTTCTAGATAGGTAACTTGTCAATTCAATCTCAATTCTAACCTTCTAATTCAGTCCACACTTTTAACCCAAGCCCTGTTACAACCCTGTTAAAGACCTTTTGATCTGTTTATCATCTCATTTTACAGTGGTGGAGATTTGATTTTCAGGCAAGCCTATGGGATTAACTTTTTAGGTTTGACTTTTGAGTGCTCTTTTACCTAAACCTTAAACACGTCGAGTGATTTGAGTGAATCTTTTGTGAGGATGTCAATCCTTGTCAGTTTTGAATTAAAGGTAATAATTCAGGTAAGGGGAAAACACCTACGTTTTCGTGATACAAATGTATGACTTATATTGTTTGAATCATTAGGACTCTTCGAGTTAAATTATCCATGTATAAATTATCTATGAATTATGATGAGACATTGTTGATAGGAAATATGAATCATGGAAAGTTCGTTTTAATTGTAAGTTGAGAATTTTGCTTGAGGACAAGCAAAAGCTTAAGTGTGGGGGTATGTGATAAACCGTAAAAGTAACATATTTTAATCCCACATTTAGCATATTTTCGGATGATTTATTCCTTGATTCATGTAAAAAGGTGCTTTTAATCTTTTCTTTTCATGTCTTATACCCAGGAAAGCACCCCAGGATGAAAAGAACGTAAAACGGGCCCAAAACAGAGTAAATCGACCATATCACGAAATCCACACGGCCTGGGCCCAAGACCAAACGGCCGTGCCTCATTTATCTACTAGAACACGACCTGCTCATGATTTACACAGCCGTGCCCCATTCATCAGGTTTGAACAAGGCCTTAAGACGATTCACACGGGCGTGTGCCATGGCCGTGTCCCTGTCGTCAGAAAGAGTAATTCTACTCAGAAAAGGATGCTTAGGGACAAAGAAACCTATTTCAAAAGCCTATATAAACGCCCTAAGTGTAACCTGAAAAGGGGGCGGTTAGCTAGTCCAAGGAGCCAAGCCGAAAAGGTCAGATTTGTGGGAATCACTCGAAGATAGCCAGTTGATCCATCTCAAGAAGCCGAAATTCTACTCAAGACGATGGATGTCTCCTTCAATTCCTTCAGAGGGTTTTAGGGATTTCTTATGTTTTGTTTTATCTTTTCTTCTGAGATGTTTTCTTTTATTATGATGAACTAAACCCTTCAGATACCTGAAGGGGATGAAACCTAAGACGAATCTAGTTATTGTTTTTTGAATTATATGATAAATACTTGATTTGTTCTTAATTATGTGTGCTTAATCCTTGTGTTAATATTTCTGGGATATTGATTCAAGTTGGATGTGCTTAGGTGGATGAGCAAAAGTCCCTGCTTAAGAGTAGATCTAGCATAATTAAGCGGAGTTGATCGCGCGGCTAGAGATAGGGTGACGAAATTTTGCCGGATTAGGGTGAAACCTAATATGGGAATCCATGGATCGAGTTAATGCGATTATAGGGGTTTTAATTAGAAAGAGATTTCAATTAATCAACCTAGGGTTAGACGTTATTTGCCTCGAGAGAGGGTTTAATATAACGTAGGGAATCTTATGGATCAAGTCAAGTGAATAAATCGTCTGGTTCAGTGTTAGATAACAAGAGAAGTCTAGGTGGATTCTTCCTAGGGTATCATCTTAATCAACTGAGTCTTCCGAACAGTATTTCCCCAATTCGTTCTTTTTGTCTTTGCGTCTTTAGCTTAGTAGTTAGTTAAATTTAGATTAGATAACAACTTCTCTCATTTTAGGCTAGATAATAAAAAGAAAGTTAGTATTAGTACTTTTAGTTCCTTTGGGTTCGACAATCCGGTCTTGCCTAAGCTATACTACTGTTCGATAGGTCGTTGTCAGAGTTAGTTTCCAGGTTCAATCATTCTCTTTATAAATTTTAAAACTCAAAAAAACAACGATCAAATTTTTGGCGCCGTTGCCGGGGAACTAAAATATTAAGAAAGCTCTATTTTTATTACTTTAGCCATTATTTTTTTATTTTTCGTAATTTATTTTTTTTATTTTTTTAGGTTAAATTTTGATTTTGCTAAATTTTCTTTCTTTCTTTTCTCAGCAGGTACCTCTAGTTTATGACTAGAAGGAACCCGAAAGGACCACTACTATACGATAGTGATATTGATGCTACCGCTTGCAGGAATCGCAGAGAAATTAGGTGAACCCTAAATTACACAGTAGAAGAGCGAGAAGGCAGATCCAATCCTACTGAACGGATGGATGAGAATAATCCACCACCACAAGATGTGGTAGAAAACAATGCTCCGCATATTATGTATGATTATGCTAAACCTCATTTAACAGGAGCAGAATCGAGTATTGTTAGGCCTGCTATAGCTGCTAATAATTTTGAATTAAAACCTAACACTATACAAATGATTCAACAATTTGTTCAATTTGATGGTTTGCAGGACGAAGACCCAAACACTCATATAGCTAATTTTTTAGAGTTCTGTGATAACTTCAAAATAAATGGCGTTTCTGATGATGCCATACGTCTTCGGTTGTTTCCCTTTTCATTAAGGAATAAAGCAAAACAATGGTTAAACTCGTTACCACGCGGGTCAATCACTACGTGGGATCAAATGACCGAAAAATTTTTAATAAAATATTTCCCACCGGTCAAAACGGCCAAATTACAGAATGATATCTCTTCGTTTGTGCAGATGGATTTAGAGGCATTATACGATGCATGGGAGAGATACAAGGATCTCTTGAGAAGGTGTCCGCACCATGGTTTACCCTTATGGCTTCAAGTCCAAACTTTCTATAACGGTGTGAACCCTTCAACGAGGCAACTAATTGATTCAGTCGCCGGTGGAGCCCTGAACAATAGAACTCCTGAAGCAGCCTACGAGTTTATTGAAGAGATGTCACTGAATAACTATCAGTGGCAAGTTACAAGGACCAAACCAATAAAATCAGCCGGAGTTTTAACCTCGATGTAGTAACCATGCTATCAACACAGGTAGAGATGATGAATAAAAAGCTTGATAGTTTGTGTTCTTTGTAGGCACATCCAGTAATGCAGTGCGACGCAAGTGGAACTGTGGCGAATCTTGAGTACCCACCCTACCAATCGGGTGCAGAGAGCGAACAGATGAACTATATAGGTAATAATTTCAGATCTAATAATAACCCTTATAGTAATACTTATAATCCAGGTTGGAGGAACCACCCAAATTTTACATGGGGAGGTCAAGGAAATTAAGGAAATCAAAGACAACAACCTCCTCAAAATTTCCAAAATCAGTCCTATTCATAAAAAAAGAAGCCGAACCTTGAAGAGATGCTGACAAAATTCATGGTAGCCACAGAAAACCGTTTCCATGACACTGAGACAACAATTAAAGATCAACAAACATCGATTGAAGAGATCAAGAGCCAAGTTGGGGAAATTACTAAGTCAGTTGGACAACTTATTAAGATAGTTTCTGAACTTCGATTAGAGATTTTTTATAAAGGAACTGGACAGGTAAAGGCAGTTACACTGAGAAGTGGAAAGGAGTTAGTCGAACCAAAGGAAAAGATACCATACGAAGATAAGAAAGCAAAGGATGAGGGAGTTGAGGATATAGCCCCAGTACACAACGAGGATAAACCACAAATTCCATATCCGGCAAAGTTGAAGAATGACCGATTAGATGCCCAATACGGTAAATTTCTTGAACTTTTTAAACAAATACATATTAACTTACCCTTTGTTGAAGCCATTTCACAGATGCCAACATACGCAAAATTCTTAAAAGAACTCCTGACGAATAAAAGGAAGCTTGAAGAAATATCAACAATGGAGCTTAATGAAGAATGTTCAGCCATCCTCCAAAACAAGTTACCAACCAAATTAAAAGACCCAGGAAGTTTTACTATTCCCTGTTTAATTGGTAGCTTAAATATTAAGAAAGCATTAGCTGATTTAGGTGCCAGTATTAATTTAATGCCTTATAAAATGTTTAAACAACTAGATCTTGGGGAACCAAAACCCACTAGGATGAGTATTCAGTTAGCTGATAGATCTATCAAATATTCTAGAGGAGTTATCGAAGATGTCTTGGTAAAAATTGATAAATTTATTTTCCCTGTTGATTTTGTTGTCTTAGACATGGTTGAAGACATTGATGTTCCCTTAATTTTAGGGCGCCCTTTTTTAGCTACTGTTTGGGCTGTTATCAATGTAGGTGATGGTAAACTTGCATTAAGGATAGGCGATGAGGAAATTATTTTTCAAATTTATGATGCCATGAGATATTCTAGAGAACAAGATGATTCCTGTTATTTTGTTGATACCCCTGATCATATTATTCAGGACTCATTACAGGAACTTATACATGATGACACGATGGAACTGTGCCTGACTCAAGAAGAGGGGGAAGAAGATGAAGTCGACGAGCTGAATTCGAATACATCTTCATCTAGACATACGAAATAAGAGACCATTAAAGTCAATGATGAACTAAAACAAAAACCCTCCATTGATGAGCCACCCAAATTAGAATTAAAACAGTTGCCGAAACATTTAGAATATGCATTCCTTGGGGAAAATTCTACACTACCGGTAATTATCTCTTCAGAATTAGAACCCAAGGAAAAAGAGGAGTTGATACAGGTACTAAGAGAACATAAAAGAGCCATAGCTTGGAAAATCTCTGATATTAAGGGAATAAGCCCATCGTTTTGCACCCACAAAATTTTAATGGAAGAGGAATACAAGCCATGTGTGCAACCTCAAAGACGATTAAATCCCAACGTAAAAGAAGCTGTGAAAGCTGAGGTAATTAAACTTTTAGATGCTGGAATAATTTATCCTATTCCTGACAGCAATTGGGTGAGTCCTATGCAGGTTGTTCCAAAGAAAGGAGGCATGACGGTGGTAGCCAACGAAAAGAATGAACTAATTCCCACCAGAACAGTCACAGGATGGAGAGTTTGCATTGATTACAGGAAGCTGAACGACGCTACTAGAAAAGATCACTTTCCTTTACCCTTCATTGATCAAATGTTAGAAAGGTTATCTGGGCACATGTATTATTGCTTCCTAGATGGACTCTCCGGCTATTTCCAAATCCCAATAGCACCTGAAGATCAAGAGAAAACAACATTCACATACCCATACGGTACGTTTGCTTATCGTAGAATGACTTTTGGATTATGTAATGCTCCTGCTACTTTCAGCGTTGCATGTTGGCAATCTTCGACGAACTTGTAGAAGACATTATGGAGGTATTTATGGATGATTTCTCGGTATTCGGTAATTCTTTCCATCTTTGCCTTAAAAATTTAAAATGAGTTCTAATGAGATGTGAGGAAACAAATCTTGTCTTGAATTGGGAAAAATGTCACTTTATGGTTAGAGAGGGAATTGTGTTAGGACATAAGATTTCTAGTAAAGGGATTGAGGTAGATAAAGCCAAGATTGGAACCATAGAAAAATTACCTCCCCCTAGCTCAGTTAAGACTATTAGAAGCTTTTTAGGACATGCTGAATTTTACAGAAGATTCATTAAAGATTTCTCTAAAATAGCTAAGCCTTTAACGAGATTACTAGAAAAAGATGTTCCTTTTAATTTTGATCAGGAGTGTTTAGAGGCATTTAATATCCTCAAGGATAAACTAATAAATGCTCTGATTATAATTGCACCTGATTGGAATCTACCTTTTAAACTAATGTGTGATGCGAGTGATTTTGCAGTAGGAGCAGTCTTGGAACGACGAAGAAACAAGCATTTTCAGCCAATTTATTATGTTAGCAGAACACTGACATCTGCACAAGAAAACTACACCACCACGGAAAAAGAACTGATAGCTGTAGTTTTTGCATTTGATAAATTTAGACAGTATCTGATATTATCTAAAGTTGTCGTTTACACTGATTTATCAGCTCTTCGTTATCTCTTAACTAAACATGATGCAAAACCTCGACTCATACGTTGGGTATTACTTTTACAGGAATTTGATTTGGAAATACAGGATAAGAAGGGAGCTAAAAACCTTGCAGCAGACCACCTCATATCGAAGAGCTCGACGAAAGTGAGATAAACAACTTATTCCCTGAAGAACAACTCTTTTCTATAACCCACTCTGAGGTACCATGGTTAGCAGATATTGCAAATTATTTAGCTACTAACATCTTGCCAAAAAGACTAACACATCACCAAAAGAAGCGATTCTTTGCTGATGCGAAAAACTATTTTTGGGAAGATCCTTTTCTTTTTCGTATATGTGCAGATCAGGTAATTCGAAGATGCGTCACAAAGGCAGAAGCAAGCAAAATCCTGGAACATTGCCATTCAAGACCTTCAGGAGGACACTACAGTGGCATTAAGACAGCACATTAAATACTCGAATCAGGTTTTTATTGGCCTACACTATTCAAAGATGCCAACAGGTATGTCGCTTCATGTGATAAATGCCAACGAACAGGTAATGTTTCTAAACGTGATGAAGTGCCTCAAACATATATGCTATCATGTGAAATATTTGATGTATGGGATATTGATTTTATGGGTCCATTCTTTAGTTCATTTGGAAATAAATACATCCTAGTGGCAGTTGATTACATGTCAAAATGGGTGGAAGCCGAAGCTTTACCCACCAATGATGCTAGAGTAGTAGTTAAGTTTCTCAAGAAACTGTTCTCTCGATTTGGAACACCTAGAGCTATCATTAGTGATAGAGGCACTCACTTCTGTAATACTCAATTTGAGAAGGTCTTAAAAAAATATGGAGTACACCACAGGATAGCTACCCCATATCACCCTCAAACCAGTGGGCAAGTTGAAGTAGCAAACCGAGAACTTAAACGCATCCTAGAAAAAACGATTGAACCAAACAGAAAAGAGTAGGCATTAAAAGTAGATGATGCCCTATGGGCATATCGGCGTTTAAAACCCCCCTAGGAACATCCCCATACAAACTTGTCTACAGGAAAAGCTGACATCTACCATTTGAGTTAGAACACAAAGCTTTTTGGGCCATAAAATTTTTAAATTACAATTTTAAGATTGCAAGAAAGAAAAGAATGATGCAGATGAACGAGCTAGAAGAATGGAGAGCTGAAAGTTAAGAGAACTCAAAATTATACAAGGAGGCAACAAAGCGACGCCACAATGCTCGTTTAAAGAAATTGAAACAATTCGAAGTAGGGGACTTGGTCCTACTGTACAACTCAAGGCTTAAATTGTTTCCCAGGAAACTAAAATCAAGATGCTTAGGTCCATTCATGATTAAAACAATCTTCCCCTATGGCACAATCGAGGTAACTCATCCCACTCAAGGCACATTCAAGGTAAATGGTCACCGACTCAAAATCTATAATGGTGAAGGTTTTAGGGATATGAGAGAGGAGCTTCAGCTTCATACACCTTCTTTAAGAAATGAAATCAGGGTAAGTCTAGCTTAAGACTTTAAACAAGCGCTTCTCGGGAGGTAACCCGAGCACTAACCTCACTAACATTAGATTCTTAATTTTTAGCATTTAAACTAATCCAGTAAAGCGCAGGTTTAGACCACACGACCTTGTACACGGGCGTGCCTGCGGTCGTGTGGAAGCCAGGGGACAGACCACGGGCGTGCTAGTAGCTGTGAATGACAAAGAAGAAAAATTTTTCCCAATACGGGCTGCAATAATAGCTCACACCCATGCCGACCTTCTGTGGACTATACTGACTTACCAAACACGAGCTGGCCATGCCAGTGCGACACAATCGTGTGGACATACTGACTTGTCGAACACGGGAGGAACACGCCTGTTCTAGACGACCATGTGAAGAAGAACACGGGCGTGTCATTTTAAACATGGCCGTGGCCAAACCCCCTGAACGCGCCCAAAATTTAAAATCCCAAAAAACATGGGCTAATTAAAATCATGCACGGGCGTGGGCCCTGCCCGTGTTCCCCCTTACTTAAAGAAACACAGCCCCGTTTTCCCCAATTTCCTTTCCCAAACCAACCCTAGCCGTTTCCCCCTCAAAAACTCCCCCCAAATCCAGCCACCAGCAAGAAAACCCCTTCACCATTGCCCCTCCCCCCCCAAAATCTTCCAAACTCTCAAATACTCATACAAAAACGCAGCCACGCCCGTGTTAAACAGGAGCCCATGCCCTCGCCACCTCCGCGTTACCTAGTATTTACACAGACCACAACCATAGCCACGCCACTTCCGCCACCGTTAGCACCTCCGCAGCCTTAGAGGTCACACCCACCTCGTGAACCATCCAACAATAAGGACTCCTCGGTCCATCCATCTTTTCTTTTAATTTTATTTTACTTTCTATTTTCCTTCTATTTAGTTTTCTTATCCTTAATTATATATTTAGTTTATTTTAAATGCGTTTTAATAAATCCTGGCTAATTCTTCACGAGCTCCTCAATTTCTTCAACTAGCGTAGAGCTCGTTAGTAACCACCAAAAGACGACACCTCCAATGTATTCTCCACATCCTCCAAGGAATCCATCCATAATTCAGGAAGTGTCACTTTTCCCCCTCTCTTTTGATTATCTAATAACTATTATTATCTATCTTTTTACATTGAGGGCAATGAACATCTTGAGTGTGGGGGGGTAAAAGTGCCTAACCTCTTGCATTATTCTCAATCCCTGAGGATAAAAGTGCCAAACTTTTTTCATTATTCTCAAATCCCTGAATTATATTCTATTCTTAAGTAATTTTCTCATATTACTAATTAGGATGAAATTTCTGATGAATTATGATCTTTATTGACGTGTTTCTGAGTAAGCCATAGTTAATTGTGCATTGATGATTAAATTAGAAGAATACTAGAGAATCAAGCATGATAAGTCTATTTTTCAAAATAAAATTTTTGAATAGGTTGTCTACCTGAATCTGAATATTACTTTGAAATTCAAAATTCACGAGGTTGATGTCAAAAACACCCATAATTTTTGTGAAATTTTGAGCCTTATAGAGCATTTATTCTTTTTCTTGCTCACTTTTTGATTATGAGTGTGTCAACATTGAACTGTTATTCTAGAACTTGTCTCGATTATACATGTTGAGACCACACTTATGATTTGATATACCGAGATGATAAAGGCACCTAGGTTTTTACTCACTCACTCCACTAAAAAGCCTACCTTCATAATCAACCCCTAGTGAACCCCGTTGATCCTAACAACCCTTTTTATTGACTCACCCACCAATATTACCCCAAAACCCTTCGTATTTGTTATCACCATTCCTTTTGACTACCCTGATATCGAGATTTAATTTGATTAGTTACCTAATTATAGTATTTCAGTAGTTGAATTTATCCTTTAGTACTTGATTTGTTCTTAAAAAAATTGAAGTATATTCAGTGAGCTTATACAGTTCAACTCTATAAAAAAAAAGCTCGTATTATTAGGGTTATTAATTTTCAGTTGATGTAATTATTTATTATCGTCACAGTATTTCTAGATAGGTAACTTGTCAATTCAATCTCGATTCTAACCTTCTAATTCAGCCTTTATCCACACCTTTAACCCAAGCCCTGTTACAACCCTGTTAAAGACCTTTTGATCTGTTTATCATCTCATTTTACAGTGGTGGAGATTTGATTTTTAGGCAAGCCTATGGGATTAACTTTTCAGGTTTGACTTTTGAGTGCTCTTTTACCTAAACGTTAAACACTTCGAGTGATTTGAGTGAATCTTTTGTGAGGATGTCAATCCTTGTCTGTTTTGAATTAAAGGTAATAATTCAGGTAAGGGGAAAACACCTACATTTCCGTGATACAAATGTATGACTTATATTGTTTGAATCTTTAGGACTCTTTGAGTTAAATTATCCATGTATAAATTATCTATGAATTATGATGAGACATTGTTGATAGGAATTATGAATCATGGAAAGTTCGTTTTAATTGTAAGTTGAGAATTTTGCTTGAGGACAAGCAAAAGCTTAAGTGTGGGGGTATGTGATAAACTGTAAAAGTAACATATTTTAATCCCACATTTAGCATATTTTCGGATGATTTATTCCTTGATTCATGTAAAAAGGTGCTTTTAATCTTTTCTTTTCATGTCTTATACCCAGGAAAGCACCCGAGGATGAAAAGAATGTAAAACGGGCCCAAAACGGAGTAAATCGGCCATATCACGAAATCCACACGGCCTGGGCCCAAGACCACACGGCCGTGCCTCATTTATCTACTTGAACACGGCTTGCTCATGATTTACACGGCCGTGCCCCATTCATCAAGTTCGAACACGGCCTTAAGACGATTCACACGGGTGTGTGCCATGGCCGTGTCCCTGTCGTCAGAAAGAGTAATTCTACTCGGAAAAGGATGCTTAGAGGCAAAGAAACCTATTTCAAAAGCCTATATAAACCCCCTAAGTGTAACCTGAAAAGGGGGCGGTTAGCTAGGCCAAGGAGCCAAGCCGAAAAGGTCAGATTTGTGGGAATCACTCGAAGGTAGCCAGTTGATCCATCTCAAGAAGCCGGAATTCTACTCAAGACGGCGGATCTCTCCTTCAATTCCTTCAGAGGGTTTTAGGGATTTCTTATGTTTTGTTTTATCTTTTCTTCTAAGATGTTTTCTTTTATTATTATGAACTAAACCCTTCAGATACCTGAAGGGGATGAAACCTAAGACGAATCTTGTTATTGTTTTCTGAACTATATGATAAATACTTGATTTGTTCTTAATTATGTGTGCTTAATCCTTGTGTTAATATTTCTGGGATATTGATTCAAGTTGGATGTGCTTAGGTGGACGAGCAAAAGTCCCTGCTTAAGAGTAGATCTAGCATAATTAAGTGGAGTTGATCGCGCGGCTAGAGATAGGGTGACGAGATTTTGCTGGATTAGGGTGAAACCTAATATGGGAATCCATAGATCGAGTTAATGCGATTCTAGAGGTTTTAATTAGAAAAAGATTTCAATTAATCAACCTAGGGTTAGATGTTATTCGCCTCGAGAGAGGGTTTAATATAACTTAGGGAATCTTACAGATCAAGTCAAGTGAATAAATCATCTGGTTCATTGTTAGATAACAAGAGAAGTCTAGGTGGATTCTTCCTAGGGTATCGTCTTAATCAACTGAGTCTTCCCAATAGTATTTCCCCAATTCGTTCTTTTTGTCTTTGCGTCTTTAGCTTAGTAGTTAGTTAAATTTAGATTAGATAACAACTTCACTTATTTTAGGCTAGATAATAAAAAGAAAGTTAGTATTAGTACTTTTTGTTCCTTTGGGTTCGACAATCCGGTCTCGCCTAAGCTATACTACTGATCGTTGTTTTTTCGAGTTTTAAAATTTATAAAGAGAATGATCGAACCTGGAAACTAACTCAGACAACGATTTAAGGTAAGTGTACCTATCGAACAGTAGTATAGCTTAGGCAAGACCGGATTGTCGAACCCAAAGGAACTAAAAGTACTAATACTAACTTTCTTTTTTATTATCTAGCCTAAAATAAGTGAAGTTGTTATCTAATCTAAATTTAACTAACTACTAAGCTAAAGACTCAAGACAAAAAGAACGAATTGGGGAAATACTGTTGGATAATCTCAGTTGATTAAGACGATACCCTAGGAAGAATCCACCTGGACTTCCCTTGTTATATAACACTGAACCAAACGATTTATTCACTTGACTTGATCAGTAAGATTCCCTAATTTATATTAAACCCTCTCTCGAGGCGAATAACATCTAACCCTAGGTTGATTAATTGAAATCTCTTTCTAATTAAAACCCCTAGAATCGCATTAATTCGATCTATGGACTCCCATATTAGGTTGCACCCTAATCCGGCAAAATCTCGTCACCCTATCTCTAGGAGCGCGATCAACTCCGCTTAATTATGCTAGATCTACTCTTAAGCAGGGACTTTTGCTCCTACACCTAAGCACATCCAACTTGAATCAATATCCCGACAATATTAACACAAGGATTAAGCACACATAATTAAGAACAAATCAAGTATTTATCGTATAGTTTAGAAAACAATAACAAGATCCGTCTTAAGTTTCATCCCCTTCAGGTATCTGAAGGGTTTAGTTCATAATAATAAAAGAAAACATCTCAGAAGAAATGATAAAACAAAACATAAGAAATCCCTAAAACTCCTTGAAGGAATTGAAGGAGAGATCCACCGTCTTGAGTAGAATTCCGGCTTCTTGAGATTGATCAACTGGCTATCTTCGAGTGATTCCCACAAATCTGACCTTTTCGGCTTGGCTCATTGGCCTAGCTAACCGCCCCCTGACTAAAGCCCTGGGTTCTGGCTTCTGCCGAACTCCTCTTCAAGTTGCCCCCTTGGGTGTTTATATAGACTTTGAGATGCCTTACTTGGTCCCTAAGTATCTTAATTCAAGTAGAATTCCTACTAGGGTGTTTGAATAGGCTTTGGAATGTGTTTCTTTGCCTCCAAGTATCCAAATCCAGGTAAGTCGTGTAAGTCGTGGCTCGGCCGTGTTCTAACCTATTGAATGTGGCACAGCCGTGTGGTCTTGGGCCCAGGCCATGTGGATTTCGTGATATGACCCATTTACTCTGTTTTGGGCCCGTTTTCCATTCTTTTCGTCATTGGGTGCTCTCCTGAGTATAAAACATGAAAACAAAGGATTAAGAGTACCAAATTACACAATTCAGGGCTTAAATCATCCAAAAGCATGCTAAATGTGGGATTAAAATATGTTACTTTTACGGTTTATCACCATCCCATATCCTGTTTTCGCCAAAGGCAGAACCCTGTATTTCTTCTAGAGAATCTCCTAATTTTTTTAGAGCAACTAGAAGGAGATTTTTTACCATATTGAATTCAGTTCAGATGTAGGATACCTATCTAGAAGTTTTTGTAACTCAATCATTTATGATGGAATCATCAAAGATTTGACCTTTTCGAACTCTTACTGTAATTCACTATAGGCTTCGGAAAGAAAGTGAAGATGTGTACGAATGAGATATCCAACAATAAGAAGAAGGAAAAGGATTGAATAGAGGAAATCCTGAACATTTGACGATCTCAGATGTGTCGATATCAATGGTGACTCATTATTTTGATGAATGATTTCTTCGGACAAAAGAAAATTATGTAAACACTTACTCAAAATCTCACTTATCAGATTCTATTGTGGAAGACACAATTTTTTCTAAAGAATTTTCTATGATATATCTGATCCATGCATAATATCATGAGAAATGGATACAAATTTTTTACTGCTACTTAGTATCGACAATAGGTCTGAAAAAGTATCTAAAAATATCAAATTTAGATATTTGTACCCTATCAAAGTAAGGAACCATGACATATATGTTTGGAATAGATTTCATTTTGAGAGAGTTGAAAAAGCACTATCTCGTTGAAAGGTTCTATACATCCACCCTTTCTCAGCGCATTTCTTTAAACAAAGACTCCATTTTTTTCGCTTTTCAGATGGTAAATATTTCTCAAAATATGAAGTGTGAATCAAACCCATGTTTGAATTGAAATTGAGATACTCATGCAAGTTCTTCTCTTCTAAATCAGATGGATTCATATATGAAAAAGGTTGACAATAAGTTCTTTAAAAATTGACTATTTGTCCCTCTGTTATAGGTGTTCCAGAAATGTCTGCAATCGAGTAAATAGCTTTACGAACTAATGGATTGGACCAAATTTCAAATTGGAAAGATTTGTACAAGTTATACCTTTTGCCACCACTTTGTGGAAGATCATTAGCTATGAATATGTTAGATACCCGCGACTCGATTGGTGAAGGTGAAATAGTATTTCTGCTTAAAAAACATGTTTTTTTACTACCGCATAAATAAAATATTTTGTTGCGAATGAACAAGATATTGAGGAATTATCGATACGTAAAATCATAATTATTAATACGGGCCTTTTCCACATAAAAGGGGAATCTTTTGTTACAATAGAAGTAGAAGTGATATGGATTATTCAAGAATCGAAGTCGATTTGCTTTATAAAAAGAAGATATCAATGAACTTCTATGAAATGGTTTCATGGGATTCAACCATTTGTCTTGATCGTGAGATATCATTGAGAAAAAGGAATCCAAAAATGGTATCTTATTGACCAAAAATGGTGATATTGTTCCTCCATTGATCAAGAATTTCAGTTTTTGAGAAGTATTATGATTATCCAATAAGAAAGGTTTCAATTTGAATGATTTGAAGACCTATTGATTCTAACAATTGATTGCAAAGTTGATCATTCGAAACTTTCAATTCATAGATGTTGATCTTAGACCTCTGAATGGGGATACCCCAAAACACACAAAGAAAAAAAGGAAGTGAGTTAGACAAAAAGAGAAGAAACTTGGACAAAAAGAAACAAAGTGACTTAGACAAATCTTTTTTTTGTCGAAAACTAATCGTGTGTCTGGGAGTTTTAATATTTATATAATGAATGATTGAGCCTAGAAACTAACTATCACCATGATTGAGGCAAGCACACCTATCGAACAGTAGTATAGCTTAGTGGCAAGACCGGAATGTCGAACCCAAGGGAACCAAAAGTACTAGTGCTGACTTTCTTTCTATTATTTAGCCTAAAATAAAAGGGATTTAATGTTTATCTCACTAATTACTAAGCTAAGGATGCCAAGACACAGAGAATGAATTGGGAAAATACTTTTGAAAAAACAAATTGATTAAGACAATACCTGAGGAAGAATCCACCTAGGCTTCACTTGTTATTTAACTCTGAACCAGACGATTTATTCACTTGACTTGATCCGTAGGATTCCCTAATTTATATTAATACCTCTCTCTGGCTTTGCTCCTATCAAAAGCCTTGACAGAGGCCTTCTGTCGAACTCCCTCTTAGGTTGCCCTCTAGGGTGTTTATATAGGCTTTCGGGATGCCTTACTTGGCCCACAAGTATCCTAATCCGAGTGGAATTAAAACGGGTCACGAAAGGGACACGCCCGTGTGAATCGAGCCCAAGGCTTGTTTGAGTCTGCTAAAGTGGCACGGCCGTGTGGTGAACTCCAGGCCGTGTGGATTTCTTACTTTGGCCCATTTTCTTCGTTTTTGGCCCGTTTCTTGTTCTTTTCATCCTTCTATGCTCTCCTAAGTATAAAACATGAGATTAAAGGATTAGGAGCATCAAATCCATAATTCGAGGGATAAATCATCCAAAAGTATGCCAAATGTGGGATTAAAATATGTATATATTACGGTTTATCAATAACCTCAGACCAATCAATTGAATATTGATTAATATGTAATCGATCGAATACTACTTGAAAATCGCTTTTCTCCTTAAAAATGAAATGTTCCAAATGCTCTTGGAAATTCTTGCTCCCATGGGACCATTTGTATCTATATGCATTAAGATCCCGATTTATGGATCTCTTGTCCAAGAAATCAAAATAAGAGGATCGAACCATTTCTTTTGACTCTTTTTCAAATTCGATAAATGTTGGTTGATCGTATATTTCATTATAGTTTTATGATTCAAAGTATCATTTCCTATTTGATCCCTTTGAATTCCATATTCGAAGTTGCGATCGGATTGATCCATTAAAAAGGATCGATTCAATACATTTCTTATGTACCCATAGGTGCAATATTGGATTTGAATTAGATTTCGGATCAATCTATCTTGACTAACTGCCTCCGTTATGTTGCTGCTAGCAAATGCCACTATTTTCGATTTTGGATCTTCCAAATCATTCCCGCAGGAGATCTGGACCCATTTTTTCTAATCCTTCGATAAAAAGATTCATTTTATTTATAAAAAATAGGAGGTAGAGCCGATAAAGATTTCTTTTTCGATTCATCCCTGGAGTTGAATACCTCATTCAAGAATTATTTTTGATCCAATCCTTAGGAATCAACAGAAAAAGAAAATGTAACACCCCTCACCCATATTCAACAACAAAATAGGGTTTGATAAACCTTAATTATAACATAATTTAGACCCACATTTAATATGTTTTTTGATGATTTATCCCTCAATTTATGTAAAAAGGTACTCTTAATCCTTTCTTTTCATATCTTATACCAAGGAACGCACCCGAGGTTGAAAAGAATGTAAAACGGACCTAAAACGGAGTAAATGGGCCATATCACGAAATCCACACGGCCTGGCCCAAAGTCCACACGGCCGTGCCTTGACGAGCATCTAGAACACGGCCTCAACCCCGATTTACACGGCCTGGAGACGAGTCACACGGGCGTGTGACATGGCCGTGCCCCTGTCGTGGCTTTAGACAATTTCAGTCAGAAAAGGATACTTAGGGAGAAAGAATCGCATTCCAAGAGCCTATAAATACCCCCTAAGTACCACCTTTGAAAGGGGGGTCGAGCTAGGCCAAGAAGCTAAGCCGGAAAGGTCAGAATTGAGGGAATCACTCGAAGTTAGCCAGTTGATCCATCCCAAGAAGCCGGAATTCTACTCAAGACGGCATATTTCTCCTTCAATTCCTTCAGGGAGTTTTAAGGATTTCTTATGTTTTGTTTTATCTTTTCTCTTGAGATGTTTTCTTTATTTGTTATGAACTAAACCCCTCAGATACTTGAAGGGGATGAAACCTAGATGAATCTTGTTATCGTTTTTTGAATTATATGATAAATACTTAGTTTGTTCTTAATTATGCATGCTTAATCCAAATCTGATGTGCTTAAGTGGAGGAGGAATAGACCCTGCTTAAGAGTAGATCTAGCATAATTAAGTAGAGTTGATCGAACGCCTAGAGATAGGGTTATGAGATTTTACCGGATTAGGGTGAAACCTAATATGGGAGTCCATTGATCGATTTACTGCTATTCTAGGGGGTTATTATAAGAGAACGAGAGTTCCACTAATTAACCTAGGGTTAGACGTTATTCGCCTCGAGAGAGGGTTTAATACACATTAGGGAGTCCTACGGATCAAACTAAGTGAAAAAATCGTATGGTTCAGTGTTAGATAACAAGTGAAGCCTAGGTGGATCCTTCCTGAGGGTATCGTTGTGATCAACTGAGTTTTTCGTCTAGTTATTTCCCAATTCGTTCTTTTTGTCTTTGCGTCCTTAGCTTAGCAGTTGTTAATTTAGTTTAAGCAAGTTCACTTATTTTAGGCTAAATAATAAAAAGAAAGTTAGTATTAGTACTTTTAGTTCCTTTGGCTTTGACAATCCGGTCTTTCCTAAGCTATACTACTGTTCGATAGGTACACATGCCTTTAATCGTTGTTAGAGTTAGTTTCCAGGTTTGATCATTCGTTTTATAAATTTTAAAGCTCTGATTTCAGCGATCAAGTTTTTGGCGCCGTTGCCGGGGAACTAAAATATTAAGAACGCTTTATTTTTATTACTTTAGCCATTTTTTATTTTTCGTAATTTATTTTTATTTTTTAGGTTAAATTTTAATTTTTTACTCTTTTTCTCTTCCTGAAGCAGGTACCTCTAGTTTATGACTAGAAGGAACCCAACAGGCCTTTTGGTATACGATAGTGAAATTGAAGCTACTGCTCGCAGGAATCGCAAAGAAATTAGGCGAGCCCTAAATTACACAGAGGAAGATCAAGAAGACAGATCCAATCCTACTGAAGGGATGGACGAGAATAATCCACCACCACATGATGTGGGGGAAAACAATGCTCCACATACCATGTTTGATTATGCTAAACCGCATTTAACAGAAGCAGAATCGAGTATTGTTAGGCCTGCTATAGCTGCTAACAATTTTGAATTAAAGCATAACACAATACAGATGATTCAACAATTTGCTTAGTTTGATGGTTTGCAGGACGAAGATCCAAACATGCATATAGCTAATTTTTTAGAATTCTATGATACCTTCAAAATAAATGGCGTTTCTGATGATGCCATTCGTCTTCGGTTATTCCCTTTTTCATTAAGGAATAAAGCCAAACAGTGGTTAAACTCGTTACCACGAGGGTCAATCACTACATGGGAATAAATGACTGAAAAGTTTTTATTGAAATATTTCCCACCGGCCAAAATGGCCAAATTACGGAATGATATCTCTTCTTTTGTGCAGATGGATTTAGAGACATTATACGATGCACGGGAGAGATACAAGGATCTCTTGAGAAGGTGTCCACACCACGGTCTACCCTTGTGGCTACAAGTCCAAACTTTCTACAACGGTGTGAACCCCTCAACGAGACAACTAATCGATTCAGCCACTGATGGAACTCTGAACAGTAGAACTCCTAAAGCAGCCTATGAGTTCATTGAAGAGGTGTCACTGAATAATTATCAGTGGCAGGTTACAAGGACGAAACCGACAAAATTCGCCGGAGTTTACAACCTCGATGCGCTAACCACACTATCAACACATGTAGAGATGATGAATAAAAAGATTGATAGTTTGTGTTCCTCGCAGGCACATCCAGTCATGCAGTCGACGCAAGTGGAACCATGGCGAATTCTGAGTACCCACCCTACCAACCATAAATAGAGAGCGAACAAATGAATTACATAGGTAATAATTTCAGATCTAATAATAATCCCTATGGTAATACTTACAATCCAGGTTGGAGGAACCACCCAAATTTTTCATGGGGAGGTCAAGGAAATCAAGGAAATCAAAGGCAACAACCTCCTCAAAACTTCCAAAATTAGCCCTATCCACAAGAGAAGAAACTAGCCCTCGAGGAGAGGTTGACAAAATTCATGGCAGACACAGAAAAACGTTTCCAAGAAACTGAGAGAATACCTAAAGATCAACAAGCTTCAGTCGAAAAACTTACTGAGTCATTCGGGGAGCTCTTTAAGTCGGTTGGATTACTTACTAAGATGATCTGCGAAATACGGGCAGAGATTTTTTTCTAAGGGACCAGAACAGGTAAAAGCAGTTATGCTAAGAAGTGGAAAAGAGTTAGTCGAACCAAAGAGACCACACAAAGATAACAAAACAAAAGATGAGGGGGTAGAGGACATAAATCCAATACGCAAAGAAAGTAAACTGCCAATCCCGCATCCAGCAAAGTTAAAGAAAGAAAGATTAGTTGCCCAATACGGTAAGTTTCTCGAACTTTTTAAACAAATACATATTAACTTACCTTTTGTTGAAGCTATTTCACAGATGCCGACGTACGCAAAATTCTTAAAGGAACTCCTAATGAATAAAAGGAAGCCTGAAGAAGTATCGACGGTGGAACTTAATGAAGAATGCTCAGCCATCCTCCAAAACAAGTTACCAACCAAACTAAAAGACCCAGGAAGTTTTGCTATCCCTTGTTTAATTGGTAACCTGAACATTAAGAAAGCATTAGCTGATCTAGGTGCCAGTATTAATTTAATGCCTTACAAAATGTTTAAACAACTAGATCTTAGGGAACCAAAACCCACTTGGATAAGTATTCAGTTAGCTGATAGATCCATTAAATATCCTAGAGGAGTTATTGAAGATGTCTTGGTGAAAATTGACAAATTTATTTTCCCTGTTGATTTGTTGTGCTAGACATGGATGCAGACATTAACGTTCCTTTAATTTTAAAATGTCCCTTTTTAGCTACTGCTAGAGCTGTTATCGATGTAGGTGATAGTAAACTGGTATTAAGGATAGGCGATGAAGAAATTTTTTTCAAATTTATGATGCCATGCGATACTCTAAAGAACAAGATGATTCCTGTTATTTTGTTGATACTACTGATCATATCATTCAAAATTCATTACAGGAATTCATCCATGACGACACAATGGAACTGTGCCTGACTCAAGAAGAGGGGGAGAAGATGAAGGCGAAAAGATGAACTTGAATACATCTTCATTTAGACAAATAAAAGAAGAAAGAATTGAAGACAATGATGAATTAAAGTAGAAAAACTCCATTGATGAGCCACCCAATCTGGAATTGAAACAATTACCAACACACTTCGAATACGCATTCCTTGGGGAAAATTCTACGCTACCGGTTATTATCTCTTCAAAATTAATAGCCAAGGAAAAAGAGGAGTTGATACAGGTTCTAAGAGAACATAAAAGGGCCATAGCTTGGAAAATATCTGACATCAAAGGAATAAGCCCATCGTTCTGCACCCACGAAATTCTAATGAAAGAAGAATACAAGCCGTGTGTGCAACCCCAGAGACGGCTAAACCCCAACATGAAAGAAGTGGTCAAAGCTGAGGTAATTAAACTTCTAGATGCAGGAATAATTTATCCTATTTCTGATAGCACCTGGGTATGTCCTGTGCAGGTAGTTCCAAAGAAAGGAGGTATGACGGTAGTGCCCAACGAAAAGAACAAGTTGATTCCCACAAGAACGGTTACAGGTTGGAGAGTCTGTATAGACTATAGAAAGCTGAACGATGCCACCAGAAAGGATCATTTCCCTCTACCCTTCATAAATCAAATGTTAGAAAGACTACCCGGGCATATGTACTACTACTTCTTGGATGGACTCTCCGGCTACTTCCAAATCCCCATAGCTCCTGAAGAACAAGAGAAGACAACATTTACATGCCCATACGGTACGTTTGCTTATCGTAGAATGCCTTTTGGATTATGTAATAATCCCGCTACTTTTCAGTGTTGCATGTTAGCAATCTTTGACGAACTCGTGGAAGACATCATGGAGGTATTTATGGATGATTTCTCGGTATTCGGTAATTCTTTCCATCTTTGCCTTAAATATTTAAAACGAGTTCTAATGAGATGTGAAGAAACAAACCTTGTTTTGAATTGGGAAAAATGTCACTTGATGGTTAGAGAAGGGATTGTGTTAGGACATAAGATTTCTAGTAAAGGGATTGAGGTAGATAAAGCAAAAGTTGAAACCATAGAAAAATTACCTCCCCCTAGTTCAGTTAAGGCTATTAGAAGTTTTTTAGGACATGCAGGGTTCTATAGAAGATTTGTTAAAGATTTTTCTAAAATAGCTAAGCCATTGACAAAATTACTAGAAACAGATGTCCCTTTCAATTTCAATCAGGAATGTTTAGATGCGTTTAATGCCCTTAAGGATAAATTAATAAATGCTCCGATTATAATTGCACCTGATTGGAACTTACCCTTTGAACTAATGTGTGATGCAAGTGATTTTGCAATAGGTGCAGTTTTGGGACAACGAAGAGACAAGCATTTTCAGCCAATTAACTATGCTAGCAGAACATTAACACCCGCACAAGAGAACTATACCACCACAAAGAAAGAACTGCTCGCTGTAGTTTTTACTTTTGATAAATTTAGGCAGTACCTAATTTTGTCTAAAGTTGTCGTTTATACTGACCATTCAGCTCTGAGTTATCTTTTAAACAAACTTGATGCAAAACCTAGACTCATACGATGGATTTTACGCTTACAGGAATTTGACTTGGAAATACAAGATAAGAAGGGAGCTAAAAATCTTGCACCAGGTCACCTCTCTAGACTTGAAAATCCTCATACCAAAGAACTCGATCAAAGCGAGATAAATGATTCGTTTCCCGAAGAACAACTCTTTTCTATAACACATTCTGAGGTACCATGGTTTGCAAATATTGCGAATTATTTAGCAGCTAACATCTTGCCAAAAAGATTAACACATCACCAAAAGAAGCGATTCTTTGCTGATGTGAAAAATTATTTTTGGGAAGATCCCTTTCTTTTCCGCATATGTGCAGATCAGGTAATTCGAAGATGCGTTACAAAGGTAGAATCAAGCAAAATCTTGGAACATTGCCATTCAAGACCGTCAGGAGGACACTACAGTGGTATTAAAACAACACACAAAATACTCGAATCAGGTTTCTATTGGCCCACTTTATTCAAAGATGCCAACAGGTATGTTACCTCGTGTGATAAATGCCAAAGAATAGGTAATATTTCTAAACGTGATGCAATGCCTCAAACATATATGCTGTCATGTGAAATATTTGATGTATGGGGTATTGATTTTATGGGACCATTCCTTAGTTCATTTGGAAACAAATACATCCTAGTGGCAGTCGATTACATGTCAAAATGGGTAGAAGCGAAAGCTTTAGCTACCAATGATGCTAGGGTAGTAGTTAAATTTCTCAAGAAACTGTTTTCTCGATTCGGAACACCTAGAGCCATCATTAGTGATAGGGGTACTCACTTCTGTAATACCCAATTTGAAAAGGTACTAAAGAAATATGGTGTATACCACAGGACTGCTACCCCATATTGTAACACCCCAAACCCGGCCCATTAAATCCGACCGAATTTGGAATGCCACTGCGGAACACTTTCGAAAAACATTCTTACTTAATAGTGAAACCGATGAAAATTTTTCCGAGTTTGGTAAAACATTTTCGTGACTTGTAATATTCTAAGTAAAAATAGAAGTTTGTTATAAACATATCGGTTTCAAGCTTTACTGAGAAAATAAAACCATTTGAAATCAATCTTTAATTATCCTTCCATAATAGGGCATAATAGTAACAATACTTAACAAATGAACTTAAACACTTTAGTGGGCCTTATTACAATACACACTTAATCAAAATACGAAAAATATCATTATTTAATTAATTAACCAAGAGATTCCTTTGCATGAAAATCCACTTTTGCATGGCCACCTTTGTATCCTCTCCGACCCGGTCCAAGCTTTACGCGCCACCTGAAAGGTTTAATACAATAGATTAAGTCACCAAGACTCAGTGCATAGTTAATACACATGTCCTCACATATGGGCTTGGCCCATATCCACACAATTCATATATACAACATGCAATTATAAAAATGCAATTATGAATACACTATTATAAATATGATCACGAATACAATTACGAAGTCCATTCCACAAAGTGATCCACATATTTTTCTTTTGCACATTATTTCTTAAAGCCGTGGCTAAGCCACCGATCCCATAGAAATCTCACATATCAAACGGTTCACAAATCAACAATCACGAATGTAGCACGAGGCTAGCATTAGAACACTCACATAGTGTACACCTTTTCTCCAATAGTCACATCACAAGTTTCATGTGTACGTATATGTACCATAACAACATTTCGTACGAAACAAATATGTGTATTTTATCTATCATGGTCACATATTATTCAGAACAATATACATCACATGTCATCACTTTATTTACATTCATCGATAATCATTTATAATTTCAAATCACCAAAAGTTAATATCATAACCATTAACTTGATTATTCGATCACTTACCTTAGTATCCATACTGTTTGCTTTTATTTCGGCTAACATGCACAACTCATATGTTTACAAAAAAATGATACTTATAATACATATATTAAGCAAAAGAACAGTGTGATAACTACGCACCTGGCTATAGCGATATCCGATTTATCTAACACAATCTAAAGTCCCGAAACTTGACTCATTTCTGACGATTTGCCTGGAGCAATCCAATTCCCGAAAGATTCCTTTGATGCTCCATAACACTATCTACACACAAACAGAGTACATCTCTGTAGCCTTATTCACATTCGGCCACCCTTTAGAACCAAAGTCAATATTTGGTTATCATCACAACCCAAAATATAGCTGTTAGCCGAAACTAAGACTTCCTTACCTTGCTTATTGATCCCGAAACACCATTTGTTCCTGTCGATTAGTTCTCAGGTATCGATAGTCCTTGATGTTCAAAATTCCAGGAGCTCTCTTAAAGTTCCTTCCCTCAACTACACAAAAGAGCACACCAATATAGTCCTTTGAAGGTTCGGCCACAAGTAAACTAGATTAAGGTTTCGGCTACCACATCTTAACACTCTTCAAAGCACAAGATTCGACAATGGTGTAATGGTGGAGGGATTTCGGCTAACCTTCCAAATGATGGTTATATAATCGGTTATGGTTTCCAAAGGCAGAGAGGCATTCGGCTTCAAGAGGTAGAGATAGATTCGGGGTTGAAAGGGAACATAGAGGAAGATAAATGAGGAAGATCGGCACTTAATCCCCTCCCCCTTTCGAAACCGAGAACAAAATAAGCTTCCCCTAGGAGTCTCCCTAATCCGGCCATGCTCAAGGCAAAGTTAAGGAAAAATCATTTCAAGAAGTCAGCCATGCACAATTGGAGGAGAACTAAAAACAAACTAGGAAGATTTAGCTATGCTCTTCAAAGCTCAAGGCTGAGCAAAAGCTCCCCAAAGCTTCATTTGGTCAAAAACAATTGCAAAAATCAGAAATTTTGGCACTCTTTGCTACTAGGAGGCCATCCATGAGATGCCTAGGAAAGGAAATTTCCCTCCCCCATTCGGCCATGCTCCCCACGCCAAAAGACCATCACCAATCTCAATATTATTATTTAATAAAAGTCCTCATTCTAACCTATCATCCCTCACCTTCAAATAATATAACAACATAATTAAACTACTCCATAATTTCCAACAGCCATATATTTACAACCCCTATGCCGCATGCTTCTATTCCCCAAGGCCAAGACCCATGCTCATTGAAAAAGAAAGGAATAATACTTTGTTTATTCCTTATTCCTTCACCACATAAACTAACCTAACAATTAAAACCCATACCTCACCATAATAAAATAACTAACAATAATTAAATAAAAGAATAATGCTCCCATGTTTAAAAAATAAAGCAAATAAGCAGAATTTTTTTTTTAAACTGCATGCACGCATGCTGCATGCATTGATTACCCATGCAGCTACAAACTCCCACGCCGGTCTCAAAAAAGAAAGACCCAGTTGCAACCCCCAGGTCTCGAACCCGAGACCTGGAGAAAAGTCCTCCATGCCCCAGCCACTCGGCCCTTTACGCATTTCATGCAATTAAACACGCTGAATTTCTTTTAACCCTTACTTCGCTGGCTTCCTCATTTTAACGCTAGGAGCCGAAAATAAAAACATCCGCGCCCCTAATGGGACTCGAACGCGAGTCCTCGCGATGGCCTCCTTGCTGCAAGCGTTTTAACCACTCGGCCAGTGTTTAATTCATGCTAATAACGCGCCAATAATTTGTTTTAAACCCTCCTTCAAAGCAGCGCTATTTTTCAAAAATAAAAATGCTTTTGCTGCGCCTAAGACTCGAACCCTTGACCATGCTTGGCGCCAAACCTTAAGTGGCACACGGAAGCCACTATGCTACCTGGACTTTCATGTCCATAACTTCACAAAATTTTTACTTAAGGCCTCCCTTAACCAAATTTCCATTTTTAACCCCTAATTTTCAAAATTTCCAAAATGTTCCCATTTTATCCTCGGGCTTTAGGAACTCTAATAACACATTAAAATCACTCAGAGGTCCACTAACACTCGAGTTATTTTCCAAACTCGCAACCCCTAATTCGGGATATTACAATTCTACCCCCTTAAAAATAATTTCGTCCTCGAAATTACTTATGAACGAACATCCGTACATTTCAATTCATTATATATCAATCACATATTCCCAATTATTACACATATGCAAACATATCCAACCTCTTTCACATTTAGCATTTTCACTTATGGCCACTTCTTTATAAGCATATTCAAGCTTAAATTCCATTACGGATACCATACACATCAATGGTAAGATCAATTGCACATATTAAAAGTCTTACCGAAGCTTCAACTATATCACATCTCACTTAATTCAAATGGGAATATACCAACTTTCCTTATTCCTTGCAAGTACGAAAGACTTGCACTTGTCCGAGCATTTAGCTTGTGGTAACAAACATGTTCCTTCTTGTATGTGATTCATGAATTTTCTATTATAGCACATCATCGGCATTAAGCCGGTTAGGCATCGAAGCCTAAAATACACACCGGCACAAGGCCTGCTAGGCATCAAAGCCTGAAATATACACCGGCACAAAGCCTGCTAGGCATCAAAGCCTGAAATATACACCGGCACAAAGCCTGCTAGGCATCAAAGCCTGAAATATACACCGGCACAAAGCCTGCTAGGCATCAAAGCCTGAAATATACACCGGCACAAAGCCTACTAGGCATCAAAGCCTGAAATGTAATATTATCAGCATCTGAATCACATTACAAGCTGACCATATAATTCACATCACTTGTATTTATCACTTCAATTATATTTCATGATAGATAGTCTATCCACATATCACTTGTACTTATCACTTGAGTAACATTTCATGATAGAAAGTCTATCCACAGTCAGCTTTCACTATATTTATAACCAGGATTCCAACATGTACACAAGGTTATAACTAACCTTAACAATATTCAATTGCTTATAGACTTATACTTAAAATATTCTCAATTTCTGGTTCCAATATTCGCCGACACGATATTTTCCACACTGAGCACACGGACGGTCCTGATTTCTCATAGCTGGCTTAATCACATGAGCAAAACTTTTAACCCTCGGTCTTTTCCGAAGATCCTCAAATAATTTAATCAATTCAAAATTTCTCTTATCACGGTTCGTATCCTTGTCTCAATTTTATCTCATCGAGTTCTTAATCTCTTCAGTTATCTTGACTTTTTCGACTAACACAGCAAATTCCCGTTCCTGTTGAGGAACTATCAACAGTCTCAGGCCGTCTATTAATCCGTCCTTAAATCGGACACATCGTTCATGTTTTGTAGTCACTATTCCTCGATCATATCGGCTTAACTTTAGTAATTTTAGCGTCGTATTTTGCCGTGGACTCGTTCCGTTGAACCAGTCCCAAAAACACATTCCTCGGAGCATCAATGAAATAAGTACTGACATACTTATTCTGGTATATCATTTTGACATACTCCCGAGTGGGGTCCTCCGCTGTGACACTATCTCGAACCGTGAGCCACCATTGATACGTCTCACCGTGAAGCAGCGTCACTATTTCTTTCACTTTTTCTCTCAGGGTTCAGATCGAGCTCATCCACAACTCGCTTGGTTGCTTCCAACCGATATTCGACCGTACTGAGTGCCACGCCTGATATATCACAGAACAAATCCGCTCCATTGGCTCAAAGTCGCTCGGAAACAAATTTTTGAGCTCTCATATTTCTCCCTCTCCAACCACCATCTCTAAAACTCGCAGCGCAATATAGCATTATCCCTCGTCTGATCTTGCTGCTCATTATCAAAAGTTGGTGGTGGAGGTGATACCTCATTATCAGATCCTTGACCCGATCTAGCGAGTTCCGATATGGCCCTTTTGCCTCGATCATGTCCTCTAGGACTCATCTCTATCGCACAATCTGACTTAAAAAGTTTTATGCATTAGAAATTTGTTCCACTGATTATCCGCGAACAATTTTATGGAATAAGTATTTTAGAAGTGGTTCTTTCGATCATACATAGGTTCAATTCAAGTTCGCTACTTCTTATTCAGAGAGTCACGTACACGTTCATAAGCAGGAAGACATTCATTCACTATACTTCTATAGTCATTTCAGTTCTCAAGTCTTATGCACTTGTTTTTGAGTAGACTAGTCTTAGGATTTCGATAGCCCAAATTTTCTAATTTACAAGCCCAATTATGCCCATACAGTTCACATATTCACTATACCTCAATAGTCAGAGGTACTTACCAGGTGGACTTCGGGTCGGAGGTACAGGTGCCATGCCAGAACAAGCCCAAAATAAAAGTTCACATTTTGAAAAGCCCACTTTCGAAAACTATTTTCGGGCCCAAAACCTCAAAGCCGAGTTTTGAACCTGGCTCTGATACCAAAATGTAACACCCCAAACCCGGCCCATTAAATCTGACCGAATTTGGAATGCCACTGCGGAACACTTTCGAAAAACATTCTTACTTAATAGTGAAACCGATGAAAATTTTGCCGAGTTTGGTAAAACATTTTCGTGACTTGTAATATTCTAAGTAAAAATCGAAGTTTGTTATAAACATATCGGTTTCAAGCTTTACTGAGAAAATAAAACCATTTGAAATCAATCTTTAATTATCCTTCCATAATAGGGCATAATAGTAACAATACTTAACAAATGAACTTAAACACTTTAGTGGGCCTTATTACAATACACACTTAATCAAAATACGAAAAATATCATTATTTAATTAATTAACCAAGAGATTCCTTTGCATGAAAATCCACTTTTGCATGGCCACCTTTGTATCCTCTCTGACCCGGTCCAAGCTTTACGCGCCACCTGAAAGTTTTAATACAATAGAGTGAGTCACCAAGACTCAGTGCATAGTTAATACACATGTCCATTCCACAAAGTGATCCACATATTTTTCTTTTGCACATTATTTCTTAAAGCCGTGGCTAAGCCACCGATCCCATAGAAATCTCACATATCAAACGGTTCACAAATCAACAATCACGAATGTAGCACGAGGCTAGCATTAGAACACTCACATAGTGTACACCTTTTCTCCAATAGTCACATCACAAGTCTCATGTGTACGTATATGTACCATAACAACATTTCGTACGAAACAAATATGTGTATTTTATCTATCATGGTCACATATTATTCAGAACAATATACATCACATGTCATCACTTTATTTACATTCATCGATAATCATTTATAATTTCAAATCACCAAAAGTTAATATCATAACCATTAACTTGATTATTCGATCACTTACCTTAGTATCCATACTGTTTACTTTTATTTCGGCTAACATGCACAACTCATATGTTTACAAAAAAATGATACTTATAATACATATATTAAGCAAAAGAACAGTGCGATAACTACGCACCTGGCTATAGCGATATCCGATTTATCTAACACAATCTAAAGTCCCGAAACTTGGCTCATTTCTGACGATTTGCTTGGAGCAATCCAATTCCCGAAAGATTCCTTTGATGCTCCATAACACTATCTACACACAAACAGAGTACATCTCTGTAGCCTTATTCACATTCGGCCACCCTTTAGAACCAAAGTCAATATTTGGTTATCATCACAACCCAAAATATAGCTGTTAGCCGAAACTAAGACTTCCCTACCTTGCTTATTGATCCCGAAACACCATTTGTTCCTGTCGATTAGTTCTTAAGGTATCGATAGTCCTTGATGTTCAAAATTCCAGGAGCTCTCTTAAAGTTCCTTCCCTCAACTACACAAAAGAGCACACCAATATAGTCCTTTGAAGGTTCGGCCACAAGTAAACTAGATTAAGGTTTCGGCTACCACATCTTAACACTCTTCAAAGCACAAGATTCGACAATGGTGTAATGGTGGAGGGGTTTCGGCTAACCTTGCAAATGATGGTTATATAATCGGTTATGGTTTCCAAAGGCAGAGAGGCATTCGGCTTCAAGAGGTAGAGATAGATTCGGGGTTGAAAGGGAACATAGAGGAAGATAAATGAGGAAGATCGGCACTTAATCCCCTCCCCCTTTCAAAACCGAGAACAAAAGAAGCTTCCCCTAGGAGTCTCCCTAATCCGGCCATGCTCAAGGCAAAGTTAAGGAAAAATCATTTCAAGAAGTCAGCCATGCACATTTGGAGGAGAACTAAAAACAAACTAGGAAGATTTAGCTATGCTCTTCAAAGCTCAAGGCTGATCAAAAGCTCCCCAAAGCTTCATTTGGTCAAAAACAATTGCAAAAATCAGAAATTTTGGCACTCTTTGCTACTAGGAGGCCGTCCATGAGATGCCTAGGAAAGGAAATTTTCCCCCCATTCGGCCATGCTCCCTACGCCAAAAGACCATCACCAATCTCAATATTATTATTTAATAAAAGTCCTCATTCTAACCTATCATCCCTCACCTTCAAATAATATAACAACATAATTAAACTACTCCATAATTTCCAACAGCCATATATTTACAACCCCTATGCCGCATGCTTCTATTCCCCAAGGCCAAGACCCATGCTCATTGAAAAAGAAAGGAATAATACTTTGTTTATTCCTTATTCCTTTACCACATAAACTAACCTAACAATTAAAACCCATACCTCACCATAATAAAATAACTAACAATAATTAAATAAAAGAATAATGCTCCCATGTTTAAAAAATAAAGCAAATAAGCAGAATTTTTTTTTAAACTGCATGCACGCATGCTGCATGCATTGATTACCCATGCAGCTACAAACTCCCACGCCGGTCTCAAAAAAGAAAGACCCAGTCGCAACCCCCAGGTCTCGAACCCGAAACCTGGAGAAAAGTCCTCCATGCCCCAGCCACTCGGCCCTTTACGCATTTCATGCAATTAAACACGCTGAATTTCTTTTAACCCTTACTTCGCTGGCTTCCTCATTTTAACGCTAGGAGCCGAAAAATAAAAACATCCGCGCCCCTAATGGGACTTGAACGCGAGTCCTCGCGATGGCCTCCTTGCTGCAAGCGTTTTAACCACTCGGCCAGTGTTTAATTCATGCTAATAACGCGCCAATAATTTGTTTTAAACCCTCCTTCAAAGCAGCGCTATTTTTCAAAAATAAAAATGCTTTTGCTGCGCCTAAGACTCGAACCCTTGACCATGCTTGGCGCCAAACCTTAAGTGGCACACGGAAGCCACTATGCTACCTGGACTTTCATGTCCATAACTTCACAAAATTTTTACTTAAGGCCTCCCTTAACCAAATTTCCATTTTTAACCCCTAATTTTCAAAATTTCCAAAATGTTCCCATTTTATCCTCGGGCTTTAGGAACTCTAATAACACATTAAAATCACTCAGAGGTCCACTAACACTCGAGTTATTTTCCAAACTCGCAACCCCTAATTCAGGATATTACACATATCATCCTCAAACTAGCGGACATGTTGAAGTAGCAAACCGAGAACTTAAGCGTATCCTAGGAAAGACGGTTGAATCGAATAGAAAAGATTGGGCATTAAAAGTAGATGATGCTTTATAGGCCTATAGAACAACATTTAAAACACCTCTAGGGACATCCCCATACAAACTTGTATATGGGAAAAGTTGTCATCTACCATTTGAGTTAGAACACAAAGCTTTTTGGGCCATAAAATTTTTAAATTTTGATCTTAGAACTGCAGGAAAGAAAAGAATGATGCAGATGGATGAGCTAGATGAATGGAGAGCTGAGGCCTATGAGAACTCGAAACTATACAAAGAGGCAACAAAGCAACGTCATGATTCTCGTCTAAAGAAGTCAAAACAATTCGAAGTTGGGGACTTGGTCCTACTATACAATTCAAGGCTCAAATTATTCACGGGAAAGTTGAAATCAAGATTGTCAGGCCCATTCATGATCAAAACAATTTTTCCATATGGCACAATCGAGGTAACTCATCCCACTAAGGGCACATTCAAGGTAAATGGTCACCGACTCAAAATTTATAATGATGCAGACTTTGGAGATATGAGAGAGGAGCTTCTGCTCCATTAACCTTCTTTTAGAACTGAAAACAGGGAAAGTCTAGCTTAAGACTATAAACAAGCGCTTCTCGGGAGGCAACCCGAGCACTAATTCACTAACATTTTATTTTTCAGCATCTAACTCCATAGCAAATTAATCAAAGAGTAGGTTTCAAACCACACGGCCGTAAACACGGCCGTGCCCATGGCCGTGTGAAAGACAAGGGGAGAACCACGGGCGTGCCAGAAGCCGTGTACAAACAGAGAAGAATTTCTTTTCCCAACACGGGCTACGATACTAGTCCATGCCCGTGTCACCCAACCGTGCAAGGCTACTGACTTGTCGAGCACGGGCTACACACACCCGTGCCCCACGACTGTGTGAAGCTACTGACTTACACACCACAGGCAGAACACGCCCGTGCCTTCCAACCATGCGAGGTTACTAACCTATCAAGCACGGGCTGCACACGCCCGTGCCCCACAACCGTGTGAAGCTACTGACTTACACACCACGGGCGTGCCCATTATCCCACGACCGTGCCAATAACCCTGAACGCGCCTAAAATTCGAATCGCGAAAAACACGGGCAATTTAAAACAGAGCACGGGCGTGGCAACAGCCCGTGCCCCCTATATAATAAAATCACACCATCCCTTTCCCAAAACCTAAACCTAAAATCAAATTTCAGCAGCCTTCTCCCCAAAACCACCCGCACCCACATCTTTCTCCATCCCAAAACTCTTCTCCTTGCCTTTCTCTCCAACAAAACCGTCTAAAAACTGCCCGCACGCCCGCACCACAGCCGTGCTACCGAATGCACACGCCCCTGCCGCCACCGTGTTCGTGCTACAACTCGTGCCACCACCGTGCTCCGATCGTGCTCGATCTTTTTACACCTTCCCTGGTTCCTTTTTCTTGACTTAAAACTTGACAAACATTATGACACTTCTCTTTATTCTCATCTTTTGTTTGGATGCATGATTTTTGTTAGGAATCTTGTCTCAAAAAATTCAATCCCCATGATTTTTTATTGGTTGTTATTTCATGTTCATTTTAATAGTTAAGAATAAATTCTTGCATTTTAGAACTAATAAGATTGATACATTCCTTTGCTCACTGCTGTCAAATAATTTCTGCTTCAGATTCTAACTTTTCAAAATTTGGCTTGATTTAGTATGACATATTCTGGCTAGATTATTGTTGTGGCTTGATCAAAAAGAACTCGTTTTATATTTGATTACAAATTTCAGGTACAAATGTCGTCATCACGACCTAAACGATCCACCAACGTCTCAAGCAAGAAAAGAAAGGGGCCCGGGTCATCATCCGCAAGTGCTTCTTCCGAGCTACGACACCCATTCCTCCGATTTTCTCAAGCAGCTCATGAAGAGCGATACAAAGCTATCCGGGATAGACCCCTAGGCACCGGTAGGTGCATCGATTGGAACGCAATAGAACAAGTCGGGCTCGCAACTGATATTCGAGCCTTTCTCTCAACTGACCCGTGGGAGGAGTTTTTCTCAATCATTGAGCCCACATATTTGGAGCTCACACTAGAATTTTGCACCACCTTCACACTGCAGACAGTGATGGCACAGTTCGACGACCCGGGTACTATCCAATTCCGTTTAGGGTGCACGGTACGTCGACTGAGTGTCCCACAATTCGGCTCGGCACTCGGACTGTATACACCAGAATTTATAGAAGAAAACCCACTCTCTGGGTTAAACCGCCAACTCCACTGCACTCCACTCAACTGTTGGCGCAACCTAGGTCCCACCACAAGCAGCTACGACCCCAGCCGCTCTAAGGCGACAACTCTTCTCCACCCCAAAGGTATATTCACGCCATTCTCGCTCACACTATCAAAGGACAACGTGAGAGCACCGGTATGGTAAACAAGCACGATGTCTACTACCTGTCGTGCATGGCAGAAGGGCACGTTTTCAACTTAGCATACTTCATCGCATGTGCAATTCAGCACCAGACAGAACCACACAGGAAGGGGATTTTATCAATGGGACCGTTTATCACAAGGCTGGCTCGATACTTTGGCCTCCTCCACACCTAGGACCAGATTTCTTCACTTATACTGACAGGCCACATGGTACCTCAAGGCATCCAAACGATGCTACACATGAGGATGATTCAACATCATCGAAGGACCGGCCCTCCTAAATACCAATTAGTGACCTCCTCAGCTGAAAGGGAGCCCGAGGACATTACTGATGATGTCCCACCACCATCACAGGAGGCACTGATTTCGAGCCAGCGGCCCTCCCATGCGGCGACTTCATTGGCGGATATCTCTGCACGCCTAGACCAGTTCGAGCAATATTTCATTGACAACACTCGATGTTTTGATGGGATAGAGGCTATCCTTCAACAGATATGCCAGCACCTCCACATCTCCTCAGCAGAACCACCGCAGAACCCGGCTAATGATGAGAACCTTTGAGTCCTTTTATCCAGATTTTCTTTTTCTTATTTTTAACTTTTATTTTTTTCTTATTTTCTTGTTATTTTAATTTGTCTTAAAGTTTGAACATTTTTCATCATACATTGACAACCTTTATTATGAGTATCATCAACATCTAACCCTCTAGTATTCCTAACATTTATCTAATTACGCCCCCAAACGATTTCTAACTGATGACTTAGCAGTTTCAAAAACACCATTAGGAAGCAATTCACCACTACACAAGTCATCAGACAACACGACCTCTACCATCCTCCAAGGAAATCATCCATTAATCCAGGGAATGCCACTTTCTCCCCTCTATTTTAATTTTGCATATTGACTGTCATTATCCATCTTTGTACATTGAGGGCAATGTACATCTTAAGTGTGGGGGTAAAAGTGTCAATTTTTTTTCATTATTCTCAAATCCCTGAATTTAGTCTTGTCTTTAAGTAAATTTTTCATATTACTAAGTAGGATGAAATTTCTGATGATTTATGATTCTTATTGACATGTTTTAGATTAAGTCATTGATAATTGTGCATTGATGATTAAATTTCAAGATACTAGAGAATCAAGCATGATAAGTCTATTTTTCAATAATTAAAATTTTTGCTAGGTTGTTAACCTAAATTTGAATATTGCTTTGAAATTTGAAATCTATGAGATTGATGTCAAAACACCCATAATCGTTGTGAGATTTTGAGCCTTATAGAGCATATATTCTTTTCGTGCTCACTTTTTGATTATGAGTGTGTCAACTTTGAACTGTTATTCTAGAACTTGCCTCGCTTATACATGTTGAGACCACATTTATGATTTGATATACAGAGATGATAAAGGCACGTAGGACTTAACCCACTCACTCCACTAAAAAGCCTACCCTCATAAATTAACCCCTAGTGAACCCTGTTGATCCTAACAATCCTCTTTATTGACTCACCCATTTATAACCTAAAAACCCCTTTGTATTTGTTATCACCATTCCTTTTGACTACATTTTAATCAAGATATGATTTGATTTGTTACCGTATTATATTATGCTATAAGCTGAATTCATCTTTTACTATTAGTTTGTTCTTAAAAAAATTGAAGTATATCCAGTATTAGTGGTGAGCTTATACAGTTAAAATTTTTATTCTGAAAGAAAAGCTCGTATTGTTAGGATTATTATTATCAGTTGATGTAAATATTATTTCAGTATTCATTAAGTAGGTACTTGTCAATTCAATCTCGATTCTAACCTCCTAATTTCAGCCTTTATCCACACCTTAACCCTAGCCCTGTTACAACCCTAACAAAGACCTTTTGATCTGTTTATCATCTCATTTTACAGTGGTGGGGATTTGATTTTCAGGCAAGCCTGTGGGATTAACTTTTCAAGTTCGACGTATGAGTGCTTCTTTTCCTAACCCTTAAACACTTTGAGTGATTTGAGTGAATCTTTAGTGAGGATGTCAACCCTTGTCGATTTCGAATCAAAGGTAATATTTCAGATAAGGGGAAACACCTACGTTTTTGAATTACAAATAAATGACTTATCTTTGTTTGAATCTTTAGGACTCTTTGAATTGAATTATCCATGTATAAATTATCTATGAATTATGATGAGGCATTGTTGATAGAAATCGTGAATTATGGAAAGTTCGTTTTAATTGTATGTTGAGAATTTTGCTTGAGGACAAGCAAAAGATTAAGTGTGGGGGTATTTGATAAACCGTAATTATAACATATTTTAGACCCACATTTAATATGTTTTTGGATGATTTATCCCTCAATTTATGTAAAAAGGTGCTCTTAATCTTTCATATCTTATACCTAGGAAAGCACCTGAGGATGAAAAGAACGTAAAATGGGCCCAAAACAGAGTAAATGGGCCATATCACGAAATCCACACGGCCTGGCCCAAAGTCCACACGTCCGTGCCTTGACGAGTATCTTGAACACGGCCTGAAGACGAGTCACGCAGGCGTGTGACATGGCCGTGCCCCTGTCGTGGCTTTAGACAATTTCAGTCGGAAAAGGATACTTAGGGAGAAAGAATCGCATTCCAGGAGCCTATAAATACCCCCTAAGTACCACATTTGAAAGGGGGGTCGAGCTAGGCCAAGAAGCCAAGTCGAGAAGGTCAGAATTTAGGGAATCACTCGAAGTTAGCCAGTTGATCCATCCCAAGAAGCCAGAATTCTACTCAAGACGGCAGATTTCTCCTTCAATTCCTTCAGGGAGTTTTAAGGATTTCTTATGTTTTGTTTTATCTTTTCTCTTGAGATGTTTTCTTTATTTGTTATGAACTAAACCCCTTAGATACCTGAAGGGGATGAAACCTAGATGAATCTTGTTATCGTTTTCTGAATTATATGATAAATACTTAGTTTGTTCTTAATTATGCATGCTTAATCCAAATCTGATGTGCTTAGGTGGAGGAGGAATAGACCCTGCTTAAGAGTAGATCTAGCATAATTAAGTAGAGTTGATCAAACTCTTAGAGATAGGGTTACGAGATTTTGCCGGATTAGGGTGAAACCTAATATGGGAGTCCATTGATTGATTTACTACTACTCTAGGGGGTTATTATAAGAGAACGAGAGTTCCACTAATTAACCTAGGGTTAGACGTTATTCGCCTCGAGAGAGGGTTTAATATATGTTAGGGAGTCCTACGGATCAAACTAAGTGACTAAATCGTATGGTTCAGTGTTAGATAACAAGTGAAGTCTAGGTGGATTCTTCCTGAGGGTATCGTTGTGATCAACTGAGTTTTTCGTCTAGTTATTCCCCAATTCGTTCTTTTGTCTTTGCGTCCTTAGCTTTGTAGTCGTTAATTTAGTTTAAGCAACTTCACTTATTTTAGGCTAAATAATAAAAAGAAAGTTAGTATTAGTACTTTTAGTTCCTTTGGGTTCGACAATCCTGTCTTGCCTAAGCTATACTACTGTTCGATAGGTACACTTGCCTTTAATCATTGTCAGAGTTAGTTTCCAGGTTTGATCATTCGTTTTATAAATTTTAAAGTTCTGATTTCAGCGATCAGGGTTACGAATCATTACCGGACTTACTATACAATTAATCAAATCACACATTTCACATACATTTTAAAATTTCATATGATCATCATTCAATATCATTCACATCGTCCCTAACACGAGCCTACGAGGCCGAAAACATGCATACGGGGTGGTTCGGGACTAAACCGATAACTTATGAAATCTTTACAAAACTTAAAAAATTTTCAAAGTACAGGGGACATACGCCCGTGTGTCTCACACGACCAAAGACACGCCCATGTCACAGGCCATGTGGACCTTCGAAATGGGATCACATGACCATGTCCCAGCCTGTGCCCTACCCCGTGTAACTCTCTGACTTAGGCACACGGCCAACACACATGCTTGTGTGGCTAGCCCGTGTGCCCTAAGAAATGGCCACGCACACCCGTGTGCCAGACCGTGTACTAGGCCGTGCCAAAGCTGTAGGGTATACTGACTTAGGCCACACGGCCAATCACATGCCCGTGTGCTGGGCCATGTGGAGCATACTAACTTGATTTTTAATTCAACACCAGGGGACACACGGCTGTGTAACATAACTGTGTGTCACACACGGCTGAGATATACGCCCGTGTGGAAAAAAAAATAGGCTATTTACCAAGCCAATTTGCCACCCAACTTTGCACATACCTAAAACAACCCTTTTGGCATCAAAACATGGCATAGATAGGCATTCATCTACTCTCAACCAAGCATAAATTATATCATTTCAATGCCAACCAATACAAGGCAAACAATATCACAATATGCCATTCAATTTATACTTAAAACTCATAATCTCAAATCAACAATACAACCACTTTCTACCATGCATCATTTAGCCTAATCTCACAAACATCCCAAATTCAATTCACAACCATTTAGTACCCCAAGTTATCAAATATCATCAAGCATCACATATCTATAAATAAACACATAACCAAAACCATAGCACATATGAAAACATAACCAAATCAACCAAATTAAGCCAACTCTCATGGCTATATACAAAACCAAAACATTAACATTTACCAGCCATTTCAAATGACTAAATTCATTACCAAACTATATATCAAAATGATCATAATCCTATACATGCCATATATCCATAAACTTAGATTCGAAAGTACCGAAGTGATAGTTGGATAGTGTGATGAAGTCTCCGACGATTCCCAAATCTGAGCTAGCTTTCATTTCACTATAAAACAAGAAAAAATAAATTATGTAAGCTATAAAGCTTAGTAAGCTCGTATGAAATAAACTTAATTAATCAAATATAGGCAAATCAAACAATTTAATATATCAACATATAGCTCATATTAGCTAACAGACCTTCCAAAAATTCAAGCATAAGATTAGATGTGAAATTCACAAGTTTCTTCGATTCAAAGCTTATACGGTTCATGTACGTACCTGTACCACGTCTTATTAGTCTCATACTCATCCGTGTATTTGATATACCCGTTGAACCATTCGAAATACTATCGGATACTTGGGAATCTCGTACCGTAAGTGCCAAATACATAGCCGAAGCTATCTCAATCTTGTATCACATATAATGCTCACTCTCGAGCTATCAATGGGTCTACTCACAAAAGCTGACAGTCGCGACAAAGCTACACGGTGCTGCTCATACAAGCTGACGAGTATCCGCAACACATGCAAGATAACTCAGCCACTGTTAAGACGTACGAACCAGCACCCAAATCACATAACCCCTAATGATAGGTCATTTGCATCCTAATCTATTCCTAAGGTTCAATCGGGATTTCACACTTGTCAAATCATCGTCGAACATGTCCATAGTGTCGTAATCACAATTTATGCAATATCAAAGCATTTAAAACACAAATATAACAATGTTTATTACATACGAACTTACCTCGAATGTAAAACGACGAGTTAAGTCGATTAATCTGAAAACTTATTCTTTCCCCGATCTAAATCCGTAATTCACATTTCTTGATCTAAATATAATCAAAATTAACTTATTTAATAATCTCTCTAGTCAATTTAATCCAAAAACAAACATTAAGGCTTTTTTTACATTTTTTCCCCCAATATTTCACATTTTTACAATTTAGTCCTTATCTCATAAAATCACAAATTCATGCAATTCAACCAAACCCCATGCTAGCCGAATTTCAATTATGTCCCTAGAAGTAATATTTTTCATTTATTTCACAATTTAGCCTCAAAATTTACACATTTCACATTTCACAATTTAACCCCTAATTGACAATTTTGTCAAAAAATCACTTTACAAATGTTATTTATCTAACAACAAGCATGTATTTTCTATCATCAAACATCAAAACATACATAGATTCATCAATGAAAAAACCCTAAACCTTTAACAATTTTGCAAAATAGTCCCTGGGCTAGCTAGATTAAGTTGCAACGATATCAAAAACATAGAAATCATTAAAAATCGAGTAAAAAATCACTTACATGCACTTAGAATAGTTGCCGAACCTTGAATCTTTATCAATGGTATTTATTTAGGTCTAATTTTGGTTAGGAGGATGAAGATGGACTAAATCATTTGATTTTATTAAACTTATTAAATCTTTAATTATTAATTACTATTATAACCTTTAATTAAACATTAAAAATCATATAAAGAATGTCCAAGAATGTCCACTCACCTTATAATTGGGCTAATTACCACTTAAGGACCTTTACTATTTAATTTCATAGCCATTAAACCCCTTTAGCATATAGAACTCCAGTTTTGCAGTTTACGCGATTTAGTCCTTTTTATCAAATTAAACACTCAAACGATAACATTTCTTAACGAAACTTTTACACAATCATACTATCATGTTGCAAACATTAAAATAATAATAAAATAATTATTTTGACCTCAAATTTGTGGTCCCAAAACCACTATTTTGATTTGAGTAAAAACGGGCTATTATGGAAAATCCTTAATAATACACTAGATATAGCTTGGTTATTAATAGAGTGAATAGATCTGCCATTTCTTGAAATCTCTCTTCTGATTCAAAATCATGGTGTAAAGTGTATCCCCCTGTTCTGGTCATGGAATAGATGAAATAAATCAAAAAATAGATTTTTGTTCAAGAATGAAATCTTATTGGAAATGCCCAGTTCATCCTTTGAAACCATATCACATCCTAGATCTGATGAAATAGGATAAATTGAGACGGTATTTTGTAAATACGTAATTATCTTGAATATATTAACTATTGCTTTACTTTTTGATTGCCTGGAAGGGACAAAAGAAACGTCTTGTTCATTCTTCAACAATTTTTGATCTCTAGTGGACCTCTCAGTAGGATTCGGACCCAGATGAACTTCTAACCATCTATCAAAGAAAAAAGAACGAATGGATCTTGTAGGATTCCCAAGAAATTCTCAGATTTCTTTCGGAAGCAGATGATTATTCATCCGCTTCACATTTCCGTGAATAGCCGAGACATTGAAGAATATTCACAAAGGCACTTAGGGAATTGGTTTGATTCTATATCCGTTCTTTCCGTTTGAAGAAAGGAAGGAACCCAAAGAATAGATCTTTCTTTTAGTTGTTGAATCTCTCTTTAATTGATCAATGTGTGATATTCCGAATCTTCATTACTAATGGAATCGAAACAATCTCTGGATTGATCAGAAGATCCTTTTAATTGGCGAGAATTCGTTACTTGAATGAAACTAGATCTTGTGGAATCATATTGGATATTTGACGATACATTTCGTACCTTGCTAAAAATTTGATCCATGTTTACCAACCATACATTGTCAAACCAAATCCAACTCTCTCTCGATATGTTCCTCAAAAAAAATTTGATTCGTGTGATTGTATAGCATAAGATTATGCAAAACTGAGGTTGAGAAGGGCATCAACAGAACCCGAAAAACATTTCACCACATGGCCTACATTATTTTCAACGACAACCACAACGCCTTTTGTTCTGTCATGTTCAAATCAAGCAACGTCCACGCTGTATTTTATCACACCGATCGGCGAGGGAAACTAACATGCATTGAACCATCTTGCCCAGCAGCTCCCTAGCTGGCCATTATACCCTCTTCTAGTAGCCTAGTGCACAGTAGCAAAGACACTAGTTGCCTGTTGCCAATCAATTAAGCAAAGACTCAGCCATCTAAACTTCACCCACCGCATCCTTGTCTAGGCTGTTCCAAACCAATAAATTATGATGTACCTATAACAACCACAGAATTATAAGATACCGTTGAAGCTCGCTCAAACTAGGAAATGCAAATATTTCATAGAGAAGAGCCACAACAACTGATTATTTTGGAGAAATGCTTGTAACCTACCAAACCACTTGTGCTTCTAAGCACAACAATAGTAGATGGTCCAAGTCTTCGATACCTCCACACAACACACATGCCAATACCAACGAAAGACCTTTCTCAACTAGTCGTGCTGTCATAGGGATAAAACCGCGTAGATAGTGCCACACGAATTCCTTGACTTTAGGTGGAACAGGACAACTTCAATGTTATAACCAAGACCCAATCGGTGGAGCATTATTAATCAACGAAAACATGGAAACCGTGACCCTGTAAGTCGACTTCACTACATACTGCCCATTTGCACAAAAATGCCATATAAGTTGGTCATTCAATAAGTGATAACTAACCAGGATTCAAAAAGCTTGCTCCACATTACTCGAAGCAGGAAGCCCATCAACATATTCCTTATCCCATGACTAGCCATTAGAGCTGAGCAAATAGACAACCTTCAAATCTTCCAAAACCATTGTTTATGCAATTTTAGCGATTTGATTTCGTAATATCTAAATCTAAAAATTTTACACTGTGGCCACGTTACTTTTTTATCAATCATGTAATGCTAATGGGAAGAAACCATTTACTCTTTATTGGGTTATGAATTCAACTATTGTAAATAAAATCATATCATGCAGAAGTCGTATCCATAACATACTAGCTTTCGTCTCTATTACTAATTGAACTCAAGCTTTCAACACAGATACTCAGTCACCTACTCAAGATTTAGGAAATCCACACTATGAACATCACAAGTGAATATATCCATTAATGGATCTAGGATAAATTTAACTTGGGTCCTATCTGATGTATTATCAATCCAGGTAATCACATATATGTCTTGTTTTAATACCCAAGACAAGGTATCTCCCTAATTGGACTTGATAGATGTCATAATGATCCTTAAATCAATTGGCTCAATTTTGATTCATCAAATAAAGGATCATTTAGATTACCTACTAATATAAGTTGTCTTCTCGCGTTATGATTCAACCAAATAATGCAACTTAGTATTTGTCAAATGTAGGGTAATTAGTGAGCCAATATTTGCTTGTACATTTTGCTTTGCATGCAAAAACCATTGAGGATAAATACAAACAATATTAATGTGAAAGATGAAATTTTATTAAACCAGTTTGTTTGAATATTTATAGTGTATATGATGAAAAACTACACTAAAAGCACTAGATCCCAAAGAACTTATCTTACTAATTTCACCTACAATTGTCTAAAGTTCAACTTTGACACCACTAATTTCAACCTACAATTCTCTTACTTAGATTATTGGTGATCCCACACAAAAATCTCATATTTCTCATATATTATTTTAATCAAAATTCAAATGTTTATCTAACTCATGAAATGTCCATATTACCTTTTAATATATTTCTTTTAATGACTTAAGCTTAAAGCTAAATAAGTCTTTCTCATTGACTTTATTAATTTTTCAAATATATCTTTTATTCATATATTGCAACAAATACCTAATTAAACCATACTAGGATTTTTTTCTTTGACTTAATGATCTTTTCCAAAATTCAATTTTTTTTAGAATATTAGCTGGAACTTTATTCAAATAAAAAAAATCCCAAGTAACAATCGAGCATAACAAAATAGTTGGGCCAAAGCAATAACCTAAAATCTGGCCAAAACGAAACATGCTCTAGAAGCATCCAAGCTTCTAGCCTAAGTAATTAATGCAGCACAGCTCTTGAGAACCAATAATTGGTTTGTAATCCCTCGGTAATGAACCATTTCTTTTTCCAGTTACTTTTGACTATCCATCTTCTCCTTCATCTCTCTTCTCCAAACTCTTCCCCTACCCTAGCTTGCTAAACCTAACCAAAGATTAAATCAGAAGCACTATCCCTCTTCGATCCCTTTCCACTTCTCCTCTAGCATACTCTGGAACCTCGTTTCTCAAACAACATCATTCTCTTTTCTTTAAGCCTTCAGTAGCCAGCAAGTGAGAAACACCATTCGTCGATCTATGGATGTGTTTGAATTGACAGGTACAAAATCTTTCACTAAGCCCTTGCCTATCATTAATGTAAGACAAATTTCTGATTTATCATCATTTTCTCTCTATAAATTTCTGACAACAGAAAGGGCAATACCTTCAATTTTGACCTACATAAACCTCAGATCCAGGCCTAAATAAATACTTTGAACACATGCAAGGGCCTTCATCGCAAACACGAAAGGTACGTTTTAATTTATCTCAACTCTAAAGCTCAATACCACGCCCTCAGAGTCCTTGATTACAATCCCTAAGCATGATTTATTTTCATGTTTTTTTGAAATTTACGTCAAAGTTTGTTTTTACGAACGAATTCTTCGGTGGCTGCCATTTTCAAACTCCATTCTTCTAGTAAGTATGGAACTATTCAATCCATCAATTTCAATATATCAATTTCTCGAAAATATTTCTTGTTAAAATCTACTATGGCTAACCCTGTTCTTCTCTGCCCTTCATGCATCCAGTTGTTTCGTTCAGTCCATATTACCCATAAAGCATAGACAAACAACTGACATTGAATGGCAGAATTATGTTCAAAGAACCAAGTAACCCATTCCATAAACTCCATGTATGATACAGTACCTGTCCAATTCCAATTCAAATGATGCCCAATCTCCTTTGTCACTGGGCAATCACGCAGAACATGTTCACTTGTTCCCACCTCACCAGTACATCTCGGACATAATACTGAGTTTACTAATCTCTTGTACTGTAGATTACATAAAGTAGGAATTTTTTTTATGAAACGCCAAATTGTAATCTTCAGTTTTGAGGGTAGGTTTAAACCCCATAACTTCTTGTAAAAATTGGTGTGCTCAATCTAGTTGTATGAATAAGTAGCCTCAATAAGATGTTGTAGTAGAGACTTGTGGGCACTACGTACTGAGAATTCCCTTGACGCTTCTCCTCTTCACACCTAGTAGTCTTCATGCTGAAACTTTGACAACAGAATACTCAGGATTCTTTTGGCATCACTGTCACTAAAGGTATTAGTTATAAGTTCCACTTTCCATCTCATTGTGCCATTATCAATTATATCTGTCACCATAAAAGTTTTGGAAACTTTTCACTATTTTGAATTCTATAATCCACAGGTCTTGGTACCCACATAGACTCTTTTACTGCGGTTTTTTTTATCCAGTTTTGACCCGCCAGCATAACCTTTTTTTAAGAATTCCTTTGGCAACCCAAATACTCTTCCAAGTATAGGGAGGTATATTTCCGAACCTTGCACTCAGAAAATCTAAATCTGAATAGCATTTAGCTTTCAAAGTACGTGCAAGTAACGAATTGGGAAAATTAATCAACCTCCAACCTTGTTTTGCAAATAAAGATAAATTGAATTTAGCTAAACTGCGAAAACCCAACCCCCCATTTTCCTTCAATTCATATAACTTCCTCCATTCGCACAAATGAATCCCCCTCTTACCATGACATTTTTGCCACAAAAAATTAGTACAAATACTCTTCCAGGTATAGGAAGGTATATTTCCTAACCTTGCATTCATAAAATCTGAATCTGGGTAGTATTTAGCTTTCAAAGTACGTGCAAGTAACGAATTGGGAAAACTAACCAACCTCCTCCAACCTTGTTTTGCAAGTAAAGATAAATTGATTTTACCTAAACTACAAAAACCCAAACCCATATTTTCCTTCAATTCACATAACTTCCTTCATTCACACCAACGAATCCACCTCATATAACCTTTTTGCCACAAAAAATTCACACAAATAATCTCCATTTCATGAAAAATCAATTTTGGTAGTAAAAAAAATAGACCATTGAATATGTCAAATCTTCCTGAAGGAAAAATTTTATAAAAATCTTTTTCTGTCATTGCGATAAATATTTAGTACTCCAATTGTCAATTTTACTTTTCGTATGGTCTTTTAACAGTTGGAATGCCAATTTTTTTCCCTGTCCAATTATGTAGGCAAGCCGAGATATATTTCAGGATTTGTAGAACTTCTAACATTTAAAGTTTGCGACACTAAGTCCCTCATCTGGTCAGAAGTGTTCATGTTGTAGTAAGCAGTGGACATTTCATACACATTATCCTAAAACATCCTCATACTCCTTAAGAATAAATTTTAAGATTTGTTCCCTTTATTGAAGCCTTCCTAAATATGATGCAGTCACTAACAAACAACAAATGGGAGATCTACGAACCTCATTGATTTACTCTAGCCCCTTCCACTAAACCCTATGGTCTAGCCAATCTCATTAATGATAAGAGGCCTTCACTACACACTAAAAATAAATATGGGCTTAATGGATCACCTTACCTTAAGCCTCTAGTGGGACAAAACCCCTCTCCCTCTTTCCCATTAACCACTATAGAGTACGAGACTGAACTTATGCAATGAATAATGAATTGTAACACCCCAAAACTCGAACTAGAAGTTAGACCGAATTCTGGGAGTTACATTGGCCAACCAAAGTGGTAAAGATAAAACTCATTTATAACCATAGAAAATTCTTCGCTAAACCCTTATGCTTCGCTAAACTCATTGGAAACAACATTTAACAGATGTTTAAAAACCGTTAGGAATAAATCAAATCAGTGTTTTTGAACAATTTCAAAGTAACTTAAAAATCCCCCTACCACAGTACACATAGACTTATATGTAAAAACAAAGGTGCATAACTCGAATAGTTTATCATAACATTATTTGAAATCAAATCGATCAAAGAACTTTGAGACCTCCGCTATGCCGAGAATGTACCTAAAAGGAAAAACACCACAGAGATAAGCTACGCAAGCTTAGTGTGAGTCCGAAACATAAACAGCTGGCAAAAGACAGAGTGGCACAATAAATACATCAGACAAGTATATGTATAAAAATATCACTTACGAATATCTCAACCGGTATGTCAAATACAATATCAAACCACAGAAATGATGTTCCAATCATATGCAATAATCAAAACATATTACAGGACATTAACTATATTGTCAACAACCAAATCTTCACACAAACAGACAAAATGTTCTGACAAACAGACTTATATTCAGATGCAAACAGATGCACAAGTAAAATATCCCACCCCACCAACCAAACACCACTTCGTCCATCTAGCACACCACATAAGGGCTATGGTAGGTCCGTCCACCCTACACACCACATAAAACCATAATAGGTTCATCCACCCTACACACCACAACGTGGAACTATGCCACTTAAGTAACTGTATTCAGCTGAGCTGAAATACATATAAGATAGTGTAGTAAACTACTATACAAAAGTATCGTAGTTAAAACTGCTAAGTCTGTCTTCCTTCTCTTCATAACTAGATCCCAAAATTTTCAAGCTATGCAACAATGCACACATCATGTAGACAACATGCAAAAATAGACATTAACATTTCCAGTTGAACAGATTCAGATTTGATTACACTTGTATTCTAATATTCAGTTACGATAACAATAACAAACTCGTACTTATTCATCACATAAACGAGTAACAAAATTAAAGTACATAAATGCATATATATAATCGAACCAAACTAAATCGAGTCCCAAAAACATTTACTGAGGCTTGACCAAGGGTTGGATTACACAGAAACATAAAACAGACAGTTTATGACTCAAAACAAAAATTTTGCAAAATAGGGCCACATGGTCGTATGCAAGTGTCTAGGCCGTGTGGAGGCCTACAAGCCCATGTAGAGGAGACACACACCCGTGTCACCAAGTTACATGGCCATGTGAGTAGCCCGTGTAACTCATTTTCCAAAAGTGCCAAAAATAAAGAGTAGAGGAGACATGACCGTGTGAATATGTCACAAGCCTGTGTAAGGACACATGCCCGTGTGGTACCAAAAATCATCGAAACCCCTAATTCCCAATTGCACACGGTCGGTGAAACCACACTGAAATGCCAAAACACATAGAATTTCATGCAATTAAATAACAATAATACTTCAAATAACCAATTTCAGAAACACACAAGACATTACCACAATTCGATACCAAAGTTAAATTGTTTCAGAACACACACACACACACACACACACCTTAGAACGCAATATCAAGCACCAAGGACCAATCGATTCGCTCTCACCAAACTATTAGGAAACCTCAATTTCACACATAAACTTAAACTATAAGAATTTCAATTAACAAATAATAGAAATAGCAGAAATTCTATCATAAACCCTCATGAACAAAACTTACCCGCTTCACCTCCGATAAAATGAAACACACGAGGACGATCAGTCTTGATAGACAACACGTAATGTGAGTGTAAAACAGAAGAAACAAGAAATCAAAAGAACTTAAATTTGGGGAAAGAATCGAAAAATAATAGAGGGAAAAACAAAAAAAAAAAGTAGGGAAAAAGAAATGGAAAAGAACGTGAAAATGAAAAACCTCCTCTTTCAAAATTTAAAAGTAAATCTTTAAAAATTAAAAAGCAAAACCAAAATAAATTAATTACTCAAAACATACATAAGGACTTGAACCCAGAACCTAAAGGTAAACTAACACACTCAACCACCATCGAACCAGCAAGCTCATTCTGACATTAAAATGCAAAAACCCACTCAATTGCTCAACCTATTCATTGACCCTAACCACAACCTCAAAACTTTTAACCTCAAATTTTGGTGTAACACCCCTAACCCGTATCCTTCGTCAGAATAGGGTTACGAGGCATTACCAATCAAAACACAACATATAATATACATTTCTCATACATGATTCAATTTCACATAAATATCAATCTAACATAATCACATTGTCCCTTATAAGGCTCTGCGAGACCTTAAATCATGCTTGGAAGAGGTTTAGCACTAAACTGATAGCATTTTAAAACTTTGGAAAACTTAGAAAATTTTCATGCATTTAAGGGTCACACGCCCGTGTGAATTGGCCGTATGCCTTACACGGTCACTAGAAACACCCATGTCTCAGGTCGTGTGAAAACAGGGCATACATACTGACTTGCACCACACGGTCGAGGACATGCCCGTGCGCCAGGCCATGTGAAATCTAGAGGGGTTACTGACTTGGATCACACGGCCAGCCACACTGTAACACCCTAAACCCGGCCTAAACGTTATGACTGGATCTGGCATGTCACATAAAAGGGTTGTTTAAAAACTGCGCGTTTGTTAAAAATTTCGAGTTTAAATATTTATTCGCTTGTTATCCTTTTGTTAACATTTTGGAAAACGGTTATTAAGGGTTTAGGAAATTCCCGTATTGAACATTTGATAACAATAGGCAGTAATCATATTAATAGCTAAACCAAATAAAATACCAAAAATACAGTTAAAGTGGCCCTATTACATAACAAAATCCCAGTTACAAATAAGTTTAACTAAGAGAACGAGTTTACGAGAAAAACATTGTATGGCCACCACAAGTCTGCCTCGGCTCCCAAATCCACGATCTACGATTACCTGCAAAATTAACTAAGGGGTGAGTCATCGAGACTCGGTGTGTAAATCCCCATCCAGTAGATGTTAAGCTCAAACACAGATTCATATGCAAATATGCATGTCATGCAACCCATCCAACTTATCCGTCCGAAACTCCCAACTCTACCCCGTGTGGTACCAAACCACTGGTGACCGAAGTCACAAATAACATATGTGGTACCAAACCACTGGTGATGATCCCTTTTTATAATATGTGGGGCCAACCCACTGTGGTACCAAACCACTGGGACGAGTCACAAAGATAAGCATATGTGGTACCAAACCACTAGTGGTTCCAAACCACTGAGACTTAGTCACAAAGTAATGAGAAGTGGGGCCAATCCACTGTGTGGTACCAAACCACTGGTGACAGTCTAATAATCATATCTTCCCCCTCCTCTCATCATACCCATGTCCATGCCATGATCATCAGTCATAATAATTCGTGTATGCAGTATGACATGTATGCAAATCATATATTAAAGATAACGCATGAAACGAATTACAATCATAATCAGAATAACAAATACTGCATATCCAAGCTAATCAACCTCTAAGGGTATAACAGTAATTTTACCTACTAAGGGTATTTTCGTAATTTACCCACCAAGGGTATTTCACTAATTTCGTACCTGGAATGGCCTTTCCGAAGGCCCAATGTCGCCTCGAGCTACTCAACTACCATTTCTGGTCGAAATGGACTATTGGGCCTAAAACCCGATTTTGGCCCATTTGGGCCCACACGCTCGTGTGGCCCACCTAACACAAATCTAGCCACGTATATAAGTTCCACCTAATCTAGTTCACTATATACTACACCATCATATATTTTATTCAATTGGGCCCACGGGCCCATTGGGCCCACTTTGACCCATCGCGGCCCAAGCAGCCTCAACCCACAAGAATACTACTGATGGCCTCAACATCGCGTCGAAGCCCCACACATGCGCTCGTATGCTCGTGTGGCTACTATTGCCGTGATCGGCACTTTGGCATTTTCCGCTCTACAACTAGAGTAGAGAGAGTTACACACCTGATAGGAATCTGGTGTTAAACCACGCTGCGACCACTCCTGCGCCCAAACGCCCTCCAAGGTATCTTAACTCTCCTCCTGGATTGCTCTTTATATAGCTAGCTCTTCACCTTCCTCCTTTGTATCTTTCCGATGTGGGATCCCTTCGTCAGTAGAGTTTAAATTCAACTGAAACTCTTACCGTCCAATCCGCAAAATAAATACTCCTTTACTTCTCACGAGATTCGAACCCAGACTCCCGTACAACATAATCCACGCCGCTAACCACTTGGCCACAAGCTCCTCTTGTGTCTTAAACCATGCGCAACTAAATTTAAATCTATAGCCAAATTCTAAGGTCCAAGTAAAAAGAAAACCAAAATACAAAAGCCAAGACTTGAACCTTGGAACTCCTTCCTTCCTTGTGGCATCACCCCCTTGTCTCTTATGTGGCGTCACTTTGCCACTACACCACACACTCCACTTGTGTCATTTCCTCCATATTTTACTCTTAAGGCCTACCTGCCAACTTCCAGGGTTTTTTTCACCTAAAACCAAAATTTCCCCAAAGCCAAAGTTCGATCTTGGGACTTCATAGAAGCCCTCTAACCTTCCAAAATCACTTATCCAATAGGTCCAACTTGCATTTAAGCCGATCTCTTGTTCTCCAAAAATTTAAACGCTCCCACTCCTAAGGCCCATTGGGCCTAATCCTACTAGGCCCAATTTCGGGATGTTACACACACGCCCATGTGTCAGCCCGTGTGCCACACAGGGCCAGTAGACATGCCCATGTGTCTAGGTCGTGCCAAACTTGTAGGGTATACTAACTTAATTCGAAGGGCTACCCCAGGGGACACACAGCCGTGTACCAAAGCCATGTGTCACACACGGTCAAGCCACACGCCTGTGTGCTTGGCCGTGTGGAGTGAAAATAGGTTTAGTTAAAGCCACATTTCTCACCCTCCTTGAGCATAACTAAACCACATCAAATTGCACCATTTTCATACATATATAAGCAACCAAAACATGCTATTTCATACACATTTTATGCCATTTAGAAACAATCCTCTTAACTAAATTCCATAGCCAAAACATACCAAATCGATATACCAAAATCATTAAACTTACATAACTTCTAAATGCATCTCCTCAACATCTTATTATCTATTTCATGCCTCAAAACATACCATTTCATCATCTCAAAATCAAAGCACAACAAGCCATTTCTCAACCATGGTTCATCATTTACAATTAGCCAAATCAATAAACCATCTAGCCAACACATGAACCATGCTAAACTTGCCAAACATAATGCATTATATGCATCATTTATCACTTATCAAACACATAATTCAAGCCAACTTAAATAACCTAATTCACATCAACATTTATATAAAAAACAAGCCCAATCTCATGGCTATATCATATCTTAAAACATATTATATTAACACTAGCCTATACATGCCATATACCATATATACATAGCATCCAAAGTACCAACAAGTAGTCGATAGTGTGACGACGATTCTTGATGATCCCCGATGTTTGAGCTAGCTTCGATAATCTATAAAACAAGGAAAGAACACATAAAGTAAGCTTTAAAAACTTAGTAAGCCATATACAAATAAATTACCACATGCATCAATATCATTTCCATCAACAGGCAAACTATAAGTAAGCATTTATAAGTTCACAAACCATTTATAAGTTCACAAACCTTTCTCATTGTACACATATTCAATATCACAGTTGAATTCATCAATTACTTCCCTTTTCAAAACTCGTATGAATCTTGTATGTACCTGAGTCACTTAACTCCTTCACACATTCTTTCTCGACTTGACTTTGCCCGTTGAACCATTCAAAATCGTTAAGGATACTCGAAAATCATATAAAGCTCGTACAATCCCATATCCCGGATATGGTCTTACATGTTATCACATATTGATGCCACTGTCTCAGATAGGGTCTTATACGAAATCATATAACAACGCTAATGTCCCAAATAGGGTTTTACATGTAATCACAATACAATGCCAATGTCCCAGACATGGTCTTACATTTAATCAAATCTCGGTAATCCTAATGTCATGACATTTGTATCCTATACTATTCCTAAGGTTCGTACGGGACTTTCGAATGTTGTAACTTCGTAGATTCTTGCTTGTAATTGCTCTTTCAACATTCATAGCAATTCAATAACAATTAAACATTTATAAATCAATTTAAAGATCATCGTAGTGGGAAAGTCTTAAAATTTATATAATGAATGATCGAGCCTACAAACTAACTATCACCACGATTGAGGCAAGCGCACCTATCGAACGGTAGTATAGTTTAGTGGCAAGACCGGAATGTTGAACCCAAGGGAACCAAAAGTACAAATACTAACTCTCTCTTTATTATTTAGCCTAAGAATTAAGGGAATTGTTGTTTAATCTAACTACTAAGCTAATGATGCTAAGACACAGAGAATGAATTGGGGAAAATACTTTTGGGAAAACCCAATTGATTAGGACAATACCCGAGAAAGAATCCACCTAGACTTTACTTGTTATTTAACTCTGAAGCAGATGATTTATTCACTTGACTTGATCCGTAGATAAGTTATATTAATACCTCTTTCGAGGCTACTAACGTCTAACCCTAGGTTGATTAATTGAAATCTCTTTCTAATAAAAATCCCTAGAATTGCATTAACTCGATCTATGGACTCCCATATTAGGTTTGACCCTAATCCGGTAAATTTTCGTCATCCTATTTCTAGGGTTGCGATCAACTCCTTTTAACTATGCTAGATCTACTCTTAAACAGGGGCTTTTGCTCCACTACCTAAGCACATCAATACTTGAATCAATATCCTGAAATATCAAAGCAAGAATTAAGAACACATAATTAAGACCAAATCAAGTATTTATCATATAGTTCAGAAAACAATAACAAGATTCGTCTTAGGTTTTATCCCCCTCAGGTATTTGAGGGGTTTAGTTCATAACCATAAAAGAATACATCTCAGAAAAAAATATAAAACAAAACATAAGAAAAACCCTGAAACCCCCTGAAGAAAATTGAAGGGAAGATCCTCCGTCTTGAGTACGACTACCGCTTCTTGAGATGAATCAACTGGCTTTCTTCGAGTAAATCCCACAATTCTAGCTTCTCTGGCTTGGCTCCTTGGCCTACCTGGATGCCCCCCTTTTAGGTCACACTTAGGGTGTTTATATAGGCTTTCAAAATGCCTTTCTTCGCCCCTAAGTATCCTAATCCGAGTGGGATTAAAACAGGTCATGGCAGGGACACGCCCGTGGCACACGCCCGTGTAAATGGAGGCCAGGCCGTGTTCGGGTCTGCTAAGGAGGCACGGCCGTGTGGCTTGGGCCCAGGCCATGTCGATTTCGTACTTTGGCCCATTTTCTTTGTTTTTGGCCCGTTTCTTGTTCTTTTCATCCTCCGGTGCTTCCCTAAGTATAAAACATGAAATTAAAGGATTAGGAGCACCAAATTCCACAATTCGGGGAATAAATCATCCAAAAGTATGCTAAATATGGGATTAAAATGTGAACATATTATGTTTTATCGAAATACATTTATTTGGATATGAATTTACCTCGTATATGCGATGAATGGATCGGATCGACTACTCGATAACTTTCAATTTCCCCCATCTAAATTCGATTTCTTTCTTTTTTGATCTAAAGCAAGCTACGCAAGGGCTGAACCCTAAAATGCCTCCAAACTCTCTTTTCTTTCATTTTATTCGGCTAAGGAAGACAAATATGGACTAAATTTGGCTTTAGTTTTATTTAATTAACATTTATTTACATAATTACTAAAATGCCCTCAATTAAAGCATTAATCAAACTTATAATGGATGACAATTTATGTAATAATCCTCTAATTATGGTCTAATCAGATAATAAGGACCTCATATTTAATTTATCAAAGAAAATAAACACTTAAACAATTAGAACGCAACTTTTGTATTTACGCGATTCAGTCCTTTTATCAAATTAACCATCACGAAATTTTCACACATATATATTCACATGCCGCAAACATAAAAAATAATATTAAAATAATTTTAAGACCTTGAATTTGTGGTTTCAAAACCACTATTTTGATTTAGCTAAAATCGGGCTGTTAGAACTCTCCCCCCATAGGGATTTTCATCCCCGAAAATCTTACTAGTGAATAGGTTAGGGTATTGATTTCTTATAGCATCCTCGGGATCCCACGTAGCTTCTTCAACCCCGTGTCGATGGTAGAAGGCTTTCACTAATGCAATTGTTTTATTTCTCAGCTCTTTGATTTCACGAGCTAGAATTCGAATTGGTTCTCCACTGTACGATAAAGCTGACTGAATCTCAACTCCAGTCGGGGAAATAACATGTGAGGGATCAAATTTGTATTTTCGTAGCATCGATACATGAAATACATTGTGAATCTTTTCTAACTCAGATGGTAATGCTAACCGATAAGCAACTGGTTCAAATTCCTCGATTATCTCATAAGGTCCGATGAATCTCGGGCTTAACTTTCCTTTTCCTCCAAATCTAAGTATTTTCTTCCACGGTGAGACTTTTAAAAACACTTTATCCCTGATCTGAAACTCAATATCTTTTCATTTCAGATTTGCGTATGATTTCTGACGATCTAACGATGCTTTTAAACTATCGCGGATCACTTTCACTTTTTCTTTTGTTTCTCTAATCAGATCAACCCCGTGAATCTTATTCTCACTTAGCTTAGTCCAGTACAACGGTGCTCGAAATTTACTACCGTATAGATCTTCATATGGTGTCATCTTTATACTTGATTGAAAGCTATTATTGTAAGCAAATTCAATCAGCGGTAGATATTTCTCCCAACTACCTTCAAACTCAAGAATACAATACCGCAATATATCCTCGAGTATCTGTATAACTCGCTCGGATTGACCATCCATCTGCGGGTGAAATGCGATACTGAAATGTAACTTTGTACCCAGCACATCTTGCAGTTTCTTATAAAACCGCAATGTAAACCTCGGATCTCTATCCGAAACAATAGAAATAGGTACCCCATGTAATCGAATAACCTCTGAAATGTACAACTCAGCAAGCTTGTCAAATGAATAATCCGTACGTACAGAAATGAAATGAGCTAATTTCGTCAATCGGTCAACAACAACCTAGATTGCATCTTTCTTTCTCAGAGATAGGGGTAAACTCGATACAAAATCTATAGTCACTCTATCCCATTTCCACTCGAGAATCATGATTAGCTGCAATAAACTTGATGGCACTTGATGCTCAGCTTTGACCTGCTGATAGATTAAATATTTTGAAACAAATTCGGAGATATCTCTTTTTATGCCGGGCCACCAATACAGCTGGTTCAAGTGATTATACATTTTTGTGCTTCTGGGATGAACAGAAAAGTGACTACTATGTTCTTCATTCAAAATCATCTGAATTAACTCTAAATTTCTTGGAACACATATTCAATTTCTGAATCTCAAATAATCATCGGAATCAACTTGAAACTTGGAATCAGGGTTCGAATCACACTGAACCCATTTTGCTTGCAATTCATTATCAAACTTTTGACCCTCACAAATCTACTGTATAAACAACGGTCTTGCATTCAACTCAGCTACTAATGAACCATCATCAGACAAAGCTATATGAGTGTTCATCGCACGTAGAGCGAATAGGGTTTTGGGCTCAAAGCATCAGCAACTACGTTCGCTTTCCCTGAATGATAGTCAATTATCAAGTCATAGTCTTTTAACAATTCTAACCATCTCCGGTGCCGCATATTCAAATATTTCTGAGTCATCAAATATTTCAAGCTCTTGTGATCAGTATAGATATGGCATTTCTCACCAAACAAATAGATTTGACAGAACTTCGTAAAAGAATTAGGCGCAAAATCTTTGGAATGACGCCAATGAGAGTTTCGTCTATTGAGTATCGATTTTGTGCTTCGATTGATCCCGTGACATATGACTAATTTGATATCAAAGGTGGCTGTAGCTTGGAGGCAATGGTGCAGACTCATCTCGCTAGTGGATCACCCTATATTAAGTTATATGTACAGTTTTCATCACCAAATGAAGCACTTGCTGTAACAGCCCGATTTTAGGGCTAGTCAGAACAGTGATCTCGGGATCACTAATCCAAGGTTTAAGAAAATTATTTTTATGTCATTTTGTGTGATATAGCATTATTATATGGCTATGTGGAAATTTTGGTGCTTTAATTTTAGCTATTATATGTGAAATTGTGAAAAACCCTAAAACCCCCTAAAGGAAATTGAAGGGAAGACCCTCCGTCTTGAGTATGACTCCGGCTTCTTGAGATGAATCAACTGGCTTTCTTCGAGTAAATCCCACAATTCTAGCTTCTCTAGCTTGGCTCCTTGGCCTACCTGGACGCCTCCCTCTTAGGTCACACTTAGGGTGTTTATATAGGCTTTTGAAATGTCTTCTTTCGCCCCTAAGTATCCTAATCTGAGTGGAATTAAAACATGTCACAGTAGGGATACGCCCGTGGCACACGCTCGTGTAAATCGAGGCGAGGCCGTGTTTGGGTCTGTTAAGGAGGCACAGTTGTGTGGCTTGGGCCCAGGCCGTGTCGATTTCGTACTTTGGCCTATTTTCTCCGTTTTTGGCCTGTTTCTCGTTCTTTTCATCCTCCGGTGCTTCCCTAAGTATAAAATATGGAATTAAAGGATTACGAGCACCAAACTCCACAATTCGGGGAATAAATCATCCAAAAGTATACTAAATGTGGGATTAAAATATGAACATATTACAGTTTATCAAATACCCCCACACTTAAGCATTTGCTTGTCCTCAAGCAAAGTTCTCAACTCACAATTAAAATGAACTTCCTCAATTCATAATATTCATCAATAGTGTTTTATCATAATTCAAAGGTAATTCATACATTGATAATTTAAGTAGAAGGGTCCTAAAGATTCAAACAATCAAAGTTATAGTTTTTGAAGCATGAAAATATAGGCGTTTCCCTTTACCTAACTAATCACCCTTAGATCAAAATCGACAAGAGTTGACATCCTCACTAAAGATTTACTCAAACCATTCAAAAGCTCGAACATGAAAAGTTAATCCCATAGGTTTACATAAAAATCAAATCTCTACCACTATAGAATGAAATGATACACAGATCAAAAGGTCTTTAAAAAGGGTTGTAACGGGGCTTAGGTTAAAGGTGTGGATAAAGTCTAAATTAAAGGGTTAGAATCGAGATTGAATTGACAATTTACCTAACTAAAAAAATGAACTAATCCTGAATAATTACATCAATTGAGAAATTGAAACACTAATAACACGAGCTTCTTCTCAGAATGTGGAATTAATTGCTTAAGCTCAAACATAGAAATAACAATGAATAACTTCGGTTTTTTTAAAGAACAATATTTATAATTAAGAAGAAATAAATTTAGCAACTGAAATATAGAACATAGTTAGGCAATTGCTCAAAATATTAGTGCGTAAGTCAATAAAAAGGGTTGTTAAGATCAAAGGGGTTCACTAGGGGTTAATTGTGAGGGTAGGCTTTTAGTGGAGTAAGTGGGTTAAATCCTAAATGCCTTTATCATCTCTGTATATGAAATCAATAATGTGGTCTTGACATGTATAATCGAAGAAAGTTCTAGAATAACAAATCAATGTTGACACACTCATAATCAAAAAGTGAGCACGAAAGAATGTATGCTCTAAAAGGTTCAAGGTCTCACAAAAATTATGGGTTTTTGATATCAACTTTGTAAATTTCAAACTTCAAGGTAATAATTAGATTCAGGTAGACAACCTAACAAAATTTTAATTTTTGAAAATAGACTCATCATGCTTGATTCTCTAGTCCCCTAAAGTTTAAATCATCACTGCATAATTATCAATGACTTAATCCAAAACATATCAATAAAAATCATGAATCAAAGGAAATTTTGTTCTAATAGTAATATGAGAAAATTACTTAAAAACAAGACATAATTCAGGGATTTGAGAATAATGCAAAAAGTTAGGAACTTTTCAAAATAAAATTCACCCCCCACACTTAAGATGTACATTGTCCTTAATGTACAAAGATATATATGAAATCATAAGAGATAGGGAGGAGTGAAACTTCCTGAATTTTGGATGTTTCCTTGAGTTGGCAGTGGTCGTAGTGTGGTGGCCGCCGACAATCTCTGCGCTAGATGAAGAAATTGGGAAACTCGTGAAGAATTAGCCATGAAATAATAAGAATAATTCAAAATATACTAATTATATATTTAAAGAAAAGAAAAACAAAAAGAAAGAGTGTAAAAAAATGAAATAAAATTAAACGAAAAGATTAATGGATTGAAAATTCCTCATTGTTAGATGGTTCGCGAGGTGAGTGTGATTTCTTAGGCGTGGGGTGGTGATTCCCAAGCAGCCTTTAGAACCTAAATCAAAGAAAACAAAATGTAAGAACAAAAATTAAGGACAAGAAAGATAAAGGGAAAGAAAATAAAGGAGAAGAGAAAAGAAAAGGAAGAATGAAATGGACTCAAAGGTTCTTGTCATGTCGAGTTAATGAAGCGGTCAGTATGAACTTATGTAGATAGATCTCGTAGAGGGAAACTGTGCTAGGATCCTTCTGTTTCTTTGAGATGGATATGATGTAGATCAAGAGTTAGAAGAATGAAAATGAAAAGGGAGGGGAGTGTAAAGGATATGGAAGAAGGGGAATGGGGAGTGGGTGAGAAGGGGAGAGGGGTGTTTTAAATCAAAATTTTGGATCTGGTACATCCCTACGCCCGTGTATCATGGGTTTGTTGGGTCACGGCCGTATCGCACGGCCGTGTTGTGCTTTGTTTGTTTCTTCCACGCTTGTGTGCAGGTCGCCACGCCCATGTTGCTAAAACAGTGTTGACCACGGCTGTATCGCACGGCCGTGGTGTTTAGTCGGAGCCTGTGGCTTGAAGATATTTTTCGTCCTGTTTCGTACTATCTCTGCCACATTGGTACGGAAATCTGTGGTGTCTACACGGCCACGGCTGTGTGCAAGGCCGTGTGGTATGGAAATCTACACTTTGGTTAGTTTGTAGTTAGGTGCTAAAATGGAAAAAAAAGTGAAAATAAAAATGTAAAAATTAATAGGGTTAGTGCTCGGGTTGCCTCCCGAGAAGTGCTCGTTTAAAGTCTTAAGCTAGACTTACCTCTCATTCACTTAATCATGGTGGTTTGAGGAGTTGAAAATCCTTTCTCATGCTATCAGTTCTATTATCAATATATAGCTCGATTCGAGTAGCATTTACTTTAAAAGTGCCGAATATAGGATTACTTACCTAGACTATTCCGTAAGGGAAGATATTAAGTACCTTAAAAGGGATCTTTTCGTTTGTATCAAGGTCTGAGGTGGCGATCCGAGGGTCTGTTTTAGCCAACAATACCTGATCCCCGATCTTAAATTCGTTTCTCCCACGGAATGACGTTGGTTCTGCTTCGTGTATTCCTAGTCTAGTTCATCGATCTGAAGCCGTCATTCCTCGTGAGTTATTTCCTTGTTGACATGAGGTCTAGGATCTGGCTCAGTTGTGTAGTTCCTGGTGCTTCCTGAAAGAAGGTTTAATCGAATGGTCATTAATAGAATTTATATTCTCACCTTGTTTACTCGATGTCCTAGCCGAATCAAGAGCCTGAAGAGTGATTGTTTCGTCACCTACAAAGTATGAGTTCTCCTGTACCAACATCAATTTTAGTTCTGGCAGTTGCTAAAAAGGGTCTTCCTAAAATTAAAGGAATATGATTGTCCTCATCCATGTCTAAAACGACAAAGTCTACTGAGAATACGAATTTATCAATTTTCACGAGAACAGCTTCGATTATACCCCTAGGAATTCTAATAGTTTTCTCAGCTAATTGAATGCTCATCCTAGTTTGTTTAGGTTTCCTTAGACCTAGCTGTTTAAACATTTTATAAGGCATAACATTTATGCTTGCCCCTAAATCAGCTAAAGCATTATCAGCAGATAAACTACCAATTAAGCATGGAATTATAAAACTCCCTGGATCTTTTAATTTTCGTGGTAGTTTATTTTGCAACATTGCTGAGCACACTGCGTTTAGTTCCACATGCGACTCCTCATCTAGCTTCCGTTTATTTATCAAAAGATCTTTCAAAAATTTCCTTAAATCTGGCATCTGCGAAAGAGCTTCAAGAAACGGTAAGTTAATATGTAATTTCTTTAAAAGTTTAAGAAATTTACCGAATTGTTCGTCTGTGCTGTCTTTCTTCATCGCATCGGGATATGGTATACGAGGTTGGTACTCTTTAATTACCGGTTTTGGCTTGTCATGGTTTACCTCAACCTTTCCTTCCTCTACCACTTTCTCTTGCCTTAATTTAGGCTTATCTAACCCTTCACTGTCATGAGATGTTATGGCTTGAAGTTGCTCCTTTGGGTTGGTTTCAGTGTTGCTTGGTAGGCTTCCTTGTGGTCATATGATCTTGGCAAGTTGTCCTAACTGGTTCTCAATCCCTTGAATCGATGCTTGTTGATTTTTAAGTGTTGTCTCGGTGTTTTGGAAACGAGTTTCTAACACCGCGATGAATTTTGTCAGCATCTCTTCAAGGTTCTACTTCTTCTCTTATGGATAAGGCTATTGTTGAAAGTTTGGAGGGGGTTGTTGTCTCTGATTTCCTTGACCACCCCATGAAAAATTGGGGTGGTTCCTCCAACCTGGATTATAAGTGTTACTATAAGGGCTATTTTGAGGTCTCAAATTGTTACCCATATAGTGAACTTGCTCGTTTTCAGCGCTCGGGTTGTAAGGTGGATATTCTGTATTACTCATCCCTCCTCCATTCATCTCACACTGCATAGCTGGATGTACCTGCGAAGAACCACATAAACTATCAATTTTTTTATTTAACATATCTACCTGATTTGATAGCATGGTTACTGCGTCGAGGTTAAAAACACTGGCAGCTTTTGTTGGCCTTGTCCTTGTGACTTGCCACTGATAGTTATTTAGTGACATCTCTCAATGAATTCATATGCAGCCTCAGGAGTTTTGTTATTCAGGGTTCCGCCGGCGGCTGAATCAATCAACTGCCTGGTTGAGGGGTTCACACCGTTGTAAAAATTTTGGACCTGTAGCCACAAAGGTAATCCATGGTTTGGGCACCTTCTCAATAGATCTTTGTATCTCTCCCATGCATCGTAAAGTGTCTCTAAATCCATCTGCACAAAAGAAGAGATATCATTCCTCAACTTAACCGTTTTAGCCGGCAAAAAATATTTCAACAAAAAATTTTCGGTCATTTGTTCCCATGTAGTGATTGATCCTCGTGGAAGAGAATTCAACCACTGTTTAGCTTTATTCCTCAAAGAAAAGGGAAACAACCGAAGGTGAATGGCATCATCAGAAATGCCATTTATTTTGAAAGTGTCACAAAATTTTAGGAAATTCGCCTAGTGATTGTTTGGATCTTCATCCTGCAAACCATCAAACTGAACAAACTGCTATATCATCTGAATTATGTTAGGTTTCAGTTCAAAATTATTTGCAGCAATAGCAGGTCTAACAATACTTGACTCAGTTCCTGATCAATTAGGTTTTGCATAATCATACTTATTTCGAAGAGCATGATTTTCGGCCACCTCTGGAGGTAGCGGGTTATTCTCAGCCATCTCTTCGATAGTATTAATTCTATTTTCTTGCTCTTCTTGTATATACTGTATGCTCCCTTATTTCTCTTCGATTTCTGTGAACTGTGCTTTCAATTTCACTATCGTAAAGTAGCGGTCCTGACGGGTTTCTTCTAGTCATAAACTAGAATACCTGCCAGAAACAAAGAAGAAAATTTAGAAAAGTAAAAATAAAATTTAATTGCGAAAATAAAATATGGCTAAAGTAATAAAAATTGAGTGTACTTCATATTTCAGTTTCTCGGCAATGACGCCAAAAACTTGATCGTAGTGGGAAAGTCTTAAAATTTATATAATGAATGATTGAGTCTAGAAACAAACTATCACCACGATTGAGGCAAGCACACCTATCGAACAATAGTATAGTTTAGTGGCAAGACCGGAATGTCGAACCCAAGGGAACCAAAAGTACTAATACTAACTCTCTCTTTATTATTTAGCCTAAGAATTAATGGAATTGTTGTTTAATCTAACTACTAAGCTAAGGATGCTAAGACACAGAGAATGAATTGGGGAAAATACTTTCGGGAAAAACCAATTGGTTAGGACAATACCCGAGGAAGAATCCACCTAGACTTCACTTGTTATTTAACTCTGAACCAGACGATTTATTCACTTGACTTGATCCGTAAGATTCCCTAAGTTATATTAATACCTATTTCGAGGCTACTAACGTCTAACTCTAGGTTGATTAATTGAAATCACTTTCTAATAAAAACCCCTAGAATTGCATTAACTCGATCTATGGACTCCCATATTAGGTTTCACCCTAATCCGGCAGATTTTTGTCATCCTATTTCTAAGGTTACGATCAACTCCTCTTAACTATGCTAGATTTACTCTTAAACAAGGGCTTTTGCTCCACTGCCTAAGCACATCAATACTTGAATCAATATCCTGAAATATCAAAGCAAGAATTAAGAACACATAATTAAGAACAAATCAAGTATTTATCATATAGTTTAGAAAACAATAACAAGATTCGTCTTAGGTTTCATCCCCCTCAGGTATTTGAGGGGTTTAGTTCATAATCATAAAAGAATACATCCGAGAAGAAAATATAAAACAAAACATAAGAAAAACCCTAAACCCCCTAAAGAAAATTGAAGGGAAGATCCTCCGTCTTGAGTATGACTCCGGCTTCTTGAGATGAATCAACTAGCTTTCTTCGAGTAAATCCCACAATTCTAGCTTCTCTGGCTTGGCTCATTGGCTTACCTGGACACCCCCCTTTTAGGTCACTCTTAGGGTGTTTATATAGGCTTTTGAAATGTCGTTCTTCGCCCCTAAGTATCCTAATCCTAGTGGAATTAAAACAGGTCACGGCAGGGACACGCCCGTGGCACACGCCCGTGTAAATCGAGGCCAGGCCGTGTTCGGGTCTGCTAAGGAGGCACGGTCGTGTGGCTTGGGCCAAGGCCATGTCGACTTCGTACTTTGGCCCATTTTCTCTGTTTTTGGCCTGGTTCTCGTTCTTTTCATCCTCCAGTGCTTCCCTAAGTATAAAACATGAAATTAAAGGATTAGGAGCACCAAATTCCACAACTCGGGGAATACATCATCCAAAAGTGTGCTAAATGTGGAATTAAAATGTGAACATATTACGTTTTATCAAAATACATTTATTTGGATAAGAACTTACCTCGTATATGCGATGAATGGATCGGATCGACTACTCGACAACTTTCGATTTCCTCCCGTCTAAATCTGATTTCTTTCTTTCTTGATCTAAACCAAGCTACACAAGGGCTAAACCCTAAAATTCCTCCAAACTCTCTTTTCTTTCATTTTATTCGGTTAAGGAAGACAAATATGGACTAAATTTGGATTTAGTTTTATTTAATTAACCTTTATTTACATAATTACTAAAATACCCTCAATTAAAACATTAATCAAACTTATAATGGATGACCGTTTATGTAATAATCCACTAATCATGGTCTAATCAGATAATAAGGACCTCACATTTAATCTATCAAAGAAAATAAACACTTAAACAATTAGAACGCAACTTTTGCATTTACGCGATTTAGTCCTTTTGTCAAATTAACCATCCAATCGATAAAATTAGCTCACGAAATTTTCACACATTTATATTCACATGCCGCAAACATAAAAATAATATTAAAATAATTTTACGAGCTTTAATTTGTGGTTTCAAAACCACTATTTTGATTTAGCTAAAATTGGGCTGTTACAACTCTCCTCCCTTAGGGATTTTCGTCCTCGAAAATGTTACTAGTGAATAGGTTAGGGTATTGATTTCTTATAGCATCCTTGGGATCCCATGTAGTTTCTTCAACCCCGTGTTGATGGCAGAATACTTTCACTAATGCAATTCTTTTATTTCTCAGCTCTTTGATCTCACGAGCTAGAATTCGAATTGGTTCTCCACTGTACGATAAATCTGACTGAATCTCAACTCCAGTCGGGGAAATAACATGCGAGGGATCAAATTTTTATTTTCGTAGCATCGATACATGAAATACATTGTGAATCTTTTCTAACTCAGATGGTAATGCTAACTGATAAGCAACTGGTTCAACTCACTCGATAATCTCATAAGGTCCGATGAATCTCGGGTTCAACTTTCCTTTTCCGCCAAATCTAAGTATTTTATTCCACAGTGAGACTTCTAAAAACACTTTATCCCTGATCTGAAACTCAATATCTTTCTGTTTCAAATTTGCGTATGATTTTGGACGATCCAACGATGCTTTCAAACTATCGCGAATCACTTTCACTTTTTCTTTTGTTTCTCTAATCAGATCAACCCCTTGAATCTTATTCTCACTTAGCTCAGTCCAGTACAACGGTGCTCGAAATTTACTACCGTATAGATCTTCATATGGTGTCATCTTTATACTTGATTGAAAGCTATTATTGTAAGCAATTTCAATCAGCGGTAGATATTTCTCCCAGCTACCTTCAAACTCAAGAATACAATATTGCAACATATCCTCGAGTATCTGTATAACTCGCTTGAATTGACCATCCGTCTGCGGGTGAAATGCGATACTGAAATGTACCTTTGTACCCAGCGCATCTTGTAGTTTCTTCTAAAACCGCAATGTAAACCTCGGATCTCTATTCGAAACAATAGAAATAGGTACCCCTGTAATCGAATAACCTCTGAAATGTACAACTCAGCAAGCTTGTCAAGCGAATAATCCGTACGTACAGAAATGAAATGAGCTAATTTCGTCAATCGGTCAGCAACAACCTAGATTGCATCTTTCTTTCTCAGAGATAGGGGTAAACCCAATACAAAATCTATAGTCACTCTATCCCATTTCCACTCGGGAATCATGATTGGCTACAATAAACTTGATGGCACTTGATGCTCAGCTTTGACTTGCTGATAGATTAAACATTTCGAAACAAATTCGGAGATATCTCTTTTTATGCTGTGCCACCAATACAGCTGGTTCAAGTCATTATACATTTTCGTGCTTCCGGGATGAACAGAAAAATGACCATTCAAAATCATCTGAATTAAGTCTGAATTTCTTGGAACACATATTCAATTTCTGAATCTCAAATAATCATCATAATCAACTTGAAACTCGGAATCAGGGTTCGAATCACACTGAACCCATTTTGATTGCAATTCATTATCAAACTTTTGAGCCTCACAAATCTACTGTATAAACAACAGTCTTGCATTCAACTCAGCTACTAACGAACCATCATCAGACAAAGCTATATGAGTGTTCATCGCACGTAGAGCGAATAGGGATTTTGGGCTGAAAGCATCAGCAACTACGTTCGCTTTCCCCGGATGATAGTCAATTATCAAGTCATAGTCTTTTAACAATTCTAACCATCTCCGCTGTCGCAAATTCAAATCTTTCTGAGTCATCAAATATTTCAAGCTCTTGTGATCGGTATAGATATGGCATTTCTCACCAAACAAATAGATTTGACAGAACTTCGTAAAAGAATTAGGCGCAAAATCTTTGGAATGACGCCAATAAGAGTTTCGTCTATTGAGTATCGATTTTGTGCTTCGATTGATCCCGTGACATATGACTAATTTGATATCAAAGGTGTTCGTAGCTTGGAGGCAATGGTGCAGACTCATCTCGCTAGTAGATCACCCTATATTAAGTTATATGTACAGTTTTCATCACCAAATAAAGCACTTGCTGTAACAGCCCAATTTTGGGGCTAGTCAGAATAGTGATCTCGGGATCACTAATTCGAGGTTTAAGAAAATTATTTTGATGTCATTTTGTGTGATATAGCATTATTATATGGCTATGTGGAAATTTCGGTGTTTTAATTTTAGCAATTGTGTGTGTAATTGTGAAAAAGGACTAAAATGCATAAAATGCAAAAGTTCTATTTTTCAACGTAGATGTAACACCCTGAATTTGGGCCCAATAGAATTGGACCTATTGGGCCTTAGGCATGGGATCGTTTAAAATTTTTTAGAACAAGAGAACGGCAGTAATGCAAATTGGACCTATTAGGTGAGTGATTTCAGAAGGTTAGGGGGCTTCTATGAAGTCTTGGGTTCAAACCTGGGCTTTAGTAAAATTTTTGCTTGAAGTAGGTAAAGCCCTGGATGCTTAGAAGTAGGCCTTTTAAATTATTGCGTTAAGAAAAATGACGCAAGGGAGAATGTGGTCTAGTGGTTATGGCGTCATTAGGTATGCAAGGGAGCCTAGGTTCAAGTCAAGCTCTTGCAATTTATTTTGACCTTGGGCCTATAGACCTTATTTTTAATTAAGGATAGAGTGTGACACAAGGAGTTGGATGGCAAGGAGGCAAGTGGCGTATTTGATCAATGAAAGGGGCTTGGGTTCGAGTCCCATTGCAAGCAAATAGTTGTTATTTTGCTACTTGGGGATGGTAAGAGATGGATTTAGATTCAAACACTTGGAGTTGGTTGAAGACTTGGTAAAAGAAGGGAATTGACTTGGTCATAGTGGTTGGGATTTGATTTTGAATTTGATTGAATGGTTGGAGTAAATCAAGGAGTAATCTAGGGAGGAAATTAGGGAGTTGAGCATGAGGGAATGTGGTGGTCGAATGGGGGGCGTTGATTAGGAAAATTTAAGCTAAAAGCATTAGGGAATACGCATCTTGGCATTTTGAGCATTTTGGTAGCGGAATTCTCTTTTGGTATTTGAGGTATCTATTTTGCTTTCTTCTTTTTACGGTACTGGTTGTTGGGGACCTTTAGTGCATCTTTTCTTCTCCTTTCGAGTCTCAGCTCAAGCGCTTTTCTTTTTCCCCTCTTCTATCAGGTTGTATCGAATAGCTAAGATCCCCTCTCAACACTATTGCTTCTTGTAGGCCGAATGCTTCCTACTTCCACCATTAATTCCGATTTCACTCTCTCTTCCTTTTTTATTTTAAGCCTAGCCGATTATTACTTTGCCTGATTACCCATCTTCCTTTCTTCTCACAATTTCCTTAGGGCTGAATTTATCATCTCTCTACCTTAATTTTCTCTGGACTGAATTCAACTCCTTTCTAATCCTACTCTGCCGATTTGTGCCAATTTCTCTGCCTTTGTCATCATCATATACCCTTTTTCTTTCTCTTTTTCTTAATTCTTCTTTGGCCAAATTCTACTTACTTTCTCTGTTCCATTTCTTTTAGTTTAGTTTACCTTGCTATTTGCATTCGTGTTGACTCTGGTTCTGTAAGATCATGTTCTTGATGAGCAAAGGGGATTCTAGCCATAAGGTGGTGGCAAAAGTGCCAGCCGAGACTGTGCGCATAGCTTTCACTCTTAAGTTTAAGCGGCGAAGGGTGTCAGCGGTTCGGGACTTTCCGCCTGGATGCGGAAGGGTGACTGCATCAAACTTTGGTTTAACTAGGCAAATCACAGTTGATCGCTCTAGTGAAGGCAAGTGATAGTAAATCTCATGGTTAGGTGTTTGGATTAGAGATCTCCCAATTCTTTTGTTAAGTGAGTTAACAGTGTGTTATGTTTTGTATAGGTGACGACACTCGTAATTATTTAGTACTCTACGTGATAAGGTGTGTAACCGTATGCACTGCTCTGTTTGTTGATTGGCTAATAAGTCGAAAGTATCTATTACGCACTGATTCGACTATAGACCAGTGTGATGCCAGAAGGCTGAAATATCGCGAGTGATGCCACACGAGCGTGCGATCGCACGTGTGGTGAACCGAGCCGACGAATCGTGGGCATTTGACTGTAGAGGCCTCCCCGAACACTCTTGTGGTTTTAGGCGATTCTGGGCTACGTTGGGCCATGTGGGCCCAATAGGCCTATGGGCCCCACACGGAGTAAATTGGTATATTATGGTAAATGTTAGACCGCGCCGTGTAGTCCACATGGCTAGGGTTGTTTTTTGGCAATGGGTCGTGTGGGCCCACTGGGCTGGTGGGCCCTACACGGATAAAATGCATGTTATATGGTTTTTATTGGTTTGAACTGTGTTGTTCGTATAGCTGAGGCTATTTCTGGGCTGATTGGGCCACACGAGCGTGTGATCCCACTTGGGTCGAGTAATAGGCCTTAGGCCCATTTACACCGTTGTGACTGTTTAGGTTACTTAAGTCGCTCGAGGCGATGGTGGACCTTCTGTTGGGTCGCTGAGACCCCAATTTGTAAAATTACCGAAATACCCCCAATTTGTGAAATTACTGAAATACCCTCGATTTGCAAAATTACTGAAATACCCTTGGTTTGCAAAATTACCGAGATACCTCGATTTTGCAAAATTACTAAAATACCCCAATTTGCAAAATTATCGAAATACCCTCGGTTTGCAAAATTACCGAAATACCCCCAATTTTTGAAATTACTGAAATACCCTCAATTTGTAAAATTACTAAAATACCCCTGTAGGGTAGAATTACTGAATTACCCCTGTAGGGTAGGATTACCGAAATACCCTTATAGGGTAAGATGACTATTTTGCCATTATGGGTAAATGACTGACTTAGACTATGAGTTGACTAATTTGACTGTAGTTGTATGACTAATATGCTTTTATTACATGTTTAAATGATTGTTACTGAGCATGGCCATTTTGCATACACATGTAACGATTGAGCGTGACACGACATTCTACACTGGGTTGGGGATTTGTATTTGGAGGAAGTACTGTACTAGTGGCTCTGCCACGTTTTATTGACTATTGGCTTCACCACGTATATTGATTTTAATGGCTTGGCCACGTTCACTGTTATTAGCAGCTTTGCTACGTTGTTATTAACAACTAGGTTGTGTTATTGGTGTGCTGGCTGGGTGGGTTGACTTGGTCCCCACATGGTGTGATGGTTGGTACAGGTGGTGTTTTGGCTGGATCGGGGTGGGATGCATCGTCATACTGTTGCACATCTGTTTATGAGATCTGTCACTGTACTAGGCTTAGGCCACTTGTTCTGCTATTGGTTTGGGCTAGGCTCAATTGATTCTGTTATGGGCTGTAACCCAAGTGATATTGTAGTGGGCTTTGGCCCACGTATGCTTTGAACTGGACTGTACTGTTACTGTTAAAGGGCTTTGGCCCAGACTGTTTCAGTTTCTCTTTCTGTATACTGACTGTTACTCTAGTAATTGGATTACACATTGAGTTTTCGTAAACTCACCCCATTTTTAACTGTGTAGGTAATCCTCAGCCTTAGACAGATAGGAGCTACGAGGGACTCGGAGAAGACCACACACTACCTATGCTTGCTGTTTTGATTATTTACTTTTAAATTTTTGATTTGGGTTGTAATAAGGCCTCTCTATTTTTAACTTATTATTTGAGATATTTATTTATGATGATTTCTAACTGCTAAAAGTGGAATACGATTTCCAAAACAATAACTGTCTTCAAAACACTACGTTTCTGCAACGTTTTCAAAATGCTTCTGCAACTCAATTTTTAGACATCACATTTTCGTTAATTGTTTATTTTAAATATGCTTCCACAACAGATAAGGTTTTAAAAGTAATTACATTTTCAAGTGGATGATAATTGCTTAAGTGTTTTGAGTTTCAACAAAGAGGCTTTAACTCTCAAACAAGTTTTAAACAAGAAATATGGTTTTGAAAAACACTTCCATTTGACACTCCAGATTCGGGCCTAACTTCTAGGCCGGGTTTGGGGTGTTACAGTAGAGGTGTCAAATAGCCATAGATTATTAAATTGGGTGTCCTTAAAGTGCAATTAGGCCAATTTGATAGGTGTTGGCCGACCATAGAGGATAGGGGACAAGGGCATTAAATTATTGGTGAAAGTTGGTGACTAAGTGAATAAAATATGATAAAATAAAGTAAGGCTATCATCTTTTTCTCTTCTCTTCTTCATCCACCGATTTTTACATTGAAGGAAGGGTTTTGAAAGCTTTGAAAATTTCAGCAACTTGTCCTCACCCAAGTAAGTGATTTTTGGTGGTGTTAATTGATAGTTTTTGCATTTTTGAAGCCCTCAAAGCTTAAGCTAGCTATTGAGGGAACTAATTTGTGATATGGTTGAAAGTCTAGAAACTTACCATGAGAGAGTTTATGTTGTTAGTTGAGTTTTTATGGAAGAAAATGAATGTTAGGAAGATAAGAAACAACTTTTGTGAAAGGTGTTAACATGAAAACACCTAATTAGGACTTAAGTGCAAAGAATGAATTTGTGTCATAAATGCTTGAAATAGTTGGAATTATGAGTAGTTGTAAGAGAAATAAATGTTCAGCTAGATTTGTTTATTGAGAAAATGTGATGAAAAATGATTTACGAGCTTAGGGGCAAAATCATAATTTTGCCATAGTGCAAGGGCAAAATGGTCATTTTTGCCTAAGTGTAGATTTTGATGCAATATGATCGTAAAATGATTTAAGTGAACGAATTTTATTGTTATAGATCAAGAAGAGCGCAACAATAACCTTGACCGGGGAAAAGGCAAGGTTACGGATTGAATCGCGAATTGAAACGTTTTGCACTGAGGTAAGTTTATGTGTAAACGATGGATTTTTATATACATATTATTGTTGCTAATTAGTGCATGGCATAATTGAGAACATGTTTGGTTTAAGTGGCTTGAATGCGGTAGTTATTGAATAAATATTATATGAATGACGAAATAGTCACGTAATCGTGTAATGGCAACACTTGATGGTGGGCTGAGTGCGATACCACCTTGTTATCTAATTACGATAGGCTATGTGCGATACCATCGTCTATTATCATTCGGTAGGCTATGTGCGATACCACCGTAACTAACAATTTCGGTGGGCTATGTGCGTTACCACCCCAATAAAGACTGATGGTGGGCTAAGTGCAAAACCACCAAGTAATTTGATTATGAATAGTTGATTACAAGATTGTGATGTGTTGTATCATATGACGTTGTAGTGCTAAGTGCAGGGAAGCATGCTAATGAATGTATACATTAAGCTTGTGATATGGTCGAAATGTGGAATTGGAAAGGATGAGTAAGTATGATTATGAATGTGGATTATTTCTTGTTTAGTATGTGATGCTATATAATTGTTTAGCACATACTATAGTGTTATATTGTTTACATGTAAACTTACTAAGCTTAAAGCTTACTCCCCTTCTCCTTTCCCTTGTTTTATAGAGTTTAAGAGCCGAGCTGGGATACGTGAATAACCAGAAGATCGCCCACACTATCAGCTCACCTCGGTATAACTAGACTTAGTGATTTTGTATATGGCATGTATAGGGGCTAGACTAGGTGTATTGTTTTGTTATTTTGGCCAAGAGTGTGTCGGCCCTTTAATGAGAAAATTCTTGTGTATATATAGCCATAGTTGTTGGCTCTTTTCTACATATTGAAAATATGAAGTTATTCATGAAAGTTCACATTGCAAATTATGCGTTGTTATTTGATATGTTGAATAGATTCATGTGGTGTGTTCTAGAAGGGTGCAAGGAGCTTGGCAAATAGCCTTGTTCTTGTTCACATAGGTAGGCACACGGGCGTGTGTCTAGGCCGTGTGTGACATACGGCCAGTCCATGGGCGTGTGCCCTGGCCGTGGGAAGTCTGCACCTTGGATTTGGAATTTGAACCGCCACACGGGTGAAGCACACAGGCATGCCCAGGCCGTGTGGATTAATCAGAGGTGACCACGGGCCAGCCATATGGGCGTGTGTCCAGGTCGTGTGATTTAAGTCAGTGTCGACCACGGGCGTCGAACACGGGCGTGTGAGATGATACACGGGCATGTCATCTCCCCCACGGGCGTGTGGCCTCTGTTTAGGTAAAGTTTTCTTAAGTGCGAAGAAGTTTCCAAATTATCTTTGAAACCTTTTGGAAACATGTTTAGGACATCGTAGGTCCTTTGTAAGGACGATAGGCATACGAATGGAAAAGTTTTAGTCTGAAATAAGTCTGATAGCCCGAAGTTGTAAAATCGTACGAGTTAAGTATGGTAACGCCTCGTACCCGGTTCCGGTGTAGAATACGGGTAAGGGGTGTTACACTTGTGACTTCAACATCTACTACTGTTCGAGAGGAATACAAGACCCCCTGTAGGACACTCTGTTAGTGGATGGGGCATGCATCTTGGTGAGTCGATGTTCAATGCTAGAAATACGTACTGGGGAATGGCATCAACTTCTAGTGGTTGGCAATCAACATCTAATTGGGGACATTATGAAATATCCACGATAATGGATGATGTACTCCCTACGACGTCCACCGGTGAGGGGACCTCATATGTTGCAGATGATGGTGGGTCAGATGATGAGTCTGATGTGGATCCACCTCAAGAGCTCGACCCTGATGGTATAAAAGTTGCATTATTTTCTGAATTGGAGCATGTTCCAACCGAACTTAAAGAAGGTGAAGAGCATTCAAATGAAGAAGAAGAAGATCTGCGATTCATGGCGTACTTGTCTCCAGCCCATATGCATAATGTTGATCTATCGGCAGATGATGCATTGGAGTTTCCAGATCTACCACACAGAAGGCGTGGCCATACAAGTTCGACGTTGGATTCGGTTGAATTGGAAGCTGGTAAGCAGTTTTCCGATAAGGATAGTTTTCTCGGTGCATTGAAACAATATAGCATCATGAATTGGGTTAACTACCACATGGTTAAATCCAAATTTGAGAAGTTCAAGGCCAAGTGTGCAGTGTGAGACAGTACATGTTTATGGAAATCATATTTTCAGTTAAGAAAATGACAGGGTTGTGGGAGATAAAGAAGTTCAAACGTCCACATACGAGTGTTGTCGGTACAGTATCACTGGATGTTTAAGGTTTTTGAATATTAATGTTATTATTTAATGTTGCATTATTTAACTTTCTCATGGGTTGACAGTTGTTTCACAAGATCATCCTAAGATGGATTCAGATATGATAGCGGGCTTAATACTACCGATGGTGAAGGTGGATCCTAGGACTTCTGTGTCGGTCTTAATTGCCAATATTCGTAGCCAATTCAAGTACTCGCCTTCTTACCGCAATGTCGACTTGTTTTGTTATCCAACATCCGAGATAAGTTCGTTTATAATACGAATTGTTTAAATTATGCTCATGTGTTATATAATGAAAGATTTTGTGGTTAAAGAATTAATAATTTTGAATGTGGATTGAGAGTTGTGGCACTAAGTGTGCGAAATAGAATTGATATAGTAGAGAACGGCACTGTGTGTGCGAAGTAAAAAAAGTATCGAATACATTAATTGGCACTGTGTGCGATACCGAATTAAATTCGGTTTAATGAAAAGGCACTAAATGTGCGATGATATTTAACTTCTGTTAAGAAATTTGGCACTAAGTGTGCGACTAAATCGAATGAATAATGAGGAGCGATCGAAGTATGGTATCGAACATTAAATAGCAAGAATGTTTATTAACTAATTGTTAGCAAAGGTATGTTCGGAACCTATGTGGTTGATGATGTCATTTATTGATAAATTTGATAGTTGTGTGAGTATATAGCTAAGGATGATATTGTCTATAGTTGTGAATCTATCTAAGTGATGGCATATTTTGTATATTGATATTGTATTATTAAGTTATATGTATTATATAATGAACTTACTAAGCTTTAAAGCTTACTGTGTGAAGTTTTCTTTATTGTATAGTGTACTTTAAGCTAGCTTGGATCTGGGGATCGTTAGCAACTCAATCACACTATCGGCTATCTATTTTGGTATTTTTGAAAGATGTATATATTTGAATATGGCATGTTTAGGCTAGTGATTATGGTATATTTTGAGTTGTATAGTTCTTGCCATGTGATATGGCTTGAAAGTTGAATGGTGTTGGTATATATATGTGTGGGTTATGTGAATGATGAATATGGTATGTTTCATGCTTAAAAATGGTTGATGAGAATTGTGGTTTAAATGTGAACTTATGGTATGGATTATATGATGCTTAACTTATATGAATTGGGATGTGAAATTGGTATTTTAGATGGACTTATTTGAGTTGAAATTGAGTAAGAAAATAAACGGTGAGGTTGATGATTAATTGGTGTATATATATTGGTATGTTTTGGTTGCCATCTGAGGTATAAATGCATATGGTTTGAAGCTTGTAGGTGATCCTAAGTGTGGGTTACAAATTTGGCCTTGCAAATGGCCTATAATTACCCACACGGTTGAGTACACGGACGTGTGGCTCAACCGTGTCATTCGATTTTGCAAATTGTAGCAAGTCAGGCTCACACACGGGCTAGACGCACGGGCGTGTGACTGGTCGTGTGGTGCAAGTTAGTGTCAACTATGGTTGAGGCACATGGGCGTGTCTCAGGCCGTGTGGACAAGTCAGTATGTATGCTCTGTTTTGCCGCGGCTTGGATACACGGGCGTGTCCGAGGCCAATTGAGGCACACGGCCTAACCACACGGGCGTGTGACCACTGTGGCTTTGAAAAATGTTAAGTTTTAGAAAAATTTTGTATGTATTCGGTTTAGTCCCGACTCCTTTCTAACACGTGTTTAAGGTCTTTTAGACCTCATTAAGGGACTATATGCATATATTTTGACATGTTTGGATGATGATATACTTTGTGTTGTAAAATGATTGTAAATGTTCCAGATTGATCGGTAATGCTTCTTAACCCTAGATCGGTGACAGTTACGGGTTAAGGGTGTTACACCTTTCCAAGCCTAGGAGTTAGAAGGCTTAGGTTTATTAGTTTCTAAAGGATGTTTCTTGCTATAACACCCTATACCCAACCTAATCGTCAGGTTTGAGTTATAATGTGACACATTCGTTGCCAGAGCAACTATGACCAATTCACAAATCAAATATACAATTTAATGATAAAATCAAGAAAATATACATTCAACACAAAATAAAATCATTCTCGGGCTTTATATGAGCTTACAAAAGCTCTAAAACTAAAATGAGGTCGAATTAGAACTAAAATGAAACTTTTCAAAATTTAGGGTTGATATCGCGACATGAGGAGTTTCTTTGTCGTGACGTGACATACTGACTTATCCAAAAGGCCTCATCGTCGCGACGACGGGTTTCCTCATCACGCCGTAGCCTGACGCCCAAATCTCGTCGCGGTGACATCAGTTTGACGTCGCGACGTCACACGCTAAACCTACGAATTTTCACTCAAAAACCTGCAATTCACAAAGCAACTAATGCATGTTCCTTTCAGACTTATTTTTTTACCATAAGCACGATAATTTATAGGTCCTATATTGAATGAAAACTCTTACAAATTCACATATTTATCATGTTTCAATCATCTAATACTTCCAATCATTCAAAAAAAAAAATCTACAATAGCATTCAACCATACTTTGCAACACTTAACATCAATTCAAACATTCTCACTATTTACCTATTAATCATTCCATATTAAAAACACAATTATACTTATTCATAAATCACATTGCATAAAAATATATATTGGCATTTCATGTAACATTCTCTAAACCTACTATAGTCATCTACACTTAAGCTATATCTCAATACTAAACCAAATTATCAATTACCTTAACTAGACTAGTTTTTATCCTATCTTCTAACCCAAAAAACTAGCTTACAAGATTCACAATCCTATACAATATGCCTAAAATCATTCATTCATTCTATCTTAGCAAAAATTATATATAAACATCTAAGAACTATACATAACACATGCACATCTAGTCAAGTTTATACCTTAACATATTAACATTTATAGCTACATGAACTTGAAATCAAACAAACTCGACTCAACCTAGATAGGTACATGCCCAATTACAACAAAATCGAAAAATGAATAAACTTTGCTGAGCTGGGTTCGAATTTTTAATGCTGAGAAAACCTTTCCATGATCTACTGGGAATTTAAGCTACTTGCACATGGAGAAAATAAAACCGTATGCTGAGTAAAATACTCATTGGTAAATATATGGTTCAAACAAAGTAATTAAACTTATGCAACATGTTTATATACAATTCCTAGCCTAATCTCATACCGACTCTTGTACAATTCTTCCATTTTCACTATGCCAAGTATATAATCAAACTTACACAATAACTTATTAGTTATTCATACAAGTTTACCAATTTCACAACCATTTCATAAACCATTTAATTCATTTCCAAAATACCGTATCTAGTTATATCCATGTTCATTTATTTTTCATATTTAGCATACATATACAATATATCTCATTTCTTATCTCATTTCATATCATATTCAAGCTTATTGGCTCATTACTACTAAATGGCCCTCGGGCTCGTTTTCCATTCGTTTTGCGTATTGTATTTCCATTTCATACGTCATTTAAGTAGTTTATTCGTTTATAACCCTATTAACAAACACATCACAATTTCATAACTTATATAACATAATTCCATGCCAATTATCAAATATCAAGTAAATTCTAATTTTTGTACTTTATTCAATTTAATCTCTGTCTCAGATATCAATCTCAAAAACACCAAATCAGCTTAAATAGTCATCAATTACTTACCTCAACAATGTATGATGCGAAATGACATGAAAATGCAGTAATTAAATAGGTTTTGAATCTTACCAATCCTACCAAAAGTACAAAGTTCCATCAAAACATTCATCACATGAACATCATTAAATCTTTGACAAATCTATGTCAATTATCACAAATTCATCAAATCATTTCATACCAACCTCACCTATGCCATTCCAAACTAAAAAAAAAAGTAATTTCATATACCAAACATCTCAAACTTATATGTCAAGATATATCAATACAACTAGGCATCACCAATACCAAATCATGCATTTCTCAACCACATCTCAACCAACATTTAACTCATATACACCTATTTACCATATACTTATAACTTGGAGTTACCAAGATTTACATTCAAAAAATTACATATTCAATTCCATTTCATCAATTCAATCATTTTCGAGTCCATTGGCTTGTTTTCAATTCTTATTGCATGCTTTTTTAAATACTATCACATATCATGTTTTATAAGTATGCAATTTACCAATCATTTCACATTGATATCCAATCTACCCTATAGCCAAATTGCATTAATATAATCCTATTAACCTTACTTGGATTTTCAAGAAGAAAACTCAGATTAGTTAATCAGCATTGCAAACTGGCACCATAGTGTATTATTGACTAACTCGAAGTATAGACCAATACATTTAATAGAGTAATCAATTCTCAATATTGTCACATAGTTCAATTAACATCCCATAATTCTCAATTCAACATCAAATCATCATGTAAAAATATATTTCAGCTCGACTACATTCCAATTTCATGTATTAATTAAGTCATACAATTTTCTATTCTATTCAATTTAGTACTTGTCTTAATATTGAATTCCAACCATAGCATTTCAACTCAATAGCTATTAATAGCTTATCTCAATATTAGATAATGAAATATATCACGAATAAACAGTACCTAAATTGGTTTTAGGTCATAGAAATACAAACCGAAAGCTCGCGTCACTCGTGGTCGACTTTTGCCTTTCCTTTCCTTTTCGACAATCTTGTGTCATTTTTAGCTACAAATAGTAATTCAATAATGGTATAATATCAAATTCTATCTAAATAACATTCAATATAAAGTCACACATATTTTGCAAATAATTCAATTTAGTCCCTAAAATCGATAAAGCCATATTTTTAAAATTTGGGCTTCGATTTCTAAATCGGTCTCAATTACATCATTCTATTGCCCTCAATAACCTAGAATTATAGAACTATTACACCAATTTTGAAATTTATGCATTTTAGCCCCTATATTCAAAAACTAGAAATCAAATTTTACAAACTAGTCCTTTTCACTTCTAAGCTTAAAATCTAACAAATTAACACCAATTTCATCAAATATTCAAAAATGAAAACTTTTGAATACTTTAAAACTTTACAAAATAGTACACAAGTCAGTTAAATCGAGCTCCCAAGATCTCAAAAATATAAAAATTACAAGAAAGGGACTTGAAACCTTACAAAATTAAAGGGTTGAATAGTTAAAATTGAAAACATTTTCTTTTTCTTTTTGCTACGTGAAGAAGATGAATAGATATACCATTAATTAAACTAAATTAATCTTAATTAATTAATTTAAACATAATTAATTAGACTTTAAACTAAATTTAACAAAGTTAGTGGATTTCCATTGTAATCCATCATCGTTTGACCAAATATTAATGGTCTATTTGGTTAATTGATCCTTTAATTAATCAAAAAGCCATAGCGATTAACTTACCATTTTTACAATTTAGTCCTTATACCTTAATTAACTATCCAATTGACAAAATTAAAGGACCAAACTTTAATTAAACTTTATACTAACCTCGTAAATATTAAATAATAATATTTATGGACTCGATCAATGGAAATGGGGTTCCAAAACTACTATTTCTAACACCACTAATTTACGAGTCATTACAATTTAATTAACTTTAATTTATTTAATCAATACACTATTAACATCACCGGCCACTAACACCCACCTTAACATGGTCTAATTGTTATTTTAGACCTTAAGCCATTTTCTAAATAAAAATCTATAGCAATTAGACTTTACAATTTAGTTCCTGAACCTTAATTAATCACTAATTCAACTAAGTTACCTATCAAAAATTCAATTCACCTATATAATAAGTCAACAATTACCTTTATTCAATATTTACAAATTAGACTTACGAAAATGGGGTCCCGAGTGCGTAATTTTTGGCACCACTAGAAACTAGGTTGTTACACTTGTGGCATTTAGCTCTTAACATCGTTAAAAGGATGCAGTTTGGTCCAGTCATTATATGCAATGCAAGTTTTGCAAAAAGAGATTTATTAAAAAGTTTAGTTGTGTGTATTTCCAATCCCCTTTCAAAAATTAGGGAAGAGAGCTTGTCTGAGTTTCAAAGATGAAGCTTTTTTTCATTGATGTTATGGCCCCACAAAAATTGTAGATAATTTTATCAATGCTGTCACGGGCATTCTTAGGTGCTTTAAAGACAAAGAGGGAGAATAAAGGAAATGAGGCCAGAGTGTGCAACACCCCTCACCCGGTCCAGTCATCGAACTCGAGCAATAGAGTGCTATGAAAAAATACCACACAATTACAAATAATTTATATCCCGAAAATCTCAAATAATTATTACATAATCACATACTTGCATGCATAATCACATTAATTAACCAATTTCAGGTAAATATTGACTATACGGAAGCTTAAAAAAAAGCAATTTGGGACTGAATAGGGATCAATTTGAATTAAAAACAAGAAGTTGAGAAAATTTTGAAATAGGAGTCACACAGCCATGTGACAGAGCCCAGACTGTGTGGCTCAGAAACATGGTCGTGTGGCCGAACTGTGTACAAATCAAAATATGGGTCGTACGTCTGTGTCTCAGCCCGTGTGTCTGCTCGTGTGAGTATTCGAAATAAGGTCACAAGGTCGTGTCTGGAAAAACCTATACTTAAAATCAATAAGACACACGGTCATGTGACTGCCCATTTCCCAGACTGTATGCACCTAAAATGGCTTCTAAAACAAGACAAATTTTCATACATTTCTTGAGTACCAAGCCAAACCAAAACCAACCATATACAAACCTTAAAAACTCATTCTAACAAGCTTAAAACATATTAAATCATCCAACCTAAGTGTCTAACCAATGTGCTCTCATTGGCACCACATTTTACAAATGAAAACAACCATAAATGATTTGATTAAACATGCCAAACTTGATCACTTAAGCATTTAACCATTCTATATTTGCCTTGCATCATAACCTTACAACCTATACACAAAACTACCAAAACTATTACGGTAAAAGCATAGTTATAACTTGACTACTACCCATTCCATACTAAAATAATCAAGGCACAACATGTATCAACCAAATTCAAGCAATCATCAATCCTTAAGCCAAGCATGTAACCAAATCAATTGAAACCACATTAGGCAATTACCAAGCAATACAACTTTCAAGCTATTAACACTTTGATCATTACCAAAATACCTTACATATTTACATAATTATAAGGACATCAAGATTCAACAAGCCATAAACTCTAGAACCAACACTCCAAACCCAAGACTCTCTAGGTACATGCCAACATCAAAATAAGAATTTCACCAATGCTTGAGTTCTGGATTCTCGATGAATGTTGAATCGACATATAAACTGAATAATTCCTAACCTACACACGAACAAACGATAACGTATGCTGAGTATAACTCAGTGGTATTTCTATATTCAATATTAAATTATAATATAAATTATGTAATGCATGAATAACGACAATATCTAATACAAATTAATATTGAAAAGCTACATGTCATAATGCATCATTTAATATTACAATTCGATTTACTTATAATAATTCAATTTAACATAATTGTAACACATATACATTTCTCCGTATAACAATCAAAATAATTTTATCACATCAATATTATATACACATTTCTAGACTTAACTCTGGTATCTTCTATTCAATTTCATTTATAACCAAAGTCCCAAATACATATCGTTACTTCATTCATCATACTTATTTACATATACACCATTATATTTATATATATCACATCTCAAAATAGATTCAATTTCATATTTATATTATTATATGATATTTCCAAAACTACTCACTTTAATCCTCATCGCAAATAATAAATTTGAATCAGATCAATTCAACTCTTTTTATCATTTATAGTTTACCTTATGATCTTCCTATGCAATACAGTTCATAAATGCAATAATTGAAGTTGTTCAAGTTATAGAAACACAAACCGTAAACTCCAAGCTATTCATCGACGACTTTGTCTTTTTCTTTCTTTTTCGAGGAACCCGGGCTGACGTTAGCTACAAATTAAAACAAACAAGGTATTTAATCAGTATAAACCAGATTCACACTCAATTTCTAATTTATGCAACTTTTGTATTTTATTCAATTTAGTCCCTAAATCGGGACTAACATAACTTTCATAGATAACCTCAAATTTTAATGCTAATTTCACTATTGGCCTTATTTAACTCTCTATTTCTCATTTCTACCTCAAAATTTTGAAATTTATATAACTTAGTCCCTATTGCACAAAATCTTCAATTGACTTTACAATTTAGTCATTTATCAGTGCTAAACTTTAAATCTATCAAAACATTACCAAAAGCTTCAACTAATTAACCATGAAAACTTCTAAATTCTTTAACAATACCGAAAATTCAACATGGGTCGATTAGCTTATAGTACCAGGATTTCGAAAACATAAAAATTACGAGAAAATGGCTAAGTTTAACTAACCAAGTAAGCCTTGAAATTAAAACGACATGGTCGTTCGTCCCATTCTTCTCCCATTGCTCGAATTGCATGAAAATGAAAGATTTTTTAAACTTTCTCTTTCCATCCATACATCTTTTAATTTCTAATAACTTTACGTTTGATGTTTTATTATTATTATTTTTTTAATTTCATTATTATTATTATCTCACAATTTTAACCATAAGAAGCCATGTTACTGTCCACTTCACTTAATATTTGATTAAATTGCCTTATGAGTCCCTTAGCTATGTTCTACCTTAAATTTTTAAAACATTTCACACTTTTACCACTTACTTGATTTAGTCCCTGTACTTAAATTAAACACTAATACAACAAAATTACTTAACTAAAATTCAATTCATTTCTAATATAACTCCGTAGATATTTAATAAATATATTAATGGGTCTAGTTTACGAAACCACGCTTTCCAACACCACTGACCTTCGGATCGTTACAAGTGGATTTGATAAGGGTAAGCTTCTTTCCAACCAAAGACCTGACAAACTGCAGCATTTGATAAGCAAAGCTTTAAGAGATCAGCATGATTGGACAGAAGTGTTAAAAAAGATAAAGCAATTGTTAGTAAAAAGAAGATGGTTAATAGGGGGTGCATCTTTGGAAAATTTTCCACCCTTGATAAATATGTCCAAATCAGCTCTAGAGAGCATGAGTGGAAGAAAGTTCATACAAATGACAGAGAGATACAAAGAGAGAGAGGATCCCCTAGATGAAGACCTCTAGCCAATTGAAATGGTTTAGAAAGAGAGCCATTAACCATAACCTAGTAGGGAACAGTTGAAATGCATTGATGAATAAGAAGAATCCATTTTTGACCAAACCCTATGACTTTAGGTGCAATTTTGAGAAAATCTCAGTTGATTCTATTAAAGGCTTTGCTCATATCAATCTTGAAGGCCACAAGAGATCCATTTCCCTTTTGCCTTTCTCTTAACCGTTTGTAGGATTTCACTACCTAAGATAATGTTGTTAGAGATGGGGTGTCTAGGGACAAATGCATTTTGGTTGCAGGAGATGAGGTTGGAGAGAACCTTTTTCATGGTAAACACAATTATAATTAATAGTTATCATAAAGACTCATTTGGTAGTTTACCAATTATTTCCTAAGCTTAATTAATTTTATACAATAGGATTTCCTAAGCTTGTGTCATCTTTTTTATATATAATAGAACTATTCAATGGTGATCATGACAACACAATGATAATTGTAATGAGAAAAAACAAATAACATATAAAATTTTAGCATATTACAAACAATGAAAAAAATAAAAATAAATAATTCCATGATAAAAAGAAACGTAAAATTAAGAAGGAAGTGAAATGTGTAGAAAAACTTTTAAATGATAAATTTGAAAGGAAAGGGTTTGAAGTGAAATTTGGAGTAAAATTGATTAAAGGATTTGGGAGGGGTTAACATAGAAAGAGTTGAAAATTTTGTGATTTTAAAGTGCTGAAGAAAGTTGAGATGGAAGAATTTGAACTTGATCTCGTGTCGTCACCCATGAGTAATGAAGTCAGGGTAACGCCATCAAAAATCTGTTTTATGATATTTTTGACAGAATCTTTAAAAAGGACTCCTAACTTCACCAACCATAGGATCAAGGCCATATCATTATGTCCAATGATTGGGATCAAATTTTGCCAAGAATCTATAAAGACAAAAACCTAACTTCATCATCTATAAGTGTTGAGCTTAGACTAAATTGTCCATGTAAATCAACAAGATCGTTTATTATTAAAAAAAAAAACAATTCAAAAAACAATTTCCTAATAACAAAATTTTAGGGAAAAACATTTAAATTAAAAATAATTTATACAATTTGTCAAATCAAACATATATATAAAAAAGGTACATAAGTTCATATTGCGACAAGTGTCGCATCACTATGTCTTCTATTTTTATTTTATCTATTAAATAAAATTTAAATAATTTAAGTAATATTTACATTTCAAAATTTTTATATATTATTTTGTTTATAAAAAGAATTATTTAATTAAATAAGAAAATTTTGAAATAAGAAAATTATAGATAATGATTTAGATCATTACTATATTTAATAATTAAAAATTATATTACAATTTTATAAGATAATTTGAATTTTAAAATTTAGATAAATATTTAATTAATTAATAAAATTAATTAGATATTTATCCATATGATTTAACTTAAATATTTATTTATATATTATCTAATTTAAAATTTAATTTTAACATAAAATTTTAAAAAATCAATTACTAAATTTGGAAATAATTTGGATAATTTAAGTAAAATTAAAATATAAGTAAATTTACATTTCAAAAATTTATATATTATCCACTTGATTATAAAATATTTATTAAATAAGAAAATTAAATATAATAATTAAATTTTATTATAATTTTAATTAAACAATCAGAATTTTTAAAATCCCTTATTTAAAATCTTTGACTAGTATGTCCTTATTCACGGTACTAAATAGGTGATTGCTAAAAAATCATTTTTATCATAATATTTAGGTTTCTTAGCATTTAGTGTTTTTTCGCTAATTTTTTTTTGTAAGTTCTTTTTTTTTTAATTAAATAGCTAGCATCCATTAATAAAGAGAGGGAGAAAACAAATGAGACCAAACATTTATCCAACAAAAAAATATCATAAAACAACAAGTAATAAAGAGAACCACGCCTATATTAAAACTAAAACCAGACTCCAAAAACAAGCAAAATAAAAAAAAGCAGAAAAACCAAACAACACAACAGTTTCTCTCTTAAAACCCCAAAGTCATGAATCCAGTTTATAGACCTCTCTAAAAACCTGCAACAAACCAGCTGCATGAATCGACAGTAAATTTCCTCAGAGAGTGAAGATTTGTTATCATCATCGGAGTAAAAATAGCATATTCCGAAACCCAAATACAAGAAATCAGATTAAGTCTTCGATAACTAGTAGGACCAGTCAACCGTCATCGTTCGCTCCACCATCTCCGGTGCCTCTTCAACCCAGAATCCTTCCTCCAAAAATCGGCGTCCCTCCCTAGCTAAGGAATATGCCGCAACATTTTCCTCCCTTCTTACATGAAGAAAGGTAATCTTATCAAAAAATCCCAAACTTCCTTTTATATCTTCAACAATTGGGCGCAATATTGATCTGTCAATTGTGTAAGAGTTTACTTGTTTGATAATCGTCAACGAATCGCCTTCAATCTGAACACATCGAAACCCAATGTCAAAAGCAAATCGAACTGCTTGTTCACATGCCTGGGCCGTAGTAACAAAAGCATCTGCAATATTAACATTTGGGTAAGTACACACCCCCATAATCTGACCCATTTCATTTTTTACTAGAACTCTCAAAATAGAAGTTTTTTGCTTTGCATTAAAAGAGGTACCAAAATTTAATTTAACAAATCCCGAGTCAGGTGGCCTCCAGATAGTCTGCTTAGGAGAACAAGTAATATTCCTCACAGTCTCTAAAGCATCAATTTCATGTAGATAACCTGATATGAACCTCAAAATTTTAGGCACCGTTTGTCTGATACCCTCATGAAACAGTCGATTTCTCGAAAACCAAATAGCCCAGAAAGTAATTGCCAATAATTTTCTAGTTCTCTCATTCGCAGTATGAAATGCCTCGATTAACCATGTTCTATAATCTGAGTATTTTGAGACATGGGACACATTAAGTTTCAAAGCGGTCAAAGTTTGTCGTGTAACTAAACAGAAACACATCAAGTGGTCTACTATTTCCGTACCTTCTTGACACAAAGGGCAAACATTAGGAATGTGCATGTCTTGTTTTTTTTATATTAGCATATGTAGGAAGGAAATCATTGTATATTCTCCACATTGCTATCTCAATTTTCGTTGGTATTTGTAACGCCCACAAGTCTGTGTAGAATGTTGTAATAGCTTTTGCTATTCGGGTAGGGTTGGCTCCTAAGTTCTTTAATTTTTCATGTAAAAAGTAGCTTGTACCCACTCTTAATTAGGGGTGTGCAAATTTTGGGTACAACTGAATTAATTCAGTTAACCGATTGAATTCGGTTAATCGGTCGGTTAACCGAATTAATTCGGTCGGGGGTCAATTAATAATTTTTTGAAACGGTCAATTAATAATTTTTTGAAAGTTCGGTTAACGGTTAACTCGATTCAAAATCGGTCGGTTAACCGAATTAATCAAATTTAATAAATAATATTATAATATATAAGTATTCGGTCAGTTCGGTTAATTTTTTGGAAATATAAATTAATTGGTCGGTTAAGTCGGTTAATTTTTTATATATTTTATACTTGTTTTAACCAAAAATAAAAAATATATAAATTTCGGTTAATTCAGTTAACTGACCGAATTAATCGAAAAAGTTTGGTTCAGATAATTTTTTTGAAAAAAATTCAATTCGGTTAACAGTTAAGGGGTTAAAAGGGTCGATTAATTCGGTTATGGTAGTTCGGGTCGGTTAACCGATTGAACGTCCCTACTCTTAATTGTATAGACCCCTGTCCCTTCATGCCTCCAAACCATGGTATCTGTTGGTCTCGTCTTAGCAAGCATGATAGACAGAATACATTCAGGTTGATCAGCATCAGCAAGTACACGAATAATGCCTTCCCTCTAGGTACAGGTTTTTGGTTGGATTAAATGGGACACCTTAGTGTATCTGATATCAATAGTTTTGATATTGAATTTTGCCATCCCTGGGTCGTTCCAGATATTCAGTGTCCCCGGTGCCAATACGCCAACCCAAACCCTTTTCAAGTAATCCCCTTGCACTCAGAATGCTTCTCTAGGTAAGGGAAGGGTGAGTACTCAATCTAGCTGATTGAAATGCGGCACGTGTATAATATTGTGCTTTTAATACCTTAGTTAATAAGCAGTCTAGTTGAGTTAAAATGTGCCAACATTGCTTCGCCAACAAAGATACATGAAACTTTGCTAGATCACGGAAGGCTAAACCTCCATCAAATTTCGGGAAACATAATCATTGCCAAGAACTCCAATGAATTCCCTTAAGCGATTTAGTATTCCTCCACAAAAAGTTATTAAGTACACGTTCTAATTTAGTACACAATATTTTTGGCAAGAGAAAACACTGCATATCATAAATAGAAATAGATTGCAAACGACGTTAATAAAACCCTTTTCCCTCCCAATGATAAGAAGCGCATATTCCAACTCTCCATTCTAGTTCGAAATCTATCCACATATTGCATAAAAGTCTGTCTTTTATTCTTGCCCACCATCATAGGCAAATCCAGATACTTTTCCAAACCCTCTTCTTGAACCCGTTTCCTGAGCTTTATCCAAGATCGCTGAAAACCTTTCTGCACAAAGCAAAAATAAAAAAAGATTGAGTGGGTCACCCTGACGTAAACCTCTCGATGGAACAAAACTTGCATTGTTACTCCAATTGATTCCAACCTGTAAGAAACTGAAGCTACACACCTCATAATTTAAATCACCCAATCAACATGAAAGCCCAACCATATCATCATCCTGGCCAAAAAAATCCTACTCCACTCGATCGTATCCTTTGCTCATATCAAGTTTGAGAGAAAAATTTTCTTTCTTACCCCATCTTTTGATTTTCAGCGATTTGTCTCCCAAGGATGAAAGCCCCTTGCGCCTCATTAACACAAAAATTCAGGAAACCACTCATTCTGTTTACTAGCACCTTAGCAATAATTTTACATAAGACATTACAAAGGCTAATAGGTCTAAATTACATAATGGTCTTCGGCTTACTAACCTTTAGGATCAAAATGATATGTGTCTTGTTGATGTCTTCCAAAGCTATCTCTCCTCGAAGCACAGCAAGACAATAAGATGTGACATTTGACCCTAAAATATGCCTATATCATTGATAGAACAAACCGAGAAACCATCAACTCATGAAGCTTTAAAAGGTGCCATATCTTTGATAACAATCCAAATCTCCTCCTCACAAAAAAAAAAAGGTTGCATTATCTTGGCATTCATCTCATCGAAGATCTTCCTTTCCATATTATCATAAATTCGTGAGGCATCCCCTGCTTCGAAAGTCATGAACAGATCGCAAAAATAGATAGTGGCTAGTTTCATGATCTCTTTTTCTTCAGAAACCCATCATCCTTCATCATCTTCGAGACCTCTGATTGCATTACACTGTTTCCTCTTCGTGGCCATCTTGTGGAAAAAAGTAGTATTTCGATCACCATTAGAAAGCCAATTGATGGACGCCCTTTGCTACCCAAAAATCTCCTCATTATCTGCCTCTAAATTCAATCCAAGTTGAAGTTCAGTCAACTCCGCAAAATATCATCATAAGGATCTTTCGCATATAACTCTTTCATTCTATCCTCGAACTTTTTCTTACGGGCCTTCCAGTCTCACCTAATTGTATGACTCCAAGTTAGGAGCTTTTGTCCCAACCCTTCAAGCTTTGCTGGCAAATTTTCGGAGACTGATGCCCAATAATCCTGTATTTCATTCTCACACAAACTGTCCAAGCACCGATCAGCATCAAATCAAAACTTCATTTTTCCTATTCTCATGTCGTATGTTTCTTTGGCCTCTCGTATCCACCAAAATCGGGTAGTGATCAAAGATACCATAGCTCAAATAAGCAACAAAAAACTCTGGAAACTGACCTCACCACGCCAAGTTTGCAACCCCCTGATCAAGTCTTTCTCAGATATTAGTTGCGACAAATCTACCTTTCTCCCAAGTGAACCACCACCCCATAAAACCCAAATCACTGAAATCACAATCAAGTAAAGCAGAGCAAAATGCTTTCATATTTTTCTCCACATGAGTACAACCGCCCTTCTTCTTGAAAGAGAAAGCAATCTCGTTGAAGTCCCCCACAACCAGCCACAGGAGACTTTGGTCTTGGCCCAACTGACAAAGTGGCTCCCAAGTGGTTCTTCTAAAATATTTATCTAGATGCCCATAAAATCTGGTAAAACACCACAACAATCCATCTTGATTTTTCTTGTATCACGACATCTATGTGATGCTGCAAATAACTTCATAAAAAACCATATCATTTTGCCTCCATCCTAAAAATAATCCGCCTTAAGAGCCCTCAGCTCCCACATCAATACCATGTTGAAAGCTGTATTTTCTTCGAACACCTTTCGTCTTTCTTGCACTGATTTTTGCTTCCAACAGAAATAAAATTTAGGGACGAGCTTATCTCAGTTTATTCTTGAGACAATGAACTGCCCGTGGCTTCCCTAACACACAAACGTTCCAACTAAAAATTTTCATTGTGCCCGGCTACCCTGCCTAGTAGAGCCAATCGATATATCCTCATTGCCTTGTGACACTCCGGTGTCTCCTATAAGCAAAACATTGCATGTGCTGCTCAGCGCCCTTTGTCTTTTTTTACCATCACCTGTTTGAATAAGACCGTTTTCACCATCTGACCCTATATCCATAAGCCAAATAAAAGTGGACTCAACACCTCTAAACCCAAATCCCTGCTTATAGGCACCATGAATTCTCGACAATATCCCTCATCAGTAGCACCGAATTTATAATTGATATTAGGAGCAAAATTCCTTGGAAAATCCACTAAATTACGTGGCGTAGATTTCCTTTCCTTGTCTATATTCTGACTCTTCGTTCCATCCGATTTGCGCAACCAATGGATAACTCCCACTGGACCTATTCTTGTTGGAGCTCTCAACGTAATATCCCAACCAAAGACAATCTTGGACGAATCCACCCTCACCCTCACCGGACAAAAGCTTTCCCCATGCCTAAGTTTGTTATAGATGAAATAAAATAGACTAAGCCTTTCATATTGGAATCGAGCATAATACATTCTATCACCCAATAGAACCTTTTTTTCCATATAAAGGCCAATCTCACATCCAAGTGAACCTTTAACCTCATATACCGTTACAGCCCCAAATAAGGAACCTTGGTATTGTACTCCATGAATTCTCCCAAGAAAGATTCAAACCTCTGTGCCATTGTTTTTGACATAAAACTTGGGAGCAAATCATGGATTTGCACCTAAAACACCATATAATTAAGAGGCAATGTTAGCGGATCCTCTCCGAATTGTAACTTGTATAGCAAAAGTAAATGGTTGTTAAAAAACCACGACATCTATTCTAAAACCCTGTTTTGGTCAACTGCAAAAAAAGAACTTCAACAAATAAAGTTTCTCACCCAGATCAGAAATGGCAGTGCCTCCAATTGGATGCTATAAATCAGCCAAAGTATTTTGGAAAAACGGAAAATGAACCACACTAACTATCAAGCAAGTTCCGACTAGACAAAATCGAATATCTTCATCAGACACGTTCGCATCCTCCTAAAAAGCCTCCTCCTCCTCATCAGCAAGATGTAGATTTTCCATCTCATACTCCATTGAAGCACTATCTCGGTTAGGAAGACCAGCAAACTGCAAAAAAAAACTGAAGCAAATTGTGTCAACAAAGACAAACGAAAAGATGTGCCAGAGAATGTTAGACTTAATTATCAGTTGTATTCTTTTGTACATTATTAGGTTTTTAAGTTCTTAAATGAGAAAGAGATGGAAGCCCGAGACACTTTGATACAGGCACACCCGGGGCACCACCAATTTTTAAATTTCTGGAGCAACTCAATATTCAAACTTCAATCCTCTTGAGCTCAGATTCTTGCCTTTGCCTGCTAAGATTGTCAAGTTCTTCTCTAAGAAGACGAACGACATTTGCTTGCTTATATTCCTAGTGTTTTACAAATTATACTAACTGAGACAAGCCATTATCTGTATAATTAGTTAGCTCTATAAGATGTTGGAAAATCAACTATAGTTGGCTCCCCCACAATTGTTACCTCCTCCAACATATCTTGGTCATCTCTTGGCTTTTCTACATTAAACTGCTTCCCAGCTTCATGCTCAATTAGCTTGATTCGTACCTTTCTTCAAGCTGATTTAGTCGTGTTAGCTTAGTTCAGCTTCATTCGGCATTCAACTAGCCCAATGCCTTTTGGTGAACATGAAGAGACAAAGTTGTCAGGTGGCTTTTGGTGAACATGAAGAGACAAAGTTACCAGGTGCCTTTTGGTGAACATGAAGGGACAAGGTTGCTGGTGCCCTTTCGAAAACCTAAGGGTTAAGGGATAAGGTTACTAGTGTCTTTTCAAAAACTTAAGGGTTAAAAGGTTGTTAGGTGCCTCTTCAAAAACTCAAGGGTTAAGGGTTAAAGGTTGCTGGTGCCCTTTCAAAAACTTAAGGGTTAAGAGGCAAGATTAGAAGACTATTTGGCTAGCCTTTGTTCAGCCTATAAAAAGGCTGTGTAATTCTCATTTGACATAATTCAGACTTTAAGAAAATTTTATGAACTTTTGTTCATTTGAGTGAGTTCATCTCCTCTTCATTTTCGTACAAGTTTCGTTAGACTTATCAAGCTTGCTTGTGGCGTTTTCAACTTGTTTGAACTTATCACCAAATTCCCTTTGGTGTGGCGTTCATCAACCTATTTTCATCTTTCCACCTTAAACATTATAGAATCCGGGGTGACACTCTTTAGTGTCGAATCGCTTCTTGTTTAAGTTCGTTTATCCACCCCCATCAAAATTATCCTTTATCTATTTTTTTATTCTATTTATCCATTTTTCATTTCTTTTCATCAAACTGAACCATTTCTTATTTTTATTCACTTAAAACTTCCGCAAACGCATCCATATTTTCCAATTATTTTCCAAAGGCTTGATTCCTCCTCGTAGACGATTGGGCAACCTGCATACGTTTTGACTCATCCCGAGCCGGCCCGTATCATCTGGTATCAGAGCTACAAAACGAGGGGCACGACAACACCGAAATAAGTTCGTAAGTTGAAAAAAAATTAAAAAAATCGTGTTAAAAAAATTCAAAAAAAATGGTTGTATTTTATTTTCATTGTATTTAGCATATATTGTATTTGAAGTTCAAAAAAAAAACGAAAGATACAAAAAAAAAATTGAAAAAAAAAATTCGAAGTTAAAAAAAAAAAAAGGGAAGTGTGAAGTTTGTAAGTTTTGCTTTACTTTCATATTTCTACCCCCCGATCTTAAAAAAAAAAATTTCCATCATTCAAGTTCACATCATTTCACCCCAAAGCCACTATTTTTTTTTTATTTTAGCCTACCCGAGACAAAAAAAAAAATTTCTTTTGTTTAGCCTACCCTATACCAAACATCAATCCCTTGTTACCCACTTTGAAACCGAACCTCAAGCCACGGTTAGTCTTTTCGAAACGAAGTATAAAATTGTGAGACGAGATTGAGCGGTAAAAGGCACGAGTGTATTCATCAAAGAAAAGCCTTAATACGAGTGAAAGCACGAGTAAAGAGTGATTTTCTTTGTGAGTGACTTGTGAGTTTTTGTAGTAAGGTATTTTTAACTTTTTTTTTCTTTATAACAATTTTTTTTCAGCAATAAACATGTCTCAAGATAAATTCTCAGCCGGTGACTTCCAATACTTATTGAACGAAATGGAAAGCCTGCTCGACCGAAAGATTTCATCAAGCCGGAGGGCAGAGTCGAGTTCATCACGGCGATACACGTCCAAGGACTATTCGCAAAGAAACCCTTGTCAAGATTCATATTCGTCAAGATTTTCGAGACGGAGAGAAGAAAGATACGAGTTCGAATCCTTTTGAGGCGACAAACGAGAAGGAACAAGTTATTCCTCTTCTGCTTCAGCAAAGTCTCTATTGAAGAAACGTTCTCGAAGAACTTATCGAGATACCTATGAGAACGCTATCCCTTCTCTTGAACAAAATTTTACTCATTTTGATTGTTTTGTATCCTCTTCTTGTTGTAATGAAAGAAAGAGAGAAAAAGAACTAAAAAGAAAAGAAAGGCAAGAAAAGATCATGAGAGAAAACGAGCGAATATGGAACGAACTCGAGAAAATAAAAAAAGAAGAAATTGAAAGAGAAAAAAATGAAAAAGAAATTGAAAAAGAAGAAAAAGAAAAGAAAATCGAGATTGAGAATAAAGAGAGCGTTGAAAAAGAAACAAGTTGGAAAAAGAAACGCGAGAACAAGATGAGCAAGAAAAAGAAAGTGATTTTTCAACTAACACTCTTAAAGTTTGTTCTTCTTCTGTTACTTCTTTTCAGGTTCCCGACAAAACGCACGATGACCTTCAACTTCAATACCTTCCCGACGAGCGATGATTTTGTTTGATCGAAAAGAGGAAAGTTGAAAATGAAGTTGAACCTCCCGAGTTGAAAGGTAAGGAAGGTAAGGATTCCTTGTGTATCGAATCAAGGCCGTGTCATTTCAAAGTTACCCATAAAGATTTTGATGACTTTATTCCTGAAAGACTTGCATCTTTTGATTTGGTTAGTCATTATCTATCTTTTAGAGTTAATGCCCTTGTTTCGAAAAATGCCATGAAAAGCATTTCCTATGAAATGTCTTATAATGGAAATTCTGTTGATTTTTTTGGATTGGTTCAGCCTTTGCGAATTGTGAATATTTGTGATAAAAGTTTTTCACTTAAAAGTTTTGACGACATGAAATCTTTGAATTCATGTGTTAATCCTTTCTGTTTAAACACGTCTGTATCGTTCATTTATGATAGGTTATCGCATGAAATAGTTGATCCATGTGATTGTGTCATTCAAGATAAATCTTTGAAATTTCGTACGAGATTTCCATGCTTTGAACTACCTGTTCGAATGAAAATTGAGATGCAAAAATGTTCGAGTGTTGGCATATCTAAGTTTCCTTTGATGCATTTGTGTGAAAATTTGTTGACATTTAAAAAGCCCGTTCCATTTAATGATTTACCTTATTATGTCAACTTTGCATGTAAGTTTCATCAAGTAAGATTGGAATCATATAATTGTTTGGTGACGATTTTCTTGAATAACATGATGTGGACATTGAGATCTAAACGATATATGTTGTCTCTTAGAATTCGTGATCAAGTTCGTGTTTTCAAACCTGGCATTTGTTACTTTGAGTCATTTTATGAAAACTTCAAGCAACTTGCATGTTGTACATCTAATTTAAGTTTGCTTGATTTTCAAACTTTAATTGGGGCAATGAAATTTAATGATTTTGGTTTCAATTCTGTTTTGATCCTTGATCATATTGCTGGGCCACACGTGAAATCTTTATTACATTCCGAGAATGTAAGGTCGATTTTTGCCTATGGACTTGAATCCAACTTCAAACATGATTTGGTTTTCCAATTTAAGTCCATCCCTCCTGTTGAAACTAACCTTTTACATTTTTGTGTACATAACCCTTTGAAAAGCACGAGCTATCTGTGTGCTTCATCATCAATTCAAGTTGATCGAGTTACAAGGTTTGTTTTACATTACATTTCCAAAGAGAGAAGATTTGTGATGATCAAGCAAGGTAAATCCGATCTTTGTTTTCCTACTCGTGAGGATAAACAAGGTGAGGCATTTAAAGGCTTTGAAACTTGTTCATACTCCTCGAATGATAACAACAATCATGTTAATGATTTCATTTGTGTAAAGCACTTAGATCATGATGAGTTTGACTATTTTGTTTCATTCAAATCTGATCTATCTGTCTTGATTAATGATAAAGAGATTTTCGTTTTTAATCGTCATGATGCCTATGATAGTGAACCTTTTCAATTACCTGCTTGTGACAATTATGTCTACCATTTGATTCATCTCTCGCATGCCAACTATGACCTGTGGAATCAATTTAGTTTGTATGCCTATTTTGAAATCCATTCGAATTTGTTTCGAACATTTGACGAGGCATTACTTGGTTTACATGATAATTCAATTCTGTCCATCCACATGTGTCATATTTGTCTTGATTTGATTAGGCCTTGATTTGATTAGGCCTAGATTACGAGTTTGTTTGCATCACCTTTTGCTAACTCTAGGCTATTGTTTTCAGGTATTGCGATTATCATCCATCCCGTTTGATCGAGGAAAGACGAGCAAGGAGTTTTGTTCGAACAACCAACGGGTCGATTCGAGGACGAATCGTCTTGAAGAGGGAGGGGATGATACAGGCACACCCGGGGCACCACCAATTTTTAAATTTCTGGAGCAACTCAATATTCAAACTTCAATCCTCTTGAGCTCAGATTCTTGCCTTTGCCTGCTAAGATTGTCAAGTTCTTCTCTAAGAAGACAAACGACATTTGCTTGCTTATATTCCCAGTGTTTTACAAAGTATACTAACTGAGACAAGCCATTATCTGTATAATTAGTTAGCTCTATAAGATGTTGGAAAACCAACTATAGTTGGCTCCCCCACAATTGTTACCTCCTCCAACATATCTTGGTCATCTCTTGGCTTTTCTACATTAAACTGCTTCCCAGCTTCATGCTCAATTAGCTTGATTCGCACCTTTCTTCAAGCTGATTTAGTCGTGTTAGCTTAGTTCAGCTTCATTCGGCATTCAACTAGCCCAATGCCTTTTGGTGAACATGAAGAAACAAAGTTGTCAGGTGGTTTTTGGTGAACATGAAGAGACAAAGTTACCAGGTGCCTTTTGGTGAACATGAAGGGACAAGGTTGCTGGTGCCCTTTCGAAAACCTAAGGGTTAAGGGATAAGGTTACTAGTGTCTTTTCAAAAACTTAAGGGTTAAAAGGTTGTTAGGTGCCTCTTCAAAAACTCAAGAGTTAAGGGTTAAAGGTTGCTGGTGCCCTTTCAAAAACTTAAAGGTTAAGAGGCAAGATTAGAAGACTATTTGGCTAGCCTTTGTTCAGCCTATAAAAAGGCTGTGTAATTCTCATTTGACATAATTCAGCCTTTAAGAAAATTTTATGAACTTTTGTTCATTTGAGTGAGTTCATCTCCTCTTCATTTTCGTACAAGTTTTGTTAGACTTATCAAGCTTGCTTGTGGCGTCTTCGACTTGTTTGAACTTATCACCAAATTCCCTTTGGTGTGGCGTTCATCAACCTATTTTCATCTTTCCACCTTAAACATTATAGAATCCGGGGTGACACTCTTTAGTGTCGAATCGCTTCTTGTTTAAGTTCGTTTATCCACCCCTATCAAAATTATCCTTTATCTATTTTTTTTATTCTATTTATCCATTTTTCATTTCTTTTCATCAAACCGAACCATTTCTTATTTTTATTCACTTAAAACTTCCGCAAACGCATCCATATTTTCCAATTATTTTCCAAAGGCTTGATTCCTCCTCGTAGACGATTGGGCAACCTGCATACGTTTCGACTCATCCCGAGCCGGCCCGTATCACACTTATTGGAAGTTGGAGACAGAGGAGTACATATTTAATAAGGAATGAAAAGTCAAAAGGTAGCATTAATGTGATCTGTAATAGATAAGAGCGTTGAAAGTGAAAATTGAAAAGTCACTACCATTAAACCATTACCATTTATCAAATTCATAGTTATAGCATATGGGTTTTTGAATAAAAAAATTTCAATTATTTATTTAATTTTTTTAATGAATTAATTTAAAAAATGGTTACTCCTTATGTTTTATTAACATTATTATTGCTTTGCCATTAATATCTTTTACACTTTTTTTCAGGGGATTCTTTTTAAACTTTTTAAAACTTTTTTTATAAATAAAAATATATATTAATAAAATATTATTTGGTACATTATAAATAAAGGGTAAACTATTAAAATAGTCAATTTTGTTTACCTCATATTACATTTTAGTCACTTATATTTGAAATGTTACGTTTTAGTCACTTACGTTAATGTGTTATAACATTTTAGTCACTAAGCCATTAAATGTCATTAACAATATGGTGATGTGGCACGTTAAATCATCATTTCAAATAAAAATTTTAGGTTAAATTATACAACTGATCTCTATATTTTTTCATTTTGAACAATTTAATTTTTTTCTTTTATGTTCTTTTAACTTTTCTTTTCTTTTTTTCTTTATTTTTCATTCTCTTTTACTTTTCTCTTTGTTTTCCTCCCTTTTTTGTCTCTTTTAACATGGTTTTTCTATGATTTCCATTTGTTAAAATTGGTCCATCTGCTTTTACTTTTTTGAACAATTTAATTTTTTTTCTTTTTATTTCTTTATTTTCCTTTATTTTCCATTTCCTTTAGTTTTAACAAAAAAAATATAGAAAAACTACGTTAAAAGAGACGAAGAAGAGAGGAAAATTATATATAATTCCTCTATATTTTAAAATTTAAAAAATAAATTAATATATTTTAATTGATACATATAATCAATTCATATATTAAACGGGCTTTAAGCCACTATTAAGTTGATTCTAAATAAATATACAATTTCTAAGTAATGTATATTCATCCTAATATCAATTATCATTTTCTAAAAATTTAAAATTTCAATTATTATATTTTGTGATTTCTTAATCATATTTGTCAAAACAAAAGATTATATATAAAAATTAATTTAATAAAATTTAATTATTAAATATAGCAATCCCGTGCATCGGGTAAAAAAAAAAAAAAAACAACTTTAGATAATGAAACTAGCATCACAAATTATAGATGTTCATGAGTAAGACTAAATCAAATCAAGATATTTTATTTAAATTTATGGCATAATTCCTGGATTTTTAATTTTATAAAAAATTTAGTTTAACTCTTCATTAATTTTTCGGTATTTTTAGTTCTTAAAACTTACGTTTTTTTTTGTCAAAATTTTTTAAAATGGATAAAAAAGTTAACATTTTTTAACTTAATTGACTTAATACAGGTGGATTATCATGTGGATGACACGTCAGCATTTAACTAATTTTTAAAATTAAAAAATTATATAAAATTATTTTTAAAAATTAAAAAATCATTAAAATATTAAAAAATATAAAAAATTAAATATTTTTTAAAATTTAAAAAATTAATTAGATGTTGACATGTCATTCACGTGTATGCCACATTAGTAAAGTTAACAAATATTAACTTTTCCGTCTATTTTGGGGGTAATTTAACAAAAAATGTAAATTTAAGGGTTAAAAAAAAGCGAAAAATTAAATAGAGAACTAAAATGATTTTTTTTTTTTAAAGCTTGAGGGCCAAAACAATTATTATTCTTTATTTAAATATAATTATAAAATGCATAGGAATAAAAATGATATTTTAGTATTTTTTAAGGATAAAGCAAAATTTAATCTCAAAAGTTTGCAACTTTTCCTAAGTTTGTTCTTAAACCTTTTTTTAGTCCTTATTAGTTTCAAATTTTGGCAATTTTTTTCTCAATTTGATCAATGAACTTGAATTCTATTAACGCGTGAATACGTTCATCGTCTGTAAATATATATAATCTAAAATGTACAAAAATAATATAAGTTTTAAAAAAAATAGATTTTTTTAGAAAATTTTAGGTGATGATATGACATGATCTCAGAGTATCGCGGTATCTTGTTTTAACGGAATCCAAATTTAGAGATCATATTGAGAAAAACTATTGATACTAATTTGAACAAAAAAAAATCAAAATAAAAAAGTCACCAAATTTAAGAATCATGTTTTTTAAAAGGGTTAATATGTAGTTTATCCCCTGAATTTGTCCAAAATAACCCGAACTTTTTTGTATCTAATTGGTACCTAAAGTTGTATTCTATTACACACATTGCTCCAATTTGTTAACAATGTTATTTTTTAAGGGTTAACATGTAGTTTGCCCCTTAAACTTGTCCAAAAGTACCTAGTTGATACCTAAACTTGCCAATATATATATATATATATATATATATATATATATATATATTTTAAATTTAATTTATATTTTTAAAATATTTTTAATTTATGTTCACCACGTGTCATACTGAGAGGCTACCACATGTCACTATATGATTGGTCATAAATACCACATCAGCATAAACTAACTATGTTAATGCAAAGATACCTACTAGGTATTTTTGAATAAGTTCAAGGGACAAACTACATATTAACCATTTTTAAAATAATAGCATGAATTTGTTTTTGCATTATTTGGCGAAGCATCTGTTAATATAATTATTTGTATGCAATATATAAATTTAAAATGATTCTACCTCCATAATGTTATTAGTGATTTATGAAAACTGAAATAAATTAATATAATGTTACGCGTGATTTAACATATTTATATTTAATTTATTAAATAATAGATTTTTACACTATTAAAAATATACTTTTACTAATTAAATGTTATAATAAAAGTAGATTATTGTTGAAAAATAATTAAAAAGTAAAGTAGCATTTTAAAAGTAATGAAAATAATATTTAACAAAAACATAATGCTTGAAAAGTAATAATACAATATTAAAAAAATCATAATTTCGAAATCACAATTTACAAGATGGACATGTTACAAATCTATACTCGGACTCTTTAATTTTCAAAAATAATGTAAATCAATCTTAAAATAAATATTTTATTACTTTTTATTACTTTAACATTAATTAAAATAATCTTCCATTTCTTTTTCACTTTCACGTAATTGTCATTTGAATATAACTTGTCGTTTTCTCGAATTATTGCTTTAATGCTTTAATAAAATATCTAATCCAAGAAATCATAATCCAAATATACTGTTAACCAAAAACATCCACCTTTCCTGATCAAACAAAATTCTAAAAATTAAGTCAAGGTAGAATAATAAAAACAATGCCAAAAAAGGTATTGCAAATTGTTTTTCACAATGTACTTTTGCCTTTTTTTTTAATAATTCCTTTCTTGTATAATAAAAAAATTATTAAATGTTAATAAATTAGGGGAGGAATCCATTTATACATGATAAAAACTAAAGTAATTTTATATATTTTTGTAATTAGTTATATAATTAATATCTTAATGATTCAACTATTGAATTTATTAATATAATTGTATTTGTCATGCATGTAAATTTTTTAAATATGTTTATCATATCGATCTAAAACACTATATATTAATATATATTCAACGATTAATTTTTTTTATACATAAAACAAATACACCAAATTTAACTTTCCAGCTACAACTCAAGTGGAAACACAACACATACCGTCGTAGTTGCTCAATATGCTTCAAATGGATAACAAGGATGTAAGGAGGCTTCATTCTCTTCTGGGCTTCTTGCAAACTGCAAGTAAATACACATCATTCACTACAGCAAAACAGACTTTTAGCACCGTTTTTTTAGGCTTTTAGCGGCGTTTATAAGCGCCACTAAAAAGCGCCGCAAAAAACGTCGCTAAATACAACGCCGCAAACTTTAGCGGCGTTTATGTGAAAAAATGCCGCTAAAGGTCATGACTTTTAGTGGCGTTTTTCCCACAAACGCCGCTAAAGGTCATGACTTTTAGCGGCGCTTTACCCACAAACACCGCTAAAGGTCATGACTTTTAGTGGCTCTTTTCTCACAAACGCCGCTAATTTGTACAGATTTGCAATAGACAATTTCTCCAATATCCTACCCTTCCTACGTTAAATCCAACCCAAAACAGCAAATGTAGCATAAAAATCCCACCAAAAGCATTAAATATAAATGATACTTCAAATTCAATAAAAGATATATGATGTAAATTAATAAATGAAGTATAACTGAAAATATTCTTACAATAATGTTAAATGTAACAATGTTAAAAATAATCTTACAACGAGAAAATAAATGTCTAAGATGGCGGCTTTTGCGACTGCTGAAACATTTGCATCATATGCTGAAGCTGTAACTGGAGCTCATCGTACTTTCTGCTCTGCTTTGCTACCATTGCTGCTGCCTCTGCCTCCCTCGCTGCTGTCGCTGCCTCCCTCGCTGCTGCAGCTGCTGCATCCGCTCTAAGCTGTTGCTGGAGTTCTTCATATTTTCTTTGAACCTCAGCAATTTGCTCAACTGTGCTTGTTTGCATCTGAGCTATCCGGTCTTTTAACCTCTGAACTTCAGCTTGAGCTTGACTCCCGGAAGGCATGTATTGCTGGAGCTAGATCCAAAATATTGGGTCGGGGTAACACCAGATCCTTGAAATCAAACCCGACCATACCTTTCAGGATCCAAAACATCAGTAATAATTCTGTTATCAATATCCTCAAGATTAACAGAACTATCATTTGAAGCAACCGCTTCATACTCTGCCTTCTTCTCCTTTAATTTCTCCTAATAAATCAATCAAAGAGTTAGAAACGAAATATATAATAAGAAGGAATGCAATATAACTTAACATTATTAATTTAAAACTACTAACGATGAATTAAACTATTATAATTAAACATTATAAATATTTATAATAAATCAAATTTTATTAAGTAAATATACCATAATTTCTCCAGCTTCGGATGCCATCGGAGATCTATCTTTCTTTCTATGCGTAATGTCAAAAAGCTGAAGGCGTCCAACTTTTTGACCAGACGAGACTTCCTACAGTGTAGTAGTTTAATAGTATAAAGTCATTAATATTTGATAGAATTAATAAATTATAATACCTCGGCCTCAGCTACACAAGCAAAACTTCTCGACCCTGCCGTGTGCGTGAATTTTTATTTCTGCCTGCTGCTTGTTCCAACTCGCTCACAGTCCTACATAATGAAATTATTATTACGTATATAGTAAATACTATAAACCGAAAAATTTATAAGAGTTTAGAAGTACGTAACACCTCTCCTTTCTTTGAATTCCAGAATCTAACCGCATCTTCCCATAGATATATTCCTTTCTACATGTTTATCATTAAAATAGCTATACGATGTGAATCTTCTGAACCTGTATAAATTTTACACTTTAAGCTTTGCATAAAGTAACAACTATATTTATGAAGGCACCATGCAAGTTTAATGTTAGAACCATTACATATAAAAAGGATAATGATGCGGATTGCCTCTTTCTCTAAAACTAATATCTGATTACAGTCCATGACCACTTTTACTAACAAATTCTCAATTTTACGTATTTGCTAGTCTCACTCACAATGACAAGAATAGAGTGAATTATTTATTGTCTTTACAAGATGATCCTAAGCCATAGGTTGTAATTGGTTACAAAATATAAAAGGAAATTTACCTGCAGCTCTTGTCACAATAATATTTGTCCTCCGCGTTCAATGTCTCGGTAGAAATGAAGGTTTTCAAACAACTAGTTATTGAGCTATTCTGCTCAAATAAAAGAAAGTTTCATCTCTCTTTTATCACGGATGAAACAATGAGAGAATTTTGTTTATAGTCTTGGTCACATATTCATGTGTCAAGTCTAGCTTAGACTAGATATTTAAGTATGGCTCGTCCAAGCCAGACCTAAAATATAGGGTTTTTTTTATCTAAACTCAATCCAAATAAATTTAAAAGAACCTAAAATATTGAATAAAAATCATATAACACTAATTAATAAAGTAAACATAAGATAAATTTCACTCAAAACCTATAATAAGATGAAATTTGTGAGTATCAAACTCAAATTATCAATTTGAAGTGAAAAATACCATTAAATTTAGAACATGAAGAGAAACTCTAAAACTCAAGCTTGAGTAGTTTAAATAATTACCCATTTCAGCAAATTAGAGTGTAACATCCCAAAAGCTGGGTTAGAAGAGATTGGATTTTGCAACCAAGAGTGGTCATCTCTTGATTTTGAGTTTAGATTTTGGAAATTTTTGACAAGTGATTAGATATGGTTTAGTGGTTAAGTGTTCTAGTTATGTATGTGAGGTTTTAGATTTGAATTCTATCTCTTGAAATTTTGCTACTTTTGATTACATTCCTATCTTTAGACATGTGGGTTATAAGTTAAATTCAGTCAGTTAATGACAAGAATGAGCTTGTTGTTTAAATGGTTAAGCTTCTATGTACTTTTTGGTTTGGTGTTCAAATCTCTAGGGAAGCAATAAGGAATATTTTATTTTTGAAATTCTTTGTGTGGTAGTTAGCTTCAAGTGGTTAAGTAAACTTCCCAAAAACCTCTTAAGTTGATGATATTTCTTTATTTTCAGTTTACTTTCCATTTTTATTTCTACCATTCCTCCGTTCTTTCTTTCTTTTCTTCATTTGATTTTTCTCTTCAAACTACATTTCTTTTTATTATGTTATGCCGAACTGATTTTGTATAAGGTTTGATTTCTCCTTTTTAGTTCATTTCGTTGACCGGTAAGTTGATTTAAAGTTTTGGTGTCGAAAGTTCTTCGACGTAACTTCGATTCTGGAATGTTGGTTTTTAGCGATTTGACTACGAATTAATTGTTTGTTGGGCAATTGCTTGTCGTTTAGGGATAGGAATTCATCCTTGTTACTCCTGCATCGAATCCGTACCAGGTGCGTATCAAAAATCCTTTCTTATTTAAATTTTAGTCGTCGAAAAGCGGGACTGTCGACGCCACACGGCCGTGTGCTAGGCCGTGTAACTTACTATTCATAAAATTGGAGGCACACGGGTGTGTACCCAGACTGTATGTGGTTATGAATTGTGCAGGGTTCACACAGGCAGTGACATGGGCGTGTGTCCAGGTCGTGTAACTCACTGTTTACAAATTAGGACCACACGGGCAAGTGACGCGGGCCACAAGCATTGTTTGAAACAAACATAGGCCTGCTGTAGGGTCCGTATGATCTGAATTAGGCTATATAACTTAATATCTGACGATCTGATAATGAACAACTTGTGACTGTACATATGTCTGTTATGTTTGAGCCTAAGTAAGTAGGATCTATTTGAACGTAATGTGCCATTGTCAAATGTATGTGAATTATCCAGGTACGATATGTATTCTGTTAAGTTTGTTAGTACGCCTTTACATGAATATATTGTTTAAGAACATATAATACCCGAATATGTTGAAATGATTGGTACCGGTTCTGATTTATAACCATGCATGTGACTTCATGGAAAATCTGATATTATTTGTCAAGTTTTGATAAGTTTGCTTTATAATGCATAGACTCCCATGCCTACTAACTCTGTTACTGTACGATAGCATTACTTACATACTTATCACTCTGCTTCTGTATATGCATGTCATGACAAATTGTATGAGACTTAGGATGATGTGAAAGGAGGAAGTTTCTGGCAGTTTGATTAACTGCATTAGCTAGTGGTCTATCCACGTTTTTGTTCTGGCAGCTTAGCTACAATTTAGTGGCTTGACCACATGTATCTGATCTGGCAGTTTTAACTACAAAATTCTGGTGGCACTGTCTACAGTTATCTATTGGTGTGATTTGGCTGGTAGAGTTATAGGGGAACTCTATTTTGGTGTGTAACGAAGTTGGGTAGGATGTTTTCTGATAAATATGCATTCTGATTGGTTTGAAAAATACCGCATCTGCATAAACATACATCCTTTGCGTAGCTCTGTTCCATTCCGCTCTACTCTGTTCTATTCTGTCATGTTCTACTCTGTCCTATTCTGGTGGATTTGTGTTGTTCTGTTATACTCACATGATGGCAACCTTTGTGATACTCTAGTCTGTTCCGTTTTGGTTTTATACTCGCTATTAAGTTCTCTGATTTATATACTATGTTTTATTAATTGTAATTGATGTTAGTTATACACTAGGTTTTATAGCTCACCTTTTGTTTATCTTTGTGTGTTCAGGTAAGTCTCTGACTTAAGACTGAACAGCGTGTGGGAACTTGGATTGTTTTGCAATAATGTAAAAATGCTTTTGATCTTTTGGGTTTGTAGTCTCTTTCTGAGCTCGTCTTGATTTTTGCTAAATTCGTCAGTAGTTGATAATTTTTTAATGCGAAACTATAAAACCACTCAAGTCGACAAAACAAATTTCCATTTTCAACGTTAAACTCTGAAAAGATTTTTTGCCAGGAATCAAGTAAAGTTTTGAATGTTTTCTAGATAATTGCTAAAATTAGTTTTCAATATGTTGGTGTAATTCATCCAGATTCGACTTAAACTTCTAGGCGGGGTTTAGGGTATGACATAGATTTATCACAAAATAAGAATAAACCAATACGTAAAATAAAGAAAAAAATTACAAACCATTTAAGCAAAAGAAAATTATTGAGAAAAAAAAAGATAACCCAAGGCAAACATGATATATTACAAATTAATATGCAAAAAAGAAAAAGAAAAAGAAATAATAAATATTTCTTAAGCCAAAAGAAAAAGAAAAAACATATATAGGTAGATGGAAGTAAATAAGCAAAAAAAAAGAAAAACTAAACGCAAACATCAAAATATTTTCGACTCATGTTGTTCAGACAGGTGTCATGTGAGAGCAGGGACTTATTGCAACACACGAAGCAAAAACGAGGCAACTCCACGACGAACTTAATAATGGGACAACCCAACTTAAGATAGGAGATCAGGTACTCAAAATCCTCCCAAATGGAACAGTCGAGGTAACTAGTCCTAAAATCAGTACCTTTAAGGTAAACACTACTCGACTTAAACTTTATATCAATAACCGAATTGATCGTATGAGAAAGGATTTTTACCTCCTCAAACCACTATGATTATGCGAATGAGAGGTAAGTCTAGCTCAAGACTTTAAACGAGCGCTTCTCGGGAGGAAACCCGAGCACTAACTCTACTAACTAGTTTCGTTTTTTTTCTTTTCGTATTTTCCATACCCACACGGCCTTGCACACGGTCGTGGCCGTGGCTGTGTGGCACCACAAGTAGGTAAAAGGGCATGGCCATAGACATGTGGCAACAGGACAAAATTTTTCCCAAAACACGGGTTGCATCTCTATTTAAACCCCTTTCTTATTTTCTCTTTTCCAGTTGTCTTTCTTCTTTCATTTTCCATTATTTACTTTTACTTTTATTTTTCTTTATTATTTTCTTCTTATTCTTCGTACCATTTAGATTTAGCTTAGGATACAATAAAATCATGCCGGCTGCTTCAAGGATTCAAATTCAAACGGTTCGAGGCGCTTCCCCATGTTCATCTCTAATCTTATCCGGTTTCTTTTCATTGACTTCATCCAAAATTCAGAAAGTTTCACTTCTCCCATATTATGATTTTATGATTATTTTGATATTATCTATCTTTGTACATTGAGGGCAATGTACATCTTAAGTGTGGGGGGTTAACTATAGTATTATTTGGAAATCCCTGAATTATGCCTTGTTCTAAAGTAAGTTTCTCATATTATGATTAGAATGAAATTTCAGTTGATTTATCATTTTTATTGATGTGTTTTGGATTAAATCATTCATAATTGTGCATTGATGATTAAATTTGAAGGATACTAGAGAATCAAGCATGATAAGTCTATTTTTCAAAATTAAAATTTTTAGGTTGTCTACCTGAATTTAATTATTACCTTGAAGTTTAAAATTTGCGAGGTTGACATCAAATAGCCATAATTTTTGTGAGATTTTGAGCCTTTTAGAGCATATATTCTTTTCGTGCTCACTTTATTGATTATGAGTGTGTCAACATTGATTTGTTATTCTAGAACATGCATTGATTACACATGCCAAGACCACACCTTTGATTTGATATATAGAGATGATAAAGGCACCTAGGTTTTAACCCACTTACTACACTAAAGAGCCTACCTTCATAACTAACCCCTAGTGAACCACGTTGATCCTAACAACCATTTTTATTTACCCACCCACTAATATTCCCCCACAACCTTTTGTATTTGTTATCATCATTCTTTTTGACTACCCTTATATCGAGATTTGATTTGATCAGTTGTCTAATTATTTTTTTCAGTAGTAAATTCATCCTTTATTATTATTTGACTTATTCTAAAAAAAATCGAAGTATCTTCATTATGAGTTATGCGATTAAATGAGCTTATACATTTAATTTCCAATTGTTGAAGAAGAAGCTCGTGTCATTAGTATTAGTAGTACAATTTTCAATTGATGTAATTATTTAGGAGTAGTCATATTTCTAGTTAGGTAATTTGTCAGGTCAATCTCGATTCTAACCCTCTAATTCAGCCTATATCCATACCCTTGAACCTAAGCCCCGTTACAACCCTATAAAGACCTTTTGATTTGTGTATCATCTCATATTTTAGTGGTGGAGATTTGATTTTCATGCAAGCCTATGGGATTAACTTTTCATGTTCGACTTTTGAGTGCTTAATTCTGAACCTTAAACACTTCGAGTGGTTTGAGTGAATCTTTAGTGAGGATGTCAACTCTTGTCGATTTTGAATCAGAAGTAATTATTTAGGTAAGGGGAAACACCTAATGTTTTCAGGACTATAAATGTATGACTTTGATTATTTGAATCTTTAGGACCCTTTGAGTTGAATTATCCATGTATAAATTATCTATGAATTATGATGAAACACTATTGATGAATATTATGAATCAGGGAAGTTCATTTTAATTATGAGTTGAGAATTTTGCTTGCGGACAAGCAAAAGATTAAGTGTGGGTTTATTTGATAAACTGTAAAAGTAACATATTTTAAGCCCACATTCAGCATGCTTTTGGATGATTTAAGCCTTGAATTATGTAATTTGGTGCTCTTAATCCTTTGTTTTCATGTTTTATACTCAAGAGAGCACCGGATGATGAAAAGAACGGAAAATGGGCCCAAAACGGAGTAAATGGGTCATATCACGAAATCCACATGGCCTGGGCCCAAGACCACACGGCCGTGCCTAACTCAACAACCTCGAATACGGCCTGGCAACGACTTACACGGGCGTGTGCCATGGCCGTGTCCCTGTCGTGGGAAAGAAGAGTTTCACTCGAATTTGGATACTTACGGGCAAAGAAATATATTCAGAAGCCTATATAAACACCCTAAGTATGACCAGAAAAGGGGGAACCCAAGGCTTTAGTCAAGGGACATCCAGCTAGGCCAAAGAGGGCAGATTTGTGGGGATTTACTCGAAGATAGCCAGTTGATCCATCTCAAGAAGTCGGAATTCTACTCAAGACAGAGGATCTCTCCTTCAATTCCTTTAGGGGGTTTTAGGGATTTCTTATGTTTTGTTTTATCTTTTCTTCTGAGATGTTTTCCTTTATAGTTATGAACTAAACCCTCAGATACCTGAGGGGATGAAACCTAAGATGAATCTTGTTATCGTTTGCTGAACTATATGATAAATATTTGACTTGTTTTTAATTATGTGTTCTTAATTCTTTTGTTGATATTTCCGGGATATAAATTCAAGTGTGATGTGCTTAGGTGGAGGAGCAAAAGTCCCTACCTAAGAGTAGATCTAGCATAATTAAGCGGAGTTGATCGCACGCCTAGAGATACGAGATTTTGCCGGATTAGGGTGAAACCTAATATGGGAGTCCATAGATCGAGTTAATGCAATTCTAGGGGTTTTAATTAGAAAGAGATTTCAATTAATCAACCTAGGGTTAGACGTTAGTCGCCTCGAGAGAGGGATTAATATAACTTAGGGAATCTTACGGATCAAGTCAAATGAATAAATCGTCTGGTTAAGAGTTAGATAACAAGTGAAGTCTGGGTGGATTCTTCCTTGGGTGTCGTCTTAATCAATTGGTTTTTCCTCAAAGTATTTTCCCAATTTCATTCTTCTTTGTCTTAGAGTCTTTAGCTTAGTAGTTAGTTAGTTTTAGATTAAATAAAAATCACTTTAATTCTTAGGCTAAATAATAAAGAAATAGTTAGTATTAGTACTTTTGGTTTCTTTGGGTTCAACATTCTGGTCTTGCCTTAACTATACTACTGTTCGATAGGTGCGCTTGCCTCACATCGTTGTCATAGTTAGTTTTCAGGTTCGATCATTCTTTATATAAATTTTAAGACTTTGACATCACGAAAACAGCGATTAAGTTTTTCGCACCGTTGCCGGGGAACTAAACTATTAAGAACGCTTAATTTTTATTACTTTAACCATTTTTTTATTGCAATTTATTTTCATTATTATTTTTTATTTTTTTACTTTGCTAATTTTTCCTCTATTTGCTTTTGGCAGATAATTTTAGTTTATAGAGAAGATGGCACTGAATAATTATCAGTGGCAAGTCATGAGGACAATTCCTACTAAAGCAGCCAGTGTCTTCAACCTCGACGTGGTCACCAAGTTATCTAACCAGCTAGAGATGATGAATAAAAAGATTGATGGTTTGTATAGTCTCTCGCAGGTACACCCAGTAATGCAATATGACTCGAATCTAGGAGACGTGGCGAATCCTGAGTACCCACCCTACGGATATGGCATGGAGAACGAACAAGTCCACTATATGGGTAACTATTCTAGACCTCAAAATAATTTTTGTAGTGACACTTATAATGCAGGTTGGAGGTACCACCCCAATTTCTTGTGGGATGATCAAAGTAGCCAAAGACCGGAGCTTCCTCCAGACTTTCAACAACCACCTCACCAACAGGAAGAGGAGTCGAACCTTGAAGAGATGCTGACAAAATTCATAGCAGTCTCAGAAATACGTTTCCAAAATACAGAAACACGTTTCCAAAATATAGAAACAAAACTTGAGGCATTGACATAGGAGCTCAAGGATCAAATCGGGCAACTTGCTAAGCAGATCTCTGAAAGACCACAAGGAAGCCTACCAAGCAACACCGAGACTAACCCAAAGGATTAAATTCAAGCCATAACAGCTGAAGACAGTGACATGTTAGTGGAATCTGACCTAAGGCAAGAGCTTGTGGTAAGTGAAGGTAAGGTCGAGGTAAGTAACCCTATGTTTGGCACTTTGAAAATAAATGCCACCCGTCTTAAACTCTATCATAATAATGAAACTGCTAGCACGAGGAAGGACTTTCAACTCCTCAAACCACCATGAATATGCAAATGAGAGGAGAGTCTAGCTTAAGACTATAAACGAGCGCTTCTCGGGAGGCAACCCGAGTACTAACCCCATTAACCTCTCTATTTTACTTTATCTTATTTTTTTTTATTCATTCCATATAGCACCTAACTGTGAATTGACCAAAAACGTAGATTCATTAACCACACGGCCTCGCACACGGCCGTGGCCGTGGCCTTGTGGGTACACCGAATCTTCGTACTGACATGGCAGAGATGGTACGAGTCAGAGCGAATCAATTTTCAAGTTACGGACTCCAACTACCAAGCCACGGCCGTGCGATGCGGCCGTGGCCGACACTGTTAGATCATACACGAGCGTGGAGACTAGAACATGGGCGTGGGAGAAGCGAACAAAACATAACACGGTCGTGCGATACGGCCGTGTAACTTGACAAGCTCATGGTACACGGGCGTGGGCAAGCACCAGGCCCCAAAATTCTATTTAAACCCACCCCACCCCTCATTCTTCTCACCCAACCCCCCATTTTTCTTCTTCCTTTACACCCCCTCTACACTATCCATTCTTAGTTTTCCTTGTTCTCATAACTGTAGCTCTAATAATACCTATGTCGAAGAAGCGGAAGGATTCAAACACAGCCTCCCTGTGGGAGACCGATCTACATAAGTTTATGCCGGCCGCTTCATCCAAATAACTAACCAAGGATCTTAGAGGCCATTTTATTTTTCTTCTTCTTTATTCTTCTCCTTTATTTTCCTTCTCTTTGACTATCTTATGCGTAATTTAGTTTATTTTATTTTAGTTTCTTAGTGTCAGGTTCAAAAGGCTGCTAGGGAATCACACCGGAACCACGACCACTACCTCAATGCAGCCTTAGAGGTTCTAAAGGCTGCTTGGGAATCACGCCACTTCCGCCACCGCCAGCACCTCCGCAGTCTTAGAGGTCACACCCACCTCACGAACCATCCAACAATAAGGACTATTTGGTCCATTAATCTTTAATTTCAATTTTATTTACAGTTTTATTTTCTTTCTTCTTATATTTCCCGTCTTTAATTATATATTTAGTTTATTTTAAATGTGTCTTAATAATTCCTGGCTAATTCTCTACGAGCTCCCCAATTTCTTCATCTAGCGCAGAGCTCGGTAGCAGCCACCACCCCTATCGACTTCCAACTCCAGGAAACCATCCAAATTCAGAAAGTCCCACCTCCCTCTTTCTTTTAAAATGCATATACATCTTTGTACATTGAGGGAAATGTACATCTTAAGTGTGGGGGGTGAATATTTATTTCGAGAAAGTGCCTAACTTTCTTCATTATTCTCAAATCCTTGAATGATATCTTGTCTTGAAGTAAGTTTTTCATATTATGATTAGAATGAAATTTCTTTTGATTTATGATTTTTATTGATATGTTTTAGATTAAGTCATTGATAATTGTGCATTGATGATTAAATTTGAAGAATACTAGAGAATCAAGCATGATAAGTCTATTTTTCAAAAATTAAAAAGTTTGTTAGGTTGTCTACCTGAATCTGAATGTTACCTTGAAATTTGAAATTTACGAGGTTGATATCAAATACCCATAATTTTTGTGAGCTTTTGAGCCTTTTAAAGCATACATTCTTTTTCGTGCTCACTTTATTGATTATGAGTTTGTCAACATTGATTTGTTATTCTAAAACTTGCATTGATGATACATGTCGAGACCACACCTTTGATTTGATATATAGAAATGATAAAGGCACCTAGGTTTTAACCCACTTACTCCACTAAAAGCCTACCTTCACAATTAACCGCTAGTGAACCCCGTTTAATCCTAACAACCCTTTTTATTGACTCAGCCACTAATATTAACCCAAAACCCTTTGTATTTGTTATCACCATTCCTTTTGACTACCCTTATATCAAGATTTGATTTGATCAGTTGCCTAATTATTTTATTCTAGTAGTAAATTCATCATTTGACTTTTTCTTAAAAAGAATCGAATTATATTCATTATTAGTTGTGTGATTGAATGAGCTTATATGTTTGAATGCCAATTATTGAAGAAGAAAGCTCGTATTAGGGTATTATTATTAGTATGACAAGTTTTCAATTGATGTAATTATTCATTAGTAGTTCGTTATTTCTAGTTAGGTAATTTGTTAGGTCAATCTCGATTCTAACCCTCTAATTCAGCCTATATCCATACCCTTGAACCTAAGCCTCGTTACAACCCTGTAAAGACCTTTTGATTTGTGTATCATCTCATATTTTAGTGGTGGAGATTTGATTTCCATGCAAGCCTATGGGATTAACTTTTCATGTTCGAATTTTGAGTGCTTAATTCTGAACCTTAAACACTTCGAGTGGTTTGAGTGAATCTTTAGTGAGGATGTCAACTCTTGTCGATTTCGAATCAAAGGTAATTATTTAGGTAAGGGGAAACACCTAACGTTTTCAGGACTATAAATGTATGACTTTGATTGTTTGAATCTTTAGGACCCTTTGAGTTGAATTATCCATGTATAAATTATCTATGAATTATGATGAAACACTATTGATGAATATTATGAATCGGGGAAGTTCGTTTTAATTGTGAGATGAGAATTTTGCTTGAGGACAAGCAAAAGCTTAAGTGTGGGGGTATTTGATAAACCGTAAAAGTAACATATTTCAAGCCCACATTTAGCATGCTTTTGGAAGATTTAAGCCTTGAATTATGTAATTTGGTGCTATTAATCCTTTGTTTTCATGTTTTATACTCAGGAGAGCACCAGATGACGAAAAGAACAGAAAATGGGCCCAAAACGGAGTAAATGGGCCATATCACAAAATCCACACAGCCTGGGCCCAAGACCACACGGCCGTGCCTCACTCAACAGACTCGAACACAGCCTGGCCACGACTTACACGGGCGTGTGCCATGGGCGTGTCCCTGTCGCGGCCAAGAGGAGTTTTACTCGGAATAGGATACTTGGAGGCAAAGAAACACATTCCAAAGTCTATTTAAACACCCTAGTAGGAATTCCATTTGGATTAGGATACTTAGGGACCAAGTAAGGCACCTTAAAGCCTATATAAACACCCAAGGGGGCAACTTAAAGGGGAGTTCGGCAGAAGCCTTCTGCTAGGGCTTTTGTCGGGGGAACCCAAGGCTTTAGTCAGGGGGCGTCCAGCTAAGCCAAAGAGGGCAGATTTGTGGGGATTTACTCGAAGATAGCTAGTTGATCCATCTCAAGAAGCCAAAATTCTACTCAAGACAGAGGATCTCTCCTTCAATTCCTTCAGGGGGGTTTAGGGATTTCTTATGTTTTGTTTTATCTTTTCTTCTGAGATGTTTTCTTTTATTGTTATGAAGTAAACCCTCAGATACCTGAGGAGATGAAACCTAAGATGAATCTTGTTATCGTTTGCTGAACTATATGATAAATATTTGACTTGTTCTTAATTATGTGTTCTTAATTCTTGTGTTGATATTTTCGGGATATTAATTCAAGTGTGATGTGCTTAGGTGGAGGAGGAAAAGTCCCTGTCTAATAGTAGATCTAGCATAATTAAGCGGAGTTGATCGCACGCATAGAGATAGGAGATTTTGTCGGATTAGGGTGAAACCTAATATGGGAGTCCATAGATCGAGTTAATTCAATTCTAGGGGTTTTAATTAGAAAGAGATTTCAATTAATCAACCTAGGATTAGACGTTAGTCGCCTCGAGAGAGGGATTAATATAACTTAAGGAATCTTACGGATCAAGTCAAATGAATAAATCGTCTGGTTCAGAGTTAGATAATAAGTGAAGTCTAGGTGGATTCTTCCTTGGGTGTCGTCTTAATCAATTGGTTTTTCCTCAAAGTATTTTTCCCAATTTCATTCTTCTTTGTCTTAGAGTCTTTAGCTTAGTAGTTAGTTAGTTTTAGATTAAATAAAAATGACTTTAATTCTTAGGCTAAATAATAAAGAGAGAGTTAGTATTAGTACTTTTGGTTCCTTTGGGTTCGACATTCCGGTCTTGCCTTAACTATACTACTGTTCGATAGGTACGCTTGCCTTACATCGTTGTCATAGTTAGTTTCCAGGTTCGATCATTCTTTATATAAATTTTAAGACTTTGACATCGCGAAAACAACGATCAAGTTTTTGAAAGGAAAAAAAAGCATGAAATAGAGATGCTGAAATTGGGGAGCTCCAAAACACGCATTAAAATTTAAGAAAATTTGCTACGAGTTTGGTAAGAGTTTTTGAAGATTAGAAATCAAGTTTAAAGCTGAAACTGAGATATGAGGTTGGGCTTTGAGCGTTTAGGTTGAAATTGGAAATTAGATTTTATTTAAAGCTGAAATTGAGATATGAGGTTGGGCTTCGAGCGTTTAGGTTGAAATTGGAAATTAGATTTTATTTATTTATAATTTTACAATAATTAAAATATATAGAGAGAATGGGGTTGAAGCTGAATGTGAGAACTTCTAATGTCTTTATCCACCTCCATAATCTCAATATCATCCTTCTCTACGGTTTCATTGCCCATGTTTGCATCCATCAGCTTGTCCCTAAAAGAAAAAGGCTTCTCAGTTTGATGCATCTGAGAATTGCCACCTTCATCACCCCATCTTCTTCCCTGAATTGCACTTTCTTGGTGGCTCTACCACCATTGGGTGGAGGACTATTCCCTATTGAGAGCTTCTTCTTCTTTGGGTATTTTTCATTTATTGAATTTAAAGGATTGGCTAAAGACGTTTTCATCCTCAAATCAGTTTATTAATGAAGATCAACTTCTCCTAACATCGCTATTTATGCCTTGCAAACATAGGGATTTAATAAAAAAGTTAAATAAAGTAAGCTAAACCATGGTCCATGCAGGCTAACAAGCAAAGACCCTAAGCCTAAGGTAAGAAGATATCAAATAATATATAGAATAGAACATCATCATTATATATATTTACAACTCAAAGCAGGAAGTGAAGAAATGATGATTATCCTCCGTGAAAGACAACAGCTCTCCCTCCATTGAATCAAACCTCAACGGACTTGCTTTCACTTCCTCAAACGCCGCCATCCCCACATCATCCCACCACCCGAAGCTTTCCGGACCCTCCTCATCTTTTACCCTGCCCACCGATTCCTGCAAAGCCGCTTTGGCCGCCGCGGATTGTATATCCCTCCTCGAGCAAGACTCTGGCCGGGGAAGTGACCCCACTAACTCCGGGAAGTTGAGGATAGCAGAGTCGCCTTTCAAGAAGAAAGCTGCCGAGTCATATGCCCGAGCTGCCATCTCCGGTGACCCAAACGACCCCAGCCATATCCGTGTCTTTTGACCCGGTAACCGAATCTCGGAGACGTAACGCCCCCACCTCCTCTTACGTACCCCGCGAAACGGGGAGTGGTTGTCTTGGCGGGTGCGTTTCTTGGCGACACGGTGTGGGTTGGGCTGGGGTTGGGCGGGCGTTTGTGACTGAAACTCGCAAGGCTCTTTCTCAGTGATTGACATGAAAGAATGGGAATCTATATATTATTGAAGTTTCCGTAATTTGTTTGGTTAGTACAAAAATGCAGGTAAGTCTCCAACATATAAATAGCAGACAGTTTGGACTGTAAATAGATAAGGAAGGAAAGTGTATTGGTACCCCCCAATATCACACTACACTATACTACTTAAATGCTTAATTATTTTTTTATTATAATAAAATGCCTAAAAACAAAGTACGATTAAGGGATGATAGCTGGCATTTTGTTTGCATCCATGCAGCAGATGTTATTACATCAACTCCTCCAAATTTACATAACTGCCCCTTTCCATTCATCTGCATTTAAATTTCATGTTTCTTCAAATCTAGAAAAAAAAAATATTTTTTTTAAATGCATTCAAGTTCAGGTTTAGCTATACCTTATTTTAATCGCAATTTATTTTTATAATTAAAAGCTCAATTCTTAATAACTCTCTTGTTTTTCATCACTAAAAAAAATTACTTTTTTTTAATTTGTAAAGGTGTACACTGAAAATATACTATACTTTTTTACAAACAATCTGAAAAAATTAAATTATTTATTCTAATATTTTACTATATTTCTATAAGACTTCTCAACCCCTTAATCAATCTAAAACCTATTTTAACAGTATGCCAAATAAACTTTTTCTTCTTTATAATTTTCATATAGGTGGAAAATGTATCAAAACAAAAAAAAAAATTAATTGAATGAATTATATAAAAGCTTTATATATTTTCCACAAACTAAATCAGTTGACAAAGTTGATAAAAAATCAATCGAAATATTGATTCAAAATAAAAAAATTAAACGAATTAACCAACGAAATCGGTACGACTAACAGTTAAATCAAATTTCTTTATTTTTAAAATTTTTAAATAATTTATTCGGAAAAAAACACCTTGGTTTCTTCACGTAAATACGGGTTATGGAAGTGAAAAATCAAGAACGAGGGAGGGGGGAAATGGATAAAACGGTAATTTTGGACGTAAAACGAGTTGTCGCCAAATATCGAAGAATAATGATAATGATAAATAATAATAATCATAATAATAATAGAAACGCGTTTAACCAGCTGTATGTCGCCAATCTGGCAATGCAATTGAATAAGGAAAAACTGTCAGTTTCAGACAAACAGTGTACATTCTGACTATAAAAGAAAACTTTTAAAAAAAAATCCAACCTAGATTTTCATCTTACTATTAAGTTTGATTTGAGATAATAATAGAGTGTACCCAACGGAACCAAAAACCTTGTACCACATGTCAGGACACTCAGCACAAACCCATGTCCCTTGTATTTCAGTGAAACATACATGACACCATTATGTATACTTTAAAAGAAAAAACAGTGTCAGGATCAACATATTACTGCAACTATAACAGGTTTTCAAGGACATGTATAGTGCCAAATCCACCATCCAAGCTAGAGTTAGAAACAGGAAGGGTATACTATTCTCCTGAAACTAGAGGCTTCTTATATCAAATTAGATCATTCAACCCCTAAGCTGTTCATTCAGTATTTAGACAGTTTGATCGATAAAGATCCTCGTTTACGATCACAGGTGGAATACTCCATGTTCCAAGAGGGTGTCCTGAAACCGTGCCACCTGAAATTTCCACAACTAATACCTAAATGCATCCATCTAGAACAACGATGGTGAACTTCCATAACGAAATTTAAATGTCAGCAAATTACCTTCTTTAGTGGCTTCTTCGCATCTTCTCTGGTATTTCGAGGACAACTGAGGATCCAAAGTTTTCAATAAATTGCCATACCTCTCTTCAGCATCTGTTATGTATTTTGCCTGAATTGTCAATGGAAAAGAGAAGAACCATCTGACATAAGAGTTCGTATGGTAGACTTGTCCTTTTTAACAGTGACTGGATCACGAGAATCACTAATAAGATAAATCAGGTGGAGACTAAAAGTAATTTTAAGCAAAAGTTACTTGGAATCGGGTGTGAGTATTCGACACCAGTATATTCCAAGATTTCCATGTATTTGGAGGATTCTTAAAAGGATCTTATCCCCATACCATTCAGACAGATATACTTCAGGGATTAGGTTTTAGAAACAAGGAGAAAATAGGAAGGAATGGATCCATATGTTTAACATCACACTTCAGACCTAGGTTCCATGTAATCGAAGCAATAAGTTCACCACTCAAAAGTAACCTTAAACCCTACTAATTTTCTTTCACAGAATGACTTCAATCTCATACTCACCAACATAGCTGGGGCAGTTGAAGGTCCATATATTTTGACAAACATGCGCAAAATATTGAAATTATTTTCTAGTACGTCATCCTGCAGCGTAGCCACAAAAACAATAAAAGAATATGACATATAAACTGAACCATATAATCAGAACAATTAGAAAACATCAAAGAACGGAAGTACCTCATAGTCAAACCTGGAGCATTATTATATCATCTGGGAGTTGAGTATATAATTGACACCATGCTTACAGCATATTATAACAAAAATGAATGAGAACATCAGTTATCCAAAAACACATGAAAAGAAAACGGCACAAGAGGAATGAGATTGAAATCAGTTGATCATTCTGTGTATTTGAAAGTGCCTATACCACTGAAACTGTCCACTTAAATCTAAGCTAAAATCAGAAAACACGGGAAAAAAAACACTTACAGATCATCTGATATTTCTACGAGGAATTCAGAGACTGACAGGAATTCCATGTGCAAGTCATTAACCTTTACAACAACTTCGAAGAAAATACATTTAGCCTTGTTAATCTAAGTTACCAGAAACAAAATATAGAATGCAAGATATATCATAGTAAAAACATAAAGGTGATGGATACATTTTGATAATGTCTTGTAATGTATGCAGACTGCATAACATTTATAAGCAGATATAAAATTTCAGTTCTGCTTGTTGTTTAAAGATTGAAACTGAAGATTAACAATATCACAATTACAGTAAAGCAGAAACTGTAAGCAAGAATCATTGTATGTACTTCCAAAAGACTTGATGAAAACCAACATAGCAAATCACGGCATCATGGAGTTGTCATTTTAGTTGTCATTTTATTAAGTCAGAAAGATTTATGTAGTGCTTTAGACATTTCCTTTTCCTTCCCCTTCTATCAAAACCCTTAAATAGTGCTTCGAACTTGCATCCAAAATAGAATGTTAGAATGCCAGCATGGTTCAAAAAATCAAACAGATGTATATACATGCACAAACATGCAAAAGATACAAACGTATAAATAGGCTAACAGCAAATTACCTCTTGACCTCTTAATTGATACAGAAGAAGATTCAGCACCCGATAGTCAAACGACTTTAGATGAATTGCCCTCATAACATCTTTAATAGAGATCTGGAGAAGCAAACATTTAATACATAAACATTTTTTGTGCATTTCCTCCTAGTAGTACAAGTCTTTTAAACCCTTTCCCCTTGAAGGATATTATTCTTTTATCCATTCATTACTTGAGCACATCTCATAGAACTCGGTGCGATTTTATTAAAATGTTACCCATTTCTAATATATATGTAGAGCCTCAAGCAAGTTTTGCAGCCTTGATATCTATATGTCAAAACCATCCATAGTTCATAAGCATGAGAAACTTTGCTCAACAAGGCAGTGCTAAGATTAAAGATCTATTCACTCAATACCATTAGATAGACCATTATTCTCTTTTCTGTTTAGACAGAAAAATAAGGAAAGCAGTAGTCATCTACTTTTTGTGCGGAAAATCAGTACTAGGTAGAGAAAATTCTTTCTTAATTCTTTAGAAATAGTAAAAGTTAAAATATAACTAATTTGAGCAAAGCAGCAAGAATTAAGGAGGAATATCTACCTCCATTTTGTGTGTTAGTGCACGACATAGCTTTCTTTCCAATGCCCAGTACTCCTCTCCAGACCTAAATTCTTCTCTGATCCTAAATCCATTGCCAAAAAGAAGTCAACCAAATAAGTTTCTGTCTCTCCCCCCTTCTTTCCCAGAAAGGAAATAACAAGCAATATAGATGTATGAAAAAAAGTTACCTGTCAGTAAGAAGTCCCCGGAGTTCAAGTACATTTAAAAGTGGTCTGAATGGATCCTTTTCTAACATGTTCGCAAATGTTTCAGAACAACACTGATAGTTCATCTGTACTAGACAAAAAATTCATGGGCCAGTGGAAGTTGATCATTAGGAGATTATCCACTGAAATAGTTCTTGAAATATCTCAGTATCACCTTCTCAAATTCTTTTGCTAGAGAAGTGTCTCCTTCTGTTGGTATAGAGAGTATCTTCTCATTCAAACCATCTAACTGCATATTATATATATAAAAAAAGTACTGAGGAAAGAAAGAAAGAAGCCATGGTATCAGATCTTGAAAGTTAGTGGTTGCAATGTTTCCAAAGGTTACAAGAGAATTCATCGCTAACTTCTAGAATGTCCTTTACACTGAAGTAAAACAAATTTACTTTGCAAAGACAAGAATGGAAGTAATGGAAGCCAAGGCAAGGCTCATTCCTTCTTGGAGAGAAAATTAATTTGTCATAATAGACGTTTACAAGAGAGAGAAAATTCACCCAATTCCAACTTCAACTTCTCAACACCATTGCATTGAAAGCGATAAGACTAGCTCCAACAAATATATTGAAATTTATGCAATATTCTTGCATTGAATGTAAAGATTACTTGTAAAAATAACAACATTTCTTTGGATAACGATTATTACCTGATAAATATAACTTTCAGTGAATGCAAGAACAGGGAAATATTTAAATATCATAAGTGGGCTGTCTATGTCCACTCCATGAAACATAAAATAAGATCTGCACTGCAAACACAATCATAACATCACTAATTGGGATAATTATATAGAACGCATTTGTCAAAAGCATAGGTAAAATTTTCTCCCATGCTCAATGCCACACCTATGCGTTCGTTCATTCATTCATTACTAACATTATTAATGCATCACATTATCATTTGCGCCAATAGTGAAGTTGCAGATAGTGATATAAAACTATGTGACTTAAAAGACCAATTTATTGTGTTTTTGTGTGCTTACAAAATCCTCAAGTGTAGAATTTGCTCGTTCCATTGCTTCCAGTCCCACCATTGCTACCTCCTCGTGGTTTATCTGCAATGGGAGGCAATCCTTCTTACCGGACGGATCATTAACCTCTTGATAATCTGCAATATATATATTTAAAGTCCAGAACTTCACAAACCAACCAAAATAAATATATATAAAAATAGAAATCAGGTTGACCTCTTTCATCAGTTTCAAAACGAACCCATTGTGATGCTTCTTCCAGAAAGCTGACTGAAATCTGCAATTGTTTAGAACCATTAGCATAAAAAAGGGGGATATTAACCATTAATGGGAAATGGGAAAGCTTACTTTTGGTAAATATTCAGAAAGTAAACGTAATTTCATGTCAAGATTGAGTTCGCCGCACGGTTGTAACTGGAAATCCAAATTAATTAGTAATCAGACAAATTAAATTAAAATGTGAAGACAAAGAACAGAAAAAGGGGAAAAAGAAAAAGCAAAGGGATTACTAAGAGAAGGATGAGATTGGCGATGAAGCGATTTGAATCGAGAGTTGAAGAGGGAACGAAGTTATGAGATTGCATAAATGTAAGAGTTGTGTGGAGTTGTTCAAGCTTCCTCAGTTCCTCCATTTCTTCTTTTCCTCTTTCTTTGCTCTACATTTCAGTCTTCTACAAATTTTTCATAGCCCTTTTATCTGTGGAACGACAGCGTTTTAGCTATATTTTAATTTGAGTAAATTCCATTGTATATCACTCAACTATTGGAGACAGTTTTCTTTTTCTCTCAGCCTCAGCTGGGTGCTTCCGTTACTGTATAATATTATTTTAATTTTAATTTTAAAATATTTAACCCTTAACATTTAAATATTATTAATACTAATTCTAAAAACATTCAAAAAAGTATATAAATTTTTTAAAATAAAAAGAAATTTAAAGTAATCAAAATATTATAATAAATTTATAAAATAATTAAAAATTTAGAAATGTACAAATAATTTTAAAATACATAAATAATTTAAATAATTTATTTTTTTATTAATATATTATATGCATTAGTAGAAGACCTTGCGAGTTCATTTTATGCTTGAGAGTTAGTTTAGAGTTTTGAAGTTATGGTTTAGTGTTTGTTTTTAAAATTTAAGAATATGGGTTTAAATTTGTCCTTGATAAGACCTAGTTTCTCAGTGCTTTGAAAGAGTCATTGAGTCTAACAAAAATCACTCAAGCTTTATAGTTTAATCAACACATGACCTTGAGATTTTGAGTTTGAGGAAATGAGTTATAGTTTCTCGATGGCACGAGCAAGATTTTTGGTGGGTTTGTTCGAGTGTGGGACAAATAAAAATTACCAAGCTGTTTAATGTTAGGATTTAGGAGAATGAGTTAGGTTAATGTGCGAAAAAAACAAGATTTTTCATGGTTGTGTTTGTTGTAGTGAACAAGGAAAGCCCTCCAGTTTGAGATAAAAGCAATATGAAGGTGGCATGGATGATTTTAGTACAAACACAGGGATCGAACCTTGAATCTCATGCCAATCAACTTGAAACCCACACAAGTTTGTCACTAAGCTAAGCTTGATTGGCACATATTGCATAGTTGATTTCATATGAAAATAAAAATATAATATTATAATGACAATATAAAATTATTTTAAGTTGTTTATATTTAAAATTTTAATAAGAGAAATACATATTAAATATTAAAGGCATAATTGCAAAAAAAGGCCCTCAACCTTTGGGGGCATTTGGATATATGCTCCTAACCTTTTTATTTTCTGAAATAGACCCTTCACGTAACGGATTTTTCAGATATCAACCCAGTTAAAACGGTAACCGTCAGCTGACCGTTAGTCAACAACCGGTCAAAAAAATTGGCCTACGTGGCGTTCCAGTTGACTGATGACGTGGCAAATATTAAAATAAATACGCTAATTTACCCCATATTTATTATTAATTAAAATATAAAAAATTAATAATTATTAAAGAAATAGACAAATATCTTCATCTTTTCTCTAGAACAAAAAAGCCCTAGTTGCATTTTCCCACTGTTGATGCCATTGCTCAACGGCATCTTCTCCCACCAAGAAGCGTTCAATGACGTCCATGATTCCATCTCCGAAATTTGATATTTTCCTTTTGAGTTACAAAGAAAAAATGAGTGAAAGAAAAACCCAGAAAATTAAAGAATTTTTTGGGCTTTTATCCGCTTCTTCTACCCTAGATAGTTGATTTCCCCTTGCAAAGGCCATGAAATAGACAAATATATTCGTCCTCTCCAATCTTCTTCTCTAAAACAAAAAAGCCCAAGTCGCCTTTTCCCACTGTTGATGCCATTGCTCACCGGCATCTTCTCCTACCAAGAAGCGTTTAATGACGTCCATGACTCCATATCCGAAATTTGATCTTTTCCTTTTGAGTTACAAAGAAAAAATAAGTGAAAGAAAAACCCAAAAAATCAAAGAATATTTTTGGGTTTCTATCCCCTTCTTCTACCCTAGCTCTTTGATTTCCCCTTGCAAAGGCCATTCTCAGCTCTCCAACTCTCATAAAATTTTTTTTTCATCCATCAGTACCCATAATCATACTTTTATGTTTTCTTGTTTTTTTACACTGGTTAGAGATGAAGACAAGAATAACGACCTTGGGGCTGGCTTTACTTTAGATTTGCAGATGATATTAGTAAACCCATTGCTAATCTTACCTTACCAACCACTTTTTCTGGGTTTGTTTGAAGGGGCCTTCTGATTTGATATCTATTTTTTTAAGTATAATAATAAATCACCAGCAAAGGGACATCTAAAATACACTCGATGCAACCCACATTATAGCCATTGCAATCCATTGTTTGTAGGGTTTTCCAGACAGTATTGATCTCAAACTTGAAAATTATGTTTCTGCAAATGAGATGAAGAGGATGGAGCGGTTTTCATGGATGAGATGGAGATTGATGAATTTAAAACCCATTAATAGACATATTAATATATGTCACGTCACCAGTCAACTGGAATGCCACGTAAACCAATTTTATTGACTGGCTGTTGGCTAACGGTCAGCTGATAGTTACCATTTCAACTGGGTTGATGTCTAAAAAATTCGTTATGTGAAGGGCCGATTTCAAAAAATAAAAAGGTTAGGGGTATATATATCCAAATGCCTCCAAAGGTTGAGGGCTTCTTTTGCAATTATGCCAATATTAAATATTAAATAAAATATTTAAAAATAATATTAGTGTATTTAAATTATTGTAATTTAAGTAAAATTTGAGATTTATGAAACCAAATTTGGATAATCATGCATAATATTTATACAATGCATAAACTTGATGATACCCAACCAATCAACATCTTTAATGTTGAGTAATATAATTACTTAAGTAATGAATAAATGTAAAATGATATTATGTTAATATGAATATTAATGTGATGTGAAATATAACTCTAGAGTTATCACAAATAATTAATTCACTCTAAAGACTTGAAATATAACTATTTTTAAAAGTTATCTCACCCCAAACCTGAATTATTTCTTGTCCTCAAGCAAAATATGTATGAGTATGCATGAATGCATGAATTTGCCAAAACACACAGTTACCATATATATACTGGTAAACCATCTGCCATATATTCTATACCTCCATTCTCAGTAGTCTTCTACTAAAAAAATTGGTTCAAGTTTTATAGGCTTGTTTAGCAAATGAATTGCATAAAATATTTCCTAAAAATAAATGTTCCTAAATAATTATGCAATTCTAACTATAGCAGACCTCTCCTAATGTATTTAGGTTATCTTTCCTCGAAATTCAGTTTCTCTATTCTCACTTATTCTGTCATTTCAAAACTTTAATTACAAATATTATTTATTATATTTTTTTTCTAAGGAATTCATCCTGTCACATGATTTCTTTACTTGACAATATCAATAGGGTATACACTAGATTGCTAGGTAGTATATCATGCCACAATTTGAATGTAGTTCACTCATGGAGCTAAGACTTTTAACTCAGAAGATGGATGGAGCAAACAATTACCTCTTTAGCTACTCAGCCTAGAACTACAGTGGAGTGTCCCTAAATCATTATTATTAATACAAATAATAATTTTTTTTTATTCACCACTCTTATTCGAACTTGTTTTTTTGATCAATAATACGATGGAGCAAACAAAGCATTATTGACCTACTCAACAGTTTCAAAAATTGGAGTGTAAAACTATCGCCATGTTATTCCTTATTATTCATAACCAAATTATTGAATTTAGGCTTAAGAAATTCTAAATGCATTAAAAGAACCCTACTACAGATTAATTGCAATGATACTTAAGTTATTCTACTTTTAGGAGTCAATGTTCAAACAACTATCCTAAGCTAAACATGCTTAATCAACTATCACAATTTTCTAAATTAATTGAAGAGTTATTATCCTCATCGAACATCATTGATAATAATATACTCAGCATAGTCTGGCAGTTATTTGACATTTGTATATAATGACAAAATGAATGACAAAATGCATGAATATTAAAACATATATCTACAGCATATTATATTTACAACACAACAAGCAATCTGGAATTACTGGGTGCAAACCGTGATATGCGAAGCTTCAGGCCTTGCGGAGGGGACACTATGGTGTTCAAGCATCAAAGTTAGAAGTGAGAAGGAATTGATGGATTGTAATGGGGCATAATATGTAAGACTATAGCTCGACTATGACAACATAGATAGTCCACTAGGACATTAAACATGGGGTAAAATGTGTAAGACCATAGCTTAGCTATGGCAACATAAAGAGTCCGCCAAGACATTAAACATGGGGTAAAATGTATAAGACCATAGCTCAACTATGGAAACATTGAGAGTCCACTAGGACATTAAACATGAGGTATGATGTGTAAGACCATAGATCGACTATAACAGCATATGGAGTCCACCGGGACAATAAACGCGAGGTAGTTAGCCAGGAAAATAAAAACGGGATAGTCCACCAGGACGACAATCATGGAAAATCACACAAATAAAGAAAAGGGGTTAGAAGAAAGATGCAAATGTTAGGAAGTGATAGCTAGCCAGCGGGTTTTAGGAATTCGCCGGAAAAGGCAAAAGCAATAGAAATGGGAAAAGTCTGCCAAAACGGTAACCATGGAAGCTAGTAGGGCATATGGTGGTAACCCAACAAGAATCAGATATGGTAATGACGTGATAGTAATGCCTTGTATATAGGTAAACAAAAGAGGATTTATTCGAGGATCGCAGATAAGGATCCACCATTAATAATAGCTAGAAAGTGCTCAAAAAAACTTTGTATGTTAGAGAGAGGTCTTAGAAGAGTAACGAGACATTCACTCCCAGTGTAAGGCTTCGTTGAAATCGTAGTTTATGCGAGGAGGTTCAAGCGTATGTAAATAGTCTAATATGTCAAAGGGGTTAGTTGGAACCTATTGATAGAAAGAAGTACTGATTAGGATTATCCAAGTGACAGTTATGTTTGTCAAGACTATTTCTCTTTGAGGAGAGTCTATTGCGAGTATACCCACCATAGAGTTAGTTTTGTAGGGAACCATCATATAAGGGAGATTGTAAACTCAAATGGTCGCTCAGATAATAGTCTGCTAGATATTGTAAGCCAAAATAGTCTACTGCAGATAGGCATGTTACACCTTAAAAGCAAGGTATCACAATAGTTCTAATTACCAATGAGTAATCCAAATAACATTTCAACCCGAGTGTAGGGTAGAAGTAGAAAATATGAAATAGGGTTAAGTCTGCCAGTGTGGCGTGGGTTTTTACTAGTGGCATTATAAGCGGAATGTTAGTAAATACGCTAGAACTATTACGAAATAAGAGAATCAACTAAATGGTACCATATAATGAGAGTTTTATTAAGGATAGAGCGTACAATTGGACTTACATTCAAGGATGACGATATGGGCAACAACTCACCAAGTTTCGAAACTATGGGTTTATGAGTCAGGATAAAGGTAATTGGTTGTTCAGGATCAGAAATGTATGGAAAAAGGGAAAGAAGGTAAAATGTGCAAGGTAAAAGTAAGAATCTGTAAGTATAACGAAACAAATAGAAATTGCCAAATTAGCTGATTGGTCATAAGCTTGACCAGGTAATGATCATTTAATGATCTATCCGCCAATAAAGAAATGCGAAAGTCGTATCAGAGTTTGCCACTCCAGATAAAGCACAAACGTCTAAGTAAAATAGGGAGTTAGGGTGTTTATTTTCTTTTCGTTAATACGTCTGCAAGATGGGGGCTTAGTTATATATTAGCAAAGGAACTCACTAAGTTCTTGAAACTTACGCGATTTTTTGGTCTATGTTTGCAGGACTTATTGAGTGAATAAGGAACTTGAAGAGGGGCCAAGCCAGACCTTGGAAAACTAAGGAACACCTTCAGTCAAATGTTATGCACATAAAATGGGTACCTTCAAAGGTTTCGCCTTAGGGTCAGAAATATTGTAATTAAGTAGTTTTTTTTAGAATTTAAAATTTAAGGTAGTCAAATTACGTTTGGTTTAATGTTCCTATTGTAAGAAATATTCATAATAAAGTAATAAAGTCTTTTGGCGAATTTTCTTATTAAAGTTTGATGTTAGGCCAAATCGGTTTAATTGTGATACTCCATACCCAGGCTCGGCGATTGGGTCCGGTAAGGGCGTTACAAATGGAGCAGATCTAGTGAGATAAGCTTCATAATTTTTCATTTAATAGCTCATTATTTTATTCAACCACAAATAAACATGATATTAATTCATAATATTTCCTAAAACCTTTTTCATTGTATTACTACTATAAAAGCACATTTAAAATATGAAAAGTTAAAAAAGTTTCTCTAACAAATCCTCATCAGTTATATTTGCTCCACATAAATTTAATTGAAAACTTATCCTAAATATTGCAAAGTTATACTTACAGTTTTAAAATCTTGCAACTTCAGTTACATCAAATAAAAACGAGCATTAGATAGAATTATCATATTCTATGGTCATATCTATTTTTTTTAAATTATTTCACAATTCAAACCCTTCATTGGGATGATGATGAAGGAAGATTGTGATCAATTCAATTTTCATATAAGACTTGTCATAATTATCATGCATATCTACAAAGTTAAAAACATTGTAGTTTATATAAATAATATAATAGAATTCCAATATATCAATCGAAAAATTAAAGCATTTTATATGACCAAAGTTTAGCAACCATATTTGGCAAATTAAAAGCGTAAATCACAACAAATTCAAATAATCAAAAGTAATGTCAATTACTACTCAAAATAATGAAATTGCATATATATCAAACACTATATTAATTTCTTTACCAATCAAATTCAATATCACAAATTAAAGTTTCAGCCCAATATAAGAATAATACAATTTTAATAAAATTTCAAGCATATTTAATAATAAAATTTTAATCACTAATCGTTAATTATCCAAAATCATGCATAATATAACTCAATAAAAAAAAACCTAATTTAAGAGAAACCTTAAAATAATAATTTATCTTTCATAAAGAAAGATAAGAACATTCTAACAAAAAAAAAAGTGGGGAAATCATACCATGTACGAATATACTTTTATATAAATTTCTTGGTTTATAAAGATCATAAGCCTTGGAGTAGTTGAGCGATAAAAGACGTTGAAGGTTACTTGTGACACCCTTATACCCGAACAGATCACTAGGTCAAAGTATCAGAATGTTACATTTGTTGCCGAAGCAACAAAAAATAAATTCGATTCATTTTTATCTTCTCAATCAAATTATTAGGATCATTATACATTTACAACACGAATTGAACACAAATTCAGTTATGAACAAGTTTATGATAGCTCTTTTAATGGTCTGAGTGTGAACAAGGACTAGAATGTAAAGTTTCCAAAATTTAAAGTTGATGTTGCAATGTCGGGGCATTCCTCGTCGCGACGTCACTCTCTAACTTTCCTTGTCACGACGTGAAATGCTTGTCATCATATTTTTCCATATTTCAATTTTCATCACCTAATACCCCTGTTCAAAAAATCAAATTCCAACCAATACAATCAACATATCATTCACATAAAATCAATTTCAATCTCAAGAACCATATAATTCACCATAATTCATTCTAAATAAAGCTAAGTTTATAAGATTAACAAGAGTTTCAAGTTCTACGATTAGGACCACTAAAAGACTTATATATGTATTAAACTTTACCTGTGTACATGCCATTGTTAAAACCAAAATATTCAAACCATGCTTTCTTCCAAGCTTGTGATGTGATGAGATGAGCCAAAGTTGATCCTCCACTCTAGCACCTCAAATATAACCTTTACCTACACGTTGAAAATTAACGCGTTAAGCTTGTGACTGCTTAGTAAGTACTGCAAGAATTAAACTTTTTATTTTAAAAGTAACTAATGCTAGAATATATATAATTTCATAAACCAATACCAAATAGCATGAGATCAATATTCAAGGTTTAACTCACTTATCGACTTCATTTAAAAAAATTTCTTATCATGTTTCATTTGTATAGCCCATTGTAGACTAAATAAAACACATAGGATATACGAAATAATCACAGTATTGCATAAACGTGCCACATTTCGATTGCATCAAAGTGTCACATTTCAATTGCACTAAAGTACCATTTTCATTCGCACCGAAGTGCCACATTTCATTTGCGTGCATAAGATTTCCTAATGGCATGTCATTCATATCCTACTAGTTCACATCTCGACTACATGAGCTTTCGATACATTTTTTTCCATTGTACTCAGTCAAATAAAAACAATTCAAACTTTTCTCTTTTTACAACTTAGTCCTTATTACCATAAAATTTCACTATAACTTGTAATTTCACCACACTTTTACTTTACATATCATCACTATTTCATCACACTTTTTTCACATTTTCTTTTTCAAGATTTAAATTCACATGACTTATTTTGTTCCCTTTACTATTCAATTCTTTTACTACCATTTCAATATACTAGTTCAATTCAATAACATAAATAAAATTTAAATCATATTTATCATGTAACGCCCCAAATAATTTAATTCTGCTTCTGTGAATATCTAACACAAATATCTGTCTACTTTAGTGGTTAAGTGTTCTGGGTGTGTCTGAGAGGTCTAGGGTTCAAGTCTCACCTTTGTTAATTTTGTCATTTTTGGTCCAAGCCTTACCTTGTTGAGTAGGCTTATATTAATTTCCTGTAAATACACATTAGAATGAGCCTGCTGGTTCGAGTGGTAAAGGAGTTGGTGTGCTGAAGGTCTTGTGTTCAAATCCCTGTATGGGTGTGGGTATTATTTTTGCTCGATTTTGTGATAGAGTTTTTGTTGTATTAGAATTCTGACTAGTGGGTGGTTAGGATTGTGGATGAAATGGGACTTGGGTAAAATTTGTTTTCCCAAAATTTTATCTTTTTAGAAAAAAAGAACTAACGTTTCTTCTTCCTCTCTTTGCATTTTCTCCTTTTCCCTTTTCTTCTTGTTTCTTTTCTCGTTTTGGGGTAAAATTATCTCCTATTTTGGTGTTCGATTCAATGTGGTTGTACGTTGGTAAGTAAGGGTTATTGTGTTTTCCTTGAGTAGGGAGTTGATCTTTAAATTTGTGTTTTGTATTCTCGAATTTGTTCATTGGTTTTAAAATTGGGTTTTTGGCAGTAGCAAATCATGAAGAACGGGAAGTACCTTTCATGGAATCATAGTTGGAGGTGTTCGAGGAGTTGAGTAAGCATTGAATACTCGGATTTTCCCTTTGTCTGTTTCGAGGAAGTTCGATTTAATATCGATTTAAGCCGTTAATTCAGTGTTATATTGGTCAATCTTAGGTGCTGAGTGGTTCGAGAGTGGTTTCACGTTAAATCGATACCAGGTGTGTACCCAAAACGTAGAAAATGAGGCTTCCACAAAAGCTGAAAAATGAATCTGTTGACGTCACATTGGCTTGTGGTCGCTCGTGCGGATGGCCGGGTGTGAGACATGACCATGCGCAGCACACAGCCATGTGGTGGCTTGAGTGTGGCCGTGTGGGCCACACGGGCTAAGCCAAGTTAAGTGTGTGGGCACACACGGGCGTGTTGGTTTTGGGCTAGATCGTGTGGGCCACACGTGTAAGGCCAAATCTGGGCTGTGGGCCCATACGGGCATGTGGGTCTATAATTTTAAAATTTTTCCTAGGGTCGCATAGGTCGCTTCGATCGACTGTAGGCCTACTGTAGGGTCGGTAAGGGCTATTTAAACCCTATTTTGAATGCTATGATAATTTGATAGGCTGATCTGGGTAGGATACTAAATGTATGCTTCACTGTACTGCCATATGTATATCTGTTATTTCTATAAAAACATGTCGAGCATGTTTAATCTGATTTTCTGTATCTGATTTAGGGTGGGCGGCGTTAATCGCCTATATTCTGGCAGCTTGGCTGCATATATTCTGATATGTGTCTTAATGGCACAATATTGTGTGTAGGGATGGGTGAGTGATTTTAACCTCACATGGTGTGATAGGATAGTTGAAGATGGTGTGTAGAGGATGGGGGTAGGATTTACGCATATCTGCTTCTAGATCTGATTCTGAATCTGAGACTGTATCTATTTCTGATTGTGCTTATAATTTTGTATGTTTACATGCTTAATTTTGCTAGGTTACACACTGAGTTTTCATAAACTCATATCTGTCTTCTGTTTTGTTAGGTAATCCACAGACTTAGGCGGATCGATGCGACGGAGTCTCACGGTGACCACAAGTTTGTGAATTGAATTTAAATAATGGTTTTTATTTAATTACGGATTATACCTGGGAGTTTTGTATTATTGGACTCTCTGGATTGTTTGAATTTTTATTTTGATTTTGGTTATGTTTTAACTTTAAGTGCGACGTTTGATTGTTTGAATTTTTATTTTGGTTTTGGTTATGTTTTAACTTTAAGTGCAACGTTTGACTAAAATTACGGTTTTACGAAATCAAAGGTTTTTTCCAAAAGTACGTACTTTTGACTTCCAAAATATAACGGTTTCGAAGACCTCCGCTGTAAACTATGTTTTGGCAAAAAAATTAATTAAATAACATTTTCAGTAATAGCTATAAAACTTGGATGATTTACCGAAACAACACTGTTTTCAAAACTAAATCCTTGTGACATCACCAGATTCGGCCATAACGTTTTTAGTGGTATCAGAGCCGAATTTGCAAAACTCAGCTATGAATTTTGGGTTCAAAACTATGTTTCAAAAAGAACTGGTTTCTTAAATAATTTGAATAATTTGATAAAGTATGTGGTACACCAAGTCTCCGGCGCCGATCCTGTAAGTATTTCTGAAACTTAGTTAGAACTATTCTGAAACACTATAGATAGTACCTTCTAAAACTGTATTGAGTTAGCTAGAGACTAAAATCTTTAAAAACAATTCTAAACTTCTAATAATTTATGCATAAAACATATGTTAATAAATACTGGAACTGATGCATAAAATTTTATAATGTAACACCCCAAACCCGGCCTAGACGTTACGATCGGATCTGGTATGTCACATGGAAAGGTTGCTTAAAGAATTTTTTGATCGTTTAAAAAAAATTCGAGTTTTGGTTCAATTTAAAAAAACAGACTTGATTTTATGTTTCTTGCAAAACGTTATAAATATTACTAACTCCGGAAGGTTGTTTTATAATACAGAAATCAGATTTGATGGTTTTCGGGAAATGCACCGTTTTGAGATAGTTTTTGAAGTTTTAGGAAATCACGAGTTTAATTATTGACAGTTTGTGAACCATTCCTTAATATTTTGGAAAACGGTTATTTACTTTTTTTCTTAAAAAAACTCCATTTTTATCAGTTCATAACAGGCAGTCAAAGCTTTAAATAAAAACCAAATTAAAATTCCAGTGGCCTTATTACAGAACAAATTCCCAAATTAAAACAGGTTCTGAGTGATGAAAAACAAAATTTACGAAAGAAATAACGCATGGCCACCACGGAGTCCACCTCGGCCCAAATCCTCAAGCTAGGGATTACCTACAAAATTAAGCAGAGAGGTGAGTTACGAGAACTCAGTGTGCAATTCCCCTTACGAACGAAATCTGGGCCTAAGCCCACAGAAGCAAATTGGGCCCTAGCCCTCACGGTAACAAATTTGGCCGAAGCCCATATGGATCGAATTGGGCCGTAGCCCTAAAACATGGCATATCAGATAATGAATGAAATGCAACCCAGCCCAGCCTAGTATTCCATCCGCTACACACCACTCCGTATCCAACCTGACACACTTGTGGGGATTTCTACAATCAACCCTCCATCCGCTACACACCTCATTGGCAGTCATGCTGACAGTCATGCTGCTCAAAGCCGAAATTGTGGCAAAGTCACCGAAATATGTGGCAAAGCCACCGAAATAATGTGACAGAGTCACTAAAATATGTGGCAGAGCCACCGAAATAATGTGACAGGGTCACCGAAATATGTGGCAGAGCTACCGAAATACACTGCCCCTTTTCATCAATATAATATCCCAATCCTATGCATATATTATCATAATGTAATGAATGCAAACATAAATCAATGTGCATCGGATAATCGGAGCATACATGTATTCACACAAAGTTATTTAAATGACATATTCATAAAGGTTACCAACTTCGTATCTCCAACCTTACCTTCAAGGGTATCTCAACTGCCGTTGCGGTTATTTTGGCTTTCAGCCAACATACATATTAATACTAAACAAACATATGAGAGTGTGTGTGAACTACACACCTGATTATGCGAAGGATTAAACACTCCTGATTGTCGTCACTCTCACTATTACGAACAACTACGATCTGTATATCCCAAATAGGTGTCGGCTCTCTACCACAACCCGGTGGGAAATCTCAAACGGCTGATACTGCACGCCGTTTGAACCTGGGAGCAGAGGGTACGAGTCCACTCCCCTCAGGCTCCTTTGTCGATGCCCCCTTAGAACGACTAGCACTCGTGTAACACCCCAAACCCGGTCAAGACACCACGACCGAATCTGGTATGTTACGAGGAAAAATGTATTTGAGAGGTTAGGTTTTTCGCTTAAAAGTTTGATGAAAACTCTTTGAAAAGTTTTGAACTTGTAGAAATCTTGGGCATGGTTGTTTTAAAATCGGTGATGCATTTGAAAATCTAGAATTTCAAGAACTTAATCAGGTGTATAGGTAAAACAAGTTTGTCTTATAAAAAAAAAACAAGTAGTTTCTTATTGTTACCTAACCAATTTGACTTAGTAGAAAATTGAGTCCAAGTTTGGAAAATGTTTGAGTTTTTATCTATCTCAAATTACAAGGTGATACCCGATGGTATAGTTTAAAACACATTGCGTTATAGTTTTGAAACCATTGTCTTTCCAAGTTTTAGCAAATTTTAACTCAATTAATTTGTTAAAACATATTAAAAATCTACTTAAGCATAAACATAGCGAAACATAATTTTAAAGGCCATTTACAATCCAAAATAAAACCAAATAGTAATAAATAAGCTAAAGTACCAAATTTTATAAAGTCTGAGCAAATCTTTATTTAGGCATGGCATGAGCACCTCGAGTCCATCCTGGCTCCATGTCCGCGTCTAAGTGTCACCTAAAATGTCAAAGGAGAGGGTGAGTCGCAAGACTCAGTGCGTAAATCCCACTCCCGATAATACAACATGCTAACACACATCATATCATAGCAACGTAATTAATGCACCCCGATCCTAACCATCCATATCACCTTTCTACCCCGTGTGGTACCAAACCACTGGTGGTGCCAAACCACTGGTGACCCAAAGTCACGATATCCATAGATGTGGTGCCAAACCACTGGTGACCCAAAGTCACGAATAACCAACTGTGGGGCCAACCCACGTGTGATACCAAATCACTAGCGACAATCCCGTATCTCTCAATGGGGCCAACCCACGGTGGTATCAAACCACAGGGACGAGTCGCAATGAGGTGCCAAACCTCTGGTGTCCCAAAGACACAAGTGTGATACCAAATCACTGGTGACCGCAGTCACAAATCCGATGATGGGGCCAACCCATCGTGTGATACCAAATCACTGGCGTCAATCCCGTGTAATCAACTGTGGGGCCAACCCACCGTGGTACTAAGCCACTGGGACGAGACGCTGAGGTGCCAAACCTCTGGTGACCCAAAGTCACAATATATCATCTGTGGTACCAAACCACTGGAGGTGCCAAACCTCTGGTGTCCCAAAGACACGGTGTCCCAAAGACACGGATATCATATTCCCCCTCCTCTCATATCACCCACACATGTCATACTAATGCAAATGATATAAACATGCAATCATGCTAACATGCTCAAATGGCATCTCGTAGTATTTACATCACAAAACATGATATCACATAAATCACTACAGATCTCGTAATGAAACGGACTTACCCGTATCCGTGCTTATACCCCATCGGGTACCAAATCCATCAATCATATTGTTTCACTTTAATAAGTAATCAGGTTATTAATCATGTTACTAAACAAGAGTGTGTTAGTTTACACACCTGGTAAACGAAAAGCCTTAACCCAACGAACCCGATCTAAAACCCTCGATCCTCTTGCTCCTAAAACAATCGGCCAACTAAGAGTTAATCACTTAAACCATTCGGCCAAAACCATTTAAACCAAAAGGGTTTATCGATTAACCCTTACCTTGCAAACGTTTGGTTTCCTACCAAACCCGAACCAACAATGGTTCCTCTTCCAACAATCGGCTACACCTTAAAAAGAGAACGGTTAATTCTTTGCACCCTTAGGCTTAATCGAAACCAAAAGATTGAACTAATAATAATAGTACCAATCACTTACCACTACTTACCAATCGGTCACTCGCAGTCAAGGCTTCAATTGACTGCTTCACCTGATCACCACCACAATCCAAGGCCCTAGCAGAAAAACGGTTCAACACAAAAGATTAACCCCCTTCAACACATGCCCAAAATCGGCTATTGACCAACCACAATCAATAGAGAACAAGAGAGGGGAAAATGGCCATTCGGCCACCCACTTACCTTGTTCAATGATTGAACAACCAACCAAGATCAACCCTTCACTGATATTCGGCCAAGAGAGAGCCACTAGGAGAGAAAAGAGATTCGGCCAAAACTTTTAAAAGAAAGAAAAGGGAAATCGGCTTTTAGGTGTTTAACACCCTTGAGTTCGGTTTTGAGTGAGAAAAGAGTGGAAGAAAATGTGAATAGGTAGAGTTTCGGCTAGAAGGTTTTGAGAAAGAAAAATGAGAGTTTAAGAAGACAAGATAATATGGTTTCGGCTTAATGGCAATGGAGAAAATGAGTGAAGAATTCGTTTTAGAGTCAAATGGTAAGTTTCGGCACTTATGAAAGATTTTAAGAAAAATGAGAGGAAGAGAATGGCTAACTCGACTTAACACAAAATGAACAAAAGAGAAGAAATGGAGATGAGCATTCGGCCACACACACAAGATCAAAAGAAACAAGACAACTTTCGGTAACCTTAGGGAGGTTTTGACTTTCGGTTTCAAAAGAAAAAAACGAGAAATACTCACTTGAGAATTCGGCTATAATTGACAAAAAGAGAAGAACTTAGCTTACTAACCCTTGACCGAAAACAACCAAAATGCCAAAATGAAATTCGGCACACCCAAACCCCATACCAAACCGTCCACTCCCCCCACAACTCCTCTCCTAAAATTCGGCCACAATCCCCACAAGTGCTCATGGCCACTCATTCAAATTGCTTTGAACAAGTCTCCTTCCTATATTCACTCTCCACCCATCTTTTAAATATTTTGACTTGGTCCAAGTCCAACCACCTTGGCGTCAAAATGGAAACCAAAATGAGAGCATCCTGCAGCTTGAACTCAGGACCTCTCCCACCTGCAAGTGACGCCAATCCAAGCCCCAAGTGGTGCCTTGCTCTGCCACTTTGCTAGCTCAACTCTTGTGCTCAAAAACACCAAATAAAATACATATGACCCAGCTCCTTCAGCTCCTCCCACATAAAGCCCAAAAACTGAAATTTTCCCACCTACTCAGGCATACCCCTAGCCTACAACTAAGTCCCGAAACCACACAAACAACAACATAGCAAGCCATTAACATGCAAACAGTGCCACAACAAAAATAGCCCCTACCCCAGGATATTACAGTTCTACCCCCTTAAAATAATTTCGACCTCGAAATTACCTGATCAGAAGAGTTGCGGATATTGCTGTCTCATCATATCCTCGGGTTCCCACGTAGCTTCTTCCACGCCATGATTCCGGCAAAGTACCTTTACCAAAGGCACAGACTTCCTACGCAGAACCTTCACATCCCGATCTAGAATCTGCACAGGTTCTTCTTCCATGGTCAAATCTGGATTTACCTCGATCTCTTCCACTGCTACCACATGCGATGGATCCGAACGATAACGCCGAAGCATCGAAACATGAAAAACGTCGTGAATCTGACTTAGCTCTGCTGGCAACTCAAGTTGATACGCTACTGGTCCCACTCGTCTCAGTACCCTATACGGCCCAATAAATCTTGGACTTAACTTGCCTTTCCTTCCGAACCTCAGCACTTTCTTCCATGGCGAGACCTTCAGGAAAACCTTATCCCCCACAACAAACTCTACATCTCTTCGCTTAAGATCGGCATAAGACTTCTGCCGGTCTGAAGCTTCCTTCAATCGAGCCTGAATCAACTTAACCTTGTCTTCGGTCTCAGCAACCAACTCAGGTCCCAACAACTGACGTTCACCTAACTCCGTCCAACACGTAGGTGAGCGGCACTTCCTACCATACAACGCCTCATATGGTGCCATTTTGATACTCGCTTGGTAACTGTTGTTGTAAGCAAACTCGGCTAATGGCAGAAACTCCTCCCAACTACCTCTGAAGTCCAGTACACAACCCCTTAGCATATCCTCTAAGATCTGAATAACCCTTTCCGATTGCCCGTCAGACTGCGGGTGAAAAGCCGTGCTGAAATCCAAACGCGTACCCAAAGCCTGATGCAACGCTTTCCAGAACCTTGACGTAAATCTGGGATCCCTATCCGAGATTATCGAAACTGGGACACCGTGCAACCTCACTATCTCTGAAACATACAGTTTTGCCAACTTCTGAAGTGAGTAGTCAACCCTCACCGGAATGAAGTGAGCTGATTTAGTCAATCGATCCACAATTACCCATACTAAATCCTTCCTGCTTGGCGTAAGCGGTAATCCACTGACGAAATCCATGGTTATCCTTTCCCACTTCCACTGAGGAATCTTCACTGGCTGAAGCAACCTTGACGGCAACTGATGCTCAGCCTTGACCTGCTGGCAAGTCAGACACTTACCCACAAACTTAGTCACTTCTCTCTTCAAACCAGGCTACCAAAACTGCTCTCTAAGATCCCTATACATCTTGCTACCTCCAGGATGCATAGCATAAGGACTGCTATGTGTGTCCTGAAGAATCTTCTACCTCAGCTCAACATCCTTAGGCATACAAGCTTTACCTTGAAAACATAGCACCCCATCACTAGACAAGCTGTAACCCTCCAAACCACCATCCTGCACCTGCAACCTCTGCGCACTCAGAACCTCATCCTCTAACTGTTTCTCTTTGATCTGCTCAACCCAAGTAGGCTTAACCTGCAACTCTGCCAGAATACTTTCGTCGTCATACAAACTCAAATGGGCAAACATCGCTCTTAAGTCCGAAACCACTTTACGGCTCAACGCGTCTGCCACCACGTTAGCCTTGCCCGGATGGTACTCAATCGAACAGTCGTAGTCTTTCAGCAACTCAACCCATCTGCGCTGCCTCAAATTCAAATCCTTCTGAGTCAAAAGGTACCTCAAACTCTTATGATCCATGTAGACTATCGATCTCTCTCCGTACAAGTAGTACCTCCAAATCTTCAAAGCGAAGACCACAGCCGCTAGCTCTAAATCGTGCGTCGAATAGTTGACCTCATGTGGCCTCAGCTGCCGAGATGCGTAAGCCACAACCTTTCCTTCTTGCATCAGCACACAACCCAAACCCGTATGTGATGCATCGCAGTATACTGTGAATTCCTTACCAGCCTCAGGTTGAATTAGAACCGGAGCCTCAGTCAAAATCTTTTTAAGCTTGTCGAAACTCTCCTGTTGCTTCTCAGTCCAAACAAACGGAATCCCTTTCCTTAACAACTTGGTCATTGGCGCTGCAATCAACGAGAAACCTTCTAAAACCTTCGGTAGTATCCTGCCAAACCCAGAAAACTCCGAATCTCAGCCACTGACTTCGGCGGCTTCCAATCCAAAACTACCTCAATCTTCCGAGGATCCACTCTAATCCCCTCAGCTGACACTACATGACCCAAGAAAGTCACTTCTCTAAGCCAGAACTCGCACTTACTGAACTTAGCATAAAGCTGCTTCTCCCTCAATATCTGTAGCACCACTCGCAAATGCGCATCATGCTCTTCTTCTGTCCTTGAATACACCAAGATGTCATCTATGAAAACCACGACGAACTGATCCAGATACTGCCGAAACACCCTATTCATCATATCCATGAATGCTGCCGGCGCGTTAGTCAACCCAAACGGCATTACCAGAAATTCGTAGTGCCCATACCGAGTCCGAAACGCTGTCTTGTGAATATCAGCCTCCTTTACCTTCAACTGGTGATACCCAGACCTCAAGTCAATCTTCGAGAATACCGCTGCATCCTTCAGCTGATCAAACAAGTCATCTATCTGTGGCAACGGATACTTGTTTTTAATCGTCAGCTTATTCAACTGGCGGTAGTCTATGCACATCCGCATTGTACCATCTTTCTTCTTTACAAAGAGTACCGGCGCTCCCCAAGGCGAAACACTTGGCCTGATAAAACCTCGATCCAACAACTCCTGGATCTGAGCCTTAAGCTCCACCAATTCCTTTGGCGCCATCCTATATGGAGCAATAGACACTGGCGCAGTTCTGGGTAACAGATCTATCCCGAACTCTACTTCACGATCCGGCGGCAAACGCGGAAGCTCCTCAGGAAACACATCAGCAAATTCTCTAACTGTCCGGACCTTCTCTACAGCAGATTCTTTAGCCTCCAAGGCATACACATGAACCACATACGCTTCACAGCCCTTCCTGACCATCTTCTCAGCCTTCAGAGCAGATACCACGTTAGATAAGTAATTCCTCCTATTACCTATCATAGCCACCTCATCACCCTCAACCGTCTTAAGAACCATACGCTTAGCCGTGCAATCCAACCTCGCCTGGTACTTAACCAACCAGTCCATCCCAAGAATCAGATCGAACTCCCCAAATGGCAGTTCCATCAGATCAGCAGCAAACACTACCCTTTGGAGTTCTAGGGGTACATCTCTAAACAGCTTATCTATTACTACAGAGTGACCTAAAGGGCTAATTACAGTCATCTGTCTAGAAGATATCTCAGAGTCTAAATCCATGGTCTCTACTATACTACTAGCAACGTAAGAATGCGTTGAACCCACATCAATCAAAGCAGTAAATGGAGAACCAAAGATCAAAAATGTACCGGTTATGACGTCCGGTGCATCGCCCTCCTCTCGGCGTCTCGCTGCATACACCAACCCAGGCTGTCTGGCCTCAGAGCTACCCGCACCTCTGCTTGGTGCTCCACGGCCCCGACCAGAACCATTACCTCTGCCATTACCACGACCTCTCTGCGGTGGCGGTCCATTATTCCTGAACTGAGTACGGCCCTGACTCTCGGACTGAATCCTAGCCAACTTACGCGGACAGTCTCTCACTCGATGATCCAAGGAACCACACTCAAAGCAACCTTTTCCACCGGTCCAGCAGCCTCCCCAATGATATTTCCCACAGTGGTTACACCGCGGCGGTCCCTGACTAGCAGCAACAAACCTACCAGACTGATTTGGCCCACTCTGTCTAGCCCTTTTCTAAGGGTTACCCGATGATCCAGAAGACCCAAAGCTTCTCTTATGCCTGTTCCTGTCCATGCCCTGCCTCACTGACTCCTTAACACCCTCGGCTACCTTAGCCTTCTCAACCAGGACAGCAAACTCACGCTCCTGCTGGGGAGCAATCAGCAGTCTCAACTCGTCTCTCAGACCATCCTCAAAACGAACACACCTCTCGTGTTCAGTAGCCACAATGCCCCTAGCATACCGACTCAGTTTCAAGAACTCAGCCTCGTACTCGGAAACAGACTTACTCCCCTAAACTAGCCTCAAAAATGCTTTTCGTTGCGCGTCGATATAACTAGCTCCAATGTACTTTTTCTGATATGCAGCCCTAAAATAATCCCATGTCAGATCCTCTGCTGCCACACTGTCCCGAACCGTGAGCCACCACTGGTATGACTCATCCCGAAGAAGCGATACTATGCTCTTCAGCTTCTCCTCAGCAGTCAAATCTAAATCGTCCATGATCCGCTCTGTCGCCTCCAGCCAATACTCAGCCGTACTGGGAGGAACACCAGAAACACGTCGAAAGAATTCAGCCCCGTTTGCCCGAAGTCGCTCAGGCACAGATTTCCTAGCTCCTGCACCACCACCTACTCCAGCTACCCTTTCCAACACTCGCAGCATCGCCTGTGACACTGCGTCATCCCCAGTCTGATCTTGAAACTCACCACCTCCAGCTGGTGGCGGTACCGGTATCTCATTTTCTGACCCCTGACCAGATCCTACGGGTTCAGAAACCGTCATCCTACCACGACCACGTCCACGACCACGTCCACCTCTAGCGCTCATGACTAAAATCTCTACGTATCTGATTTAAGAGTTTTATGCATCAGTATTTATTCCACTGTTTTAAAAGCAAAGTCTTATGAATATTTAAGAAGCTTTGTTTTCGCGAGTTCACAGAATCCTATCAGTTTCAATCTCTAAAGTAATATACTATTGCTAATCATCCAATCATATTATATCCAACAAATCACAAGCAATAGTAAGGGGTACTTACCTGGGCGAACTGGTGCCGGAGACTCGGTGTCATGCCTTTCAAACCATATACTCCAAAACAAAACACTTTAAACAGACTTTTGAAAACATTTTGGGCCTCAGGCCCACAGTCGAGCCTTTGAACTTGGCTCTGATACCACAATTGTAACACCTCAAACCCGGTCAAGACACCACGACCGAATCTGGTATGTTACGAGGAAAAACGTATTTGAGAGGTTAGGTTTTTCGCTTAAAAGTTTGATGAAAACTCTTTAAAAAGTTTCGAACTTGTAGAAATCTTGGGCATGGTTGTTTTAAAATCGGTGATGTATTTGAAAATCTAGAATTTCAAGAACTTAATCAGGTGTATAGGTAAAACAAGTTTGTCTTATAAAAAAAAACAAGTAGTTTCTTATTGTTACCTAACCAATTTGAGTTAGTAGAAAATTGAGTTCAAGTTTGGAAAATGTTTGAGTTTTTATCTATCTCAAATTACAAGGTGATACTCGATGGTATAGTTTAAAACACATTGCGTTATAGTTTTGAAACCATTGTCTTTCCAAGTTTTAGCAAATTTTAACTCAATTAATTTGTTAAAACATATTAAAAATCTACTTAAGCATAAACATAGCGAAACATAATTTTAAAGGCCATTTACAATCCAAAATAAAACCAAATAGTAATAAATAAGCTAAAGTACCAAATTTTATAAAGTCTGAGCAAATCTTTATTTAGGCATGGCATGAGCACCTCGAGTCCATCCTGGCTCCATGTCCGCGTCTAAGTGTCACCTGAAATGTCAAAGGAGAGGGTGAGTCGCAAGACTCAGTGCGTAAATCCCACTCCCGATAATACAACATGCTAACACACATCATATCATAGCAACGTAATTAATGCACCCCGATCCTAACCATCCATATCACCTTTCTACCCCGTGTGGTACCAAACCACTGGTGGTGCCAAACCACTGGTGACCCAAAGTCACGATATCCATAGATGTGGTGCCAAACCACTGGTGACCCAAAGTCACGAATAACCAACTGTGGGGCCAACCCACGTGTGATACCAAATCACTAGCGACAATCCCGTATCTCTCAAGTGGGGCCAACACACGGTGGTGTCAAACCATAGGGACGAGTCGCAATGAGGTGCCAAACCTCTGGTGTCCCAAAGACACAAGTGTGATACCAAATCACTGGTGACCGCAGTCACAAATCCGATGATGGGGCCAACCCATCGTGTGATACCAAATCACTGGCGTCAATCCCGTGTAATCAACTGTGGGGCCAACCTACCGTGGTACTAAGCCACTGGGACGAGACGCTGAGGTGCCAAACCTCTGGTGACCCAAAGTCACAATATATCATCTGTGGTACCAAACCACTGGAGGTGCCAAACCTCTGGTGTCCCAAAGACATGGTGTCCCAAAGACACGGATATCATATTCCCCCTCCTCTCATATCACCCACACATGTCATACTAATGCAAATGATATAAACATGCAATCATGCTAACATGCTCAAATGGCATCTCGTAGTATTTACATCACAAAACATGATATCACATAAATCACTACAGATCTCGTAATGAAACGGACTTACCCGTATCCGTGCTTATACCCCATCGGGTACCAAATCCATCAATCATATTGTTTCACTTTAATAAGTAATCAGGTTATTAATCATGTTACTAAACAAGAGTGTGTTAGTTTACACACCTGGTAAATGAAAAGCCTTAACCCAACGAACCCGATCTAAAACCCTCGATCCTCTTGCTCCTAAAACAATCGGCCAACTAAGAGTTAATCACTTAAACCATTCGGCCAAAACCATTTAAACCAAAAGGGTTTATCGATTAACCTTTACCTTGCAAATGTTTGGTTTCCTACCAAACCCGAACCAACAATGGTTCCTCTTCCAACAATCGGCTACACCTTAAAAAGAGAACGGTTAATTCTTTGCACCCTTAGGCTTAATCGAAACCAAAAGATTGAACTAATAATAATAGTACCAATCACTTACCACTACTTACCAATCGGTCACTCGCAGTCAAGGCTTCAATTGACTGCTTCACCTGATCACCACCACAATCCAAGGCCCTAGCAGAAAAACGGTTCAACACAAAAGATTAACCCCCTTCAACACATGCCCAAAATCTGCTATTGACCAACCACAATCAATAGAGAACAAGAGAGGGGAAAATGGCCATTCGGCCACCCACTTACCTTGTTCAATGATTGAACAACCAACCAAGATCAACCCTTCACTGATATTCGGCCAAGAGAGAGCCACTAGGAGAGAAAAGAGATTCGGCCAAAACTTTTAAAAGAAAGAAAAGGGAAATCGGCTTTTAGGTGTTTAACACCCTTGAGTTCGGTTTTGAGTGAGAAAAGAGTGGAAGAAAATGTGAATAGGTAGAGTTTCGGCTAGAAGGTTTTGAGAAAGAAAAATGAGAGTTTAAGAAGACAAGATAATATGGTTTCGGCTTAATGGCAATGGAGAAAATGAGTGAAGAATTCGTTTTAGAGTCAAATGGTAAGTTTCGGTACTTATGAAAGATTTTAAGAAAAATGAGAGGAAGAGAATGGCTAACTCGGCTTAACACAAAATGAACAAAAGAGAAGAAATGGAGATGAGCATTCGGCCAAACACACAAGATCAAAAGAAACAAGACAACTTTCGGTAACCTTAGGGAGGTTTTGACTTTCGGTTTCAAAAGAAAAAAAACGAGAAATACTCACTTGAGAATTCGGCTACAATTGACAAAAAGAGAAGAACTTAGCTTACTAACCCTTGACCGAAAACAACCAAAATGCCAAAATGAAATTCGGCACACCCAAACCCCATACCAAACCGTCCACTCCCCCCACAACTCCTCTCCTAAAATTCGGCCACAATCCCCACAAGTGCTCATGGCCACTCATTCAAATTGCTTTGAACAAGTCTCCTTCCTATATTCACTCTCCACCCATCTTTTAAATATTTTGACTTGGTCCAAGTCCAACCACCTTGGCGTCAAAATGGAAACCAAAATGAGAGCATCCTGCAGCTTGAACTCAGGACCTCTCCCACCTGCAAGTGATGCCAATCCAAGCCCCAAGTGGTGCCTTGCTCTGCCACTTTGCTAGCTCAACTCTTGTGCTCAAAAACACCAAATAAAATACATATGACCCAGCTCCTTCAGCTCCTCCCACATAAAGCCCAAAAACTGAAATTTTCCCACCTACTCAGGCATACCCCTAGCCTACAACTAAGTCCCGAAACCACACAAACAACAACATAGCAAGCCATTAACATGCAAACAGTGCCACAACAAAAATAGCCCCTACCCCAGGATATTACAACTCGCATCCATGAAGAGAGTTCGATCAGTAAGGTACCATAGTGAATACAACGATTGTCTAACAAAGATGTTTGGTCAAGGCAGAGTATAACGAAAAGAGATTAACCGTATAGAAACTAGAGAAACCTCCTTACCTTAATAATCAACGCAAATTGATTCTATATTCGACCACTGCTGACAAGAGCTCCGGCTTCCTACAAAAGAACGAACTCGCTTCAAGGTGGAGAGGGTACTTATATTCGGCCTAAAAAGAAAGGAGTAGCAAGATGGCCGCTTCGATCGTTACAGGAGAGAAGAGAAATAATATGAAGAGAGAACCCGTTACCTTACAACAAGTAAAACCGATTGGAAAGGGACTTTCGACCACCAAAGGAATCCTACCACCCTACTTCTTGATGTTCGGCTAGTAACAGCAGATGAAAGGATGGATTTAGTTTGACACCAGAGAGGTTTCTGCTCAAGAATAGAACAACAAAGAGACAAAAAGAAAGGAGAAGGGAGTGGGCAAACTGAGGTTCGGCTAAGATGAACACACAAGAAAAAGTCGATTTAGAATGAGGTAACAAGGGGGTTCGGTTATGGTGATGAAAATAATTTATAGAAAATGAACAATAGAGATTCAGCTTAAGGGAAAAAGAAATGGAAGAGCAATGAAGAAAAAGCCAAGTTTCGGCTATGAAGATAACCAGAGGAAGAGATGAGAGGAGAAAAGATAGAAATGGACTTAGGTGACAATAAAAGAGAACAGTGTGAAAAGGAGGAGGAAAGCAACTGAAAATTTGGCAATGCTCAAGAGAACAAAAATGCACAAATTTGAAAGAAAAGAAAGAAAGAAAAAGCTAAAAGCACCTAATGGAGATTTCAACACTCTCCCTACATACTATGACCGAATATGCTAAGATGGACATACCTAAGAGCTAAAAGAAATTTCGGCACACCCCTATACTAGCTAAAAACTGAAATGCTCACTCTTAGCACCACTCCACTTTCGGCCAAACTCTTCCTCTCTCTCCACCTCCCACGATTTTCTCCTCCATTCACTCTCCATCCACCAATTCGAATTGGTTGACCAATTCAAACTCCCCAAGCTCCTCTCCTCCATCCATTTGAATTTGTTTGACTCATTCCACAACCACCATGGTAGAGTCCCAGCCGAATGCCACCTCTTCCCCTCATTGAGCACAAAAGTTAAACTCCATAGTGCAGTAGATGGGAATCGAACCTTTCTCCCCTTGCTTCCCCTGTGACGCCAACTCCACTAGGGCACTCTGCTTCATTTTTTTAACACAACACAAATTTTATACTAAGTCCTATCTCCACTAGCTCATCCTCACAAAGTGCCCTAAAACCAAAATTTCACCAGGGCCCTAGCTCGACCCCGAGCCTTCCCAAGACCCCCGATCATACCCAAATAACCAGCTTAGCAAGCCAAACACATGGAATAATGCAACAAAGCACGACCCTAATTATAGGATGTTACGTATAATGTAGATAAAACTCGAAATATATAATGAGCTGTAACACACGTTACCCGTATTCCACATCAAAATCGGATACGAGGCATTACTGAACTTAACTTGCTCAAACATTTGACATTGGGCCATAAAATTTTGTTTCAACTTGAAACTTCTCATTCACATTCACAACATCCCTATTATGGGTCTACGAGACCCTAAACATACACACAAGATGGTTTGGGGCTAAACCGGGATCTTACGAACACTTAGAAAATTTTAGCTCAAAATAGGGCCACGCGCCTGTGTGCAGGATGGGACACGCCCGTGTGGCATATCACATGCCCGTGTTCCACACCTGTGTGGATTTATTTTCCAATTCAAACCTACAGGGGTTTTCACATAGCCTGACACACGCCCGTGTCCATAGCCTGTGTCCCTCACACGGCCATGACACGCCTGTGTCTTCACTCGTGTGTGAAAACCTTGACATTCTGTTTATGACGTCATCATCTCAATAAGATCTCATGGCCAAGGCACACGCCTGTGTCCTTAGACCATGTGTCGAATTAAATTCCTAATTTCAGGTGCAAACTTCACATGGCCTGGGCACATGCCCGTATCTTAGGCCGTGTCTCCCACACGGTTGAGACACACAGCCGTGTCTCCGTCCGTGTATTTACTACTGAGCATACTGACTTGCCAACCTAGCATGCATGGGGACATACGGCCTACCAACATGCCCATAGGGCTGACCTTTGATAAACAGTAAAAGTAACATATTTTAGACCCACATTTAATATGCTTTTGGATGATTTATCCCTTGTTTTATATAAAAAGGTGCTTTTAATCCTTTCTTTTCATGTCTTATACCCAGGAAAGCACCCGAGGATAAAATGAACACAAAACGAGCCTAAAACGGAACAAATGGGCCTTAGTACGAAATCGACACAGCCTGGCCCAAAGCACACACGGCCGTGCCTCGACGAACACCTAGAGCACGGCCTCAACCTCGTCACACATGGCCGTGCCTCAAGAGAAATCCGAACACAGTCAGGTCTTGACTCACACAGGCGTGTGACATGGCCGTGCCTCTGACGCTGGAAAGAGCAATTTTAGTCGGAAAAGGATACTTAGGGAGAAAGAATCGCGTTCTAAGAGCCTATAAATAACCTCCAAGTATCACCTATTTAGGGGAGCGAAAGCGAGGCCAAGGAGCCAAGCCGAGAAGGTCAGTGTTAGGGAATAACACGAGGATAGCCAGTTGATCCATCCCAAGAAGCCGGAGTTATACTCAAGACAGCGAAATTCTCCTTCGATTCCTTCAGGGGGTTTTAGGGTTTTCCTATGTTTTGTTTTATCTTTTCTCTTGCGATGTTTTCTTTATTTATTATGAACTAAACCCCTCAGATAACTGAAGGGGATGAAACCTAGATGAATTTTATTATTTGATTTTTAAGTTATATGATAAATTACTTAGTTTGTTCTTAATTATGTTGCTTAATCCAAATCTAATGTGCTTAGGTGGAGGAGGAATAGACCCTGCCTAAGAGAAGATCTAACATAATTAAGCGGAGTTGATCGAACGCCTAGAGATAGGGTTACGAGATTTTACTGGATTAGGGTGAAACCTAATATGGGAGTTCATTGATCGATTTACTGTTGTCCTAAGGGGTTATTATAAGCGAACGAGAGTTCCACTAATTAACCTAGGGTTAGACGTTATTCGCTTTGAGAGAGGGTTTAATATAGGTTGGGGAGTCTCACGGATCAAGCTAAGTAAAAGAAATCATATAATTAAAAGGTTAGATAATAAGAGAAGTCTAGGTGGATTCTTCCTGAGGGTATCATCTAAATCAACTGAGTTTTTCCTCAAGGTTATTTTCTAATTCGTCTTTTTGTCTTTGTGTCCTTAGTTTAGCTGTCGTCGATTTAGTTAAAAAGTAATCTTCACTCTAACTTTAAGGCTAAATAATAAAAAGAAAGTGAGTATTAATACTTTTAGTTCCTTTGGGTTCGATAACCGGTCTTGCCTAAGCTATACTACTGTTCGATAGGTACACTTGCCTAAATATCATTGTCAGAGTTAGTCTCCAGGTTTGATCATTCTTTTATAAATATTTAAAGCTCTGATTTGCAGCGATCAAGTTTTTGGCGCCGTTGCCGGGAAACTAAAATATTAAGAAAACTCTATTTTTATTACTTTAGCCCTAATTTTTATTTTTCGCAATTTATTTTTTATTTTCGTTTTTATTTTTGTTTACTGAAATTTTCTCTCTTTCTTTTCAAACAGGTACCTCTAGTTTATGACTAGAAGGAACCCGAGGGGACCTTTGGTATTCGACAACGAAATCAAAGCGACCGCTCGTAGGAATCGTCGGGAAACTAGGCGAGCCCTAGATTAACGGAGAGAGAGGAAGAAGATAGATCCAATCCTACTGAAGGGATGGACGAAAACAACCCACCACCACGCGATATGGGTGACAATAATGCTCCACGCACAATGTTCGATTATGCGAAACCGCATTTAACGGGAGCAAAATCTAGTATTGTTAGGCCTGCTATATCTGCTAACAATTTTGAATTAAAGCCTAACACAATACAAATGATTCAACAGTTTGTTCAATTTGATGGTTTGCAGGACGAAGATCCAAACACGCATATAGCTAACATCTTAGAGTTCTGTGATACCTTCAAAATAAATGGCATTTCTGATGATGCCATACGTCTTTGGTTATTCCCTTTTTCATTAAGAAATAAAGCTAAACAATGGTTAAATTCGTTACAACGAAGGTCAATCACTACATGGGATCAGATGACCGAAAAGTTTTTGATGAAATATTTCCCATCGGCCAAAACGGCCAAATTACGGAATGATATCTCTTCTTTTGTGCAGAAGGATATAGAGACGCTCTACGACGCATGGGAGAGATTCAAAGATCTCTTGAAAAGGTGCCCACACCGTGGTCTACCCTTATGGCTACAAGTTCAAACCTTTTACAACGGTGTAAACCCCTCAACGAGACAACTGATATATTCAGCCGTCGGTGGAACACTAAACAACAAAACTCCAGAAGCAGCCTACGAGTTCATTGAGGAGATGTCATTAAACAATTATCAGTGGCAAGCCTCAAGAACCAAACCGACAAAATCGGCAGGAGTTTTCAACATCAATGCCATGACCATATTATCAACACAGCTAGAGATGATGAATAAAAAGCTTGATAATTTGTGTTCATCACAGGGGCATCCAGTCATGCAGTGCGACGCAAGTAGAACTGTGGCGAATCTTGAGTACCCACCCTACCAACCGGGAGCAGAAGATAAACAGATGAACTATATAGGTATTAATTTTCGATCTAATAATAATCCCTATAGTAATACTTACAATCCAGGTTAGAGGAACCATCCAATTTTTCGTGGGGAGGACAAGGAAATCAAAGGCAGCAACCTCCTCAAAACTTCCGAAATCAGCCCTATCCACAAGAAAAGAAACCAACCCTCGAGGAACATCTCCAAGAAACTGATAGAGCAGTCATAAGCAACGAGAGATGACTCGATGAAATTGCTAAATCAGTCAAGGAAGTGACTAATGTAGTAGAACAACTCGCAAAACTAATGTCAGAACGACCGCAAGGACGTCTACCAAGTAACACTGAAGTTAATCCTAAGGAGCAAATTCAAGCCATCACAGCTCAGGACAATAAAGGGTTAGATGAACCCAATACAATACCAAAAAATAAGGTGGATAGAGGTAAAACAGAGGTAACACAAGAAAAGCCAAAACTGGTAATCAAAGAGTACCAACCTCGCATACCTTATCCCGAAGCCATAAAAAGAGACGATTCAGAGGAACAGTTCGGTAAGTTTCTTAAACTTTTAAAGAAATTACATATTAACTTTCCTCTTCTTGAAGCTCTTTTTCAGATGCCAGATTCGAGAAAATTTTTAAGACAGCTCTTGACCAACAAACACAAAATAGATGAAGAGCACCACATGGAACTAAACGCAACATGCTCGGCGATGCTACAAAACAGACTACCAGAGAAACTAAAAGATCCAGGGAGTTTTACAATTCCATGTTTAATTGGTAGTTTACATATTGATAATGCGTCAGCTGATTTAGGAGCAAGCATCAATGTCGTGCCTTACTCACTGTTTAAACGACTAGGTCTAGGGAAGCCCAAACAAACTAGGATGAGTATTCAATTAGCTGATAAAACTGTTAGAATTCCTAGGGGCATTATCGAAGATGTTCTTGTAAAAATCGATAAATTCATTTTTCCAGTAGACTTTGTTGTCTTCGACATGAATGAGGATAATTCAATCCCTTTAATTTTAGGAAGGCCTTTTCTAGCAACTGCCAGAACTAAAATTGATGTTGCTACAGGTGAGCTCATACTTCGTGTAGGAAATGAATCAATTAATCTTCAAGCTCTCGACTCGGCCAGGACAACAGTCGATGAAGGTAAGAAACCCATTTCAGTTAATAACCATATTATTCAATCTTCATCACTGGAAACAGCACAAAGCCCAAACCCTGAGCCGGCTCACATAGACAATTTAGACAATCAGAAGACAGAAATCAAAAGAGAGCAAGATTCACACGAAGAAAAACACGAGGAACCACAAGAAGAGCTCATGGGGACATCAAATCACTTCAAAATAGGAAACCAAGTACTATTAGACAAAACCGATCCCCAAATTACTATCACAGACCTGAAAGCAAAGGGAGAGATCCTCCTCAAGGTACATGATATCTTCCCAAACGGCATAGTCGAGGTAAGCAATCCAAAATTCGACACTTCCAAAGAAAACGCTTCTCGACTTCAACATTGTCAAGAAAACGGAATTGTAAGCATGAGGGAAGATATTCAAACCTTTAAACCTCCCTAAAATTTTCAAACACGAGGAAGTCTAGCTAAAAACTATAAACGAGCGCTTCTCGGGAGGCAACCCGAGCACTAACCTTATTTTTTCCTTTGTTTTTATTTATCTTTTCCTTTTTCTTCTCTTTTTCCTTTTTAAACTAACCAAAAATGTAGGTTTTCCAGGCTACACGGCCTTACACACGGCCGTGTCTGTGGCCGTGTAGACCACCTAAACCACCACACTGATAGGGCACAGATCGTGCAGTCAGCCCAACCACCCTCCCTAATGCCACAGATCCAACGAACCCTCCCCACGGGCACCGACAGAAAGGGCACGCCTGTGCCCACAACCGTGTGAAATTACTAAAGCTACTGACTTGCACACCATGGCTAGAACGCGCCCGTGCCCACAATCGTGTGAAATAACTAAAGCTACTGACTTGCACACCACGGCCAGAACACGCCCGTGCTACATAACCGTGTGAAATTACTGAGGTTACTGACTTATAAAACACAGGGGAGACACACCCGTGTATAATGACCGTGCCAAAAGAAAGAATTCACAAGCACGGGCATGGGAGTACCAAGCACGGCCAAAAGGGTGACAACACCCCCTATAACACGACCGTGTGAGGTGGCCGTGTAATTCGACACACCCTGTGACCACGGCCGTGGGGGAGCACAAAATCTGAAATTCTATTTAAACCCCTCACCTCTTCTCCTTTCCTCCATCTAATTTTTCCTCTCCTTTTCACTCTTTTCAGTCTCAGATCATTCAAGACACTAGAACATTGAGCAAATCAACACCATACCAAAGAAGCGGAAGAAGCTACGCATAGACTCCTTAACAAAGAACGATCAACATGAGTTCATGCCGGCAGCTTCGTCTCAACACCAAGCCAAGGATCTTTGAGACCAATTAGTTTTTATTTTCGCTTTCTCTCTTGCTTCAATTTCCTGCTCTTCTCATTTATTTTCCCCATCTAAGCTTCTCCACTGCTATTTTCGTTTAATTTTCTTTTAGTTTCTTAATGTCAAGTTCACCAGGCTGCTAGGGAATCACGCCGACCACCACGACAACCTCACCACTCTCACCACCGCCACCACATCCCCAATCTTAGCATTGATTCCCACCTTGTGAACCATCCCTTAATAAGGACTTCATAGTCAATTAGTATTTTCGTTTCATTTCAGTTTTCTTCTTAGTCTCCTTCACTTTAGCTTGCTTTTCTTTAATTTCATCTTTAGTTTATTTATATTATGTTTCAAAAACCCTTGGCTAATCCTTTATGAGTTCCCCAATTTCTTCATCTAGCACAGAGCTCGGGAACCAGCACCACCACCATACCGACGCCTTCGTCGTATCCTCCACGACCCCTACTCTCCTCTAAGGAAACAACCCACACCTCAGGGAGTATTCTATCCCCTCCCTTTTGATTTTAAATGCATTATCTATATTTGTACATTGAGGATAATGTACATCTTAAGTTTGGGGGGGTAAAAATACCTAACTTTCTGCATTATTCTCAAATCCCTGAGGTTAAAAATGGAATAAAATTGCCAAACTTTTTTCATTATTCTCAAATCCCTGATTTAGTCTTGTTTTTATGCAAAGTTGTCATATTACTAATTAGGATGAAATTTCTTATAATTTGTGATGATTATTGACATGTTTTAGAATAAGTCATAGTTAATTGTACATTGATGTTTAATTTAAAGAATACTAGAGAATCAAGCATGATAAGTCTATTTTTCAGGAATTAAAATTTGTGCTAGGTTGTTGACCTAAATTTAAATACTACCCTGAAATTTAAAATTCATAAGGATGATATCAAAACACCCATAATTTTTGTGAGTATTTGAACCTTATAGAGCATACATTCTTTTTCATGCTCGTTTTTTGATTATGAGTGTGTCAACTATGAACTGTTATTCTAGAACTTGCCTTGATTATACATGTCGAGACCACAGTTATGATTTGACATAGCGAGATGATAAAGGCACTAAGGTTTTAACCCACTTACTCCACTAAAAAGCCTACCCTCATAATTAACCCCTAGTGAACCCCGTTGAGCCTAACAACCCTTTTTATTGACTCACCCACTAATTTTAACCAAAAACCCTTTGTATTTGTTATCACCAATTCTTTTAACTACCTTTTTGTCGAGATTTGATGTTAAACAAGTTCCCTAACTATGTTTTATATTTCAGTTGTAAAAATTCTTTATTACTATTATGTTAGTTTGTTTTAAAAAAAAAGTATATTCATTATTAGTGCGATAATTAAGTGAGCTTGTATGTTCAAATTCAATTTCTCAAGGAAAAAGCTCGTTCTATTAGTGTTTAAAGATTAAGTTCATTTTTTCTAGTTAGGTAATTTATCAAGTCAATCTCGATTCTAACCTTCTAATTCAGCCTTTATCCACACCTTTAACCCTAGCCCCGTTACAACCTTGTTAAAGACCTTTTGATCTGTTTGTCATCTTATATTACAGTGGTGGAGATTTTATTTTTAGGCAAGCCTATGGGATTAACTTTTCAGGTTCGACTTATGAGTGACCCTTTTTCTGAACCTTAAACACTTTAGAGTGATTTGAGTGAATCCTAAGTGAGGATATCAATCCTTGTCGATTTTGAATTAAAGAGGTAGTCATTTAAAAGAAGGAAGACACCTATGTTTTCGAGGTACAAAATAATGACTTATTTCGTTTGAATCTTTAGGACGCCTTGAATCAAACTATCCATGTATGAATTCTCTATGAATTAGGATAAGACATTATTGATAATAATTATAGATCATGGAAAGTTCATTTTAATTGTAAGTTGAGAATTTTGCTTGAGGACAAGCAAAAGCTTAACTGCGGGGATATTTGATAAACCGTAAAAGTAACATATTTTAGACCCACATTTAATATGCTTTTGGATGATTTATCCCTTGTTTTATATAAAAAGGTGCTTTTAATCCTTTCTTTTCATGTCTAATACCCAGGAAAGCACTCGAGGATGAAAAGAATACAAAACGGGCTTAAAACAGAACAAATGGGCCTTAGTATGAAATTGACACGGCCTGGCCCAAAGCACACACGGCCATGCCTCGATGAACACCTAGAGCACGGCCTCAACCCCGTCACACACGACCGTGCCTCAAGAGAAATCCGAACACGGTCAGGTCTCGACTCACACGGGCGTGTGACATGGCCGTGCCTTTGACGCTAGAAAGAGCAATTATAGTTATATGATAAATTACTTAGTTTGTTCTTAATTATGTTGCTTAATCCAAATCTAATGTGCTTAGGTGGAGGAGGAATAGACCCTGCCTAAGAGAAGATCTAACATAATTAAGCAGAGTTGATCGAACGCCTAGAGATGGGGTTACGAGATTTTGCCGGATTAGGGTGAAACCTAATATGGGAGTCTATTGATCGATTTACCGCTGTCCTAGGGGGTTATTATAAGCGAACGAGAGTTCCACTAATTAACCTAGGGTTAGACGTTATTCGCTTCGAGAGAGGGTTTAATATAGGTTAAGGAGTCTCACGGATCAAGCTAAGTAAAAGAAATCATATAATTAAAAGGTTAGATAATAAGAGAATTCTAGGTGGATTCTTCCCGAGGGTATCATCTAAATCAACTGAGTTTGTCCTCAAGGTTATTTTCTAATTCGTCTTTTTGTCTTTGTGACCTTAGTTTAGCTATCGTCGATTTAGTTAAAAAGTAATCTTCACTCTAACTTTAAGGCTAAATAATAAAAAGAAAGTGAGTATTAATACTTTTAGTTCTTTTGGGTTCGATAACCGATCTTGCCTAAGCTATACTACTGTTCGATAGGTACACTTGCCTAAATATCATTGTCAGAGTTAGTCTCCAGGTTTGATCATTCTTTTATAAATATTTAAAGCTCTAATTTGCAGCGATCAACCGTGTGGACAATTTCAATGCTATTTTCCAAGCCATCTTGCCACCCTCACTTGTACACGTTCATACAACAACACATCTCATATTCTCATTTGTGATACTTAATCATCACATTCGCCTATGATAACCATACTAACATCACATTCATGAGAAAGTACTATCACATGCATAAATATATAATCAACACAAGACATCATTCATGGCTATATTCAAATTGAACCATAAACCATTTTAGGCCAACACATTTGGCTACATTAACAATGACTTAATTAATCAAAAGATAAGATCCCTATACATGCCATATCTCAAGAAAGCTTGAAAATTTATACCCAAAATGACTGCTTGGTAGTGTGAATACATTTCCGGCAATCTTCAACCCGAACTAGCTAAATTAACCTAAAGAGATAGGAAAGGAGAGGAGTAAGCAATAATGCTGAGTAAGTTCATATGCAAATAATAAACAACTATAGACACTCATTTATTTTACACAACCACAAGGGTATTATAATGTGACTTGCATTTAAATTCATGATTACCACGTAATCATTCATAATGCTTATTCTTTTGTCTTATAGATACCATTTACGTGTCTTGGCATTAGCCTTAACATCATAGTCTCTTCATTATAACCTATCACATTCTTTAGTAACTTATTTCCCTCATCTTAATCACACATTCATGATTTATGAGAAATCATAATTTCCACACTTGGTTTAACAACTTTTCATTTGCCAATGCTCATATTTTACTATATTCTTGTAATCATACTTACTCATCTCAACTCTTACCACATCCCAACCACATATCATATACATTGCTCACATTTTCTTGTACTTACGCCCTGCACTTATCACCACAAAGCCACACCTAACTTCACTTAGTCAAGTTTCTCGATAAACCCTTCGGAATGATACAAGATATCCGGTGGTTTCGCACACAACCCACCATTAAACAATAATAGAATGGCATCACACACAGCCCACCAACAATGATAATTACGATGGTATCACACACAACCCACCAAAATGATAAAATATACGATGGTATCGCACTCAGCCCATCATTAATAAACAAGAGGGTGGTATCGCACACAGCCCACCAAAACTTACATATTTACAGACATTTGACTGTATCCACATTTCTATTCCGAGGTTCATTCTAGAATTACTCATTTTCTATCATTTTCAATCAATCTCACCAAAGTATTTACATCCATACAATGCATCAATAGGTAACAACATATGTATTAAAGATGTTTCGTTTACACATAAACTTACCATGAATTCATCATATACCGAATTCACTTCACTTGAGTTCTAGGTACATACCTGTACCACTCATGACATAGTCACACACTTTCTCGTTTTCAACGTACCTATTGAATCACTCGAAATGCTAAAAGATACTCATAAGTCCCATATATATGGTATTCCATCAACACTATATTCCCGATATGGTCTTTCAGGCAATATCATATTTGACGCCATGTCCCTAACATGGTCTTATACAAAATCTCATACTGAGGCCATATCTTAGATATGGTCTTACACGGAATCTTAACAACCTTAGTGTAACAGCCCAAAATAGTGCCTAGTTGGACCAGTGGTTTCGAGACCCCAAACCCGAAGTAAAAAAAATTTAATTTATGATTGTTTTAGAGTCTATGATATGTTTGGGTGATGGTGTGCAAATTTTGTTAAGTAATTTTTATCGATAAACTGCTCAATTTTATTATTGGGATTAAATTGCATTAATTACAAAATATGAGTTCTAGAACATAAGTACTTGATTTAAATGGGGTTTAAACTAGAGGTCTTTAAATGGAAAATAGACCATCATATTTTGTTATGGACAAAACTAGTCATGGAAGGGTAAAAATTGAAGGTTTAGTAAAAAGGGCATTTTTGTCATTGGGTGTTTTAAGGCATAAAAGACAAAATTGAAACAAAAAATCAGCTCATTCTTTTCTCCATGCTGCCGAAATTTTCAAGAAGCCATGGCTAGGGTTTCAAGCTTTTCCAAAGCTCAGTTGTAAGTGCATTTGAGCCCCGTTTTTAATGTTCTTTGTATTTTTGAGATCCTAGAAGCTTAACCTTTCTATTTTTACCATTTATTTGCATGAAAAATGAAGTTTAAAAATTGACCCATGCTAGATATTTGTGCATTTTGATGTTTAATGGTAGAATAAGAGTGCACCAGGTTAGGAGAATGATATTTGCTAAGTGATTTTCGTTGAAAATGGTTAAAACGGGTTAATTAGTAAAAGTTGTAAATGCTATTGAAAGTGTGAAATAATAAGAATTTGAGGTTGCTTTGGAAGAGGAAAAGGTTTGTCTGACTCTGAATTTTATAGAAATTGAATAAAAATCATATTACGAGCCTAGGGGCAAAATCGTAATTGTGAGAAAATTTTGGGGAAAAATTGTAAATTTGTCGTAGTATGATTTTTGTATTAAAATGAGTAATGTGAGTGATAATTAAGTGAAATGTGACATTTTAGATCAAAGAAATTAGATTTGGACCAAGTACAGGAAATGTCAATCAAAATGACCGATTCGCGTCGAGGTAAGTTCATATGGTTAGTCTATAGTGAATGATTATTAAATTTGAATTGAGATGATGTATTATTTTATATATGTTTGTTATCTAAACATGACTTTATGCAAGTACGAGATTGGATTGAAGGATCAATCGTGAGAAATGTAGGGTCAAGTACATTCGTACTACGACTCGTGATGAATTGACGAAAAAGACCATGGTTGGACCATGGCAGTGGGTGTGCCAGTGTAAGACCATGTTTGGGTCATGGAATTGGCCTCATGTTGTGTTAGTGTAATACCATGTCAAGGACATGGCATCGGCATGGACAGAGGAGAGTCAGTGTAAGACCATGTCTGGGACATGGCATCGGCTCGAGATGAGTGCCAATGTAAGACCATGTTTGGGACATGGCATCGACACCGATATGTGATCCCATGTAAGACCATATCTGGTATATGACATTCGCATCCTACCAGGTGTACAAGATATCCTGAACATCCCTAATATTACAAGTAGTTCAATGGGAAATTTAAGAAGTATGCTCAAGATAAGTAACAGTAGGATATGTGAGTATTATGACTAAGCACAGGTATGTATACGAGACTCATAAATAATGTGCTCAGATTATTATGCATTATTGATAAGGATGAAAATGAGTAAGATGTGTGATAACGGTCCGTCTCGGGTTAGGAGGCGAATGTTAATGTTGCCCGATCGTAAATTAGACAGTTTCTCATTCAACTAACAAAAGGAATAATTTTATTGGAAATGATATCTTTGAAATGAAAAGATAGGTGATGGATTGAAATGGATACGTATTTGAAACAAGAAAGAACCTTTAATAAAAATTAAAGACCCGAATCTTATAAGTTTCAAATTGATGGAATGAGTTTCGAAATAAAACCGAGACCCACTATCTAGCGAGATAGGAACCAACGGTATGATATTTCGAAATAAAATCGAGACCCACTATCTAGCGAGATAGGAACCAACGGTATAGGTAGATGAACGCCACACCCGAAAGGATGATAAGTTCAAAATAAGGAAAGAACGACGCCACTAGAAAACTAGATAAGTCAATTCAAACCTCGAGAATTAGGAGAGTGTCTACTCACCAAAAGAAATTCTTCTTTTCATTCAAATTCAAGTTCTTGTTTTTACAAAATGAAATGTGTAAAGTATTTATAGGCCTTTCTAATGAATAGCCGAATAGGGAAGGAATTGAAGCTTTTCTAGATGTTCTCAATTTGTTGACTTCAATCTTCATTTGTGCGCTCGATTATTCAACTTGGTTGGGGCATTTGTGAGCATTCGGCCAAGAAAATTATGATGGTTTGGCCACTTGAAATTAAAATAAAGCTTTTGAATGCTATGGCCGTTTAACCTAATCTCCACCAAGGATTGCTGCCGTATGTCACTTGAAATTGCCATATGTTTGGCTAAATTAAAAGCTTAAGCCGTCCACTTTCTCCTTGTTTTTTTTTATGCGCACATGGAATAATGGTCTCCAATTCATATGCCAATTTTATTTGTTTATAGCTCCAAATACCTACTCAATTCATGGCCGCATGTTTTGCTATCCTTCTTATGTTTCATAGTGCCGTCCTATACCTTGCTTTAATTAATCATTCTTCAATTGTTTATTCACTAAATGACAAAGCTCTTATTTCATGTTTTGTTTTGCTCCCTGCACCTCCAAATTCACCCATTATTTCCTAAGTGTGCCGTCCAACATTCCACAAACTTTAAAAATTCTTCCAAGCTTCCTCCTTTATCTTCAATTGTTTAATTTCTCCACATGCTGCAATTGATTGTTCCACTAAACACCATGCTTGATCTTCAATTAATTATTCATGATAAAAAACAAGGTTGCCGTCCCACTCATTCACCCAAGCTTTCATCCATTAATCTCCATAAAATCCAAACTTCCCTTTTGTTTGCCTTATTCCTTCATGCCGTCACTTTGCCCATTTAGTTTCTAGCAATTTTATTCAAGTCACAAAAGTCCAAGTCATCCTTCCCTGTGCCGCATGCTTCTTCCAAGTCCCATGGTCGATGTACCTACAAGAAAATATGAGAACCAATTTATTTCAAGTGTATGTTTAGCCGAAACAAATACTAATAAAATTTAGACACTTTAATTAACACATAAACTAAGCTAAACAAATTTAATAAAATCTTAAACAAGACATATTAAATTTGGTTATGACTAACACAAACACATTAAAATTTTAAAACTAGATCAACTTAAAATTTAATTAAAAATCATGCAAACAAATTAATTAAAACTTGGACAAATTAATTTAGACACCAATTTAAATTATTAGGCTGCATTAATTTGAGGTAAGAAAAAGTATTCTAGACACTAAATAAAATATTTAGACAAATTAAATTGTTGTAGAAAATTAATTAAATAAATGAAATTGTTCAATTTATTTAATTAAATTCAGCAATTTAATTTCCCTGCAATTTAAGACTCAATTTTTATTTAAAGCATGAAAATTAAAAATTTGGAGTCGAGCTTCGTCGACTTGAAAATTCGATGGGTGCCCAGGGCTTGCCCGTATCATCCCCTCCCTCTTCAAGACGATTCGTCCTCGAATCGACCTGTTGGTTGTTCGAACAAAACTCCTTGTTTGTCTTCCCTCGATCAAACGGGACGGATGATAAACGCGATACCTGAAAAGAAAATTCAAGGATTAGCAAGCAATGTTTTAAACATACTTGCAACCCGTATGAAATCAACACCAAAAAAATAAATCGCAGGCGGTCAGGCATAAGCACTTTATCATACAAAAGGATCAATGCCTTGTCAAAATTTTGGAACAAAAGTGGATAAGCTTCAAAGCATGCATACGATCTAATTAGATTCCACAAGACAAAATAATCATGCGAATAACTCATCAATTGATAGATATAATCGTCAAAAGCAAGTAATGAAGAAAAGGCATATGGCACTTGAAATTGAACATTTAAACCTTGCTTCATATTCGCACATGAATAAAAATTATCAAACACAAAATTCTTTTTGTCTTCTTGTAAAATAAATAGATCATAAAGAAACAAAATAGGGCGTTCAAATAATTCATGATCTAAATGTTTTACAAAATGGCATTCATCATTATGAGCTTTTTCAACATCCAAAATGAACAAAAATGCTTCAACAAATGCTTCATGACACTTATCGAAAATAATTATCTTTTTGACAAGAACCAAAACAGATATTTCATTATCAGACAAGATAGAACGATGAAGAACATCACGTTTTAAAGATTTTACAAGAATTGATTCAGCAACGTGATTCTTGTCAACATTCAAAGAAAACAAAATGGGTTCATAGGTTTCAAGTGTCTTACCTTTGGGTGTTGAAAGAAGGAATTCGACCTTACCTCTACGTGCGGTATGACAAAAGTCATTCTCACCTTGCTTGTCTTCACAAGCTGAAACTCGAAGTTCGAATTTATCTTGCTTGATCAAGACGAACTTTCTCTCCCCGGGCATGTAATGTAGCCGATGTTTTATGCGCGAATCAACATTTTTCAAACAAAATGGGAAATCCATGTACACGAATTGCATATATAAATATAAAATTTGCTTAAGAAACGAATAAAAATTGAAAACAAGGTTGACAAAATTTGTTATCTTATTCAAAAACCAAGTATCAACACAATAGGAATTTTTCACACATATTTGGTGATACTTGCTTTTTCCACAAAACAAATCGAAACATATGTCCAATTTATGGTACTTAGGTTCCGAAAAATCAATTACGTTAGACCAATAAGAATTATGTACGTTCAAGATGAAACGATCAAAACTTTTAACATATTTTATTTTAAAATGTATTTACAAAAGCTCAATGATTTCATGTTAGACAATGAATTAATCTCGTAATATCTACAATCAAACAAATTGGGGTTAGAAGAAAAATCATATTTATACAAAGAATTTGATGCTTCAAAACACTTACCTTCCTTACCTTTCGACTCGGGAGGTTCAACTTCATCTTCAACTTTACCTCTTTCAATCAAAGAAGTACGTCGTTCTTTCGGGAGGAGTTGAAGTGGTAGGCTCTTGTGCGATACGTCAGGAACCTGAAATGAAGAAGCAAAAGAAGAACATACTCCAAATGAGTTAGTTAAATCAACACTCTCTTCTACTTGCTCATTTCGTTTTCTCGTTTCTTTTTCACGCACTTTGTTACTTTCTCTCTCTTTTTCTCGCTCTTTTTTAGCGATCTTCTCAATGGCCTTTTCAAGCCTTCTCACAATTTGATCATTGTCTCTCTTTCTTGCCTCTTTTCTTTTTATTTCATTTTCTTTTTCTTTTTCTTTGCTATCATTACATGAAGTTATAAAAGAATCACAATAATAAGAATTTCTAAAAGAAAAATTATTTACGGATGAATCACGATAATTTCTTCGGGAAGAGCACTCCAAAGACGTTTTCTTGGAAGTTTCTGAATGAATATATTGATCAACTCGCGTGTTTTCTTGGAGGGAATAAGAATCATAATATGTACCACTTCTAGAATAATCTTTCTTGGGTGAATACCGTCTCGAACTTCTTGAGGAATAAGAGTTTCGATTACAGTCTCTTCTCGAATATTCTTCGAAAGTGTGTCCTCGGGATGATCTTGACTCCGTCCTTCAACTTGAAGAAAGTCGATCTTGTCGGTCTCGTTCCTCGATCCGATCCAAGTGCTTTTCGAACTTGTTTATGGCTTTTTGCATTTCGTTCAACAAGTATGGGTAATCATTGTATGAGAACTCTTCTTGAGACATATTTGTTGCTGAAAAGAACTATTATAACAAAGGGAAATAAACCGACAAAATTAAAATACCTTACCACAAAACTCACAAGTCACTCTCAAAGAAAAATCACTCACACTCGTGCCTTTTACCGTTTGAATTCACTCTTCTAGATTCTAGAAGGTTGTTTTCGACTTACTAGTAACTCGGAGGTCGTTTCAAGAGTTAAAAAGGTATGGTCTCGGAAATGGGTAGGCTTAGAAAGGATAGAAAGGTGCGAATCAAGCTAATTGAGCATGAAGCTGGGAAGCAGTTTAATGTAGAAAAGCCAAGAGATGACCAAGATATGTTGAAGGAGGTAACAATTGCGAGGAAGTCAACTATAGTTGATTCCCAACATCTTATAGAGCTAACTAATTATACAGACAAGGGCTCGTCTCAGTTAGTATACTTTGTACAACACTGGGAATATAAGCAAGCAAATGTCGTTCGTCTTCTTAGAGAAGAACTTGACAATCTAAACAGACCAAGGTAGGAAATTTTTTTTTTTAACTCGGAAAATTTTTTTTTTTTAACCTCGATATTTTTTTTTGAACCTTTTTTTTGTATCTCTTTTTTTTTTGAACTTCAAATACACTATAATGAAATACAAGAAACAAAAATTACAACTTGAACATTTTCTTTTTTTGAATTTTTTTTTGATCTTTTTTTTTTGAAACTTACTCGGAAATACTCAAGACGATCAAAACGTGCCTAATTTGATTGGCTCTGATACCAGATGATAACGGTCCGTCTCGGGTTAGGAGGTGAATCGTTAATGTTGCCCGATCGTAAATTAGACAGTTTCTTGTTCAACTAACAAAAGGAATAATTTTATTGGAAATGATATCTTTGAAATGAAAAGATAGGTGATGGATTGAAATGGATACGTATTTGAAACAAGAAAGAACCTTTAATAAAAATTAAAGACCCGAATCTTATAAGTTTCAAATTGATGGAATGAGTTTCGAAATAAAACCGAGACCCACTATCTAGCGAGATAGGAACCAACGGTATGATATTTCAAAATAAAATCGAGACCCACTATCTAGCGAGATAGGAACCAACGGTATAGGTAGATGAACGCCACACCCGAAAGGATGATAAGTTCAAAATAAGGAAAGAACGACGCCACTAGAAAACTAGATAAGTCAATTCAAACCTCGAGAATTAGGAGAGTGTCTACTCACCAAAAGAAATTCTTCTTTTCATTCAAATTCAAGTTCTTGTTTTTACAAAATGAAATGTGTAAAGTATTTGTAGGCCTTTCTAATGAATAGCCGAATAGGGAAGGAATTGAAGCTTTTCTAGATGTTCTCAATTTGTTGACTTCAATCTTCATTTGTGCGCTCGATTATTCAACTTGGTTGGGGCATTTGTGAGCATTCGGCCAAGAAAATTATGATGGTTTGGCCACTTGAAATTAAAATAAAGCTTTTGAATGCTATGGCCGTTTAACCTAATCTCCACCAAGGATTGCTGCCGTATGTCACTTGAAATTGCCATATGTTTGGCTAAATTAAAAGCTTAAGCCGTCCACTTTCTCCTTGTTTTTTTTTTATGCGCACATGGAATAATGGTCTCCAATTCATATGCCAATTTTATTTGTTTATAGCTCCAAATACCTACTCAATTCATGGCCGCATGTTTTGCTATCCTTCTTATGTTTAATAGTGCCGTCCTATACCTTGCTTTAATTAATCATTCTTCAATTGTTTATTCACTAAATGACAAAGCTCTTATTTCATGTTTTGTTTTGCTCCCTGCACCTCCAAATTCACCCATTATTTCCTAAGTGTGCCGTCCAACATTCCACAAACTTTAAAAATTCTTCCAAGCTTCCTCCTTTATCTTCAATTGTTTAATTTCTCCACATGCTGCAATTGATTATTCCACTAAACACCATGCTTGATCTTCAATTAATTATTCATGATAAAAAACAAGGTTGCCGTCCCACTCATTCACCCAAGCTTTCATCATTAATCTCCATAAAATCCAAACTTCCCTTTTGTTTGCCTTATTCCTTCATGCCGTCACTTTGCCCATTTAGTTTCTAGCAATTTTATTCAAGTCACAAAAGTCCAAGTCATCCTTCCCTGTGCCGCATGCTTCTTCCAAGTCCCATGGTCGATGTACCTACAAGAAAATATGAGAACCAATTTATTTCAAGTGTATGTTTAGCCGAAACAAATACTAATAAAATTTAGACACTTTAATTAACACATAAACTAAGCTAAACAAATTTAATAAAATCTTAAACAAGACATATTAAATTTGGTTATGACTAACACAAACACATTAAAATTTTAAAACTAGATCAACTTAAAATTTAATTAAAAATCATGCAAACAAATTAATTAAAACTTGGACAAATTAATTTAGACACCAATTTAAATTATTAGGCTGCATTAATTTGAGGTAAGAAAAAGTATTCTAGACACTAAATAAAATATTTAGACAAATTAAATTGTTGTAGAAAATTAATTAAATAAATGAAATTGTTCAATTTATTTAATTAAATTCAGCAATTTAATTTCCCTGCAATTTAAGACTCAATTTTTATTTAAAGCATGAAAATTAAAAATTTGGAGTCGAGCTTCGTCGATTTGAAAATTCGATGGGTGCCCAGGGCGTGCCCGTATCAATGTGTCTATGATCACTTGGTTGTTATGTGCCAAGTTATAATATGCTTTGGTGTAAGTGTGTATAAATGAAAGTGAACATAAAGAATCAATGAATGAGTGAAATTGACATTAAAATAGTTGTGAGCAACATCATTAGTATAACTTTGAAAAATCACCAAAAATGGTGGAAATTGAATTAAAGACTAGATGAGATATGAAATTAAAGCTTAATGAGTCTTTGTTTTATAAAAGAAACAGAGTAAGCAAAAGAAGTGTGAATTATGAGATATTTGAATTTTAGTGAAACAGGGTCAGAATGAGTTTTGGAATCCCCTGTTCCAACTTTGGAAAATTAGTAAAAATTGTAAAAAAATAATTATGAAGTATAATTCATATTCTTGAAATCCTTAATAAGTCTATTTTCAAGTGAAATAAATGAGAATATTATATGAATTTTATACAAGGAGAAACTTGATACGTAGTGAAGAAGTGTCAGAGCTGTTGGACAGTGAAACAGGGGTAAACTTAATGAATAAACTGTACTAATTGGTAGACCAAAAATTTTGAAATTTCTATAGTAAGAAGTTATGTGAGTCTAGTTTCATAGAAAATTAACAGTTCTTCATTCCGAGCTCTATAGCTTGAGAATTTAATAATTTAGTGACAGTGGCTCAAGTAGAAAGATTAATGTGAACATGAGTAATAAGGTGTAACCATGTGATATAATGATTATATCATCTTAAGAAATTATTGTGAGGATTTATCCACACAAGTTTATTAATTTCTTATTATTTGCATATGAACTTACTAAGCATTTATGCTTACTTCCCCTCTCTTTTCCCTTACGTTGTAGTATCGCCAAGTTAGCTCGGGGATCGGTGGACGTCAGAGATTCGCTTACACTTAGCTCGGGGATCGGTGGGCATAGGAGATTTGCTCACATTATCAATTGGAACACTTGGTGTATCTAGATACATTATTTTTTGGGTTATGGCATGTATAGTAGGCTTGGTCGTTTTGTCATATATGTCATATTGCTTATGGCTTAAAATGTTGGCCCTTATTTAATAAATGTTCATTTTGATTAAGGCTATTTGGAGATTGCCAATATTGATGGTTGTTATACACCTATGATGTGGTTATTCATGTAGGTGGTAATTGCATAATTGAGATGTTGTGGATGTGGTTTACAAATGATTTCATGAATGATGATGTGTACGGGAATGTGTATGCAAAATTGGATATTCAGATGTCCAATTATAGCATGATACATGTTGATGAAATGGATACAAGAGAGTTTGTGTTTTATCTAGGGAACTGGCTTGGAAAATAGCCAAATTTCAGGCCACACGGGCAGAGACACGGCCATGTGTCTTAGCCATGTGACATACACGGTCTAAGGGCAGGAGCGTGTGCCAAGGCCGTGTGACCCTATTTTGATGATGATGTCATAAATAGAGAGTTACACGGGTTAGGGACATGGGCGTGTCCCAGCCCACACGGGCGTGTGTCCCCTGTTTTGACAAAATCTTCTAAAGTTTTCCAAAAGTTTCCAAAGTTCTTAGTTTAGTCCCGAACCATCCTAAAGAATGTTTTGAGCTTTATAAGCCCATATAAGGAACAAAATGCATGTGTTAGAAAAGTTTTAAATTTGATGAAATTTTATGACCTGGTTTTACATGTTCAAGAAATTTGAAGTCCGGTAATGCCTCGTACCCTGTTCCGGCGTTGGATACGGGTAAGGGGTGTTACATTTAGTGGTATTATAGCATGGTTTAGTCGATTCTAGGACTAACCTAGCATGAGTAAGAGTCTAGCTATACATGTCATATTGAACTGTGATAGTGTGACGACTCCCGACCTTGATCAGAATTATTTTATTAGGCAGATGCGCTTTCTGACCGAGCTAAGTCTGATAGTACAGAAAGTGTGTTTTGATGAGCCAAACTTGGGAAGGTATGGAGGATAATTCATTATGTGTATGTGATAATGAAGAAAGTGTGATAATTGCAAATCAAAAGATAAGCATAAAATATTATAAAAGTTGAGAAGTTATAAAAAAGGAATTAAATGTGTGAACCGAGTAGAATGTTGGAAACGGGTACTTTCGTTTAAAGATCTGTGATGGATTGATGATAAAGACCATGGGTTGACCATGGCAGCATGTGAATATGTCATTATTGGTGGGCTGTGTGCGATACCACCGTATTTATTATTATTGGTGGGCTATGTACGATACCATCGTATTTATTATTATTGGTGGGCTATGTGCGATACCACCGTATTTATTATTATTGGTGGGCTGTGTGCGATATCACCGTATTTATTATTATTGGTGGGCTGTGTGCGATACTATCGTATTTATTATTACTGGTGGGCCGTGTGCGAAACCATCGTGTATTCGGTATTATTCCGAAGTGTTCATCGGGAAACTTTGACTTAATGAAATTTTGTGTGACTATGTAATGACAAGTGCAGGGTATAAGTGCATGTAAATGTGAACAATGTTTATGATATGTATTTGGAATGTGGTAAGACTTGAAATGAGTAAGTTTATATGTAAATGATACATCCTTTTTACTTATGTTTTTACATATTAATGTATCATGTGAAATGTGAGTGAATATTATTGATATTTATTAAAATTATGGAAAGTGAGGAAATTCTCGGATGAACCTTCAGAAGAGACAAAGGATACGGATGAATACCGTGAATATGTGTGTTAATTGGCCTAAAATAACTGGGGTGTTATGATGAAATTTTATGAAAATCATCCGGGTTTCGCAATGTTATAGTTAAGGAAAAAGTTAATATTGACTAATCGACTTGTTCGGAGTTCTTATCTTATGAGAATGCTAGTTGATTTTAGTGATAGATGAAAGCAGTGTTAATCTGTCTGGGCCGTGATCGGTATTACTCTATCTTTTCTAGTATTCTATTAAAATGAGTTGATAGAAAAGTGACAGTAAAGTTCATATGATGTTGAAATTCAGTTTCCACTGATTGTTATTCTGTGAAATGTGTATATGAAGACTATGTTGCTTCTGTTATTGTTTAGTGCTTATAAGTATTGTTTTCCTTCTGGAAATTTTCTGCGGATTGTCGAAGTCAGTATTATTTCTCTTATGAGCTATATTCTCGGACTTCTAGTATGGTATCGAATCTTGGCTTTCCTTATCTCGGATTTCTTATCGACTATATTTTGTGAATTGTGCAAGAGATATTCCTTTATTGGAAGTAATCATACTTTTGTGATTATGAAATCTAGTTTGATAGTGAACGTACAGTGTTACTATTGTCAGATGTGTAAAGACTGTGCTTTTGCATTGGTTAAAATATTGTTTATCGGTGTGACTGAAATGTTAGCCTTGAAATGGCGCTACGATTTTAATTGTCTGAGAGATGCAATTCCAATGTGGTTCAGTATTTTGAGGATTAACAGTAAAACGAATTTTATTAGATGTGATCTATCTTTAGATTTTGGGAAAGGAATCAACATTGATAAAAGAGTAAACAATGAAGGATTGAGCTGGAATCCGCACTATGGTTGTTATTTCTGAGTAATTTGATATATCTCAATGAGTTAAAACGAGATTGTTATGTATCATGGAAAATGTATAGTTGATTTAAGGATCATTGATTCATAATCGGAAAGAATTGCAATAGGATACATGTCTAAGTTATCATGGCAACCAGATGAAAATGGTTCCTTTAGAAGGGTACTGTGAAACAGCCAAGACCAATTCAATTATTAGTCTGGATAGTTTTTTGGTTTGAAGTGTATTTTGATATAAGAACATGAAAATGGTAGCTTATGCTTGCACTCAGTTAATACTGCATGAAAAGAATATTATGATGTGAATTAGAAATTAATTATTATTCAGAAATAATGACGCTTATTCCATGATTTTATGAAACTTAGAATTTTGTCAGTAAATGGTAAGTTAGAAGTGTTCGATAGGAACTAACTTCTAATTTAGAACTCCAGGTCGGAAACCGACCATTTATTTTTTGTTTCGAGACAAAGTTTGTGTACCAAGGAATCAATTATGGATTATCAGAAATTGCATACAGAACCGAAAGGTAAGAGTATTGAAACTTAGATAAGTGACAGATGCTTCTGAAAGTATCTTTGTGATAGAATTTTTTTATTTATTTTATTTTATTTGGTAAGTAAAGAAAAGTGATTTATGGTTCATCGAAGAGTATAAGACTATTGATAGAATGAGGCCAGTTACTTATCAGTGTGTATTTCGTCAGAACTTGAGAAAATTCAGTGATGTGGTTCTTATGTCCAGGATAAGAAAGTACAGTTCAGAATCTTAGTTTAAGAAGTGAGATGTTGAGGATGCCGAAGCTATATGAGAATTTGACAGTGCTTTGCGAAATCAATCCTAAGTTTATCTTTTGGTAAAACTTTTGGGGATGAAAATTGTAACACCCCAAACCAGGCCTAGAAGTTAGGCCCTAATCTGGCGTGTCATATTGAAGTGTTTCTCAAAAAATGTGTTTTCATTTGCATTCATTTATTTCCAAAATGTGGTTTATAAAAAAAATATTCCCTTTTCAAAATGTTATTAATCACTTAGAAAAATCTTTTTCAATTGCGGAAGCTTAATTAAAATAAATGATTTATGGAAACATGATATTTAAAAATTGGGTTGCGGAAACGTAGTGTTTGAAAGCAGTTATTGTTTTGGAAAAATCGTGTCCTACTTCTATCAGATATTAAACATACTTAAGTAAATATCCCAAATAAAAGTAAAAATAGAGAGGCCTTATTACAACCCAACTCAAAAATCGAACTGCTTAAGTAAGTGAACGAAATAGAAAAACATGTGTGGCTATGTGGTCGTCTCTGAGTCCCTTACAGCACCGATCCTCCTAATGCTGGGGATTACCTGCACAGTTAAAAGCGGGGTGAGTTTGTAAAAACTCAGTGTGTAATCCCCTTACTAGAGTAACAGTCAGTTCATAGAAACAGAAATTGAAACAGTCTGGGTCAAAGCCCTGTAACAGTAACAGTACAGTCTAGTTCAGAGCATACGTGGGCCAAAACCCACTACAATATCATTTGGGTCACAACCCATAACAGAATCAATTGGGCCCAGCCTAAACCAATAACAGAACAAGTGGGCCTAAGCTCAGTACAGTGACAGATCTCATAAACAGATATGCAACAGTATGAGGATGCATCCCACCCCGATCCAGCAACACACCACCCGTACCAACCCTACACTTACGTGGGGATAAAATCGACCCACCCAGCCAACACACCAATGTTAGCACCGGTTGCGGCCCTAACCAGAATCGCAGCAAAGCTGCTAGTATATATATGTGGCTCTAAGCCTTTAGCAGCGGTATTATAATTGGCATAAAGCCATCAATAACTGTATTATGTTTGGCACATAGCCATCAGCGACGGTAGTATAATCGGCACACAACCTTGGGTAAATATGATCGACACAGAGTCATTGATATATATGTTAGGCACATAGCCAGGGGTAAATACGATTGGCACAAAGCCATAATCAAGATGGCACAGAGCCATATTTAGGTTGGCATAGAGCCATAATCAAATTACGCGGCTTTAAGCCGTCCGTCGGTCCACAGTCGTCTCATGCGACCCGTGCGACCTTAACAAATCAGTATTGGATCCACAGTCGTCATGCGACCCATGCGACCCTATCAGAACTTCCTCTGTATCAATGTTCCAACCCCATGCAATATGTCGTGTATGTCATGCTCAATCATTACACGTTTATGCAAAATGGCCATGCTCAGTAACAATCATTTACCCACATATTAAAAGCATATCAGTCACACGACCACAGTTAAATCAGTTAAAACACAGTCATACATTCACAGTTAAATCAGTCATAGTCCTAATTAGTCAGTTACCCGTAAGGGCAAAATAGTCATTTTACCCTATAAGGGTATTTCAGTAATCCTACCTTTCAGGGGTATTTCGATAATTCATCATACAGGGGTATTTCAGTAATTCTTCTCTACAGGGATATTTCGGCAATTTTGCAAATCGGGGGTATTTTAGTAATTTTGCAAATTGAGGGTATTTCGGTAATTTTGCGAATCGGGGGTATTTTGGTAATTTTACAAATCGAGGGTATTTTAGTAATTTTACAAATCGGGGGTATTTTTGTAATTTTACAAATCGGGGGTTTTTGGTAATTTTACAAATCGGGGGTTTTCGGTAATTTTATAAATCGGGGGTATTTCGATAATTTTACAATCCAAGGGTATTTCGGTAATTTTACAATTCGAGGGTATTTTGGTAATGTTACAAATCGGGGTCTCAGCGACCCAATAGAAGGTCCACCGTCGCCTCGAGCGACTTAAGTAACCTAAACAGTCACAACGGTGTAAATGGGCCTAAGGCCCATTATTGGGCCTAAGTGGGCCCACACACTCGTGTGGCCCATTTAGTCTAGAAATAGCCTCGGCTATACGAATAGCACCGTTCAAACCAATAGAAACCATATAACATGCATTTTATCCATGTGGGGCCCACCAGTCCAGTGGGCCCACACGATCTATTGCCCAAAAATGACCTTAGCCATGTGGACTACATAGCTCGGTCTAACATTTACCACAATATGCGAAATTAATCTGTGTGAGGCCCACAGGCTCATTGGGCCCACAAGACCCATTTCGGCCCCAACGCGGCCCAAAACGACATAAGCCCATGAGAACGCTCATGGTGGCCTCAACCATCTTACGCCCATATTCGTGGGCTCGGTCCACCACACGTGCGATCGCACACTCGTGTGGCACCACTCGCCGGTATTTCGGCTTTCTGGCATTTTTTCGATCTACAATCAGAAGGAGTGTGGTTACACACCTTTTTCAGAATAGCGCAAAAACCCCCGAATGTCGAACCTATCATAATAGTAACTTCGGTTAAAAATTTAATACATGAATTGGTAGAGCCATTAATCGAAACCCATTCAAAAGATTACCTACCAACGCCTTGTTTGAACGAGCGTGGATTGAACCTACTTAGATCACCAACAAAAAAGGATTACAGATTCCTCAATGAAAATCTGCTTAAGCAACGAGTCTTATTAAACAAAACTATTTCTAGAATATGACTTAAAATCCCAATACCAACATCATAGGGCAATCGGCCAACGAATCAACTTACCCCAACTATACGATCGTTTGACAACAGGAAGTTCTGAACGCCTCTGCCCACTTGAGAAACCCGTTACTTGAACTCAACGTCAAAAAGGAGATTTCGACCGAATGCCAGAGGATAGTTGCTGAATCAATGACGAAAGTAAAGGTGAAAAGAATGCAGTATTCGGCTAGCTTCCAATAGAAAATGGGTGATAACAGATGCGGATTGAAATAGTCTAAAGAAGGGGAAAGAGAATTTGGGAAAAGAGAAGATGATGCATTCGTCCAAGAAAATCAACAAAAAGGAGAGAAGAAAAAAACAAAGGGAGGTTCAGTTATTGAAAGAAGAACCGACAGAATATTGGAGAAAAAGAAGAGAAAGATGTATTTGCCAACGCAGAGAAAAGGGTAGAGAGAAAGATAGAAAAATGATTCAGTAGAGAGACAGAGAAGTAAAATTCGTTATAAAAGGAAAGAAACCTTAATTGCACAAATCTCCCTACAAAAGAAAAATCGAGGTTGCACTAAAAGAATTCGGCAAACTGTACGGCTACACCATACAACACTAATGCCTTACTAGGAAAAATGCTTAATTCTACCTAAACCAAAATTGAACTCCCCAAAATCTAGAGACCAAATCAACACACACTTCCCTTCCCACTCAAATTCCAATTTTTCCTCCATAAATCACTCCTTTAATCTCTTCACAATCTACTCCATGATTCTCTCCACAACAACCTCATCCATCAGAATTTTAATGCAACACAAACTCCAGCTGTCCCAACTACAAAATAAATACCCCATTATGCTGTGCCAACACTTGAACCTCAAACCTCAAGGTTACTCCACATGCCACCTTGCCACTAGACCACCAGCTCTTTTGTGACTTAAAACATGCACAAATATTTATAAAGCCTATGTGCCAGTGTCCAGATTCTTTTAAGAGCAAAATTTAAAAATTCTGCAAGAGCCAAGACTTGAACCTAGGCTCCCTTACAACCTTAATGATGCCACAACCACTAGGCCACATGCTTCCTTGTGTCATGATTTCCCCAACAATATTTTTAAAGCCTACTCACTTACATCTAGGGTTTTATTCACTTAAAACCAAAATTTTTGCTAAAGTCCAGGTTTGAACCCAAGACTTCTCCAACACTTCTCAGGGCCCTTAACCACTGAAGCAGACATTTAATTGTGTCATTTCCTTGCACAATTAAATACTTATGTACAGCCTCCTTACTGATCCGTACACAAGGCCCAATACTTCTAGGCCCAAAAGTCGGGCGTTACAAAAATCCTTAAGGGGGAGAAATGTAACAGCCCAAAATAGGGCCTAGTCGGAACAGTGGTTTCGAGACCACAAACTTGAAGTAAAAAAATATTTAATTTATGATTGTTTTAGAGTCTATGATATGTTTGGGTGATGGTGTGTAAATTTTGTTAAGTAATTTTTATCGATAAAGTGCTCAATTTTATTATTGGGATTAAATTGCATTAATTGCAAAATATGAGTTCTAGAGCATAAGTACTTGATTTAAATGGGGGTTTAAACTAGAGATCTTTAAATGGCAAATAGACCATCATATTTTGTTATGGACAAAACTAGTCATGGAAGGGTAAAAATTGAAAGTTTAGTAAAAAGGGCATTTTTGTCATTTGGGTGTTTTAAGGCATAAAAGACAAAATTGAAACCCAAAAATCTGCTCATTCTCTTCTCCATGCTGCCAAAATTTTCAAGAAGCCATGGCTAGGGTTTCAAGCTTTTTCAAAGCTCAAGTGTAAGTGCATTTGAGCCCCGTTTTTAATGGTCTTCGTATTTTTGAGATCCTAGAAACTTAACCTTTCTATTTTTACGATTTATTTGCATGAAAAATGAAGTTCAAAAATTGACCCATGCTAGATATTTGTGCATTTTGATGTTTAGTGGTAGAATAAGGGTGCATGAGGTTAGGAGAATGGTTTTTACTAAGTGATTTTCGTTGAAAATGGATAAGAAGGGTTCATTAGTAAAAGTTGTAAATGCTCCTAAAAGTGTGAAATAATAAGAATTTGAGGTTGCTTTGGAAAAAGGTTCGGCTGACCTTGAATTGTATAGAAATTGAATAAAAATCATATTACGAGCCTAGGGGTAAAATTGTAATTATGAGAAAGTTTAGGGGAAAATTGTAAATTTTTTGTAGTATGATTTTTGTATTAAAATGAGTAATGTGAGTGATAATTAAGTGAAATGTGACATTTTAGATCAAAGAAATCAAGATTTGGACAAGTACGGGGAAATGTCAATCAAAATGACCGATTCGCGTCGGGGTAAGTTCATATGGTTAGTCTATAGTGAACGATTATTAAATTTGAATTGAGACGATGTATTATTTTATATATGTTTGTTATCTAATCATGACTTTATGCAAGTACGAGATTGGATTGAAGGATCAATCGTGAGAAATGCAGGGTCAAGTGCATTCGTACTATGACTCGTGATGAATTGACGGAAAAGACCATGGTTGGACCATGGCAGTGGGTGTGCCAGTATAAGACCATATCTGGGACATGTCATTGGCCTCAAGTTGTGTTAGTGGAAGACCATGTTAGGGACATGGCATCGACACGAACAGAGGAGAGTCAGTGTAAGACCATGTCTGGGACATGGCATCGGCTCGAGATGAGTGCCAATGTAAGACCATGTTTGGGACATGGCATTGGCACCGATATGTGATCCCATGTAAGACCACATCTGGGATATGGTATTCGCTTCCTACCAGGTGTACAAGATGTCTCGAACATCCCTAATAATACAAGTAGTTCAATGGGAAATTCGAGTATGCTCAAGATAAGTAATAGTAGGATATGTGAGTATTATGACCAAGCACAGGTGTGTATACGAGACTCATAAATAATGTGCTCGAATTATTATGCATTATTGATAAGGATGAAAATGAATAAGATGTGTCTATGATCACTTGGTTGTTATGTGCCAAGTTATAATACGCTTTGGTGTAAGTGTGTATAAATGAAAGTGAACACAAAGAATTAATGAATGAGTGAAATTGACATTAAAACAGTTTTGAGTAGTAGTATTAGTATAAATTTGAAATATCACCACAAATGGTGGAAATTGAGATAAAGGCTGGGTGAGATATGACATTAAAGCTTAATGAGACTATTTTGTTATAAAAGAAACAGAGTAAGCAAAAGAAGTGTAAATCATGAGATATTTGAATTTCAGTGAGCCAGGGTCAGAATGAGTTTCGAAATCCCCTGTTCCAGCTTTGGAAAATTACTAATAATTATGAAGTATAATTCATATTCGTGAAATCCTTTATAAGTCTATTTTCAAGTGAAATAAACAAGAACATCATATGAATTTTATACGAGGAGAAAATTGATTCGTAGTGAAGAAGTGTTAGAACTGTTGGACAACGAAACATGGATAAACTTACTGAATGAACTGTACTAATTGGCTAGACCAAAAATTCTGAAATTTCTATGGTAAGAATTCATGTGAGTCTAGTTTCAGGGAAAATTAATGGTTCTTCATTCCGAGCTCTGTAGCTCAAGAATTTAATAATTTAGTCACAGTGACTTAAGTAGATAGATTAATGTGAACATTAGTAATAAAGTGTAACCATGTGATATAATGATTATATCATCTTAAGAATTATTGTGAGGACTTATCCACACAAGTTTATTAATTTCTTATTATTTGCATATGAACTTACTAAGCATTTATGCTTACTTCCCCTCTCTTTTCCCTTGCCTTGTAGTATCGCCAAGTTAGCTCAGGGATCGGTGGACGTCGGAGATTCGCTCACACTATCAATTGGAACACTTGGTATATCTAGATACATTAATTTTTGGGTTATGGCATGTATAGTAGGCTTGGCCGTTTTGTCATATATGTCATATTTCTTATGGCCTAAAATGTTGGCCCTTATTTAATAAATGTTCATTTTGATTAAGGCTATTTGAAGATGGCCAATATTGATGGCTGTTATACGCCTATGATGTGGTTATTCATGTAGGTGGTAATTGCATAATTGAGATGTTGTGGATGTGCTTTACAAATGATTTCATGAATGAAGATGTGTATGGGAATGTGTATGCAAAATTGGATCTTCTGATGTCCAATTATAGCCTGATAATGAAATGGATACAAGAGAGTTTGTGTTTTATCTGGGGAACTGGCTTGGAAAATAGCCAACTTCCAGGCCACACGGGCAGAGACACGGCCATGTGTCTCAGCCATCTGGCATACACGGTCAAAGGGCCCGGGCGTGTGCCAAGGCCGTGTGACCCTATTTTGATGATGATGTCATAAGTAGAGAGTTACACGGGTTAGGGACACGGGCGTGTGTCCCCTGTTTTGACAAAATTTTCTAAATTTTTCCAAAAGTTTCCAAAGTTCTCGGTTTAGTCCCGAACCATCCTAAAGGATGTTTTGAGCTTTATAAGCCCATATAAGGAAAAAAATTCATGTGTTAGAAAAGTTTTAAATTTCACAAAATTTTATGACTCGATTTTACATGTTCAAGAAATTTTAAGTTCGATAATGCCTCGTACCCTATTCCGGGGTTGGATATAGGTAAGGGGTGTTACACTTAGTATCATGGCATTTGCATTCTATCCATTCTTAGAGTTCAATTAAAGATTTTCATTCCTTGACATCTCGTCAAACTCGTAAATAATATATTTCATAGAGACAATATACAATTCATACAATATCGAAATATCAAATATATTACACAATGTTGCATTATTTACACACGAACTTACCTCGATACCAAAAGGGTAAAAAGGGACCTAATCGTTAATTTCTCTCTTTTCCCCCGTTCTAGGTCCGAATCTCGTTTTCTTTGACCTATAACATTATTTAGCTTATTCATTAGTCACATTATTCATTGTGACTCAAAAATCTTACCATGGCAAAAATTACCCTTTTGCCCTTGGACTTTGGCAAAAATTATGATTTTGCCCCTAGGCTCGTAAATCGTTTCTAATCAAATTTCCTCCCTTAACAACCCTAGCTGAACATTAATTACTCTTATAGCCACTACCAATACTCATTATTACTCACATTTTACACCTATTTTATAACCTTTGCAAAATGGTCCTTTTAGGTGTTTTCATGGAAACACCTTTCACAAAAGTTGTTTACTTAACAACTAAGATTCATTTTCTTCCATAAAATTTTAGAAATTAACATGAACACTCACATGAAAAAACCTTGACTCTTAACCATTTTGCAAAATAGTCCTCTCATTAGCTAGATCATGACACAAGGGTCCTAAAAAGTACAAAAATCATCAAGAAAAATCACCAAAATGACTTACTTGTAAAGGTGAGGAGTTGATGAAAATTTTCAAGCTTCCATGTCTGTTTTTCTTGGGAAATCTTGTTGGAGAGAAGGATGAGAAAATATGATATCTTTTCTTTTCTTCATTTTATTTTTTTAGACAAATTACCACCAAAACCTCACCTAATTCATTGAAAATTTATTTCTTGTCCCTTGTGACCAGCTATTAACCTTAGAAAGGTCCAATTGCACATTAGGGACCTCCAATTAATATTCTACAGCTATTTGACACCTTTTGCTTGTAGAATAATGCTTTCGCACTTTATGCGATTTAGTCCTTTTTCGCAATTTAGCATGCAATCGCTAAAATTAATGCACCAAAATTTTATTACACTCATATAATCATGCTAAAACGCATTAAATAATATAAAAACTAATTTCTCCAGCCTCGGATTAGTGGAAAACACTGTTCTGACTGGCCCCAAAATCAGGATGTTACATGATCACTCGTGGAACTCGCGGACGGGGTATTCGAGGTTGTGGTAGAGGCCGTAGGGGGCTCGAGCTGAGTCTTCCTCTTTGGGCAGTATGTCAAACTTAGATAAGAGTGAGACACCAGTTTCGCCTGCTACTGAGACTGGGTCTCAAAGTCACTCGACTGGGGACGATGCACTATCCAAAGCCATGCTGAAGATCTTGGAGAGGGTCGTTGACCCCACTCTGGAGTTGGAGGCCGAGGGTCGGTAACTGAATGACTTCGGTCTAATGGTGTAGAGTTGTTTAGGGGTGTCACTGGAATTGCCCCTAATGTGCCTGAGTTTGATTGGAGGCTACCGAGAGAATCATGAATGATCTAGACTGCACTCCCGAGTAGAAACTGAAGGGTGCAGTCTCTTTGCTTCACGATAAGGCTTATCAGTGGTGGTTGAGGAGGGTACTCAGCCTAAGCGTCTGAACTAGGATTTCTTAAGACCACCTTTCAGAGTAAGTACGTGGGGGTGAGCTATGTGGATGCTCATAGGCGTGAGTTCATGAATCTCACATAAGGCGATAGATCAGTGGCTAAGTATGAGAACGAGTTTCTGAGGCTGAGTCGCTATGCTCGAGGCATGGTGGCATCTGAGTATGAGAGGTTTGTCCACTTTGAGGATAGTTTGAGGGATAGCTGAAGTTCGCGGTTCTGATTTAGATGGAAAAGATTACCGAGGATGCTAAGCGCGTGGAGTGCCAGAATAGGAATCGAGAGAGAGGAAAGGATAAGAGGGATTCGAAGCCCTCAAGTTCTGTTCAGAGGCCTAAGAAAAAGGCCAAACCTGATGGGTCGGTCAGAGTGGGAGCTCCTATTGCTCCTACTAGGATTCAGCCGTGTAGAGATTGTGGTAGGTACCATCCGAGCGAGTGTTGGAGGAGGATTGGGACTTGTTTGAGGTGTGAGTCATTAGAGCACTGTATTCGAGAGTGTCTATAGAGGGCTGATCAGATGCAAACTTCGGGACCAGGTTCTGCGCAGCCTCAGAGGGCAATTCAGCAGCAACCTAGGGGTCGTGGACAGGCTGGGGGTGGTAATGATATGGGTCGTGGGCAGAGAGCATCGGGCAGAGATGCTGGTCAGACTGAGGTGAGGCAGCTTGCATTGGTATATGTGGCACGACGCCGAGAGGATAGAGATACTCTTGATGTCATCACTGGTATGTTCCTTATATTTGATGTGCCTTATACTACTTTGATAGACATAGGTTCTACTCACTCCTATGTAGCTGGCATTGTATCTGAAAACCTGGGGATTTCTGTTGAGAGCACTTCTAGTGAGGTTATTGTATTGAGTCCGTTGGGGCAGTCTGCTCTGGTTAGGAAACTCTATTGGGATGTTTCGTTAGTGGTACAAGGGGTTGTTTTTTTGGAAAATATGATGGAGCTTCCATTTGGGGAGTTCAATTTCATTCTAGGTATGGACTGGTTGGTTAAGCACCGAGTTAGTTTGGACTGCGCAACTAAGAGGGTCGTTCTGAGGACCAAGGATGATATAGAGGTGGTTGTGATTGGTGAGCATCAAGATTATTTGTCCAATGTGATCTCCGCTCTTGTGGCTGAAAAACTAGTTCGAAAAGGGTGTGAGGCGTACTTGGCTTACGTTAATGTTTCTGATTCTGGGGACTTTTCTATCGAAGATATCAGAACAGTGAGTGATTTTTCGAATGTCTTTCCCGATACCGGGTTTACCTCGGAATCGAGCGGTTGAGTTTGGAATTGAGCTCCTTCCGGGTACAGCTCTGGTGTTTATCGCTACATACTGTATGGCACCGAAGGAGCTTACGGAGCTTAAGGCTCAATTGCAAGAACTTCTGGATTGTGGTTTCATCCGTCCTAGTGTGTCTCTGTGGGGAGCACCAGTTTTATTTGTTAAGAAGAAGGATGGGATCATGAGGATGTGCATAGATTATATGCAGTTGAATAAGTTGACTGTGAAGAATAAGTATCCACTTTCGAGGATCGATGACTTGTTTGATCAGTTCCGAGGGGTTTCAGTGTTCTCTAAGATAGATCTTCATTTTGGGTATCATCAGTTGAGGGTTGAGGAAGTTGATGTTCATAAGACTAAATTTAGGACTCGTTAGGGACATTACGGGTTCCTAGTTATGCCTTTTGCTTTGACGAATGCTCCGGCTGCATTCATGGATCTGATAAACCAAGTATTTTATCCGTATCTGGATCAGTTCGTCATGGTCTTCATCGACGATATTCTAGTGTACTCTGTAACACCTCTTACCTGTATTCGACGCCGGAGCAGGGTACGAGGCGTTACCGAACATAAACTCAAGCACTCATACAAAACTGAGACTTAAATTTCCATCCAAATTAAAACTTTTCATTCATGTGCACATCATCCCTTATATGGGCCCACGAGGTCCAAAACATACATTGAGTGTAACAGCCCGATTTTGGGCCTAGTCGGAACAGTGGTTTTGGGTCACAAAAATTCGACGAGAAAAATCTTATTTTTATTATACTTTTATGGTCTACGATTTCACGAAAAGATTTCGTGGAAATTTTGTTTGAAAATTTCGACATTTGGGCACTCAATTTAGTCAAAAGGACTAAATTGTAAATAGTGCAAAAGTTGAGTTCCACATGTTAGAAGTGTCCAATTTTTATGAAGTTTTAAATTGGAGGTCCTTAAATGGTAATTATACCATTGGTTAAATTTTTGGACAAAAATGGACATGAGATAAGTGAAATAGGATATTTTTAAGTTAGGGGTATTTTGGTCATTTAGTAATTAAAAGAATTAAAAAAGCCAAAATTAAAGCAATTTTGTGTCCATCTTCAAGCTATGGCTGAATGTGGCATGAAGAAACCATGTCTAGGGTTTTTTCAAGCTTCCAAGCTCGATTGTAAGTCCATTCTAGCCCCGTTTTTAATGATTTTTACGTTTTTGAAATCCTTGTAACACAATCTCTCTATTTCTACCATTTATTTGAGTTAGGGTTGATGTTTGAAAATTTAACCATATGAGAAATGCTTGTGTGTTGATGTTTAATGGTAGAATATGAATGCTCAGTGTGTAATAAACGACTTTTACTAAGTGATTTTCGGTGAAATTGTCAAAAAGGACTAGTTTGTAAAAAGTTGTAAAATGTGTGTAAGTGTGTGAATAAATGAAAATTTGGATTTTTATACTTATGAAAATGGTTAGTCTAGGCTTAAAATACAAGGAAATTGAATAAAAATCATTTTAGGACCCTAGGGGCAAAAGTGTAAATATGACAAATTTTAGGGGCAAAAATGTAATTTTGCCAAAATGTGAATTTAGGCTAATTTGAGTAGTAGGATGAATAAATGAGTAAAATGTGTTGTTATAGATCAAGGAAAACAAGATTCAGACTTAAAATGGGGGAAAAACAAAGAATATGACAAATAAGTCCTTTTCACCGGTTGTGCTACCGAGGTAAGTTTGTATGTAAATAATGCATCGTTTTTACTTACATTTTCATACTTTGATAAATGGTATGAATTGTGGCTGAATATTTGATGTAATTGACAAATATCGACAAGTGAGAAATTTCCTGGTTGAACCTTAGGAATAAAAATGGATACGAGTGACATGTTCACTAGAAACCTATGTGAAGTCTAAGTGAAATAAGTGATCCGGGTGCTGGTCCGTACATTCTACCGGTGGCTGAGTTATCTGACATGTGTTACGTATACTCGACAGCTTGTGTAAGCAGCACCGTAAAGTTTCGTCATGATCGACAGCTTGTGTGAGCAGACCCGATATTGTGACTATGTGAAGCGGGTGCTGGTCTTATAAGTTTTACCAGTGGCTGGGTAATCCGGCATGTGTTGCGGATACCTGACAGCTTGTGTGAGTAGCACTGAGTAGTTACGTATGATCGACAGCTTGTGTGAGTAGACCCGTGAATGTGATTAACTCGAGAGCGAGCCTATGTGAAAAGTGTGATATGAAGTATCTTTAGCTACAAGTGTGGCACTTATTTGCAAATTTCCGTGTATCCGTTATTATTCCGATAGGTTCAACGAGAAATGACTAAGTATAAACGAATATGACTAAGTGATGAATAAGGGCAGGTATGTGTGTGTCAATTTATGAGCAATATGCTCGATAGGTGATCGAACTTTGGTAAGTTTGATATGGGGTAAGTGTTACTATGAAAGTTAATATAAAGAAATTATGAAAGAGTGAAATTTAGAAATAAAACAGTTTTGGACAGCAAAAGTTGTGTGACTTTGAAAAATCACCAAAAATGGTGGAAACCAAATTAGAAGTTGAATAAGATATGAAATTAAATCTTATTGTGTCTATTTTCGTATAAAAGAAACGATTAAGCAGAAAAATTTCATATTATGAGATATTTGATTTTTTGTGAGACAGAGTTAGAATGATTTCAGAATCCCCTGTTTTGACTTGGGAAAATATTTAAAAATTGTAAAAAAATAATTATGGGTTATAATTTACAGGTTTAAAATTCTGAATGAGTCTATTTTCAATAGAAACAAACGGGAACATCATCCAAATTCTGTACGAGAAGATAATTAATTTTTAGTGCAGAAAGGTCGATACTGTCAGACAGCAGAACATGGGAAACTTTAAAGAATAAACTGTACTTATTTGCTAAACCAAAAATTCTAAAAATTTTATGCTAAGAAGATATGTGAGTCTAGTTTTAGGGAAAATTAGCATATCTTAATTTGGAGTTTCGTAGTTCAATATATATATAATTTAGTGACTTTGTCTCGAGTAGATAGCTTGAGATGAACATGAATAAATAGTGGAACTATGTGCAATTATGATTGTATTATCTTGAGAACATATTGTGAAGATTTATAGAAGCCTGTTAGTAAATCACTTATTATTTACATACCTACTTACTAAGCTATAATGCTTACCCCCTTCCTTTCCTTTTTCCTATAGTGTCACAGATGCTAGCTCAAGTTGGAGGTCGTCGGAGATTCTATCACACTAACAAGTTATTGATTGTTATTGTATCAACGATCTTCAAGTATTTTTAAGTCTATGGCATGTATAGGGACTTGATTATGTGTACATGTTATTATGACTTGGCCTAGAATGTTAGCCTATGCTATTTGATGGTTATTGTTGTATAAGGCCATTAAATGTGACCAATATTCGTTATGTTATAAGTCTATGATGATGCATTTCAAGGATGTGTATGCTTCATGTGAACGGTTAAGTGTGTGTGTGAGATTATGCATGGTGAATGTGGTTTGTAAATGGTATGTGGATGTTTTAGTATGGATGTTTGAATGCTTAATAATACTATGTTGTGTGGTGATAAATTTGTATAAATGTATAAGTGTTTTGGGGTGGCAAAGGGCTTGGTAAATAGCCTAACTTGTGGCTACACGAGCAGCCACACGACCATGTGCCCAGGGTGTGTGAAGTCTACACTTGACTTTTAGAAATTTCGAAAGCCACACGACCTAACACACGGGCGTGTGTCTAAGCTGTGTAAAGGACATGGCCATGGAAACAGGTGTGTGCCCCTATTTTTCAAGAAATTTTCTAATGTTTTCCAAAGTTCTCAGTTTAGTCTCAGACCACTTCCAAAGTATGTATGGGGCCTCTTAGGCCCTATTTAGGGTCTCAAAGATAAAAATTTGAAAAGTTTTAGTTTGGATGAAATTTTATGACTCGGTTTAATACGTTTACAAGTTTATATGTTTCGATAATCCCTCGTACCCTATTCCTGCATCGAATACGGGTAAGGGGTGTTACATTAAGGGCAATTCGGGACTAAACTGAGACCTTAGAAAGATTTTACGAAACTCAGGAAAATTTTGAGGTTTTAAGGGCACACGCCCATGTGGGTCAATGGACACGCCTGTGTGGCATGTCACACGCCCGTGGGCTTAGGCCGTGTCGATTTTAGGTTGCATTCTGTTTCTGACGTCAGCAACAAATGGTAGCCACACGGCCAAGTCACACGCCCGTGTGCTAGGCCATGTGGTCGATTTTATTTTCATGCTTTTTCATAAGTCAGGTGCAGACTTCACACAGCCAGGGCACACGCCCATGTCCCAAGGCCGAGTCACTCACACAGTCGTGTCTCAGCCCGTGTGTTCAATTCTGGACATTCAGTATTACTATATTAAGGTGCAGAGGATATACGGCCAGATCACACGCCCATGGGGTCCGACCTTGTGTCACACACAGCCTAGACACACGCCCGTGTGTCTACCCGTGTAGACAAATACAAGGCTATTTTCTAAGCAATTTTGTCACCCTCATGCAACATCACATGACAACTTTTATGGCATACAAAAGCCTTCAAACCGAACTAACATAATCAAGCAATAACATATCATGTACATATTCATTTCCATCATTCTAATAGCATTATGCTTTACTAATACAACTCATACCAACTTCATACCCATAAGGACATTATCATATGAATGACTCATATCCAACATTAGTCAACTTATCTAATCAACAACAAGACTATTTACCACATCTATCACATATCAAGCAAACATAGACCACATAAGGCATTTGCATATGCATATGAATAATCATGTAATGAACATAAGCCATCATTCATGGCTATATCCAAATTGGACCATAACTATAATAGGCCAACATATTTATGCTGACATAATTACAAAATGGAAAGTCCTTATACATGCCATGAACTTAAAATACTTGCATTCACTTATACCCGAATGATAACTTGATAGTGTGATAGCATCTCCGGCGATCTCCAACCTGAGCTAGTTAACTTAACCTATAAGAGATAGGAAAGGAAGGGGAGTAAGCAATAGAGCTTAGTAAGTTCATATGCAAATAATAAACAACTATTAACATTCATTTATTTTATCCATCTATAAGAGTACTATTATTACAATTTGCATTACATCTCAAGTTTACCACTTATTCATTCATAGTGCTACTCTTTTAACTTATAAACACCATTTACATTCCTTGGCATTAGCCTAACCACCATAGTCTCCTCATTATAACACATCACATTATTTAACGAGTTATTTTAACTCTCTTAAAAACATGCACATCATTTACGAGTAATCATAATTTCAACATATAGCTTAACAATCTTTCACTTATCTATAGCTCATATCTCTCTATATTTTCATAATGACTTTAATCAAGGATTACGCCTGCCTTTCCTTTTTCTCATATCCAATGAATCACAGTTTAAGTATATACATTGTACTATATCACAACCCAAATTAGACTAATAAGTCTAACATATGGTCATTTTCAAATCTTATCATGCATCTATTCATCATTAATGTAGATCATTGATCGCTAGGTTATCAATATCTCGCAAGCATAACTTATTCGTGTACATTCTTTCCAAGAATCCATCATATACCGAATTCACTTCACATGAGTTCTGTGTACATACCAGTATCATTTCATAACATAATCATAGCCTTTCATATCATTGACGTAATCTTTAAATTACCCGTTGAACCACTTGGAATACTAAAGGATACCCGGGAAACCTCATACACATAGTAAGATGCCAATGCCATATCCTAGATATGGTCTTACGTGGGATCATATACCGATGCCGATAGCCCAGCTATGGTCTTACACGATGTCTCATATTGATGCCTGATAAACCTTATTATGTACATATTTTAATCTCACATTTAGCATACTTTTGGATGATTTATTCCTTGAATTGTGGAATTTGGTGCTCTTAATCCTTTAGTTTCTTGTTTTATACTTAGGAGAGCCTCGGAGGATGAAAAGAACGAGAAACGGGCCAAAAATAGAGAAAATGGGCCAAAGCACGAAACGCACACGGCCTGGGCCCAAGCCACACGACCGTGCCTCTTTAGTAAACCCGACCACGACCTAGATTCGATTCACACAGGCGTGCCACACGGGCGTGTCCCTGCCGTGACCTGTTTTAATTCTATTCGGAATAGGGTACTTAGAGGAAAAGAAAGACATTCCGAAAGCCTATATAAACACCCTAGAGGCCAACCTTCAAAGGGGCGTTTAGGTAGGTTTAGGAGCCAAGCCAGAGAGGTAAGAATTGTGGGATTTACTCGAAGAAAGCCAATTGATTCATCTCAAGAAGCCGGAGTCATACTGAAGATGGAAGATCTTTCCATCAATTTTCTTCAGGGGTTTTAGGGTTTTTCTTATGTTTTGTTTTATATTTTCTTCTGAGATGTATTCTTTTATGATTATGAACTAAACCCCTCAAATACCTGAGGGGGATGAAACCTAAGACGGATCTTGTTATTGTTTTCTGAACTATATGATAAATACTTGATTTATTCTTAATTCTTGCTTTGATATTTCAGGATATTGATTCAAGTATTGATGTGCTTAGGCAGTGGAGCAAAAGTCCCTGTTTAAGAGTAGATCTAACATAGTTAAGCAGAGTTAATCGCAACCATAGAAATAGGATGACGAGAATCTGCCGGATTAGGGTCAAACCTAATATGAGAGTCCATAGATCGAGTTAATGCAATTCTAGGGGTTTTAATTAGAAAGAGATTTCAAGTAATCAACCTAGGGTTAGACGTTAGTAGCCTCGAAAGAGGTATTAATATAAATTAGGGAAGCCTACGGATCAAGTCAAGTGAATAAATCGTCTGGTTCAGAGTTAAATAACAAGTGAAGTCTAGGTGGATTCTTCCTCGGGTATTGTCCTAATTAATTGGTCTTTCCCAAAAGTATTTTCCCCAATTCATTCTCTGTGTCTTAGCATCCTTAGCTTAGTAGTTAGTTAATTTTAGATTAAACAACAATTCCCTTAATTCTTAGGCTAAATAATAAAAAGAAAGTTAGTACTAGTACTTTTGGTTCCCTTGGGTTCAACATTCCGGTCTTGCCACTAAACTATACTACTGTTCGATAGATGCGTTTGCCTCAATCGTGGTGATAGTTAGTTTCTAAACTCGATCATTCATTATATAAATTTTAGACTTTCAGACATGATCAAGTTTTTGGCGCCGTTGCCAGGGAACTGAAATATTAAGAACGCTCAATTTTTATTACTTTGGCCATATTTTATTTTTGCAATTAAATTTTATTTTTACTTTTCTAAATTTTCTTCTTTGCTTCTAGCAGGCATTCTAGTTTATGACTAGAAGAAACCCGTCAAGACCTCTACTTTACGATAGTGACATTGAAAGCACAGTTGCAGAAACCGAAGAGAAATAAGGAGAAGCCTACAATACATACAAGAAGAGCAAGAAAATGAAATTAATACTACCGAAGAGATGGTTGAGAATAATTTGCTACCTCCAGAGGTGGCCGAAAATCATGCTCCTCGAACTATGTATGATTATGCTAAACCTAATTTAACAGGAACTGAGTCAAGTATTGTTAGACCTGCTATTGCTACAAATAATTTTAAACTGAAACCTAACATAATTCAGATGATACAACAATTTGTTCAGTTTGATGGTTTGCAGGATGAAGATCCAAATAATCACTTGGCGAATTTCCTAGAATTTTGTGACACTTTCAAAATAAATGGCGTTTCTGATGATGCCATTCGTCTTCGATTGTTTCCCTTTTTGTTGAGGAACAAAGATAATCAGTGGTTGAACTCGTTACCACGAGGATCAATCACTACATGGGAACAAATGACCGAAAAATTTTTATTGAAATATTTTCCATCGGCTAAAATGGCTAAGTTGAGGAATGATATCTCTTCTTTTGTGCATATGGATTTAGAAACACTTTACGATGCATGGGAAAGATACAAAGATCTATTGAGAAGGTGCCCACACCATAGATTACCCTTGTGTCTATAGGTCCAAACCTTTTACAACGGCGTGAACCCTTCAACTAGGCAATTAATTGATTCAGCCACCGGTGGAATCTTGAATAATAAAACACCTGAGGCTGCCTATGAATTCATTGAAGAGATGTCACTGAATAACTATCAGTGGCAAGTCACGAGGACAAGGCCAACAAAAGCTGCCAGTGTTTTCAACCTCGACGCAGTAACCATGCTATCAAATCAGGTAGAGATGTTAAATAAAAAGATTGATGGTTTATGTGGTTCTTCGCAGGTACATCCAGTTATGCAGTGCGATATGAATGGAGGAGGGACGAGCAATACCGAATATCCACCTTACAAACCGAGCGCTGAAAACGAGCAAGTTCACTATTTGGGTAACAATTTTAAACCTCAAAATAACCCTTATAGTAATACTTACAATCCAGGTTGGAGAAACCACCCCAATTTTTCATGGGGGTGGTCAAGGAAATCAGAGACAACAACCCCCTCTAAACTTCAAACAACAGCCTTATCCACAGGAAAAGAAGTCGAACCTTGAGGAGATGCTTCATAGCGCTGTCAGAAACACGTTTCCAAAACACTGAAACAACACTTAAAAATCAACAAGCATCGATTCAAGGGATCGAGAACCAATTAGGTCAACTTGCTAAGATCATATCTGAACGACCTCAAGGCAGCTTGCCAAGTAACACTGAAACTAACCCAAAGAAGCAACTTCAAGCAATAACTGCTCATGATAGTGAAAGGTTAGATGAAACAAAATTGAGGCAAGAGAAGATGGTAGAGGAAGGTAAGGTTGAAGTAAGTTATGATAAGCCAAAATCGGTAATTAAAGAGTACCAACCTCGTGTACCATATCCCAATGCGATGAAGGAAGACAACACATATGAACAATTTGGTAAATTTCTTAAACTTTTAAAGAAATTACATATTAACTTACCATTTCTTGAAGCTCTTTCGTAGATGCCAGATTCAAGGAAATTTTTAAAAGAGCTTCTAACAAACAAACGGAAGTTAGACGAAGAGTCGCATGTGGAACTGAATGCATTCTGCTCAGCAATGTTGCAAAATAAACTACCATGGAAATTAAAAGATCCAGGGAGTTTTACAATTCCGTGCTTAATTGGTAGTTTATCTGTTGATAATGCTTTAGCTGATTTAGGGGGAAGCATAAATGTTACGCCTTATAAAATGTTTAAACAGCTAGGTCTAAGGAAACCTAAACAAACTAGGATGAGCATTCAATTAGTCGATAAAACTATTCGAATTCCTAGGGGTATAATTGAAGATGTACTAGTCAAAATTGGCAAATTCATATTCCCGGTAGACTTTGTCGTTTTAGACATGGATGAGAACAATAGTATCCCCTTAATTTTAGGAAGACCCTTTTTAGCAACTGCTAGAACTAAAATTGATGTTGGTATAGGAGAACTCATACTTCATGTAGGTGATGAATCAATCAATCTTCAGGCTCTTGACTCATCTAGGACATCAAGTAATCAAGGTGAGAAAATTAATTTTATTAATGACCATTCAGTTAAACCTTCTTTTCAGGAAGCACCATGGAACTACACAACCGAGCCAGATCCTATACCTCATGTCTAACATCCTAAGTTGGGGCCTTTGCATTTTATGTGTTTGTGAGTGAATGCTATGTTTGTCATGCTAGTTTAGGGTACTTTAGGGTCCAGGAATGACTTAGGGTTAAGCCGGAACCCTGGCTAAAATTTTCATTTTGGGCACTTTCAGGGGAAAGCTAGCTAGAATAGGACTTAAGGGATGTTGTCGTATTTGGCTGACACAATTGAGGAGTTGGCAAAGTGGCAAGGGGCGCCACTTAGAGCTCAGGTAGGTGACGCTATAAGGAAGCTGAGGGGAAGCAGGTTCGAGTTGCGTGGTGCTCATTTTGGAGATTCTTTTTGGCGTCAAGGGGGAGCAGTGGTGAGGTTCAGCTGGGACACTTCTGGATGGAGTGTTGAGTGAGTCAAAAACATTTGAATGAATGGCTGAGAGGAAAAGGTGGAGTTTGAAGCATTCAAGCTTATTCAAATGGGTGTTCAGGAGTGGATTAAGGAGGAAAACAAGGGATTGAGCAAGGGGTGTAGGTGGTGGCCGAAATTCAAATGCTTGGTGTAGGAGGGAGGATCGGTTTGGCCTGTGTTAGAGTGTTCCGAGATTCACATTGGCCATAGGACCTTGTAGTTTCATTTTTGTGCAAATTTCGGCTCTGGAGAGGTAAGTGCCGAATGTGGTTTGTTTTTTTGCCTTATGTGCCGAAAGTGTCTAAGGTGTCCAAGAGGGTTCTTTTTGTTTAGAGTTTCATTTCTCTTCTTATTTCTTTTCTCTGAAACACAAATCTCTCACCTTTTCTGAAAATTCTCTTGACTCACACTCTGCATGATTCTTTCTTCTTCTTGTTCTCTCTGAAAGTCGAAACTTTTTTATTCCCTTCTTTGTTTTCTTTTGAGCACCATAGCCGCATCTATTATTCATCTTTTCTTCTTTTTATTTTATTTTATTTTATTTTATTTTCTTTCTATTTCAAAGCCGAAACCTCTAACTCCATTCTCATCTTCATTCTCTGTGCTATAGCCGAATGTCCCCTATCCAAAGTTCTCTTCTCTGATTTTCTCTACAAACCGAATCTTCATAGCCTTCTCTTCCTCATCTTTTCTTTTGGTCACTTCTGAAACCGAAAACTCCTAAGTTCCATTGGTAGTTCTTTTTGTTTCGGCTCTTTCATCTTCTTCCCTGCTATTACTGAATCTTTTCTTCTACTGTGCTAGTGCCGAATCCTCTTAGGTGATAACTGAATCTCCTGTGTTAAGGTAAGTGGCGATTTCTTCTGTATCTTTATCTTCTCTTTCAGTTTTTTGGAAGCCAAAGCCAAATGGATAGCTGGCTTGGTGAGGCCATCGGTTGGACTTATGTATTTTCTTATTTTCTTGTGTTCTTTGGGCCGCCTATTTCGGGAATCGAAGGAAGTCAGATCATCGGGATCTCTAAATCCGGAAACTGTTAATCTCTGAATCTTATATCTCTCTTTTTGGGATTCCAAGGTAAGGGTGTTCTCTTTAGATTTCGTTTAGGTTCGTTATCGTATTCGTTACCTTAACCTTATATTGTGGTTTAACAAACCATATTTCATTATAGTATCATCTGACGAGATCTTTTGATGGAATCCAATACCGATTAGGCAAAGGAGGGGGTTGGACCCGTGAACCCAGCCCCTAAGTTCAAGAAGCGCGCAGTGTCTGCTGTTCGAGACTGGCCACCAAGTTACGGGCCAGCTTCTGAGCAGAATAGTAGGCAGATAGTAGTAGTTACGGCTAGGGATAGTGTCGACATAGATAGCATAGTGCTGAGGGTAATCAGGTGTGTAAACCCTAACACACTTTACTTAACTGTATTATTAATTGTATGGGCTGAAAAGCCGAAAAAGGCTATGAATACAGTCGAAATACCTGTGTGGTAAAGGCAGGAAGTGCCAGGTACGTATCTATAACTAGCTGATATGAGTTGGTTGTATGTGATGGTATATATATTGCCTTGTTTTTTTAGCATGATACATTTGTTTCGATATAAATGTTGTGCATGGGATATGGAAATGTTGATGAAGGGGAAGTGATAAGGTCACATAGTGATCGGTGGCTCTACCACGTTATTTTAAGGTCACGTAGTGATCGGTGGCGCTGCCACAACTGTTAAGAGGTCACGTAGTGATCGGTGGCTATGCCACAGTGGATTTTAAGGTCACGCAGTGATCGGTGGCTATGCCACAGTTGATTTTAAGGTCACATAGTGATCGGTGGCTCTGCCACATTCTCTGACAGTATGACTGTCAAGACGGCGTGTAGCGGATGGAGGGTTGATTGTAGAAATCCCCACGGTGTGATGGTTGGTACGGGATGGCATGTAGAGGATGGAAATACTAGGTTGGGCCGGGCTTAATGCATTCATGAATTTGTATGATATCATGTATAAGCTTAATACGAAATTATGGGCCGTGGGCCGATTTTAGTGTTGAATAGTTTTGCACACTGAGTCTCTGTGACTCACTCTTTTCCCTAAACTTTTCAGGTAATCAATAAATCGTGGATATGGGAGCCGAGGTGGACTCGTGGAGGCCATAAAAGACGTTATATTTTATGAACTTTTTATTATTTAAAGTTTTCCTTTAAATTTGGGTAAATTTTGATGTACTAAGGCCTTTTAATATTTATATTTGATTTTATCTAGTATTATGCCTGACACTATGGAAAATTTGGGTCACGATATTTTAAAAAGGATTTTAAATATGCAAGTTCGCTAAGTAATGTTTTTTCAAAATCGCACCTCGACTAATAAATGATTGCTTAATTGAAATTGTGAAGTTTTTACCAAGCTAACAAATCTTGGTTTTTAAGACACCGCTTGATCAAAAGGGTCTTTTAGAAAAGGTTTAAAATAAAGAATATATATATATATATATATATATGCGATTTCGGCCAGAGTAGATAGAAAATCATTTTCACTCAACCCTGTGACATACCAGATTCGATCGTAGCATTTAGGCCGGGTTTGGGGTGTTACATCATGACAATAAAGAAATAACGCACGAGGAACGACGACTTCAGATCGATGAACTAGACGAGTGGAAGACACATTTCAAGGAAAAACTAGGAATACACGAAGCAAAACTGAAGCGTCTCCATGATAAACTTAAAGATGGGACAAACCAATTTTAGATCAGGGATTAGGTATTGTTAGCTAAAACAGACCCTCGGATCGCCACCTCAGACCTTGATACAAGCGAAAAAATCCCTTTTAAGGTACTCAATGTCTTCCCTTACAGAACAGTCGATGTAAGTAATCCTATATTCGGCACTTTTAAAGTGAATGCTACTCGACTCGAGCTATATATTGATAATAGAACTGATAGCATGAGAAAGGATTTTCAACTCCTCAAACCACCATGATTATGCAAATGAGAGGTAAGTCTAGCTTAAGACTTTAAACGAGGGCTTCTCGGGAGGCAACTCGAGCATTAACCTCATTAATTTTTACATTTTTATTTTTACTTCTATTTTTCCTTTTTAGCACCTAACTATAAACTAACCAAAGTGCAGATTTCCATACCACAAGGGCTTGCACACGGCCGTGGCCGTGGCCGTGTGGACACCACGTATTTTTGTACTAGCGTAGTAGAGATAGTACAAAACAGGATGAAAAAAATCTTCAAGCCACGGGCTCTGATTAAACACCACGGCCGTGCGATACATCTGTGGTCGACACTGTTTTATCAACACGGGCGTGGCGACCTGCACACAGGCGTAGGAGAAACGAACGAAGTACAACACGGCCGTACGATACGGTCGTGTGACTCAACATGCCCATGACACACGGGCGTGGGAATGTACCAAATTTGAGATTTCTATTTAAAACCCCCCTCTCCTCTTCTCACCTACTTCCCATTCACCTTCTTCCATACCCTTTACACTCCCCTCCCTTTTCACCTTTACCCTTCTTCAAACTTTTCATCTACACCCTATCCATGTCAAAGAAACGGAAGGATCCCAGCACAGTCTCCCTCTGCAAGACTGATCTACATAAGTTCATGCTGGCCGCTTCATTAACTCGACAGGACAAGGACCTTTGAGTCCATTTCATTCTTCTTTTTCTTTTCTCTTCTCCTTTATTTTCCTTTTCTTTATTTCTCTTAAACTTACTTTAGTCTATTCTATTTTGTTTTCTTTGATTTAGGTTCTAAAAGCTGCTTGGGAATCACCACACTACGGCCTTAGAAATCAACCCACTTCGCGAATCATCTAACAATAAGGACTTTTTAGTCCATTAATCTTTTCTTTTAGTTTCATTTCACTTTTTACATTCTTTCTTTTTCTTTTTCTTTTCTTTAAATATATAATTAGTATATTTTGAATTATTCTTATTATTTCCTGGCTAATTCTTCACGAGATTCCCAATTTCTTCATCTAGCGCAGAGATTGTCGGTGGCCACCACACCACGACGACTGCCAACTCAAGGAATCCGTCCAAAATTTAGGAAGTTTCACCTCTCCCCATCTCTTATGATTTCATATACATCTTTGTACATTGAGGGCAATGTACATCTTAAGTGTGGGGGGTGAATTTTATTTCGAAAAGTTCCTAACTTTTTGCATTATTCTCAAATCCTTGAATTATGTCTTGTTCTTAAGTAAATTTCCTCATATTACTATTAGAATGAAATTTCCTTTGATTCATGATTTTTATTGATATTTTTTGGATTAAGTCATTGATAATTGTGCAGTGATGGTATAAACTTTAGGAGACTAGAGAATCAAGCATGATGAGTCTATTTTCAAAAATTTTGTTAGGTTGTCTACCTGAATATAATTATTACCTTGAAGTTTGAAATTTACAAGGTTGATATCAAAAACCCATAATTTTTGTGAGATTTTGAGCCTTTTAGAGCATACATTCTTTTCTTGCTCACATTATTGATTATGAGTGTGTCAGCATTGATTTGTTATTCTAGAACTTGCTTTGATTATACATGTCAAGACCACATTATTGATTTGATATACAGAGATGACAAAGGCACTTAGGATTTAACCCACTCACTCCACTAAAAAGCCTACCCTCACAATTAACCCTTAGTGAACCTCTTTGATCCTAACACCCCTTTTATTGACTCACCCACTAATATTACCCCAAAACCCAACTTGTATTTGTTATCACCATTTTTCTTGACTCCCTTTTTGTCGAGATTTGATTTTGAGCAATTGCCTAACTATGTTCTATATTACAGTTGTTAAAGTTCTTTCTTATTATTGTAAATACTTGATTTGTTCTTAAAAGAAAATTCGAAGTATATTCATTATTAGTTCTATAATTAAGTGAGCTTATACGTTTAAATTCCACATCTTGAAGAAGAAGCTCGTATTATTAGTTTCAAGTTTTCAATTGATGTTCATTTTTCTAGTTAGGTAAATTATCAATTCAATCTCGATTCTAACCCTTTAATTCAACCTTTATCCACACCTTTATTCTGAGCCCCATTACAACCCTTTTGAAAGACCTTTTGATTTGTGTGTCATCTATTTTTTACAGTGGTGGAGATTTGATTTTCATGCAAGCTTATGGGATTAACTTTTCATGTTCGACTTTTGAGTGCTTAATTTTGAACCTTAAACACTTTTGAGTGATTTGAGTGAACCTTTAGTGAGGATGTCAACCCTTGTCGATTTTGAATCAAAGGTAATCATTTAGATAAGGGGAAACACCTAATGTTTTTGGGCTATAAATGTATGACTTAGGTTGTTTGAATCTTTAGGACCCTTTGAGTTAAATTATCAATGTATGAATTACTTTTGAATTATGATGAAACACTATTGACGAATATTATGAATTGAGAAAGTTCATTTTAATTGTGAGTTGAGAATTTTGCTTGAGGACAAGCAAATGCTTAAATGTGGGGGTATTTGATAAACCATATTGTGTACATATTTTAATCTCACATTTAGCATACTTTTGGATGATTTATTCCTTGAATTGTGGAATTTGGTGATCCTAATCCTTTAATTTCATGTTTTATACTTAGGAAAGCCTCGGAGGATGAAAAGAACGAGAAACTGGCCAAAAACGGAGAAAATGGGCCAAAGCACAAAATGCACACGGCTTGAGCTCAAGCCACACGGTCGTGCCTCTTTAGCAGACCCGACCACGACCTGGATTCGATTTACACGGGCATGCCACACGGGCATGTCCCTTCCGTGACGTCTTTTAATTCTATTCGGAATAGGGTACTTAGAGGAAAAGAAAGACATTCTAAAAGCCTATATAAACACCCTAGAGGCCAACCTTCAAGGGGGCGTCTAGGTAGGCTTAGGAGCCAAGCTAGAGAGGTCAGAATTGTGGGATTTACTCGAAGAAAGCCAGTTGATTCATCTCAAGAAGCCGGAGTCATACTCAAGACGGAAGATCTTCCCTTCAATTTCCTTCAGGAGATGTATTTTTTTATGATTATGAACTAAACCCCTTAAATACCTGAGGGGGATGAAACCTAAGACGAATCTTGTTATTGTTTTCTGAACTATATGATAAATACTTGATTTGTTCTTAATTTTTGCTTTGATATTTTAGGATCTTGATTCAAGTAGATGTGCTTAGGAAATGGAGCAAAAGTCCCTGTTTAAGAGTAAATCTAGCATAGTTAAGCGGAGTTGATCGTAACCCTAGAAATAGGATGATGAAAATCTGCTAGATTAGGGTCAAATTTAATATGGGAGTCCATAGATCGAGTTAATGCAATTCTAGGGGTTTTAATTAGAAAGATATTTCAATTAATCAACCTAAGGTTAGACAGTAGCCTCGAAAGAGGTATTAATATAAATTTGGGAATCCTATGGATCAAGTCAAGTGAATAAATCGTCTGGTTCAGAGTTAAATAACAAGTAAAGTCTAGGTGGATTCTTCCTCGATTATTGTCCTAATTAATTGGTCTTTCCCAAAAGTATTTTCCCCAATTCATTCTCTGTGTCTTAGCATCCTTAGCTTAGTAGTTAGTTAATTTTAGATTAAACAACAATTCCCTTAATTCTTAGGCTAAATGATAAAAAGAAAGTTAGTACTAGTACTTTGGTTCCTTTGGGTTTGACATTTCGATCTTGCCACTAAACTATACTACTGTTCGATAGGTGCGCTTGCCTCAATTGTGGTGATAGTTAGTTTCTAGGCTCGATCATTCATTATATAAATTTTAAGACTTTCAGACACGATCAATGCCATGTCCCAGACATGGTCTTACACGAAATCACATATCGATGCCATATCCTAAATATGGTCTTACATGAAATCGCATATTGATGCCATATCCCAGATATGGTCTTACACGAAATCACACATAATCCTAATGTCATGACATTTGTATCCTATCTATTCCTAACGTTCAACTGGGAATTTTACCACATCGAATCTTGGTCGAATGTACTTATAACAATAAATAAACAATTCATGCAATATCAAATATTAAATGCATAATATAATGTTGTATCATTTACACACGAACTTACCTCGAATGCGACAACGGCGAAAAGGACCTATTTGTCCAATATTTGTTTTTCCCTCGATCTAGACTCGAACTTCGTTTTTCTTGATCTAAAACATCACATTTAACTAAGTTAATTATTATGCTATTCAATACCGTTCAAAATCACATTTTGGCAAAATTTACATTTTTACCCTTAAACTTTGTCATATTTACACTTTTGCCCCTAGACTCGTAAAATGATTTTCATTCGATTTCTTCATTCTTTAAGCTTAGCCGAACCATTTTCATAACTATAATAGCCCACAATTTCCATTAAAACACACTTTTATGACATATTTTATAACAATTACAAAATAGTTCTTTTAGGCATTTTCACCGAAAATCACTTAGTAAAAGTAATTTCTCTAACCATAAACATGCATAATCTACCATTAATCATCAAAATACACAAATTTCTAACATGGTTAAAAACCTAGACCTTCATCATAACTCAAATTAGTGGTAGAAATAAGTAGATCATGATACAAGGATTTCAAAAACGTAAAAATCATTAAAAACGGGGTAAGAACGGACTTACTATGGAGCTTGGAAAGCTTGAACAAAACCCTAGCCATGGCTTCCATGGTAGATTCAGCCAAGGCATGAAAAAAAATGAAGAAGATGATATCTTTTTCTCATGTTATTTTGGCTTTATTAGCCAAATTACTAAAATACCCTTAATGCCTTTCTTTGAAATTTTGCCTACTCATGTCCATTTTTGTCCAAAAAATTATCAAGTGGTTTAATTACCATATAAGGACCACTTATTTAAAGTTTCATAGCAATTGGACACCTCTAGCTTCTAGAACTCAAGTTTTGCACTTTTTTTCGATTTAGTCCTTTTGACTAAATTGAGTGTCCAAACGTCGAAATTTTCAAACAAAATTTTCACAAAATCATTTCATGAAATCGTAAACCATAAAAATATAATAAAAATAAATTTTCTTACGTTAGATTTGTGTCCCCAAAACCACTGTTCCGACTAGACCCAAAATCGGGCCATTACAATTCTCCTCCTTTAGGGATTTTCGTCCCCGAAAATCTTACCAGAAGAAGTTGCTTTTAATTCTCTTGAAACATTTTCACTTTCTTTTAATTCTCTTGAAACATTTTCACTAACTTCTCAGAATCTCAAATTGATTTAACCCCAGTATATCTCTTTCCAATAACCTTTGAACTTTAACACACAATGCCGAAGTATATCGTCATGATCTCAGTTACTCTCTCAGGAACACATATTCAGTTAATCTGTCAAATGAAAACTCTGTACATGCTGAAATGATCAAACGGATCTTTCTTTTTCAAATGATCAACCATAAGCCAAATAACATTTTCCTTTTCGGAGATAATGACAATCCCGATATGAAATCTATGGTAACTCTATCTCATTATCACTCCCGTACCATCATTGACTGTATCATTCCTGAATACACTTGATTTTTGACTTTTATCTGCTAACAAATCATTATCTGAATATGGATCCAAAAATATCATGTATCCAACACTCACAAAATAAACAAAATTTTCCATTCAAGCATCTGTAACTATACTTGCTTTCCGAAAGGTAAATCGATAACTACACATGCTCTTGAAATAACTCAAGTCATTAATACTGTCTTAAATTTAGATTTTTCTGCAACATTAGATACTTTAACCCATCAGGATTCAAGAAGCATATGACATTTTCTGTTGAACACATTATATTATCGAACTGACAACATAGACATAAAAGTGGTCGTCTCTAAATCACCAGTCGAACAGTTCTTTTTGATGTAACTTTAACCGTCTAAACGTAAAAACTACCTCTTTAAATTCTGTATTGAGACACATTCCAATTCGTTCAATAGCGCATCGCTAAAAATCATAAATTCCTTACTCAATTCAAACTGAACTCAAAACTAGAACTTTCGGTTAATAATACTTTCAACTGTTTCCAACTTTGTTAACATGCACAGATCATTCAATCTTTCATAAATATGATGACTTTATCAATCAGAACAACTTTAATTTATAATAACATCATTCGGTTAGAATAATCCAATAGGCATATCTCTGTATTATGCTTTCTAGAATATAATTTCTTCATTCAGACTATCCGTCTTCATACTCGTGAATACACATAATTTATTCTCTTAGTTGAGGCATGCTTAAATATATATAACTCGAATCATATCTCAACAAATCAGTTCACTCAAATAAAAACAACTAAGTTGATTTCAACTATCGAATAATAACATATCAATATACTCTTTTCTTCATGCTGAGAATACAGCTCAAACACACAATCTTTCAAAATTCTTTTAGCATGCAAATCAAAGATCTTTTAATTCGTATTAGCTCGAGGAAACAGATATCCTAATTGAACTCATTAACTTTAATCAAACTTACCTGAGGAAGAGATCCATCATACAATTTTGAGTTTTTGCTCTCATCATTTATACCTTTGCCGATGACAATTCCTTACACGAAAGTCAGAGAAGTCCAGATACCAGAATCACCACATTCATATTATCGAATCCAGAAATACAATCATAATAAACATAGCCATCACAGACTAAAGAACTTACTTTAAAGATATGCCATGTCGATAATTTACACGATAAGGATGATAAGAAAACCCAAATACGATACCATACTGGAAATCCGAGAACATAACTCATAAGGAAATAAGAATGAAGATCTGGATAATTTCTCAGAGAAAACCAGAAGAGAACAATACTTACCAGCTCTGTAATTCCATCGTAACAAAGATAATACACTTTCTAAATATGCATATAAGACAAAATATTATCAAGTAGATACAGAAGAATAGTCTCACATAAGTTTTCACCATCAACTTTTATTCTGAACACACTAGAATAGAGTCCCGAAAAGAGAGATAAAATAATATTGATCATAAACCAACCAGGCTAACAGTGCTTTCGTCCAATATTAGAGTTAACTAACATTCTTACAACATAAGAACTTTATCAGAAAATGAACAATCACACACTTATCTCTGAGATTAAAGAATATATAGAATACCCAGAAGAGGTCATCATAATCTATTTTACCATAACTGGTACACACAGACACATTACAACTCAATTATCATTTCTCTGCCAATTTTTGTCATCATGAACATGAATGGGCACATAACATTATATGCATGTCGATCAAACATGAATGGGCTTATCAACATATAAACTTTCATTTCATTCTACGTTTTCACATTTCTCAATTTATGGTTACACATTCCGTACATTAACACATACATATCATGAACTTCTATTCATACCTTTCCAAATTTCGACACATCATAAGCACAGTTCAATTATCTCAATATCAATCAACATTATCGAAAAATTGCTCAGCTAGAAGTCATCAGAGTCGAGAGATATCACACTATCATGAGTAGTAATATGGCATGTATAGCTAGACTCACATACGCTAGGTTAGTTCAAGAATCAACTAAACCATAGCTCTGATACCACTAAATGTAACACCCCTTACCGTATTTGACACCGGAACAGGGTACGAAGCGTTACCAGACATAAACTCAAGCACTCATACAAAATCGAGACTTAAATTTCCATCCAAATTAAAACTTTTCGTTCATTGCACATCATCCCTTATATGGGCCCACGAGGTCCAAAACATACATTGAGGGCGGTTCAGGACTAAATTGAGACCTTAGGAAGATTTTACGAAGCTTAGGAAAATTTTGAGGTTTTAGGGGCACACGCTCGTGTGTGTTAATGGACACACCCGTGGGCTTAGGTCGTGTCGATTTTAGGTTGCATTCTGTTTATAACGTCAGCAACAAATGGTAGCCACACGGCCAAGTCACACACCCATGTGCTAGGCCGTGTGGTCGATTTTATTTTCATGATATTTCATAATTCAGGTGCAGACTTCACACGGCCAAGGCACACGCCCATGTCCCAAAGCCGTGTCACTCACACGACCGTGTCTCAGCCCGTGTGGCCAATTCTGGATATTTTGTTTTTCTATATTAAGGTGTAGGGGACACACGACCGGATCACATGCCCATGGGGTCAGACCGTGTGGACAAATACAAGGCTATTTTCCAATCCATTTTGTCACCCTCAAGCAACATCACATGGCAACTTTTATGGCATACAAAAGCCTTCAAACCGAACAAACATAATCAAGCAATAACATATCATGTACATATTCATTTCCATCATTCTAATAGCATTATGCTTTACTAATACAACTCATACCAACTTCATACCCATAAGGACATTATCATATGAATGACTCATATCCAACATTAGTCAACTTATCTAATCAACAACAAGACTATTTACCACATCTATCACATATCAAGAAAACATAAACCACATCACAAGGCATTTGCATATGCATATGAATAATCATGTAATGAACATAAGCCATCATTCATGGCTATATATAAATTGGACCATAACCATAATAGGCCAACACATTTATGCTGACATAATTACAAAAGGCAAAGTCCCTATACATGCCATAAACTTAAAATCCTTGCATTCACTTATACCCGAATGATAACTTGATAGTGTGATAGCATCTCCGATGATCTCCAACCCGAGCTAGCTAACTTAACTTATAGGAGATAGGAAAGGAAGGGGAGTAAGCATTTGAGCTTAGTAAGTTCATATGCACATAATTAACAACTATTAACATTCATTTACTTTATCCATCCATAAGAGTACTTGGAATTAGCCTAACCACCATAGTTTCCCCATTATAACATATCACATTATTTAGCGAGTTATTTTAACTCTCTTAACAACATGCACATCATTTATGAGTAATCATAATTTCAACATATAGCTTAACAATCTTTCACTTATCTATAGCTCATATCTCTCTATGTTTTCATAATGACTTTAATTAATGATTACGCATGTCTTTCCTTTTTCTCATATCCAATGTATCACAGTTTAAGTATATACATCATACTATATCACAACCCAAATTAGACTAATAAGTCTAACATATGGTCATTTTCAAATCTTATCATGCATCCATTCATCATAAATGTAGATCATTGATCGCAAGGTTATCAATATCTCACAAGCATAACTTATTCATGTACATTCTTACCAAGAATTCATCATATACCAAATTTACTTCACATGAGTTTTGTGTACATACCTGTACCAGTTCATAATATAATCATAGCCTTTCATATCATTGACGTAATCTTTAAATTACCCGTTGAACCACTTGGGATACTAAAGGATACCTGGGAAACCTCATACACATAGTAAGATGCCAATGCCATATCCTAGATATGGTCTTACATGGGATCACATATCGATGCTGATAGCCTAGCTATGGTCTTACACTATGTCTCATATCGATGCCATGTCCTAGACATGGTCTTACACGAAATCACATATGGATTCCATATCCCAAATATGGTCTTAGATGAAATCACATATCGATGCCATATCCTAGATATGGTCTTACACGATATCACACATAACCCTAATGTCATGACATTTGTATCCTATCTATTCCTAAGGTTCAACCGGGAATTTTACCATATTGAATCTTCGTCGAATGTACTCATAACAATAAATAAACAATTCATGCAATATCAAATATTAAATGCATGATATAATGTTGCATTATTGACACATGAACTTACCTTGAATGCGACAACGGCAAAAAGGACCTATTTGTCCAATATTTGTTTTTCCCTCGAACTAGACTCGAACTTCATTTTTCTTAATCTAAAACATCACATTTAACTAATTTAATCATTATGCTACTCAATACCATTCAAAATCAAATTTTGGAAAAATTTACATTTTTACCCCTAAACTTTATCATATTTACACTTTTGCCCCTAAACTCGTAAAATGATTTTCATTCGATTTCTTCATGCTTTAAGCCTAGCCGAACCATTTTCATAACTATAACAGCCCATAATTTCCATTAAAACACACTTTTATGACATATTTTATAACTTTTACAAATTAGTCCTTTTAGGCATTTTCACCAAAAATCACTTGGTAAAAGTCGTTTCTCTAACCATAAACATGCATAATCTACCATTAATCATCAAAATACACAAATTTCTAACATGGTTCAAAACCTAGACCTTCATCATAACTCAAATTAATGGTAGAAATAAGTAGATCATGATACAAGGATTTCAAAAACGTAAAAATCATTAAAAACGGGGCAAGAACGAACTTACTATGGAGCTTGGAAAGCTTGAACAAAACCCTAGCCATGGCTTCCATGGTAGAATCAGCCAAGGCATGAAAAAAAATGAAGAAGATGACATCTTTTTCTCATGTTAATTTGGCTTTATTAGCCAAATTGCTAAAATACCCTTAATGCTTTTCTTTGAAATTTTGCCTACTCATGTCTATTTTTGTCCAAAAAATTATCAAGTGGTCTAATTACCATATAAGGACCACTAATTTAAAGTTTCATAGCAATTAGACACCTCTAGCTTCTAGAACTAAAGTTTTGCATTTTTTACGATTTAGTCTTTTTGACTAAATTGAGTGCCCAAACGTCAAAATTTTCAAACAAAATTTTCACAAAACCATTTCGTGAAATCGTAAACCGTAAATATATAATAAAACTAAATTTTCTTGCGTCGAATTTGTGGCCCCGAAACCACTGTTCCGACTAGACCCAAAATCGGGTTGTTAGATACTCTAAGACCGAGGATGAATATGATGAGCATTTTAGAGTAGTGCTTCAAATTCTACGTGAGAAACAACTTTACGCTAAGTTGAGCAAGTGTGAGTTCTGGTTGCGTGAAGTGACTTTTCTAGGGCATGTGGTTTCTGCTGAGGGGATCCGTGTTGATCCGAGGAAGATTAAGGCTGTACTTGATTGGAAACAACCTAAGAACATATTTGAGATCCGTAGTTTTTTGGGTTTAGCAGGGTATTATCGGTGGTTTGTCGAGGGGTTCTCTTTGATTACAGCTCCTTTGACAAAGCTTCTGCGTAAGGGTGCTCCGTTTGTCTAGACTGATGCGCAACAATTGAGCTTCAAACAGCCCAAGTCTATTCTGACTCAGGCTCCTGTTCTGATACAGCCTGAATCCGGTAAGGAGTTTGTGGTTTACAGTGATGCATTGCATTTCGGTTTGGGATGTGTATTGATGCAATGTGGAAAGGTTGTGGCTTATGTATCCCGTCAGCTTAAGACACACGAAGGGAACTATCCAATGCATGATCTCGAGTTGGTTGCTGTGGTCTTTGTGTTGAGAATCTAGAGGCACTATCTATATGGTGAGAGCTGTATCATCTACACCGATCATAAGAGCCTCAAGTACCTCCTCACTCAGAAGAAGTTGAACCTTAGGCAGCGTCGATGGATTGAGCTGTTCAAGGATTACGACTGCACGATAGAGTATCATCCGGGTGAGGCCAATGTGGTGGCTGATGCTCTAAGTCGTAGAGCGATGTCTGATTTGAGGGTGATGTTCACTCGCCTTAGTCTGTTTGATGATGGGAGTCTGTTAGTCGAGTTACAAGTTAAGCCGATTTGGATTGATCAAATTCAAGTTAAGTAGTTGGGGGATGAGTCTTTGGGCCTGCAGTTTTTTTAGATTGAGAGTAGTAGTACTTCAGATTTTGGGCTGAATAATTATGGTGTTCTGTGTTTTTGAAGTCAAATCTATGTACTGGATGATACTGATTTCAGGCAGTCGATTTTGAGGGAGGTGTATAGTAGCCCTTATGCTATGCTTCCTGGTGGTAATAAGATGTATTGAGATCTTCGTAAGCTATACTGGTGGCTGGATTTGAAACGTGAAGTTATTGATTTTGTTGCTCGTTGTTTAACGTACGAGAAAATTAAGGCTGAGCATCAGTTGCCTTCAAGTCTGTTGCAGCCAGTTAAAATTCCTTTGTGGAAATGGGAAGGAGTGACGATGGACTTCGTTAGTGGGCTTTCCTTGACACCCACTGAGAAGGATTCTGTTTGGGTCATCGTGGATCAATTGACTAAGTCAGCTCACTTCATTCTGGTCCGGACCGATTATTCTCTGCAAAAGTTATCAAAGCTCTATATCTCCGAGATAGTTAGACTGCATGGGGTTCCTGTGTCAATTATTTCTGATAGGGATCCTTGCTTCACTTCTCGATTCTGGAAGAAATTGCATAAGGCTCTAGGTTCGAGATTGGACTTCAGTACTGTATTCCATCCTTAGACCGATGGTCAATCTGTGAGGGTGATTCAAATATTGGAGGATATGCTTCGGAGTTGTGTCATTGATTTTTGAGGTAGTTGGGAGGATTATCTACCACTAGCTGAGTTCGCCTACAATAACAGTTTCTAGGCTAGCATCCAAATGGCTCCTTACGAGGCTTTGTATAGTCGTAAGCGTCGTACTCCGTTATGTTGGACTGAGTTGGGCGAGCGTCGGGTTTTGGGTCCTGAGTTGGTTTCTGAGGCAGAAGACAAGGTTAGACTAATTCAGGATCGTTTGAAGGCGGCTTCTGATAGGCAGTCTTATACGGAGAGGAGAGATATTGAGTACTTTATGGGGGACTTCGTGTTTCTTAAGGTTTCTCCGTGGAAGAAAGTTCTGAGATTCGGTCGTAAGGGCAAGTTGAGCCCGGGGTTTATTGGGCCATATCGGATTCTGAAGCGTGTGGAACCGGTCTCTTATCAGTTGGAGCTACCTCTAGAGTTATGTAACACCCCTAACACTTAACCATCACCGGAATAGGGTTAAGAGGCATTACCGTACACAACGGAACTTTTACGATCAATTCACAACATAAGATAAATCATCACCAAATCATAATAAATCATATACAAAGAGTCCCATTAAAAGGTCTACGAGACCTTAAACATCCATCGAGAAAGGGTCAGACTAAACCGAGATCATACAAATTTTTTTCGAAAATCAAGCATTTTTTCAAAGTTATAGAGGTCACACGCCTGTGTGGGCAGGCCGTGTGCCTCACATGACATCAGACACACCCGTGTGGCTAGGCCGTGGCAAAACAGGGCATACATATTGACTTGTCCACACGACTGAAGAGACACCCGTGTGCTTGACCCGTGGGTGACACTGACTTATTTCACACGGCCTGTCACACGCCCATGTGTCTGGCCTATGTAAGAGTCTAACTTGTTTCAAAAATGCAACCTCAATGGACATGGTCGAGACACACGCCCGTGTGCTCAACCGTGTGGGCAAATATAGGCCATTTGCAATGCCAATTTGCCACTCATTTTAGGGTCAATCCTACAAGTAACAACAAGTATCATTTCATACACCAAAACCAAACAAAACATACCAAAAAGGACTACTTTGCTAACCATTCATAAGCATACCAAACTTATAAACTTGTGCTCTTTTTATCATATAACAATCCTCAAACACTTCTATATAAAATTCATCCAAAATTTACCAATTTAATATACCAACCATTTGTCATAAATATACCAACTTTGCATCACAAAATATAGCTTAAAAGTTACCATATTCACATCCATTAACTAGCCATATCACATGGCTTATATATACAACTCAAAACATCATCTAATTCAACAAGTCTATACATGCCATACTTAAATATGTACACATTCAAAAGGTACCAAAATATGGTTTGATAGTGTGGTGATGATCCTCGACGATCCTCGAGCTTTCCGTAGCCTTGATAATTTATAAAACAATGCAAACACATACAAAGTAAGCTTTCAAAAGCTTAGTAAGCCATATACAAATAAACTTATCATGTAAAACATTTATAATACAATTCATTCACATAATCTATAGTATAACACAATAGCAAAATCATATTTCTCCTTTGGTTCAATTGTTTCTAACCACTTGCTTACCAACCAATCACATATCCATGTATTTCATTTGAACATAGCACTTTGGTATATAACACATCTTATCTCATTAAATTTTACATATATCCCAATTCCACATTCTCACATATACTTACTTTTCATACTCAAACTATGCATACACTTCAAACGTACCTGTATCGGATGCACATTTCACATAGTCATTCAAATCTCAGAATGCCCGTTGAACAATTTGAAATCAAATTGGATACCCGGATAACTCAGAATACTAGTACAATGCCAACATCCCAGACGTGGTCTTACATGTAATCAAATATCAATGCTACTATCTCAGACAGGGTATTACATGAAATCATATACGATGCCAATGTCCCAGACATGGTCTTACACATAATTCTCAAATCGATGCCAACGTCCCAGACGTGGTCTTACACGATATCACATATCGGCACCCTATGTCATGACATATGTATCCTAACTATTCCTAAGGTTCATACGAGACTTTTCAGATATTGTCACAATATCGAAGCCTTGACGAATTTCACATATTTAGCTCAAATAATCATATAACACAATTTATTCACATGTAAGCATGAATAAATCAACTTAAATACATTTATTTGTATATAGACTTACCTCATACGGATATGAACGGATAGAAATGACTATTTGACCACTTTCGACTTTCCCCGATCTAAATCCATTTTCTTTGGTTCTTGATCTATACATATTCAAATTTAACTCTTTTATTCACCAAATCATTCAATTAAATACAAAAACACACATTTAGGGCATTTTACAAATTAGCCTTCACATTTTCACACTTTGACATTTAAGTCACTATTTCATACATTCTCAAATTACACAAAATTTCAATATTCCCATGCTTGGCCAAATAATCATCATGTTCATACAAGTCCTTACATTTTATTTATTTCACATTTTAGTCCATAAATTTATTATTTTCATAATTTATCCCAAATTACTCAAATTCATCAAAAATCCAAAGACAATGTAACAGCACTTACCCAGGTTTTACGCTAGAACCGGGCCCGAGGCATTACAGAAAGAAACTACTTGATTGCCACTTAGGCTCATCGTGACTACTCTCCTTAGTCATCTCAATAACCTCATTTTAAACTTAGGAGGCCTCACTCATACACACGAGGACTCTCGAGACTATTCCGGAACTTTTTCGATCCTTACAATTTTGCTCTTTTATTCAGGGCTCAGATGCCTGTGTAAGATGAGACACGCCCGTGTGTAGTCACACACGCCCATGTCCTCAAACCATGTATAAAAACCCAAGCATTCTTCCAAAACCCCACAGCTAGGGTACACGCCCGTGCTCTTCAACCGTGTTGAACACTGACTTCACTCACACGGCCTAGGGTCTAGACACACGCCCGTGTTGTTAGCTCGTGGCCAAATCTAACTTAAAATTTCAACATGCAGGGGATACACGACCAAGTCACACGCCCATGGGCTGACCATGTGTCACACATGGCCTAGACACACGCTCGTGTGTCTATCAACATGGACAAGAACAAAGCTATTTGCTAAGCTCTTCTCACCCTTATAGCATACACAACATGCACTCATTCAACTCATCCATAATCAATCCGATTAAAAACACAATCTCACATAGATAACTACATCTTCTTATATAATGTAGAATAGCCAACAACTATGGCATTATACAAAATGTATCATCCATCTAAAAACCAACACATCTTAACCATTTACAACAAAATTCACTAACTTGTCTAGCCCCTATACATGCCATATACAAAACATTGAGTCTCATGTACCAGAGTGTGCTGACAGTGTGGGCGGTCTTCCAATTGATCCTCGTATCTCGATTGAACACTTTTTCTCTATAAGACAAGGGAAAAGAAAGGGAGTAAGCTTTGAGCCTAGTAAGTTTACACATAAACAATTAAGCATCAAAGTATAAGCTAAACAACAATAAGCATCATACTAACATATAATGTACAACAATGCTTACTTTTTCTATCCCTTACCACATTTCCAACACATCATGAGTCACATACTCATAACCATTGAAATGCACCCCTGCATTTAATATCACATTTTCACAATATACAACATAACGTCATTTCTTGATAATACACCCACACAGCTAATCCACACAGCTAATCTTATTCACGCAGCTACTTTACTCAATAATGCAACCACACAGCTAATATACACAGCTAATGTCTCGGTGGTTTCGCACTTAGCCCACCACAATCAATTAATAAGGTAGTATCAGACTTAGCCTACCACAAAGGTAATCATAATGGTCTCGCACTTAGCCCACTAGATAAGTATACTTAACGATAGCATCGCACACAGCCTAGCTCATCGTCGTTAAGTATTAAGATGGTATCGCACTTAGCCCACCATTTAGCATTATCACTACACATTTACAATCTACTTACTCAATCATTCATCCATTCACAATGTCTACCACATTCATTCCACTTGAACCACATGGGTTCTCAATCATTCTCATTCATGCTACACACTAGCTAGCATTATCAAAGAATGCATTGTTTACGCATAAACTTACCTTAATACTCAAAACTATAGAAACATGCAATTTAGTCCACCACCTTGCTTTTACCTCGGTTTTGATCCGGGCTTCGTCTTTCTAGATCTATAATGAATAAATCAGCTTATTCAATACACACATTGACTAAATTGACACTTATCTCATACTTTGGCAAATTACTCTTTGCCCCTAAACTTTCTCATATTTACACTTTTGGCCCAAGGCTCGGAAAGTGATTTTTATTCAAATTTCTAGCCTTTCATGCTTAGCCGAATCACTTACTCAACTAAAGCATTTATCAATTCTCACTAAATCACACATGTATGACTAAACTTAAAGCTTTCACAAACTAGTCCCTACATGCATTTTCATGGAAAATCACTTAACAAAAGATGTTTCTACTACATCAAGCTTTCATAATCTTCCATAAAACATCAAAATACATGCATGCCATACATGGCCACATTTTTGAACATCCATTATAGCTCATCAAATGGCTAAAAATAGCTTACTCATGCTACAAGGACTTCAAAAATACAAAGAATATAAAAAACGGGGCTAGAATACACTTACTAGCTAGCTTGAAAAGTTGAAGAGCCCTAACAATGGCTTCCTTCAAATTTTGGCAACTTGGAGAAGAAGATGAATGAATTTTTGTCATCTTTTCTCCCTTTTTAGTCATTTAATTGTTAAATGACCAAAATGCCCTTTTTGATAAACTTTTTATTTTAACTCATTCATGCCCAATTTTGTCCAAAAATTAGAAATTGGGAAAATTTCTATTTAAAGACCTCTAATTTAATATTCTAAAGCAATTTCACACAAATAGCTTCTAGAATATCACATTTTGCAACTTTTGCAATTTAGTCCTTTTGGGCAGCTCAACCGCAATTTCACAAAATTGCTTCATGAAACTTTCACACTAGCATGCAAACATAACATAAACTTCAAAAACTCATACATAGACCTTGGATTTGTGGTCTCGCACCATTATTTCGACTAGGCCCAAAATCAGGATGTCACAACTCTCCCCCTTAAGAGATTTTCGCCCTCGAAAATCTTATCAATAAAGAGGTTTGGATGTTGCTCTGTCATAGTCTCTTCTGTTTCCCACGTAGCCTCTTCCACATCGTGTTTCTGCCATAACACTTTCACTAGTGCTATGCTCTTATTTTTCAACTGTTTCACCTCTCGAGTCAAGATCTAAATCGGCTCCTCTTCATAAGACATATCCGGTCTTATCTCAATTTTCGTTGAAGAAATCACATGTGAAGGATTGGAGCGGTACCGTCGCAACATCGATACATGGAACACATTATGAATTCTTTCTATCTCTACCGGCAAACCCAACCGGTAAGCTACTGGCCCAACTTTGTCTGTAATCTCATACGACCCTATAAATCTTGGACTCAACTTCCCATTTCTTCCAAATCTCATCCATGGGGACACTTTCAAAAACACTTTGTCACCCACCTCAAACTCAATCTATTTTCTTTTCAAATCTGCATATAACTTCTGTCAGTCTGAAGCAGTTTTCAGACTATTACGGATTACTCTCACTTTCTCTTCGGTCTCTTTTACCAGATCAACTCCATGGATCCGCTTTCCACTAAGCTCGGTCCAATACAATGGAGTCTGACACTTACGACCATACAAGGCCTCATATGGAGCCATTCGTATACTTGACTGATAACTGTTGTTGTAAGCAAAATTCGACCAAAGGTAGATATCTCTCCCAGCTACCTACGAATTCTAACACACAGCATCAAAGCATATCTTTGAGAATTTGAATTACCCTTTCAGACTGACCATCAGTTTGCGGATGGAACACAGTACTGAAATTCAACCTCGTACCCATGGCCTCTTGCAACTTCTTCCAAAATCTCGAAGTAAACCTCAGATCTCTATCCGATATAATAGACATAGGCACACAATGCTCACTATTTCTACAACATACAACTCAGCTAGCTTATCCAGCGAATAATCAACACATACTGGAATAAAATGAGCTGACTTCATTAGTCTATCCACAACAACCCACACATCATCTTTCTTTTTTGGAGTTATCGGCAACCTCGTTACAAAATCCATGGTAACCCGATCCCACTTCCATTCGGGAACCATCACTGGCTGAAGCAATCCCGAAGGCACTTGGTGCTCAGCTTTCACTTGTTGACAAATCAGACACTTTGCTACAAATTCTGAAATGTCTCTTTTCATACTCGGCCACCAATAAAACTTCTTCAAGTCGTTGTACATTTTCGTACTGCTCGAGTGCACTGACAAAAAACCACTATGTGCCTCATGCAAAACCTTTCGGATCAACTCTTCATCCTGGGTACACAAATTCTGTCACGGTACAACAAACAATCATTTGAGCCCACTCAAAAATCAGAATCACTTTCTGATCTGCACTTTGCTCTCTTAGCTTGTATCTCACTGTCATTTCTCTGAGCCTCACATATCTGTTGAAAAAATAGTGGCTTAGCTCCCAACTCTGCCAAAATAGCACCATCATCAGATAATGCTAAACTCCTGCTCATAGCTCTTAGAGCATACAAGGATTTCCTACTCAGGGCGTCCACAACCACATTCGCTTTTCCCGGATGGTAATCAATGACTAATTCATAGTCTTTCAACCACTCAAGCCACCGCCTCTGTCTCAAATTCAGATCTTTCTGATCCATCAAATACCTGAAACTCTTGTGATCCGTAAAGATTCGGCACTTCTCACCATACAAGTAGTGTCGCCAAATCTTTAACGTGAAAATAATCACAGCCAACTCCAAATCATGAGTCAGATAATTCTTTTCGTGTGGTTTTAGCTGTCTCGAGGCGTAAGCGACTACCTTACCCTCTTGTATCAACACGCAACCGAGACCATTAAACGATGCATCACTATAAATTACGAATTCTTTCCCTGATTCTGGTTGAACCAAAATCGGTGCCTCAGTCAACATTGTTTTCGGTTTCTCGAAACTTTGTTGACATGTATCAGTCCATTCAAACTTAACATCTTTATGCAAAAGTTTCGTCATCGGGGTAGCAATCACAAAGAACCCCTTTACAAAACGTCTATAATATCCTGCCAATCCCAAGAAACTTTTGATTTCTGACACGTTCCTCGGCTGTTTTCAATCCACAACAGCCAAAATCTTACTCGGGTCAAATCTGACACCATCATTCTCAAATGCTCTTCGTGATCATTCTCATCCCGAGAATAGATCAATATGTCGTCAATGAAGACAACCACAAACGTTTCCACATATGGTCTAAAAACACGGTTCATCAGATTCATAAAAATCGCAGGTGCATTCGTTAAACCAAACGGCATGACTAAAAACTCATAATGGCCATACCTTGTTCGAAATGCAGTTTTCAACACATCTTGCTCTTTCACTCTCAACTGATAGTAACCAGACCTCAAGTCTACCTTGGAGAACACTGTCGCTCCTTTCAATTGATCAAAAAGATCGTCAATCCTTGGTAAAGGATACTTATTCTTCACTGTCACCTTGTTGAGCTGTCTATAGTCTATACATAACCTCATAGACCCATCTTTCTTCTTCATAAATAATACCGGAGCACCCCACGGTGAGTAGCTCGGTCTTACAAAACCCTTATCTGTCAACTTAAAGGTGCCATTCTATATAGAGCAATTGAAATCGATGCCATTCTTGAAATCAACTCAATCCCAAACTCGACCTCTCTCACTGGAGGCAATCCGGGTAACTCTTCTGGGAATACATCCGGATACTCGCGTACCACTAGCACTGTTTCAAACTTAACTCTAACCTCTCGAGTATTCAACACAAAGGCGAAATAGGACTCACACCCTTTTCTCAAACATTTCTCAGCCACTAGGGAAGAAATCATCATTGGTAGACTATCCGATCCACCTGATTCAACCTGAACCACATCTCCACTCTCACATTTCAATTCAATGTACTTACTACCACAGTTCACTAAGACATTATGGGTAGTCAGCCAATCCATGCCTAGGATTAAGTCAAACTCATCAAACGGCAACAACATTAGGTTTGCCGGGAAACAATGATTCTCAATCAATAAAGGAAAATTTTTACACACTTTGTCCACTGACACATGCTTTCCTAACGGGTTTGATACCTTAACCACAATATTCATTGACTCAACAGCCATACTCAAACTAGATGCTAATCTCATGCAAATATAAGAATGAGCAGACACTGGATCTATTAAAGCAATAACAAAGGTGTCATAGAGAGAAAAAGTACCCGTTATCACATCTTGGGAGGATGCCTCTTCGCGAGCGCGAATAGCATACGTCTTTGCAGGTGCCCGGCCCTCCGGTCTCATAGTAGAGTCTTTGGACGCACCTCTACCACTATTCCCACCTCTCGGGTTCCTAGGTGACCTACCCCTTGCAGGCACATCGCTTAATCTCAACTCTTGCTTCTCTTCCTTATCACCCCTCTCAGGGCAGTTTCGGATAAGTGATCGGGGGAACCACATTTATAACAATTCCGACTGTTACCCAACACTCTCCGGTGTGATATCTACCACAACTTGGACACTCCTGTTTGCTCTTTGTATTGCCCACACTTTCAATCGAGGTGGTTTAGACTCTCGAACCCGAACGAGTATTACCCAAGTCTCGATGCGAATATCCCACTTGGACACTTCCTTGGATCTTTTCGACTGGGCTTGATATGACTTGCCCATCGGCCTTTTTCTAGCATATCGGGCTTCACTCACAACCCTTCTCTTTTCCTTACTCAACTGTTCGGCCTTACTTGCCCTTTCTACCAACACAACAAACTCTTTCAACTCCAAAATACCCACTAGGAGTTTGATGTCCTCATTCAGTCCATCTTCAAACCTCTTACACAAGATGGTCTCTGTCGACACACATTCTTGAGCATATTTGCTAAGCCTAACAAACTCACGCTCATATTCCGCTCCTGGCATTCTTCCTTACTTCAACTCAAAGAATTTCTTCCTTTTCCGATCAGTAAATCGTTGGTTTATATACTTCTTCCGGAACTCTTCATAAAGAAGTCCCACGTCACCCTCTCTTTCGGGACCACTAACGTTAGCGTCTTCCACCAATGGTATGCTGAATCCCTCAGCAAGGACACAACACACTTCAAGCTCTCTTCGGGTGTACATGAGAGTTCGTTAAACACTCTCATCGAGTTATCTAACCAGAACTCCGCCCTCTCAGGGTCATCATCTACCTTTGCTCTAAACTCCTCAGCCCCGTGCTTCCTAATCTTATCCACCAGGGGTTTCGATATCCTCACAACCTCCATACCTTGAGGAGCCACTGGATTTGGCTGAGGTATAGGAGGAGGTGGATGAGGTTGAGCATTAGGGTTCGCTCGAACATAGTTTGAGTATCAATTACTCATCATCTGGAGAGGCTTCTCGTGCCTCTTCTCCTTGACCCTTAGCCTCGGGTCCACTTTGCATAGGCACGGTTCCTTACGTAGGAGCCGACACATTACTAGCTGCTTCATCAGTAGTAGATTGATCGGGATCCATATACTATATAAAACAAGATTTAAAATCATCAGAAACCACCACACTATCATAGTACACTTATGGCATGTATAGCTAGACTCTTACACCTGCTATAACATCCCAAAATTGGGCCTAGTAGGATTGGGCCTTGGGCTTAGGAGTGTTTAAAATCTTCAAGAATATAAGAATGGTGTTATTGCAAATTGGACTTATTAGTTAAGTGGATTTGGAAGGTTACGAGGTTTCTATGAAGTCTCGGGTTTAATTGGGCTTTAGGAAAAATTTGGTATTTTAGCACTTTAAGAAGAGATGGTAAGTAGCTTCAAAGACATATGGAAATTTGTGAGTAAATAGCTTGCATAAATGAGCTATAGTAAAGAGGTTAAGGCACCACATGATGGACTTGAAGGGAAGAGGTTCAAATCACTTGGTGTGCAAATTTTGATTATTTTTGCATGCTTTCCTTAAGTGTCGGTCAAAGAGGTATTTATATATAAGATGGACATTTTTTTTATGGCAAGAAGATTTAAGGTTATGGTAAGCATGAAATAAGGGATAGAATTGCTAGATTGTGGGGATAGAATTTCTTTAACTTTGGGAAAGTAGAGGATTACAAGGCATGTACCTAGGTGGATGTTTTGGAAACTATTTCATGGCCATTTTGACCATGAACATGGACGGCATTATGGATAAAAGGGGGGAACCGAATTTTGGTGATTAGTTTTGAAAAAGTTAGTAGCCTGAGAGAGTTTTCATTTTGGTCATTTTGCTCTTCCAAAAACATTTTTTTTTCTCTCATCTTTTCCTCTTGGCCGAATGTGCATTGTAAGGTTTAAGCAATTCCTTGTGCGATTTCTTTCTTGATAGCTCTTTTGTTCTTTTTCTTTTGAGACCGTAAACCAAATAAGTGACCATTCGTGCATCTCTCTCTTTTGATCATCTCTCCCTTCTCTTTATTTTGTTTAGGCCGAACCTATCATTCCTTTTATTTCACCTTGGCCGAAACTTCAAAAGACCATAAGGGTCATTTGTTTCTTTTCTTTTCTCTCTATTTTGCTTAGGCCGAATCTTTCTCTCCCAAAAGTTCACCATTGCCGCAACATCTTAAACCTCCCATCTCTCTCTTCTTCTTGTTAAAGCCGAATCTCCCTCTTGTCATCAAGCCAACTCGCATCACACTCCATTCCCTTCATTTCTTCTTTTCATATTTCATCAAAAGCCAAGAACATTTAACCATTTGCGTTTTGGTCATTCTTTTTTGGTAAGAATCTCTTCTAGGCTAATCTCTTTTCCTTTATCTTTCTCTGATTGTCGAAAATCAAGACTCTAATCCTCCTAGTTTCTTTGGCCGAATCATGAAGGAAAGTTTCGGGGTTTTTCTGTAGCCGACGTTTAGGGGGAGATCATTCGGGATTTAAAAATCCAAGGTAAGTGAAGTGTGATATTCGGCCAAAGGCCATATCTTTTTAGTGATAATCGATTTCTCATATAGTGTTATGTAGGTGCTGTCGGTGTTGTAAACAAAAGCCGGAAATCTTGAGTATTCTGTCGTTCTTTGTGTTTACAAGGTGTGTAGCCTTACACTAAACTTCCAATAAATCGATAATATTAATATTTGCATGTGTTATTAAGAAATATGTTTGATAATGATTGCGGGTACCATTCAGTGGTATATGACATTCAGGTACGTTAAACCCCTAATACTTCGTTAATAATGCTATAAGCATGGATATGAAATAAGTATGATTCTGTTATGACTTTGGGGTATATTGCATTATATCTGAATAATATGTATGTTGCATGGGCATATGGGTGATTTGATAAAGGGGAAGTGTTCCGGTGGTTTTTACCACATTATCCGGTGACTTCGGTTGCATATGATGAATCCGGTGACTTCGGTCACATATTATGAATCTGGTGACTTCGGTCACATATTATGAATCTAGTGACTTCGGTCACATATTATGAATCCGGTGACTTCGGTCACATATTATGAATCCGGTGACTTTGTCACAATTATCTGGTGGCCATGCCACAATTTATAAGGGCGATGTGCAAGTTGACTGCAGCAACTGCCTTCGATGGTGTGTAGCGGATGGAGGGTCGATTTAGTAATCCCCACGGTGTGATTGGCAGGTACGGGTGGTGTGTAGTGGATGGATATCTAGGTTGGGCTCGGGATTGCATTTCATTTCATATGTACATGTGATTTCCTGATTTGCTATATTATGGGCTTATGGCTAAATGTGATTTTAAATGGGCTTAATTGCTATGATCGATTGGGTTTTTTGTGTATTGTTGCACATTGAGTCTGTTCACTCACCCCTCGTGGGATATCTTTTTCAGGTGATACTTAGCGTGATGGACCGGGTTAGCGAGGACTACGTGGTGGCCATTGCTCAACTCAGTATTTCGGTTTTCCTTTTAATTAAACTTATTACGTTTTCTTTTATTATTTTGAGATTTATTTTAGGTTATGTTTTTGTAATAAGGCTGCTATAAACTATTTTATTTATACTTTTAAATTTTTATTCTGCTACGCTTAATTTCAATTAAATAATTAAACATTTTCGATAACCGAATTAAATCGTTTTGACACCTAAATACCTATGGTTTTCAACTTAATAATAAGATTTAAATCCGGTTCTTCTTTTGATTTATAAAATCATAAAGATAATGTTTTAATAAGATACAAATTTAAATCACAAAACGGTCTTCAACAAGATCGTACTTCAAATCTATTTTCTTACCACAAAATCACATGTTTTCCAAAACGACAAAACGAGTTTTTCTCAAGAAGCATACTAGCGGGGTTTGTGGGCCGGGTTTGGGGTGTTTCACCCGCTATGGTAGTCCTAGAATCGACTAAACTATAGCTCTGATACCACTAAATGTAACACCCCTTACCCAAGTTTTACGCCAGAATCGGGCTCGAGGCATTACAGAAAGAAAACTACTTGATCGCCACTTAGGCTCATCGTGACTACTCTCCTTAGTCATCTCAATAACCTCATTTTCAATTTACGAGGCCTCACTCATACACACGAGGGCTCTCGAGACTATTCTAAAACTTTTTCAAACCTTAAAATTTTTCTCTTTTATACAGGGCTCACACGCCCGTGTAAGATGAGACACACCCGTGTGTAGTCCTACACGCCCATGTCCTCAAACCGTGTACAAAAACCCAAGCATTCTGCCAAAACCCCACAGCTAGGGTACACGCCCGTGCTCTCCAACACTAACTTCACTCACACGACCTAGGGTCTAGACACACGCCCGTGTGGTTAGCTCGTGGCCAAATCTAACTTAAAATTTCAACATGCAGGGGATACAAGGCCAAGTCACATGCCCATGGGCTGATCGAGTGTCACACATGGCCTAGACACACGCCCGTGTGTCTATCCACATGGACAAGAACAAAGCTATTTGCTAAGCTCTTCTCACCCTTATAGCATACACAACATGCACTCATTCAACTCATCCATAATCATCCAATTAAAAACACAATCTCACATAGATAACTACATCTTCTCATATAATGTAGAATAGCCAACAACTATGGCATTATACAAAATGTATCATCCATCTAAAAATTGATCGCTGTGTCGAGTTTTAAATTTATAATGAATGAGATCGAACCTGGAAACTAACTTTGACAACGATTAAAGGCAAGTGTACTTATCGAACAGTAGTATAGCTTAGGCAAGACTGGATTTGTCGAAGCCAAAGGAACTAAAAGTACTAATACTAACTTTCTTTTTATTATTTAGCCTAAAATAAAGTGAAGTTTCTTTAATCTAAATTAACGACTACTAAGTTAAAGATACGAAGACAAAAAGAACGAATTGGGAAATAACTTGAAGAAAAACTCAGTTGATCATGACGATACCCTCAGGAAGAATCCTCCTAGACTTCACTTGTTATCTATCACTGAACCATACGATTTATTCACTTAGTTTGATCCGTAGGACTCCCTAACGTATATTAAACCCTCTCTTAAGGTGAATAACGTCTAACCCTAGGTTAATCAATGAAAATCTCTTTCTCGAATAATAACCCCCTAGAATAGCTGTAAATCGATCTATGGACTCCCATATTAGGTTTCACCCTAATCCGGCAAAATCTTGTCACCCTATCTCTAGGCGTGCGATCAACTCCGATTAATTATGCTAGATCTACTCTTAGGCAGGGTCTATTTTTCCTCCACCTAAGCACATCAAATTTGGATTAAGCACACATAATTAAGAACAAACTGAGTATTTATCATATAATTCAGAAAAAAATAACAAGATTCATCTAGGTTTCATCCCCTTCAGGTATCTGAAGAGTTTAGTTCATAACAAATAAAGAAAACATCTCAAGATAAAGGATAAAACAAAACATAAGAGATCCTTAAAACTTCCTGAAGGAATTGAAGGAGAAATCTGCTGTCTTGAGTAAAATTTCAGCTTCTTGGGATGGATCAACTGGCTAACTTCGAGCGATTCCCACAACTCTGACCTTTTCGGCTTGGCTCCTTGGCCTAGCTTAACGCCCCCTCAAAGGTGGTACCTATGGGGTATATATAGGCTCTTGGAATACGATTCTTTCTCCCTAAGTATCCTTTTCCGACTAAAATTATTCATTGCCAGGACAGGGAAACAGCCATGTCACACGTCCGTGTGACGAATCTTTGAGCCGTGTTCAGATTTCTTAATTGAGGCACGACCGTGTAAATCGGGGGTGAGGCCGTGTTCTAGACGCTCGACAAGTCATGGCCGTGTGATCTTTGGGCCAGGCCGTGTGGATTTCGAGATATGGCCCATTTACTCCGTTTTGGGCCCGTTTTATGTTCTTTTCATCCTCGGGTGCTTTCATGGGTATAAGACATGAAAAGAAAGGATTAAGAGCACCTTTTTACATGAATCAAGGGATAAATCATCCAAAAACATGCTAAATGTGGGATTAAAATATGTTACTATTACGGTTTATCGAATACCCCCACACTTAAGCTTTTGCTTGTCCTCAAGCAAAATTCTCAACTTGCAATTAAAATGAACTTTCCATGATTCATAATTCTTATCAACAATGTCTCATCATAATTCATAGATAATTTATACATGGATGATCTAACTCGAAGAGTCCTAAAGATTCAAACAATCAAAGTCATACATTTGTAGCACAAAAACGTAGTTGTCTCCCATTATCTAAATAATTACCTTTGATTCAAAATCGACCAGGATTGACATCCTCACTAAAGATTCACTCAAATCACTCGAGGTGTTTAAGGTTCAAAATTAAGCTCTCAGAAGTCAAACTTGAAAAGTTAATCCCATAGGCTTGCCTGAAAATCAAATCTCCACCACTGTAATATGAGATGATACACAAATCAAAAGGTCTTTAACAGGGATGTAACGGGGCTAGGGTTAAAGGTGTGGATAAAGGTTGAATTAAAAGGTTAGAATTGAGACTGACCTGACAAATTGCCTAACTAAAATTAAACTAATCCTAAATAATTACATCAATTGAAAACTAATAATACGAGCTTCTTCCTCAAGATGTGGAATTTTAACATGTAAGCTCATTTAATTATAGAACTAATAATGAATATACTTCGTTTTTTTTAGAACAAACTAAGTATTACAAGGAATGAATCTATTACTTTAAAATAAAGATAACAGCTAGACAACACATCAAATCAACTCTCGATATAAGGGTAGTGAAAAGGAATGGTGATAACAAATACAAAGGGGTTTTGGGTTAATATTAGCTGGTAAAAGGGTCGTTAGGATCAACGGGGTTCACTAGGGGTTAGTTGTGAAGGTAGGCTATTTAGTAGAGTGAGTGGGTTAAAACCTAGGTGCCTTTATCATCTCAGTATACCAAATCATAGGTGTGGTCTCAACATGTATAATTGAGGCAAGTTCTAGAATAACAGTTCATAGTTGACACACTCATAATCAATAAATTGAGCATGAAAAAGAATATATGCTCTAATAGGCTCAAAATCTCACAAAAATTATGGGTGTTTTGACATCAACCTTGTAAATTTCAAATTTCAAGATAATATTCAGATTCAGCTCAACAACCTAGCAAAGATTTTAATTCTGAAAAATAGACTTATCATGCTTGATTATCTAATATTCTTCTAATTTAATCATCAATGCACAATTAACTATGATTTAAAACATATTAATAAAAATCATAAACCATCAGAAATTTCATCCTAATTAATAATATGAGTAAATTACTTAAAAACAAGATTAAATTCAGGGATTTGAGAATAATAAAGAAAGTTAGGCCTTTTCTTTAAATAAATATTCACCCCCCACAGTTAAGATGTACATTGCCCTCAATGTACAAAGTGTAACAGTTAATATGAAAAATCAAAAGAGAGGGGAGAAAGTGACACTTCCTGAATTATTGATGATTTCCTTGGAGAATGTGGAAAGTCGTGGTGTCAGGTGACTTATTGAATTTCTCCTAGTTATGTGTTTGTGTATGTGGAGTGTGCAATTTATTCTGCAAAGTCACTAGTTAAAAATCTTGGTGGCGTAATTAAATAAATATGTGTTAGGGATACTCGAATGGTTAGATAGCCAATGATAAAAGTTTGCAATATAAAAAAAAAGTTCAAATTAAAAAAAACTAAAGATAAAAACTTAAAGAAAAGAAAATTAAAGATAACAAATTAAGAGGACTCAAAGGTCCTCATCATCGGCCGGGTCCTGTGGTGGTGTTGGGGGTGAGATATGGAAGTGATGGCATATCTGCTGGAGGGTGGCCTCAATCCCATCAAAACGACTAGTACAATATTGCTCGAACTGGTTGAGGCGTGCAGATATATCTGACAATGAAGCTGCTGCATGGGGTGGTGGTGAGGGCGTGGGGAGGATGTGGTTGTGGCCGGATTTGGAAAATAATCCTGTACTAGATGAAGAAATTGGGAAGCTCGTGAAGGATTAGCCAGGGTTTATTAAGACATAATTAAAATAAACGAAATATATAACTAAAAACAAGAAAGAAAAAGGAAAGGAGACTAAGAAGGAAAATGAAAATAAAGGAAAAGAAAAATAGACCGAAGAGTCCTCATTGTTGGATGGTTCGCGAGGTGGGTATGATTCCTAGGGCTGCTGTGGCAGTGGCGGAGGCGGATGTGGCGTGATTCCCAAGCAGCCTGGCAAACTTGACACTAAGAAACTAAAACAAATTAACCTAAACTAAGCATAAGATTGTCAAAGGGAAGGAAATTGAAGCAAAAGAGAAAAGAAGCATAAAAACTAATTGGTCTCAAAGACCCTTGGCTTGGTGTTTGGATGAAGCGGCCGGCATGAACTTATGTGTAGGGTCTCTTTTGGGGAGACTATGCTTGCCTTCTTCTGATTCTTCGGCATAGTTCTGGTGTTGCTCAAGAGTCTGGACACCTTTTCTAAGGAAACAAAGAAAAAGAAGGAAGAAAGAAGATGGGGAGAAGAGGAAGGGCTGTGGGATTTAAATGTGATCTTAAATCTGGCACGTTCCCAAGCCCGTGGACCAAGGGCATGTCGATGCACACGACCGCCTCGTATGGTCGTGGTGAGGCTCCGTTAGTTTCTCCCACGCTCGTTAGCCATGGGCGTGTTGATGCACACAGCCGCTTCGCACGGCCGTGTGTATAGACGTGTTGAATCTCCATGGCCGTTTTTCAGTCAGCCACGCCCGTAGGTCAGAAGTCAGTATGTTGGCACAGTTTCAAGGCACGGGCGTGTTCTGCCCGTGGTGTGCAAGTCAGTAGCTTCACATGGTCGTGGGGCACGACCGTGCCACTTTGTCGGTGCCCGTGGGGGAGTGGTTGGATCCGTTGTGTTAGAAATTAGGTGGGATTTTGATTCGTACTACCTCTGCTATGTCAGTACTGGGATTCTAGTGGTCCACACGGCCACAGGCACGGCCGTGTGTAAGACCGTGTGGACTGGAATTCTGCACTGTTGTGTTAGTGTAAAACTAAATTTTCAGAAAAGAAAGAAGGAAAGAAAAGAAACTGAAAAATGAATTTGACAGTAAATAGTGTTAGTGCTCGGGTTGCCTCCTGAGAATCACTCGTTTATAGTCTTAAGCTAGACTTTTCTCGTAATTAAAAAAATCAGGGGGGTTTAAAGGTTTGAATATCTTCCCTCATGCTTACAGTTCTATTTTCTTGACAAAGTTCAAGTCGAGAAGCGTTTATCTTAAAGGTGTCGAATGTTGGATTGCTTACCTCGACTATTCCGTGCGGGAAGATATTGTGTACCTTAAGAGGAATTTCTTCGTTTACTTTCAAGTCTGATGTGATGATGCGAGGATCGGCTTTGTCTATCAGTACCTAGTCTCCTATTTTGACGTGATTCGATGTTCCTATGAGCTCTTCTGGGGGCTCCTTAGGTTTTACTTCGTTCGGTTCCTGTTCCTCTTTGATTTGTGTTTCCTGCTCTTTTAGTTTGTCGACCCTTAGGCTTTGTTCCTTATGTAATTCTGTTTTGTCAGCTTGGGGTCTATGATTTGGCTCAGGGTTGTATCCTTGTGGTGTTTCCTGCCATGAAGGTTGAACAAATTGATTATCAAATGAATTGTCTTTCTTACCTTCATCGATTGTTGTCCTGGCCGAGTCAAGAGCTTGAAGACTGATTGATTCGTTACCTACACAAAGTATGAGTTCTCCTGTGGCAACATCAATTTTAGTCTTGGCAATTGCTAGGAATAGTCTTCCTAAAATTAAGGGGATTGAATTATCCTCATCCATGTCTAAGACAACAAAATCTACTGGGAAAACAAATTTTTCGATTTTTACAAGAACATCTTCGATAATGCCCCTAGGAATTCTAACAGTTTTATCAGCTAATTGTATACTCATTCTAGTTTGTTTGGGCTTCCCTACACCTAGTCGTTTAAATAGTGTATAAGGCATGACATTTATACTTGCCTCTAAATCAGCTAACGCGTTATCAACATTTAGTCTACCATTTAAACAAGGAATAGTAAAACACCATGGATCTTTTTGCTTCCGTGGTAGTCTATTCTGTAGCATTGCTGAGCATACTGCGTTCAATTCCACATGTGGCTCTTCATCTAATTTGCGCTTGTTCATCAAAAGCTGTTTTAAAAATTTCCTCGAATCTGGCATCTGAAAAAGAGCTTCAAGAAGAGGTAAGTTAATATGTAATTTCTTTAAAAGTTTAAGAAACTTACCGAACTGTTCCTCTGTATCATCTCTTTTCATTGCTTCGGGATAAGGTATGCGAGGTTGGTACTCTTTGATTATCGGTTTTGGCTTCTCCTGTGTTGCCTCAACTTTACCTTCTTCTACCTTGTTTCCTTGTATTGGATTAGGTTCATCTACCCCTATGCTATTATGAGCTGTGATGGCTTGAATTTGCTCCTTTGGGTTGATCTCTGTGTTACTTGGTAGACGTCCTTACGATCGTTCGGACATTAACTTTGCAAGTTGTCCGACTGCTTTAGTGACTTCCCTACTGACTTAGTAAGTTCCCTAATTTGGTTCTTGGTCTCCTCAACCGATGTTTGTTGACTTTTAAGTGTTTTCTCGGTATCCTGGAGACGATTTTCTGTGCTTGCCATGAATTTTGTCAGCATCTCTTCGAGGTTAGGCTTTTTCTCTTGTGGATATGGCTGATTTTGGAAATTTTAAGGAGGTTGTTGTCTTTGATTTCCTTGATTTCCTTGACCTCCTTGACCTCCCCATGAAAAATTTGGGTGGTTCCTCCAACCTGGATTGTAAGTATTACTATAAGGATTATTATTGGAACTGAAATTATTACCTATATAGTTCATCTGTTCATTTTCTGCATCCGGTTGGTAAGGTGGGTACCCAGGATTCGCCACAGTTCCACTTGCGTTGCACTGCATGACTGGGTATGCCTGCGAAGAACACAAACTATCAATCTTTTTATTCATGATCTCTACTTGTGTTGATAGTGTGGTCATTGCATCGGGGCTGTAAACTCCAGCTGATTTTGTCGGTTTTGTCCTTGTAACTTGCCACTGATAGTTATTCAGTGACATCTCTTCAATGAACTCGTAGGCTACTTCAGGAGTTCTGTTGTTCAAGGTTCCACCGGCGGCTGAATCAATTAGCTGTCTCATTGAGGGATTTACACCATTATAGAAAGTTTGGACTTGTAGCCTCATGGGTAGACCATGGTGTGGACACCTTCTCAGGAGATCTTTGTATCTCTCCAATGCGTCGTATAATGTCTCTAAATCCATCTGCACAAAAGAAGAGATATCATTCTGTAATTTGGCCGTTTTGGCCGGTGGGAAATATTTTAATAAAAATTTCTCGGTCATTTGTTCCCATGTAGTGATTGATCCTCGTGGTAACGAGTTTAACCACTATTTGGCTTTATTCCATAATGAAAAAGGGAATAACTGAAGACGTATGGCATCATCAGAAATGCCATTTATTTTGAAGGTATCACAGAACTCTAAGAAATTATCTATATGAGTGTTTGGATCTTCGTCCTGCAAACCATCAAATTGAAAAAATTGTTGAATCATTTGTATTGTGTTAGGCTTTAATTCAAAATTGTTAGCAGCTATAGCAGGCCTAACAATACTCAATTCTGCTCCTGTTAAATGCGGTTTAGCATAATCAAACATAGTACGTGGAGCATTGTTTTCCCCCACATCATGTGGTTGTGGGTTATTCTCGTCCATCCCTTCAGTAGGATTGGATCTGTCTTCTTGGTCTTCCTCTGTGTAATTTAGGGCTCGCCTGATTTCTCTGCGAGTCCTACGAACGGTAGCTTCAATTTCACTGTCGTATACTAATGGTCCATTCGGGTTTCTCCTAGTCATAAACTAGAGGTACCTGCTAGGTGAAGAAAGAAAATTTAAAAAAAATTAAAATTTAACCTAAAAAAATAAAAATAAAAGTAAATTGAAAAAAAAATAATGGCTAAAGTAATAAAAATAGAGCTTTCTTAATATTTTCGATCCCCGACAACGAGGCCAAAAAGTTGGCCGCTGTGTCGACTTTTAAATTTATAATGAATGAGATCGAACCAGGAAACTAACTCTGACAACGATTAAAGGCAAGTGTACCTATCGAACAGTAGTATAGCTTAGGCAAGACCGGATTTGTCGAGCCCAAAGGAACTAAAAGTAATAATACTAACTTTCTTTTTATTATTTAGCCTAAAATAAAGTGAAGTTTCTTTAATCTAAATTAACGACTACTAAGCTAAAGACACGAAGACAAAAAGAACGAATTGGGAAATAACTTGAAGAAAAACTCAGTTGATCACGACGATACCCTCAGGAAGAATCCACCTAGACTTCACTTGTTATCTATCACTGAACCATACGATTTATTCACTTAGTTTGATCCATAGGACTCCCTAACGTATATTAAACCCTCTCTTGAGGCGAATAACGTCTAACCCTAGGTTAATTAACGGACATCTCTTTCTCGAATAATAACCCCCTTGAATAGCAGTAAATCGATCTATGGACTCCCATAATAGGTTTCACCCTAATCCGGCAAAATCTCGTCACCCTATCTCTAGGCGTGCGATCAACTCCGCTTAATTATGCTAGATCTACTCTTAAGCAGGGTCTATTCCTCCTCCACCTAAGCACATCAAATTTGGATTAAGCACACATAATTAAGAACAAACTAAGTATTTATCATATAATTCAGAAAACAATAACAAGATTCATCTAGGTTTCATCCCCTTCAGTAGTTCATAACAAATAAAGAAAACATCTCAAGAGAAAGGATAAAACAAAATATAATAAATCCCTAAAACTCCCTGAAGGAATTGAAGGAGAAATCCGCAGTCTTGAGTAGAATTCCGGCTTCTTAGGATGGATCAACTGGCTAACTTCGAGCGATTCCCACAACTCTGACCTTTTCGGCTTGGCTCCTTGGCCTAGCTTGACGCCCCCTCAAAGGTGGTACTTAGGGGGTTATATATAGGCTCTTGGAATGCGATTCTTTCTCCCTAAGTATCCTTTTCCGACTAAAATTATTCATTGCCACGACAGGGATATGGCCATGTCACACGTCCGTGTGACGAATCTTTGGGCCGTGTTTGGATTTCTTAATTGAGGCACGGCCGTGTAAATCGGGGTTGAGGCCGTGTTCTAGATGCTCGACAAAGCATGGTCGTGTGATCTTTGGGCCAGGCCGTGTGGATTTCATGATATGGCCCGTTTACTTCGTTTTGGGCCCGTTTTATGTTCTTTTCATCCTCGGGTGCTTTCCTGGGTATAAGACATGAAAAGAAAGGATTAAGAACACCTTTTTACATGAGTCAAGGGATAAATCATCCGAAAACATGCTAAATGTGGGATTAAAATATGTTACTATTACGGTTTATCAAAAACCAACACATCTTAACAATTTACAACAAAATTCACTAACTTGTCTAGCCCCTATACATGCCATATACAAAATATTGAGTCTCATATACCAGAGTGTGCTGATAGTGTGGGCAGTCTTCCAATTGATCCTCGTATCTCGATTCAACACTTTTTCTCTATAAGACAAGGGAAAAGAATGGGAGTAAGCTTTGAGCATAGTAAGTTTACACAAACAATTAAGCATCAAAGTATAAGCTAAACAACAATTAGCATTATACTAACATATAATGTACAACAATGCTTACTCTTTCTATCCCTTACCACATTTTTAACACATTATGAGTCACATACTCATAACCATTGAAAAGCACCCCTGCATTCAATATCACATTTTCACAATATACAATATAACATCATTTCTCGATAATACATCCACACAGCTAATCCACACAGCTAATCTTATTCACGCAACTACTTTACTCAATAATACAACCACACAGCTAATTTACACAGCTAATCCACACAGCTAATGTCTCAGTGGTTTCGCAATTAGCCCACCACAATCAATTAATAAGGTAGTATCGCACTTAGCCTACCACAAAGGTAATCATAGTGGTCTCGCACTTAGCCCACTATATAAGTATACTTAACGATAGCATCGCACACTTCGTTAAGTATTAAGATGGTATCGCACTTAGCCTACCATTTAGCATTATCACTACACATTTACAACCTACTTAATCATTCATCCATTCACAATGTCTACCACATTCATTCCACTTGAACCACATGGGTTTTCAATCATTCTCATTCATGCTACACAGTAGCTAGCATTACCAAATTGTAAATATGAATGCATTGTTTACACATAAACTTACCTCAATACTCAAAAGTATAGAAACGTGCAATTTAGTCTACCACCTTACTTTTGCCTCAGTTTTGATCCGGGCTTCGTCTTTCTAGATCTATAATGAATAAATCAGCTTATTCAATACACACATTGACTAAATTGACACTTATCTCATGCTTTGGCAAAATTACTCTTTGCCTCTAAACTTTCTCATATTTACACTTTTGGCCCAAGGCTCGGAGAGTGATTTTTAGTCAACTTTCTAGCCTTTCATGCTTAGCCGAATCACTTAATCAACTAAAACATTTATCAATTCTCACTAAATCATACATGTATGACTAAACTTAAAGCTTTCACAAACTAGTCCCTACATGCATTTTCATGGAAAATCACTTAATAAAAGATGTTTCTACTACATCAAGCTTTCATAATCTTCCATAAAACATCAAAAAACATGCATGTCATACATGGCCACATTTTTGAACATCCATTATAGCTCATCAAATGGCTAAAAATAGCTTACTCATGCTACAAGGACTTCAAAAATACAAAGAATATAAAAAATGGGGCTAGAATACACTTACTAGCTAGCTTGAAAAGTTGAAGAGCCCTAACAATGGCTTCCTTCAAATTTCGGCAGCTTGGAGAAGAAGATGAATGAATTTTTGTCATCTTTTCTCCCTTTTAAGTCATTTAATTGTTAAATGGCCAAAATGCCCTTTTTGATAAACATTCTATTTTAACTCATTCATGCCCAATTTTGTCCAAAAATTAGAAATTGGGAAAATTGCTATTTAAAGACCTCTAATTAATATTCTAAAGCGATTTCACACAAATAGCTTCTAGAATCTCACATTTTGCAACTTTTGCAATTTAGTCCTTTTGGGCAATTTCAACCGCAATTTTACAAAATTGCTTCATGAAACTTTCACACTAGTATGCAAACATGACATAAACTTCAAAAATGCATACATACACCTCAGATTTGTGGTCTCGCACCACTATTCTGACTAGGCCCAAAACCGAGATGTCACAGACAATATGTTAATCTTTCACATATCTTTCATATTTCATCATGAGTTACCGCAAAGCTCAAGCATTCATCAATGACACATCTCAAAATCATCATCAAATTCTAAAATTAAGACATGGGCTTAAGAGAATACTAAGCAACGATCACAAAAACATAAAAATTATCAAAATCTAAGCTAAATACACACCTTGATTTAGCCAAACCTAGGCCGAATGAAGCTTGTTCTTTTTCTTTTATTTTCTTATGATTTTCGGCCAAAGATAGGAGGAACATGCATGATTTTCATTTTATCTTTTATTTATTTCATATTAATATGCCTTTTACCATATTACCCTTTGTGGTTTAATAAGAAAACCTCATAATAATTGTCCATTACCGTCCACTTACTTATATGGTGGCTAAATTTCATCTTAAGGACTTATCAATTAATAAACCATAGCAAATTAATACTTACACAAATAGATAACCACTTCTTAATTTTACGCGATTTAGCCATTTTCTCAAATTAAGCACACAAATAATAAAATTAATTCACGAAACTTTCACATATGCTTAATCACATACTGCAAGCACAGAAAATAATATTAAAATATTTTTTGACTCGAATTTGTGGTCCCCGAAACCATTATTCGGACTAGGGTCTAAACCAGACTGTTACAATTCTCCCCCTTAGGGATTTTCGTCCCTGAAAATCTTTCTGTTGAATAGCTTAGGATATTGCTCTCTCTTAGCATCTTTGGGTTCCCACGTATCTTCTTCAACCTCATGTCGATGCCATAATACTTTTACTAATAGAATTTTCTTATTTCGCAATTCCTTAATCTTGCGAGCTAAGATACAAATCGGTTCTTCTTCATAAGTCATATCAGAATGAATTTCTATTTCAGATGGAGAAATTACATGCGAAGGATCAGATCTGTATCGTCGAAGCATTGATACGTGAAACACATTATGAATCTTTTCTAGCTCTGGTGGTAACAACAATCTTTACGCAACAGGTCCAATAAGCTCAATAATTTCATACAGCCCGATGAATCTCGGACTTAATTTACCTTTACGACCAAATCAGAGTATTTTCTTCCACGGTGAGACTTTCAAAAGCACTTTATCTCCAATCTCAAATTCAATATCATTTCGTTTCAAATCCGCGTAAGATTTTTGACGATCAGACACTGCTTTCAAACTATTTTGGATCACTTCTACTTTCTGCTCAGTTTCTTTTATCAAGTCAACCCCATGAATCTTATTCTTGCTGAGTTCTAACCAATACAGAGGTGTTCGACATTTCCTACCATACAAGGCTTCATACGGTGCCATTTTAATGCTCGACTGAAAACTATTATTATAAGCAAACTCAATCAATGGTAAATATTGTTCCCACATACCTTCAAACTCAAGAATGCAACATCTCAACATATCCTCAAGAACCTAAATAATCTGCTCGGATTGACCATCCGTCTGTGGGTGAAAAGCTGTGGGGCCAAACCACTGGTGATCCAAAGTTACGAATAATCCATCTGTGGGGCCAACCCACGTGTGATACCAAAGCACTGGCGACGATCCCGATATATCAACTGTGGGGCCAACCCACTGTGGTGCTAAGCCACTGGGACAAGTCGCTATGAGGTGCCAAACCTCTGGTGACCCAAAGTCATGAAATATCAATAATCCAAGTGTGGGGCCAACCCACGTGTGATACCAAATCACTGGCGACGATCCCGATATGTCAACTGTGGGGCCAACCCACTGTGGTACTAAGCCACTGGGACGAGTCGCTATGAGGTGCCAAACCTCTGGTGTCCCAAAGACACAAAATAATCTGTGGTACCAAACCATTGGAGGTGCCAAACCTCTGGTGTCCCAAAGACACGGATATCAAATCCTTCCCCCTCCTCTCATATCACCCATAACCATGCAATTATTATGCAAATCATGCCATCATGCTCTAATATGAACATATAACAAATATATCGTAGATTATGATATTAAACAACATATATCAACATCATATCGAAACGGACTTACCCGAATCCTTGCTCATAACCATCAAAGTATCATATCAAGATCTCATAGTTTTCGACTTTAATAACATGATTAGTATATTTATGTATATATATTACCGAGTTATAAAGTGTGTAAGATACACACCTGTCACTAACGCAAGCACTAAATCCCGAAGACCAGATCTACAGCACTCGATCTCCTTGTCCTACATTCGACCAAACCACAAAACTATAAACAAGGCCATTCGGCCACACCAACACATCCCGAAGGGTTATCGTACGAAATACTAAATCTTACCTATTAACTTACCCAAAACGATTGTCAAAGAATTAAGACTTGAGTCGATTACTTCCAAAATCCCGAGGAGTCCCCTTTCAAAACCGATTGAAGAAAACCAAATGAAGACCTACCCTTGTTGATATTCTGCCAAGTTTCGGCAATATGGTTAAATGGTGAAGGGAATTTCGGCTATGGTTGATTTGTAATAACAAAAAGGATTCGGCTAGAGTGGAGAAAGAGAAAGGAAAAGGAAGAAAAAGAAAGAAATTGCAATGGGAGAGGGATGTTTTCAGTTTTGAGAAAAAGTGGAAGAAAGAAAAAGAGAAATGGGGAGAAGGAAGATTCGGCCAACCACTAAAGATGAAGAAAGAGATGAAGGGAAAAGGGTTGGTTTTAGACTACAAAGAAAATAAAATATGAGAGAGACTCAAATGAATATTTGGCCAAATGCCTAAGAGAAAATTCGGCAAACCACAATGGTCTTTTCGGCTTTGACACAATACAAGAAAACAATGCCAAAACTAAAACAAAATTGTACCTAATGCCCAAGACACAATCGGCTAAGGAGGAAGATTTTGGAGAGGAAAAGAAAAAATGCAAAAGATGCACAAAATACAAGAATTGACCAACTAAAACCCCCCAAATTCCTATCAACATTCGGCCAACCCCCCTAGACACCCATACCGTCCACATTCATGTCAAACTTTCTACACAAAACTTTCCATAACATAACACCTTACATCATGCCTTATGTTCTCACATCAACCTTTAATCAAATGATTTCTTTCCCAAACATCAAGCTTTCCTAATCTATTATTCAACTTTCCATAAAAAGTTAAAGTCCAACTTACCATATGTATAATTTGACCAACACTTAATGTAAGGTGCATAAAAAATAAAGTCTTCCAATTGCAATCCATGCAACTCGAACCACTTCCCTCAAGCAACCATCCATGTGCCATAACCACCTTGCCACTAACTCCTCATGTGCTAGAATTAGACACTTAAATTAACTTAAGTGTCAGGATCACCTAATCCACTTCACTAATTTCTTCAAACTAAAAATTATTCTAGCTTAGCTAATAATTCCAAACCTTCACAAAACTATACTAAGCACACAATAAAAATCATACTTGAACTAACACAAATAACAAGATGATACTCAAATTTTTTTTCCTAAAGCCCAAGGTCCAATTGGCCCAATCCTACTAGGTCCAATTTCGGGATTACACGTCGAGTGGTCATAATAGAGGTGTCAGTAGCTAGTGTATTTTGGTAAGTTTGTAATAGATTTATTATGTTTATAATTATTTGAATTTAATTATATATGTGTTTATGTATATATACATTATAGTTAACATGATTAATTGAGGTAAAACATGAAATTGGAAATGAAGGATTGATTTGTAAAGCATGGTAAATGAGTATGTGTGAATTGAATGGTATATCATATGAAATGTATTTGAGCAGATTGATCATGATATAATAGTATAAAAATGAAAAGGTTATAGAATACAGGTTATAGAATACAGGTTAAATCCCGTGTGAACTTAGTGAATAACTAGGATACAAATGACATATCATTAGGATTCATATTTAGCAAGTACTATGTACCGATGTTGGCTATTTATATGCAGCAAGTACTATGTACTAGTGTTGGCTATGTGCCATTTATATGCAGCAGGTACTATGTATCGGTGTTGGCTATGTGTTATTTATATCCAGCAAGTACTATGTACCAGTGTTGGCTATGTACCATTTATATGCAACAAGTACAATGTATCAGTGTTGGCTATGTGCCATTTATATTCAGTAGGTACTATGTACTGATGTTGCAGTAGCAGACACTTTGTGTTGGTGTTATATTTAACAGGTACTATGTATCAGTCATAGATACCATACCGATGGCTTGAGATCCTGCATGTGCCGTGGATTCTTTGAAGCTTGTGTGAGCAACATCATGTATTAGTTAATGTCCTTTTGTCAACATGTGTGAGCATTACCTTTCAATGTATTCGAGATCAATTTACTATTGTTCTCTGCGAAAACATTTAATTATTGAAATGGAAATGAAATGAGATGATATGATGAATTATGTTGTGTTGAGTATAGATTGATATATGAATCTTGGCATGTTATGTTTTGATGATTTGAATTTTCCAGGCTTAACTAGTTGACATGGTAGAAACTATGGATCAAGACGAAGGATTGTAATTTCTATGTTATGTATGAATAGTAAACTTAAATTGACAAGTATGTAATGTTTTGTTTTACAAACTTACTTAGCTTTATGTAAGCTTACTTTAGTTGGTTTTATTGTTTGTAGATTGTCGGACTCTTGAATTCAATTGGAACATTATTAGAGATCACACTATCTGACAACTCATTCGGTAGCTATTTTTTTTTATTATGGCTCAGTTATAAGTAGCATGTAAATAGGGTTTTGGTTATGTATACTATAAGCACTATGGTTATATTTTGTGCCATTTGAAGTATAATATGTCTATTGATGTAAATCCTAATTGGTATTTTGGTTTAATGTGGTGTGTAATGGTAAATGTATTTTGAATGGTTAGTTTGGAATGTTTATGTTAATAGGTTTTTTGGAATGTTTTGTTCATTATTGGAAATGGTTAAATTTGGTTATGGTAAATTTTGAACCTAGAATGGATTATATTTGCATTTGAAGGTTGACATAAATGGATGTACTTTGGTATTTTGTATTTAGAACTTGAATGGTGATAGAATGAGTTTAACTTGTGGATTATGTTTTGGCTTGAGTGATTGTTGTTTATATTTGTATTGTGGTGCCAATGAGGGCATATTAGTTAGGCACATAGGTTGATTGTGAATTGGTTTATTTTGGCATGTTTTGACACATTTTGAATAGGTTTGAAAATTGGTTAATGCATAGCTTGGAGTCTAAGTTTTGGTATGTGAAATGCCTTGTGTTTGAAGGTGTTTTTGGGCACACACAGCCTGGGACATGGCCTACCACATGGACGTGTGTCCCACACGGTTGTATGATGGCCATGTGGCCTCCTTGATTTTTGGTACAAGTTTGTCCACATGGTCTTAGAGAGTTACATGGCCTAACGACACGACCGTGTGACCCTAGGTTACATGGGCACAAGTTGTAACACCCCAAACCCGGTCAAAATGCTACGACCGAATCTGGTATATCACAGGGTAAAATGTTTTTGGAAGACAAGTCCGTTGAGTCAATTTGCGAAGAAAACACTTAATCTTATGAAAACCAAAGTTGCGTTAAGTAGTTTATTAAAATCATCTCAAAGTTTGTTTTAAAGAGAATCGAGTTGACTTATCGTTGTTACAAGTTCACTTATTTACCCGATGGTAAATTTTTGGAAAAATCTCAAAATTTATTAAGGTTGTGAAAACATTCATTTTATAATTTCTTTACTTGTTAGTCATGCTTTAATGTTTAACACAAATTCAAATAAATAATTAAACCCAAAGCAAAATATAGATGGCCTTATTACACAACCAAAACCCCAAAATTTAAAACAAAGTAAAACCAAAATTTAATCGTTTAAAATGAAGCCAACTATTGAGCATGGCCACCTCGAGTCTATCCCGGCTCCATATCCGCAATCTAGGAATTATCTGCAAAATGTAAAGGAAGGGGTGAGTCACCGAGACTCAGTGTGCAATTCCCCATCCCGGAGATAACAAGCCCTTACACAGTTCATAAACAAGTATGTATGTCATGCAACCCAAAAACCTAACCATCCGAAACTCCTGATTCTACCCCGTGTGGTACCAAACCACTGGTGGTGCCAAGCCACTGGTGACCCAAAGTTACAAATAAACATATGTGGTACAAAACCACTGGTGGTGCCAAACCATTGGTGACCCAAAGTCACAAATAAACATATGTTGTACCAAACCACTGGTGGTGCCAAACCACTGGTGACCCAAACTCACAGATAATCATATGTGGGGCCAACCCACTGTGGTGCCAAACCACTGGTGACAATCCCTTTTAATATAATATGTGGGGCCAACCCACTGTGGTGCCAGACCACTGGGACGAGTCATGAAGATAACATATGTGGTACCAAACCACTGGTGGTGCCAAACCACTGGTGACCCAAAGTCAGAAATAATCACATGTGGTACCAAACCACTGGTGGTGCCAAACCACTGGTGACCCAAAGTCACAAATAATCATATCTTCCCCCTCCTCTCATCATACCCATGCAATATGACATAATAATTCGTGTATACAGTATGTCATGTATGCTAACATATATCAAATATAAGTATAACATGAATTACCATCACAACCAGATAGACATAAACAACATAATCACGCTAATCAACCTCTAAGGGTATAACCGTAATTTTACCTACCAAGGGCATTTCGTAATTTACCCACCAAGGGCATTTTCGTAATTTACCTTTCAAGGGTATTTTGGTACTTTACCCTTCCAAGGGTATATCAGTAATTTCGCACCTGCAATGGCCTTTCCAAAGGCCTAATGTCGCCCCGAGCGACTCAGCTACCATTTCCAGTTGTACCGGACTATTGGGCCTAAAACACAATTTTGGCCCATTCGGGCCCACACGCTCGTGTGGCCCACCTAACACAAATCTAGCCACGTATATAAGTTTCACCTAGTCTAGTTCACTTTATACTACACTATCATACAATTTATTCAATTGGGCCCACGGGCCCATTGGCCCACTTCGGTCCATCACGGTCCTAAGCAGCCTCAACCCACAAGAATACTACTAATGGCCTCAACTATCATGCCGAAGCCCCACACGTGCGCTCGCACGCTCATGTGGCTACTATTGCTGTGACCGGCACTTCGGCATTTGCCGCTCTACGACTAGGGTAGAGAGAGTAACACACCTGATAGGAATCTAAAGCTGTTAAACCGCGCTCCGAGCACTCCTTTGCCCAACGCCAACCAGGTATGTTAACTCTCCTCCTGGAATGCTCTTTATATAGCTAGCTCTTTACCCTTCTTCTTTGTATCTTTCCGATGTGGGATCCCTTCGTCAGTAGAGTTTAAATTCAACTGAAACTCTTGCCGTCCAATCCGCAAAATAAATACTCCCTTGCTTCTCATGAGATTCGAACCCAGGCTCCCTCGCAACATAATCCACGCCACTAACCACTTGGCCACAAGCTCCTCTTGTGTCTTAAACCATGTGCAACTAAATTTAAACCTATAGCCAAATTCTAAGGTCCAAGTAAAAAGAAAACCAAAATGCAAAAGCCAAGACTTGAACCTTGGACCTCCTTCCTTCCTTGTGGCGTCACCCCTTTGTCTCTTATGTGGCGTCACTTTGCCACTACACCACACACTCCACTTGTGTCATTTTCCTCCACATTTTATTCTTAAGGCCTACCTGCCAACTTCCAGGGTTTTTTCACCTAAAACCAAATTTTCCCCAAAGCCAAAGTTCGATCCCGGGACTTCATAGAAGCCCTCTAACCTTCCAAAACCACTTATCTAATAAGTCCAACTTGTATTTAAGCCGATCTCTTGTTCTCCAAAAATTTAAACGCTACTACGCTCAAGGCCCATTGGGCCCAATTCTTCTAGGCCCAATTTCAGGATGTTACACAAGTTGTTACACGGTTTGGCCACACAACCATGTTCTTGAGCCACACGAGCTGAGCTCTGTCACTCGGCCTGACCACACAGTTGTGTGACCCTTATTTTCACTTTTTACCTGAATTTTTTGTAAAAGTTTTAATTTAGTCCAGAATTGTTTCCGGTTTGTTTTAAATGCTCCGCAAGCTTGATTTAGGTCTGAATATGATTGAATGACATGTAAATGGTTGTAATTGAATTATGAAATGAACTATTTTATTATTTATGACCGGTTAGTAAATAAAGTTAATGTTTTATAGTTGTAATACCTTATAGCTTGGGTTGGTGATTGTTACAACTTTGATAAATTTTCACTTCTAGTCCTTCCTCCTTTTCCCTTCAATTTAATGCAATCATTAAAATTTTTTATTTTCTACTTTTTCCCTAATACTTTTTATTCTCATGTTAAAAAGTATTTTTAATTTTTTACCGGCTCTAACTACTTTCTATACTATTACTCAAATTTCATATTTTATCCATTTTTAAAATTCTCGACTATACCAAACTCGACTTTGTACTATTCCTAACTTAGCAGTAAATTTGGGATATTACATTTTCCCCCACTTAAATAAAATTTCCTAACTCAAATAACTTTGGATAATGTTGTTTCATTATTTCTTCACTTTCCCATATTGCTTCCACATGATGATGTCTCCATAACATTATCATCAAAGGGACTCGCTTATTTCTTAATTCTTTTACTTATCGTGCAAGAATCTTGACTGGTTCCTCTTCGTACATGAAATTTGGCTAAATTTCAATAACTTCCAGTTCTATTACATGAGATAGATCGGATCGGTATCTTCATAACCATGAAACATAAAAGAAATTATGGATTCGATCCCAATCGGATGGTAGAGCTAATCGATAAGCCACTGGACCAACACACTTCAAAATCTCATATAGCCCTATAAACCTTGGACTCAATTTTCCTTTCTTTCCAAACCGAAGAACCTTTTTCCGTGGTTGCACTTTAACAATACTTTTTCTCCTACCCTATACTCAATATCTTTCCTTTTGAGATCAATATAAGAATCCTGCCTATCAGAGACTGCTTTCAATCTGTCCTTAATCAATTTTTCCTTTTCTTTTATTTCTTTAATCAAGTCTGGCCCTACTAACTTGTTTTCACTCAATTCAGTCCAACAAACAGGAGTTCTAAACCTTTTCCCATATAGTGCTTCATATTGTGCCATTTTAATACTAGATTGATAACTATTATTATAAGCAAATTCAACTAATGGTAAATACCTTTTCCAACTGCCTTCGAATTTGATAATGCTACTTATCAGCAAATCCTTCAAGATCTAAATTACCTGCTCTAATTGTCTATCTATTTGAGGATGAAATGCAGTGCTGAAACTCAATCTTAAAGTAAATCTTGGATCTCAATAAGAAATGATATATGCTGGCACTCCGTGTAACCTCACTACCTCATTAATATATAATTCAACATATTTCTCCATCGAATAATCTGTTTGGACCAGTAGAAAATGAGTTGATTTTGTCAAACGATCAACAATCACCCAAATTGCATCTTTCTCCTTGCGTGTGAGTGGTAAACCAACCACAAAATCTATCGTAATTCTCACCCACTTTCATTCGAGTATTGTTATAGGTTGCAACAACCCCAATGGAACTTGATGTTCTGCTTTTACTTGTTGACAAATCAAACACCTAGAGACATATTCTAAAACACCTTCTACCCGACTCGAAACATCGAATCTGAATATTAGATGTTACAACACATAAACAGTTAGTAAAAACTTTACAATCGACGTATAGCCATTTTAAAACATACTTATTATTATTTTATTAAATTTCTTTAGAAAAAAGATTAAATAAATAAAATGCCTAATTTTAAAAAAAAAAAACTCAATGTTTCGGGGCTTTTGGTTTTGTGCCATTGACCTTTTTTTTATTGACACCCTCAACATTATGATTTTTTCAAAAATCAGCTCAAATTTTAACGATAAACATGAGTTCACTGTTTGTCAAGTGCCGGTCAACGAAACAAGCCTGTGTGACGTTATAGATGACGCCATCTATTTTTTTCATTTTGTTTCCATCTTCTTTCTTCTTCTCCCTTCTTCTCTTTCTTTCCATATAGTTGCTGTTATAGTAAAAAAATTGCAGTTCCCTTTTAGTTTCAACTCCACCATTTAACACCTCACTTTTCCAAAAGCTTCACTTACAAAAAAAGAAAACCCCCCAAAACCATAACACATGCCACTCCAAAAGTTCTATTTTCTACCACCCATTTCATTTTTCTTCATTTTCGTTTCTTCCTTGCTCTTGTTATGACTTTTGGTTATGGATCACCAAGCCCGATCTCGATGGCTTTGGGAGAAAATGGGTTCTTTTGTGCCATTGATGTTGGGATAAAACTAACAAGATATCTTCGATTCCCACTTTCAATTTTGTTCTTTCCATGGCTTCTCTCTCTAGTGGTGAAGGATTTCTTTATGGCATTACTGCGAACAATTCGCAAGCGTTTTGTTGGGATTTATTAGATTTTGGTATAAATCTTATTCCTAAAGCTTTTAAATATAATTCTTACTCCCAAATTACTGCTGGGAAATCTCATGTTTGTGCTGTCAAAGACTCTTATTTTCAAGTTCTAATGGGATTTCTAAGGAAATTGAAACATTGAGATTTTTTTTTATTGTAATAGCAGCTACAAGGAAAGAAAGAGAGGAAGGGAGAAGAAAGAAGATGGAAACAAATGAAAAAAAAAATGTCATCTATGACATCATATAGGCTTACTTCATTGATCAGCGCTTGATTGACGGTCAACTCACATTTACCGTTAAAATTGGACTGTTGTGTCAATAAAAAAAAATGGTCAAGGGTACAAAACCAAAATCCCTCAAATGCTGAGTTTTTTTTTTTTTTGCAATTATGCTTAAAGAAAATATTTAAGAATACATCAAAACTTCAAAAACAGTATAAGGCAGTACAACTTAAAACATTGGTAAAGACAGACTCTTGATGACGTAGTGTACTAAGCGCCATGCTCCTATGGTACCCTCTATATACGTAATGACACAACTCGAAGTACTATTCTGGCGCAATCCTGGCTTGGTCTGTAACATCCTAAATTAATGGGCCTATGCATTTAGTGTGGGGATATGTTTAATGTGTTAATTTAACTGTTAGGGGTCCAAATTGGGCTCAGGATGTGGTCAAGGCCTTGGTTAAATTTTTGTTTGGGCACTATAGGGTAAAAGGTGGTATCTGTGTTTAAAATATCAAAGTGGGCTTGTGGCCCAGTAGCAAGTGACGCTGTAAAGGAGTTATAAGATGGCGCCATTCACAGTTGAAGAGGCCCAAGTTTTGGCCGCATAGAGCCCATGTAAGTGGGCCATTTTTGGCACTTAAAAGGGGAGCTAGTTGGGTCGGCATTAGGGCTAGAAAATAGGTGGATTAAATGACATGGATAATGGGGATAATGAGCTGATAAAAGAAGGAAGAGGTGGTGCTATCTAGGTTTCTTCTAAAGGTATGAATAGATTAATATAAAGGAGAAAAGATAGGAGCTATCTACTGAGTGCAGTGTTGGCCAAAATTCCATCACATAGAAGAGGGAAGAAATCTGTTTCTATTTGCCATAGGGGGTGCCGAATTTTCCCCTATTATTTGTTTAATTTTTAGTTATCAGGAAGGGCACTTTCTGTTTTTGATAGGTAAGTGCCGAAATTCTCTATAAATAAGGGGGTATCTCTTCAATTCCGGCATTTCAACCCTATCCTTTTCTTTATTCTCTATGCTGAAACTTTCAATCATTCTCTGCAATATCTTTTTTTTTTTGATTTCTTCAAAAGTCGAAACCTCCCAATTTTTCTCAACATCTTTTCTCTCAAAAGCCGAAACCCTCAACTCTCTTCTCATCTCCATAGCCGAATACTCCCTATTCCTTTTTGCCGATTTCTTCACTGAAGCCGAATCTACATAGACTCCTTCATATCATCTTTTCTTCTGATCTTCTCAAAAAGTCGAAATCTCTAAGGGGTAGTCGAATTCTTTGTGTTAAGGTGAGTGTCGATTTTCCTTTCTCTTCACTTTCTCTTTCGGGTTTTGGAAGACAAAGCCGAAAAGCTAATGGTTTAATGGTTTTATGTATTCTCTTGTTGGGCGACATTCGGGGAATTGAAGTAAATCTCTTAGATCTAAAAGCCGGAAACACTAGCCCCTAAATCTCATATCACTTTTCGGGATTTCATGGTAAGGATTTCAATTCTCCTTAAGATGATCAACCATTTTCTTTTCGCTAGTCGTACCTTAACCTAATGTTTCGTTACCAGCCTCTGAACAACACCTTAGGCAAATAGCAACTGTGTTGACTACCGATAGCGTCGACGTAAAAAGTTTTGTTCCAACAATAATCAGGTGTGTAGATCCCTAACACACTAGAGAACTGTAATATATATGTGTTATGGGCTAAAAAGCCGGAAAGAGGCTGTGTAGACAGTCGAATAAAACCCTAAAAGGGTTAGGCAAAGGATGCCAAGTACGTGACCATAAAAATCTCTATGTATCTCGATGTCTATTTGAAAGCCTGTTTTCTTAAAGATGGTTTGATGTTTTCAATTTTTCATGTGTGCATGCATGGGGTGGGATTATGATATTGAAGGGGAAGTGCATGATAGGTCACTTGGTGATCGGTAGTTAAACCACAAATTCAAACGTTAGGTCACATAGTGATCGGTGGCTATGCCACGTTTAATGATTCCTGAATAATAGGAATAAGCAGTACGGTTGTCGTTATGGTGTATAGCGGATGGAGGGTTGATTGTAGAAATCCCCAAGGTGTGATGGTTGGTACGGGATGGTGTGTAGAGGATGGAATTCTAGGATGGGTTGGACTATTTATCATCTATTATTTATCATGTAATTATGATTGTTGCCTTTATGTATGGGCCAGGGCTCATAATGTGTTTGTGGGCCTCAGGTCGTTGTGTTCGGGATTTATACACCGAGTCTTGGTGACTCACCCTATTATTTTTTCCTACTCTTTCAGATGAGTAGTAGATCGTGGACATGGGAGCCGAGACAGACTCGTGGGGCCATAAGGATTTCTATTTAAAGAAATACATCTCCGTTTATATTCAACTAAGTAGTTCTTTTAATATTTGCAACTTATGAAATTATTACAAGGGTTTAATTATTCATAATAATAATACAATTTTTTTTTCAAATGTGACTTATTTATTCAATTATTGCCTAATTAATTTATGATTTCCAAAACTGATAAGGAACTATGATTTCAACATCAAACCCGTAATATGCCAGATCTGGTCGAAACGTATGGGCCGGGTTTGGGGTGTTACATTTTGGTATCAGAGCCCGGTTCAAAACTCGGGCTGTAAAATGGGCCTAGTTATGTTTTGTAAAGTTGATAAGAATTTGGAAAAAAAAAATTTTTTGGAAGAAGATATGGCTTTCGAGTCTACCAGCACCCGATCCACGCAGGTAAGTATTCTAACTTCTATTTTGGTATACATGTTGGGCTTGATGGACGTAGATTAGTATGTTAGGCATTGATGGACTTTAGGGTTAGTTTAAACAACTCCTTAAATTCATAAGACTTAATCTATCCAAACAAACCCGTGAACAAATCGCAGGGTTAGGGTGTGGCAACAGGCATACGCATGTCTAGGATTGGATTCAGGGAGAGCTTGGTATTTAAGCAGTCCTAGTGACTCACCTCCTCTTCGCTAGAATCCTACCTGGTGCGTAGTGACTGTTCACTTTATCCACGAGGATTTGTTGACGGGCCAAAATCTATAATTTAAAACCCGAAAGGGACCAGCCACCCTATTTCACAATAAAAAAACCCCCAAGTTTTGTAAAAATTTTCGAAATACATTTGATTTGTGAAAATTTCCAGAATACCCCAGAATTGTAAAACTACCAAAATTTGTGGAATTACCAAAACACTCCGGTTGGCAACATTTCCAAAATACCCTTGGTTTGTGAAAATTTCCAAAACAACCATGATTTTATAAAATACCTATGTTTTGCAAATTTACCCGAAAACCCCTAGATTTACAAAAGTAACCTGGTTTGCAAAATTAAATTTTCCAAGGTACCCCTGCTTTACGAAAAAAAACAACAACATTAAAATATCTCTATTTCGGAAAAAAAACCAAGATACCCTATTTTGAGGAAATTACCAAAATACCCTCATTTTAAAAAAAATGTGTACCAAAGTACTTCTAATTCCAAAGAAAAATCACCAAGATACTTTATTTTGAAAAATACCCTGTAGGGCAAAACTAGGGAAAAACCTCTGGGTAGTGAAATGACGAAAATACCCTCATGTGATGAATGTGAGTTCATGGATGTTATATGTATGTTGATGTGTGATGGTTGAATGTATGTGGTTTCTAGAATTAGGAGATAAACTTGAGACTGAAACGGTAGATATGTTTGAATTCGAAAGAACTACTCTTAAAACTACTTTCCATAAGATTGTTCGTGGTTAATTGATGGAAGAAATTAATAATTCATAAAATTTCTAATCAGATAAACGTGAATCGATAGATTAGTACAAGGGGTCGTAGACGTCCTGTGCGTGGCCATGGTAGGGGTAGAATGGCCGTGTCAGAGCCAGTAGGATCTGGCCATGGGTCAGGAAATGAGATGCCAGTTCCACCAGCTGCGGAGGCTGAATTTTAGGATCAGATGGCCGGAGATGATGTTGTATCTCAGGCAATATTAAGGGTTTTAGAGAGGGTTGCTGGGGCAAGCATAGGCACAGGAGCCCGGAAATCTGTGTCGAAACGACTTAGAACTAATGGGGAAGAAGGGTTTAGGGGAATTTCTGGTATAGCCCTGAGTTCAGCTGAGTATTGGTTGGAGGCGGTGGAACGCATAATGGATGATTTAGATTTCACGGAGGAGGAGAAGTTGAAAGGGGTTGTATCTCTCCTGTGGGACAAAGCGTACCAATGGTGGCTTACGGTTAAGGATGGTGTAGTATCTGACCGTATCACCTGGATCTCTTCAAAACGGCGTTTCAGAGTAAGTACATTGGATCGAGCTATGTGGATGCGCAGTGCAGAGCATTTCTGAATCTGGTTCAAGGGAGTAGGTCAGTGGCTGTGTATGAAGCGGAATTGTTACGCTTTAGTCGATATGCCCGAGGGATTATGGCGATGGAACATGAACGTTGCGTTCGGTTCGAAGATGGTCTGAGGGATGATTTGCGTGTTCTGATAGCCCCACAGCGGGAGAGGGAATTTACTTTCCTAGTGGAAAAGGCTAAGATAGCCAAGGAAGTAAAGCGGACCGAGAGACTGAATCGGGATAGAGATAGGAGTGGGAATAAGAGGAATGTTGGGCTGTCAGGGTTAGCCAGGCGTAATCAGAAGAGATTTAGGTCAGATGGGCCGAAATGAGAGGAGAAACCTGCTGCTGCTAACCAGACATAAAGGTGTGCTCGATGTGGTAAATTCCATACTGGTGAGTGTTGGGCGAGCAGTGGGAAGTGTTTTAGGTGTGGATCTATGGACCACCAAGTTAGAAACTGTTCGCAGCAACGAGACAGTGAAGGGCCCATGGGTCGAGGGAATGCACACCCTGGCAGAGGAGGTCAGCAACCACTGAGAGGTCGTGGTCCAGCCAGAGGTGGTAACGTTTTCGGTCAAGGTCGTAGAGCACCAGGCCAAGGGGCAGGAAACACTGAGTCGAGGCAGCCGGGATTGGTCTATGCTGCCAGACGTCGAGAGGAGGCTGACGCACCGGATGTCATAACCGGTACGTTTTGAGTTTTTAGATTGCCTTATACTTCACAGATTGACATTGGGTCGACACATTCATATGTTACTAGTAGGGTGTCTGAAACTTTAAGCGTAGATTCTAAGATTTCCTCTAAGGAGATGACTGTAGTTAGCCCATTAGGACATTCGGTGGTGGTAAATAAGCTTTATCAGAAAGTACCTTTAGAAGTTCAGGGAATAACTTTCCTAGCGGATCTGATGGAATTACCATTTGGGGAGTTCGATTTAATTTTAGGCATGGACTGGCTTGTGAAGTATCAAGCTAAACTAGATTGTGTAGCCAAGCGTATGGTGTTAAAAACCCCCGAGGGTGACGAAGTGTTGGTGATAGGAGAAAGGGGGAACTGTCTGTCGAATGTGGTGACTGCTCTAAGAGCAGAAAGGATGGTGAGAAAAGGGTGCGAGGCAGTTTTACTGTTTGTCTAAGCTCTGGAAGCCAAGGAACTGACTGTTGGGGACGTTAGAACGGTGAAGGAATTTCCTGATGTTTTTCCAGAAGAACTTTCGGGATTACCCCCGAATCGTGAAGTAGAGTTTGGTATCGATCTTCTTCCGGGAATAGCGCCGGTATCTATTGCTCCATATAGAATGGCTCCGAAGGAGTTGGTGGAGTTGAAAGCGCAGATTCAGGAGTTGTTGGATAGAGGGTTTATCTGACCAAGTGTGTCGCCTTGGGGAGCGCCGGTGTTATTCGTTAAGAAAAATGATAGATCAATGCGTATGTGCATTGATTCTCGCCAATTGAATAAGTTGACCATCAAGAACAAATACCCATTGCCGAGGATCGACGATTTGTTCGATTAGTTGAAGGGGGCCTCAGTCTTTTCGAAGATAGATCTGAGGTCAGGGTACCATCATCTTAAGGTTAAGGAAGTGGATATTCATAAGATGACTTTTAGGACTCACTATGGTCATTACGAATTTATGGTGATGCTATTTGGATTGACCAACGCTCCAGCAGCGTTCATGGACATGATGAACCGAGTGTTTCAACCCAACCTAGATCGGCGTGCCGTGGTGTTTATAGATGATATCTTGGTTTATTCAAGGTCGGAGGAGGAGCATGACGCTCATCTGCGAGTGGTTTTGCAGATTCTGAGGGAGAATCAGTTGTATGCCAAATTCAGTAAGTGCGAATTTTGGCTAAGTGAAGTTACTTTTCTAGGTCACGTTGTGTCGGCAGAGGGATTAGAGTTGACCCTCAGAAAATTGAAGCGGTGTTGGATTGGAAGCCGCCTAAGTCGGTGGCAGAGATTCGGAGTTTCCTTGGTCTGGCGGGGTACTACAGAAGATTTGTTGAAGGATTTTCTCTGATTGCAACACCGTTGACTAAGTTGCTACGGAAAGGAGTTCTGTTTGTTTGGTCTGACAAGCAACAAGAGAGTTTTGAGAAGTTGAAAAGAATTTTGACGGAGGCTCCGGTGTTGATTCAGCCGGAGGCCGGAAAGGAGTTTGTGATTTACTGTGATGCTTCAAACACGGGATTAAGATATGTGTTGATGCAGGATGGAAAGGTTGTTGCGTACGCATCTCGGCAGCTAAGACCGCACGAAGCAAGTTATCCCACCCATGACTTAGAATTGGCGGCAATGGTGTTTGCCTTAAAAATTTGGAGGCATTATTTGTACGGGGAGAAATCTGTCATCTACACGGATCATAAGAGTTTAAAGTACCTTTTGACTCAGAAGGAGTTGAATCTAAGGCAGAGGAGGTGGATCGAGTTATTAAAGGATTATGACTGCTCGATCAAGTATCACCCAGGTAAGGCTAATATAGTGGCGGATGCCCTAAGTCGTAAGATAGTCTCTCACTTAAGAGCAATGTTTGCTCACCTTAGTCTATACGAGGATGGGAGCTTATTAGCTAAGCTTCAAGTGAAACCCTCTTGGGTCAGTCAGGTGAAGGAGAGGCAACAGACCGATGAGTTGCTAAAGGGGAAGTTGCAGCTAATCTCAAAGGATGGGCCAACGGAATTCAGTATGAATGAAAAAGGACTACTATGTTTTCGAGGGAGAGTTTGCATGCCAAAAGATCCAGAGTTGAGGCGTAGAATTTTGCATGAAGCGCATGATGGTGCATACACTATGCACCCTGGAGGAAATAAGATGTTTTGGGATTTGCGAGATCAGTTCTGGTGGCCGGGTTTGAAGCAAAAGGTAACTGAATTGGTGGGTAAGTGTTTGACCTGTCAGCAGATAAAGGCAGAGCATCAGTTACCAGCAGGGTTATTGCAGCCGGTGAAGATTCCACAATGGAAGTGGGAAAGAATCAGCATGGATTTTGTTAGTGGGCTACCCCTCACGCCCACTAAGAAAGATGTGATTTGGGTAATTGTAGATCGCTTGACGAAGTCTGCTCACTTCATTCCCGTACGTGTCGATTACTCTCTGCAGAAATTGGCTAAGCTATACATAACGGAGGTAGTAAGGTTACATGGAGTACCAGTATCGATAATATCAGACAGGGACCCTAGGTTTACATCACGATTTTGGAAGGCATTACATCAAGCGCTGGGCAGGAAGTTGGATTTCAGTACGACATTCCGTCCTCAGACCGATGGACAGTCTGAGCGGGTAATTCAGGTCTTAGAGGACATGTTAAGAGGATGTGTTATTGATTTCAGGGGTAGTTGGGAAGAGTTCCTACCATTAGCAGAGTTTGCTTACAACAACAGCTACCAGTCTAGTATTCAGATGGCGCCCTATGAAGCTTTGTACGGGCGAAAGTGTCGTACTCCTACCTGTTAGACGGAATTAGGGGAACGTCAGATTTTGGGTCCGGAGTTGGTGACCAAGACAGAAGAGAAGGTTGAGTTAATTCGGGCTCGATTAAAGGCGGCGTCAGACAGGCAGAAGTCCTATGCCGATTTAAGGCGTAAGGACATAGAGTTTACAGTGGGTGACAAGGTTTTCTTGAAGGTATCACCCTGGAAGAAAGTACTAAGATTTGGACAGAAGGGTAAATTGAGTCCCAGATTCATCGGACCTTATCGGGTGTTGAAGCGAGTGGGACCAGTGGCCTATCAGCTTGAGTTACCTCTGGAGTTAAGGCAAATTCACGATGTATTTCATGTCTCTATGTTAAGACGATATCGTTCGGATCCATCCCATGTTATGCATGTGGAGGAAATCGAGGTAAGACCTGATCTATCCTTTGAAGAGGAATCGGAGGAAATTCTGGATCGTGATGTCAAAGTGTTGCGAAGGAAAACGGTTCCATTGGTTAAAGTGCTGTGGAGGAATCATGGCTCTGTGGAGGCTACGTGGGAACCAGAGGAAGTGATGCGGCAGCAATACCCCCATCTTTTCTGACCAGGTAATTTCGAGACCGAAATTTCTTTAAGGGGGTAGAACTGTTAATGGGCCTATGCGTTTAGTGTGGGGATATGTTTAATGTGTTAATTTAACTGTTAGGGGTCCAAATTGGACTCAGGATGTGGTCAAGGCCTTGGTTAAATTTTTGTTTGGGCACTATAGGGTAAAAGGTGGTATCTGTGTTTAAAATATCAAAGTGAGCTTGTGGCCCAGTAGCAAGTGACGCTGCAAAGGAGTTATAAGATGGCGCCATTAACAGTTGAAGAGGCCCAAGTTTTGGCCGCATGGAGCCCATGTATGTGGGCCATTTTTGGCACTTAAAAGGGGAGCTAGTTGGGTCGGCATTAGGGCTAGAAAGTAGGTGGATTAAATGACATGGATAATGGGGATAATGAGCTGATAAAAGAAGGAAGAGGTGGTGCTATCTAGGTTTCTTCTAAAGGTATGAATAGATTAAGATAAAGGAGAAAAGATAGGAGCTATCTACTAAGTGCAGTGTTGGCCGAAATTCCATCACCTAGAGGAGGGAAGAAATCGATTTCTATTTGCATAAGGGGTGCCGAATTTTCCCCTATTATTTGCTTAATTTTTAGTTATCAGGAAGGGCACTTTCGGTTTTTGATAGGTAAGTGTCGAAATTCTCTATAAATAAGGGGGGTATCTCTTCAATTCCGGCATTTGAACCCTATTCTTTTCTTCATTCTCTATGCCGAAACTTTCAATCATTCTATGCAATATCTTTTCTTTTGATTTCTTCAAAAGCCGAAACCTCCTAATTTTTCTCAACATCTTTTCTCTCAAAAGCCGAAACCCTGAACTCTCTTCTCATCTCCATAGCCGAATACTCCCTAATCCTTTTTGCCAATTTCTTCACTAAAGCCGAATCTACATAGACTCCTTCCTATCATCTTTTCTTTTGATCTTCTCAAAAAGTCGGAATCTCTAAGGGGTAGTCGAATTCTTTGTGTTAAGGTGAGTGCCGATTTCCCTATCCCTTCACTTTCTCTTTCGGGTTTTGGAAGACAAAGCCGAAAAGCTAATGGTTTAATGGTTTTATGTATTCTCTTGTTGGGCGACATTCGGGAATTGAAGTAGATCTCTTAGATCTAAAAGCCAGAAACACTAGCCCCTAAATCTCATATCACTTTTCGGGATTCAAGGTAAGGATTTCAATTCTCCTTAAGATGATTAACCGTTTTCTTTTCCCTAGTCGTGCCTTAACCTAATGTTTCATTACCAGCCTCTGAACAACACCTTAGGCAGATAGCAGCTGTGTTGACTACGGATAGCGTCGACGCATAAAGTTTTTTTCCAACAATAATCAGGTGTGTAGATCCCTAACACACTAGATAACTGTAATATATATGTGTTATGGGCTAAAAAGTCGGAAAGAGGCTGTGTAGACAGTCAATTAAAACCCTAAAAGGGTTAGGCAAAGGATGCCAGGTACGTGATCATAGAAATCTCTATGTGTATCGATATCTATATGAAAGCCTGTTTTCTTAAAGATGGTTTGATGTTTTCAATTTTTTATGTGTGCTTGCATGGGGTGGGATTATGATATTGAAGGGGAAGTGCATGATAGGTCACTTGGTTATCGGTGGTTAAACCACAAATTCAAACATTAGGTCACATAGTGATCGGTGGCTATGCCACGTTTAATGATTCCTGAATAATAGGAATAGGCAGTACGGCTGTCGTTATGGTGTGTAGCGGATGGAGGGTTGATTATAGAAATCCCCAAGGTGTGATGGTTGGTATGGGATGGTGTGTACAGGATGGAATTCTAGGATGGGTTGGGCTATTCATCATCTATTATTTATCATGTAATTATGATTGTTGCCTTTATGCATGGGCCAGGGCTCATAATGTGTTTGTGGGCCTCAAGTCGTTGTGTTCGGGATTTATACATTGAGTCTTGGTGACTCACCCTATTATTTTTTCCTACTCTTTCAGATGAGCAGTAGATCGTGGACATGGGAGCCGAGACAGACTCGAGGGGCCATAAGGATTTCTATTTAAAGAAATACATCTCCGTTTAAAATACGATGTTCTCTTTTACTTTGTTCTTTTTAAATTTTGGGATATTTATGTAATAAGGCCCCATTGTTTATATTCAACTAAGTAGTTCTTTTAATATTTGCAACTTATGAAATTATTACAAGGGTTTAATTATTCATAATAATAATAATACAAGTTTTTTTTTCAAATGTCACTTATTTATTCAATTATTGCCTAATTAATTTATGATTTCCAAAACCGATAAGGAACTATGATTTCAACATCAAACCCGTAATATGCCAGATCTGGTCGAAACGTATGGGCCGGGTTTGGGGTGTTACATGGTCCCTTTTGACATACCCACTCATAAAGCGGAAGCTAAAATGTAAACAAACACTTGTAAGTTCAAACAAAATTAGTGAGTTTTAACCCATATTACCTTGAAGCATTTATTGTTTAATTCCTCATCTTAAGGATTCTTGATTTCCTTTCTACCTTTGGTAGATACTTCCTTAATATCGGGCATATACACGAACTTCGACACTTTACCACCCTACAGACAATTCACTTATTAGACAGATCTCGGATTTCACCACTCGATGCGGATCTCATTTACTTTTTGTAAATCAGATATATTCCTTAGAAAGACAGTCATATAGAGCCTACTTTGACAAGTTTCCACATAAATAGATGTTGAATACTTCACCCAGGATAGCATTCTCACAGATATTACTTCCGGTGGATATATATACTAACTGCTCTTTCTAAACGAACTTAATACAGATCACACCTTTGGTGAATTTTCATACTGAATTTGGTAGCTATCAGGATACTAGTTGGATAAACTTAAACTACAACCTACTCTTGTAACACCCCAAACTCGGCCTAGAAGTTAGGCCCAAATCTGGCGTGTCACATGGAAGTGTTTTTTTCAAAACCATCTTTGCGATTGTTAAAAACTTGTTTGAGAATTACAGCCTCTTTGTTAAAACCCAAAACACTTAAGCAATTGTTATCTACTTGAAAATGTAATTATCTTTAAAAACCTTTTTGGTTGTGAAAACATATTTGAAATAAACAATTTACGAAAATATGACGTTTGGAAATAGAGTTGCAGAAGCATTTTGAAAACATTGCGGAAACGTAGATAAAATACAAGTATTTTTGAGAGGTTGATTGATGAGTCGAAAATCGAGGTAGTGAACTTTAATCGTGACTTTTGAAAATGTCGTCAATAATTTAAAAGAGAAGTTCCGAGTTCAATCATTTGTAAAAGTTTGTTATGAAAATCATTTGTTAATTAATTTTTGGAAAACCGTTATTTATGATTTTAGAAAAATCCCCATTTAAAATAATGCAGAAAAATAATAAGTACAACTAAACATAAAACCAAAAAAATATCCCAGAGGCCTTATTACAACTTTAAAAACCGAATAGTAAAAGCAACGAAAAAAACGAAAAAGGAAATTTAATAAAGTTAGAAACACCATTTCTGAAGTATGGCCTCCACTGAGTCATCCATGGCCCCAAGTCCTCGTCACTGAGAATTACCTACAAGGATTAAGAAAGAAAGGGGGTGAGTTAGAATAACTCAGTGTGAAATCCCCTTACCGTCATCCACTGAGTCTGAACTCGTTTAGCAAAAACTTGGGCCTGAGCCCATAAAGCAATATTTTGGGCTTAAGCCCCCTTTTACATAACAGAATGTATCAAATATGTCATATGAATGTAATGCAATCCCAATCCAACCTAATAATCCATCGCTACACACCACCCGTACCATCCATCACACCTGTGGGGATCAAGTCAACCCACCCCGCCAACACACCAATCGTAGGCATTATGCCATTTATAACAAATTAATTGTGGGCAAGCCACCAGAATCACAGAGTATCATATTATCACATATATTTGTGGCAGTGCCACCGGAATTTCTTCTCTTCAACATTTTCCCATCCCATGCAAAGTCATGTAAATGCATCATACATAGCAATTCATGATATTTACAATATAACAACGATAATTAATAACTTAGAGATTTATTACAAACAATTTGGCCCATTAACACTTTGCAAAATTGGCCCATTATGCCATATATCAAATTGGCCCATTTAGCCATGTATCAAATTGGCCCATTTAGCCGTATAACAAGTCGGCCCATTATGCCATATATCAATTCGGCCCATTAAGCAATATATCAATTCGACCCATTAAGCAATCTATCAAATCGGCCCATTAAGGCAATCTATCAAATCGGCCCATTAAGGCAATCTATCAAATCGACCCATTAAGGCAATCTATCAAATCGGCCCATTAGGGGCATTTCTGTAATTCGATAATTTCACCCACTAAGGGTAATTCGATAATCTCGCAACCCAGGGGTATTTCGGTAATTTACCCATCAAGGGTATTTTGGTAATTTCGCAACTCAAACTTAACTACTAATTTGGGGCATAAAAATTTAAAACTGTCCATCTGCGTCATACTGACTAAATTGACTATAACTCGAGTTAGAAAACTCAAAATTTAAATCCGTAAATTTTCCTTGAAACTAGACTCATATATCTTACTACAATTTTTCCAGAATTTTTGGCTTAGTCGTTTAGTACAGTTTATCCCTTAAAGTTTCCCTTGTTTCACTGTCCAACGGTTCTGACCTCTCTTACCCTAAACTCAAATATCTCACTGTATAGTTTTCATATGCTGCTCCCACTTGTTTCTATTGAAGGAATCTATACATATAAATTATAACTCATAATTCGCTTTGTACAATTTTATATGATTTTACCAGGACAGATCAGGGAACCATGAAGTCATTCAAAACCAGTCTCACTAAAATTAAGATATCTCAGAATATAATATTCCTTTTCCTTCTCCGTTTCTTTTATATCAAAATAGACACGGTAAGCTTTAATTCGATATCTTATTCACTTTCTAATTCCTATTCTCCTATTTTTCGTGATTTTTCAAAATCACGAACATACAGACGCCCAAGTGGTCACGGATGCCAGTTATCGATTTTTCTTTGGCATTTCGACCGAATAACAAAATCATTTCATGCAAACATTCAGAGAGATGTGAGATTACTGTAACACCCTGGTTCTAGGGGTTAGGCTTTTGGTGCTTAGCTCAGGTATTGGCACACTTCAGTGTGTGGTTGGGTGAGTTTTAGGGGTCCTGAGAACCCTAGGTGGTGGTGGAATGCCTTAGGAAATTTTTGATTTTCAGTGGTTAAAAAGGGAGCTTGGCTTTTGGGGGTCTTAAGAGAATTATTAGGAGGGTTTTGTCACAAATAATGGCTTGGCAGAGTGGCAAGGAGGCGCCACTCTAGAGCTTGTAAGGTGACGCCACTTGCAGGAGGAAGGGGTCTCAGGTTCTAGCTGCAAAGGCAGCATTTTGGGTTGTTTTTGCGTCATGAGCAAGGGGGGAGAGTTGGTTTCGGTTTTGGCACTTAAAAGGGGGGAATTTGACTTGTTCAAACCATTTTGAATGAGTGGCTAGGAGAAGAGATGGGTTGGTTTCTTTTTGAATTTATTTGAAGGGTTGGTGTAGAGTATTTTTAGGAGAGAATCAAGGGTTTGAGTTAGGGGAGAGGAGTGGGACGGCTAGGGGGTTTCTCTTGGGGGTAGTTTCGGCTATGAAGGGTTTGGAGGGGTAGCCAACTTCTATTTAAAGGGTGTGAGCTTCCTTCTTGCCAACATTTTAGCTCTCTCTTCTAAAAACCTTCACTTCTCCTTCCCATATGCTAAAACACCTTTTATCCTTCACCAAAATTCACCTTGGCCGAAACTTCAAGCCACCTTTCCTCCCATTCTCTTCTTCATCTTATTTGTTCCTAAACCGAAATCCCTTTCCTTTCCTTGTGACCGTTTGAAACCCAACAACATCCCATTTGTTTCTTCAAAGCCGAATAGTCTCTCTCTGGCCGAATCTCCTTGTGCTGATTTCGATAGTGTGGTAAGGTCTCTTTGGTTTAGTCTTTTATTCTTGTTTTGATCAGCCGAAACCTTGAAGTTTAACCTTGTATTTTTGTGTATGACCAAATTAATTCAAGGCCTTGGATCCGTGACTCCTCTTGGAAGCCAGCGGTAGGGAGTTAGCTGAGGGGTCTTCAGGTTTTAAGGTGAGCATGGTAGGTAGGTTATGACATTCGGCCTAGGGCCATTGTTATGTATTTTTGGGTGGTGACCGATTCTATGGTGGGTTGTGTAGGGTGTGGCGGAAGAGTTTTAGTTAAGTAGCATTTCGGGGTTTGATCGTTTGTGTTAATAAGGTGCGTAATCATCGCACTATTTCTTCGGTTTTTGGTTTGCTAATGTGTTTACATATGTGTGATGTGTGATGGCCGATTATAACGGCTTGAATGGTGAGTTATTTATGATATACATGATATGATAATCAACTTGTGATGCTTACTCTTTTGGTATATTCTAACATGTTATACTTATGCATACATACATGGGGGGTGGATTTGATCGATGAAGGAAGAAGTGTACATATGATGTACGTGGTCTAATGTTAGCCTCGGCTACATTAGCGCTTGATGGTGAGCTGTGTGCTACCTCAAGGGAGGTGTGGCTCGGTGCCCATCTCGGCGGTTGATGGCTATGTGCATCACCGTAGACAGATTATGTTGTTGGGATCACTTTGGTTGATCGATGGCTCAGCCACGGCCTTGAGCAGCAAGTTAGCCAAGGTAAGATTTATGGATCACGATGTGATCAGTGGTGGGTTAGCCACGGCCTTAGGCAGGGAGTCTGCTAAGGTTGGTGTCACGGTTGGTAGTAGGTTGGGCTGAATTGCATTCTTGCATGATTTGTTTCGAGGACTGTGTGGGTATGGGTCAAGCCCATACGTGTGGAAATATGTGTGTTGTGATTATGCACTGAGTCTGTGGACTCACCCTATTTTCTTAACCATTTCAGGTGATGCGTAGAATTGGCCCGGGATCGGAGAGGACACAAGGTGGCCCATGCAGAAAGAAGAGTTTAAGTATTTTAAGCTTATTTATGTTAAGTACTTGGTAAATATTTGGGTTGTAATAAGGGCCTTAGAATTATTTTATTATTATTTTTGGTACTAATTTATTTTAATTTAATTATGGTTTAACTAATTTGATTTACTATGTGAAAATTGATTTTTATATTAGCAACCTATTTATTCAATATATATATAAGTTAATAAAGTGTTTTTAATGTGGACATTTTTATAATATCAAAGTTTAAAGTATAGTTTTTAAAAGTACATGGGTTTTACCAAAAAGTTAGTAAATCTTACTGTTTTATTCGAAGTTAACAAGAATTTTCAACTGTCTTTCCGAAGTGACATAACCAGATTCGGTCGTAGTGAATGGGCCGGGTTTGGGGATGTTACAATTACACACCATTTCAAACAGGTATTCGGAAGGGTACATGATTACACACCTTAATTAGGATTCCCTAAAGAACCACTCTTCGTTGCCCCCTAAAGTTTCCAAAAGCCCAAAAGTACACACTCACAAGAGTCACTTACCACAATCGCGATCCTTCCCTACTAGATTCTAATATCCGGCCTTCCACCTTGGCTATTGCAAAGAGTCCCAATCAACTTTCGAAACCAAGGCTAAGAGAAAGATATGTAGCAGCAAAGGATGGCTTGATTCGGCCTTCATCAAAAGAGAATAAGAGGAGTTTAAAATAACAACAAGTGGCTAGGTTTGGCTTAGCCAAAGGATGAGAGTTTTGGCTTAGCCAAGTCAAGAGAAGAAAGAACAAACAACATGAATAAGAAGAAAGAACCTTTACCTTAATGATAGGGATGAACCAAAATGAAGAACACGGTTTGGCACTAGTAGCAAGACAACAAAGAAGGATCGGTAGTTTCGGTTTTCAAGAGAAGATGAGTGAAAAATAATTGGTCGCAAAGGCTAGGTGTTTTCAGCAAGACAAGAAAGAAAAGAGAAAATGTCCACTATTGTCTTGAACTTGCGGCAATGGGAGGAGAAGTTGGAAGAATGAACACAAAGGATGCCAAAAGGAATTAGACCTAACAAGCACCAAAACTATCAAAATGCTCCCATCAAAATTCGGCTACCCTCTCCCTTTTCCAAACCATTATCATCTTTACCAAAAGATGAACATAGACCAAATAAAACCTTTCCAAAACATCCCCCACGAAAAATACCAACATGTTCCCTATTCCTTCCCTTTTCTTTTACTCATTTCCATCCATTCTTCCTTACCATATTTCCTTCGCCACCTTGCCAAAATTAAAAAAGTCCACCTTACCAAAAATACACCCATGGCCGACACTTAGGGAAGGAATACAAAAAAAAAAATAATCAAATTTTTGCACCAAGAAGGATTCGAACCTCTTCCCTTAAAGCCTTTCATGTGACACCACATCCTCTTTACCATATGCTCATTTATGCAAGCAAATTGCTCTCCTATTTCCATAAGCCTTGATGCCACTTACTATCTCTCCTAAATAGGCTTTAAACACCAAATTTTCCTATAGCCTAACTTGAACCCGGAACTTCCTACAAACCTCGTAACTTTCCAAAATCACCTTCCTAATAAGTCTAACTTGAAATAATGTCGTTCTCTTGTTCTCAAAAATTTTAAACACTCCTACGCCCGAGGTCCAATGGGCCCAATCCTACTAGGCCCAATTTTGGGATGTTACAGCTCTGATGGATGATACATCTTAAGTCATTCTAGGGAATTCCAAACAATCCTATTACCTGTCATTAGAAAGCCCAACTTGGTGGACAACTTAGTCTCGAGATAACCTCTATACCCACAATGAAATACTATGATTTGGTGGATACCAAAAAATTTAGATAACTTCAACTCAGATTTGATGAAACACATAGACCACCCATATATACAATTACACCAAGTTCTTTGTACTGATGAGTTACAATGGCAAATTCTCTCTTCAGAAACACTTTTGAGAACTCTTTTCAAGAAATGCCTCCGAAGTATATTCAATTTTTTTCATAAGACTAGCAAAATAGAGATGTCTTCAAACTTACCAAATCTTTATCATAACATCAGCCAATAGAAAGTCTCAAAGCTTACCTAGATCTCGCCACAAAGGTAGTTAACCAGATTTTTACCACGAAGGCTTTACAGAATACACTACACAGGCATTAAAGAATACGCCACACAAACTTTATAGAGAATTATGTGTTTACTATCCTAGTAGGCTATCTCAGAAGGTGCTATGTGTTTCTCCCACATGGTCTTGTACATATTTTCATGGTGTGATCTGCCAGCCCAGTTTACATCTTACCGGAGGCATCACCATGACTATTTTCATTGTATATGATGCCATGGTTCTCTACCACATGGTCTTACACATATCTGCATGTCGTGGTCTGCCAGTCTAGTTAACAATGTACCTGCCATACCGGAGGCATCACAAATGGTTGTTTTACTCATTTAACACAGAACACACTTACCCAGAATCATTCCTACACTCCTGATGAATTCATATTCTACTATACCTGAATTCACATGCGTAAATATCATACATCATCTTATTCATGCAGCAACTCATATGCCTCATTTGTAATTATGCAGTATCTTTACAATAATTCAGACACTAGCTATCTGAAAGATACGATGAGGTATGATATTTACGCATGAATAAGATATTTATGCAAACACAAACATACACACACATACACTCACTAGCTATCTAAAAGGAAATCAACGCACGATTTAACATTATAAAAAAACATGTATGAGTTAGGATAAAGACTCACATAAAACTCACCTTTACTGTAGCTCTAAGTTCCAAATTCGATTGTCTTTCCTGAATCAGCAGTAGCAACTGCTCAAAAGAACGTGAAATTACATTAAAACTCCATTTATATACAGTTTAGTAATATATCCATTACATACAACCCCATGCAAGGCCTCTTGTTCACTCCCTACTATATTTATGCTTTTTAACATCTTTACTCTTTCAAAACCATAACATATAGAGTTATTAAACTTACCAAGAGGTTAAAATATCCACTGATTACCCCAAAAACCTTAGCTTCTAGTTTAACGAAGAAGAAAATAATATTTTATGTTTAAGAAGAAGAACTTGAGTGTGGAACAAAAGGAAGAAAGCCATTTGGATGTTCCATTCGTACCATATATATCTCAGTTCCCCTTAATGGATCTTGATAAGTGTCGATTGTATACATAAATTTTTCTTTAAATACCCTACAAAATCCAGGAAAAATATGAAAGAGAATCTGATGTAGATATTGTTTGACCAACCAATCCATTCAATTGACTCTTAGAAAATCATGTTAGAGAACCCACATTGTACAATTTTCGTGCAAGCTAGACATACCTTACCTTTGGAGGTAACTCTCAAAAGGCGTGCTCTTAAAGATAATTAAGTCTTCTACAATTTCTTCATACACTTGATAACTTTTCGATATACAAAACTCAGGGATGTATCCCTTCATAGGCATACACTCTCATGGGCACACTCTTTCTTTACTAAGAAACATCCCGAGATAAAAACCTCAGATTCTACATGGGTGGATACATTATTGATAACTCTTGGAAAATGTCATATTTCATGCCTTTATATCTAGCTAATTACAAGTACTTAGGTGCATTTAGTTGCATTTTAGAACATTTCATTAGTATTTTTCTTGTTTTAGCATTACATTAGGAGCTTAGACTATACTTAAATGTTAGTTATTTTTAATTTCATGTGGAAGGGTTGCGTATGGTGGTGGATTGGTAGGCGCAGGATGAGAAATAAGAAGTAAAGGAGTGAAGGTTTGCTGAGGCAAAGGGATGGACAGTTTGTCAACATAAATGCTGTGGCAATATTGAGAAGATGTCTAGTCAGTACTCAAAGCATACCGGTCTTAGGTCCTATTGAACTTGTACCAGATATATCTACTTAAAAAGAGGGAAGAAAATAATGGGCTATTGGATTTATTGTAGGAAAAATGATTATAAAAACCAAAGGAGGAAACCATAAAGGGGGTGGAAAAACAAAAAGAAAAAAAGATATCCTTAGGTAAAAAAATAGAGGGTAGCAGTTGAGTAGAGACGTGAAGAAGAAGACGAAGGCAGTCGCTCTCAGCCACCACAAGACACTATATCGCTAGAGTGTAGGCTGGATAAGCAGAAGCTATCTTCTGGAAGTTCTTCCGTTATTTCTTGATTACTCTTCGTGAATTGATTTGATGAAAACGATGTTGAATGATATTTTGGATTTGAATTTTAATTGCCAACCCATGAGCTAAATCTCATAGGGTTGGGATTACTTGATGAAACTCTTATTTTCTTTAATGGATGAAGTGTAGATATGCTTTAATACACTGTTTCATTTAGTGTTTTTTTTACAAAATTCCATGTTTGCAAACTCTAGACATAGATGGATGTACAGCATGTTAATTAAATTAATCTAATTCTGAAAAGGTTAGCTTAATGAGATTCAAATTGAATGATATGAGCAACTGTTCGACCAAATACTTGTAGTAGCCTTTAGACATAGAGCAGCGTTCACACGGAAAAAAAAAAGTGCAGGGTCTTGTGCTAAAGGCCTATAGACATATATCGCTTAAGGTAATGTAACTTGAGGTCTTTTTCTCGAAAGAAATAGACCATTTTAGAACTCTTCTGAGCAGTAGATTGAGTATGGTTTTGCCGAGGTATTACTGTTAGAAAGGGCAAAATCTTAGTAATCCCGACCTTTCAAATCAACATTGTTGACCCTCTATCATTTACCGTAGTATCTTTGCCATAACATTTTTAGTTTCTTACTTATTCGTTTGTATATTTTCACTTAATTATTCTCAAATTTTCCATTGCATTCTTACTTTTGTCTTGTCATAGAATTTTCCATTATCTATTAGTTACATATATTGCACACATTATTATTCCTTCAATTTACCATTGCATTCTTATCAGTACTTTTGTCATAACATTAATCATACCTCACTTTAATATCTCGACCAAATTATATTGTTCTGGTCCTTGTGGAGACGATCTCAATTATCACTTAATTACTTGTTCGACGTGTATACTTGCACAATTCACACATCCTATTCACAATCGAAAAGTTTTTGGCAAATTTAGTTTTTTTTATTTTCTTTTGTTTTCTTAGTTTTAGCTAACTTAGTTGTAGTTAATTTCTACAAGTTTTGACCTAGAGATGGAGAGAACTTTGTGGAGGAAGCGAAAAGAGATGCGTAATATGGCTAGGGAATTGAATGATCCTGGTTTGAATAATCATGGTCTCAATGATAATCCAATTGGTTAGGATGTTGATCCTCCTATTCAACGTGTGATAGCTGATCGAGATAGACAAATTCGAGAACATGTTGTCCCAATTTTGGATGATTTAAATCCAGGGATAGTTAGACCACATATTCAAGCTCAGTGATTCAAGTTGAAATTGGTAATGTTTCAAATGTTGCAAACAGTTAGACAGTTAGGTGGATTACCCACTGAAGATTCTAGACTGCATTTAAGACTTTTTCTAAAAGTTTGTGACTCGTTTAGAGAACAGGGTGTTCCTGAAGATGCCTTGCGGCTTAAATTGTTTTCATATTCTTTGAGAGATCGTGCAAGAGCATGGTTTAATCCATTGCCATCAGGAGCAATGGCATCATGGGATGATATTTACCAGATATTTTTGCTACATTATAATCCACCAAATATGAATGCCGGGCTTAGAAATAATATCACATCTTTTCGGCAATCAGAGAATAAAACAATATATGATGCTTGGGAACGATTTAAAGAATTACTTTGAAAATGCCTAATGCATGGATTCTAGCACTGGACACACATGGAGATATTTTATAATGGGTTGAATGTGCATACGAGGATGGTAGTTGATGCTTCTGCCAATGGTACATTGTTCAATAAATCTTATAATGAACCATATGAGATTTTGGAAAAGATTGACAACAATGATTATCAATATCCTACCATGAGAGTTGGGACATGTAAGAAAGCTGCTGGTACCATGATGCTTGATGCAATCACTTTGTTGACAGCAATGTATTTGTTTTAGCTAATATGATTAAAACAATGAAGAAGCCTATTGTAGTCCAAGAGATGAAATCAACCGAACTATCATGTGTTTATTCTGCTAAAGAACATGTGTTTGATGAATGCCCATCAAACTCAGGATTTGTATATTACATGGGTAATTTTAATTGGAATAATAACCCTTATTCCAACACCTACAATCTAGGGTAGAAGCAGCATCCAAAATTTAGTTGGAATAATCAAGGTGTGGGGGATTTAAACAATGTTGCGAGACAGAATGCTAATAATACACCGCCTGGTTATAATCATCCTATGCCGAGGCAAAATGTTCAACAGGGTCAAGCATCATCTTCTACCTCCATTGAAGCCTTGTTGAAGGAATATATGGCCAAGAATGATCTTGTAATTCAGAGCCAGGTTGCGTCCCTTAGAGCTCTTGAGAATCAAGTGGGGCAGATAGCAAATGCTTTAAATTCGAGCCCATAAGAGGCATTGTAAAGCAATACTGGGAATTCAAGAACACAAGGAAAGGAATAGTGCAAAGCCTTCACTCTCAGAAGTGGGACACAGTTGGATGATGTTGTTCAAGACACCCCTGTAGAAGAGGACAACTCCAGACTCAGCCATGGAAAGAATTCAGAATCAATTGAAAAATGTACTACAGTTGAAAAGGGTAAACAAAAGAATGTTACAGTAGAATCAGATCATGTTGCCAAAAAAAATGCCACATCAAAACAATATCAGCAACCTAAAGGACGACTACCTCTACCTTTTTGTAACGCCCCAGTTTTACTTAATTTTGGCTTTTGTAATTTTGGCATGAATGAGTGTTTGCTTCAGTGGTTATGTGTGCTGGGTGTGTGGGAGGTCCCAAGTTCAAGTCTCAACTTGGGTAAATTTTGGTATTTTTATGAATAAAGCTCAAACTTTGGTTAGTAGGCTTTTAAGTAAAAGTGTGTAGTAATTAACAGAATGGGCCTGCTGGTCTAGTGGCTAAGTGGCCTGTTGAGGTTGTTGGAAGTCTGGAGTTCAAATCCCTGCGCAGGCAAGGGATGTATTTTTATTGCCATTGTCGTGTAGGTGTTTGTGTTGGACTAAGTATCTGATAGTAAGGAGATTTGGGGGTTTTAGGGGTTATCAAAAAAGGAGATATCTTTTTTGTTATTTTCTTTTTGCAAAATTTCACCTTTCCCTAAGAAACCAACGTTGGTACCCTATTGCACTACCGTTTTCCTTTTCTTTTCGCTTCCTTTTTGCTTTCGGTTCCTGTTTGTCGACCGTCACACCTTAGGTTCATTATTTTTGTTTCGTTGCATATTTCGGTAAGTGTGGTGAGTGCAATTCTTATGTTGGTTAATAAATTTAGGTTAATGGAATTCGTTTATGAATAGGAGGAATTCAAGGGGCTGGAGGTTTGCAATCAGTGCTTTAATCGTTTCATAAGCATCGTTGTTTATGATAAGGTAAGGGTTTTTGGTTATCAAAGGGGTGTCCTTTGCGAGATGTTTCGGTTTAATGTCGGTTTAAGAGACTAATTCAGGGTTTGATTGGTTAATCGTAGGTTCTAGTTGTCTCGGGAGTGCTGTTGCGCTGGAAACATACCAGGTGTGTTCCCGAAAACACAAAAGATAAGGTTTTGGTGAAAGCCAAAAACTATTCTGTTGATGCCACACGTGCGTGTGGCCGCCCGTGTGGTAGGCCGTGTGCAAGACTGTTAGTCACCACACGGCTGTGTGATCAACGAGCCAAGACATACGCGAGTGGCAGGGCCATGTAATGGCTGGGCAAGGCCATATGCCACACACGGGCTAGACCAATTGGGCCGTGTGGGCCACACAGGTGTGTGGGCTGTAACACCCCAAACCCGGCCTAGACGTTATGACCGGATCTAGCATGTCACATAAAAGGGTTGTGTAAAAGCTACGCGTTCGTTAAAAACTTCGTATTCTTTTTTGAAACTCTGAACTTTGTTGTTTGTGGAATTCAGACTTGCTATAATTGTCTTCTTCTAAAAAATATTACTATTATTTTCGAAAACCTTGTTTAATACTGAAGTTTAATTAAGAAATTGCGGAAACGTGATATTTTGAAAACGGTTAATGTAGTCATAAGAAAACCCAAGGTTTAATCATTAATAGTTTAAAAATAGTTGAAATGAAAGTTTTGAAAGAAAATAAAATCCAATGGCCTTATTAGATAATATTAACCCCAAATTAAAAATCATAAAATAAAGTAAAACTGGATTTATTAATTATTGTGGACAGTAACCCCCAATGTATGGCCACCACTGAGTCCTCCGCAGCTCCAAATCCTCTAACGCTGGGGATTACTTGCAGGGTTAAGAGAAAGGGGGTGAGTTACGAGAACTCAGTGTGTAATCCCCTTACTAGAGTAACAGACAGTATACAGAATCAGAAATCTAACAGTCTGGGCCAAAGCCCTTTAACAGTTACAGTACAGTCTAGTTCAGAGCATACCTGGGTCAAAGCCCACTACAATATCATTTGGGTCGCAGCCCATAACAGAATCAATTGGGCCTAGCCCAAAAATCATGGTAATGCAAACAAAGTAATGCAAACAAATTAATGCAGCCCAACCCAATCCAACCAATCACACCCCCGTACCAACCAATCATCACCTGCGGGGATCAAGTCAACCCACCCCGCCAATCACATCAATATTGCAGTCAAGCTGCTAATCATGGTGTATATATATACGGCTCTTAAGCCTTCAATAGCGGTATTATAATTGGCACAGAGCCATCAATAACTGTATTATATTTGGCACATAGCCATCAGCGACGGTAATATAATCGGCACACAGCCTTGGGTAAATATGATCAAGACAGAGTCATCGATATCTATTAGGCACATAGCCACAGGTAAATATGATTGGCACAAAGCCATAATCAAGATGGCACAGAGCCAAGCTCTCCAATAATGCAGCCAAGCTACTAATAACGGTATATGTGGCTGAGCCACCAAAATAATATATGTGGCATAGCCACTAAAACAGTATGTGGCAGAGCCACCAGGCTACACTTCCTCCAATCATCAAACCCAACCTATGCAACATGTCGTGTATGTCATGCTCAATCATTACACCTGTATGCATAATGGCCATGCTTAGTAACAGTCATTTTAACACATATTAACAACAAATCAGACACACGCCCACAGTCAAGTCGGTTAGAACACAGTCATACAATCATAGTCAAGTCATAGCACAAAATCAGTCTTTTACCCTCAGGGGCAAAATAGTCATTTTACCCTATAAGGGTATTTCGGTAATCCTACCCTGTAGGGGTAATTTGGTAATTCTACTCATAACTAATCCATGTATGCAGTGCATCTCAAACATAATCAATCATACAATTAACACATACAACACTAGTACTACCACGAGGGTACAACGGTCATTTAATCGGTTAGGGGTAAAATAGTCATTTCGCCAAGTAAGGGCATCTCGGTAATTTTACCCGTCGAGGGTATTTCAGTAACTTCCCATAGAGGGTATTTTAGTAATTTCGCAAATAGGGGTATTTCGATAATTCTGTAAACCAGAGGTATTTCAGTAATTTCAAAAATTAGGGGTATTTCGATAATTTTACAATCGAGGGTATTTCAATAATTTCATAAATTAGTGGTATTTCGATAATTTAGCAATCTGAGGGTATTTCGGTAATTTTGCAAATCATGGGATTTTGGTAATTTTGCGAATCGAGGGTATTTCGTTAATTTTACAAATCGGGGGTATTTCGATAATTTTACAACCCAGAGGTATTTCGATAATTTCACAAACTGAGGTTATTTCGGTAATTTTACAAATCGGGGGTACTTCGGTAAGTTTACAAGTCGAGGGTATTTCAGTAATTTTGTAAACCAAGGGTATTTCAATAATTTTATAAACAAAGGGTATTTCAGTAATTTTGTAAACCAAGGGTATTTCAGTAATTTTGTCAACCAAGGGTATTTTAGTAATTTTGTAAACCGAGGGTATTTCAGAAATTTCATAAATCAAGGTATTCTAAACAGAGATAACGATGCGAATGGGCCTAGGGCCCATTCTCGGCCCCAAATGGACCCACATGTTCCTGTGGCCCATTTAGCCCAAATCTAGCCACAGATTTGAGATTCATATAGACTAGTTCACTATATACTACACAATCATACAATTTATTCATATGAGCCCACGGGCCCATTGGGCCCACTTGGCCCAAAGCAACCTAACCCACCAGAACACTCATGATGGCCTCAACTACAGCGTCGAAGCTCCCACACGTGTGCTCGCACGCTCGTGCGGCTATCATCGCCGTGTGACCGGTATTTCGACATTTGTCGCTCTACAGCTAGAGTAGTGCGAAATACACACCTGATAGGAATCTGGAGTTGATCTGCACTCCGAACACTCCTATGCCCAAACGCCAACCCAGGTATGCTTACTCTCCTCATAGATTGCTCTATTTAAAGCCAACTTCTCGCCTTCCCTCTTGCTAGCTTCCCGATGTAGGATCCCTCCTTCAGTAGAGTTTAATTCCAACACAAACTCTGGCCGTCCCAACTTAGCAAAATAAATATACCTTTTTGCTTGCAATGGGATTCGAACTTAGGCTCCCTTGTAACATAATCCACGCCGCTAGCCACTTTACCAACTAGCTCCTTGTTGTCTTAAAACATGCGCAACTAAATAAACAAGATGCGAATTTTCAAAATAAACAAAGGTTTTATCAAATACACATGAACTTGCAAATTATTTTAAAAGCTTCTGCAATATCTAACGTTTTGAAGATGAATAATGAGTAATTAAATGATACATTTTGAAGAAAGCCTAAGATATTTATAAATGACTTTAACGTAGTTAAGTTTTCCAAAGCACTATCATGTGACGCTGCCATATTCGACCATAACGTCTAGGCTAGGTTTGGGGTGTTGCATTTAGTGGTATCAGAGCCAGTTGCAAAACGCGACTGTGATTTGGATTTTTAAATGGTTTTTCCGGAACGTTTTTTTAAATGATTCAAAATATGTTTGGGATAAGTATGTGGTACACCGAGTCTCCGGCGCCGATCCTATAAGTGTTTTGATCTTTGCTTAAATTTGTCTGAAATACTGCTTGCATGCTTGAAACAGCCTTAGGTAGTATACTGTACTGAAAACACTGTGGAAGTGTAAACTAAAAACTGTAGCAAAACTGAAAATCGTAGTAAAAACTGTGATTCGCGATAACGAAGTCTGAACTTCTGATACTATTTGATAAACTGTAATTGTAACATATTTTAACCCACATTTAATATGCTTTTCAATGATTTATTCCTTGATTTTTATAAAAAGGTGCTTCTAATCCTTTCTTTTCATGTCTTAGACCCAGGAAAGCACCCGAGGATGAAAAGAACACAAATTGGGCCCAAAACAGAGTAAACGGGCCTTAGTGCGAAAGTGACATGGCCTGACCCAAAGTCCACACGGTCGTGCCTCGACGATTACCTAGAGCACGGCTTCAACTCCGACTCACACGGCCGTGCCCCAAACTAGAAGTCCTAACACAGCCTGACCCCGAGTCACACAGGCGTGTGACATGGCCGTGTCTATGTTGCTGGAAAGAACAATTTCAGTCAGAAAAGAATACTTAGGGAGAAAGAATCGCATTCCAAGAGCCTATATATATCCCCTAAGTGCCACCTTTGAGAGGCATCAAAGCTAGGCCAAGGAGCCAAGCCGAGAAGGTCAAAATTAGGAAATAACGCAAGCATAGCCACTTGATCCATCCCAAGAAGCCAAAGTTATACTCAAGACGGCGGAATTCTCTTTCAATTCCTTCAAGGGGTTTTAGGAATTTCTTATGTTTTGTTTTATCTTTTCTCTTGCGATGTTTTCTTTATTCATTATGAACTAAACCCCTCAGATACCTGAAGGGGATGAAACCTAGACGAATCTTGTTATGTGATTTTTAAGTTATATGATAAATTACTTAGGTTGTTCTTAATTATATTGCTTAATCCAAATCTAATATGCTTAGGTGCAGGAGGAATAGACCCTACCTAAGAGAAGATCTAACATAATTAAGCGGAGTTGATGGAACGCCTAGAGATAGGGTTACGAGATTTTGCCGGATTAGGGTGAAACCTAATATGGGAGTCCATTGATCGATTTACTGCTATCCTAGGGGGTTATTATAAGGGAACGAGAGTTCCACTAATTAACCTAGGTTTAGACGTTATTCGCCTCGAGAGAAGGTTTAATATAGGTTAGGGAGTCTTACGGATCAAGCTAAGTAAAGAGATCATATAATTAAGGGTTAGATAACAAGTGAAGTTTAGGTGGATTCTTCTTGAGGGTATCGTCGTGATCAATTGAGTTTTCTTCAAGTTATTTTCCAATTCATCCTTTTTGTCCTTGTGTCCTTAGTTTAGTTCTTGTCGATTTAGTTTAGAACAAGCTTCACTTTAATTTTAAAGGCTAAATATTAAAAAGAAAGTTAGTATTAATACTTTTAGTTCCTTTGGGTTCGATAATCCGGTCTTGCCTAAGTTATACTACTGTTCGATAGGTACACTTGCCTTTAATCGTTGTCAGAGTTAGTCTCCAAGTTCGATCATTCTTTTATAAATTTTTAAAGCTCTGATTTTAGCGATCAAGTTTTTGGTGTCGTTGCCGGGGAACTAAGTTATTAAGAAAACTCTATTTTTATTACTTTAGCCATAATTTTTATTTTTTTGCAATTTATTCTTTCTATTTTTATTTTTTTTCTATTTTGCTAAATATTTCTTTCTTTCTTTTTCCAGCAGGTACCTCTAGTTTATGACTAGAAGGAACCCGAGAGGACCTTTGATATACGACAGTGATATTGAAGCAACCGCTCGTAGGAATCGTCGGGAAACCAGGCGAGCCCTAAATTACATAGAAAGAGAAGAAGAAGATGAATCCAATCCTACTGAAGGGATGGACGAAAACCAGCCCCCACCACGTGATGTGCGGAACAATAATGCTCCACGCACAATGTTTGGTTATACGAAACCGCATTTGACAGGAGCAGAATCAAGTATTGTTAGGCTTGCTATATCTGCTAACAATTTTGAATTAAAGCTTAACACAATACAAATGATTCAACAGTTTGTTCAATTTGATGGTTTGCAGGACGAAGATCCAAACACGCATATAGCTAATTTTTTAGAGTTCTGTGATACATTCAAAATAAATGGCGTTTCTAATGATGCCATACATCTTCGGTTATTCCCTTTTTCATTAAGAAATAAAGCTAAACGCTGGTTAAACTCGTTACAATGAGGTTCAATCACTACATGGGATCAAATGACCGAAAATTTTTTAATGAAATATTTTCCACCGGCCAAAACAGCCAAATTACGGAATGATATCTCTTCTTTTGTGCAGATGGATTTAGAGACGCTGTACGATGCATGGGAGAGATTTAAGGATCTCTTGAGGAGGTGCCCACACCATGGCCTACCCTTGTGGCTACAAGTTCAAACCTTCTATAACGGTGTAAACCCCTCAACGAGGCAATTAATTGACTCTGCCGCCGGCAAAACTCTGAAGAACAAAACTCCAGAAGCAGCATACGAGTTCATTGAGGAGATGTCACTGGATAATTATCAATGGCAGGCTTCAAGAACCAAACCAACAAAATCAGCGGGAGTTTTCAACGTCGATGTAGTGACCATGCTATCAACGCAGCTAGAGATGATGAATAAAAAGCTTGATAGTTTATGTTCTTCGCAGGCACACCCAGTCATGCAGTGCGACGCAAGTGGAACCGTGGCGAATCCTGAGTACCCACCCTACCAACCGAAAGCAGAGTGCGAACAAATGAACTATATAGGTAATAATTTCCGATCCAATAATAATCCTTATAGTAACAATTACAATCTAGGTTGGAGGAACCACCCAAATTTTTCGTGGGGAGGACATGGAAATCAAGGAAATTAAAGGCAACAACCTCCTCAAAATTTCTAAAATCAGCCTTATCCATAAGAGAAGAAAGCAACCCACGAGGAGGTGCTAACAAAATCAGCAAACACAGAAAAACGCCTACAAGACATCGAGAGAACACTTAAAGATCAGCAAGCGTCAATTGAGAAACTTACTGAGTTATGTGGGGAACTCACTAAGACGGTTGGATTACTTACTAAGATGATCTGTGCAATACGAGCAGAAATTTTTCCTAAAGGGACAGAACAGGTAAAAGCAGTCACACTAAGAAGTGGAAATGAATTAGGCGACCCAAAGAAACAAACCCCAAACGAAGATAACAAGACAAGCGATAAGGAGATTGAGGATGTAACTCCGGTACGCAATGAGAACAAACCACCAATCCTATATCCAGCAAAGTTAAAAAAGGAACGAATCGATGCCTAATACGGTAAGTTTCTTGAACTTTTTAAACAAATACATATTAACTTACCCTTTGTTGAAGCCATTTCACAGATGTCGAAGTACGCAAAATTCTTAAAGGAACTCCTGACGAATAAATGAAAACTTGAAGAAGTGTCAACGGTGGAACTTAATGAAGAGTGCTCAGCCATCCTCCAAAATAAGCTACCAACCAAATTAAAAGACCCAGGAAGTTTTACTATCCCTTGTTTAATTCGTAGCTTAAACATTAAGAAAGCATTAGCTGATTTAGGTGCCAGTATAAATTTAATGCCTTACAAAATGTTTAAACAATTAGATCTTGGGGAACCAACACTCGCTAGGATAAGTATTCAGCTAGCAGATAGATCCATTAAATATCCTAGAGGAGTTATCGAAGATGTCTTGGTAAAAATTGATAAATTTATTTTCCCTGTTGATTTTGTTGTGTTAGACATGGATGAAGACATTAATGTTCCTTTAATCCTAGGGCGTCCGTTTTTAGCCACTGCTAGAGCTCTTATTGATGTAGGTGATGGTAAACTCACTCTAAGGATAGGTGATGAAGAAATCATTTTTCAAATTTATGATGCCATGCAATATTCTAAAGAACAAGATGATTCTTGTTATTTTGTTGATACTACTGACCATATTATTCAAAACTCATTACAGGAAATCATACATGATGACACGATGGAACTATACCTAACTCAAGAAGAGGGGGAAGAAGATGAAGGCGATGAGTTGAATCTGAATACATCGTTATCCAGATAAATGAAAGAAGAAAGCATTGGAAATGATGATGAAAAAAACAGAAACCTTCCATCGAAGAACCACCCAAATTGGAATTAAAACAGTTACCAAAACACTTAGAATACGCATTCATCGGGGTCAATTTTACGCTACCTGTAATTATCTCTTCAGAATTAGAACTCAAGGAAAAAGAGGAGCTGATAAAAGTGCTAAAAGAACACAAGAAAGCTATAGCTTGGAAAATTTATGACATCAAGGGAATAAGCCCTGCGTCCTGTACCCACAAAAGTTTAATGGAAGAAGAATACAAGCCATGTGTGCAACCCCAGAGACGGTTAAACCCCAACATGAAAGAAGTGGTCAAAGATAAGGTAATTAAACTTCTAGATGCAGGAATAATTTATCCTATTTCTGACAGCACTTGGGTGAGTCCTGTGCAGGTAGTTCCCAAGAAAGGAGGAAAGATGGTAGTGCCCAATAAAAAGAATGAGTTAATTCCACAAGAATAGTTACAGGTTGGAGAGTCTGTATAGACTATATAAAGCTGAATGATGCCACCAGAAAATATCATTTCCCTCTGCCCTTCATAGATCAAATGTTGGAAAGATTATCCGGGCACATGTACTACTGCTTCTTGGACAGACTCTCCGGCTACTTCCAAATTCCCATAGCTCTTGAAGATCAAGAGAAGATGACATTTACATGCCCATACGGTACGTTCGCTTATCGTAGGATGCCTTTTGGATTATGTAATGCTGCTGCTACTTTTCAGATTTGCATGTTGGCAATCTTTGACGAACTCGTGGAAGACATCATGGAGGTACTTATGGATGATTTCTCAGTATTCAGTAATTCTTTCCATCTTTGCCTTAAAAATTTAAAATGAGTTCTAATGAGATGTAAGGAAACAAACCTTATTTTGAACTGGGAAAAATGTCACTTTATGGTTAGAGAAGGAATTGTGTTGGGACATAAGATTTCTAGTAAAGGGATTGAGGTAGATAAAGCAAAGGTTGAAACCATAGAAAAACTACCTCCCCCTAGCTCTGTTAAGGCTATTAGAAGCTTTTTAGGATATGCAGGGTTCTATAGAAGATTTATTAAGGATTTTTCTAAAATAGCTAAGCCTTTGACAAAATTACTAGAAAAAGATGTCCCTTTTAATTTTAATCAGGAATGTTTAGATGCATTTAATATCCTTAAGGATAAATTAATAAATGCGCCGATTATAATTGCACCTGATTGGAACTTACCCTTTGAACTAATGTGTGATGCAAGTGATTTTGCAGTAGGTGCAGTTTTGGGACAACGAAGAGACAAGCATTTTCAGCCAATTTACTACGCTAGCAGAACATTAACCCTCGCACAAGAAAACTACACCACCACAGAAAAAGAATTGCTAGCTGTAGTTTTTGCTTTTGATAAGTTTAGACAATATTTAATATTGTCTAAAGTTGTAGTTTACACTGACCATTCGGCTCTTCGTTATCTTTTAAACAAACTTGATGCAAAACCCAGACTCATACGATGGATTTTACTTTTACAAGAATTTGACTTGGAAATACAAGATAAGAAGGGAGCCGAGAATCTTGCAGTAGATCACCTTTCTAGACTTGAAAATCCACACACCAAAGAGCTCGACGAAAGTGAAATAAATGATTCATTTCCTGAAGAACAACTCTTCTCTATAACACATTCTGAGGTGCCATGGTTCGCAAATATTGCGAATTATTTAGCAGCTAACGTTTTGCCAAGAAAATTAACACATCACCAAAAGAAGCGACTCTTTGCTGATGTGAAAAATTATTTTTGGGAAGATCCCTTTCTTTTCCGCATATGTGCAGATCAGGTAATTCGAAGATGTGTTAAAAAGACAGAAGCAAGCAAAATCTTGGAGCATTGCTATTCTAGACCGTCAGGAGTTCACTACAGTGGGAATAAGACAGCACACAAAATTCTCGAATTAGGTTTTTATTGGCCCACTCTATTTAAAGATGCCAACAGGTATGTTGCCACATGTGATAAATGTCAAAGAATAGGTAATATTTCTAAACGTGATGAAATGCCTCAAACATATATGTTATCATGTGAAATATTTGATGTATGGGGTATTGTGATCGATGTAAAACCAGGTTTTAAATATTTATAAAAGAATGATCAAACCTGGAGGTTAACTCTGACAACGATATTAAGGTAAGTGTGCCTATCGAACAGTAGTATAGCTTAGGCAAGACCGGTTATTGAACCCAAAGGAACTAAAAGTATTAATTCTCACCTTCTTCTTATTATTTAGACTTAAAGTTAGAGTGAAGATTACTTTTTAAACTAAATCGGCGGTAGCTAGACTAAGGACACAAAGAAGACGAATTGGGAAATAACTTTTTAGGAAAAACTCAGTTGACTTTGATGATACCCTCGGGAAGAATCCACCTAGACTTCTCTTATTATCTTAACCTTTAATTATACGATTTCCTTTACTTAGCTTGATCCGTAAGACTCCCAAACCTATATTAAACCCTCTATCGAGGCGAATAATGTCTAACCCTAGGTTAATTAGTGGAACTCTCGTTCGCTTATAATAATCCCCTAGGATAGTAGTAAATCGATCATTGGACTCCCATATTAGGTTTCACCCTAACCCGGCAAAATCTCGTAACCCTATCTCTAAGCGTTCGATCAACTCCGCTTAATTATGTTAGATCTTCTCTTAGGCAGGGTCTATTCCTCCTCTACCTAAGCACATTAGATTTGGATTAAGCAACATAATTAAGAACAAACTAAGTAATTTATCATATAATTTAAAAATCAAATAATGAAATCCATCTAGGTTTCACCCCCTTCAGGTATATGAGGGGTTTAGTTCATAACGAATAAACAAACCATCGCAAAAGAAAAGATAAAACAAAACATAGGAAAAATCCTAAAACCCCCTGAAGGAATCGAAGGAGAATTCAGCCGTCTTGAGTATAATTTCAGCTTCTTGGGATGGATCAACTGGCTATCCTCGCGTTATTCCCTACCTTTGACCTTCTCGGCTTGGCTCCTTGGCCTCGCTTTCGCCCCCCTCAACAGGTGATACTTGGGGGATATATATATAAGCTCTTGGAACACGATTCTTTCTCCCTAAGTATCCTTTTTCGACTAAAATTGCTCTTTCCAGTGTCAGAGGCACGGCCATGTCACACGCCCGTGTGAACCGAGACCTGATCGTGTTCGAATTTCTCTTGGGGCACGACCGTGTGTAACGGGGTTGAGGCCGTGCTCTAGGTGTTCGTCGAGGCACGGCCGTGTGTGCTTTGGGTCAGGTCGTGTCGATTTCGTACTAAGCCCATTTACTCCATTTTAGGCCTGTTTCGTGTTCTTTTCATTCTCGGGTGCTTTCCTGAGTATAAAACATGAAAAGAAAGGGTTAAGAGCACCTTTTTATATAAAACAAGGGATAAATGGGATAAAAATATGTTACTTTTATGGTTTATCAAATACCTCCACACTTAAGCTTTTGCTTGTCCTCAAGCAAAATTCTCAACTTACAGTTACAACGAACTTTCCATGATCTGCAATTCTTTATCAACAATGTCTTATCCTAATTCATAGAGAATTCATACATGGATGATTTGATTCAAAGCGTCCAAAAGATTCAAACGAGATAAGTCATAATTTTGTACCTTGAAAACATAGGTGTCGTCCCTCTTTTAAATAACTACCTTTTTAATTCAAAATCGATAAGGATTGATATCCTCACTTAGGATTCACTCAAATCACTCTAAAGTGTTTAAGGTTCAGAAGAAGATCGCTCATAAGTCGAACCTAAAAAGTTAATCCCATAGGCTTGCTTGAAAATCAAATCTCCACCACTATAATATGAGATGACAAACAGATCAAAAGGTCTTTGTTAGGGTTGTAACGGGGTTAGGGTACAAGGTGTGGTCACAGGCTGAAATTAGAGGGTTAGAATCGAGATTGACTTGACAAGTACCTACCAAAATTTTTTCCTAAACTTCATTAACTGAAAAGTAATAATCCTACTAATACGAGCTTTTCTTTTTGGAAACAAACTTTGATTATGTAAGCTCTCTTTTCACACTACTAATATTGAATACCTTTTTTTTTTAAGAACAAACTAACATAATAGTAATAATGATTTTTTTTACAACTGAAATATAAAACATAGTTAAGGAACTTGTTTAATCATCAAATCTCAACAAAAAGGTAGTTAAAAGAATTGGTGATAACAAATACAAAGGGTTTTTATGGTTAAAGTTAGTAGATGAGTCAATAAAAAGGGTTGTTAGGCTCAACGGGGTTCACTAGGGGTTAATTATAAAGGTAGGCTTTTTAGTGGAATTAGTGGGTTAAAACCTAGGTGCCTTTATCATCTCTGTAATATCAAATCATAACTGTGGTCTCAACATGTATAAACGAGGCAAGTTCTAGAATAACAGTTCATAGTTGACACACTCATAATCAAAAAGTGAGCATGAAAAAGAATGTATGCTCTATAAGGTTCAAATACTCACAAATATTATGGGTGTTTTGACATCATCCTTATGAATTTTTAAATTTCAAGATAGCATTTAAATTTAGGTCAACATCCTAGCAAAATTTTAATTCTTGAAAAAAATAGACTTATCATGCTTGATTCTCTAGTATTCTTTAAATTAAACATCAATGTATAATTTAACAATGACTTATTCTAAAACATGTCAATAATAACCACAAATTATCAAAAATTTCATCTTAATTAGTAATATGACAGTTTTGCATAAAAACAAGGCTAAATCAGGGATTTGAGAATAATGAAAAAAGTTTGGCACTTTTATTCCATTTTTAACCTCAGGGATTTGAGAATAATGCAGAAAGTTAGGTCTTTTTACCCCCCCACACTTAAGATGTACATTGTCCTCAATGTACAAAGATAGATAATGCATTTATATTCAAAATCAAAAGGGAGGGGATAGAATACTCCCTGAGTTTGTTGACGAGATCCTTGAGGATGTGGACAGTGTGTGGCATCAGGTGACTTTTTGCATTTCGCCTAATTGTGCTTTTGTGTAGGTGGAATGAATGATTTATTCTGCAAAGTCACTTGTTAATGATCTTTTTGATGAAAGAGATATGTTGTTAGAGGTGCTTAAATGGTTGAATAGCCAATGATAAGAGTTTGTAATAATAATAAAAGTTCAAATTTAAACAGCATAACATAAAATAAAGTCTTAAAAATGAAGGAAAAAAATTAAATGGACTCAGAGGTCCTCATCCATGGTTGGGTCTGGTGGTGGTGCTGATGACGAAATGTTGAGGTGTTGGCATATTTGTTGGAGCGTTGCCTATAATCCATCAAAGCGCCTAGCGATATGTGTCTCAAACTGATCAAGTCGAGCAGATATGTCTGCTAATGTTGTTGTTGCTCAGTATGGATGTTGGGTTGGATGCGTTGCCTCCTCTGATGGTGGTGGGACATCATCAGGAATGTCCTCGTCCTCCTCCTCGTTGATTGGTTTCTTTAGTTTGTACTGGGGAGGATCGGTCCCTCGTCGTTGTGTTATCATCCTCATATGTAGCATGGTTTGGATGCCTTGAGGAACCATTTTTCCCATCAGTGTTAGGGAGGTGATTTGCTCGTCGGTGTTGAGGAGGTTGAAGTGCCGAGCTAGCCTTGTAATGTAGGGCCCCATTGACAAAATCCCCTTCCTATGTTGCTCCATCTGATGTTGAATTGCGCACGCCATAAAATATGCCAAGTCAAAAACATGTCCTTCAGACATGCATGATAGAAAATAAACGTCGTGCTTGTTTATGACGCCTGTGTTCTCTCTGCGTCCTGTGATGGTGTGCGCGAGAATGGCGTGTAAATACCTTAGAGCTGGGGGAAGTGCTGTCGCCTTAGAGCGGCTGGGGTCGTATTGCCATGTAGTGGGGCGTAGGCTTTCCCAACATTTGAGCGGAGTGCGGTGGAGCTCTCTGTTTAAACCGGCAAGAGGGTTTTCTTGTATGAATTCCGGCGTATAAAGTCCGAGAGCCGTTCCGAATTAGGGTATGCTTAATCGGTGTACCGAGCCTCCTAAACAGAATTGGATAGCACCTGGGTCATCGAACTGAGTCGTCATTGCTTGCAGGATGAAGGTGGTGCAGAACTCTAACGTAAGGTCCATATATGTAGGTTCGTTGATTTGGAATAAGTTCTCCCATGGTTCGGTTGAGAGAAGCGCTTTAATGTCAGTTTCAAGCCCAACTTGTCGCACTGCATTCCAGTCGATACGTCGGCCAGTGCCTATGGGTCTTCCCCGGATTGCTTTATACTTTTCATCTTGTGTTGCTTGGGGAAACCGGAGAAATGGGTGTCGGGTTTTGGTGGAGGCACTTGCGGACGATGATCTGGGTCCCTTTCTTTTCTTGCTTGGGACAGATCGTTTGACTCGTGACGACGACATGGTACCTGAAAGCAATTATCAGAACATAACAGCAACAATGAGGAATGTCTCTCATATCAATTTCCTTTGATATCATAAATTGGTGGATTTTATGTCTAAGTATGGCATCAATCAGCAACCAAAAACAATTCATTCAGGAGTATATTCACTTAACTAAAATTCAAGGCTGATTCTAAACAAAATAAAGTTGCAATCAAAGATAAAAATAAATCATGTTTTTCTAAACTAAATTTTAACAAAGTATAAATACAAATGCCATCAAAGATTTTGTTTAAGAAAATGAAACCAGGGGTGGCAGAGACGATCAACACGGGCGGTGCACGGCGGGGCTGGGGGTCTGAAGCGCGGACATGGCGATGGCGTGGGCATGGGGTTTTGGTAGCACGGCTGTGGTGTGGCCGTGCGGACGGTTTTGGGTTAGTTTTTAGAAGAAAAAAAGTGGGGAGATATGGTTTTAATGGAGGGGGTGAGTGTTTGGCCGGTTTTGGGAAGAGGGGGTTAAACCTGATTTAGGGTTTGTTTTTGGGGAAGATGACGGTTAGATTGTTTTTATAGGGGAAAGGGCACGGTCTATTGACACGGTCGTGTCAATTTGAAATCGCCCGTGTTTTTCACGTTTTTCAGGTTTGGGCGCGCTCAGGTTCAGTGGCACGTCTGTGTGTCTTTCTAGGATGGTCGTGCTTGATAAAGCAAAACTGTGGGCACAGTGAGGTCCCACGGGCGTGCCTTACTCGTGTTCGACAAGTCAGTAGCCTCGCACGGTTTAGAGACACAGGTGTGTCTTACCTGTGTTCGACAAGTTAGTAGCTTCGCACGGTTTAGAGGAACGAGCGTGTTTTGGTGTCGCAGCCCGTGTTGTCTATAGAAACTTTTCTCTGTTTGGGCACGGCTCTTGGCACGCCCGTAGATCACCCCCTATTTTGCACACGGCCATGGACACGCCCGTGTTCAAGGTCGTGTTAAAAATCCTGCATTTTCCTATTAGACTATTTTAACGTGGTGTTAGAGAAATAAAGACTATGTTAGTATGTTAGTGCTCGGGTTGCCCCCCGAGAAGCGCTCGTTTATAGTCTTAAGCTAGACTCTCCCTATTTTCGGTTCTAAAGGATGGCTCATGGAGCATAAGCTTTTATCGTATACTTCCAAAATCTGTACCATTATAAATTTTAAGTCGGTGACCATTTACCTTGAATGTGCCTTTAGTGGGATGGGTTACCTCGATGATGCCATATGGAAATATTGTTTTGATCATGAATGGTCCTGACCATCTTGATTTCAACTTTCCCGGGAATAGTTTAAGCCTTGAGTTGTACAGTAGGACTAAGTCTCCTACTTCGAATTGCCTTGATCTCTTGAGACGAGCATCGTGGTGTCGCTTTGTTGCTTCTTTGTACAATTTTGAGTTCTCATAGGCTTCCATCCTCCACTCATCCAGCTGGTTCATCTGCATCATTCTCCTCTTACCTACAATTTTGAGATCAATATTTAGAAATTTTGTTGCCCAAAAAGCTTTATGTTCTAATTCGAACGGTAAATGACAGCTTTTCCCGTATACAAGTTTGTATCAGGATGTCTCTAAAGGTGTTTTAAATGCTGTTCTATAGGCCCATAATGCATCATCTACTTTTAATGCCCAGTCTTTTCTATTTGGTTCAACGGTTTTTTCTAGAATGCGCTTAAGTTCTCGATTTGCCACCTCTACTTGCCCACTGGTTTGAGGATGGTATGGGGTTGCTGTTCTATGATGTACTCCATATTTCTTTAGAACTTTTTCAAATTGGGTATTACAGAAGTGCGTACCTCTATCGTTAATGATGGCTCTCGGCATGCAAAATCGTGAGAAGAGTTTCTTGAGAAACTTGACTACTACCCTAGCATCATTGGTAGGTAAAGCTTCCGCTTCTACCCATTTTGACATATAATCCAATGCCACTAGGATGTACTTGTTCCCAAACGAATTAGGGAATGGTCCCATAAAGTCAATACCCCATATGTCAAATATTTCACATGATAACATATATGTTTGAGGCATTTCATCTCATTTAGAAATATTACCTATTCGTTGGCATCGATCACACTAGGTAACATACCTGTTGGCATCTTTAAATAGAGTGGGCCAATAAAAACCTGATTCGAGTATCTTGTGTGCTGTCTTTATGCCACTGTAGTGTCCTCCTGATGGTCCTGAATGGCAATGCTCCAAGATCTTGTTTGCTTCTGTCTTCGTAGCACATCTTCGAATTACCTGATCTGCACAAATGCGGAAAAGAAAGGGATCTTCCCAAAAAGAATTTTTCACATCAGCAAAGAATCGCTTCTTTTGGTGGTGTGTTAATTTTCTTTGTAAGATGTTAGCTGCTAAATAATTTGCAATATTTGCAAACCATGGTACCTTAGAATGTGTTATAGAAAAAAGTTGTTCTTCGGGAAACAAATCATTTATCCCACCTTTATCGAGCTCTTTGGTGTGTGGATTTTCAAGTCTAGAAAGATGATCCGCTGCAAGATTCTCAGCTCCCTTCTTATCTTGTATTTCCAGGTCGAATTCCTGTAAAAGTAAAATCCATCGTATGAGCCTGGGTTTTGCATCAGATTTGTTTAAAAGATAACGAAGAGCTGAATGGTCGGTGTAAATGACAACTTTGGACAATATTAGATATTGTCTAAATTTATCAAAAGCAAAAACTACAGCTAGCAATTCTTTCTCTGTGGTGGTGTAGTTTTCTTGTGCGGGTGTTAGTGTTCTGCTAGCGTAGTAAATTGGCTGAAAATGCTTGTCTCTTCGTTGTCCCAAAACTGCACCTACTACAAAATCACTTGCATCACACATTAGTTCAAAGGGTAAGTTCCAATCAGGTGCAATTATAATCGACACATTTATTAATTTATTCTTAAGGACATTTAATGCATCTAAACATTCATGATTGAAATCGAAAGGAGCATTTTTTTCTAGTAATTTTGTCAAAGGCTTAGCTATTTTAGAAATATTTTTAGTAAATCTTCTATAGAACCCTGCATGTCCTAAAAAGCTTCTGATAGCCTTAACAGAACTAGGGGGAGGTAGTTTTTCTATGGCTTCAACTTTCACTTTATCTACCTCGATCCCTTTACTAGAAATCTTATGCCCTAACACAATCCCTTCTCTTACCATAAAGTGACATTTTTCCTAGTTTAAAACAAGGCAAAGATGGAAAGAATTACCGAATACCAAAAAATCATCCATAAATACCTCCATGATGTCTTCCACGAGTTCATCGAAGATTGCCAACATGCAACGCTGGAAAGTAGCAGGTGCATTACATAATCCAAAACGCATTCTATGATAAGCAAACGTATCGTATGGGCATGTGAACATTTTTTTTTTCTTGATCTCCGGGAGCTATGGGAATTTGGAAGTAATCGGAGAGTCCATCCAAAAAGTAGTAGTACATATGCCCGGATAATCTTTCTCACATTTGATCTATGAAGGGTAGCGAGAAGTGATCTTTTCTGGTGGCATCATTCAACTTTCTATAGTCTATACAGACTCTCCAACCCGTGACTATTCTTGTGGGAATCAACTCATTCTTTTCATTGGGCACTACCGTCATTCCTTCTTTCTTTGGAACTACCTGTACAGGACTTACCCAAGTGTTGTCAGAGATAGGATAAATTATTCCTACATCTAAGAGTTTAATGACCTCAGCTTTGACCACTTCTTTCATGTTGGGGTTTAACCGTCTCTGGGGTTGCACACATGGCTTCTATTCTTCTACCATTAAAATTTTGTGGGTACAGAATGCGGGGCTTATTCCCTTGATGTCAGAAATTTTCCAAGCTATGGCTTTTTTGTGCTCTTTTAGTACTTTTATCAGCTCCTCTTCTTCCTTAAGTTCTAGTTCTGCAGAGATGATTACTGGTAATGTAAAATTGCCTCCGAGGAATGCGTATTCTAAGTGTTTTGGTAACTGTTTCAATTCCAATTTGGGTGTCTCTTCGATGGAAGGTTTCTGTTTTATTTCATCATCATTGTCAATTCTTTCTTCTTTCATTTGTTTGGATGACGATGTATTCATAGTCAGCTCATCATCCTCATCTTCTTCCCCCTCTTCTTGAGTTAGGCACAGTTTCATCGTGTCCTCATGTATGATTTCCTGTAATGAATTTTGAATGATATGATCAGTAGTATCAACAAAATAACACGAATCATCTTGCTCTTTAGAATATTGCATGGCATCATAAATTTGAAAAATAATTTCTTCATCTCCTATCCTCAGTGCGAGTTTACCATCTCCGACATCAATAACAGCTCTAGCAGTGGCTAAAAAAGGACGCCCTAGGATTAAGGGAACATTAATGTCTTCGTCCATGTCTAATATAACGAAATCAACAGGGAAAAAATATTTATCAGTTTTTACTAAAACATCTTCGATGACCCCTCTAGGATATTTAATAGATTTGTCTGCTAGCTGAATACTCATCCTAGTGGGTTCTGGTTCCCCAAGATCTAATTGTTTAAACATTTTATAAGGCATTAAATTTATACTAGCGCCTAGGTCAGCTAATGCTTTCTTAATATTCAATCCACCAATTAAACAAGGGATAGTAAAACTTCCTGGGTCTTTTAACTTGGTTGGTAGCTTATTTTGGAGGATGGCTGAGCATTCTTCATTAAGTTCCACCGTTGACACCTCTTCAAGTTTTCGTTTATTTGTCAGGAGTTCCTTTAAGAATCTTGCGTACTTTGGCATCTGTGAAATAGCTTCAACAAAAGGTAAGTTGATATGTATTTGTTTAAAAAGTTCAAGAAACTTACCGTATTGTTCATCAATTCACTCTTTCTTTAACATTGCTAGATATGGGATTGGTGGTTTGTTCTCATTGCGTAATGGATTTACATCCTCAATTCCCTTATCACTTGTTTTATTTTCGTTTGGGATTTGTTTATTCAGTTCACCTAATTCCTTTCCACTTCTTAGTGTGACTGCTTTTACCTGTTCTGCGTCTTTAGGAAAATTTCCTCACATGTTTCACAGATCATCTTGGTGAGCTTTCCAATTGTCTTAGTGAGTCAGCAATTTTTTTAAATGATGCTTGTTGATCTTTAAGGGTTCTCTCGATATCTTGCAAACGTTTTTCTGTGTTCGCCGATTCCTTTTCGTGTATTGGGTTCTTCTCTTGTGGATAGAACTGATTTTGGAAGTTTTAAGGAGGTTGTTGCCTTTGATTTCCTTGGTTTCCTTGTCCTCCCCACGAAAAATTTGGGTGGTTCCTCCAACCTGGATTGTAAGTATTACTATAAGGATTATTATTAGATCAGAAATTATTACCTATATAGTTCATTTGTTCATCTTCTGCTCCTGGTTGGTAGGGTGGGTACTCAGGATTTGCCACAGTTCCACTTGCATCGGACTGCATGACTGGATGTACCTGTGATGAACACAAATTATCAAGCTTTTTATTCATCATCTCTAGCTGTGTTGATAGCATGGTCATGGCATCGATGTTGAAAACTCCTGCCGATTTTGTCGGTTTGGTCCTTGAGGCTTGCTACTGATAATTGTTTAATGACATCTCCTCAATGAACTCGTAGGCTGTTTCTGGAGTTTTGTTGTTCAGTGTTCCATCGGTGGCTGAATCTATAAGTTGTCTCTTTGAGGGGTTTACACCGTTATAAAAGGTTTGGACCTGTAGCCACAAGGGTAGACCATGGTGTGGGCACCCTCTCAAGAGATTTTTGAATCATTCCCATGCGACGTAGAGCATCTCCACATCCATCTTCACAAAAGAAGAGATATCATTCCGTAATTTGGCCGTTTTGGCCGGTGGGAAAATTTCATCAAAAACTTCTCGGTCATCTGATCCCATGTAGTGATTGACCCTCGTAATGAGTTTAACCATTGTTTAGCTTCATTTCTTAATGAAAAAGGGAATAACCGAATACGTATGGCATCATCAGAAACGCCATTTATTTTGAAGGTGTCACAGAACTCTAAAAAGTTAGCTATGTGCGTGTTTGGATCTTCGTCCTATAAACCATCAAATTGAACAAACTGTTGAATCATTTGTATTGTGTTAAGCTTTAATTCAAAATTGTTAGCAGATATAGTAGGCCTAACAATACTAGACTTTGCTCATATTAAATGCAGTTTCGCATAATCGAACATTGTGCGTGGAGCATTATTGTCACCCATATCACGTGGTGGTGGGTTGGTTTCGTCCATCCTTTCAGTAGGATTGGATCTATCTTCTTCCTCTCTCTCCGTATAATCTAGGGCTCGCCTGGTTTCCCGATGATTCCTACAAGCGGTAGCTTCGATTTCATTGTCGAATACCAAAGGTCCCCTCGGGTTCCTTCTAGTCATAAACTAGAGGTACCTGTTGGAAAAGAAAGAGAGAAAAATTTCAGCAAAAAGAAAAACAAAAGAAAAAAATAGAAATGAAAAGAAAAATAAATTGCGAAAAATAAAAATTAGGGCTAAAGTAATAAAAATAAAGTTTTCTTAATATTTTAGTTCCCCAGCAACGGCGCCAAAAACTTGATCGATGTAAAACCAGAGTTTTAAATATTTATAAAAGAATGACCAAACCTGGAGACTAACTCTGACAATGATATTAAGGCAAGTGTACATATCGAACAGTAGTATAGCTTAGGCAAGACCGGTTATCGAACCCAAAGGAACTAAAAGTATTAATACTCACATTCTTCTTATTATTTATTCTTAAAGTTAGAGTGAAGATTACTTTTTAAACTAAATCGGCTGTAGCTAGACTAAGGACACAAAGAAGACGAATTGGGAAATAACTTTTTAGGAAAAACTCAGTTGATTTTGATGATACCCTCTGGAAGAATCCACCTAGACTTCTCTTATTATCTTAACCTTTAATTATACGATTTCCTTTACTTAGCTTGATCCGTAAGACTCCCTAACCTATATTAAACCCTCTCTCGAGGCGAATAACGTCTAACCATAGGTTAATTAGTGGAACTCTCGTTCGCTTATAATAACCCCCTAGGATAGCAGTAAATCGATCATTGGACTCCCATATTAGGTTTCACCCTAATCCGCCAAAATCTCATAACCCTATCTCTAGGCGTTCGATCAACTCCGCTTAATTATGTTAGATCTTCTCTTAGGCAGGGTCTATTCCTCCTCTACCTAAGCACATTAGATTTGGATTAAGCAACATAATTAAGAACAAACTAAGTGTTTCATCACATAATTTAAAAATCAAATAATAAAATCCATCTAGGTTTCATCCCCTTCAGGTATCTGAGGGGTTTAGTTCATAATGAATAAACAAAACATCGTAAGAGAAAAGATAAAACAAAACATAGGAAAAATCCTAAAACCCCTTGAAGGAACCGAAGGAGAATTCTGCCTTCCTGAGTATAATTTCGGCTTCTTGGGATGGATCAACTGGCTATCCTCACGTTATTCCCTAACTTTGACCTTCTCGGCTTGGCTCCTTGGCCTCGCTTTCGCCCCCTCAACAGGTGATACTTGGGGGATATATATAGGCTCTTGGAACGCGATTCTTTCTCCCTAAGTATCCTTTTTCGACTAAAATTGCTCTTTCGGATTTCTTGGGTGATACTTGGGTGATACTTAGGGGATATATATAGGCTCAGAGGCATGGCCATGTCACACGCCAATGTGAATCGAGACCTGACCGTGTTCGGATTTCTCTTGAGGCACGGCCGTGTGTGATGGGGTTAAGGCCGTGCTCTAGGTGTTCGTTGAGGCACGGCCGTGTGTGCTTTGGGTCAGGCCGTGTCAATTTCGTACTAAGGCCCATTTACTCCGTTTTAGGCCCGTTTCGTGTTCTTTTCATTCTCGGGTGCTTTCCTGAGTATAAAACATGAAAAGAAAGGATTAAGAGCACCTTTTTATATAAAACAAGGGATAAATCATCCAAAAGCATATTAAATGTGGGATAAAAATATGTTACTTTTATGGTTTATCATATTGATTTCATGGGACCATTCCCTAGTTCATTTGGAAACAAGTACATTCTAGTAGCAGTTGATTACATGTCAAAATGGGTAGAAGCAGAAGCTTTACCTACCAATGATGCTACGGTAGTAGTCAAGTTTCTCAAGGAGCTATTTTCCCGATTTGGCACACCAAGAGCCATCATTAGTGATAGGGGTACTCATTTCTGTAATACTCAATTTGAAAATGTCCTAAAAAAATATGGAGTATACCACAGGACAGCAACCCCATATCATCCTCAAACTAGTGGCCAAGTTGAGGTAGCAAATCGAGAACTTAAGCACATTCTAGAAAAAACGGTTAATCAAATAGAAAAGATTGGGCTGTTAAAGTAGATGATGCTTTATGGGCCTATAGAACAGCTTTCAAAACACCTCTAGGGACATCCCCTTACAAACTTGTATACGGGAAAAGCTACCATCTACCATTCGAATTAGAACACAAAGCTTTTTGGGCAATAAAATTTTTGAAATCTGACCTCAAAATTGCAGGAAAGAGAAGAATGATGCAGATGAACGAGCTGGACGACTGGAGAACGGAAGCCTATGAGAACTCAAAACTATACAAGGAAGCAACAAAGCGACGCCACGATGCTCGTCTCAAGAATTCAAAACAATTCGAAGTAGGAGACCTGGTCCTACTATACAACTCAAGGCTTAAACTATTCCCGGGAAAGCTGAAATCAAGATGGTCAGGCCCATTTATAATCAAAACAATTTTCCCATATGGCACCATCGAGGTAACTCATCCCACCAAAGGCACATTCAAGGTAAATGGTCACCGACTTAAAATTTATAATGGTGCAGATTTTGGAGATATGAAAGAGGAGCTTATGCTCCATAAGCCTTCTTTTAGAATCGAAAACAGGGAAAGTCTAGCTTAAGACTATAATTAAGCACTTCTCGGGAGGCAACCCGAGCACTAACCCTATAACATTTTATTTTCATTTTCTAACACCACACTAAAATAGTTAAAAGAAGTGCATTTTTTTAACACAGCCTTGAAAACGAGTGTGTCCATGGCCGTGTGAAAGACAGGGGACCACACACGGGCGTGCCAAGAGCCGTGCCCAAACAGGGAAAAATCTCTATCGATTAACACGGGCTGCAATACCAGACCACGCCCGTGCCATCTAAGCGTGCAAGGACACTGACTTATCGAGCACGGGAATCACATGCCCGTGTACCACAACCGTGAGAAGCTACTGACTTGCACACCACGGGCAAAACACAGCCGTCCCAAACATCCGTGCGAAGATACTGACTTGCCACACAAGGGCTACACACGCCCGTGCGTCCTAACTGTACCAACAAACTAATTTATCGAGCACGGGCGTGCCCAATGGACACACGGCCGTGCTAAGAAACCTGAACGCGCCCAAACCTGAAAATCGCGAAAAACACGGGCGATTTCAAATTGACACGGGCGTGGCATCGAACCGTGCCCCCTCCCCTATATATAAAACTTAACTGTCATCCCCCCAAACCTAACCCTAAAATCAGTTTTAAGCCTCCCTTCTCCTAAAATCCGGCCACACAACCAAATCTCTCCACCCAAAACCACCTCCCTTCGTCATTTTTCTCCAAAAACCACCCAAAACCAGCGACACGCCCGCACCACAACCGTGCTACCAAGCACCACGCCCACGCCACCGCCGTGTTTGTGCAGCAGAACCACCGCCACCGCCGTGCCCCGTCCGTGTTGATCATTTCACACCATCCCTGATTCCATTTCTTGATTAAATATTTGATAAACTTTATTGCATTCTCGTTTATTTGTAGATTTTGTTTAGATTTAGTCTCAAATGCATGACTGTTAGGAAATTTGTTTTAAGTACCCATAATATTCATTGGTTGTTAGATTTTATACTCATTTTATTCTTGAATTTTAAAATTGATACATTGCTCTACCCACTATTGTTCGAGAAAATTTTTCACTTGCAATTTAACATGCTCACAAATTCTCAATTTTTTCATGCCTTAATGTGGAATATGACGGTTGTGCTATTGTGGAAGCTTGAAACTGCTTTATATTTGATTACAAATTTCAGGTACCATGTCAACATCACGAATCAAACGAGCAGCCCTAAGCAAGAAAAAAAAGGGGCCCGGATCATCCTCCGCAAGTGCCTCTACCGAGCTTCGACACCCATTCCTCAGATTCCCTCAAGCAACTCAGGATGAATGGTACAAAGCAATCCGGGGTAGACCCCTAGGCATCGACAGGTGAATTGACTAGAACGCAGTGCAGCAAGTTGGGCTCACAACAGATATTCAAGCATTACTCTCAACCGACCCGTGAGGGAACTTCTTCTCAATCGACGAGCCCACATATTTGGAGCTCACTTTAGAATTTTGCACCACCTTCACATTGCAAACGGTGATGACTTAGTTCGATGACCCGGGTGCTATCCAATTTCGTCTAGGGGGCTCAGTGCGTCGAGTAAGTGTACCACAATTCGGCGCGGCTCTCGTACTTTACACGCTGGAATTCATAGAAGAAAACCCACTTGCCGAATTAAACCGAGAGCTCCACTGCACTCTGCTCGAATGTTGGCAAAGTCTACACCCCACTACAAGCCAATATGACCCCAGCCGCTCTAAGGAGATGGCACTTCCCCCAACCCTAAGGTATATGCACGCCATTCTCGAGCACACCATCACAGGGCGCAGAGAGAGCACCGGCGTCGTAAACAAGCACAACGTCTACTTCCTATCATGCATGTCTAAAGGACATGTTTTCGACTTGGCATATTTTATCGCATGCGCGATTCAACATTAGACAGAGCCGCATAGGAAGGGGATTTTGTCAATGGGGCCATACATTACGAGGCTGGCTCGACACTTCAACCTCCTCAACACAGACGATCAGATCACCTCCCTCACACTGATAGGCAACATGGTACCTGAAGGCATCCAGACGATGCTACACATGAGGATGATCAAACAACATTGAGGTACCAACCCCCCTCAGTACAAACTGAAGACACCCACAAACGAGGGAGAGGACGAGGACATTCTTGACGATGTCCCACCACCATCAGAGGAGGCACCGAATCTGAGCCAGCACCCATACCGAGCAGCAACATCATTAGCAGACATCTCGGCAGGACTCGATCGATTCGAGATGCATTTCGCTGAAAATGCTCGGCGCTTCGATGGGTTAGAGGCAACACTTCAACAAATATGCCAGCACCTACACATTTCATCATCTGCACCACCACCAGATCCAACCAACGATGAGGACTTCTGAGTCCTTTTAATTTGTTACCTTACATTATATTTTCTTCATTTTAAGTTTTTCTTTTGTGTTGTTTTTTTTTTAATTTGAACTTTTCTTATTCAAAGCAGTCCTAACCACATATCTATTACATTATCAATAACTAGTGATTTTGCAGAATACAATACACATTCCACAAACACAAACACACAACTAGGAAGAAATACACAAAAAGAGTCACCTGATGCCACACACTTTCCACATCCTCCAAGGATCTCATCCGTAAATTCAGGAAGTAACACCTTCCCTCTTATCTTTTGATTACACACTAATTTTCATTATTTATCTTTGTACATTGAGGGCAATGTACATCTTAAGTGTGGGGGGTAACCATACCTAACTTTTTGCATTATTCTCAAATCTCTGATTTAGTCTTGTTTTTATGCAAAGTTTTCATATTACTAATTAGGATGAAATTTCTGATGATTTGTGATTTTTATTGACATGTTTTAAAATAAGTCATAGTCAATTGTACATTGATGATTAAATTTAAAAGAATACTAGAGAATTAACGATGATAAGTCCCTTTTTCATGAATTAAAATTATGCTAGGTTGTTGACCTAAATTTAAATGCTACCTTGAAATTTGAAAATTACAAGGATAATGTCAAAACACCCATAATTTTTGTGAGATTTTGAACCTTATAAAGCATACATTCTTTTTCGTGTTTATTTCCTTGATTATGAGTGTGTCTACCATGAACTGTTATTCTAGAACTTGCCTCGTTTATGCATGTTGAGACCATATTTTTGATTTGATATACAGAGATGATCAATGCACCTAGGTTTTAACCCATTAACTCCACTAAATAGCCTACCTTTACAATTAACCCCTAATGAACCCTATTGATCCTAACAAACCCTTTTTATTGACTCACCTACTAATATTAACCCAAAGCCTTTTTGTATTCACCCTTTATTTTGACTACCCCTAAATCAAGGATTGAGTTGATCAAGTTACCTAAGTTTATGATTATAGTAGTTAAATCAATCTTGTATTACTTAGGTTGTTCTTAAAAAAAAATTCAAAGTATTCAAATCTTAGTAGTATGAAAAGAGAGCTTACACAATCAAAATCCATTCTCAAAAGAGAAGCTCGTATTAGTAGGTTTATTAATTTTTAGTTGGAGATATTTCAGTATGTTTAGGTAGGTACTCATCAATTCAATCCCGATTCTAAGCCTCTAATTTCAGCCTTTAACCACACCTTGACCCTAGCCCCGTTACAAACCTGATAAAGACCTTTTTGATCTGTTTATCATCTCATATTACAGTGGTGAAGATTTGATTTTCAGGCAAGCCTATGGGATTAACTTTCTAGGTTTGACTTACGAGCGATCTTTTTCCTGAACCTTAAACACTTTAGAGTGACCTGAGTGAATCTTAAAGTGAGGACATCAATCCTTGTTGGTTTTGAATTGAAAAGGTAGTCATTTAAATAAAGGGAGATACCTAAGTTTTCAAAAGTACAAACTCATGACTTATCTCGTTTAAATCTTTAGGACTCTTTGAATTGAATTATCCATGTGTAAATTACCTATGAATTATGATAAAACATTACTGATAAGAATTGTAGATCATGGAAAGTTCGTTTTAATTGTAAGTTGAGAATTTTGCTTGAGGACAAGCAAAAGCTTAAGTATGGGGGTATTTGATAAACCATAATTGTAACATATGTTAACCTACATTTAATATGCTTTTCGATGATTTATTCCTTGATTTTTATAAAAAGGTGCTTGTAATCCTTTCTTTTCATGTCTTAGACCCAGGAAAGCACCCGAGGATGAAAAGAACACAAATTGAGCCCAAAACAGAGTAAACGGGCCTTAGTGCGAAAGTGGCACGGCCTGACCCAAAGTCCACACGACCGTGCCTCGACAATTACATAGAGCATGGCTTCAACTCCGACTCACACGGCCGTGCCCCAAATTAGAAGTCCTAACACGGCCTGACCCCGAGTCACACGGGCGTGTGACATGACCGTGTCTCTGTCGCTAAAAAGAACAATTTCATTCGAAAAAAGATACTTAGGGAGAAAGAATCGCATTCTAAGAGCCTATATATATCCCCTAAGTGCCACCTTTGAGAGCTAGGCCAAGGAGCCAAGCCGAGAAGGTCAAAATTAGGAAATAATGTAAGGATAGCCAGTTGATCCATCCCAAGAAGCCGAAGTTATACTCAAGACGGTGGAATTCTCCTTCAATTCCTTCAGGGGGTTTTAGGAATTTCTTATGTTTTGTTTTATCTTTTCTCTTACTATGTTTTCTTTATTCATTATGAACTAAACCCCTTAGATACCTGAAGGGGATAAAACCTAGACGAATCTTGTTATGTGATTTTTAAGTTATATGATAAATTACTTAGGTTGTTCTTAATTATGTTGCTTAATCCAAATCTAATGTGCTTAGGTGGAGGAGGAATAGACCCTACCTAAGAGAAGATCTAACATAATTAAGCGGAGTTGATCGAATGCCTAGAGATAGGGTTACGAGATTTTGCCGGATTAGGGTGAAACCTAATATGAGAGTCCATTGATCGATTTACTGCTATCCTAGGGGGTTATTATAAGCGAACGGGAGTTCCACTAATTAACCTAGGGTTAGACATTATTCGCCTCGAGAGAGGGTTTAATATAGGTTAGGGAGTCTTACGGATCAAGCTAAGTAAAGAGATCATATAATTAAGAGTTAGATAACAAGTGAAGTTTAGGTGGATTCTTCCTGAGGGTATCATCGTGAACAATTGAGTTTTCTTCAAGTTATTTTCCAATTCATCCTTTTTGTCCTTGTGTCCTTAGTTTAGTTCTTGTCGATTTAGTTTAGAGCAATCTTCACTTTAATTTTAAAGGCTAAATATTAAAAAGGAAGTTAGTATTAATACATTTAGTTCCTTTGGGTCCGATAATCCAGTCTTGCCTAAGCTATACTACTGTTCGATAGGTACACTTGCCTTTAATCATTGTCAGAGTTAGTCTCCAGGTTCGATCATTCTTTTATAAATTTTTAAAGCTTTGATTTCAGCGATCACTATTCTGCATAAAACATTTGTTAATAAATATTGGAATTGTAAACTAATGCATAAAACTGTTAATACAGATAAACTCCAAATTTACGATAAGCGCACGAGGTATCCACAGACGGGGTACTAGAGGCCATGGTAAAGGCCGTAGGGGGCTCGAGCTGGGTCTCCGTATCTAAAAATTGCCCAATCTGGATACGAGCGAGACGCAAATCTCACCTGCTACAGAGACTGGGTCTTATGATCGTGAGACTGGGGATGACGCACTATCTCGAACCATGCTACGAATTTTGGAGAGGGTCACTAGCCCCAACACTGGATCTGGGCGCCGAGGGTCAATTACAGAACAATTTCGGTCCAATGGGGCTGAATTGTTCAGGGGTGTCACTGGAGTCGCCCCTAATGTGGCCGAATACTGGATGGAGGCCATGGAAAGAATTATGGATGATTTGGATTTTACTGCTGAACAGAAGCTTAAGGGGCTATTTCCCTGCTCCGCGACGAGGCTTACTAGTGGTGGCTGACTGTTAAGGAGGGCACTCAGCTCGACCGTTTGATGTGGGACTACTTTAAGACGGTTTTCTAGAGCAAGTATATGGGAGCCAGCTACATTGATGCTAGGAGGCGTGAGTACCATAATCTCACCCAAAGAGACCGTTCTGTGGCCGAGTATGAGGCTAAGTTTCTGAGATTGAGCCATTATGCTTGGGGTATGGTGGCGACTGAATATGAGTGATGCGTCCTTTTCGAGGATGGACTTAAAGACAGCCTACGGGTTCTAATAGCTCCGCAGAGGGAGCATGATTTTTCTGCTCTAGTGGATAAGGCGAAGATCGCTAAGGAGTTTAAGCGCGCTGAGCGCCAAAACCACGAGAAAGGAAAGAATGAGAGGGAATTGGAGCCCTCGATGATAAGGCCTAAGAAAAAGGCCAGATATGATGGGCCAGTGAGAGTTGGGCCTCCTGTTGCACCTACTGCGGTGGTGTTGTGTGGGCATTATGGTAGACGCCATCTGGGTGAGTGTTGGAGGCATATTGGGGCATGTTTGAGATGTGGGTTGACTGAGCATCGTGTCCGGAATTGTCCATTGAGGGCTGATCATATGCAAGCTGCGAGTACTGGTACTGTACCGCCACCGAAAGTAGCTCAGCAGCCACCTAGGGGTTGAGGTCAGACTAGGGTGGTAATGGCATAGGCCAAGGACAGAGAGCACCGGGCAGTGGTGCGGGACCGACTGAGGTGAGGCAGCCTGCACTGGTTTATGCTGCACATCACCAAGAGGATGGTGATGCTCCGGACGTCATTATGGGTACGTTCTTAATTTTTGATGTACCCTATACTGCATTGATAGACATAGGCTCTACACATTCTTACGTAGCTAGCTCTGTGTCTGAAACTTTGGGGATTCCGGTTGAGAGTACTCCGAGTGAGATAACTGTTGTGAGTCCGTTGGGGCAATCTATCTGGGTTAGTAAACTGTTTAGAGATGTTCTGCTAGAGGTTCAAAGGACAGTATTTTGGGCTGATCTGATGGAGCTTCCATTTAGGGAGCTCGCTTTGATTCTGGGAATGAACTGGCTGGTTAAGCATCGAGTGGTCTAGACTGTGCTACAAAGACGGTTATTCTGAGAACCGAGGAGGATAACGAGGTAGTGGTGATTAGAGAACGTCGGGATTATCTGGCGAATGTGATTTATGCGTTGGTGGCAGAAAAGTCGGTATGGAAAGGATGTGGGGCATTCTTGGCCTACATCAGTGTTTCGAATTTCGAGGACTCTTCAGTTAAAGACATCAGAATCGTAAGGGACTTTCTGGATGTTTTTCCTGAGGAATTACCGGGTCTGCCTCTGAACCAAGAAGTAGAGTTTGGGATTGAGCTCTTTCCTGGTACCGCTCCGGTGTCCATCGCCCTTTATAAAATGGCACCGAAGTAGCTCGTGGAGCTTAAGGCTCAGATTCAAGAGTTACTGGATTGTGGGTTCATCCTCCCTAGTGTGTCTCCATGGGGAGCACCTGTGGTGTTTGTGAAAAAGAATGATGGATCCATGCGTATGTGTATCGACTACCGCCAATTGAATAAGCTAACCATTAAGAACAGGTACCCTCTACCAAGGATAGATGATTTATTTGACCAGTTCAGAGGGGTTTCTATTTTCTCCAAGATCGATTTGCGATATGGATACCATCAACTGAAGGTTAAAGAGACCGATGTGCATAAGATGACATTTAGGACTCGATATGGCCATTACGAGTTCCTAGTAATGCCATTTGGGCTGGCGAATGAACCAACAGCTTTTATGAATCTGATGAACCGAGTGTTCCAGCCCTATCTAGATCGGTTCGTTGTAGTCTTCATTAACGACATTCCAGTGTATTCGAAGATTAAGAACGAGCAAGATGAGCATCTCCGAGTGGTATTACAGACGCTTCGCGAGAAACAGTTGTATGCAAAGCTCAGTAAGTGTGAATTCTAGCTTCAAGAAGTAACCTTTTTGGGGCATGTAGTATCTGCGGAGGGGATTCGTGTTGATCAGCGTAAGATTGAGGCTGTGTTGGAGTGGAAACAGCCAAAGAATGTGTCTGAAATCCGCAGCTTTCTGGGGCTGGCGGGTTATTATCGACGCTTTGTAGAAGGGATCTCTTTGATCGCGGCACCATTGACCAAGCTTCTGCGTAAGGGAGTTCCCTTTGTTTGGACTGATAAGCAGTAAGAGAGCTTCGAGAAACTTAAATCTGTTCTGAAGCAGGCTCTGGTTCTGATACAGCCTGAATCTGGGAAGGATTTTGTGGTATACAGTGATGCATCGCATGTGGGTCTAGGTTGTGTTCTGATGCAGGATGGTAAAGTGGTAGCTTATGCGTCTCATCAGCTCAAGACACATGAGGCAAACTATCCGACGCATGATTTGGAACTGGCTGCAGTTGTCTTCGCTTTGAAAATCTAGAGGCACTATCTGTATGGTGAGAAGTGTACAATCTACACTGACCACAAAAGCCTCAAGTATCTGCTCACCTAGAAGAAGTTAAACCTTAGGCAGCGTAGATGGGTTGAACTGCTTAAGGACTACGACTGCACCATCAAGTACCACCCTGGTAAGGCAAATATGGTGGCAGATGCTTTGAGCCGTAGGACAATGACCGATCTGAGAGCGATGTTTGCTTGACTTAGCTTATTTGACGATGGGAGTCTATTAGCAGAGCTTCAAGTTAAGCCTACGTGGATTAATCAGATTAGAGGTAAACAAATAGGGGATAAGTTTCTCGAGTTGAGGTTCCGTCAGGTTGAGAATGGGGATACTACGGATTTTGGAATCAACAGTTAAGGGGTACTTTGTTTCTGCGATCGGATCTGTGTGCCGAATGATGAGGATTTGAGACAGTCGATTCTGAGGGAGGCGCATAGTAGCCCTTACGCTATGCATCCCAGCGAGAATAAAATGTATCGAGATTTATAAGAGTTATACTAGTGGCCAGGGTTGAAGCGAGAGGTTACTGACTTCGTTGCTCGTTGTCTGACTTGTTAGCAGGTTAACGCTGAGCATCAGTTGCATTCGGGGTTGCTACAGCCGGTAAAGAATCCAATGTGGAAATGGGAACGAGTAACGATGGACTTCGTTAGTGGGTTGCCCTTAACAACAACTAAGGAGGATTCTGCCTGGGTTGTCGTGGATCGATTGACCAAATCTGCTCATTTCATTCCGGTCAGGACGAACTTTTCTCTCCAGAAGTTGGCTAAGCTATATGTATCTGAAATAGTGAGACTGCATGGGGTTCCTATCTCGATCATCTTCGATAGGGATCCTCGCTTCACGTCTCGGTTCTAGAAGAAATTGCACGAAGTTCTGGGTTCGAGATTGGATTTCAGTACTGCTTTCCATCCTCAGACAGATTTCAGTCAGAGAGGGTGATTCAAGTACTGGAGGACATGTTGAGAAGCTGTGTTATAGATTTTTGAGGCAGTTGGAAGGAGTATTTGCAGTTGGAAGAGTTCTCCTATAGCAACAGCTATCAGGCTAGCATCCAGATGTCACCGTCTGAGGCCCTATATGGTCGTAAGTGTCGCACTCTCTTATGTTGGACTGAGTTGGGGGAGCGACGTGTTCTGGGTTCGGAATTGGTTTCTGAAATGGAAAATAAGGTCAGGTTGATACGAGATCGTCTGAAAGTGGCATATGATAGGCAGAAGTCCTACGTTGATCTGAAGAGAAAGGATATTGAGTATTCCGTGGGAGACTCAGTTTTTCTCAAGGTCTCAACATGAAAAAAGGTTTTGAGGTTCGGTCGCAAGGGTAAGCTAAGCCCTCGGTTTATTGGGTTGTACCATATTCTGAAACGAGTAGGACCAGTCTCATATCAATTGGAGCTTCCTCTGGAGTTGAATCGCATACATGATGTGTTCCACGTCTCAATGTTGAGACGCTACCACTCTGATCCCAATCATGTTGTTCCTTTTGAGGACATTGAGGTTAGACAAGATCTCACATTTGAGGGGGAGCCAGTTCAGATCCTGGATCGTGACATTAAAGTGCTTCGAAGGAAGCGTATTCCCTTAGTGAAGGTGCTGTGGCAAAATCATAGCACTGAGGAGGCCACTTGGGAGCTGGAGAATGCGATGCGCCAGCAGTATCCTCACCTTTTCTGATTAGGTAAAATTTCGAGGAGAAAATTTTCTTTTAGGGGGGAGAGTTGTAACACCCCGGTTTTTACTTAATTTTAGCTTTTGTAATTTTGGCATGAATGAGTGTCTGCTTTAGTGGTTATGTGTGCTGGGTGTGTGTGGGAGGTCCCAAGTTCAAGTCTCAACTTGGGTAAATTTTGGTATTTTTATGAATAAAACCCAAACTTTGGTTAGTAGGCTTTTAAGTAAAAGTGTGTAGGTAATTAACAGAATGGGCCTGCTGGTCTAGTGGCTAAGTGGAGTGTTGAGGTTGTTGGAAGTCTGGAGTTCGAATCCCTGCATAGGAAAGGGATGTATTTTTGCTGCCAGTGCCGTGTAGGTGTTTGTGGTGGACTAAATATCTATTAGTATGGAGGTTTGGAGGTTTTGGGGGTTATCAAAAAAAGGAGATATCTTTTATGTTATTTTCTTTTTGCAAAATTTCACCTTTCCCTAAGAAACTGATGTTGGTACCCTATTGCCCTACCGTTTTCCTTTTCTTTTCGCTTCTTTTTTGCTTTCGGATCCTGTTCGTCAACCGTCACACCTTAGTTTCGTTATTTCTATTTTGTTGCACGTTTCGGTAAGTGTGGTAAGTGCAATTGTTTTGTTGGTTAATAACTTTGGGTTTATGGAATTCACTTATGATTAGGATGAATTCAAGGGGCTGGAGGTTTGCAATCAGCGCTTTAATCATTTCGTAAGCATCGTTGTTCGTGCTAAGGTAAGGGTTTTTGGTTATCAAAGCGGTATCCTTTGCGAGATGTTTCAATTTAATGTCGGTTTAAGAGACTAATTCAGGGTTTTATTGGTTAATCATAGGTTCTGGCGGTCTCGGGAGTACTATTGCGTTGGAAACATACCAGGTGTGTACCCAAAAATGTAGAAAATGAGGTTTCGGGGAAAGCCACAAACCATTCTATCGACTCCACACGGGCGTGTGGTCACTCGTGTCGTAGGCCGTGTGCAAGACTGTTAGTCACCACACGACCGTGTGATCGACGAGCCAGGCCGTGCATGAGCGGCACGGCCGTGTGATGGCTGGGCAAGGTCGTGTGCGACACACGGGCTCGACCAATTGGGTTATGTTGGCCACACGGGGGTGTGGAATTCAGGGCCAGGCCGTGTGATCCACACGGCCAAGGATAATTTGGGCCGTGTGGGCCACACGGGCAGGCCCATGGGCGTGTGAGCCCATTTTTCTAGAAAACTCTGTAAGGTTACACAGGTCACCCAAGTCGACTGTAGACCTACCGTAGGGCTGCTAAGCAATGCTTAGACCCCTAAATTAATGATCTGACTATTTGATTTTTGTACTAAGCATGTATGCTGATCTGAATGTATGAACTACTATCTGCATATTAGCATGGCATTTATGTATGTTGCATTGCATCGGGTGGGATTGATGATATTCGGAGGAAGTATCTGAAAGGCTTTTAAGCTTGTTATCTGGCAGCTCAGTTACAAATTTCTGATTATGTGCCGCATTCGGTACAACCTAGTGTGTAGGGCTGGGTGGGTTGATTTTATCCCCACATGGTGTGTTGGGTTGGACGGAGTTGGTGTGTAGAGGCTGGTGGGTAGGACCCTATTTTCTGCATATTCTGTCTGAAATGGGCTAAGGCCCTGAAATATGTCTGAATCTATATCTGAGTGGGCTAAGGTCCACACCGTTTCTGTAATGGGCTCAGACCCAAATTGTGAATTGATGCCTGTTATCGAATATCTCTATGTGTGTGTATGTTTTCTGTGGGGATTACACACTGAGTTTGCAAAAACTCACCCCTTTTTTGTTTAATCTGTTTAGGTAATCCCCAGCAGTAGGCGGATTGGTGCAGCGGAGGACTCGGAGGTGACCACGGTTTTGGACACTTATTTACGGTTTATTTTTAATTACGATTTGGTTATTTTTGGGTATCTTTCTTGTAATAAGGCCTTTACAGATTTTTGCTTAAAATTTTGGATAATTATTTTATGAACTACTAGCAGTAGAAAAATATGCGAATTTTCAAAATAAACAGATGTTTTATCAAATACACATGAACTTGCAAATTATTTTAAAAGCTTCCGCAACATATAACGTTTTGAAGATGGATAATGAGTAATTAAATGATACATTTTGACGAAAGCCTAAGATATTTATAAATAATTTTAACGTAATTAAGTTTTCAAAAGCACTATCATGTGACGCTGCTAGATTCGGCCATAACGTCTAGGCCGGGTTTTGGGTGTTACACTTTTCTTCAACGATTCCATAATGCTGAACAGGATGTTCAGTTCAAAAGATTTTTGGATGTTTGGACGAACTCCATATCAACATATTGCTAGTAGAAGGTTTGGTGCAGATGCCCAATTATGTGAAGTTTATGAAATATATATTGTCAAAGAAGCGCAGATTGGGAGCATTTGAGACTATTGCTCACTGAAGGGTGCACAATAATGTTGATGAATAAATTACCTCAAAAGTTGAAGGACCCAGGGAGTTTCACTATCCCATGTTCAATTGGAAATCATTATGTTGGTAAGGCATTATGTGATTTTGGAGCGAGTTTAAATATAATGCCTATGTCTATTTTCAAGAAGCTAGGAATTAGGAAAGCAAGACCTACTATGGTTAGATTGCAACTGGCTGATCAATCCTACTCGCATTCAGAAGTTAAAATTGAAGATGTGCTGGTAATAGTAGATAAATTTAACTTTCCTACAGATTTCCTTGTTTTAGAATGTGAAGCTGACCAGGATGAGCCAATTATTCTTGAAAAATTTTTTCTTGCTATTGGCAAGACTTTAATTGATGTGCAGAAAGGAAAACTGATCATAAGGGTAAATGATCAACATATTACTTTCAATGTATTTGATGCCTTGAAATGTGCTGATGAGAATGAAGAATGCCACGCCATTGGGTTGATAGAAACAACAGTAGAGGAAGTGTTTGCAAAATTTTGCCTCAACAATTCTGATAGTGATGAAGACTCACTTGAATGGAGTGACGCAGTAATTTTTGAGGACATTGGTGAACTTATGGAAGCCAAGCAGTTTGTGGATAGACCAACAAATAAGTTTGAATCATTGGATTTATCAGATCGCTCTTTTAATGCTCTTAAACCTTCTATAGGTTTAAACTTTGTCACAACATTTAAAATATGCATATTTGGGAGACAACAACACTTTGCAGGTAGTAATTTTTGTGAAGTTGACACTCGAACAAGAGTTCAAGTTGTTAGAAGTCCTTCAATGATCTAAGAAGGCATTAGGATGGACCCTTGCTAATATAAAGGTAATTAGCCCTACTTTCTGCATGCATAAAATTTTGTTGGAGGAATGCAATAGCGGTTCTATTGAAGAATAGAGAAGACTGAATCCGATCATGAAAGAAGTTGTCAAAAAAGAGATTATCAAGTGGCTTAATGCTGACATTATTTACCCGATTTTAGATAGCTCATGGGTGAGTACTGTACAATGTGTACCTAAAAAAGGAGGTGTCATAATAGTGAGTAACGATAACAATGAGCTCATTTCGACTCGCATTGTCACGAGATGGAGAGTGTGCATGGGCTATCGCAAGCTTAACAAGGCAACTAGAAAGGACCATTTTACTCTACCATTTATTGATCAAATGTTAGATAAATTAGTTGGGAAAGCTTTCTACTATTTTTTGGATGGTTATTCAGGATATAATCAGATTTCCATCACTTCTAATGACTAAAAGAAGACCACCTTCACGTGTCCATATGGAACTTTTGCATTTAAACAGACGTCATTCGAGTTATGTAATGCCCCGTCAACATTTCAGCGTTGTATGATGGTGATATTCTTGGACATGGTGGAAAACTTCCTTTAAGACTTCATGGATGATTTCTTTGTGTTTGGCAATGATTTTGAGGATTGTTTAAAAAATCTTGAATTGGTTCTGTGTTGTTGTGAAGAAATAAATCTTATTTTGAATTGCGAAAAATGCCACTTCATGGTTCGTGAAGGAATTATTCTAGGGAATAGGATATCACAGCGAGGGATTGAAGTGGACAGAGAAAAAATTGAAGTAATAGAAAAATTATCACCTCCTACCTATTTCAAGGGTATTAGAAGGTTTTTAGGTCATGCAGGATTTTATAGAAGATTCATTAAGGGTTTCTCAAAGATATTTAAACCCTTGTACACCTAGCTAGAGCAAAATAGACCTTTTAATTTTGATGGATATTGCTTTGTAGCTTTCGAGGAATTGAAGAAATGACTGGTAGCAGCACCAATCGTAATAGCTCCAGAATGGACACTATCTTTTGAACCCATGTGTGACCCCAACGATTTTGCTGTGGGAGTAGTGTAACACCCTAAACCGGCCTAGACGTTATGACTGGATCTGACGTGTCACATCGGAGTGTTGATTTGAAAACTAATCTTGTCGATGCAAATTCGTGACTAAATTTTTAAATCTTTTTTGAAAATGTTTGGGTTGTAAAATCGAAACTTATTATTCCCTTATTGGTTATATCATTATTTACAAGTTTGTTAATCAGGATTAAATATCGTGGAAGCTTTTCCAAATGAAAACTTTAAAATTTGAAAATGCATGATTTTCTTTGGAAACATTTATTATTTTGAAAACCTATTTTTCTAATTTAACAGGCTAACATAAAAAGTTAAACCAAATAAAAGTTAAAAACCTCAAATGGCCTTATTACAAAAATATCTCCCCAAAATAAATAACTTAAAGAAAACTAGGCTTAAATTAGAATAATTGCGAACATATGACCACCTCTGAGTCCCTCGCAGCTCCAAATCCTGTATGGTTGGGGATTACCTGTACAGTTAAAAGAAAAGGGTGAGTTACGAGAACTCAGTGTGTAATCCCCCACCATGCAGTAATAGTCTGGGCCCAAGCCCTATTCAGTAACAGATCAGTCTGGGCTTTAGCCCTATACAGTAACAGAGTGGGTCTAAGCCCAAAATCATAACAGTGCAGAACAGAGATGCAACCCAACCCTATCCAGCCAACACACCACCTGTACCAACCAACACACCATGTCGGGACTAAGCCAACCCACCCACCCAGCACACCAATATCGCAGCATAGCTGCTAAAAGTAACGCAACAAAGCTGCTAATAACAGTAAATGTCGCTAAGCCACTAGAATTAGAATACGTGGCGAAGCCACTAGAATAGCAAAAACATGGAAGAGCCACTAGTACAGTACTTCATCCAAATTAGAAACCCAATCCCAGTGCAGTATGTTGTGTCATAAATAGTACGTGTATGCAGTATGTCATAACCAAACAAGTCATATAGGTATCATACACACGTCACTTAACATACCACTAGGGGTATAATGGTCATTTTGTCAGTTAGGGGTAAAACGGTAATTTTACCCCTCAAGGGTATTTCGGTAATTTTACCCTTTGAGGGTATTTCGATTATTTTACCCTTCAAAGTTATTTCGGTAATTTTACCCTTTGAGGGTATTTTGGTAATTTTACCCTTTAAGTGTATTTCGGTACAGTCTACGATCTTTCTAAAGGCTTACTATCATCTCGAACGACTCAAATAACTTATATGGCCAAAATAATGTAATTGGGCCCAAAGCCCCCTATTCAGCCCAAGTGGGCCCACACGCTCGTGTGGCCCATTGAGCCCAATTTCAGTCACGACTATGTGAACTTCTCAGCCCAATTCATTATTAGTCACTTACCATGGATTTTTTCCCTATGGGCCCATGAGCATATTGGGCCCACATGGCCCATTTCGGCCTAACGAGGCCCATTACGACCTAAGCCCACAAGAACGTTCATGGTGGCCTCTACGGTCTAATGCCATCGATTGTGGCTCGATTTATCCCTACAAGCATTCGCACGCTCGTGAGCCCTCAGATGCCGAAGTTTCTACTTTTCGGCTTTAGCCGATTCACAATTGCGTAAGGGTGTGAATACACACCTTCATTCATCATTTTTATAGAAACAACGTTGGGTGTACGATTACACACCTATTACGAGTTGTAGTTTGAAGTGCTTCCAAAACCCCTATGATAACAACCGCCCCATTAATTAGGCACAAACCCTTGTTAATCCATAATATTAACCGCTTTAATCAAACTAAAGTACTTACCACGAAACGAAAGATCTCTTTCAGTGGAAATGTAATCGGCCTACCCCTTGGTTAAGGAGAACGAGTCCCTAGCAACATTCGACGAAAATGAAAGTGTTAATAGTACATATCTCCACGAAAACTAGGGGGAAAAGCCTTTCAGCCCAAGAGAAACAAAAGTGAGTAAGGAGAAGGAAGCCAACCAAGATTCGGCTAAAGTCACCACTTACCAATCAATTGAAGATATTCGGAAACGGTTAGGAATGAAGAGAAGAAGGTGCTTAGGCATTAAAAGATTCAGTCAATACAAGAAGAGCAAAGAGAAAAGAAATGGATTCGGCAAAGAAGGAATTAAGGGAAGAAGAAAAGAGGAATGCCGAGTCGGCAATGGGATGAAGAAAGAGAAGAACTTTGAAGGAGAACTTAGCATTTGAAGTTTAAGTTTCGACAAAGAATGGGTAGCAATTGCGAATAAAGATTGAAGGAAAAGAACAGACCCGAATAGTAAAAGGTTGCACGAGATGCCATAAAAGAACAAATCTCGAAATTTACAGAGAAGGTTTTTGTATTTTCTCCCCACACAAAGCTGCCGAAATGCCGAAATGCTCAAATGACACCCCTCTAGTTGAAATTCCTCTTACTCATTGATCGCTGGATTTTAGAGTTTTAAATTTATATGAATGAGAATGATCGAACCCAGAAACTAACTCTGACAACGATTGAGGCAAGTGCACCTATCGAACAGTAGTATAGCTTAGGCAAGACCGAATTGTCAAACCCAAAAGAACTAAAAGTACTAATACTAACTTTCTTTTTATTATCTAGCCTAAAATAAAGTTAAGTTGTTATCTAATCTAAAATTAACTAACTACTAAGCTTAAAACTCAAGACAAAAATAATGACACTATTGGAAAAACTCAGTTGATCATAACGATACCCTTAGGAAGAATCCACCTAGACTTCACTTGCTATCTAACACTGAACCAGACGATTTATTCACTTGACTTGATCCGTAAGACTCCCTAAGTTATATTAAACCCTCTCTCGAGGTGAATAACGTCTAACCCTAGGTTGATTAATTGAAATCTCTTTCTAATTAAAACCCCTAGTATCGCATTAACTCGATCTATGGACTCCCATATTAAGTTTCACCTTAATTCGGCAAAATCTCGTCACCCTATCTCTAGGCGTGCGATCAACTCCGCTTAATTATGCTAAATCTACTCTTAAGCAGGGACTTTTGCTCCTCCACCTAAGCACATCCAACTTGAATCAATATCCCGGAAATATTAACACAAGAATTAAGCACACATAATTAAGAACAAATCAAGTATTTATCATATAGTTCAGAAAACAATAACAAGATCCGTCTTAGGTTCCATCCCTTTCAGGTATCTGAAGGGTTTAGTTCATAACAAATAAACAAAACATCTCAAAAGAAAAGATAAAACAAAACATAAGAAATCCCTAAAACCCCCTGAAGGAATTGAATGTGAGATCCACCGTTTTGAGTAGTATTTCGGCTTCTGGATATGGATCAGCTGGCTATCTTCGAGTAAATTCCCACAACTCTGACCTTTTCGGCTTGGCTCCTTGGCCTAGCTCACCACCCCCATCAAGTAACATTTAGGGGGTTTATATAGGCTCTTGGAATTCTTTTCTTTGGCCCTAAGTATCTTTTTTCGATTGAAATTGCTCTTTGCCACGACAGGGACACGGGCATGGCACACGCCAGTGTGAACGGTCTTCAACACACCCGTGTGAACGGTCTTCAAGCCGTGTTCGGACTTCTTTAATGAGGCACGGCCGTGTGAATCGAGGGTAGGCCGTGTTCTAGTTGCTCAATGAGGCACGGTCGTGTGGTCTTGGGCCCAAGCCATGTGGATTTCGTGATATGGCCCATTTGCTCTATTTTGGGCCCGTTTTATGTTCTTTTCATCCTCGGGTGCTTTCCTGAGTATAAGACATGAAAAGAAAGGATTAAAAGCACCTTTTTACATGAATCAAGGAATAAATCATCCGAAAATATGCTAAATGTGGGATTAAACTATGTTGCTTTTACGGTTTATCACATACCCGCACACTTCAGCTTTTGCTTGTCCTCAAGCAAAATTCTCAACTCACAATTAAAACAAACTTTCCATGATTCATAATTCCTATCAACAATGTCTCATCATAATTCATAGATAATTTATACATGGATGATCTAACTCAAAGAGTCCTAAAGATTCAAACAATATAAGTCATACATTTGTATCACGAAAACTTAGGTGTTTTCCCTATACCTGAATAATTACCTTTTAATTCAAAACCTACAAGGACTGACATCCTCACAAAAGATTCACTCAAATCACTCGAAGTGTTTAAGGTTCAGGAAAAGAGCACTCAAAAGTCGAACCTGAAAAGTTAATTCCACAGGCTTGCCTGAAAATCAAATCTCCACCACTATAGTATGAGATTATAAACAGATCAAAAGGTCTTTACAGGGTTGTAACAGGGCTAGAGTTAAAGGTGTGGATATAAGCTAAATTAGAAGGTTAGAATCGAGACTGAATTGACAAGTTACCTATCTAATAATAAGTAACTACATCAACTGAAAATTAATAATCCTAATAATACGAGCTTTTTCTTTTGATAAATAGACTTTTAACTGTATAAGCTCTTTCTTCATAATACTAATACTTGAATATACCTTGATTGAATTTTTTTTTCATAATTGAGAACAAATCACAAATAATAATAACGAACTTTAACAACTGAAATATAGAACATAGTTAGGTAACTGCTCAAAATCAAATCTCGATAAAAAGGGTAGTTAAGAAGAATGGTGATAACCAAATACAAAGGGTTTTGGGCTAATATTAGTTGGTGAGTCAATAAAAAGGGTTGTTAGGATCAACGGGATTCACTAGGGGTTAATTATGAAGGTAGGCTTTTTAGTGGAGTGAGTGGGTTAAAACCTAGGTGCCTTTATCATCTCAGTATATCAAATCATAGGTGTGGTCTCAACATGTATGATCAAGGCAAGTTCCAGAATAACAGTTCAATGTTGACACACTCATAATCAAAAAGTGAGCATGAAAAAGAATATATGCTGTATAAGGCTCAAAACCTCACAAAAATTATGGGTGTTTTTGACATCAACCTCGTAAATTTTCAAATTTCAAGGTGATATTCAAATTCAGGTAGACAACCTAGCAAAAAAATTTTAATTTTGAAAAACAGACTTATCATGCTTGATTCTCTAATATTCTTCTAATTTAATCATCAATCCACAATTAACTATGACTTACTCAAAAACATGTCAATAAAGATCATAATTCATCAAAAATTTCATCCTAATTAGTAATATGAGGAAATTACTTAAGAACAGAATATAATTCAAGGATTTGAGAATAATGAAAAAAGTTTGGCACTTTTATCCTCGGGGATTGAGAATAATGCAAAACGTTAGGCACTTTTATCCTCGGGAATTGAGAATAATGCAAAAAGTTAGGCACTTTTATCCCCCCACACTTAAGATGCACATTGCCCTCAATGTGCAAAGATAGATAATAACAGTTATTAGATAATCAAAAGAGACGGGAAAAAGTGACACTTCTTGAATTATGGATGGATTCCTTGGAGGATGTGGAGAATACGTTGGAGGTGTCGTCTTTTGTTGTGGCGGTTACTAACGAGCTCTGTGCTAGATGAAGAAATTGGGAGGCTCGTGAAGAAATAGCCAGGGATTATTGAAACACATTTAAAACAAACTAATTATATACTTAAAAATAAGAAAGATACAGAGAAGGAGACTAAGAAAAAATGAAAGAAAGGACTAATGGACCGAGAAGTCCTTATTGATGGATGGTTCGCGAGGTGGGTGTCATTCCTTGGGTTGCGGAGGTGCTAGCGGTGGTGGAAGTGGCGTGATTCCTAAGCAGCCTTTAGTATTTCGAAGGCTGTGGTGGTCATGGTCGTGGTTCCCAAGGTGTGATCCCCTAACAGCCTTTTGAACCTGACACTAAGAAACTAAAATAAATTAAACTAAATTAAGCATAAGATTTCAAAAGGAAGGAAATTGAAGCAAAAGAGAAAAGAAAAATAGAAACTAAATGGTCTCAAAGACCCTTGGCTTGTTGTTTGGATGAAGCAGCCGTCATGAACTTATGAATGTCGGTCTCCCTAAGGAGACTACTCTTGCTTTCTTCTGCTTCTTCATCATGGCTTTGGTGTGGCTTAAGAGTTATAGAGACTTGTTATAAAGAGGGAAATTTGGAGAGTAAAAGAAGGAAGGAAAGGGGTGGAAGGTAGATGAGAAGAATGGGAAGAGGAGGGTTGGTGTTTAAATAGAGGCTCAATTCTGCTACTTTCCCACGCCTGTGGACCAAGGGCGTGTCATTTCACACGGCCACCTCGCACGACTGTGTGTCTAAGCGTGTTGATTCTCCATGCCCATTTTTCAGCTAGCCCCGCCCGTTTCTGATAAGTCAGTGTCGTCCACGACTGCCTCGTACAGCCGTGGCGCTTTGTTGGTGCCCGTGGTGGGGTGGTTGGGTCTGTGATTTCGAGAATTAGTTGGGATTTGATTTGTACCGCCTTTGCTATATCAGTACAGAGATTCTGTACTTCCACACAGTCACGGCCACGGCCGTGTGCAAGACCGTGTGGTCTGGAAATCTGCACTTTTGGTTAGTTTACAACTAGGTATTCAGAAAGGAAAGAAGAAACAAAAATAAATTGAAAGCGAAATGTGAAAATCAATTGCGTTAGTGCTCGGGTTGCCTCCCGAGAAGCGCTCGTTTATAGTCTTAAGCTAGACTTTCCTCGTATTTGAAAAATCAGGGAGGTTTAAAGGTTTGAATATCTTCCCTCATGCGTACAGTTCTATTTTCTTGATAAAGTTTGAGTCGAGAAACGTGTACCTTAAAAGTGACGAATATGGGGTTGCTTACCTCGACTGTTCCGTGTGGGAAGATATTGTGTACCTCAAGGGGGATTTCTTCGTTTGCTTTCAGGTCTGACATGGTGGTTCGAGGATCTGGTTTATCTAAAGTACCTGGTCTCCTATTTTGAAGTGGTTTGATGTTCCTATGAGCTCTTCTGGGGGCTCCTTCAGCTTTACTGCACACGGTTCCTGTTCTTCTTTAAAGGATGTTGTCCACTCTTCTAGTTTGTCGACCCTAAGGCTTAGTTCCTTGTGTAATTCGTCTTTGTTGGCGTGGGGTCCATGATTTGGCTCAGGTTTGTAATCTTTTGGTGTTTCCTGTGGTGAAGCTGGAACAATCTGGTTATCAACTGAATTTACTTTCTCACCTTCATCAATTGTTGTCCTGGCCGAGTCAAGAGCTTGTAGGCTGATTGATTCGTCACCTACTTAAAGTATTAATTCTCCTGTGCTAACATTAATTTTAGTCCTAGTAGTCACTAAAAAGGGCCTTCCTATAATTAAGGGAATCGAATTATCCTCATCCATGTCTAAAACAACAAAATCTACTGGGAAAATGAATTTATCAATTTTTACAAGAACATCTCGATAATACCCCTAGGAATTCTAATAGTTTTATCAGCTAGTTGAATGCTCATCCTAGTTTGTTTGGGATTCCCTAGACCTAGTTGTTTAAACATTTTATAAGGCATGGCATTTATACTTGCCACTAAATCAGCTAATGCATTATCAACAGTTAGTCTACCAATTAAACATGGAATTGTAAAACTCCTTGGATCTTTTTGCTTCCGCTGTAGTCTATTCTGTAACATTACTGAGCATACTACATTTAATTCCACGTGTGGCTCTTCGTCTAATTTGCGCTTGTTCCTCAAGAGCTGTTTTAAAAATTTCCTCGAATCTGGCATCTGAAAAAGAGCTTCAAGAAGAGGTAAGGTTGATACGCAATTTCTTTAAAAGTTTAAGAAACTTACCGAACTATTCCTCTGTATCATCTCTCTTCATCGCTTTGGGATAAGGTGTGCGAGGTTGGTACTCTTTGATTACCGGTTTTGGCTTTTCCTTTGTTACCACTACTTTACCTTCTTTTACCTCGTTTCCTTGTATTGAATTGGGTTCATGTAACCCTATACTATCATGAGCTATTATGGCTTGGATTTGCTCCTTTGGGTTAATCTCAGTGTTGCTTGGTAGACGCCCTTGCGGTCGTTCGGACATTAACTTTGCAAGTTGTCCAACTGACTTAGTAAGTTCCCCAACTTGACTCTTGATCTCTTCAATCGACGTTCGTTGGTTTGTTTCAGTGTTTTGGAAATAATTTTCTATGGCTGCCATGAATTTAGTCAGCATCTCTTCAAGGTTCGGCTTTTTTTCTGTGGATAGGACTGATTTTGGAAATTTTGAGGAGGTTGCTGTCTTTGATTTTCTTGATTTCCTTGATTTCCTTAACCTCCCCATGTAAAATTTGGGTGGTTCCTCCAACCTGGATTATAAGTATTACTATAAGGGTTATTATTAGATCTAAAATTATTATCTATATAGTTCATCTGTTCGCTCTCTATGCCCGGTTGGTAGGGTGGGTACTCAGGATTTGCCACAGTTCCACTTGAGTCGCACTGCATTACTGGATGTGCTTGTAAAGAACACAAACTATCAAGCTTTTTATTCATCATCTCTACTTGTGTTGATAGCATGGTTACTGCGTCGAGGTTAAAAACTCCGGCTGATTTCGTTGGTTTTGTCCTTGTAACCTGCCACTGATAGTTATTCAGTGACATCTCTTCAATAAACTCGTAGGCTACTTCAGGAGTTCTGTTGTTCAGGGTTCCACCGGCGGCTAAATCAATTAGTTGCCTCGTTAAAGGGTTCACATCGTTATAAAAATTTTGGAACAATGGTAAACCATGATGCAGACACCTTCTCAAGAGATCCTTGTATCTCTCCCATGCATCGTATAATGTCTCTAAATCCATCTGCACAAACTAAGAGATATCATTCCGTAATTTGGCCGTTTTGGCCGATGGAAAATATTTTAATAAAAATTTTTCGGTCATTTGTTCCCACGTAGTGATTGACCCTCGTAGTAACGAGTTTAACCACTGTTTGGCTTTATTCCTTAATGAAAAAAGGAAATAACCAAAGACGTATGGCATCATCAGAAACGCCATTTATTTTGAAGGTACCACAGAACTCTAAAAAATTAGCTATATGAGTGTTTGGGTCTTCGTCCTGCAAACCATCAAATTGAACAAATTATTGAATCATTTGTATAGTGTTAGGTTTTAATTCAAAATTATTAGCAACTATAGCAGGCCTAACAATACTCGATTCTGCTCCTGTTAAATGAGGTTTAGCATAATCGTACATAGTACGCGGAGCATTGTGTTCTCCCACATGTTGTGGTGGATTATTCTCGTCCATCCCTTCAGTAGGATTGGATCTATCTTCTCGCTCTTCTTCTGTGTAATTTAGGGCTCGCCTAATTTCTCTGCGATTCCTGCGAGCGGTTGCTTCAATATCACTGCCGTATACTAGTGGTCCTTTCGGGTTCCTTCTAGTCATAGACTAGAGGTACCTACTGAGAAAAGAAAGAAAGAAAATTTAGCAAAATTAAAATTTAACCTAAATATAAAAGTAAATTGCGGAAAATAAAAATAATGGCTAAAGTAATAAAAATAGAGCTTTCTTAATATTTTAGTTCCCCGGCAACGGCGGCAAAAACTTGATTGTTGGATTTCAGAGTTTTAAATTTATATCAATGAGTATGATCGAACCCGGAAACTAACTCTGACAACGATTGAGGCAAGTGCACCTATCGAACAGTAGTATAGCTTAGGCAAGACCGGATTGTCGAACCCAAAGAAACTAAAAGTACAAATACTAACTTTCTTTTTATTATCTAGCCTAAAATAAAGTGAAGTTGTTATCTAATCTAAAATTAACTAACTATTAAGCTTAAAACTCAAGACAAAAAGAACGAATTGGGGAATACTGTTGGAAAAACTCAGTTGATCACGATGATACCCTTAGGAAGAATCCACCTAGACTTCACTTGTTATCTAACACTGAACCAGACGATTTATTCACTTGACTTGATCCGTAAGACTCCCTAAGTTATATTAAACCCTCTCTCGAGGTGAATAATGTCTAACCCTAGGTTGATTAATTGAAATCTCTTTCTAATCAAAACCCCTAGAATCACATAACCTCGATCTATGGACTCTCATATTAGGTTTCACCCAAATCCGGGAAAATCTCGTCACCCTATCTATAGGCGTGCGATCAACTCCGCTTAATTATTCTAAATCTACTCTTAAGCAGGGACTGTTGCTCTTCTACCTAAGCACATCCAACTTGAGTCAAGATCCCAGGAATATTAACACAAGAATTAAGCACACATAATTAAGAACAAATCAAGTATTTATCATATAGTTCAGAAAACAATAACAAGATCCGTCTTAGGTTTCATCCCCTTCAGGTATCTGAAGGGTTTACTTCATAACAAATAAAGAAAACATCTTAGAAGAAAAGATAAAACAAAACATAAGAAATCCCTAAAACCCCCTGAAGGAATTGAAGGAGAGATCCGCCGTTTTGAGTAGAATTCCGGCTTCTGGAGATGGATCAATTGGCTATCTTCGAGTGAATTCCCACAACTCTGGCCTTTTCGGCTTGGATCCTTGGCCTAGCTCACCGCCCCTATCAAGTAACACTTAGGGGGTTTATATAGGCTCTTGGAATGCGTTTCTTTGGCCCTAAGTATCCTTTCCTGATTGAAATTGCTCTGTGCCACGACAGGGACACAGGCTTGGCACACGCCCGTGTGAACGATCTTCAAGCCGTGTTCAGACTTCTTTAATGAGGCAAGGCCGTGTGAATCGGGGGTAGGCCGTGTTCTAGTTACTCAATAAGGCACGACCATGTGGTCTTGCGCCCAGGCCGTGTGGATTTTGTGATATGGCCCATTTGCTCTGTTTTGGGCTCGTTTTACGTTCTTTTCATCCTTGGGTGCTTCCCTGAGTATAAGACATGAAAAGAAAGGATTAAAAGCACCTTTTCACATGAATCAAGGAATAAATCAACCGAAAATATGCTAAATATGGGATTAAATTATTTTGCTTTTACGGTTTATCACTCATCCTCTCCCAACTGGCCAAGATTCCCCTCAAATCCCAACTCCTTCAAACACTCCACCAATTCCTCCTTGAATTGCTCCCAACCTCCCATTTAAAATTATTGACCAAGTCTCCAACCTCCTCTGCAGTGTTTGATTCAAACTCTACCTCTCAGACCACCAAGTCATAAAATAAAAGCCTCATGTTTGCATGCCATGGGGTTCGAACCCCAATTCCCTTGCCACCCTAGTGACGCCACAACCATCAAGCCACAAGCTCATTTGTGACATAGAAACACACATTTTTAAACATAAGTCCTAACTGCTAATAGCTAGTTTCACTTTAGAGCAAAAATTAAAATTTTTCCAAGGCCCAGACTCGAACCTTGGCTTCCTAAAGACTCTCAAATACACTTAAATACTTAGCCATTCAAGCACACATGGAATTTAATCCAAAACAACAAAATTACATGCCCTACATTTCTGGGGCGTTACAACCCTACCCACTTAAAGAAATTTCGACCTCAAAATTTACTTGGTCAGAATAGGTGAGGGTATTATTGTTGCATCGCCTACTTAGGCTTCCACGTGGCTTCCTCTGAACCGTGATTATGCCAAAGCACCTTGACCAATGGAACAAATTTCCTCCTTAATACCTTAATGTTACGATCCAGTATCTACACCGGTTCTTCCTCAAAAGTCGGATCAGGTCTAACATCGATCCCTTCCACTGGCACTATATGTGAGGGATCAGAGCGGTATCACCTCAGCATGGAGACATGGAACACATCATGTATCCGGTTTAACTCAGGAGGCAGCTCAAGCTGATAGGTGATCGATCCCACACACTTTAATATCCGGTAAGGTCCGATGAATCTAGGGCTCAGTTTGCCTTTTCGTCCGAATCTCAGAATCTTCTTCCATGGTGAGACCTTTAAGAAGACATAATCCCCCACAGAGTACTCTATCTCTTTACGCTTAAAATCTGCATACGACTTCTGCCTATCTGACACTTCCTTTAACCGATCCTGAATCAACTTTACTTTTTCCTCGATTTTAGAAACTAACTCTGGCCCCAAAAGTCGCCGCTCACCAACTTCTGTCCAACAGGTAGGGGTGCGACACCTACGACCATATAACATCTCATACGGAGCCATCTGAATACTAGCTTGGTAGCTGTTGTTATATGCAAACTCTGCTAACGGCAAGTATTCTTCCCAACTACCTTTGGACACTGGTACCCCATGCAGTCTCACAATCTCAGCCACGCATAACTTAGCCAACTTCTACAGTGAATAATCAGTGCGAACCGGTATGAAGTGGGCAGATTTAGTCAGTCGATCAACAATAACCCATACCGAATCCTTCTTAGTAGGCTTCAAGGGTAGCCCACTAACAAAGTTAATGGTTACCCTCTCCCACTTCCAGAGTTGAATCTTAACGGGTTGCAGTAATCCGAAAGGCAGTTGATGCTCAGCCTTAACTTGCTGGCACGTCAAACACTTACCCACAAAATCAGTAACCTCGCGCTTAAGCCCTGGCCACCAGTACAGTTCACGCAGACCTCGGTATAACTTATTTCCATCATGATGCATAACGTATGGACTACTATGCGCCTTTCGCAGTATAGACTTCCTTAACTCAGAATCTCTCGGTACACTAACTCTCCAATGAAAGCATAGTACTCCCTCACTATTCAGCCCAAAAATCCGCAGTCTTCCCCTTCTCAACCAGTTGGAAACGAGGGACCAATTCATCCAACAACTGCTTCTCCTTAATTTGATCAATCCAAGTCGGGTTTCACTTGGAGTTCAGCCAACAGACTACCATCCTCGAATAGGCTAAGACGAGCAAACATTGCTCTCAAATAAGATACAACCTTACGGCTCAATGCATCCACTACTACGTTAGATTTACCCGGATGGTACTCAATCGAGCAATCATAATCCTTAAGCAACTCTATCCATCTTCGCTGCCTGAGGTTCAACTCTTTCCGAGTAAGGAGATACTTGAGGCTTTTATGGTCTGTGTAAATGATAGACTTCTCACCGTATAAATAATGCCTCCAAATCTTCAATGAGAATATCACTGTAGCTAACTCCAAGTCGTGAGTGGGGTAATTAGTCTCGTGAGGCTTAAGCTGGCGAGACACGTAAGCAACCACCTTACCCTCTTGCATCAACACATGATCGTTGTTTTATACGATGTCGAAGTATTGAAATTTATATAAAGAATGATCGAACCTGGAAACTAACTATGACAACAATTTGAGGCAAACACACCTATCGAACAGTAGTATAGTTAAGGCAAGACCGGAATGTCGAACCCAAAGGAACCAAAAGACTAACTCTCTTTTTATTATCTAGCCTAAGAATTAAGGGAATTGTTTATCTAATCTAAAATTAATTAAGTACTAAACTAAAGACTCTACGACAAAGAAGAATGAAATTCGAGAATAACGTTTAGGAAAAACCAATTGACTAAGACGAACAAGGAAGAATCCACCTAGACTTCACTTGTTATCTAACACTGAACCAGATGATTTATTCACTTGACCTGATCCGTAAGATTCCCTAAGTTATATTAATCCCTCTCTCGAGGCGACTAACGTGTAACCCTAGGCTGATTAATTGAAATCTCTTTCTAATTAAAACCCCTAGAATTGCATTAACTCAATCTATGGACTCCTATATTAGGTTTCACCCTAATCCAGCAAAATCACGTCACCCTATCTCTAGGCGTTCGATCAACTCCGCTTAATATGCTAGATCTACTCTTAGGCAGGGACTTTTGCTCCTCCACCTAAGCGCATCACACTTGAATTAATATCACAGAAATATCAACACAAGAATTAAGAACACATAATTAAGAACAAGTCAAATATTTATCATATAGTTCAGCAAACGATAACAAGATTCATCTTAGGTTTCATCCCCCTCAGGTATCTGAGGGTTTAGTTCATAACAATAAAAGAAAACATCTCGAAAGAAAAGATAAAACAAAACATAAGAAATCCCTAAAACCCCCTAAAGGAATTGAAGGAGAGATCCTCTGTCTTGAGTATGATTTCGGCTTCTTGATATGAATCATCTGGCTATCTTCGAGTAAATCCCTACAAATCTGTACTCTTTGGCCTAACTGGACGCCCCCTGACTAAAGCCTTGGGTTACCCCTTTTTAGGTCGTACTTAGGGTGTTTATATAGGCTTCTGAATATGTTTCTTTGCCCCTAAGTATCCTAATCCGAGTGAAACTTTCCTTTCACACGGCAGGGACACGCCCATGGCACACGCCCGTATAAGTCGTGGCCAGGCCATGTACGAAGCTGTTGAATGAGGCACAGCCGTGTGGACTTCGTGATATGGCCCATTTACTTCGTTTTGGGCCCGTTTTCCGTTCTTTTCGTCCTCCAGTGCTCTCCTGAGTATAAAACATGAAAACAAAGGATTAAGAGCACCAAATTACATAATTCAAGGCTTAAATCGTCCGAAAGCATGCTAAATGTGGGCTTAAAATATGTTACTTTTACGGTTTATCAAATACCCTCACACTTAAGCTTTTGCTTGTCCTCAAGCAAAATTCTCAACTTACAATTAAAACCAACTTCCTAGATTCATAATATTCATTAATAATGTTTCGTCATAATTCAAAGATAATTCATACATTTATAATTCAACTCAAAGAGTCCTAAAGGTTCAAACAATCAAAGTCATACATTTATAGCACAAAGCATAGGTGTTTCCCCTTACCTAATTAATTACCTTTGAATCAAAATCGACAAGAGTTGACATCCTCACAAAAGATTCACTCAAATCACTCAAAGTGTTTAAAGGTTCAGAATTAAGCACTCAAAAGTTGAACATGAAGAGTTAATCCCATAGGCTTGCATGAAAATAAAATCTACACCACTATAATATGAGATGATACACAAATCAAAAGGTCTTGAACAGGGTTGTAACGGGGCTTGGGTTAAAGGTGTGGATAAAGGCTGAATTAGAGGGTTAAAATCGAGATTGACTTGACAAATCACCTAACTAGAGATATCGAACTAATGATAATTACATAAATACTATTCTGATATGAGCTTCTTCTTCAATAATTTGGAATTTAACGTATAAGCTCGCCTAATCACAAAACCAATAGTGAATATTCTTCGTTTTTTTAAGAACAAGTCAAATATATAATAAAGGATAAATTCAACTACTTGAAATAAAGATCATAGTCAGGCAATTGATCAAATCAAATCTCGACATAAGGGTAGTCAAAAGGAATGGTGATAACAAATACAAAGGGTTTTGGGTTAATATTAGTGGGTGAGCCAATAAAAAGGGTTGTTAGGATTAAGCGAGGTTCACTAGGGGTTAATTGTGAACGTAGCTTTTAGTGGAGTGAGTGGGTTAAAACCTATGTGCCTCTGTCATCTCTGTATAGCAAATCAAAGGTGTGGTATCGACATGTATAATCGATGCAAATTCTAGAATAACAAATCAATGTTGACACACTCATAATTAAAAAGGTGAGCAAGAAAAAGAATATATGCTCTATAAGGCTCAAAATATCACATAAAATTATGGGTTTTTGATATCAACCTCGTAAATTTCAAACTTCAAGGTAATAATTAGATTCAGGTAGACAACTAACAGGATTTTAATTTTTGAAAATAGACTCATCATGCTTGATTTCTCAAGTATCCTTCAAATTTAATCATCAATGTACAATTATCAATGACTTACTCTAAAACATATCAACAAAATCATAATCAAAGGAAATTTCATTTTAATCATAATATGAGAAACTTACTTTAAGACAATATATCATCCAGGGATTTTCAAATAATACTATAGTTAACTCCCCACACTTAAGATGTACATTGCCCTCAATGTACAAAGATGTATAATATCAATATAATAATAAAAATCAAAAGAGAGGGGAGGAGTGAAACTTCCCTGTATTATGGATGAAATTCTTGGAGGGTATTCCATGACGAATGTGATGACTAGGTATAGGTGATGTTTTCGTTCCTTGAGTGGTACATTAAATCTATTTAAGCTACGAAGTCATCAATTAAATTCAATGAATGGATGTCATTATTGAGACTTAGGGTTAGATAGGCAGTGATGAAGTGAGATCAATAGTACTAATGAAATTGTCAAGTCTTTAGACAGTAGACTAAAACAGAATCAACATAAATAAAAGTAGAAATAAAGATAGAGGAGGAAAATAAAAATAAAAAGAAAAAGAAAAAGAAAAAAAAAGGACTCAGAAGTCCTCTGCATCAGCTGGGTCTTGAGGTGGTAGTGGCGATGAGATATGAAGGTGATGACAGATCTGCTGAAGAGTCGCATCAATGCTGTTGAATCTTCAAGCGGTGTTATTGAATTGATGCGTACAATAATGCTCGAACTGAGTGAGACGTGCAGAAATGTCTGAGAGTGAGACAGCCGAATGAACTGTTCGATGGCTCTACTGTGGTGCTTCCTGTGGTGGAGGAACATCTTCAGTAACGTCCTCAGGCTCCTCCTCATCGGTGGTGGGTGTTAGTCGATATTAGGGGGTCTGTCCCTCATCGACGTTGAATCATCCGCATGTGTAACATTGTTTGGATGCCCTGTGGGGTCATCTGACCTATCAGTGTAAGGGAGAAGGTTTGAGCGTCGGTGTTCAAGAGCCCGAAATATCTAGCCAAGCGTGTGATGTAGGGCCCCATAGAGATGACTCCTCTCATGTGTTGCTCCGTCTGGTGTTGAATGGCGTGAGCTACGAAATAGGCCAAGTTGAAAACGTACCCGTTCGCTATGAACCATAGGAAGTAAGCGTCTTGAGTGTTGATGACACCGGTACTCTCTCACCGACCTGTCAGTGTATGAGCTAAAAGTGCGTGTAAGTACCTCAGGGATGGGACAAGGGCTGTCGCTTTGGAGCGGCTACGGTCGTACTCGTTGTTGTTGGGAGCTTTATTGTACCAACATCTTGCGGGGGTTTTGTGGATATGGCGAGAAAGCTCCGAGAGATCATGTTCCTCCATGAATTCATCGTTATAAAGTCCCAATGCGACCCCAAATTGTGGTACATTCAGTTCTCGTACGATGCCTCCGAGTCAGAATTGGATTGTACCAGGGTCATCATGTTGTGATATCACTGTTTGAAGATGAAATGTTGAGCAGAGCTCTAGAGTGAGCTCTAAGTAGGTAGGCTCGATGATGTTGAAAAATTGGTTCCAAGGGTCGGTAGTTAGTAGAGCCCGTACGTCGTCGGTTATTTGGAACTGTTCCAAGGCAGCCCAATCAATACATCTCCCTGTTCCGAGTGGTCGCGCCCGAAGTATCTTGTAACGGTCCTCTTGAACACACTGAGGAAAGTGTAAGAATGGGTGGCACACTTCTGAGGTTGCACTAGCTGATGAGGAACCGGGTCCCTTTCGTTTTTTGAAACTAGGGACTGCGATTTTCTTGCCTCGAGATGATGACATTGTGGGCCTGAAAAGAACCGATAAGTAATGATTCAAGTATATTTCCAACCAAAATATATATCAAGGGCTTCGATCAGTGTCTAAAGTATACAAAGGCTAAACTGATAATGAGTTGAATTAATCGTGTTTAGCAAGAGCAAGAATTTGTCAAGTAAAGATTCTATCTAATCCTAAGCATTATTCAAACTGTTATATGTTATGTTGCTCAAGTTAACCTTATTATTTAATCAAAAGATCTTTTTCCACATTAACCAATCACTGGTGCCTTTATCCAAGTGGCATCATGCAAGCAATGAATCGTCTTTTGTTTTTATTTAAATAACCTACACTTTCTATTTCTTTGTATACGCAATTAAGTCTTTCGCTTTGTGTTTTTTGTACCAAACCCCCATTTCCATCCGCCGGGGAAGCAAATCCATTCATATAGATTTTGTTGGTTTCCAATTCTTCCCCCTCCATCCTTTAAAGAAATCATTTAGTCTGCACCCTTGTTCTCGGTGCATCTGACGTAATTAAATAGATAAAATTGTAAGTCTAAAATAGTTAAATAGAGGTAAATGTGACAGTGAGATGTGACCGGTGGTGACAATGGTGTGTTTTGGCGAAGCATGGGTGTGTAGAGGAGAGCCATGGGCATGTGCTGCAACTTGGTGGGGAAACACGGCAGTGGGAGACCTTTGGGCGGGCATGTACTCTGTTGGCACGGGCGTGGATTGGTTTTTTGATGGGTAAGTGGAAGAGGGAGAGAGATAAAGACTCGGGAAAGTCAAGGGTGTGGGTTTGTTTGATGGTGGCCGGAGTGGGGTAGAGAGGTTTGAGGATGTCAGATAGGGTTGGGAGTTTGGGCGAGAGTTTTGGGGAAAACAGGGGATGTGTTATTTAATTAGGAAAGGGGGCATGGGCAGGTGCCACACCCGTGTTTCTTTTATTCAGCCCGTGATTTTCATGATTTTTAAAATTGGGCGCGTTTGAGATGTTTCCCACGCTCGTGCTCCTTGGGCGTGTGCTGTTATGTTTGCTTCTCCCACGGTCGTGCTCATGTTGCCACACCCGTGTTCAGGTAGTCAGTGTCGCACACGGTTGGTAGGCATGGGCGTGACTCACGCCCGTGTTGGTTTACTCAGAATAGAGCACGGTTACTTCACACGGCCGTTGTCTTTTATCGCTACCGGTGTAAAAAAATTTCTTCTTCATCTCAGAACACCCGTTTTTCATCCCATTGCATCCACACGGCCACAGGCACGCTGATATGCAAGGCCGTGTGGTGGGGGAAACTTGCGTTTCACTGTAATGGTTAGTTTGGGCTAGGTGTTAAAAGAAAAAAATAAAATAAAAAATTTAAAAAATGTGAAAATTAACGGGGTTAGTGAAGTCAGTGCTCGGGTTGCCTCCCAAGAAGCGCTCGTTTAAAGTCTTAAGCTAGACTCACTCTGTTTTCATTTTTAAAAGAAGGTTCACGGAGCTGAAGCTCCTCTCTTAATTCCTTGAAATCTTCACCATTATAAAGTTTCAATCGATGGCCATTTACCTTGAATGTTCCTTGAGTTGGGTGGGTTACCTCGACTGTGCCGTAAGGAAAAATAGTTTTGATCACGAATGGGCCTGACCATCTTGATTTCAGCTTTCCAGTAAATAGTTTGAGTCTTGAATTGTACAGCAGGACCAAGTCTCCTACTTTGAATTGCTTTGATTGTTTTAATCGAGCATCATGGTGTCGTTTTGTTGCTTCCTTATATAGTCAGAGTTTTCGTAGGCCTCAGCTCGCAATTCATCTAATTCGTTCAACTTCATCATCCTCTTTTCGCCTGCAGTTTTAAGATCGTAATTCAAGAATTTTATAGCCCAGTATGCTTTGTGCTCTAACTCAAATGGTAGATGACAACTTTTCCCGTAGACAAGTTTGTATGGGGATGTCCCCAAAGGGGTTTTAAATGCTGTTCTATAGGCCCATAAAGCATCATTTACTTTTACTACCCAATCTTTCCTGTTTGATTCAACTGTTTTTTCTAGAATTCACTTAAGCTCTCGATTTGCTACTTCCACTTGCCCACTGGTTTGAGGATGATAAGGGGTAGCTGTTCTGTGGTGTACTCCATATTTTCTTAAGACTTCATCAAATTGAGTATTGAAAAAGTGAGTACCCCTATCACTAATGATCACTCTAGGTGTTCCAAAACGAGAGAAAAGTTACTTAAGAAACTTTACTACAGCTCTAGCATCGTTAGTAGGTAAAGCTTGGGCTTCCACCCATTTTGACATGTAATCTACTGCTACTAAGATGTATTTATTTTCGAATGAGCTAGGGAACGGACCCATGAAGTCAATACCCCATACATCGAATATCTCACATGATAACATATATGTCCGAGGCATTTCATCGCGTTTAGAAATATTACCTGTTCTTTGGCATTTATCACATGAAGCGGCGTACCTGTTGGCATCTTTAAAAAGAGTTGGCCAATAAAATCCTGATTCGAGCGTTTTGTGTGTTGTTTTAATCCCGCTGTAATTTCCTTCTGAAGGTCCTGAATGGCACTGTTCTAGGATCTTACTTGCTTCCGTCTTTGTAACGCATCTCCGAATTACTTGATCTGCACATATGCGAAAAAGAAATGGATCCTCCCAAAAATAGTTTTTCGCGTCAGCAAAAAATCTTTTCTTTTAGCAGCTAAATAATTCGGAATATCTGCAAACCATGGTACCTCGAAGTTGGTTATAGAAAAGAGTTGTTCCTCGGGGAACGAGTCGTTTATCTCACTTTCGTCGAGCTCTTCAATATGTTGGTTCTCAACCCTAGAGAGGTGATCTGCTGCAAGATTTTCAGCTCCCTTCTTATCCTGAATTTCCAAATCAAATTCTTGTAAGAGTAAGATCCATCGAATGAGTCGAGGTTTTGCATCAGGTTTAGTTAGGAGATAACGAAGAGATGAATGGTCAGTGTAAACGACAACTTTAGATAATATCAAATACTGTCTAAATTTGTCAAATGCAAAAACTACAGCTAGTAATTCTTTTTTTGTGGTGGTGTAGTTTTCTTGTGCAGGCGTCAATGTTCTACTAGCATAATAAATTGGCTGAAAATGCTTGTCTCTTCGTTGTCCCAAAATTGCACCTACTGCAAAATCACTCGCATCACACATTAGTTTAAAGGGTAAATTCCAATCAGGTGCAATTATAATCGGAGCATTTATTAGTTTATCTTTGAGGATATTAAATGCATCTAAACATCCTGATCAAAATTGAAAGGAACATCTTTTTCTAGTAATTTTGTTAAAGGCTTAGCTATTTTAGATAAATCTTTAATGAATCTTCTATAAAATCCAGCATGTCCTAAAAAGCTTCTAATAGCCTTAACTAAACTAGGAGGAGGTAATTTTTCTATGGTTTCAATCTTTGCTTTATCTACCTCGATCCCTTTACTAGAAATTTTATGTCCTAACACAATCCCCTCTCTAACCATAAAGTGACATTTTTCCCAATTCAAGACAAGATTTGTTTCCCCACATCTTATTAGAACTCGTTCTAAATTTTTAAGGCAAATGTGGAAAGAATTACCGAATACTGAGAAGTCGTCCATAAATACCTTCATAATGTCCTCCACAAGTTCATCAAAGATGGCCAGCATACAGCACTAAAAAGTAGCAGGAGCATTACATAATCCAAAAGGCATTCTATGATAAGCAAACGTACTATACGGACATGTAAATGTTGTCTTTTCTTGATATTCAGGAGCTATTGGGATTTGGAAATAGCCGGAGAGTTCGTCCAAGAAGCCGTAGTACATATGCCCAGATAATCTTTCTAACATCTGATCAATAAAGGGAAAAGGGAAGTGGTCTTTTTCTGGTGGCGTCGTTCAGCTTCCTATAGTCAATACACACCCTCCAACCTGTGACTGTTCTTGTAGGAATCAATTCATTCTTTTCGTTGGCTACAACAGTCATGCCTCATTTCTTTAGAACTACCTGCACAGGACTTACCCAAGTACTGTCAGAAATAGGATAAATTATTCCTGCATCTAGAAGTTTAATTACCTCAGTTTTGATAACTTCTTTCATATTGGGGTTCAAACGTCCCTGAGGTTGCACACATGGTTTATACTCATCTTCCATTAAAATTTTGTGGGTACAGAATGATGGGCTTATTCATTTAATATCAGACATTTTCCACGCTATGGCTCTTTTATATTTCCTTAGTACCCTTAGCAAATCTTCTTTTTCTTTGGGTTCTAGTTCTGAAGAGATGATTACCGGTAGCATAGAATTATCCCCTAGGAAAGCGTATTCTAAATGTTTTGGCAACTGATTTAATTCTAATTTGGGCAGTTCATCAACAGAGGATTTCTATTTTTGTTCGTCATCGATTTCAATTTCCTCTATTTTCATCTGTCTAGAGGATGATGTATTAGGATTTGATTCATCGATATCGTCATCTGTCTCCTCTCCTTGTGAAAGACACAGTTCCATCGTGTCATTGTGTATGATTTCCTGCAAAGACTCTTGACAAATTTGATCAGTGGTATCAACAAAGTAACAAGAATCATCTTGTTCACTAGAATATCGCATGGCATCATAAATTTGGAACACAATTTCCTCATCGCCTACCCTTAGTGCAAGTTTACCATCACCAACATCAATGACAGCCCTAGCAGTAGCTAGAAAGGGTCGTCCCAAAATTAAAGGTACCTCTACGTCGTCATTCATGTCAAGCACAACAAAATCAACATGAAATATAAATTTATCTACTTTTACCAGAACATATTCAATAATTCCCCTAGGATACTTAACAGATCTGTCAGCTAATTGAATACTCATCCTAGTGGGTTTTGGTTCCGCAAGACCAAGTTGCTTAAACATTCTATAAGGCATTAGGTTAATACTAGCACCTAAACCAGCTAATGCTTTCTCTATGCTCAAACTACCAATTAAACAAAGAATAGTGAAACTTCCTGGATTTTTCAATTTGGTTGGTAGCTTGTTTTGGATGATAGTTAAGCATTCTTCATTAAGTTCCAATGTTGAAATTTCCTCGAACTTCCTCTTATGTGTTAGAAGCTCTTTTAAAAATTTTGCATATGTTGGCATTTGCGAAATAGCTTCAACAAAGGGTAAGTTAATGTGTAGTTGTTTGAAAAGTTCAAGAAATTTACCATATTGTGCGTCTAAGTGGTATTTCTTCAATTTTGTTGAATATGGGATTGTTGGTTTAATTTCCTCACGGGTCGGGGTTATCTTTGTCTTATCGATTTCATGTGGTACCTCTTTCTTCATTTCGATTATTTCCCTTCCACTTCTTAGCTCACTGCCTGTATCTGCTCTTTTTTCCTAGGTAAGCTTTCTGATCATGTTTCAAAAACTAACTTAGTGAGTTGCCCGATTTGATCCTTGAACTCCTGTGTCAATGCCTCGAGTTTTGTTTCTATATTCTGGAAACGTGTTTCTGTGGCTGCCATGAATTTAGTCAGCATCTCCTCGAGGTTTGGCTTCTTTTCTTGTGGGTAGGGCTATTGTTGGAAGTTTTGGGATGGTTGTTGCCTTTGATTTCTTTGACCGCCCCATGAGAAATTGGGGTGGCTCTTCCAACCTGGATTATAAGTATTACTATAAGGGTTATTGTTAGATCAGAAATTATTACCCATATAGTTCATTTGTTCGCTTTCCGTGCCCTGTCTGTAAGGTGGGTATTCAGGATTCGCCACTCCTCCACTAGCGTCGCACTACATAACTGGATGTGCCTGCGAAGAACCGTATAAACCATCAAATTTTTTATGTAACAACTCTACCTAATTTGATAATATGGTTACTGCATCGAGGTTGAAAACTCCGGCTACTTTGGCTGGCCTTGTCGTTGTAACTTGCCACTAATAGTTATTCAATGACATCTCCTCTATAAACTCATAGGCTGCTTCAGGAGTTTTGTTATTCAGAGTTCCGCCAGTGGCTGAATCGATTAGTTGCCTTGTTGAAGGGTTCACACCGTTGTAAAAAGTTTGGACCTGTAGCCACAAAGGTAATCCGTGGTGTGGGCACCTCCTTAACAAATCTTTCTATCTCTCCCATGCATCGTAAAGTGTTTCTAAATCCATCTGCACAAAAGAGGAGATATCATTCCTTAACTTGGCCGTTTTGGTCGGCGGAAAATATTTTAATAAAAATTTCTCGGTCATTTGATCCCATGTAGTGATTGACCCTCGTAGAAGAGAATGCAACCACTGTTTAGCTTTATTCCTCAGAGAAAAGGGAAATAACCGAAGACGGATGGCATCATCAGAAACGCCATTTATCTTAAAGGTATCACAGAATTCTAAAAAAATTGCTAAGTGTGTGTTAGGATCCTTATCCTGCAAACCATCAAACTGAACGAACTGTTGTATCATCTGTATAGTGTTAGGTTTCAGTTCAAAATTATTTGCAGCAATAGTAGGCCTAACAATACTAGACTCAGTTCCTGTTAAACTAGGTTTAGCATAATCATACATAGTGCGAGGAGCATGATTTTCGGCCATCTCTTCTGTAATATTTATTTCGGCTTCTTGCTCTTCTTCTATGTACTTTAAGCTTCGCCTTATCTCTCTGCGATTTCTACGAACGGTACCTTCAATATCACTATCGTAAAGTAGGGGTCCTGTTGGGTTCCTTCTGGTAATAAACTAGAGGCAGCTGAAAGGAAAAAAAGGAAGAAAAATAGTAAAGTTAGAAATAAAAGTAAATTGCAAAAAAATAAAAATAAAAATGGCTAAAGTAATAAAAATTAAGCTTTCTTAATATTTTAGTTCCCCGGCAATGGCGCCAAAAACTTGATCGTTCTTTTATGCGATGTCAAAGTCTTGAAATTTATATAAAGAATGATCGAACCTAGAAACTAACTATGACAACGATTTGAGGCAAGTGCACCTATCAAACAGTAGTATAGTTAAGGCAAGACAGGAATGTCGAACCCAAAGGAACCAAAAGTACTAATACTAACTCTCCTTTTATTATCTAGCCTAAGAATTAAGGGAATTGTTTATCTAATCTAAAATTAATTAACTACTAAACTAAAGACTCTAAGACAAAGAAGAATGAAATTGTAGAATAACTTTTAGGAAAAACTAATTGATTAAAACGACACCCAAGGAAGAATCCACCTAGACTTCACTTTTTATCTAACCCTGAACTAGACGATTTATTCACTTGACTTGATTCGTAAGATTCCCTAAGTTATATTAATTCCTCTCTCGAGGCGACTAACGTCTAACCCTAGGTTGATTAATTGAAATCTCTTTCTAATTAAAACCCCTAGAATTGCATTAACTCAATTTATGGACTCCCATATTAGGTTTCACCCTAATCCGGCAAAATCTCGTCACCCAATCTCTAGGCGTTCGATCAACTCCGCTTAATTATGCTAGATCTACTCTTAGGCAGAGACTTTTGCTCTTCCACCTAAGCACATCACACTTAAATTAATATCCCGAAAATATCAACACAAGAATTAAGAACACTTAATTAAGAACAAATCAAATATTTATCATATAGTTCAGCAAAGATAAAACAAAACATTGAAGGAAGAAAAGATAAAACAAAACATAGGAAATCCCTAAAACCCATTGAAGGAATTGAAGGAGAGGTCTTCCGTCTTGAGTATGATTCCAGCTTCTTGAGATGAATCAAATTGCTATCTTCGAGTAAATCCCCACAAATCTGTCCTCTTTGGCCTAGTTGGACGCCCCCTGACTAAAGTCTTGGGTTCCCGCTTTTTAGGTCATACTTAGGGTGTTTATATAGGCTTCTAAATATGTTTCTTTGCCCCTAAGTATCCTAATCCAAGTGAAACTCTCCTTTCTCACGACAGGGACACGCCCATGGTACAAGCCCGTGTAAGTCGTGGCCAGGCCGTGTTCGAAGCTGTTGAATGAGGCACGACCGTGTGGTCTTGGGCCCAGGCCGTGTGGATTTCATGATATAGCCCATTTACTCTGTTTTGGGCTCGTTTTTCGTTCTTTTCGTCCTCCGGTGCTTTCCTGAGTATAAAACATGAAAACAAAAGATTAAGAGCACCAAATTATATAATTCAAGGCTTAAATCATCCAAAAGCATGCTAAATGTGGGCTTAAAATATGTTACTTTTACGGTTTATCAACACACATCCCAATCTAGTGTGTGACACATCACAGTAAACAATGAATTCCTTCGTAGACTCTGGCTATATCAACATCGGGGCTTCAGTCAGAACCTTCTTCAGTTTCTCAAAACTCTCCTACTGTTTATCAGTCCAGTTGAAAGGTACCCTTTTACGTAGAAACTTAGTCAGAGGTGCAGCAATTAGTGAAAACCCCTCCACAAAATGTCTGTAATACCCAGTCAGAATCAAAAAGCTTTGAATATCCGATACAGTCTTTAGTGGTTTCTAATCCAATGCAGCTTCAATTTTTCGAGGATCAACCCTAATCACCTTGGCAGACACTACGTGACCCAGGAATGTCACTTCTCGCAACCAGAATTCACATTTGCTGAACTTAGCGTAAAGCTGCTTTTCCCCCAGTATTTGTAATAAAATCCGAAGATGCGAATCATGATCCTCCTCGGTTCTTGAATAGACCAGGATGTCATCTATAAACACCACTACGAATCGGTCCAAATAGGGCTGGAATACACGATTCATCATATCCATGAAAGCAGCTGGTGCATTCGTTAACCCAAACGACATGACTAGAAACTCGTAATGCCCATAACGAGTCCTGAATGTAATATTGTACACATCCGCCTCCTTAACCCTTAGCTAATTGATAAACCGTAAAAGTAACATATTTTAATCCCACATTTAACATGTTTTTGGATGATTTATCCTTTTGATTTATATAAAAAGCTACTTGTAATCCTTTCTTTTCATGTTTTATACCCAGGAAAGCACCTGAGGATGAAAAGAACACAAAACGGGCCCAAAACGGAGTAAATGGGCCTTAGCACGAAATTGACACGGCCTAGCCCAAATCACACACGGCCGTGCCTCACCGATCACCTAGAGCACAGCCTCAACCCCCCCACACGGTCGTGCCTCAAGTTTGAAATCCGAACATGGTCTAAAGTCGATCCACACGGGCGTGTGCCATGGCCGTGCCTCTGTCGCTGGAAAGAGCATTTTCAGTCGGAAAAGGATACTTAGGGAGAAAGAATCGCATTCCAATAGCCTATATATATCCCCTAAGTGCCACCATTGAAAGGGCGTCAAAGCTAGGCCAAAGGGCCAAGCCGAAAAGGTCAGAGTTTAGGGAATTACTCGAAGATAGCCAATTGATCCATCCCAAGAAGCCGGAGTTATACTCAAGACGGCGGAATTCTCCTGTAATTCCTTCAGGGAGTTTTAGGGATTTCTTATGTTTTGTTTTATCTTTTCTCTTGAGATGTTTTCTTTATTTCTCATAAACTAAATCCTTTAGATACCTGAAGGGGATGAAACCTAGATGAATTTTGTTATTTGATTTCTGAATTATATGATAATTACTTAGTTTGTTCTTAATTGTGTTGCTTAATCCAAATCTGATGTGCTTAGGTGGAGGAGGAATAGACCCTGCCTAAGAGTAGATCTAGCATAATTAAGCGGAGTTGATCAAACGCCTAGAGATAGGGTTACGAGATTTTGCCAGATTAGGGTGAAACCTAATATGGGAATCCATTGATCGATTTACTGCTATTCTAGGGGTTATTATAAGTGAACGAGAGTTCCACTAATTAACCTAAGGTTAGACATTATTCACCTCGAGAGAGGGTCTAATATAGGTTACGGAGTCCTACGGATCAAGTTAAGTAAAGAAATCATATGGTTCAATGTTAAGTAACAAGTGAAGTCCAGGTGGATTCTTCCTAAGGGTATCGTCGTAATCAACTGAGTTTTTCTTCAAGTTATTTTCCAATTCGTTCTTTTTTGTCTTTTGTCCTTAGCTTAGTAGTTGTTAATATTAGATTAAAGCAGCTTCACTTTATTTTTAAGGCTAAATAATAAAAAGAAAGTTAGTTTTAGTACTTTTAGTTCCTTTGGGTTCGACAATCTGGTCTTGCCTAAGCTATACTATTTTTCGATAGGTACACTTGCCTTTAATCGTTGTCAGAGTTAGTTTCCAGGTTTGATCATTCGTTTTATAAATTTTAAAGCTCTGATTTCAGCGATCAAGTTTTTGGCGCCGTTGCCGGGGAACTAAAATATTAAGAACGCTATATTTTTATTACTTTAGCCATTATTTTTTTTCTTTATTTTTCATAATTTTATATTTTTGGTCAAACTTTAATTTTTGCTAACTTTTCTTCCTTCCTTTCTTTTCCTAGCAGGTACCTCCAGTTTATGACTAGAAGGAATCTAAGAGGACCTTTGGTATACAACAGCGAAATCGAAGCTACTGCTCGTAGGAATCGTCGAGAAACCAGGCGAGCCTTAGATTATACGGACATAGAGGAAGAAAGCAGATCCAATCCTACTGAAGGGATGGACGAGAATAACCTACCACCACGGGATGTGGGGGAAAACAATGCTCCACGCACAATGTTTGATTATGCGAAACCACATTTAACAGGAGCAGAATCGAGTATTGTTAGGCCTGTTATAGCTGCTAACAATTTTGAATTAAAGCCTAACACAATACAAATGATTCAACAATTTGTTCAATTTGATGGTTTGCAAGACGAAGATCCAAACACGCATATAGCTAACTTTTTAGAGTTCTGTGCTACCTTCAAAATAAATGGCGTTTCTGATGATGCCATACATCTTCGGTTATTCCTTTTTAATTAAGGAATAAAGCCAAATAGTGGTTAAACTCGTTACCACGAGGGTCAATCACTACATGGGAACAAATGACCGAAAAGTTTTTATTGAAATATTTCCCACCAGCCAAAATGGCTAAATTACGGAATGATATCTCTTCTTTTCTACAGATGGATCTGGAAACATTATACGACGCATGGGAAAGATACAAGGATCTCTTGAGGAGGTGTCCACAGCATGGTCTACCCTTATGGCTACAAGTCCAAACTTTCTACAATGGTGTAAACCCCTCAACGAGGCATCTGATTGAATTAGCCGTCGGTGGAACCCTGAACAACAAAACTCCAGAAGCGGCCTACGAGTTCATTGAGGAAATGTCACTGAATAACTATCAGTGGCAAGTTAACATGACGAAACCGACAAAATCAGCTGGAGTTTTCAACATCGATGCATTGACCATGCTATCAACACAGATGGAGACGATGAATAAAAAGATTGATAGTTTGTGTTCTTCGCAGGCACATCCAGTCATGCAGTGCAACGCAAGTGGAACCGTGGCTAATCCTGAGTACCCACCCTACCAACTAGAAGTAGAGAACGAACAAATGAACTATATAGGTAACAATTTCAGATCCAATAATAATCCTTATAGTAATACTTACAATCCAGGTTGGAGGAACCACCCAAATTTTTCATGGGGAGGTCAAGAAAATCAAAGACAATAACCTCCTCAAAACTTCCAAAATCAGCCCTACCCACAAGAGAAGAAACCAACCCTCGAAGAGATGCTGACAAAATTTTCGGCAGACACAGAAAACGTTTCCAAGAATCTGAGAAAACAATCAAAAGCAATGAGAGCCGAATCATGGAAATCACTAAGTCAGTCAAGGAAGTCACTAATGCAGTTGAACAACTTGCAAAGCTGATGTCAGAACGACTGCAAGGACGTCTACCAAGTAACACCGAGATTAATCCTAAGAAGCAAATTCAAGCCATCACAGCTCCAGACAATAAAGGGTTAGATGAACCCAATCCATTCCCAGAAAAAAAAGTAGACGAAGATAAAACAGAGGTAACATAAGAAAAGCCAAAACCAGTAATCAAAGAGTACCAACCTCGCATACCTTATCCCGAAGCAATAAAAAGAGATGATTCAAAGGAACAGTTCGGTAAGTTTCTTAAACTCTTAAAGAAATTACATATTAACTTGCCTCTTCTCGAAGCTCTTTTTCAGATGCCAGACTCGAGGAAATTTTTAAGGCAGCTCTTGACCAACAAACGCAAAATAGATGAAGAGCACCACGTGGAACTAAACGCAACATGCTCGGCAATGCTACAAAACAGATTACCATAGAAACTAAAAGATCTAGGGAGTTTTATAATTCCATGTTTAATTGGTAGTTTAAGTATTGATAATGCGTTAGCTGATTTAGGGGCAAGCATCAATGTCATGCCTTATACATTGTTTAAACGACTAGGTCTAGGTAAGCCCAAACAAACTAGGATGAGTATTCAATTAGCTGATAAAACTATAAGAATTCCTAGGGGCATTATTGAAGATGTGCTCGTAAAAATTGATAAATTTGTTTTCCCAGTAGACTTTATTGTCTTAGAAATGGATGAGGATAATTCAATCCCCTTAATTTTAGGAAGTCCTTTTCTAGCAACTGCCAAGACTAAAATTGATGTTGCCACAGGAGAAATCATACTTCGTGTCGGAGATGAATCGATCAATCTTCAAGCTCCCGAGTAGGCTAGGACAACAGTCGATGAAGGTAAGAAAGTCACTTCAATTGATAATCAAATTGTTCAACCTTCATCGCAGGAAACATCACAAGGCCTAAAACCTAAGCCAACTCATAGACCCCAAGTCGACAAAGAAGAATCAAACAAGGAACAAAGCATTAGGGTCGACAATTTAGAGGAGCAAAAGACACAGGTCAAAGAAGAGCCAGAACCACACGAAGTAAAACCAGAGGAACCGCCAGAAGAGCTCGTAGGGACATCAAATCACTTCAAAATAAGAGACCAGGTACTGTTAGACAAAACCGATCCTCACATCACTACCACAGACCTGAGAGCAAAGGGAGAAATCCTTCTTAAGGTACACGATATCTTCCCACACGGAACAGTCAAGGTAAGCAATCCAATATTCGGCACTTTCAAGGTAAACGCTTCTCGACTTAAACTTTGTCAAGAAAATAGAACTATAAGAATGAGGGAAGATATTCAAACCTTTAAACCTCCCTAAAATTTTCAAACACGAGGAAAAGTCTAGCTTAAGACTATAAACGAGCACTTCTCGGGAGGCAACCCGAGTACTAACCCTATTTCTCTTTTTTTAAAAGTTGTTTTCATTCCTTTTTATTTTTCTTTCTTTTTCTCTTTTTAAACTAACCAAAAATACACGGCCGTGTCCGTGGCCGTGTGGACCACCGGAACCACCGCACTGACAGAGTAGAGGCCGTACGAATCAGATCCTACCTAACCCCAACGTCACGGATCCAACCACCCTCCCCACAGGCACTGATAGAATGGCACGATCGTGCCCCACAACCGTGCGAAGCTACTGACTTGTCTAGCACGTGCAAAACACGCCCGTGCAGCCCGACCGTGCCAACATACAAACTTCGCAAACACGAGCGTGGGTTGATGAAACACAGACATGGAGTAACAACACACCCCAACACACAACTATGCGAGGCGGCCGTGTAAATCGACACACCCTAGGACCACGGCCGTGGGGACGTGGCAGACTTGAACCCCTATTTAAACACCACCCCCTGTCCCCATTCCTCTCCCTCACTCTCCACCCTTTTTTCCTCTCCTTTCTCTCTTTCTCAAACACCTTTCTATCCCCAGACTAAACCTCTAGATCCTTGGAGCAATCCACAAATCATGAAGAAGAAGCGGAAGAAGGCAAGCATCATCTTACCGAAGGTAACACCTCTACATGAGTTCATGCTGGTAGCTTTATCCACTCATCGAGCCAAGGGTCTTTGAGACCATTTTATTTTTTCTTTTTTTTCTCTTCTCCTTTATCTTCCTTATCTATACTTCTCTTCTGCTCTTTTCATTTAATTTTCTTTTAGTTTCTTAGTGTCAGGTTCGCCAGGTTGCTTGGTAATCACGCCGACCACCACGATAACCTCTTCACTTCCACCACCGCCAGCACATCCACAACCTTAGCGTTGATTCCCACCTTGTGAACCATCCTTCAATAAAGACTTCACAGTCCATTAGTATTTTCTTTTCATTTTAGTTTTCTTTTTAGTCTCCTTCCCTTTAGCTTGCTTTTCTTTAATTTTATATTTAGTTTATTTTTATTATGTCTTAATAACCCCTGACTAATCCTTCAAGAGTTCCCCAATTTCTTTATCTAGCGTAGAGCTTGGGAACCAACACCACCACCATACCGACGCCTTGGCCGTATTTGCCACATCCTCTACAGATCCCACCCAAGAATTCAGGGAGTACCTCTCACCCTCACTTTTGATTTATATAAAAATAGAGACATTATTTATCTTTGTACATTGAGGGCAATGTACATCTTAAGTGTGGGGGGATAAAAGTGTCTAATTTTTGCATGATTCTCAAATTTTGCCTATTTTTTTCATTATTCTCAAATCCTTGATTTAGCTAGGATGAAATTTCTGATGATTTGTGATTGTTATTGACATGTTTTAGAATAAGTCATAGCTAATTGTGCATTGATGATTGAATTTGAAGAATACTAGAGAATTAAGCATGATAAGTCTCTTTTTCAAAAAAAAATTTTTTTTTTGCTAGGTTGTTAAACTAAATTTGAATACTACCTTGAAATTTGAAATTCACGAGGATGATGTCAAAACACCCATAATTTTTGTGAGATTTTGAACCTTATAGAGCATAATTCTTTTTCGTGCTCATTCTTTGATTATGAGTGTGTCAACTATGAACTGTTATTCTAGAACTTGCCTCGTTTATATATGTTGAAACCACATTTATGATTTGATAATACAGAGATGATAAAGGCACCTAGGTTTTAACCCAGTCACTCCACTAAATAGCCTACCTTTACAATTAACCCCTAGTGAACCCCGTTGATCCTAACAACCCTTTTATTGACTCACCTACTAATATTAACCCAAAACCCTTTCTATTTGTTATCACCCTTCCTTTGGACTACCTTTTAATCGAGATATGATTTGATTAGTACCGAAGTATATTATAAGTTAAAGTAATTACTTAGTTTGTTCTAAAAAAAATTCAAAGTATTCAATATTAATAGTATGAAAAGTGAGCTTATACAAATCAAAGTTTATTTTCAAAAAGAAAAGCTCGTATTAGTAGGTTCATTATTATTTTTAGTTGATGTAAATATTATTTCAGTACTCTTAGGTAGGTACTTGAATTCGATCTCGATTCTAACCCTCTAATTTCAGCCTTTAACCACACCTTTAACCCTAGCCCCATTACAACCCTAACAAAGACCTCTTGATCTATTTATCATCTCATTTTACAGTGGTGGAGATTTGATTTTCAGGCAAGCCTATGGGATTAACTTTTCAAGTTCAACTTATGAGCAATCTTTTCCTGAACCTTAAACACTTTAAAGTGATTTGAGTGAATCTTTAGTGAGGTATCAATCCTTGTCGGTTTTGAATTGAAAATGTAGTTATTTAAATGAGGGGAGACACCATTGTTTTCGAAGTACAAACTCATGACTTATCTCGTTTGAATCTTTAAGACTCTTTGAATTGAATTATCCATGTATGAATTATCTATAAATTATGATAAGGCATTGTTGATAAAAATTGTAAATTATGGAAAGTTTATTTTAATTGTAGTTGAGAACTTTGCTTGAGGATAAGCAAAAGCTTAAGTGTGGGGGTATTTGATAAACCGTAAAAGTAACATATTTTAATCCCACATTTAACATGCTTTTGGATGATTTATCCTTCGATTTATATAAAAAGGTGCTTGTAATCCTTTCTTTTCATGTTTTATACCCAGGAAAGCACCCGAGGATGAAATGAACACAAAACGAGCCCAAAACGGAGTAAATGGGCCTTAGCACAAAATTGACACGGCCTGGCCCAAATCACACACGGTCGTGCCTCACCGATCACCTAGAGCACGGCCTCAACCCCGTCTCACACGGCCGTGCCTCAAGTTAGAAATCTGAACACGGTCTAAAGTTGATCCACACGGGCGTGTGCCATGACCGTGCCTCTGACGCTAGAAAGAGCAATTTCAGTCGGAAAAGGATACTTAGGGAGAAAGAATTGCATTCCAAGAGCCTATATATATCCCCTAAGTGCCACTATTGAAAGGGCGTCAAAGCTAGGCCAAAGAGCCAAGCCGGAAAGGTCAGAATTTAGGGAATTACTCGAAGATAGCCAGTTGATCCATCCCAAGAAGCCGGAGTTATACTCAGGACGGCGAAATTCTCCTTCAATTCCTTCAGGGAGTTTTAGGGATTTCTCATGTTTTGTTTTATCTTTTCTCTTGAGATGTTTTCTTTATTTGTCATGAACTAAATCCTACAGATACCTGAAGGGGATGAAACTTAGATGAATTTTGTTATATGATTTCTAAATTATATGATAATTACTTAGTTTGTTCTTAATTGTGTTGCTTAATCCAAATCTGATGTGCTTAGCTGGAGGAGGAATAGACCCTGTCTAAGAGTAGATCTAGCATAATTAAGCGAAGTTGATCGAACGCCTAGAGATAGGGTTACAAGATTTTGCCAGATTAGGGCGAAACCTAATATGGGAATCCATTGATCGATTTACTGCTTTTCTAGGGGGTTATTATAAGCGAACGAGAGTTCCACTAATTAACCTAGGGTTAGACGTTATTCGCCTTGATAGAGGGTTTAATATAGGTTAGGGAGTCCTACGGATCAAGCTAAGTAAAGAAATCATATGGTTCAGTGTTAGGTAAGAAGTGAAGTCTAGGTGGATTCTTCCTAAGGGTATCGTCGTAATCAACTGAGTTTTTCTTCAAGTTATTTTCCAGTTCGTTCTTTTTTGTCTTTTGTCTTTAGCTTAGTAGTTGTTAATATTAGATTAAAGCAACTTCACTTTATTTTTAAGGCTAAATAATAAAAAGAAAGTTAGTATTAGTACTTTTAGTTCCTTTGGGTTCGACAATCCAGTCTTGCCTAAGCTATACTACTGTTCGATAGGTACACTTGCCTTTAATCGTTGTCAGAGTTAGTTTCCAGGTTTGATCATTTGTTTTATAAATTTTGAAGCTTTGATTTCAGCGATCACTGATGGTACCCAGATCGAAGATCTATCTTGGAGAAAACTGAGGCTCCTCGCAGCTTGTAACATCTCAAAACTGGGCCTAGTAGGATTGGGCCCAATGGGCCTTGGGAGTAGTAGCGTTTAAAATTTTTGAGAACATGAGAATGGCTTTAATGCAAGTTGGACCTATTATGTGAGTGGTTTTGGAAGGTTAGAGGGCTTCTATGAAGTCCCGGGGTCAAACTTTGGCTTTAGGGAAATTTTGGTTTTAGGTGAATAAAACCCTGGGACTTGGTAGGTAGGTTTTAAAGATAAAATGTGGAGAAAAATGACACAAGTGGAGTGTGTGGTGTAGTGGCAAAGTGACGCCACATAAGAGACAAGGGAGTGACGCCACAAGGAAGAAAGGAGGTCCAAGGTTCAAGTCTTGGCCCTTGTATTTTAGCTTTAGAATTTGGCTATAGATTTAAATTTAGTTGCGCATGGTTTAAAAAACAAGAGGAGCCTGTGGCCAAGTGGTTAGCGGCGTGGATTATGTTGCAAGGGAGCCTGGGTTCGAATCTCATGACAAGCAATGGAGTATTTATTTTGCGGATTGGACAGGAAGAGTTTGAGTTGAATTTAAACTCTACTGACGAAGGGATCCCACATCGAGAAGATACAAAGAAGGAAAGTAAGAAGCTAGCTATATATAGATCATTCTATGATAGGAGGAAGGGTACCTTGGAGGGCGTTTGGGCACAAGAGTGGTCGGAGCGCGGATTAGCAGCAGATTCCTATCAGATGTGCAACTCTTTCTACTCTAGTTGTAAAGCGGCAAATGCCGAAGTGCCGGTCACGGCAATAGTAGCCACACGAGCGTGGGAGCGCACGTGTGGGGCTTCGACGCGATAGTTGAGGCCATCAGTAGTATTCTTGTGGGTTGAGGCTGCTTGGGCCACGATGGGCAGAAGTGGGCCCAATGGGCCCATGGTCCCAATTGAATAAAATGTATGATGGTGTAGTATATAGTAAAATGACGAAAATGCCCTTACATGTTATATGATTATTCTTGTATGTGATTTATGATTGTTATCGTATGATTATTATTTTATGTTGCATTCATGTGTTATTATGTTGCATGGGGATGGAATTATTAATACGGAGGAAGTGCTAATAGGATCGCATGGTCGCTTGACGACTGTGGATCCACCGAAGGCTTTTTAGTGCCGCAACCGGTGCTACATAAGGAGTGTGGGGATGGGTGGGTCAATTAAATCCCCACAGGAGTGCAGGGTTGGACAGGAGACGGAGTGCAGGGTTGGTATGGGCATTAATGCATTGCATATGTGGTTTTTAACATTGAGATGGGCTTAGGCCCAGATAAATATGATTTGTGACATTTATGGGTTAAGGCCCAGCTAAGGATTTTATGGGCTAAGGCCCAATTTCCACCGTTACTGAAATGGGCTCCGGCCAGAACTATTATGGTTCATTTTCTTACTGATGAGGGTTGTGCACACTGAGTTTTCGTAAACTCACCCCCTCTTTTTAATATTTTTCTCAGGAAATCCTCAGTAGGCAGTTCGACGTGCTGGAGGGCTCGGAGGTGGCCACACTTCGAGCAGTTTTGGACTCTAGTATTTTACTTATTTTTAACTTGGGTTAATATTTTGTAATAAGGCCTCTCTTAAATTCTGGTTTTAGTTTTGGATTTTTAGTTTATTATGTTTTAAATATGCTAAACTTTGAATCACGGTTTTCCAAAATAATATCTGCTTTCAAAATACTACGCCTTCGCAAATAGGTCGTAAACATCACGTTTTCATAAGTCAGTCATTTTAATTAAGCTTCCGCAACAAACAAAGTTTATTTTTTAAAGGTAATAACTTTTTAATAAATGTTGATTAATAATAAACAAACGCAAACTGGGACTTTAGTTTTAATGTCAAGAAAGGTTTTCAATTGGAACCATGGCTTCTCGAAAAGCACCCTAATGTGACATGCCAGATTCGGGTCTAACTTCTAGGCCGGGTTTGGGGTGTTACATAGCTGGTCAAACAGATCGTCTATCCTCGGTAAAGGGTACTTGTTTTTAATCATCAGTTTGTTCAGTTGATGATAATCGATGCACATGCGCATGGACCCATCCTTTTTCTTCACTAATAACACTGGTGCCCCCCAAGGAGACACACTCGACCGAATGAATCCTCGGTCCAGTAGCTCTTGAATTTGAGCCTTTAGTTCTACCAGCTCCTTCGGTGCCATCCTATAAGGGGCGATGGACACCAGAGCTATTCCCAGTAGAATCTCAATACTGAATTCGACCTCACGGTTTGGAGGCAGCCCAGGCAGCTCTTTTGTAAATACATTTGGAAACTCCTTAACAGTTTTGACATCTTCCACAGAATGACCTTTTGAATCAGGAATGCTGACATACACTAAAAACGTCTCGCAACCCTTGCGAACCAGCTTCTCAGCCTTTAATGTTGGGATTACATTAGACAGATAGTCTCTTCGCTCCCCTAACACAACCACCTCCTCATCCTCAGAAGACTTCAACACCATACACTTAGCAGCGCAATCCAAATTCGTACGGTGTTTCACTAGCCAATCCATGCCCAAAATAAGATTGAATTTGCCAAATGGTAGTTCCATCAAATCCATCAGAAAGACAACCCATTGGACCTCTATGAGCACGTTTCTGAACAACTTATTCACCCTAACCGACTGCCCCAGTGGACTTACCATAGTCATCTCACTACCAACAGTTTCAAACTGAGAACCCAGCGTCCCAGACACAGTGCATGTAACATACGAGTGTGTAGACCCAATATCAATTAAAGCGGTATATGGTAAATTATAAATGAGAAACATACCAGTTATGACGTCAGGAGCGTTGCCGTCCTCTTGGCGCCGAGCAACATAAACCAAAGTTGGATATCTCACCTCAGTATTACCAGCACCTCTATCCGGTGCTCCACGTCCTCGTCCCAAACCATTTCCTCCTCTGGTCTGACCACAGCCTCTCGGTGGCTATTGACCACCTCTCCTCGGCTGAACATAGCCCTGACCTACAGCTTGCATCTGAATAGGCCTGTGTGTGCAGTTCTTGACCTGGTGATCCATGGACCCACATCTGAAACATGCCCTAGTTTGTTTCCAGCACTCACTCTGATGAGGTCTCCCACAATCAACGCAAGGCCGTGGTCTAACAGCAACAATAGGAACCCCAGTTCAGACTGGCCCATCAAATCTAGGCTTCTTCTTAGGCCCATCAAAAGAACTTGAGGGCCCAAAATCCCTCTTATTTCTGCCCCTATCTTTCTTACGGTTCTAACGCTCTGAGCGCTTCACATCCTCAGTGATTTTTACTTTCTCAACAAGGGCAGCAAAGTCTCGTCCCTCTGTAGAGCTATCAGCACCTGAAACTCATCTCAGAGGCCATCCTTGAAACGCACACAGTGCTCATACTCAGTTGCAACTATGCCCCGAGCATATTGACTCAATCGCAGAAACTCTGCCTCATACTCTCCTACAGATCTGTTCCCCTGGACCAGACCCAGAAATTCGTTCCTCCGGGCATCCACATAACTCGCCCCAACATATTTTCCTTGGAAGGCCACCTTAAATAATTCCCATGCCAAGCGGTCAACTTGCGTGCCTTCTCTCACAGTGAGCCACCATTGGTATGCCTCGTCCCGCAGTAAGGACATTGCTCCCTTTAGTTTCTATTCCACAGTGCAATCAAGGTCATCCATTATCCGCTCGGTAGCCTCCAACCAATATTCTGCCATATTCAGGGCTACACCAGAAACACCCTTGAAGATTTCCGCTCCATTAGGCTGGAGTTGCTCAGAAATTGACCCTCAGCCCACTAATCCAATACTTGCTCCAGCAACCCTTTCGAGAACCCATAGCATTGCTTGGGATAGAGCATCATCCCCAACTGCTCAATCATGAGACCCTATCTCAGTTACTGGTGAGGCTGGTGCCTCCCTAGCCGACATGTATCCCGATGCTGAAGACCCAGCCCTAGCACCTTGGCCTCTACTGCATCCACGTGTACCCGTTTTGCGAACTCTTGTGCTCATATCGATATAGCGTATTTATCTGATTTGAGAGTGTTATGCATCAGCTTATAATTCCAATAATTAATAACAGATATTTTATGATAAGTAGTAATTAGGGTTGCTCACGCAGATCAAGACCTCACTACAATTTTCAGTCTTCTATAGTTTCAGTTTACTCTAACTAAAGAGTTTCAGTACTGTACTACTACCTACAGTAGTTTCTCATTATAACATTTCAGTCTATAACAGTAAACAGTGTTAGAGAACTTACATATTTGGAGCCAGAGACTAGGTGTGCCACACTTTTAGTAACAAACTTTCAGAAACAAAAATTCAGACAATTTCAGGAAAATTTTCAAAAACCCATTCCACAGCTGAGTTTTGCAACCTCAGCTCTAATACCACTAAATGTAACACCCCAAACTCGGCCTAGACATTATGATCGGATCTGACGTGTCACATCAGAGTGCCATTTCGAAAATCGGTCTTGTCGATGCAAATTCGTGACTAAAGTTTTAAATCTTTTTTGAAAACATTGGGGTTGTAAAATCAAAACTTGTTATTCCCTTATTGGTTATATCATTATTTACAAGTTTGTTAATCAGGATTAAATATCGCGGAAGCTTTTCCAAATGAAAACTTTAAAATTTGAAAATGCGTGATTTTCTTTGGAAACAGTTATTATTTTGAAAACCCATTTTTTCTAATATAACAGGTTAACGTAAAAAGTTAAACCAAATAAAACTTAAAAACCTCAAATGGCCTTATTACAAAAATATATCCCCAAAATAAATAACTTAAAGAAAACTATGTTTAAATCAAAATACTTGCGAACGTGTGACCACCTCTGAGTCCCTCGCAACTCCAAATCCTCTATGGCTGGGGATTACCTGTACAGTTAAAAGAAAAGGGTGAGTTACGAGAACTCAGTGTACAGTTAAAAGAAAAGGGTGAGTTACGAGAACTCAGTGTGTAATCACCTACCATGCAATAATAGTCTGGGCCCACGCCTTATTCAGTAACAAATCAGTCTGGGCTTTAGCCCTATACAGTAACAGAGTGGGTCTAAGCCCAAAATCATAACAGTGCAGAACAGAGATACAACCCAACCCAATCCAGCCAACACACCACTCGTACCAACCAACACACTATGTAGGGACTAAGTTGACCCACCCAGCCAGCACACCAATATCGCAGCATGGCTGCTAAAAGTAATGCAGCAAAGCTGCTAATAACAGCAAACGTGGCTAAGCCACTGGAATCAAAATACGTGGCGAAGCCACTAGAACAGTAAAAACGTGGCAGAGCCGCTAGTACAGTACTTCCTCCAAATCAGAACTCAACCCCAATGCAGTATATCGTGTCATAAATAGTACGTGTATGCAGTATGTCATATCCAAACCAGTCATATAAGTATCATACACACATCACTTAACCTACCACTAGGGGTATAATGGTCATTTTTTCGGTTAGGGGTAAAACGGTAATTTCACCCCTTAGGGGTATTTCAGTAATTTTACTCTTCGAGGGTATTTGGTAATTTTACCCTTCGAAGGTATTTCAGTAATTTTATCCTTCGAGGGTATTTCTGTATAGTCTACAATCTTTTCAAAGGCCTACCATCGTCTCAAACGACTCGAATAACTTATATGGCCAAAATAGTGTAATTGGGCCCAAAGCCCCCTGTTCAGCCCAAGTGGGCCCAGACGCTCTTGTGGCCCATTCAACCCAATTTTTGTCACGGCTATGTGAACTTCATAGCCCAATCCATTTTTAGTCACTTACCAAGGATTTCGTCCTTGTGGGCCTAGGAGCCCATTGGGCCTACATGGCCCATTTTGGCCCAACGAGGCCAATTACGACCTAAGCCCACGAGAACGTCGTGGCGGCCTCTATGATCTAACGCCACTGATTGTGGCTTGATTTATCCCTACGAGAATTCGCACGCTTGTGAGCCCTCAAATGCCGAATTTTCGGCTTTAGCCGATTCATAATTACGCAGGGGTATGAATACACACTTTCATCCATTGTTTTTATAGAAACAGCATTGGGTGTACGATTACACACCTGTTACGACTTGTAGTTTGAAGCGCTTCCAAGACCCTTATGATAACAACCGCCCCATTAATTAGTCACAAACCCTTGTTAATCCATAATATTGAAACGCTTTAATCAAACTAATGTTACTTACCACGAAACGAAGGATCTCTTTCAGTGGAAAAGTAAACGGCCTACCCCTTGGTTAAGGAGAACGAGTCCCTAGCAACATTCGACGAAAAAGAAAGTGTTACCAATACATATCTCCATGGCAACTAGGGGGAAAAGCCTTTCGGCCAAAGAGAAACAAAACCGAGTAAGGAGAAGGAAGCCAACCAAGATTCGGCTAAAGTCACCACTTACCAATCAATCGAAGAGATTCAGAAACGGTTAGGAACGAAGAGAAGAAGGTGCTTAGGCCTTAATAGATTCGGTCTACACAAGAAGAACAAAGAGAAAAGAAATGGATTCGGCAAAGAAGGAATTTAGGGAAGAAGAAAATAGGAATGTTGACTTGGCAAAGAGATGAAGAAAGAGAAAAACTTCGAGGGAGAACTCAGCACCTGACGTTTAAGTTTCGACAAAGAATGGGCAAAAATTGCGACTAAAGATGGAAGGAAAGAAAGACCTGAATGGTAAAAGGTTGCACGAGATGCCACAAAGGAACAAATCCCGAAATTTGCAGAGAGGGTTTTTGGTTTTTCTCCTCACACAAAGTTGTCAAAATGCTCAAATGGCACTCCTCTAGCCGAAATTCCTCTTACTCATCCTCTCCCAACCGGCCAAGATTCCCCTCAAATCCCAACTCCTTTAAACACTTCACCAATTCCTCTTTGAATTGCTCCCAGCCTCCTATTCGAAATTGTTGACCAAGTCTCCAACCTCCTCTCCAGAGTTTGGTTCAAACTCTACCTCTCACACCACCAAGTCATAAAATAAAAGCCTCTTATTTGCATTCCATGGGATTCGAACCCCAATTCCCTTGCCACCCTAGTGATGCTATAGCCATCAAGCCAAAAGCTCATTTGTGGCATAGAAACACACATATTAAACATAAGTCCTAACTGCTAACAGCCAGTTTCACTTAAGAGCAAAAATTAAAATTTTTCCAAGGCCTAGACTCGAACCCAGGCTTCCTAAGGACCCTCAAATACACTTAAATACTTAGCCATTCAAGCACACATGGAATTTAAGCCAAAACATCAAAATTACAAGCCCTACATTTTTGGGGCGTTACAAGCAGTGATAGGCCAAAGGAAAGACAAAGTACTATGCGTAATATATTATGCGAGTAGGACCTTGAAGGATGTACAGCTTAACTATACCACCACGGAAAAGGAGTTATTGGCTGCGGTGTTCACATAAGATAAATTTTGCTCCTATCTAGTTGGTACCAAGGTTACAGTCTACACAAATCACTCTACTATTAAGTATTTGGTAATCAAGAAAGATGCCAAGCCATGATTGATTAGGTGGATACTCTTGTTGTAGGAGTTGGACTTGGAAATTAGAGATCGAAAGGGGATTGAAAATCAAGTGGCTGATCACTTGTCAAGATTAGAATCTAGAAATGAAGATGTCAATGACAAACTTATTAAAGAAGACTTTCCAAATGAGCAGCTGTTAGTTTCCATGGAATTACCTTGGTATGCCGATATAGTGAACTTTTTAGTAAGTGGTGTGATGCAATTTGATCTCAACAGCCAAAGAAGGCAGAATTTCCTTCATGATGCCAAGCATTATTATTGGGATGAACCCTTCCTATTTAAGTATTGTGCTGATCAGATAATTAGGAAGTGTGTCCTTAATGATGAAATACATAACATTTTACAGCATTCTCATTCAGCTCCTTATGGAGGACATTTTGGAGGAATGGGAACTGCTGCCAAAGTACTTCAGTTAGGATTTTATTGGCTGAGTCTATTCAAGGATGCTTATGAATGTTATCAACCGTGTGACTGTCGTCAGAGGACAGGAAATCTATCTAGGAGACACAAAATACCGCTGCACAATATTTTAGAGATTGAGTTGTTTGATGTATAGAGAATAGACTTTATGGGTCCATTTCCACCTCCAGTTGGTAAACTGTACATACTATTGGGAGTGGACTATGTCTCTAAGTGGGTCAGAGCTGTTGCGCTTCCTACTAACGATGCAAAGTCAATACTGAAGTTCTTGCACAAGAACATTTTCACAAGATTCGGTACGCCTAGAGCCATTACTAGTGATGAGTGATCTCATTTTGATTGCAAGCCAGTGGCTAATGCCTTGCATCAGTATGGGGTGAAATATAAGATTTCCATGGCATATCATCCCAAACAAATGGAGAAGTTGAGATTTCTAACAGAGAAATTAAAAAGATTATAGAAAAAGAGGTGAACCCAACTTGTAAGGATTGGTCCTTCAGACTAGATGAAGCTTTGTGGGCCTATCATACTGAATTTAAAACACCATTGGGGATATCACCTTTTAAGCTTGTTTACGGAAAGCCATGTCACCTAGTAGTTGAGCTCGAGCACAAAGCATTTTGGGTTATTAAAAAGTTGAACATGGATTGGGTTGCTTGTAACACCCCAAACCCGGCCCACAAGCCCTGACCGGATCTGGTATGTCACTGCGGAAGAACGGTTGAAAAATCTTTTTGACTTAAGATAAAACATTAAAATTTGTTAACTTTTGAAAACCATTTCCATTTGAAATCATATGTAACACATTAATGTTATAAAATATTCGAATTAAACCTTTATTATATATAGATAATTTAATAAAAATAAGTTGCTAAAAATAAAATCATCTTCACTTAGTAATCAATTTAATCAAGCCATAATAAAATAATACCAAATATAATAATAAGGCCCTTATTACAACCAATACTTAAACAAAGTACTTAATATAAAAAAAAACGCATAAAAATAATAAAAAACATCTGCTTCTGCATGGGCCACCTAGTATCCTCTCCAACCCGGTCCAAAGCTTACGCGTCACCTGAAATGGTTAAGAAAAATTTGGTGAGTCCACAGAATCAGTGCATAATCATTACACATGTTTCCACACGTATGGGCTTAACCCATACCCACACAGTCTATACCAACATATATGCAATTATGACCCAACCCAACCTAAGTCCATCCATTACGCCCACCTTAGCAGACTCCCTGCTCAAGGCCGTGGCTAATCCACCGATCACAACTGAGTGATCCCACATAACTTACCTCGGCAGCCCTGTTGCACAAGGCCGTGGCTGAGCCACCGATCAACCAAGTGATCCCAACAGTAATCCGTCTACGGTGATGCACTCAGCTATCAACCGCCGAGATGGGCACCTAGCCAACATCTCCCTTGATGAAGCACACAGCTAATTCATCAAGCGCTAATGTAGCACGAGACTAACATTAGACCACGTACATAAATATGTACACCCCGTCCTTCCTGGATCAATTCCAATCCCTATGCACATATGTCAAGGTATCATCTCAAATCAACATATAGAATGAATATACATCACATGCTCATTATCATGTCACACATGCACCATAAGTAATTTAATATCACAATTTACCAACCTGTTAACCGATTACCCCACACATGGGTATCCATCACTTCAGCCTTTATTGTCGGCTATCACACATCACACACAAGCATATACATCAATACACACTAACAGGAAAACAGTGCGATAATTACGCACCTGATTACTTGGAGTTCTAAACTCTCGATCCCAATACTATCGCTAAGCGAGACTACGGCTATTTGCCTATAGCTTTCTCCTGCTGCTGGCCCACACCCCGGTGGCCAATCTCGAACCGCCGAGACAGATCTTTTCTTGAACTTCGGGATAGGGACTTTCCCTTGCCCTCCTTTACTGGTATTCGCCTCCATCAAAACGCTTAATCAGAACAACGGTTAATCCTCCAAGTCATAAATCTAAACAACGAATCTTACCAAATATTGCTTACCAAAACCACTTGAATTCCGGATGTTACTTTATGCTTCTGCAAACGCTGACTAAACAACTCCCGAAAAGGTCTCCTGCGTTAGGCTCTCCTCCCCTACAATCGGCCTTAGCACCTTCTAGAGAAAACTTAGGGCCATTCGGCCAAAACAAGAATATCAGCACCAAGACCATTCGGCCAAGCAACCAAACCAAAGGATTAACACTCCACCCTTACCTTACAAATGATTCGGTTTCCTACCAAACCCCGAGCCAAACGATGGTTCACCTCTGACAATCGGCCACAGCCCTAAAACGCAAACGGTTAGCCTCACAAGCCTTCGGCTTATCGAATACTAAAAGAGATAGACTATCAACATAAATCCTTACCCTCCAAAACGACTAGAGAAAAGACCCAAACGCTCCACCCTTGCCTAAGATTCGGCCAACCAACACTAGGACACAAAGAAGGTTTTGGCAAAGGCTGAGGAGAGATTCGGCTCAAGTGAAATGGAGAGAAAACAAGTGGAAAATTCGGCTATGTGCCTAAAAAGGTAATCGGCAAAACTAAGGTGGTTTGAACAAATATGGAAAAGAGGGGAAATAAAAGATGAATGAGGTTCACAAATGAAGATTCGGCCAACAAGTCCAAGGGAGAAATCGGCAAGGTCTATGATGCTAATGGCTTTCGGTTTCAAAGAAGGAAAAGAGGTAAGCTTAACTTGAAGGTTCGGGCAAATGACAAAAAGGGGAAAAGAAGAAAGCAAAAAGAAGTAAGGCTTTAGAAGAAAGAACTAAAATTCGGCAAAGGGATGGCACACCACCCTTAAATAAGGTTCGGCTACTCCCCCTAACCTTCATGGCCGAAAATGACCTCAAGAGAACCCCTTTAGCCGTCCAACTCCTCTCCCCTTACACAATCCCTTGATTCCTTCCTAAATTCACTCTACACTCTCCTTTTAAACCAATTCAAATTAAAGCCAACTCATCTCTTCTCCTAGCCACACATTCAAAACAATTTGACTCAGTCAAATTCCCCTTTTAAAGTGCCATGGCCGAATCCAACACTTCCCCCTCTCCTGACGCAAAAAGCAAAACCAAAATGCTGCCTTTGCAGCTCGAACTCTGCCCCCTTCTGCTCCTTGAGGCGTCACCTTCCAAAGCTCTAAGTGGCGCCTCCCTTGCCACTCTACTAGCTCAATTCTTGTGTCTTAACCTCCCAAATAATTCTCTTAAGACCTCTAAAGCCAAGCTCCCCCTTCTTAACACTAAAAATTCAAAAATTTCCTAAGGCATCTCTTACCTTCTAGGGTTCTCCAAACCCCTTAAAACTCGTCCAAACACACCATAAGCCTTCCAACACTCGAGTTATGCATTAAATGCATAACCCCTAGAACCCGGATGTTACATTGCTGCTGGCCATAAAAGGTTGTTAGAATTGAATGAAATGGAAGAATTCAGGGCACATGCATATGAAAATGCTAAACTATAAAAGAAGAAGACCAAGCGTTGGCATAATAACAGAATTATGCCTAGGCAATTTGAACTAGGGCAATAGGTGTTGTTGTTCAACTCTAGGCTCAAATTGTTCCCTGGTAAATTAAAATCTCACTGGTTAGGCCCCTTTGAATTAGCTCAAGTATACCCACATGGAGCTGTTAGTATCAAAGACCTGAAAATGGGGGTGACATTCAAAGTTAATGGACAATGCTTGAAGCACTATTGGGGTGCTCATGTGGATCGTGACACGCAATCCATTTACCCCTGAGATGTTTGAGTTAACAGTTTTCTTTTTATTTTTCCTTTCTTTAATTGCTTTACTTTCATTTTGTTTTTAGTATCTGTTTCCATTAATTATTTAATGTTGTTTCATTTCTATTTTTATCTTTGATTAATGAGCAGTTTTTCTAGATTTACGGAGATAAAATAAAAGTTTGGGGTTATCAGTTGTGATACTAAGAGGAATTTTCCACAGTATCATAGAAGGAAATTATGGCGCGACAAACTGGGTGAATGAATGTCGAGGTACAGGGTAACATGGGTAGCCCAAGGGGGAAAAGCCAAAACTTTTATTTTAGGGCTAGGTCACCTCACATTCCTCCCCCCAAAAAAATCTCCTTATTTATTCCTCTTCTACACTACAAAGATTACTTTGCATGTTTCATTTTTCTGAACTGTCAACATTTTCTTTTTTACTCACCTCTTTTCATTAGTTCATGTCTCTTACATTTCCCACGAAGTTTCCATCTTTACCATATTTTTCTCTTCAACTTCTCCTACATTTCCTTTGGCCATATTCTCTGAGGTTTCTTTCTATCCTCCTTCAATGGCATAAGTAAAGACTACTTCGAAGGTTGTTGAATCATTGCAAGCTAGCACTACCCGACCTAAAACCTTTTTAAACAGTGTCGCGGCCACAAAATGCAACAATAACATCTCATAGCACCATTTTTGTTTCGAACAAGGGTTCTTGTTCAAGGACGAACCACACATGGGCTATGGCGAGTCCGTATCCTCCATCGTAGAGAAGCATGGGTGAACTATTTTCTATTTGTACCTAGAGGACAATTTCAGAAATTTTTTTCGTGAATTTTATGCACATGTTAATTTACTTGATTCTCCTCTAATCTATGTTCGTGGCATTTCAGTTTTGTTTGATGAAGATCATATTAATGCCTAATTTGGGATCACTAATGTGCAAGATGAACACTCACCCTTTGCTGATAATGTCATTATTGATGGACTGACTCAAGTCTTGAATGATTTATGTGTCGAAGGTACGTGTTGGACTGTTTCCAGTCAAGATTGCTATACTGTTGAGAGGGCTTCTTTAAAGCCTATTGGGAAAGTGTGGTGCCATTTTTTGAAGAGCCACCTCATGCCATCAACTCACAATACGACTATTTCAAAGAATAGGTTGCTCTTATTACAATCCATAATCATGGGGAAGAATCAATACTGGGTGGATCATTTTTCAAGAGGTGCACTATTGTGTGCTAAGAAAAATGATGGCAGCTTAAACTTCCCCTCCCTCATTACTGCTTTGTGCCGTACTGCTAGAGTCCCTCTCAATACTGATGAGGATGTTACCCCCAACAAGGGTGGACTGCCCCGAGCCATTTTAGCCAAATTATAAGGAATTGATGCTGCAAAATCAACTTAGAATAGTCGAGCTACCACTTCTTCTACTGCAATTTTCCCACGATAGAACCCTCAGCATCTCACAGCTCCTTTAAATAGCAAGTGTTGCACTCCTTTGTAACTGGAGCAAAGGATTTCCCTCTTTGAGATTCAGCTGTTTCAACCAGCGGGAGAGATGGTCAAGGCCTAGGAGCAGTAGACTCAATATTGGATTATGTGAGGAGTAAAGATTTGGCTATTAAAAGATCCCTGCAGAAGAACTGTACAACACTGATGCCAGAATTCCTTACCTTCCCCACCTCTTTGCTCCCAATTCTTGAAGCTGCAGAGGAGCCAGCTCAAACTCCTACTGCTAGAGCTGAATTTACGAGTTTGGAAACCACTGTTGATGAAGGGGAAATTGTTGTTGACGAGCCTGGAAAAAGGACATCATTAAATCTTGAGAATAAAGAAGAAGAAGGAAGATGAAACTGCCACTACCACAACTGCCACCACGAAAGGTAAGGACCCTGTTCCACCCACCCTACCAGCTTCCACGACTACACAAGACCTTGACATTGATCATCTTATTTATGAGGTCACATAAACTGATAAGGAGGGGGATGAAATGAACCCTATGAAGAGGAAGTTGCAATAAAAAGTCAGTGCCCATAAATCCACTCGTAAGGTCGAATAAAGTAACTATACTCCAGTCCAAGCTAGGGAAGGTTTTTCCCTAACTCATGCATTTTTATTTCTTTTGCCATGACATTTTCTGTACATATCTATATTTTTGTTTTTTTGTTACATATTTGTACATGCATTGAAGGCAATGCATCCATTAGGTTTGGAGGTGTATTGTACATGTAGGATACATTATATATCTAGTACGTATGCTCATTCTAGTCTCATTAAATTTGTTTTACCAGTGCCACGTAACTACTAAGTACTATTTTGCCTGTGAGGAGTACAATATTTACTTATGATGTTCGATAATGAGCTTAAATTCTTCAATTCACTCAGAACATGTGACAGGGGATAAGGTGAATTTAACTTAGGTTAGGTTGCTTGAAGATTACCTTCTAAAAATGAGATGTCCTAACCTCAGTTATTTTTGGACTACAACAAGTATCTTTTAATGAACTTAGAGACTTTTGAAGCCAAACTCAGTCACATTGCCACAACATTACTTAAATAAAGGACAGTAGACACTCCAATGCTTAGAATTGCCAAGTAATACCAATTTGTTTGCCCCATCGTGCTATTGACTAGAAAGGTGAGTCCAAGTAAGACTGTGTAATGTTGAAAAGAAAATTAGGGGCATTCCATTGTAGTATCAGGCTGAGTAGCTAAGGAGGTAGTTCTGTAACAATCCGGTTTAGACCCTAGTTAGAATAGTGGTTTCAGGACCACAAATTCGAGTCAAAAAATATTTAATATTATTTTCTGTGCTTGCAGTATGTGATTAAGCATGTGTGAAAGTTTCGTGAATTAATTTTATTGTTTGTGTGCTTAATTTGAAAAAAGGGCTAAATAGCGTAAAATGAAGAGGTGGCTATTTATTTGTGTAAGTATTAATTTGCTATGGTTTATTAATTGATAAGTCCTTAAGATGAAATTTAGCCACTATATAAGTAAGTGGACGGTAATGGACAATTATTATGAGGTTTTCTTATTAAATCATAAAGGGTAATAAGGTAAAAGGCATATTAATATGAAATAAATAAAACATAAAATGAAAATCATGTATGCTCATCCTATCATTGGCCGAAAATCATAACAAAAGAAAAGAAAAAGAACAAGCTTCATTCGGCCTAAGTTTGGCTAAATCAAGGTATGTATTTAGCTTGGATTTTGATAATTTTTATGTTTTTGTGATCTTTGCTTAGCATTCTCTTAATCCCATGTTTTGATTTTAGAATTTGATGATGATTTTGAGATGTGCAATTGATGAATGCTTGAGCTTTGTGGTAATTGATGATGAAATATAAAAGATATGAGAAAGATTAACATATTTTGTCTTTGGATTTTTGATGAATTTGAGTAATTTGGGCTAAATTGTGAAAATAATAAATTGAGGGACTAAAATGTGAAATAAATGAAATGTATGGACTTGTATGAACATGAGGAATATTCGGCCAAGCATGGGAATATTGAAATTTTGTGTAATTTGTGAATTTATGAAATAAGGACTTAAATGTCAAAATGTGAAAATGTAAGGCTAATTTGTAAAATGCCCTAAATGTGTGTTTTTGGATTTAATTGAATGATTTGGTGAGTAAAAGAGTTAAATTTGAATATGTATAGATCAAGAACCAAAGAAAACAGATTTAGATCGGGGAAAGTCGAAAGTGGTCGAATAGTCATTTCTGTCCGTTCATATCCGTATGAGGTAAGTCTATATACAAATAAATGTATTTGAGTTGATTTATTCATGCTTACATGTGAATAAATTGTGTTATATGATTATTTGAGCTAAATATGTGAAATCCGTCAAGGCTCCGATATTGTGACGATATCCGAAAAGTCTCGTACGAACCTTAGGAATAGTTAGGATACATATGTCATGACATAGGGTTCCGATATGTGATATCGTGTAAGACCACGTCTGGGACGTTGTCATCGATTTGAAAATTATGTGTAAGACCATGTTTGGGACATTGGCATCGTATATGATTTCATGTAAGACCATGTCTGGGACAGTGGCATCGATATTTGATTACATGTAAGACCACGTCTGGGATGTTGGCATTGTACGAGTATTAAGAGTTATCCTAGTATCCTATTTGATTCCAAATGGTTCAACGGGCATTCCAATATTTGAATGACTATGTGAAATGTGCATCTGATACAAGTACGTTTGAAGTGTATGCATAGTTTGAGTATGAAAAGTAAGTATATGTGAGAATGTGGAATTGAGATATATGTAAAATTTAATGAGATAAGATGTGTTATATACCAAAGTGCTATGTTCAAATGAAATACATGGATATGTGATTGGTTGGTAAGCAAGTGGTTAGAAACAATTGAACCAAAGGAGAAATATGAATTTGCTATTGTGTTATGCTATAGATTATGTGAATGAATTGGATTATAAATGTTTTACATGATACGTTATTTGTATATGGCTTACTAAGCTTTTGAAAGCTTACTTTGAGTGCGTTTGCATTGTTTTATAAATTATCAAGGCTACGGAAAGCTCGGGGATCATCGAGGATCATCACCACACTATCAAACCATATTTTGGTACCTTTTGAATGTGTACATATTTAAGTATGGCATGTATAGACTAGTTGAATTAGATGATGTTTTGAGTTGTATATATAAGCCATGTGATATGGCTTGTTAATGGATGTGAATATGGTAACTTTTAAGCTGTATTTTGTGATGCAAAGTTGGTATATTTATGATAAATGGTTGGTATATTAAATTGGTAAATTTTGGATGAATTTTATATAGAAATGTTTGAGGATTGCTATATGATAAAAAGAGCACAAGTTGATAGGTTGGTATGCTTATGAATGGTTAGCAAAGATGGTTCTTTTTGGTATGTTTTGGTTGTTTTTGGTTTATGAAATGATACTTGTTATTACTTGTAGGCTTGAACCTAAAATGAGTGGCAAATTGGCCTTGCAAATGGCCTATATTTGGCCACACGGTTGAGCACACGGGCGTGTGTCTCGACCGTGTCCCTTAAGGTTGCATTTTTTAAACAAGTCAGACTCGCACACGGGCCAGACACACGGGTGTGTGACAAGCCGTGTGAAATTAGTTAGTGTTGCCCACGGGTCAAGCACACATGCGTGTCTTCGGCCGTATGGACAAGTCAGTATGTACGCCCTATTTTGCCACGGCTTAGACACACGGGTGTGTTTGATGTCGTGTGAGGTACACGGCCTGCTCACACAGGCGTATGACCTCTGTAAAATGTTTGATTTTCAGAAAAAATTTGTATGATCTTGGTTTAGTCCCGACCCTTTACCGATGCATGTTTAACGTCCTGTGGACCTTTTAAATGGACTCTTTGTATATGATTTACTAAGATATGATGATGATGTATCTTATATTGTGAATTGATCTTTAAAGTTCTGTTATGTTCGGTAATGCCTCTTAACCCTATTCCGGTGATGGTTAAGGGTTAGGGGTGTTACAAGTTGTTTACTTCATCCATCTTCTAAGTTAAAAGACTTAGCTTCAAGAGTGATTTTTATTTAAATTGTTTCATGATTGAGTACTAAGTAATTCAATGTATGCTCCATTGTGATTATCAAGTCAAAGAATTTTGTGACATGCTGGATCCCCTAATATGCTTTAAAAAAACAAATACAAATAAATATTTTGAGTAGGCTTAGAGCAAGGGTTACAAAGTAACTTGAGTTTAGGTAACAAATGAACTGAGTAAATTAGGAGATGTTTGCTATGGTAAGAAAGCACACATGAGTACTTAGGAAATTTTGTTTTTAGGGAGCAATTTTATGCACTACCATTGTTGAACAAACCTTTAAAACTTGAACAAGTTTTTAGAGATAGAAGATTGCTGAGAATTGAAGTATATATTGTTCTTTGAATGGAATAGCAGTACAAGGTGGTTATATGCGTAGGCAAAAATTGTTGCATTCATGAATTCATGTATATTTTGCTTAAGGACAAGCAATAACTCAGGTTTAGGGTTGTATTAACTCTTGAAAAGAGTTATATTTCATGTATTTGAATCTAGCTAATTGCTTGTACTTAGGTACATTTAGTTGCATTTTAGGATATTCCATTAGTATTTTTCTTGTTTTAGCATTACATTAAGAGCTTGGACTATACTTAAATGTTAGTTATTTTTAATTGCTTGTGAAACGGTTGTGTGTGGTGGTGGATTCGCAGGTGCAAGATGAGGAACAAAAAGCAAAAGGTTAGACAATTTGTCAACACGAATGTCATGGAAATACTTGGAAGATGTCCAAACAGCACTCAAAGCATACCGGTCTTAGGTCCAGTTGAACTTGTATTAGATATATCTACCTGAAAAAGAGGAAGAAAATCATAGGCTATTGGATTTACCCTAGGGAAAACGATTATAAAAGCCAAAGGACGAAACCCTAAAGGGGGCAGAAAAACAAAAAGAGAAAAAAGGGAGATCCTTAGGCAAAAAATATAGGGTAGCGACTAAGTAGAGACGGGAAGAGGAAGACAAAGGTAGTCCCTCTTAGGCACCATAGGAAACTGCATCGCTAGAGTCTGGGCTGGATAAGTGGAAGTTGTCTTCCTGAAGTTATTCTATTATTTCTTGATTACTCTTCGTGAATCAATTTGATGAAAACGATGTTGAATGATACTTTGGATTTGAATTTTAATTGCCAACCCATGAGCTAAATCTCATAGGGTTGGGATTACTTGATGAAACTCTTATTTTATTTAATGATTGAAGCATATATCTACTTTAATACATCGTTTCGTTTAATGGTTTTTTTACAAATTTACATGTTTGCAAACTCTAGACATAGATGGATGTACAACATGTTCATTAAATTAATCTAATTCTGACAAGAATAGGTTAATGAGATAGAAATTGAATGATATGTGCAAGTGTTCAACCGAATACTTGTAGTAGCCTCTAGACATAGAGAAACATTCATATGAAAATAAAACAAAAAAGTGCAGGGTACCATGCTAAAGACCTATAGACATATATTGCTTAAGGCAAGGTAACTTGAGGTCTTCTTCTTGAAAGAAGCAGACCATTTTAGACCACTTTTGAGTAGTAGATTTAGTATGGTTTTGCCAAGGCATTATTGTTAGTAAGGGTAGAATCTTAGTAATCCTGACCTTCCAAGTCAACATTGTAGACCCTCTATCCTTTGTCATAGTATCTTCGCCATAACATTTTTAGTTTTTTACTTGTTCGTTTGCATATTATACACGGAATTATTCTCAAATTTTCCATTGCATTCTTACTTGTAACATCGCGAAATTGGGCCTTGTAGGATTGAGCCCAATGGGCCTTGAGCGTAGGAGCATTTAAAATTTTTGGGAACAAGAGAACGGCTCTAATGCTAGTTGGACCTATTAGGTGAGTGATTTTGAAAGGTTAGAGGGCTTCTATGAAGTCCAGGGATCAAATTTAGGCTTTAGGGAAATTTTGGTTTTAGGTGAATAAAACCCTAGGAGTTAATAGGTAGGCTTTAAGAATAAAATGTGGAGAAAAATGACATAAAGGGAGTGTGTGGTGTAGTGGCAAAGTGACGCCACATAAGAGACAAAGGGGTAACGCCACGAGGAAGGAAGGAGGTCCAAGGTTCAAGTCTTGGCTCTTGCATTTTGGTTTTATTTTTACATGGACCTTAGAATTTGGCTATAGATTTATATTTAGTTGCGAATGGTTTTAGACACAAGAGGAGCTTGTGGCCAAGTGGTTAGCAGCGTGGATTATGCTACAGGGGTGCCTGGGTTCGAATATCATGGAAAGTAAGGGAATATTTATTTTGCGGATTGGACGGCCAGAGTTTGAGTTGGATTTAAACTCTGCTAGCGGAGGGATCCCACATCGGAAAGATACAAAGAAGGAAGGTGAGAAGTTAGCTATATATAGAGCATTCTATGAGGAGAGAAAACATACCTTGGTGGGCGTTGGGCATAGGAGTGCTCGGAGCGTGGATTAGCAGCTCTCGATTCCTTATCAGGTGTGTACTTCTCTACTCTAGTTGTGGAGAGGCAAATTGCCGAAATGCCAGTCACACGACGATAGTAGCCACAAGAGCGTGCGAGCACACGTGTGGGGGCTTCGACACGATAGTTGATGCCATCAGTAGTGTTCTTGTAGGCTGAGGCTGCTTGGGCCACAATGGGTCGAAGTGGGCCCAATGGGCCCGTGGGCCCATTTGAGTAAATTGTATGATTGTGTAGTATAGAATGGACTAGACTAGGTGAATCTCATATACGTAGCTAGATTTGTGCTAGGTGGGCCTTACGAGCGTGTGGGCCCGAATGGGCCGAAATCGGGTTTTAGGCCTAATAGTCCGGTAAAGATCAGAAATGGTAGTTGAGTCGCTCGAGGCGACATTGGGCCTCAGAAAGGCCATTACAGGTGCAAAATTATTGATACACCCTTGATAGGTAAATTACAAAAATACCCTTGGTAGGTAAAATTACTATTATACCCTTAGGGGTTGATTAGCTTGATTTTGTTTTATTTTGGTTATTCTGATTATGATGGTAAGTCGTTTCATACGTTATATCTGATATATGTTATGCATACATGACATACCTCATACACGAATCGTTATGCCATATTGCATGGGCTTGGGATGTGATGAAAAGGGGAAGTATAATTTTTAGACTGTCACAGTTGTTTGGTACCATAGTGGGTTGGCCCCACATATCTGATTCAGTGACTAAGTCTCAGTGGTTTGGTACCATGGTGGTTTGACACCATGTATATATATATATATATATATATATATATGTTGATTCTGTGACTTGTCCCAGTGGTTTGGTACCACAGTGGGTTGGCCCCACATATACGATTATTAGGGATTGTCACCAGTGGTTTGGTACCATAAATGGGTTGGCCCCACGTGTTATAATTAGTGACTCTATCACCAGTGGCTTGGTGCCACATATACAGCGTGTAGCGGATGGAGGGTTGATTGTAGAAATCTCCATGGTGTGTTGGGCTGGTACGGGTGGCGTGTAGAGGACGGAAAAATTAGGTTGGGCTGGGACACATTACATTCATGTTTTGTGTATGTCATATTAAGTGGGCTAATGCCCAATGTGCGATTGTGGGCTTGAAGCCGTTTATGTGACATAAGGGGAATTGCACACCGAGTCTCGGTGACTCACCCCTTCTGCTTAATTTTGGCAGGTAAACCCTAATTGCGGATTTGGAGCCGAGGTGGACTCTTGAGGTGGCCATGCATTTCTTCCTCCGTAGACTCCATTTCTTTATTTAGACTTACTTTTAAATTTGGGATTTTATATTGTAATAAGGCCTTCGATATTTTATAATTTGGTTTTCAACTTATTTCGGTAATTATATTTTTATGAAACGTTAAATTGGGAGTTTTCTAAATAAGCTAAAAACCAACAATTCTTTTAGATAACGCCACTCGGATAACCAACAAATAAACACTTAAACTTAGAATTTTTCTAAGAACTATACAAACTGTTTTTGACTTTCGTGATGGATACACAAAACAAAAGGTTTTTCTAAATTGCGAAGTTTCTTTAGGATCTTAAAAACTATCTTTCCATGTGACATACCAGATTCGGTCTTAACATTTAGGACGGGTTTGTGGTGTTACATTACTATTGACTTTTCATAGCATTTTCCATTATTCATCAGTTACATATTGCACACATCATTATCCCTTCAGTTTACCACTGCGTTCTTATCAGTATTTTTGTCATAACATTAATCATACCTCACTTTAATAACTCGACCAAATTATACAGTTCTAATACCTGTGGAGACAATCTCACTCATCACTTTATTACTTGTTCGATGTGTATACTTGCACAGTTCGCACATCATATTCACAAGCGACAATTATGTGTTAGGATTTAACTTGTCAAAATTCTGGAAAGTGGTGGACTATACTACAATAAAGTGCCAAAATAGGTAACCTCCCTATCTATTCACCTTCTACTCGTATCCACCAAATTTAGGGTATGACATATTCTACTATATCCTTTTTCCACCAATAAAAAGGCTTCAAATCATGACAAATTTTGTTACTTCCCGGATGCATAGCTAATGAGCTACAATGAGCCTCCCTCAGTATGTTTTGCTTCAAATCGTCTCTATTGGGTACACATAATCTACCATGAAACCAAAAATATCTGTCACTGACCACTTCAAATTCATTATTTTTTTCCATTTTCAGTTTGTTTCTTGATTGAAACTATTTTGCATCCTCCTTTTGTGCAACTTTTACATTCTGTAGTAAAGTTGACTTTATCTTTAATTTAGCTATCAACACTCCAATTTCCTCTAATTTCAAATGAGCATTCATTGCTATAACGCATAGGTTTGTGCAAGTGTACATAGTCATTATCAAGTAATAAGTAAGTATCGAGTTATCGTCTCCACAGAGATTGTATTTCTGCCGAGTCACTTAATTTGTAAAATTATATTAATATTTTGGTAAATAAAAACACAATATAGTTCAGAAGTGGTGATTAAAATATATTAAACTAAATGCAATGATCCCTGATGCAAATTATCCTAGGTATGCAAACTATATGAATGAAATAGATTTTAGTAAAATTAAACACAATTTGCAACAATTATAACATAAATAAACTAGACAATTACTTTAATCAAACTTAATTTCTTATCAACATGCTTAATAACATTCGGAAAAACATTCCATTGCAACTCGATATTTCATGAGTTTGGAAACCACATTAGGTCCTTTTGGAATCCTTTACTTAGTAAATACGCATTTTACTGATCCTTATTTACTAAGGGTTTCTTAGCATTCGTGTGAGGTAACAGGGACTTGTCAGGTTTGAAACAGTTTAATCACACAAATCTAAAAACTATGTAGATAACAGAGTTTGGTCAGAGTTGTTATGCAACCTACAATTTAATCGGGTCATGATCTAAATTGAGCATGCACATTTCAATTATGTGTCCATTAGCCATCGTCTGGTCAGGATCGCTTAGCTAATTTAGGTGCATTTCAATAACATATGAACGAAATACAGACCAAATTTTAATTGAAAACATGATCGATTGAGGCACAAACATTATAAGCATGAATCAAATAAATATTATTTAATCAAAGCAATCATCCTAGCTTAAATAAAATTAAGCTAACATTTTTGTAAACAAGAAGAAAGAACACTTAGCAAACATTTTTAGATTAAACTAAAGAAAAGAAAAATTAAACCCAATTCAGAGTGGCTGTCACCCAAGACTCTGACTAACGAGGCTCCTTCGTTCCTTTGCTTTGCTCCTTTGCTGATGGCTCTCCAAGGTGGCTGACCAAAGGTTCTTTAAGAGGCTTAATTGGTAAAATCTCTATGAAGAGATGATGCTAGGCGTGGGAATGGAAAAGGCTAAGAGAATTTGGAGAGAAGAGAGAATGATGAATGATGAGAATGAATGAGGAATGATTGAGGGATGATGAATGAGGGAATGAGAGGGTCTTATTTATAGGTGAGGAAAGGGAGATAGTTTGCTAAAAATAGTGGATGTTAACCTCTTCAAATCTCCTCAAATTGTGACCGGCCATGCTTAGTGGATTTTGACTTGATTTTTAAACAATTTTGGATGCCACACAACTCAGGACTGAGACTCGGTCAATCATAAATCTTTGGGCAAATATCTAATTTCTTGAATATTGCAAGGACCTTGTGTAATTAAACCAAGGAATGGTTTAAATGGACAGCCACGTGTAGCCAAATATTGGGTTGACTTGGTCTCCAATTTGGATGGTTTTGTAATCCAGCAAAGCTATCAGACCTGTCCAGAATAAATCAACAAGTTAGAGGACCAAAAAATAAAATTTATCCAATTTAATTAATTAATTAAAACCCAAATTATTAATGAAATATTTTAAAATTAATTATTAAATATAATTTTATATTTTATTATGTCTTAAATAATAAATTTAAATAAAAATAAAATAAGCCATTTATTGCATGAAAACTATATAATAAAGTATAAAATCACATTTTAATAATTTCTATGTCCTAATTTCATATTTTCACATATTTCATTAATTTATTAAAAAATAACTTAGTTTTAACAATGGATTTAAGTAAAAAGGTGATAAATTATATAGGAAAAATCCTATATATTTTTCCGTTTACAATCACCTTCAAATTTGTTAATGATTTCCTACTCCATGCATCACCTACAACATTCATTTTACCCGAATGGTAATCAATAATACAATCATAATCCTTCAACAGTTCAATCCATCTTTTTTGTCTCAAATTCAGCTCTTTTTGAGTTAACAAATACTTCAAGCTATTGTGATCAGTGTAAATATAAAAATTTTCTCCATAGAGATAATGTCTCGAAATTTTTAATGCAAGCACCACTACTGCCAACTCTAAATTATGTGTCGAGTAATTTTTCTCATGCGATTTTAACTATCTAGAGACATACATGACTACCTTTCCATCCTACATTAACACATACCCCAAACCATTATAAGATGCATCACTATATACAACGTATTCTTCAACGAGCTCAGGTTGTGTCAACCCTGGGGCTTCAGTCAAAGTTGCCTTCAGTCTTTCAAAACTCTGTTGCCACTTTTTAGTCCACTCAAATTCAACATCTTTTTGTAGCAGTCTAGTCAATGACAGAGTAGTCATAAAAAATACTTTAATAAATCTTCTATAGTAGCCAACCAACCCAAGAAAGCTTCTCACTTCTGTCACATTCTTCAGTGTTTTCCATTCAAGTATAGCTTCTATTTTTTTTGGATCCACCTGAATACCATCTACTGATATAATGTGCCCTAAAAAATGCAACCTCTCAACAAAAACTCACATATTCTTAGCTTAGCATACAATTGTTTCTCCCACAGAGTCTGTGTAACAGTCTGATTTAGACCCTAGACGGAATAGTGGTTTCGAGACCACAAATCTGAGTCAGAATAATATTTAAATATTATTTTTTGTGTTTTTTTAGTATGTGAATTGACATGTGTGAAATTTCCATGATTTAATTTAATCATTTGTGTGCTTAATTTGCAAAAAAGATTAAATCGCATAAAATGTAAAAGTGGCTTTCTATATGTTAAAGTGCTTAATTGCTTTGATGAGTTAATTATTGAGTCCTTATGTTGTAAATTGGCCATTAAATCATGGGATGGACGGTTAAGGGCTTATTATATATGGTTTTCTAATTAAATTACTAAGGTTAAATTAGTAAATGGTATATTATTTTGTAATAAAATAAAACAAAAATTACAAAGCCATGCATTTGTTCATCTTTATGACTGAAAATATCAAAGAAAAAGAATAAGCTAGGTTCGGCTATGGTTTTGTTTGATTAAGGTATGAGTTTTTTTTTCAGTTTTTGATAATTTCTACGTTTTTTGTGATCGTTGCTTCAGGTACTAGTTAGCCCATGTCTTAATTTTTGAATTTGATGATGATTTTGTGTTTTGCCATTGTTGAAAGCTTGTAGTTTTTTGTTGTTTGATGATAGAAAATAAAAGATATGTGATAGATTATAATGTTCTATCTTTGGATTTTTAATGAATTTGAGTAAATTAGACTAAATTGTGAAAATGTCATTTTGAAGTACTAAAATGTGAAATAAACGAAATATGTGGACTTGTATGAATTAGGTGAATATTCAGCCGTGATATAATATAATGAAATTATGTATATTTTGTGTTTTGTGAAATAGAGACTAATATGTAAAAGTGTGAAATTATAAGGGCTAAAGTGTAAAAAGGCCTAATTATGTGTTTGTGGATTAAATTGAATGAATGTGTGATTAAATTAGCTAAATTTGAATTTATTTACATCAAGAACAAAAGAAATCAGAATTAGATCGGGGGAAGTCAAAAGTTGTCGAATAGTCGCTTCGATCTGTTCGTTTCCATACGAGGTAAGTTCATAAGTAAATAAATGTCGTTAAATTCTATTGTATTTATTTTAATAGTGTCGAATTGAATTATTACTTGTGTATATGAATAAGCCGAAATGAAGTAAGCATGGGAGCATTATTTACGAGCCTGAAACGATCGAGTTAGAACGTCCGAAAGTCCCGTACGAACCTTAGGAATAGTTAGGATACATATGTCATGACACAGGATTCCGATACGTGTTTTCGTGTAAGACAACGTCTGGGACGTTGGCATCGAGTTGTGTTTACGTGTAATGACTCGAATTTGGGCCTAGTAGAATTGGGCCCATTGGGCCTTGGCCATGGGAGCGTTTAAAATTTTTTAGAACAAGAGAACGATACTAATGCAAGTTGGACCTATTAGGTGAGTGATTTTGGAAGGTTAGGGGGCTTCCATGAAGTCCCGGGATCAAACCTGGGCTTTAGGAAAATTTTGGTTTTAGGTGAATAAAACCCTGGGAGTTAGTAAGTAGGCTTTAAGAATAAAATGTGGAGAGAAATGACATAAAAAGAGTTATGGTCTAGTGGCAACCGACGCCACATGGGAGACAAGGAGGTGACATCACACAAGGAAGCAAGGGGTCCAAGGTTCAAGTCTTGGCGCTTGCATTTCATTTTGATTTATTTTTAAGTGAACTTAGACTTTGGCCCATAGACTTATATTTAGTTGCGCATGATTTTAGACACAAGTGGAGCTTGTGGCTTAGTGGCTAGTAGCATGGATTATGTTATAGGGGAGCCTGAGTTCGAATCACATCGTAAGCAAAAAGGGATATTTATTTTGCTAAGTTGGGACGGCCAGAGTTTGTGTTGGAATTAAACTCTGCTGAAGGAGGGATCCCACATCGGGAAGCTAGCAAGAGGGAAGGTGAGAAGCTGGCTTTAAATAGAGTAATCTATGAAGAGAGTAAGCATATCTGGGTTGGCGTTTGGGCATAGGAGTGTTTGGAGCGCGGATCAACAACAAATTCCTATCAGGTGTGTATTTCACACTACTCTAGCTATATAGCGGCAAATACCGAAATGCCGGTCACACGGCGATGGTAGCCACACGAGCGTGCGAGCGCACGTGTGGGAGCTTCGACGCAATAGTTGAGGCCATCATGAGTGTTCTTAAGGGTCTAAGCTATTTGGGCCTCGATGGGTCGAAAGGGGCCAAGTGGGCCCAATGGGCTCGTGGGCCCATATGAATAAATTGTATGATTGTGTAGTAGATATTGGACTGGTCTATGTGAATCTCATATCTGTGGCTAGATTTGGGCTAAACGGGCCATACGAGCGTGTGGGCCCATTTGGGCTGAGAATGGGCCCTAGGCCCATTCGCATTGTTATCTCTGTTTAAAATACCCTTGGTTTACAAAATTACTGAATACCCTTGGTTTACAAAATTATTGAAATACCCTTGGTTTGTAAAATTACCGAAATACCCTCGATTTGCAAAATTACCAAAATACCCCAATTTGTGAACTTACCGGAATACCCCTGATTTGTGAAATTACCGAAATACTCTCAGATTACAAAATTACTGAAATACCCTAATTTGCAAAATTACCGAAATACATTCGGATTTGTGAAATTACTAAAATACCTCTGGTTTACAGAATTATCGAAATACCCTAATTTGCGAAATTACCAAAATACCCCTGGTTTGCGAAATTACTAAAATACCTTCTATGGGTAAAGTTATCGAAATACCCTTTATGGGTAAAGTTACCGAAATACCCTCGAAGGGTAAAATTACTGAGATGCCCTTATGGGGCGAAATGACCGTTGTACCCTCGTGGTAGCACTAGTGTTGTATGTGTTAATTGTATGATTGATTATGTTTGAGATGCACTGCATACATGGATTAGTTATTGGTAGAATTATTGAGTTACCCCTGTAGGGTAGGATTACCGGAATACCCTTATAGGGTAAAATGACTGATTTGCCCTTGTGGGTAAATAATTGACTTGTGCTATGATTTGACCGATTTGACTATGATTGTATGACTGTGTTTTAGCCGACTTGACTGTGGGCGTGTGTCTGATTTGCTGTTAATATGTGTTGAAATGACTGTTACTAAGCATGGCCATTTTGCATACATGTGTAATGATTGAGCATGACATACACGGCATGTTGCATGGGTTGGGTTTGATGATTGGAGGAAGTACCATCCACATACCGTTTGAGTGGCATCGCCACATACCGTTTTAGTGGCTCAGCCAATTTACCGTTATTAGTAGCAAGGCTGTATTATTGGAGAGCTTGGCTCTGTGCCATCTTGATTATGGCTTTGTGCCAATCATAATTACCCGTGGCTATGTGTCTAACAGATATCGATGAATCTGTATCGATCATATGTACCCAAGGCTGTGTGCCGATTATATTACCGTCGCTGATGGCTATGTGCCAAACATAATACAGTTACTGATGGCTCTGTACCAATTATAATACCGCTATTGAAGGCTTAAGAGCTGCATATATACCGTAATTAGCAGCTTGATTGCAATATTGGTGTGGATTGGGGGGTGGGTTGACATGATCCCCACATGGTGCGATTGGTTGGTACGGGTGGAGAGTTAGTCAGCTGGTAGGATTGGGGTGGGTTCATATCCATTGCATTGTTTTGATTTGGGGCTTTGCCCAGCTTGTTATCGAATAGGGCTTAGGCCCAGACCGATACCGTAAGGGCTCAGGCCCAAACCGTAATCGTATAGGGATTTACACACTTAGTTCTCGTAACTCACCATTTCTTTTAACTGTGCAGGTAATCCCCAGCCTTAGAGGATTTGGAGCTACGGAGGACTCGGAGGTGGCTACATGTTGGATATGGTTTAAAGACTAAACTTTGCAATTTTAGTTTAATTTAGTTATTTTAAATTATTGGGTTAATAATTTTTGTAATAAGGCCATTGGGTTTTCCTTTTTAACTTTTATTTGGTATTTCTTTAAATTACAACTGCTGGTCTGTTAAACACGAGTTTTTCCAAAGTAATCACTGTTTTCAAAATATCGCGTTTCTGCAACTGTTCTAAATTAAGCTTCTGCAACAAACGAGGTTTTAAAGATAATAATGTTTTACAAGAGAATGGCCTTTAATAAACTATGTTTTGAAAATAATAGTGTGTTTTCAAGGGAAACAACTTTAAGTAAATTTTATTTGTTAAGCGACGAAACTCGGGGTTTTTCATTGATAAAAAGTTTTTTAAATTGAGGAAAGGTTTTTAAAGATCGTATGGTTTTATACGACCTATTGATGTGACATGCCAGATTCGGGCCTAACTTCTAGGCCGGGTTTGGGGTGTTACATTACGTGTAAGATCGTGTCTGGGACATTGACATCGTATTTGTTTCATGTAAGACCCTGTCTGGGACAGTGGCATCGATATGTGATTACATGTAAGGCCAGGTCTGGGACGTTGGCATTGTATGAGATTTTCGATTATCCGAGTATCCTTATTAATTCCAAATGGTTCAACAGGCATTATCGAGGTGAGATCGAATGTGAAAACGAACTAAAAGATTCAGGTACGTACTATGTTATATGTATATGGAACTAAGGTAAGTATAAGTTAAAGATGAGTATATGAATTAGACATGGTAAAAGAGAAACTTGTACGTGCTTATGAGTATATAAATATTCGAACATTGATGTTATATTGCTATTGTAAATGTGATAACATTTGAGTTTACAAGCATATTAAATGTATATTTGATTATGGTTTGTTTGATTTGGGTAGTTGATTTAATGCAAATGTTTACTTCTTCATTATTTGCTTATGACTTACTAAGCTATGAAAGCTTACTTTGTGTGTGTGTGTTTTTTCATTGTTTTATAGATTATTAAAGCTACGGAAAGCTCGGAGATTGTCCAGGATCTTCACCACACTATCGAACTATATTTTGGTATCTTTTGAAAATGTATATAATGAAGTATGGCATGTATAGGCTAGAGAACTTGATTTATGTTTTGACATATATAAATATAGCCATGTGATATGGCTTATTAATAAATGTGTTTATGTATGAGTTTTATTCTTGCTTTATGATGCAAAGTTGGAATGTTTCGATGTGCTCACGAATGGCCAAATGAAATGGTCTATATTTGTAAGCTTATGGTTGATTTGGGAAAAATGATAGGATGAGAAATGCTATGACTTGAAATGGTTTTAAATGAAGTATTAATCATATGTTTTGATGTGAAATCTATGCTTTGAATTGGTATGTTTGAGTTGGGTTTGCATAGGGAAATGAAGGATGTTGTTAAGAGTTATGTAACACCCCAAACCTGGTCAAACGCTACGACTGAATCTGGCATGTCACAGGGTAAAACGTTTTTGGAAAAACAAGTTGTTGAGTCAAATTGTAAAGAAAGCGCTTACTCTTATGGAAACCAAATTTGAGTTAGGTAAATTGCTAAAATCATCTCAAAATTTGTTTCAAAGAAAACTCGGGTTACCTCATCATTGTTACAAGTTCACTTATTTACCCGATGGTAAAGTTTTGGGAAGTCCCGAAAATTTCATTGCATTTTGTGAAAGCATTCTTTTTATAGGTTCTTATCCTTTTTAGTCATGCTTTGATGTTTAACACAATTTCAAAGGCATTTGTCAAAATAGCAACCCAAAAATAAAACTTAGATGGCCTTATTACATAACCAAAAACCCAAAATTTAAAACAAAATAAATCCAAAGTTTAACATAAAACCAACTGTTGAGCATGGCCACCTCGAGTCCATCCCGGCTCCATATTCGCGATCTAGGGATTATCTGCAAAATGTGAAGGAAGGAGTAGGTCACCGAGACTCAGTGCATAAATCCCCATCCCAGAGATGATAAGCTCATACACAGATTCATATGCAAACATACATGCCATGCAACCCAGAACCTAACCATCCGAAACTCCCGCATCTACCCCGTGTGGTACCAAACCACTGGTGGTGCCAAACCACTGGTGACCAAAAGTCACAAATAAACATATGTGGTACCAAACCACTGGTGGTGCCAAACCACTGGTGACCCAAAGTCACAAATAAACATATGTGGGGCCAACCCACTTTGTGGTACCAAACCACTGGTGATGATCCCTTTCAATATCATATGTGCGGCCAACCCACGGTGGTACCAAACCACTGGGACGAGTCACAAATAAACATATATGGTACCAAACCACTGGTGGTGCCAAACCACTGGTGGTGCCAAACCACTGGTGACCCAAAGTCACAAATAACATATCTTCCCCCTCCTCTCATCATACCCATTTTTTTATGAACATGCTTTTCAATGCAAAATAATCATGCTTAGCATTCACAAATAATGTAGCATGGCATATGCAGATTTAACAGAAGCAATTAACGTTAGCCATCAAAATTGACTTACCCGGAGTCCTCGCTTTTACCCACAAGGGTAACATATCGATTTCCACAGTTATTTTGGCTTTTAACAACATACCAAAATATTAACATATTGCGTAGGAAGTGTGTAAGAGTTACACACCTGATTACTCGCAACACGATACTATCTACATCGACACTGTCGTTAATCGACACTACCGTTATCTGCCTACTCTCCTGCTCAGATGCTGGTCCACACCCAGGTGGGCAATCGTGAATCGTAGATACAGCCCTCTTCTTGAACTTAGGGGCTGGGGTCTCAGATCCAACCCCTCCCAATGCTTGGTTAGCCTTCGAGTCCATGAACACACCTTAGTCACTAACCAAATCAAAGCAACGAAATCCAAACTAAAAGATTAGCCCAATACTTAAAGCGAACACCCATACCTAGATCGATAATTCCTGAAACGTTGGATTTGATCCACAAGTCAAGCGAATCCCGAATATCTCCACTAAAAAGCGACACCCCCTTTCACCACCTACATTTGGCCAAGCCCTCACATTAGGCCAATTAGCCATTCGGCTTTGGCATGAGAATCCCAGAAAAGAAGATAACGATTTAAGAGAACATCACTAACCTTAACGCAAGAGATCCCTTTGGCACTTGAGAGAATTCGACACTAGCCCAGAAGAGGAGAAAATTCGGCAAAGCAAACACCACAAAGAATATTCAGCTTTTAGGATTAAAGAGTGAAAAGAAAGAATCAACCATCCAGAAAATAAGAAAGTGATTCGATTTTGAATGAAGATGAGAAGGAAAGAGATATTGCAAAGAAGAAATGATAGAGATCTTACCAATCCTGCAATGATTCGGCTGAAAGCAATAAAAAATGTGATCCTTGGCTTTTAGTGATTGATAGCAGATTTAAACTATGGTGATGATATTCAAAGGGGTTTTGGCTATCAAGGAGTTGTGAAGAGAATAACAAGATGGAGAAAAGAGATGAGTGATGATTCGGCGTTGGGAAAAGATGGGAAAAGAAAATGAAGCAAAATGGGTGGAGTGGATTCGGCTAGCACAACAAAAAGAAACAGAAAAAAAAGAAAACAAGAAAGGGGTTTCGACTTTAAAGATTGAAGAGAAGAGAAAAAGTTTAGGCTCCAAATGGTCTTCTAATTCCGGCTATGGTCAAGAGATGAGAAAGGAGTTGAAACACCAAGTGATTTTCGGCACAAGAGAGGATGAAAGAAAAGCTAAAAGTAAAAAGTGAGGCACACACACCAAATGCCGAACATATTACCCAAGGCAAACCCCAAATTCGACACACCCCTTCCCACACTCCAAAACTGAATGCTCACACCACCTACCACCATTCAAATCTCGGCTAACACACTCCCCCAACTCGATCCCTTCTTTTTCTCCTTGTTTTTCTCTTGATCATCCATTCAAACAAGTTTGAACACTTCAAATCCCTAACATTTCTCTCATCCACTCATTCAAAACTGTTGACTTCTTCAATCCTCATCCATCAGAGTCCATCCTGAGCACAACTTCCCCCTGATCTTGGCGTCAAAAAATAACAAGCAGAAAGGGGATCTTCGCAGCTCGAACCAAGGCTCCCCCACTCTTTTGAGGCATCACTTCCTTGGGCCTTAAGTGGCGCCTCCCTTGCCACTTTACCACTTGGACTCTTGTGTCAAATCTTACCATCAACTATCCTTAACACCTAACTCCTTCAGCTCCCCCTTCCAAGTACCCAAAAAATAAAATTTTTGCTAAGGCTCTAGCCTATCCCTGACTCAAGCCTAGACCCTAAAATAACCTAAACTAGCATGACATCCATACTATCTACATGCAACAGATAAAATGCAAAGACCCCGATTTAAGGATGTTACAGTTCTACCCCCCTTAAAAATAATTTCAGCCTCGAAATTACCTGATCAAAAGAGTTGAGGGTATTGCTACCGCATCACATCCTCTGGCTCCCACGTGGCCTCCTCTGAACCATGATTCCACCATAAAACCTTCACCAAATGAACTAACTTTCTACGCAAGACCTTGACATCCCGATCCAGGATCTGCACTGGTTCTTGCTCAAAAAACAACTCTGGGCTCACTTCTATCTCATCCACTGGCACAACATGAGACGGATCTGAACGATAGCGTCTAAGCATGGAAACATGAAACACGTCGTGGATCTGACTCAATGCTGCTGGCAACTCGAGCTGATAAGCTACTGGTCCCACACGCTTCAACACCTTATAAGGCCCGATAAACCTAGGGCTCAGCTTACCCTTCTGACCAAATCTCAGGACCTTCTTCCATGGCGACACCTTTAGGAAAACTTTGTCACCCACCGCAAACTCTATATCCTTCCGCTTGAGATCAGCATAAGACTTCTGCCTATCCGAGGCTTCTTTCAGACGAGCTCGAATCAACTTAACCTTATCCTCTGTTTTAGCAACCAACTCAGGACCCAACAGCTGACGCTCACCCAACTCTGTCCAACACGTAGGAGTCCGACACTTCCGCCCATATAGCGCTTCATACAGTGCCATCTGAATACTCGACTGGTAGCTATTGTTATATGCAAACTCTGCCAACGGTAGAAATTCTTCCCAATTACCTCTGAAATCCAAGACAAACCCCGCAACATATTCTCTAAAATCTAAATTACCCTCTCTGATTGCCCATCTGACAGCGGATGAAATGCCGTACTGAAATCCAACCTTGTACCTAATGCCTGATGTAACGCTTTCCAAAACCTTGACGTGAATCTAGGGTCTCTATCTGAGATAATCGAAACTGGCACTCCATGTAGTCTCACGATCTCTGCCACATACAACTTAGCCAACCTTTAAAGTGAATAATCGACCCGAACCAGTATGAAATGAGCCGATTTTGTCAAACGGTCAACAATCACCCAAACTGAATCCTTTTTCGTAGGCGTGAGGGGTAGCCCACTGACGAAATCTATCGTAATCCTTTCCCACTTCCACTGCAGAATCTTTATCGGCTGCATCAGACCCGAAGGTAACTGATGTTTAGCTTTGACTTGCTGACACGTCAGACACTTACTCACAAATTCTGTTACTTCCCGCTTCAGACCCGGCCACCAAACTGCTCCCGCAAATCTCGATACATCTTACTACCTCCAGGATGTATAGCGTACGGACTACTATGTGCCTCCTGAAGAATCTTTTGCCTCAACTTGACATCCTTTAGCATACAAACCTTCCCTTGGAAACACAGCACTCCCTCACTGCTTAAACTATACCCCTCTAATCCACCATTCTGCACTTGCAAACATCGAGCACGTAAGACTTCATCGACCAACTGCTTTTCTTTAACCTGATTAACCCATGTCAGCTTCACCTGTAGTTCCGCTAGCAAACTTCCGTCATCATACAGACTAAGGTGGGCAAGCATTGCTCTTAAGTCCGCCACCACCTTACGACTCAATGTGTCTGCCACCACATTGGCTTTCCCCGGATGATACTCAATCGAGCAGTCGTAGTCATTTAACAACTCGATCCACCTTCGTTGCCTCAAATTCAACTCCTTCTGAGTAAGGAGGTACTTCAGACTCTTGTGATCCGTGTAGACAACGGACTTCTCCCCATACAAGTAATGTCTCCAAATCTTCAAGGCGAAAACTACTGCAGCCAACTCCAAGTCATGCGTCGGATAATTCATTTCGTGAGGTCTCAATTGACGAGAAGCATACGCCACTACTTTCCCCTCTTGCATCAGCACACATCCTAACTCGGTATGCGACGCATCCAATAAACTGTAAACTCTTTCCCTGCTTCAGGCTGAACCAAAACCTGAGCTTCTATCAAGATCTTCTTTAACTTCTTAAAACTTTCCTGTTGCTTGACCGACCACACAAACGGAACCCCTTTCCTTAACAGCTTAATCAACGGCACTGCAATCAAAGAAAACCCTTCCACGAACCTTCTATAATATCCTGCTAAACCCAGAAAACTCCGAATCTCAGCCACAGACTTAGGTGGTTTCCAGTCCAATACCGCTTCAATCTTACGAGGGTCCACCCTAATTCCCTCGGCTGACACCACATGACCTAAGAAAGTTACTTCCTTCAACCAGAACTCACATTTACTAAACTTCGCGAATAATTGCTTCTCCCTCAGAATCTGTAGAACCACACGGAGACGCTCATCATGCTCTTCCTCAGACTTTGAGTACACCAGGATATCATCTATAAATTCTACGACGAATCGATCTAAATACGGCTAAAACACCCGATTCATCATGTCCATGAACGCTGCTGGCGCTTTGGTCAACCAAACGACATTACCAAAAACTCGTAGTGACCATAACGAGTGCGAAACGCCGTCTTATGGATATCGGCCTCCTTTACCTTAAGCTGGTGATACCCCGACCTCAAATCAATCTTAGAGAAAAATGATGCTCCCTTCAGCTGATCAAACAGGTCGTCTATCCTCGGCAACGGATACTTATTCTTAATCGTCAACTTATTCAGCTGACGATAATCTATACACATCTGCATTGTTCCGTCTTTCTTCTTAACAAAAAGCACAGGCGCTCCCCAAGGTGAAACACTTGGCCGGATAAAACCTCGATCCAGTAACTCCTGAATTTGCGCTTTCAGCTCCACTAACTCTTTCGGCGCCATCCTATATGGGGCAATAGACACTGGTGCGGTTCCTAGTAGCAGATCTATACCAAACTCAACTTCGCGATCTGGAGGCAAACCCAGAAGCTCTTCTGGAAACACATCGATAAATTCCTTCACCGTTTGGACATCCTCCGCAGTTGACTTCTTGGCCTCCAAAGCACAAACATGAACCACGAATGTCTCACATCCCTTCCTCACCATCTTCTCGGCCTTCAAAACGGATACCACATTGGATAGGTAATTTCTTCTATCACCTATCATCACCACCTCTTCACCCTCGACAGACCTTAACACATATGCTTAGTTGCACAGTCCAAACTTGCCTGATACCTCACTAGCCAATCTATCCCCAAGATCAAATCGAACTCCCCGAATGGCAGTTTCATCAGATCAGCCAAAAACACTACCCCTTGGAGTATTTGGGGTACATCCCTATACAGTTTATTTACTTCTACAGAGTGACCTAGAGGGCTGATTACAGTCATCTCCCTAGAAGAAACCTCATAGGCTAGGTTCAAAGTTCCCACTATACTACTAGCAACATAAGAGTGCGTCGAACCAACATCAATTAAAGCAGTATATGGCAACCCGAAAATTGAAAATGTACCGGTTATGACATCCGGTGCATCACCTTCCTCTCGACGCCTCGCAGCGTAGACCAACCCAGACTGTCTTGCATCAGTACTTCCAGCACCCCTGCCCGGTGCTCCACGACCTCGACCAGAGCCATTACCTCCCCTGACTGAACCACGACCCCTCTGTGGTTACTGTCCACCGTTCCTGAACTGAGCACGCCCCTGACCCTCAGACTGCATCCTAGCTAGCTTCCACGGACAATCCCTTACTCGGTGATCCATCGACCCGCGCTCAAAACACCCTCTGTCACCAGTCCAACACTTCTCCTAATGAGACTTCCCACATCAAGCACACCGTGCTGGCCATTGAGTAGTTGCAGGAGACCGTGCAGCTTGACTCGGTCCGCCAAACCTAGCCCTCTTCTAAGAATTCCCAGCAAACCCTGATGGCCTAAAACTTCTCTTGTTCCTATTTTTATCCAGATTCTGCCTCGTCGACTCCTTCACCCCCTCGGCTATCTTAGCATTTTCTACAAGAACAGCAAATTCCCTCTCTTGCTGTGGAGTGATCATCAACCGCAACTCATCTCTCAGCCCGTCCTCAAACCTAACACAGCGCTCGTGTTCCGTAGCTACGATACCCCGGGCATAACGGCTCAACCTTAAGAATTCTGCCTCATACTCAGATACTGACCTACTCCCCTGGACCAGTCTTAAAAATGCCTTCCGCTGTGCATCGATATAACTGGACCCGACGTACTTCCTCTGATAAGCTGCCTTAAAGAAGTCCTAAGTGAGATCGTCGGTTGTCGCACCATCCCGGACTGTGAGCCACCACTGATAAGATTCATCTCGGACAAGAGACACTATCCCCTTCAACTTCTCCTCAGCCGAAAAATCTAAATCGTCCATTATGCGCTTAGTCGCCTCTAACCAATACTCAGCTGTATTGGGAGCCACACCAGAAGTACCCCGAAATACTTCTGCTCCATTGGCTCGAAGTCGTTCAGACACTAATTTTCGAGCCCCCGTACCCCCACCTGCTCCAGCTACTCTCTCCAGAACCCGCAGCATCGCCTGCGACACTACATCATCACCACCCGTCTGATCCTGAAACTCAGCACCCACAGCTGGCGTTGGTGGTACCTCATTCTCCGACCGATGACCAGACCCTACTGGTTCAGACACAGTCATCCTACCCCTACCACGTCCACGCGTGTTACGACCACGTCCTCGAGTGCTCATGACTAGCGTTCACGAATTAATCTGATTAAGGAATTTTATGAGTTAGCTTTTTTCACTGTTTATTACAGAATAGTTTTTTAAACAATTTATTGTAGTAGTTGTTCTCACGAGTTCACACAATCCTATGGGCTTCAGTCTCTAAAGTCGATTCCTACTACTAGTATCCATATCACATTTATTTAAACCATGCAATCAAAAGTTAGGGAACTTACAGTGGCGGATCGGTGCCGGAGACTCAGGTGCCATGCTTTTCCCGAAATATGTATCTTCCATCAAAATCATTTTATAGACCCTTAATTGAAAACATTTTGGGGCCTTAGGCCCACAGCCAAGCTTTTGAACCAGGCTCTGATACCATAATTGTAACACCCCAAACCCGGTCAAATGCTACGATCGAATCTGGCATGTCACAGGGTAAAACGTTTTTGGAAAAACAAGTTGTTGAGTCAAATTGTAAAGAAAGCGCTTACTCTTATGGAAACCAAAGTTGAGTTAGGAAAATTGCTAAAATCATCTCAAAATTTGTTTCAAAGAAAAATTGGGTTACCTCATCGTTGTTACAAGTTCACTTATTTACCCGATGGTAAAGTTTTGGAAAGTCCCGAAAATTTCATTGCATTTTGTGAAAGCATTCTTTTTATAGGTTCTTATCCTTTTTAGTCATGCTTTGATGTTTAACACAATTTCAAAGGCATTTGTCAAAATAGGAACCCAAAAATAAAACTTAGATGGCCTTATTGCATAACCAAAAACCCAAAATTTAAAACAAAATAAATCCAAACTTTAACATAAAACCAACTATTGAGCATGGCCACCTCGAGTCTATCCCGGCTCCATATCCGCGATCTAGGGATTATCTGCAAAATGTGAAGGAAGGGGTGAGTCACCGAGACTCAGTGCATAAATCCCCATCCCGAAGATGATAAGCTCATACACAGATTCATATGCAAACATACACGCCATGCAACCCAGAACCTAACCATCCGAAACTCTCGCATCTACCCCGTGTGGTACCAAACCACTGGTGACCCAAAGTCACAAATAAACATATGTGGTACCAAACCACTGGTGGTTCCAAACCACTGGTGACCCAAAGTCACAAATAAACATATGTGGGGCCAACCCACTTTGTGGTACCAAACCACTGGTGACGATCCCTTTCAATATCATATGTGGGGCCAACCCACGGTGGTACCAAACCACTGGGACGACTCACAAATAAACATATGTGGTACCAAACCACTGGCGGTGCCAAACCACTGGTGACCTAAAGTCACAAGTAACATATCTTCCCCCTCCTTTCATCATACCCATTTTTTTATGAACATGCTTTTCAAAGCAAAATAATCATGCTTAGCATTCACAAATAATGTAGCATGGCATATGCAGATTTAACAGAGGTAATTAACGTTAGCCATCAAAATGGACTTACCCGGAGTCCTCGCTTTTACCCACAAGGGTAACATATCGATTTCCACAGTTATTTCGGCTTTAACAACATACCAAAATATTAACATATTGCATAGGAAGTGTGTAAGAGTTACACACCTAATTACTCGCAACACGATACTATCTACGTCAACACTGTCGTTAATCGACACTATCGCTATCTGCCTACTCTCCTGCTCAGATGCTAGTCCGCATCCAGGTGGCCAATTGTGAACTGCAGATACAGCCCTCTTCTTGAACTTAGGGGCTGGGGTCTCAGATCCAACCCCTCCCAATGCTTGGTTAGCCTTCGAGTCCATGAACACACCTTAGTCACTAACCAAATCAAAGCAACGAAATCCAAACTAAAATATTAACCCAATACTTAAAGCGAACACCCTTACCTAGATCGATAATTCCCAAAACGTTGGATTTGATCCACAAGTCAAGCAAATCCTGATTATCTCCACTGAAAAGTGACACCCCCGTTCACCACCTACATTCGGCCAAGCCCTACCATTAGGCCAATTAGCCATTCGGCTTTGGTATGAGAATCCCGGAAAAGAAGATAACGATTCAAGAGAACATCACTAACCTTAACGCAAGAGATCCCTTTGGCACTTGAGAGAATTCGGCACTAGCCCAGAGGAGGAGAAAATTCGGCATAGCAGACACCACAAAGAATTTTCGGCTTCTAAGATTAAAGAGTGAAAAGAAAGAATCAACCATCCAGGAAATAAGAAAGTGATTCAATTTTGAATGAAGATGAGAAGGAAAGAGATATTGCAAAGAAGAAACGACAGAGATCTTACCAATCCTACAATGATTCGGCTGAAAGCAGTAGAAAATGTGATCCTCGGCTTTTAGTGATTGATAGTAGATTTAAACTAAGGTGATGAGATTCAAAGGGGTTTCAGCTATCAAGGAGTTGTGAAGAGAATAACAAGATGGAGAAAAGAGATGAGTGATGATTCGGCATTGGGAAAAGATGGGAAAAGAAAATGAAGCAAAATGGGTGGAGTGGATTCGACTAGCACAACAAAAAGAAACAGAAAAAAAAAACAAGAAACGGGTTTCAGCTTTAAAGATTGAAGAGAAGAGAAAAAGTTTAGGCTCCAAATGGTCTTCTAATTCCGGCTATGGTCAAGAGATGAGAAAGGAGTTGAAACACCAAGTGATTTTCGGCACAAGAGAGGATGAAAGAAAAGCTAAAAGCAAAAAGTAAGACACACACACCAAATACCGAAAATATTACCCAAGGCAAACCCCAAATTCGGCAACCCCTTCCCACACTCCAAAATCGAATGCTCACACCACCTACCACCATTCAAATCTCGGCTAACACACTCCCCCAACTCGATCCCTTCTTTTTCTCCTTGCTTTTCTATTGATCATCCATTCAAACAAGTTTGAACACTTCAAACCCCTAACATTTCGCTCATCCACTCATTCAAAACTGTTGACTTCTTCAATCCTCATCCATCAGAGTCCATCCTGAGCACAACTTCCCCCTGATCTTGGCGTCAAAGAATAATAAGCAGAAAGGGGATCTTCGCAGCTCGAACCAAGGCTCCCCCACTCTCCTGAGGCATCACTTCCTTGGGCCTTAAGTGGCGCCTCCCTTGCCACTTTACCACTTGGACTCTTGTGTCAAATCTTACCATCAACTATCCATAACACCTAACTCCTTCAGCTCCCCCTTCCAAGTTCCCAAAAATAAAATTTTTGCTAAGGCTCTAGCCTATCCCTGACTAAAGCCTAGACCCTAAAATAACCTAAACTAGCATGACATCCATACTATCTACATATAACAGATAAAATGCAAAGACCCCGATTTAAGGATGTTATAAGTTAAATTGTGCATGTTTTGGTATGTTTTGGATATCTTTGGAATATGAATTTAGATTTGTTTGATGATTGTAGGTTAAATTTTGGTGGCAAATTGGCCTTGTAAATGGCCTACATTTGCCCACACGATTGAGCACGCGGGCATGTGTCTCAACCCAGTCTCTTAAGGTTGCAATTCAAATCAAGTCAGACAGCCACATGGGCTGGACACACAGGCGTGTGACAGGCCGTGTAAGCAAGTTAGTAACCTTCCTAATTTTCACACGGCCTGGTACGCGGGCGTGTGTTGTGGCCGTGTGGACAAGTCAGTATGTATGCCCTGTTTTGCCACGGCCTAAACACAGGGGTGTGTCTAATGTCGTGTAAGGCACAAGGCCTACCCACACGGGTGTGTGACCTCTTAAAGTTTGAAAAATGTTTAATTTTCAAAAAAAATTGTATGTTCTTGGTTTAGTCTCGACCCCTTCCCAATGCATGATTAAGGTCTCGTAGACATTTTAAAGGGACTCTATGTGTAACATCCCTAACCCGTAACCATCGCCGGTCTAGGATTAAGAAGCATTACCAGACATAATGGAAAATTTACGATCATTTCTCAAACATAATTACATCATCATCATATCATGGTAAATCATATACATAGAGTCCCTTTAAAAGGTCTACGAGACCTTAACATGCATTAGGGAAGGGCCGTGACTAAATCGGGCACATACAAAATTTTTTCAAAAATCAAACATTTTTCAAAGTTACAAAGGTCACACGCCCGTGTGGATAGGCCGCGTGCCTCACACGACATCAGATACACTCGTGTGTCCAAGCTAAGGAAAAATAGGGCATACATACTAACTTGTCCACATGGCAGAAGATACGCCCGTGTGCATGACCTTTGGGCAACACTGACTTAATTCACACAGCCTGTCACACGTCCGTGTGTCTGGCCCGTGTGCGAGTCTGACTTGATTTGAAATGCAACCTTAAGAGACACGGTCGAGACACACGCCTGTGTGCTCAACTGTGTGGGCAAATATAGGCCATTTGTAAGGCCAAATTGCCACCCAAATTTTGGGTCACTCCTACAAGCATCAAGCCATACCAAATTCTTATCTTAAATACATCTAAAACATACATTTTAATCATCGTCCCCATCAACCAATTCTAGCATGAAACTAACCACTTACATATCACCAATACATATCAATATGATCATTCACACAACATCACATATACACCTTATAACTATCATTTTCACATATTCAAAACACAAATTAAAGTCTTTTAACTATCAAGCCATATTACATAGTAACATCTGAAAACTTTCTATAATCACTAGCCTATACATGCCATATACCAAATATACAACTTCCAAAAGTACCAAAATAGATGGCCGATAGTGTGATTGATAAACCATAATATGTACATATTTTAATCCCACATTTGGCATACCTTTGGATGATTTATCCCCTGATTTTCGGAATTTGATGCTCCTAATCCTTTAATTTCATGTTTTATACTTAGGAGAGCATAGAAGAATGAAAAGAATGAGAAACGAGCCAAAAATGGAGAAAATGGGCCAAAGTACGAAATTCACACGGTCTGGAGTTCGCCACATAGCCGTACCTCTTTAGCAGACCCAAACATAGGCGTGTCCCTGCCGTGACCTATTTTAATTCTATTTGGATTAGGATACTTAGGGGCAAAGAAAGACATTCCGAAAGCATATATAAACACCCTAAGTGTGACCTAAGAGGGGGTGTCGAAAGAGACCGAAGAGGCGAAGCGAGAGAGGGCCGAATTGTGGGATTTACTCAAAGGCATCCAGTTGATTTATCTCAAGAAGCCAGAATCATACTCAAGACAAAAGATCTTCCCTTCAATTTCCTTCAGGGGTTTTAGGGTTTTTCTTATGTTTTGTTTTATACTTTCTTTTGAAATGTATACTTTTATAAATATGAACTAAACCCCTCAAATACCTGAAGGGGATGAAACCTAAGACGGATCTTGTCATTTTTTTCTGAACTATATGATAAATACTTGATTTGTTCTTAATTATGTGTTCTTAATTCTTGCTTTGATATTTCAGGATATTGATTCAAGTATTGATGTGCTTAGGCAGTGGAGCAAAAGTCCTTATTTAAGAGTAGATCTAGCATAGTTAAGCGGAGTTGATCGCACTCCTAGAGATAGGACGACGAAAATCTGCTGGATTAGGGTAAAACCTAATATGGGAGTCCATAGATCGAGTTAATGCAACTCTAGGGATTTTAATTAGAAAGTGATTTCAATTAATCAACCTAGGGTTAAACGTTAGTAGCCTCGAGAGAGGTATTAATATAAATTAGGGAATCCTACGGATCAAGTCAAGTGAATAAATCGTCTGGTTCAGAGTTAGATAACAAGTGAAGTCTAGGTGGATTCTTCCTCGGGTATTGTCCTAATCAGTTGGTTTTCCCAAAAGTATTTTCCCAATTCATTCTCTTTGTCTTAGCATCTTTAGCTTAGTAATTAGTTAGTTTTAGATTAAACAACAATTGCCTTAACTCTAAGGCTAAATAATAAAAAGACAGTAATTACTAATACTCTTGGTCCTTGAGGTTACGATATTTCCGGTCTTGCCATAGCTATACTACCAAACGATAGGTGCGCTTGCCTTATTCGTTGTCATAGTTAGTTTCTAGGCTCGATCATTCATTATATAAGACTTTCAGACATGATCAAGTTTTTGGCGCCGTTGCCGGGGACTAAGATATTAGGAACACTTGATTTTTATTACTTTAGCCATTATTTTTATTTATTTTTATTGTTCTAATTTTTCTTTTCTTTCCTTTGCTTCTGATAGGTTTTTCTAGTTTATGACTAGAAGGAACCCGTCATGACCCTTAATTTTTGACAGCGATATAGAAGGTACCGTTCGCAGAAACAAAAGAGAAATAAGGCGAAGCTTACAATACATAGAAGAAGAGCAAGAGGATGATACCAATACTACCGAAGAGATGGCTGATAATAATCTGCTACCTCCGGTGGTGGCCGATAATCATGCTCCTCGTACTATGTATGATTATGCTAAACCTAATTTAACAGGAATTGAGTCAATTATTGTTAGACCTACTATTGCTGCAAAAATTTTTATACTGAAACCTAACACAACTCAGATGATACAGCAATTTGTTCAGTTTGATGGTTTGTAGGTTGTTTCCCTTTTCATTGAGGAACAAAGCTAAACAGTGGTTGAACTCGTTACCACGAGGATCAATCACTACATAGGAACAGATGACCGAAAATTTTTTGTTAAAATATTTTCCATCGGCTAAAATGGCTAAGTTGAGGAATGATATTTCTTCTTTTGTGTAGATGGATTTAGACACACTTTATGATGCATGGGAGAGATACAAGGATCTATTGAGAAGGTGCCCACACCATGGGTTACCCTTGTGGCTATAGGTCCAAACCTTTTACAATGGTGTGAACCCCTCAACGAGGCAATTGATTGATTCAGCCGCCGGTGGAACACTGAATGACAAAACACCTGAGGCTGCCTACAAATTCATTGAAAAGATGTCACTGAATAACTATCAGTGGCAAGTCACGAGGACAAAGCCAACAAAAGCCGCCAGTGTTTTCAACCTCGACGCATTGACCATGCTATCAAACCAGGTAGAACTGTTAAGTAAGGAAATTGATGGTTTATGTGGTTCTTCGCAGGTACATCTAGTTATCCAGTGCAATACGAATGGAGGAGGGATGAACAACACAGAATATCCACCTTGCAACCTGAACACTGAAAACGAGCAAGCTCACTATATGGGTAACAATTTTAGACCTCAAAATAACCCTTATAGTAACACTTACAATCCAGTTTGGAGGAACCACCCCTATTTTTCATGGGGTGGTCAAGGAAATCAAAGACAACAACACCTCCCAAGTTTCCAACAGCAACCCTACCCACAAGAAAAGAAGCCGAACTTTGAGGAGATGCTAACAAAATTTATTGCAGTGACAGAAACCCGTTTCCAAAACACCGAGACAGCACTCAAAAATCAACAAGCATCGATTCAAGGGATTGAGAATCAATTAGGGCAACTTGCTAAGCAGTTCATTGAACGATCACAAGGAAGCCTACCAAGCAACACTGAGACTAACCCGAAGAAGCAACTTCAAGCAATAACCGCTCATGATAGTGAAGGGGTAGATGAACCCAAAGTAAGCCAAGAGAATGTGGTCGAGAAAGGTAAGGTCGAGGTAATTCATGATAAGCCAAAGTCGGTAATTAAAGAGTACCAACCTCGTGTGCCATACCCCAATGCAATGAAGAAAGACAAAACCGATGAACAATTCAGTAAATTTCTTAAACTTTTAATGAAATTACATATTAACTTACCGTTTCTTGAAACTCTTTCACAGATGCCAGATTCTAGGAAATTTTTAAAAGAGCTTTTGACAAACAAACGAAAGTTAGACGAGGCGTCGCATGTGGAACTAAACGCAGTATGCTCAGCAATTCTACAAAATAAAGTACCACGAAAATTAAAAGATCCAGGGAGTTTTACATTTCCATGCTTAATTGGTAGTTTATCTGTTGACAATGCTTTAGCCGATTTAGGGGCAAGCATCAATGTTATGCCTTATAAAATGTTTAAACAAGCTAGGTCTAGAGAAACCCAAACAAACTAGGATGAGCATTCAATTAGCTGATAAGACTATTAGAATTCCTAGGGGTATAATTGAATATGTACTCGTGAAAATTGATAAATTCATATTCCCCGTAAACTTTGTCGTTTTAGACATGGATGAGGACAACAATATCCCTTTAATTTTAGGAAGACCCTTTTTAGCAACTGCTAGAACTAAAATTGATGTTGGTACAGGTGAACTCATACTTTGTGTAGGTGACGAAACGATCACTCTTCAGGCTCTTGACTCGGCTAGGACATCAAGTAATCAAGGTGAAATCATAAATTCTATTAATGACCATTCGATTAAACCTTCTTTTCAGGAAGCACCACGGAACTACACAATTGAGCCAGATCCTAGACCTTATGCCATCGAGGAAATAACTCATGAGGAACAAAGGCTTCAGATCGATGAACTGGACGAGTGGAAGACACATTTCAAGGAGAAACTAGGAATACACGAAGCAAAACCGAAGCAACTCCATGACAAACATAAAGATGGGACAAACCAATTTCAGATCGGGGATCAGGTATTGTTGGCTAAAATAGACCCTCGGATCACCACCTCTGACCTTGATACAAATGAAGAAATCCCTTTTAAGGTACTCAATGTCTTCCCATACAGAACAGTCGAGGTAAGTAATCCTATATTCGGCATTTTTAAAGTAAACACTACTTGACTCGAACTATATACTGATAATAGAACTGATAACATGAGAAAGGATTTCAACTCCTCAAACCACCATGATTATGCGAATGAGAGGTAAGTCTAGCTTAAGTAAACGAGCGCTTCTCGGGAGGCAACCCGAGCACTAACCCCATTAAATTTAACATTTTTTATTTTTACTTTTATTTTTCCTTTTTAGCACCTAACTACAAACTAACCAAAGTGCATGTTTCTCTACCCACACGGCCTTGCACACAGGCGTGGCCGTGGCTGTCTGGACACCACAGATTTTCGTACCAGTGTGGCAGAGATAGTACGAAGCAGGACGAAAAATATCTCCAAGCCAAGGGTCCCTACTAAACACCACGACTGTGTGATACAGTTGTGGTAGACACTATTTTATCAACATGGGTGTGGCAACCTGCACACAGCCGTGTGACCCAACACGCCCATGGTACACGAGCATGGGAAATATCTAGATCCCTATTTCTATATAAACCCCCTTTTTCTGCACACTTTCCCCACCAAACCCCTTTCCTCTCAACCCCAGCCACCATAATTTTTCTCCCTTTTTCACCATCCTTACCACTATCACTCAATGCCCAAAGGCAAGGCCAACACTACCATTCCCATGTCGAAGAAGCGAAAGGACCCTAGCATAGTCTCCCTATGTGAGACCGATTTACGTGAGTCCATGTCGATCGCTTCATTGACCCGACAAGCCAAGGACATTTGAGTCCATTTAATTTTTCTTTTTCTTTTCTCTTCTCCATTATTTTCCTTCCCTTTATATTTCTTGTCTTTAATTTTTATTCTTACATTTTGTTTTCTTTGATTTAGGCTCTAAAGGCTGTTAGGGAATCACCACACCACGCCTTTAGAAATCACACCCACCTCGTGAACCATCTAACGATAAGGACTTTTCAGTCCATTAATCTTTTCTTTTAATTTTATTTTACTTTTTACACTCTTTTTCTTTATCCTTCTTGTCTTTAAATACATAATCAGTATATTTTGAATTATTCTTATTATCTCCTGGCTATTTCTTCACAAGTTACCCAATTTCTTCATCTAGCGCAGTGATTGTTGGCGGCCACCATACCACCAGAGACGCCTCCTCCAACTTATCTTTCACCTCTGAACTCAAGGAATCCATCCAAAATTCAGGAAGTTTCACCTCTCCCTTTCTCACTTAATTTAATGCTATTAATCTCTAGAATATATATCTTTGTACATTGAGAGCAATGTACATCTTAAGTGTGAGGGGTGAATTTTAAGTCCTAACTTTTTGCATTATTCCCAAATCCCTGAACTATGTCTTGTTCTTAAGTAATTTTCTCATGTTACTATTAGAACGAAATTTCCTTTGATTCATGATTTTTATCGATATGTTTTGGGTTAAGTTATTGATAATTGTGTAGTGATGATTTAAACTTTAGGAGACTAGGGAATCAAGCATGATAAGTCTATTTTCAGAATTAAAAATTTGTTAGGTTGTCTACCTGAATCTAATTATTACCTTGAAGTTTGAAATTTACAAGGTTGATATCAAAAACCCATAAATTTTGTGAGATTTTGAGCCTTTTAGAGCATATATTCTTTTCTTGCTCACTTTATTAATTATGAGTGTGTCAACATTGATTTGTTATTCTAGAACTTGCTTCGATTATACATGTCAAGACCACATCATTGATTTGATATATAGAGATGATAAAGGCACTTAGGATTTGACCCATGATCATCAAAATCAGAGCTTTAAAATTTATAATGAGAATGATTGAACTTGGAAACTAACTTAGACAACGATTTTAAGGCAAGCGCACCTATCGAACAGTAGTATAGTTTAGGCAAGACCGGAATATCGAATCCCAAAGGAACCAAAAGTACTAATACTAACTCTCTTTCTATTATTTAGCCTAAGAATTAAGTGAATGGTTATCTAATCTAAATTTAACTATCAACTAAACTAAAGACGCAAAGAAAAAAAAAAAGAGAACAAATTGGGGGAAAATAACTTGGAAGAAAAACCAATTGATTAAGACGATACCCTTAGGAAGAATCCACCTAGATTTCACTTGTTATCTAACATTGAACCAGATGATGTATTCACTTGACTTGATCCGTAAGATTCCCTAAGTTATATTAAACCCTCTCTCGAAGCGAATAACGTCTAACCCTAGGTTGATTAATTGAAATCTCTTTCTAATTAAAACCCCTAGAATCGCATTAACTCGATCTATGGACTCCCATATTAGGTTTCACCGTAATCCGGCAAAATCTCGTCACCCTATCTTTAGGCATGCGATCAACTCCGCTTAATTATGCTAGATCTACTCTTAAGTAGGGACTTTTGCTCCTCCACTTAAGCACATCATACTTGAATCAATATCCCGGAAATATCAACACAAGAATTAAGCACACATAATTAAGAACAAGTCAAATATTTATCATATAGTTCAGAAAAAAATAACAAGATCCATCTTAGGTTTCATTCCCTCCAGGTATTTGAAGGGTTTAGTTCATAATAATAAAACAAAACATCTCAAAAGAAAAGATAAAACAAAACATAAGAAATCCATAAAACTCCCTGAAGGAATTGAAGGAGAGATCCGCCGTCTTGAGTAGAATTCCGGCTTCTTGAGATGAATCAACTGGCTATCTTCGAGTGATCCTCCACAAATCTGACCTTTTTGGCTTGGCTCATTGGCCTAGCTAACTGCCCTCTTTCAGGTAACACTTAGGGTGTTTATATAGGCTCTTGGAATGCGTTTCTTTGGCCTTAAGTACCCTTTTCCGATTGAAATTGCTCTTTGCCACGAAAGGGACACGGTCATGGCACACGCCCGTGTGGATTGTGGGCAGGCCATGCTCGGACTTCTTTAATGAGGCACGGTCGTGTGAATCAAGATCAAGCCGTGTTCTAGTAGATTGACGTGGCACGGACGTGTGGGCTTAAGTCCAGGCCGTGTCGATTTCCTTTTTGGCTCAATTTGGTTTGTTTTAGGCCCATTTCTCGTTCTTTTCATCCTCGGGTGCTTTCTTGGGTATAAAACATGAAAACAAAGGATTAAGAGCACCTTTTTGCATAAATCGAGGCTTAATTCATCCAAAAGCATACTAAATGTGGGCTTAAAATATGTTACTTTTACGATTTATCAAATACCCCCACACTTAAGCTTTTGCTTGTCCTCAAGCAAAATTCTCAACTTACAACTAAAACGAACTTTCCATAATTCATAATTCCTACCAACAATGTCTCATCATAATTCAAAGGTAATTTATACATGGATAATTTAACTCAAAGAGTCCTATAGATTCAAAGAATCAAAGTCATACATTTGTAGCATGAAAACGTAGGTGTCTCCCCTTATCTAAATAATTACCTTTAATTCAAAATCGACAAGGACTGACATCCTCACAAAAGATTCACTCAAATCACTCAAAAAGTGTTTAAGGTTCAAAATTAAGCATACAAAAGTCAAACCTAAAAAGTTAATGCCATAGGCTTGCCTGAAAATCAAATCTCCACCACTGTAAAATAAGATGATAAACAGATCAAAAGGTCTTTAACAGGGTTGTAACGGGGCTAGGGTTAATGGTGTAGATAAAGGCTGAATTAGAAGGTTAGAATCGAGATTGACCTAACAATTTACCTAAATAGAAAAATGAACTCATCCTAAATAATTACATCAATTAGAAACTAATAATACGAGCTTTTTCTTCATGATTTGGAATTTAATGCATAAGCTCACTTAATCACACAACTAATAATGAATATACTTCATTTTCTTAAGAACAAATCAAATAATAGGAAAGAAATTTTACAACTGAAATATAAAACATAATTAGACAACTGTTCAAAATCAAATCTCGACAAAAAGAGAGTCAAGGAGGATGGTGATAACAAATACAAAGGATTTTGGGTTAATATTTGTGGGTGAGTCAATAAAAAAGGGTTGTTAGGATCAACGGGGTTAACTACGGGTTAATTGTGAAGGTAGGCTTTTAGTGGAGTAAGTGGGTTAAAACCTAGGTGCCTTAATCATCTCTGTATATCAAATCGAAGGTGTGGTCTCGATATGTATGAACTGGGCAAGTTCTAGAATAACAATTCAAAGTTGACACACTCATAATCAAAAAGTGAGCATGAAAAAGAATATATGCTCTAATAGGCTCAAAACCTCACAAAAAATTATGGGTGTTTTGATGTCAACCTCATAAATTTCAAACTTCAAAGTAATATTCAGATTTAGGTTAACAACCTAGCAAAATTTTAATTCTGAAAAATAGACTTATCATGCTTGATTCTCTAGTATCTTAAAATTTCAATCATCAATGCACAATTGACTATGACTTACTCAAAAACATGTCAATAAAAATCATAAATTATTAGAAATTGCATCCTAATTAGTAATATAAGGAAATTACTTAAAAACAAGACTAAATTCAGGGATTTGAGAATAATGCAGAAAGTTAGGCACTTTCTCGAAATAACTATTCACCCCCCACACTAAGATGTACATTACCCTTAATGTACAAAGATAGATAATTAATCATGTAATACTAAATCAAAAAGAGATGGGGAGAAGTAACACTTCCTGAATTTTTGGATGGATTTGTTGAGTTAGCAGAGGTTGTGATAAAAGATGACTTATGTAGTAGTGAACTACTCCTAGTGATTTGTTCGTTTATATGGAGTGTGCAATTGAAACTACGATGTCATCAGTTAGATATCTCAGAGGCGGAAATAAATATGTGTTAGGCATACTCGAAGGTTAGATAACCAATGATAATCATAATTAGAGTTTGCAATGTATAAGGAAAAAGTTCAAATTAAGAGAAATAAAAATTAAAATAGAGAAACAATAAAATTAAAATAAACTTAAAATAAAGAAAAGAAAAGTTAGATAATTAAAAGGACTCAGAGGTCCTCATCATCGACCGGGTCATGTGGTGGTGTCGGTGATGAGATATGGAAGTGATGGCATATCTGCTGCAGGGTGGCCTCGATCCCATCAAAACATCGAGCGGTGTCAGTGAACTGTTGGGTATAGTATTGCTCGAACTGGGTGAGGCGTGCAGAGATATCCGACAAAGATGCTGCTGTATGCAAGGGCCGCTGGCTCGAGACTAGTGCCGCCTGTGGTGGTGGTGGGGCATCATCAGTAATGTCCTCGGGCTTTGCCTCGTCTGTCGTTAATCAGTACTGAGGAGGGTCGGTCCCACGACGATATTTAACCATCCTCATGTGTAACATTGTCTGGATGCCCTGAGGTATCATCTGGCCAATCAGTGTGAGCGAGGAAATCTGAGTCTCGGTGTTGAGGAGGCCTAAGTGTCGAGCCAACCATGTGATGTACGGCCCCATTAATAAAATCCCCCTCTTATGCGGCTCTGTCTGGTGCTGAATCGCACGGGCTATGAAGTATGCAAGGTCGAAAACGTGCCCGTCTGACATGCATGATAAGTAGTAGATGTCGTGTATATTTACCACACCTGTGCTCTCACGTCGACCCGTAATAGTGTGAGCTAGAATAGCATGGATATACCGTAGGAATGGAGCAAGGGCTGTCGCCTTGGAGCGACTGGGGTCGTAGATGCCCGTGTTGGGGTGTAAGCTGTGCCAACAGCTGATGGGGGTGCAGTGGAGCTGACGATTTAGCTCGGAGAGTGGATTTTCTGCTACAAACTCATTTTATAGAGTCTGAGCATCGTCCCAAATTGCGGTACGCTTAGTCGACGTACCGTTCCCCCTAAACGGAATTGAATTATTCTCGGGTCGTCGTATTGTGCCATCACTGTCTGTAGGGTAAAAGTGGTGCAAAACTCGAAGGTGAGTTCCAAATATGTGGCTCGATGATGGAGAAAAGTTGTTCCCACAGCTCGATTGAGAGAAGGGCTCGAATATCGTCGCTAGCCCGACCTGTTCCAAAGCGTCCCAGTCAATGCACCTACCGATGCCGAGAGGTCTTTCCCGTAGTGCCTTGTATCGTTCTTCCTGGGCTTCCTGAGTAAATTGGAGGAAGCAGTGTCGTATTTCGGAAGAGGCACTGGCTGAGGATGAGCCAAGTCTCTTTCTTTCCTTAGTTGGGGCGGCCGTGGTTCGTTTTCCTCGTGATGATGACATTGTACCTAAAATAATGAATATTCAAGTAATGTTTGTACCAAATTAAGTTGAGCAGTATCATCTAGACCCGAGATATTTAAATGCTAAATACGATTATTCTAACTATAAGCAACCAATTCTATCTAATAAATATCTACAAAAAAGTGTTCAATATAACAATCAATATGAGTTTTGCCATAAAGTAGATAACGCTACTATTGAAAAAGAAACTAGCTATCATGAAAAATTGAAACAAGTTCTAAAATATTTAATGAATTATTCTAAAAGAAAAGAAAAGAAAAGAAAATAATTAATGCTTAATACTAAAAACAAAAACAAAACACAATATTATGAAATTTATCAAATAATCAGTTAAGAAAATGAAGTAATGAAGGGAACCAGGGGTTGTGGTAGTGTGAATCGACGAAACACGGGCTGAGCACGGTGGTGCTGTGATTTTTTCTGCTGGTGCATGGTTGTGGCGAAGGCATGGGTTGCTGCAGCACGGCAGTGGCGAGGGCGTGGGCACGGTTTTTTGTATGGTTTTTGGAGAAAAGGGAAGGGAAAGGAGTTTTGGGAAGGTTGAGGGCGTGGGTGTGGCCGGATTTGGGAGAAAAGAGGCTGAGAAATCAGTTTAGGGTTGATTTTTGGAAAGATGAGCGGTTAATTTGCTTAAATAGGGGTGGGGGCACGGGCAAGTGCCACGCTAGTGTGTGTGTGTTTTCAGCCCATATTTTTCGCTTGTTTTCAAATCTAGGCGCGTTCGCTATGTTCGCCACGCCCGTGTTCCCTGGGCGTGTGCGATTGTGTTCGCTTCTCCCATGCCCGTGCTATGTTTGCCACGCCCGTGTACATATAGTCAGCGTTGCACACGGTTGGTATGCACGGGCGTGGCTTGTGCCCGTGTTCATTTACTCAGGATAGACCACGGTCGCTTCGCACGGCCGTGGTCTTTTTATCGCAACTCGTGTTGGGAAAATTTTTCTTCTTCTTTTCGCACGTCTACATGCACGCTCGTTTTCTTTCCCATGGCAACCACACGGCCACGGGCACGCCCGTGTGTAAGGCCGTGTGGTCTGAAACCTGCACTTTCCTGCATCAGTTATTTTGAAAAATTAAAATGTGAAAATTAATGTGGTTAGTGGAGTTAGTGCTCGAGTTGCCCCCCGAGAAGCCCTCGTTTAAAGTATTAAGCTAGACTTACCCTATTTTCATTTCTAAAAGAAGGTTTACGGAGCTGAAGCTCCACTCTTAATTCCTTGAAATCCTCACCATTATAAATTTTCAGTCTATGGCCATTTAGCTTTAATGTTCCTTGAGTTGGATGGGTTACCTCGACTGTGCCGTAAGGAAAAATAGATTTTATCACGAATGGTCCTGACCACCTTGATTTCAGCTTTCCAGGGAATAGTTTGAGCCTTGAATTATACAGCAGGACTAAGTCTCCTACTTCAAATTGCTTTGATTGTTTTAAACGAGCATCATGGCGTCGTTTTGTTGCCTCCTTATATAGTCATGAATTCTCATAGGCCTCAATTCGCCATTCATTCAATTCGTTTAACTGCATCATCCTTTTTTCACCTGTAGTTTTGAGATCGTAATTCAAGAATTTTATCGCCCAGTAGGCTTTGTGTTCTAACTCAAATGGTAGATGACAACTTTTTCCATAAACGAGTTTATACAGGGATGTCCCTAGAGGGGTTTTAAATGCTGTTCTGTAGGCCCATAAAGCATCATCCACCTTTACTGCCCAATCCTTCCTATTTGATTCAACCGTTTTCTCTAGGATTCGCTTAAGCTCTCGATTTGCCACTTCCACTTGCCCACCGGTTTGGGGGTGATAAGGGGTAGCTGTTCTGTGGTGTACTCCATATTTTCGTAAGACTTTTTCAAATTAAGTATTGCAAAAGTGAGTACCCCTATCGCTGATGATTGCTCTGGGTGTTCCAAAATGAGAGAAAAGTTTCTTAAGAAACTTTACTACAGCTCTAGCATCGTTAGTAGGTAAGGCTTGGGCTTCCACCCATTTTGACATGTAATTGACCGCTACTAAGATGTATTTATTTCCAAATGAACAAGGGAACGGACCCATAAAGTCAATACCCCATACATCAAATATTTCACACGATAACATATATGTTTGAGGCATTTCATCGCGTTTAGAAATATTACCTGATCTTTGGCATTTATCACATGAAGCGGCATACCTGTTGGCATCTTTGAAAAGAGTTGGCCAATAAAATCTAGATTCGAGTATTTTGTGTGCTGTCTTAATCCCGCTGTGATGTCCTCCTGAAGGTCCAGAATGGCAGTGTTCCAGGATTTTACTTGCTTCCGCCTTTGTAACACATCTCCGAATTACTTGATCTGCACATATGCGGAAAAGAAAAGGGTCTTCCCAAAAATAGTTTTTCACATTAGCAAAGAATCGTTTCTTTTGATGATGTGTTAACCTTTTTGGTAAGATGTTAGTAGCTAAATAATTTGCAATATCCGCAAACCATGGTACCTCGAAGTTGGTTATAGAAAAGAGTTGTTCTTCAGAGAACGAGTTGTTTATCTCACTTTCGTCAAGCTCTTCGATATGTGGGTTCTCAAGTCTGGAGAGGTGATCTGCTGCAAGGTTTTCAGCTCCCTTTTTATCCTGTATTTCCACATCAAATTCCTGTAAGAGTAAGATCCAACGTATGAGTCGAGGTTTTGCATCAGGTTTAGTTAAGAGATAACGAAGAGCTGAATGATCAATGTAAACAACAACTTTAGATAATATTAAATATTGCCTAAATTTGTCAAAAGCAAAAACTACAGCTAGCAATTCTTTCTCTGTGGTGGTATAGTTTTCTTGTGCGGGTGTCAATGTTCTGCTAGCATAATAAATTGGCTGAAAATGCTTGTCTCTTCGTTGTCCCAGAACTGCACCTACTACAAAATCACTCGCATCACATATTAGTTCGAAGGGTAAATTCCAATCAGGTGCAATTATAATCGGGGCATTTATTAGTCTATCCTTGAGGACATTGAATGCATCTAAACATTCCTGATCAAAATTGAAAGGAACATCTTTTTCTAGTAATTTTGTTAAAGGCTTAGCTATTTTAGAAAAATCCTTAATGAATCTTGTGTAAAATCCAGCATGTCCTAAAAAGCTTCTAATAGCCTTAACTGAACTAGGGGGAGGTAATTTTTCTATGGTTTCAATCTTTGCTTTATCTACCTCAATCCCTTTACTACAAATCTTATGTCCTAGCACAATCCCTTCTCTAACCATAAAGTGACATTTTTCCCAATTCAAGACAAGATTCGTCTCCTCACATCCTATTAGAACTCATTCTAAATTTTTAAGGCAAAGGTGGAAAGAATTACCAAACACCGAGAAGTTGTCCATCAATACCTCCATAATGTCTTCCACAAGTTCATCAAAGATGGCCAACATGCAGCGTTGAAAAGTAGCATGAGCATTACATAATCCAAAAGGCATTCTACGATAACCAAACGTACCGTATGGCATGTAAATGTTGTCTTCTCTTGATCTTCAGGTGATATTGGGATTTGGAAGTAGTCGGAGAGTCCGTCCAAGAAGTATTAGTACATATGCCCAGACAACCTTTCAAACATCTGATCAATAAAGGGTAGAGGGAAGTGATCTTTTCTGGTTGCGTCATTCAGCTTCCTATAGTCTATACAGACTCTTCAACCTGTGACTGTCCTGGTGGGGATCAATTCATTCTTTTCGTTGGTTACTACAGTCATGCCTCCTTTCTTCGGAACTACCTGCACAGGACTTACCCAAGTGCTGTCAGAAATAGGATAAATTATTCCTGCATTTAGAAGTTTAATTACCTCAGCTTTGACGACTTCTTTCATATTGGGGTTTAACCGTCTTTGAGGTTGCACACACGGTTTATACTCATCTTCCATTAAAATTTTGTGGGTGCAAAATGATGGGCTTATTCCTTTAATGTCCAACATTTTCCACGCTATGGCCCTTTTGTGTTTCCTTAGTATCCTTAGCAACTCTTCTTTCTCCTGGGTCCTAGTTCCGAAGAGATGATTACTGGTAGCGTAGAATTATCCCCTAGGAATGCATATTCCAAGTGCTTTGGTAATTGTTTTCGTTCTAGCTTGGGTGGCTCATTAATAGAGGGTTTTTGTTTTAATTCATCATTAATCTTGATGTCCTCTATTTTCATCTGTCTAGAAGGTGATGCATTAGGATTCTCTTCATCGGTATCGTCATCATTCCCTTCACCTTGTGAAAGACACAGTTCCATCGTGTCACTGTGCATGATTTCCTGCAAAGATTCTTGAAAAATGTGATCAGTGGCATCAACAAAGTACCAAGAGTCATCTTGTTCTCTAGAATAACGCATGGCATCATAAATTTGGAACACAATTTTTTCATCTCCTACTCTTAATGCGAGTTTACCATTACCAACATTAATGACGGCCCTAGCGGTAGCTAGAAAGGGTCGCCCCAAAATTAAAGGTACCTCTATGTCCTCATTCATATCAAGCACAACAAAATCAACGGGAAATATAAATTTATCTACTTTTACCAGAACATCTTCAACAATTCCTTTCGGATACTTAACAGATCTGTCAGCTAACTGAATACTCATCCTAGTGGGTATTAGTTCCCCGAGACCAAGTTGCTTAAACATTTTATAAGGCATTAGAGTATTACTGGCACCTAAGTCAGGTAATGCTTTTTCTATGTTCAAACTACCAATTAAACAAGGGATAGTGAAACTTCCTGGATCTTTCAATTTGGCTGGTAGCTTGTTTTGGATGATAGCTGAGCATTCCTCATTAAGTTCTACTGTTGAAATTTCCTCAAACTTCCTTTTATTTGTTAGAAGCTCCTTTAAAAATTTTGCATATGTTGGCATCTGCGAAATAGCTTCAACAAAAGGTAAGTTAATATGTAGCTGTTTGAAAAGTTCAAGAAATTTACCATATTGTGCGTCTAAGCGGTCTTTCTTCAACTTTGCTGAATACGGGATTGTTGGTTTAGTTTCCTCGCAAGTTGAAGTTATCTTTGCCTCATCGGGATCATGTGGTACCTCCTTCTTTGTTTCGATTAACTCCTTTCCACTTCTTAGTGTCACTGCCTAGACATGCTCTTTTTCCCTAGATAAGGTTTCAAATCGTATTTCAAAAACTAACCTAGTAAGTTGCCCGATTTGATCCTTGAGTTCCTGTGACAATGCCTCAAGTTTTGTTTCTATCCTCTGGAAACGTGTGTCTAAGGCTGTTATGAATTTTGTTAGCACCTCTTCAAGGTTCGGCTTCTTTTCCTATGGGTAGGGCTGTTATTGGAAGTTTTGGGATGGTTGTGATCTTTGGTTTCTTTGACCGCCCCATGAGAAATTTGGGTGGTTCTTCCAACCTGGATTATAAGTATTACTATAAGGGTTATTGTTAGATCGGAAATTATTACCCATATAGTTCATCTGTTCGCTATCCATGCCCTGTTCGTAGGGTGGGTACTCAGGATTCACCACTCTTCACTTGCGTCGCATTGCATAACTAAATGTGCCTGCGAAGAACCATAGAAACTATCAAATTTTTTATGTAGCAATTCTACCTGATTTGATAGAACGGTCACTGCGTCAAAGTTGTAAACTCCGGCTGCTTTGGCTGGCCTTGTCCTTGTAACTTGCCACTGATAGTTATTCAGTGACATCTCCTCTATAAACTCGTAGGCTGCTTCAGGAATTTTGTTGTTCAGGGTTCCACCAGCAGCTGAATTGATTAGTTGCCTTATTGAAGGGTTCCCGCCATTATAAAAAGTTTGGACCTGTAGCCACAATGGTAGTCCGTGGTGCGGGCACCTCCTTAACAAATCTTTGTATCTCTCCCACGCATCGTATAGTGTCTCTGAATCCATATGCACAAAAGAAGAGATATCATTCCTTAATTTGGTCGTTTTGGCGGGTGGAAAATATTTTAATAAAATTTTTTCGGTCATTTGATCCCATGTAGTGATTGAGCCTCGTGGAAGAGAATGTAACCATTGTTTGGCTTTATTTCTCAGGGAAAACGGAAATACCCAAAGACGGATGGCATCATCAGTAACGCCATTTATCTTTAAGGTGTCACAAAATTCTAGGAAATTTGCTAAGTGTGTGTTAGGATCCTCATCCTGCAAACCATCAAACTGAACAAACTGTTGTATCATTTGTATAGTGTTAGGTTTCAGTTCAAAATTATTTGCAGCAATAGTAGGCCTAACAATATGATTGTCGAAATCAGAGCTTTAAAATTATAATGAGAATGATCGAACCTGAAAACTAACTCTGACAACGATTTTAAGGCAAGCGCACCTATCGAACAATAGTATAGCTTAGGCAAGACCGGAATATCGAATCCCAAAGGAACCAACAGTACCAATACTAACTCTCTTTCTATTATTTAGCCTAAGAATTAAGTGAATGTTTATCTAATCTAAATTTAACTATCAACTAAACTAAAGACGCAAAGACAAAAAGACAATGAATTGGGAAAAATAACTTGGAAGAAAAACCAATTGATTAAGACGATACCTTAGGAAGAATCCACCTAGACTTCTCTTATTATCTATCACTGAACCAGACGATTTATTCATTTGACTTGATCCGTAAGATTCCCTAAGTTATATTAAACCCTTTCTCGAAGTGAATAACTTCTGACCCTAGGTTGATTAATTGAAATCTCTTTCTAATTAAAACCCATAGAATCGCATTAACTCAATCTATGGACTCCCATATTAGGTTTCACCGTAATCCACCAAAATCTCGTCACCCTATCTCTAGGCGCACGATCAAGTCCGCTTAATTATGCTAGATCTACTCTTAAGCAGGGACTTTTGCTCCTCCACTTAAGCACATCATACTTGAATCAATATCCCTGAAATATCAATACAAGAATTAAGCACACATAATTAAGAACAAGTCAAATATTTATCATATAGTTCAGAAAACAATAACAAGATCTCTCTTAGGTTTCATCCCCTTCAGGTATCTGAAGGGTTTAGTTCATAACAAATAAAGAAAACATCTCAGAAGAATAGATAAAACAAAACATAAGAAATCTCTAAAACTCCCTGAAGGAATTGAAGGAGAGATCCGCCGTCTTGAGTAGAATTCCGGCTTCTCGAGATGGATCAACTAGCTATCTTTGAGTGATTCTCTACAAATCTGGCTTTTCTGGCTCGGCTCCTTGGCCTAGCTAACCGCCCCCTTTCAGGTAACACTTAAAGGCTTCATATAGGCTTTCGAAATATGTTTCTTCGCCCCAAAGCATCCAAATCTGAAAGAGATTGCTCTTTGCCACGATAGGGACACGGCCATGGCACATGCCCGTGTGGGTCGTGGCCAGGCCGTGTTTGGACTTCTTTAATGAGGCACGGCCGTGTAAGTCGAGATCAAGCCGTGTTCTAGTAGATTGGTTTCGCACGGCCGTGTGGGCGTAAGTCCAGACCGTATCAATTTCCTCTGTGGCCCAATTTGGTCTGTATTAGGCCCATTTCTCGTTCTTTCCATCCTCGGGTGCTTCTTTGGGTATAAAACATGAAAAGAAAGGGTTAAGAGCGCCTTTTTACATAAATCGAGGTTTAATTCATCCCAAAGCATACTAAATTTGGGCTTAAAATATGTTACTTTTACAGTTTATCAAATACCCCCACACTTAAGGTTTTGCTTGTCCTCAAGCAAAATTCTCAACTTACAATTAAAACAAACTTTCCATGATTCATAATTCCTACCGAGAATGTCTCATCATAATTCATAGATAATTTATACATGGATGATTTAACTCAAAGAGTCTTAAAGATTCAAACAATCAAAGTCATACATTTGTAGCACAAAAACGTAGGTGTCTCCCTTTAGCTGAATAATTACCTTTAATTCAAAACCTACAATGACTGACATCCTCACAAAAGATTTGCTCAAATCACTCGAAGTGTTTAAGGTTCAAAATTAAGCACTCAAAAGTCGAACCTGAAAAGTTAATCCCATAGGCTTGTCTGAAAATCAAATCTCCACCACTGTAGTATGAGATGATACACAGATCAAAAGGTCTTTAATAGGGTTGTAATGGGGCTAGGGTTAAAGGTGTGGATAAAGGCTAAATTAGAAGGTTAGAATCGAGATTGAAATGATAAGTTACCTAACTAGAAAAATGAACTAATCTTAAATAGTTATATCAATTGGAAACTAATAATACTACTATTGATAATACTCTAATACGAGTCTTTTCTTCAATAATTGGATTTTAATGCATAAGCTCACTTAATCACACAACTAATAATGCATATAATTCAATTTTTCTTAGAACAAGTCAAATATATAAAGGATAAATTTAACTACTGAAATAATATAATTAGGTAGCTAATCAAATCAAATCTCGATATAAGGGTAGTCAAAAAGGAATGGTGATAACAAATACAAAGAGCTTTGGGTTAATATTAGCGGGTGAGTCAATTAAAAGGGTTATTAGGATCGACGGGGTTCACTAGGGGTTAATTATGAAGGTAGGCTTTTAATGGAGTAATTGGGTTAAATCCTAGGTGCCTTAATCATCTCTGTATATCAAATCAAAGGTGTGGTCTCAACATGTATAATTGAGGCAAGTTCTAGAATAACAGTTCAAAGTTGACACACTTATAATCAATAAAGTGAGCATGAAAAAGAATATATGCTCTAATAGGCTCAAAATCTCACAAAAATTATGTGTGTTTTTTACATCATCCTTGGAAATTTCAAATTTCAAGGTAACATTCAGATTCAAGTAGACAACCTAACAAAAAATTTTAATTCTGAAAAATAGACTTATCATGCTTGATTCTCTAATATTCTTCTAATTTAATCATCAATGCACAATTAACTATGACTTACTCAAAAACATGTCAATAAAAATCATAATTCATCAAAAATTTCATCCTAATTAGTAATATGAGAAAATTGATTAAAAACAAGACTAATTTTAGGGATTTGAGAATAATGAAGAAAGTTAGGCACATTCTTGAAATAACTATTCACCCCCCACACTTAAGATGTACATTGCCTTCAATGTACAAGTATAGATTTGTAATTTAAGAGAGAGAGAGGGAGGTGAGACTTCCTGAATTTGGATGGTTTCTTAGAGTTGGAAGTCGATAGCGGTGGTGGCTGCTACTGAGTTCTGTGCTAGATAAAGAAATTAGGGAGCTCGTAGAGAGTTAGCCAAGAGTTATTAAGACACATTTAAAATAAACTAAATATATAAATAAAGATAAGAAAGATAAAGAAAAAGAGACTAAGAAGGAAAATAAAATAAGAATAGAAGATAAAAGGGCTTAAGAATCCTTATTGGTAGATGGTTCGTGAGGTGGGTGTGACTTCTAAGGTTATGGAGGTGCTGGCGATGGCAGAAGTGGCATGATTCCCAAGCAGCCTTTTGAACTTCTCAGGCTGCGGTGGTGGTGGTCGTGGTTCCCAAGGTGTGATTCCCTAGCAGCCTGAAGAACCTAACACTAAGAAACTAAAATATATTAAACTAAATTAAGCATAAGATTGTCAAAGAGAAGGAAATTGAAGCAAAAGAGAAAGGAAAAAGAAAAGATAAATGGTCTCAAAGACCCTTGGCTTGTTGTTTGGATGAAGCAGCCGTCATGAGCTTATGTATATCGATCTCCCTAAGGAGACTACGCTTGCTTTCTTCCGCTTCTTTGTCATGGCTTTAGTGTGGCTCAAGGGTTTAGAGACTTGTTATGGAGAGGAGAATGAGAGAAAAGGGGATAAGAAAAGAAGTAGAAAGTGATGAGAAGAACGGGGAGGGGGTTGGTGTTTAAATAGAGACTCAATTCTGGTACTTTCCCACGCCCGTGGACTAAGGGCGTGTCATTTCACACGGCCGTCTCGCACGGACGTGTGTCTAGGCGTGTTGATTCCCCATGCCCGTTTTTCAGACAGCCACGCCCATTCTTGATAAGTCAGTGTCGTCCATGGCCGCGTCGCACGGCCGTGGGCTTTTGTCAGTGCCCGTGTTGGAGTGGTTGGGTCCGTGAACTTCAAAAATTAGTTGAGTCTGATTTGTACCGCCTCTGCCATGTTGGTACAAAGATTCTTGGGGTACACACGGCCACGACCACGGCCGTGTGCAAGGCCGTGTCCTGGAAATCTGCACCCTTGGTTAGTTTAGAATTAGGTAAAAAGAAAAAGAAGAAAACAAAATAAATTGAAAACAAAATGTGAAAATAAATTGTCTTAATACTCGGGTTACCTCCCGAGAAGCTCTCGTTTATAGTCTTAAGCAAGACTCTCCTCGTATTGAAAAATCAGGGAGGTTTAAAGGTTTGAATATCTTCCCTCATGCTGACATCTATTTTCTTGATGAAGTTGGAGTCGAGAAGCATGTACTTTAAAAGTGCCGAATATAGGATTGCTTACTTCGACTGTTCTGTATGGAAAGATATTATGTACCTCAAGAGGGATTTCTTCATTTGTGGTCAGGTCTGATGTAATGACGCGAGGATCTACCTTATCTATTAGTACTTGGTCTCCTATTTTGAGGTGATTTGATGTTCCTATGAGCTCTTCTTGAGGCTCTTTCAGTTTTTCTTCGTGCGGTTCTGGTTCCTCTTTAAAGTGCGTCATCCACTTTTCTAATTTGTCGATCTCAAGGCTTCGTTCTTTGTGTGATCTTTCTGTGTCGACATGGGGGCCATGCTTCGGCTCAAGTTTGTAACCTTGTAGTGTTTCATGTGGTGAAAGTTGAACAACCTGGTTATCAACTGTTTTTACTTTCTCACCTTCATCAATTATTGTCCTGGCCAAGTCGAGAGCTTGTAAACTGATCGATTCGTCACCTGCATGAAGTATGAGTTCTCCTGTGCTAACATCAATTTTAGTCCTAGCAGTTGCTAAAAAGGGTCTTCCTAACATTAAGGGAATCGAATTATCCCCATCCATGTCTAAGACAACAAAATCTACTGGGACAACGAATTTATCAATTTTTACAAGAACATCTTCGATAATACCCCTAGGAATTCTAATAGTTTTATCAGCTAATTGAATGCTCATCCTAGTTTGTTTGGGTTTCCCTAGACCTAGTTGTTTAAACAATTTATAAGGCATGACATTTATGATTGCCCCTAAATCAGCTAACGCATTATCAATAGTTAAACTACCAATCAAACCTGGAATTGTAAAACTCCTTGGATCTTTTAATTTCTATGGTAGTCTATTCTGTAACATTGCTGAGAATACAGCGTTTAATTCCACATGTGGCTCATCGTCTAATTTACGCTTGTTCATCAGGAGCTGTTTTAAAAATTTCCTCGAATCCGGCATCTAAAAAAGAGCTTCAAGAAGAGGTAAGTTAATATGTAATTTCTTTAAAAGTTTAAGAAACTTACCGAACTGTTCCTCTGTATCGTCTCTCTTCATTGCTTCTGGATAAGGTATGCGAGGTTGGTACTTTTTGATTACCGGTTTCGGCTTGTTATTCACCTCAACCATATCTTCTTCTACCACCTTCTTTTGTTTTGTATTAGGCTCGTCTAACCCTTCACTATCTTGAGTTGTTATGGCTTGAACTTGCTCCCTTGGGTTAGTCTCAGTGTTGCTCGGTAGTCTTCCCTGTGGTCTCTCAGAAATCTGCTTAGCAAGTTGCCCGAATTAATCCTTGAACTCTTGTGACAATGCCTCAATTTTTGTTTCTATCTTCTAGAAACGTGTGTCTGAGGCTGTTATGAAGTTTGTTAGTGCCTGTTCAAGGTTCGGCTTCTTTTCCTGTGGGTAGGGCTGTTGTTGGAAGTTTTGGGATAGTTGTGATCTTTGATTTCTTTGACCGCCCCTTGAGAAATTGGGGTGGTTCTTCCAACCTAGATTATAAGTGTTACTATAAGGGTTATTGTTGGATCCGAAATTATTACCCACATAGTTCATTTGCTCGCTCTCCATGCACTGTCCATAGGGTGGGTACTCAGGATTCACCACTCTTTCACTTGCTTCGTACTGCATAACTGGATGTGCCTGCGAAGAACAATAGAAACTATCAATTTTTTTATGTAATAATTCCACCTGATTTGATAGAGCGGTTACTGCGTCAATGTTGAAAACTCCGGCTGCTTTAGCGGGCCTTGTCCTTGTAACTTGCCACTGATAGTTATTCAGTGACATCTCCTCTATAAACTCGTAGGCTGCTTTAGGAGTTTTGTTGTTCAGGGTTCCATTTGCAGCTGAATCGATTAGCTGCCTTGTTGAAGGGTTCACACCGTTGTAAAAAGTTTGGACCTGTAGCCACAATGGTAATCCGTCGTGTGGGCACCTTTTCAACAAATCTTTGTATCTCTCCCATGCATCGTATAGTGTCTCTGAATCTACCTGTACAAAAGAAGAGATATCATTCCTTAATTTGGCCGTTTTGGCCGGTGGAAAATATTTTAAGAAGAATTTTTCGGTCATTTGATCCCATGTAGTGATTGATCCTCGTGGAAGAGAATGTAACCACTGTTTGGCTTTATGTCTCAGGGAAAAGGGAAATAACCGAAGACGGATGGCATCATCAGAAACGCCATTTATTTTGAAGGTGTCGCAAAATTCTAGGAAATTTCCTAAGTGTGTGTTAGGATCCTCATCCTGCAAACCATCAACTGAACAAACTGTTGTATCATTTGTATAGTGTTAGGTTTCAGTTCAAAATTATTTGCAGCAATAGTAGGCCTAACAATACTAGATTCCGTTCCTGTTAAATTAGGTTTAGCATAATCATACATAGTACATGGAGCATGATGTTCGGCCATCTCTGGAGGTGGGGGATTATTCTCTGCCATCTCTTCTGTGGTATTTATTTCGGCATCTTGCTCTTCGTCTATGTAGTTTAGGCTTCACCTTATTTCTCTGTGATTCCTACGAATGGTACCTTCAATATCACTATCGTAAAGCAGAGGTCCTATCGGGTTCCTTCTAGTCATAAACTAGAGGTACCTGAAAGGGGCAAAAGAAAGAAGGAAAGAAAATTTAAAAAAACAAAAATAAAATTTAATTACACAAATAAAAATAAATATGGCTAAAGTAATAAAAATTAAGCTTTCTTAACTTTTTAGTTCCCTGGCAACGGCGCCAAAAACTTGATTATCGAAATCAGAGCTTTAAAATTATAATGAGAATGATCAAACCTGGAAACTAACTCTGACAACGATTTAAAGGCAAGCGCACCTATCGAACAGTAGTATAGCTTAGGCAAGACTGGAATATCGAATCCCAAAGGAACCAAAAGTACTAATACTAACTCTCTTTCTATTATTTAGCTTAAGAATTAAGTGAATGTTTATCTAATCTAAATTTAACTATCAACTAAACTAAAGACGCAAAGACAAAAAGAGAATGAATTGGGAAAAATAACTTGGAAGAAAAACGAATTGATTAAGACGATACCCTAGGAAGAATCCACCTAGACTTTTCTTGTTATCTAACACTGAACCAAACGATTTATTCATTTGACTTGATACGTAAGATTCCCTAAGTTATATTAAACCCTCTCTCAAAGCGAATAACGTCTAACCCTAGGTTGATTAATTGAAATATCTTTCTAATTAAAACCCCTAGAATCGCATTAACTCGATCTATGGGCCCCCATATTAGGTTTCACCGTAATCTGGCAAAATCTCGTCACCCTACCTCTAGGCGCGCGATCAACTCCGCTTAATTATGCTAGATCTACTCTTAAGCAGGGACTTTTGCTCCTCCACTTAAGCACATCATACTTGAATCAATATCCCGAAAATATCAACACAAGAATTAAGCACAAAATTAAGAACAAGTCAAATATTTATCATATAGTTTAGAAAACAATAACAAGATTTGTCTTAGGTTTCATCCCCTTCAAGTATCTGAAGGGTTTAGTTCATAAAAAATAAAGAAAACATCTCAGGAGAATAGATAAAACAAAATATAAGAAATCCCTAAAACTCCCTGAAGGAATTGAAGAAGAGATCCACCGTCTTGAGTAGAATTCCGGTTTCTTGAGATGGATCAACTGGCTATATTCGAGTGATTTTCCACAAATCTGGTCTTTCTGGCTTGGCTTCTTGGCCTAGCTAACCGCCCCCTTTCAGGTAACACTTAGGGGTTTATATAGGCTTTCGAAATATGTTTCTTCACCCAAAAGTATCCAAATCCGAATGAAATTGCTCTTTGCCACTACAGGGACACGGCTATGGCACATGCCCGTGTGGATCATGGCCAGGCCGTGTTCAGACTTCTTTAATGAGGCACGACCGTGTAAGTCAAGATCAGGCCGTGTTCTAGTAGATTGGCGTGGCACGGCTGTGTGGGCTTAAGTCCAGGCCGTGTCGATTTCCTCTTTGGCCCAATTTGGCCCGTTTTAGGCCCACTTCTCGTTCTTTCCATCCTCGGGTGCTTCCCTGGGTATAAAACATGAAAAGAAAGGATTAAGAGCACCTTTTTACATAAATCGAGGCTTAATTCATCCAAAAGCATACTAAAAGTGGGCTTAAAATATGTTACTTTTACGGTTTATCACAATACTAGACTCAATTCCTGTTAAATTAGGTTTAGCATAATCATACATAGTACGTGGAGCATGATGTTCGGCCATCTCTGGAGGTGGCAGATTATTCTCTGCCATCTCTTCTATGGTATTTATTTCAGCTTCTTGCTCTTCGTTTATATAGTTTAGGCTTCGTCTTATTTCTCTGCGATTTCTACGAATGGTACCTTTAATATCACTGTCGTAAAGTAGAGGTCCTGTCGGGTTCCTTCTAGTCATAAACTAGAGGTACCTGAAAGGGAAAAAAGAAAGAAGAGAAAAAATTTTGAAAAAGAAAAATTTAATTGCAAAAATAAAAATAAATATGGCTAAAGTAATAAAAATTAAGCTTTCTTAAAATTTTAGTTCCCTGGCAACGGCGCCAAAAACTTGATCGTCGAAATCAGAGCTTTAAAATTTATAATGAGAATGATCGAACCTGGAAACTAACTCTGACGATGATTTTAAGGCAAGCGCACCTATCGAACAGTAGTATAGTTTAGGCAAGACCGGAATATGAAATCCCAAAGGAACCAAAAGTACTAATACTAACTCTCTTTCTATTATTTAGCCTAAGAATTAAGTGAATGGTTATCTAATCTAAATTTAACTATCAACTAAACTAAAGACGCAAAGACAAAAAATGAGAGAACAAATTGGGGAAAAATAACTTGGAAGAAAAATCAATTGATTAAGACGATACCATTAGGAAGAATCCACCTAGGCTCCACTTGTTATCTAACACTGAACCAGACGATGTATTCACTTACTTGATCCGTAAGATTCCCTAAGTTATATTAAACCCTCTCTCGAAGCGAATAACGTCTAACCCTAGGTTGATTAATTAAAATCTCTTTCTAATTAAAACCCCTAGAATCAATTAACTCGATCTATGGACTCCCATATTAGGTTTCACCCTAATCTGGCAAAATCTCGTCACCCTATCTCTAGGTGTGCGATCAACTCCGCTTAATTATGCTAGATCTACTCTTTAGCAGGGACTTTTGCTCCTCCACTTAAGCACATCATACTTGAATTAATATCCCAGAAATATCAACACAAGAATTAAGCACACATAATTAAGAACAAGACAAATATTTATCATATAGTTCAAAAAACAATAACAAGATTCGTATTAGGTTTCATCCCCTTCAGGTATCTGGAGGTTTTAGTTCATAATAATTAAACAAAACAGCTCAAAAGAAAAGATAAAACAAAACATAAGAAATCCCTAAAACCCCCTGAAGGAATTGAAGGAGAGATCCGCCGTCTTGAGAAGAATTCTGGCTTATTGAGATGTATCAACTGGCTATCTTCGAGTGATCCTCCACAAATCTGACCTTTTCGGCTTGGCTCCTTGGCCTAGCTAACCGCCCTCTTTCAGGTAACGCTTAGGGTGTTTATATAGGCTCTTGGAATGCGTTTCTTTAGCCCTAAGTACCCTTTTTCAATTGAAATCGCTCTTTGCCACAATAGGGACACGGCCATGGCACACGTCCGTGTGGATTGTGGCCAGGCCATGCTTGGAGTTCTTTAATGAGGCACGGCCGTGTGAATCGAGATCAGACCTTCTAGTAGATTGACGTGGCACGGTCGTGTGGGCTTAAGTCCAAGCTATGTTGATTTTCTCTTTGGCCCAATTTGGTCTGTTTTAGGCCCGTTTCTCGTTCTTTTCATCCTCGGGTGCTTTCTTGGGTATAAAACATGAAAAGAAAGGATTAAGAGCACCTTTTTGCATAAATCAAGGCTTAATTCATCCAAAAGCATACTAAATGTGGGTTTAAAATATGTTACTTTTACGGTTTATCAACCCACTTACTGCACTAAAATCCTACCCTCACAATTAACCCCTAGTGAACCCCTTTGATCTTAACAAACCATTTATTGACTCACCCACTAATATTAACCCAAAACCCATCTTGTATTTATTATCACCATTTCTCTTGACTACCCTTATATCGAGATTTGATTTGATCAGTTGCCTAACTTTATTCTTTAATTCAATTGTTAAAATCTATTTACTTGATTTGTTCTTAAAAAAATTGAAGTATATTCATTATTGAGCTTATACGTTTAAATTCCACATCTTGAGAAGATGTTCGTGTTATGAAATTTTAGTTGATGTAAGTATTCGAGTCTTAGTTCATCTTTCTAAGTTAGGTAATTTGTCAATTCAATCTCGATTCTAACCCTTTATTTCAGCCTTTATCCACACCTTTAACACAAGCCCCATTACAACCCTTTAAAGACCTTCTGATCTGTGTATCATTTCATTCTATAGTGGCGGACATTTGATTTTCATGCAAGCCTATGGGATTAACTTTTCATGTTCGACTGTTGAGTGCTTAATTTTGAACCTTAAACACTTTGAGTGATTTGAGTGAATCTTTAGTGAGGATGTCAACCCTTGTCGATTTTGAGATAAAGGTAATTATTTAGGTAAGGGGGAAACACCTATGTTTTCGTATCATAAAAACTATGACTTTGATTGTTTGAATTTTTAGAACCCTTTTGATTAAACTATCAATGTATGAATTACCTATGAATTATGATGAAACACTATTAATGAATATTATGAATTGAGAAAGTTCATTTTAATTGTGAGTTGAGAATTTTGCTTAAGGACAAGCAAATGCTTAAGTGTGGGGGTATTTGATAAACCATAATATGTACATATTTTAATACCTCATTTGGCATACTTTTGGATGATTTATACTTTGATTTGTGGAATTTGATGCTCCTAATCCTTTAATTTCATGTTTTATACTTAGAAGAGCATAGGAGGACGAAAAGAACGAGAAACAGGCCAAAAATAGAGAAATTGGGCCAAAGTACAAAATTCACACGGTCTGGAGTTCGCCACACGACCGTGCCTCTTTAGCAGACCCCAACACGGCCTGGGCTCAATTTACACGGGTGTGTGCCATGGGCGTGTCCTCGCCGTGACCTGTTTTAATTCCATTCTGATTAGGATACTTAGGGGCAAAGAAAGACATTTTGAAAGCCTATATAAACACCCTAAGTGTGACCTAAGTGGGGGTGTCGGGGAGGTCGAAGAGGCGAAGCCAGAGAGGGCCGAATTGTGGGATTTACTCGAAGACAGCCAGTTGATTCATCTCAAGAAGCCGGAATCATACTCAAGACGGAAGATCTTCCCTTCAATTTCCTTCAGGGGGTTTTAGGGTTTTTCTTATGTTTTGTTTTATACTTTCTTCTGAGATGTATTCTTTTATAAATATGAACTAAACCCCTCAAATACCTGAGGGGGATGAAACCTAAGATGGATTTTGTTATTGTTTTCTGAACTATATGATAAATACTTGATTTGTTCTTAATTATGTGTTCTTAATTCTTGCTTTGATATTTCAGGATATTGATTCAAGTATTGATGTGCTTAGGAAGTGGAGCAAAAGTCCCTGTTTAAGAGTAGATCTAGCATAGTTAAGCGGAGTTGATAGCACTCCTAGAGATAGGACGACGAAAATTTGCCAGATTAGGGTCAAACCTAATATGGGAGTCCATAGATCGAGTTAATACAACTCTAGGGGTTTTAATTAGAAAGAGATTTCAATTAATCAATCTAAGGTTAGACGTTAGTAGCCTCGAGAGAGGTATTAATATAAATTAGGGAATCCTACGGATCAAGTCAAGTGAATAAATCGTCTGGTTCAGAGTTAGATAACAAGTGAAGTCTAGGTGGATTCTTCCTCATGTATTGTCTTAATCAATTGGTTTTCCCAAAAGTATTTCCCCAATTCATTCTCTTTGTCTTATCATCTTTAGCTTAGTAATTAGTTAGTTTTAGATTAAACAAAAATTCCCTTAACTCTTAGGCTAAATAATAGAAAGATAGTAATTATTAATACTCTTGGTCCTTGAGGATACGATATTTTCGGTCTTGCCATAACTATACTAGCAAACAATAGGTGTGTTTGCCTTATTCATTGTCATAGTTAGTTTCTAGGCTCAATCATTCATTATATAAGACTTTCAGACACGATCAGTGATTGAGTCTCTAACGATCCTCGGATCCGAGCTAGCTTTAATGACACTGTAAAACAGAGGAAAACTTCACACAGTAAGCTTTAAAGCTTAATAAGTTCGTAATATAACACAATTAATTCAACAATTCAAATTCAATATGTAAAATTACCAACACCTAGTTCAATTCACCTCAATACTCAATTTTCATCCATACCAATTCCTCACTTTCATACATAATTATATGTTCAATGTACAAGCATTTACTAAAGCTATTCAATCTAACTCTTTCTCTCATTTATTCACATAACTATCCATTTATATCATACACAACTTCATCAACCACATAGGTTCTGTACGTACTTGTACCATCACGTATTTAACTACCACATTTACCATTCAATGCTCCAAACCATTACTCATTCGATCCTCTTTAAACATTGATGAATTGGCACATTCAGTGCCATATAATTGGTTGAAGCCACAATATTATTGCACACTTAGTGCCATCACGTTAAACAGATAATGTCTCAGTATCGCATACACAGTGCCAACTAATATAGTCGATGCTTTCTTTATCTCACACACTTGGTGCCGATCAACATTGTATCACTTCTATTTACGCACACTTAGTGCCATATAATTTTAAAATCACAACTCACATTTTCGAATTCCATACTCACATTTCCATTCATTTCAATAGATAAGAACATCGCTTAAACAACATGTATTATACACGAACTTACCTCAGACATAGAAACACGATACAAGTCGATCAATCGAGCACCTTGTTCTTGCCTCGATCTAAGTCTGAATTTCTCTTTTCTTGATCTTGATTAAGCTATAGATGTGCTGAATGCTTAAAAGTTCAAGCCCTAAGTTTCTTCTTTCATTTTCAGCAATGGATGAGCATATATGACCATTTTTCATGTTTGTTTTATTATAAATCATTTAATAAACCGTTTACTAAAATATCCTTATTGTAAACATTTAAAATCCACTAACCTTAGGCATTTTTTCCATCCAATCTATTAATGGTTTAATAACAACATAAGGACTTATCATTTAAGAAGCCATGCCAATTAAGCACTTTAAGAACTAGCACACAGCTTTTGCATTTTATACGATTAAGTCCTTTTTCACAAATCGACACACAAACGATAAAATTTTCACACAAAATTTTCACACATGCTTAATCACATACCATAAATACGGAAAATAATATTAAAATAATATTAAAATATTTTTTGACCTCGAATTTATGGTCTCAAAACTACTATTCTGACTAGGGTCTAAACTGGGCTATTACACTATGTATATGATTTGCTATGATATGATGATGGTGTATTTTATGTTTGTGAATTGATCATAAAAGTTTTGATATGTCCTGTAATGCCTCTTAACCCTAGCCCGATGATGGTTATGGGTTAGGGATGTTACATTTTATTGGTATCAAAGCTACAGTTTAGTCGATTCTAGGACTAACGTAGCATGTATGAGTCTAGCTATACATGCCATATTTATAAACTGCAATAGTGTGATAATTCCTGACAATTGAAATGTGTTTTCGTATAGTAAATGGATCTCGATCGAGTCGTAACTGATGATGTGGAAAGAAATGTGCCCGCTCCTGCTCAGGGGGCAGCACCGACTAATTCTAGGCCAATTTCGAGTAGTCATGAAAGTGAGGCTAAACAAGCCTTCTATCAGATGATGAACGATTGGTTTACACAGTGCATTCGTACAAATCTAGCTATTGAACAACTCCCACCCCAGCCTAATCCTCCTTCGATACTTGTAATACCTCAAGTACTTGATCCGATGAGATTACATAAGCCCCCTGTTGATAAAATTAGAAAATACGGGGCTGAAGAATTCAGAGCCACTATTGATGATGATGTTGAGGAGCTAAATTCTGGCTCGATAATACTATTCATGTGTTTGATGAGCTATCCTGTACCCTTGACAAGTGTATTAAATGTGTTGTATCATTGCTTCGAGATTTTGCGTATCATTGGTGGAATACATTGATTTCAGTAGTTTCGAGAGAACGGGTTACTGGGAGTTATTTCAGACTAAATTTTGTAAGAAATATATCAGTCAGAGATTCATCGATCAAAAGCACAAAGAATTCCTCGAATTGAAACAGGGTCGTATGACCGTAACAGAGTATGAGCGGGAATTTGTGAGACTTAGCAATATGCCCGAGAGTGTGTTTCGACAGAAGTAATTATGTGTAAAAGATTTCAAGATAGGCTAAATGAAGACATTAAATTGCTTGTTGGGATTCTGGAAATAAAAGAGTTTATCGTACTTGTTGAATGAGCATGCAAAGCTAAATAGCTCGGGAAAGAGAAAAGAAAAGATGACTTTGAAGCTAGAGATACACGTAAGAGATCATCAAGTAAGTCATTCCAATAGGCATCAAAGAAATTTTGATATGACTTTAGCCATTCAAAGGCTACTGCGGGTTATTCTAGACATGATCGAGACAGACCACCTGTGAGTTCGAAAGCTACCTCAGTAGCTAGTGTTGGTAACATTCGATCAAATCAACCTGAGTGTAAACACTACGGTAAACGATGTCCCGGCAGTTGTAGATTGAATGATCGGGCTTGCTTTAAATTTGGATCGATGGATCACTTTATTCGTGAATGCCCTGAGTTGGTTGAGCAAGATATGAAACAGAATATGAGGCCGAGTAACACGGTAGCTCATGGTAGACCACCCAAAAATACGGGTAATGTGAGTGGCAGTCAGAGAGGAACTAAAAACATAGTTGTTAGATCGGAGGCTCGTGCACTTGCCAAAGCTTATGCTATTCACGCTCGCGAAGAAGCTTCATCTCCAGATGTGATTACCGGTACTTTCAATCTCTATGATACTAGTGTTATTGCATTGATTAATCTTGGCTCGACTCATTTTTATGTATGTGAGACTTTAGTATCTAGTAAGACTATGCCTGTAGAGTCTACTGAATTTGTGATTAGACTATCGAATCCCTTAGGCTTGTGTGTTTTGGTTCATAAGATGTGCAAGAATTGTCCGTTGATGATTCGAGATTCATGTTTTCTGGCTAATTTGATGTTGTTGCCATTCGATGAGTTTGATATAATTCTGGGTATGGATTGGTTAACCTTACATGATGCTATTGTGAACTGCAAATGGAAGACTATTGATTTGCGATGTCAGAATGATGAGATTATTCGGATCGATTCTAATGATCTGAATGGTTTACCAACAGTGATATCTTCGATGTTAGCTCAGAAATATGTGAGAAAGAGTTACGAATCTTACTTTGCTTATGTGCTCGACTCTAAAATGACCAAAAAGAAGATTGAATCAGTACCAGTTGTGTCTGAGTATCCGGATGTGTTTCCCAAAGAATTACCGGGTTTACCACCAATCCGAGAGGTAGAGTTTGGTATTAAGTTAGTACTGGGGATGACTCTGATTTCGGTAGCTCCGTACAAAATGGCACCGATTAAATTAAAAGAATCGAAAGCTCAGTTGCAAGAATTGACAAATAGAGGCTTCACACGACCGAGTTTTTCTCCTTGGGGTGCACCGGTTTTGTTTGTGAAAAAGAAAGACGGAACTATGAGAATGTGTATCAATTACTGACAGCTCAATAAGGTGACTATAAAGAATAAATATCCTTTGCCACAGATTGACGATTTGTTTGATCAGTTGAAATGGGCTACAGTGTTTTCTAATATAGAGATGAGATTGGGTTACTATCAATTACGAGTTAATGACTCTGATGTGCTGAAAACTACTTTTCGAACGAGGTATGGACACTATGAGTTTTTAGTTATGCATTTCGGACTTACTAATGCACCTGCTGTTTTTATGGATTTAATGAATTGGATCTTCAAACAGTATTTGGATCGATTAGTGGTTGTGTTTATAGATGACATATTGATCTATTCTCGTGATGAATCCGAGCATTCTGAACATCTGAGATTAGTGCTACAGACTTTCCGTGATAAGCAGTTATATGCAAAGTTCAGTAAATGTGAGTTCTGGTTACGAGAAGTCAGTTTTTTAGGGCATATTGTATCAGCATTGGGTATTCGGGTTGATCCGAACAAGGTTTCGGCTATACTAGATTGGAAGCCTCCTAGAAATGTATCTAAAGTCTGAAGTTTTCTGGGATGAGCTGGATACTATAGACGGTTCGTAAAAGGTGTCTCTATGATTGCGACCCCGATAACGCGACTACTTCAGAAAGATGTTAAGTTCGAGTGGTCAGAAAAGTGCCAAAAAAGTTTCGATCTGTTAAAAGCTTTGTTGACCAAAGCTCTAGTGTTGGTTCAGCTAAAATCGGGTAAAGAATTTGTAATCAATAGTGATGCATCTTTGAATGGTTTGGGTTGTGTTTTGTTGCAGGAAGGCAAAGTCATAGCTTATGCCTCGAGATAGTTAAAGCTGCACGAAAAGAATTATCCAACGCACGACCTAGAATTGGCAGCTATTGTGTTTGCGTTGAAAATTTGGTGACACTATTTGTTCTGTGAGAAATGTCATGTCTATTCTGATCACAAAAGCTTAAAATATTTGATGACTCAGAAAGATCTAAATTTATGACAGCGAAGATGGTTAGAGTTGTTAAAAGATTATGAGCTTGTAATTGACTACCATCTGGGAAAAACAATGTTGTTGCTGATGTTTTGAGTCGAAAATTGTTATTTACCGTACGTGTGATGAATACTTAATTGGCCCTATCTGATGATGGTTCGATAGTAGCTGATTTGAAAGTAAAACCGTTATTTATTCAGCAAATTTGTGAGGCTCAAAAAGTTGATAATGAATTGATAGCAAAATGGGCTTAATGTGATGCAAATATGGATTCAGAGTTTCGAATTGATATTAAAGGTTGTTTGAGGTTCAAAGATTGAATGTGTGTTCTGAGAAATTCAGAGTTAATACAGATAATTTTTAATGAAGCTCATAGTAGTCGATTATTTGTTCACTCGGGTAGTACAAAAATGTATAATGATTTGAAACAGCTTTACTGGTGGCATAGTATAAAATGGGACATCTCTGACTTTGTTTCAGGATGTTTGATCTGTCAGCAAGTCAAAGCTGAGCATCAGGTTTCGTCTGGGTTACTTCAATTGATTATGGTACCCGAGTGGAAATGGGATAGAGTCACAATGGATTTTATATCGGCTTTGCCCTTGTTACGGAGTAAGAAAGATGCAATCTGGGTTATTATGGATAGATTGACTAAATCGACTTATTTTGTTCCGGTTTGCACAGATTATTCACTTGATAAACTTGCTTATTTATACATTTCTCAGATTGTAAGATTACACGGAGTACCTATTTCTATTATTTCGGACAGAGATTCAAGGTTCACATCGCGGTTTTTGTAACGCCCCGAATTTGGGCCTAGTAGAATTGGGCCCATTGGGCCTTAGGCGTGGGAGCGTTTAAAATTTTTGCGAACATGAGAACGGCATTTATGCAAGTTGGACCTATTAGGTGAGTGATTTTGGAAGGTTAGGGGACTTCTAGGAAGTCCTGGGATCAAACTTGGGCTTTAGGAAAATTTTGGTTTTAGGTGAATAAAACCATGGGAGTTAGTAGGTAGGCTTTAAGAATAAAATATGGAGAAAAATGACACAAAAGGAGTTGTGGTCTAGTGGAAAATGGTGCCACATGAGAGAAAAGGAAGTGACGCCATAGAGGAAGCAAGGGGTCCAAGGTTCAAGTCTTGGTGCTTGCATTTTGATTTTCTTTTTAAATGGACTTTAGACTTTGGCCATAAACTTATATTTAGTTGTGCATGTTTTAAGACAAGAAGAGGAGTTGGTGGCTTAGTGTCTAGTGGGGTTAATTGGCTGATGGGAGAGCCTGGGTTTGAATCTCATGACAAGCAAGAGAGTATTTATTTTGCGGATTGGACAGCCATAGTTTGTGTTGGATTTAAACTCTACTGAAGGAGGGATCCCACATCGGAAAGCTAGCATGAGGGAAGGCGAGAAGCTGGCTTTAAATAGAGCTACCTATGAGGAGAGGAAGCATACCTTGGTGGGCGTTTGGGCATAGGAGCATTCGGAGCGCGGATTACCTTCAGACTCCTATCAGGTGTGTATTCTCTCTACCCTAGCTGTAGAGCGGCAAATGCCGAAATGCCGGTCACCCGGCGATGGTAGCCACACGAGCGTGCGAGCGCAAGTGTGGGGGCTTTGACGTGATAGTTGAGGCCATCAGTAGTGTTCTTGTAGGTTTAGGCTATTTGGGCCACAATTGGCCGAAGTGGGCCCAATGGCCCCGTGGGCCCATATGAATAAATTGTATGATTGTATAGTACTTATTGGACTGATCAATGTGAAACTCATATCTGTGGCTAGATTTGGGCTTAATGGGCCACACGAGCGTGTGGGCCCACTTCGGCCAAAAATTGGGCTTTGGCCCAATTGCACCATTTCGATAAAAAAGGTAACATGTATCGCTCGAGACGACAATGGGCCTCCGGAGAGGCCATTAGATGACTGAAATTACCGAAATACCCCTGATTTGTGAAATTACCGAAAAACCCTTGGTTTATAAAATTACTAAAATACCTTTGGTTTACAAAATTACTGAAATATCCTTGGATTACAAAATTATCGAAATACCCTCAGATTGCTAAATTACCGAAATACCCTTGGTGGGTAAATTATCGAATTACCATTGGTGGGTAAATTACTGAATTACCCTTGGTGGGTAAATTATCGAATTACCCTTGGTGGGTAAATTATCGAATTACCCTTGGTGGGTAAATTATCGAATTACTCTTGGTGGGTAAATTACTGAAATACCCTTGGTGGGTAAATTACTGAGATACCCTTGTTGGGTAAAATTACTGTTATACCCTTAGGGGCAGATATGGTTTGTCTGTGTATACTTTGACTAATTTGCCATGACGGTACCTTACTGCATACACAAAATTATTATGCCATGACATGATGCATGGTGTTGGGTTAAATTTATGGAGGAAGTGTACTGTTACTGGTGGCTTTGCCACAAATACTGTTACTGGCAGCTCTGCTGCAATACTGCTACTGGTGGCTCCGCCATATATACTGATACTAACAACTTTGCTGCATTTATACTAGCAGCTCGACTGCTTTTTTGGAGTGTAGCAGATGGGTGGGTTGATTTAGAAATCCCCACATGGAGTGTAGTGCTGGTACGAGTGGAGTGTAGCGGATGGACTATTAGGTTGGAGCTGCATTTTCTGTTTGCATTACCATGATTTTGGGGCCTAAGGCCTAGATTGTTACTGCATAGGGCTTCGGCCCAATTTGATTTTGTATGGGCTCGGGCCCAGTTAATAACCGATTGGGGGATTACACACAGAGTTCTCGTAAATCACCCCGTTGTTTCAACATTACAAGTGATCCCTAGTGTTAGTTGATTTGGAGCTGTGGAGGACTCCGTGGTGGCCATACACCAGGAATTATTCCCGTAAACTTAGTAAATTTACGTTCTACTTTATTTTAGTTTAATTATTGATTTGGGTTAATATTTTTGTAATAAGCCCATTGGTATAATTTCTTTTAAGTTTACCTTAATAACTACTAGATTTATAAATATGTAGTTTTCTTAAAACAACAATAATTGTTTTCAAAAATACCACATCTTCGTAATCTATTGAAATTGATTTCTTTTATGAACAAGGTTTCCAATAATGGTAACAATGTAACATCCTAAAATCTGGGGGCCTGTAAAATTTGGGTAATTGCATGTATGGTGCTTGATATGTTGCTATTTAGGCGTGATTAGGGGTCCTAGGGAGGCCTAGGGTCGTGTTGCGGCCTTGGTAAAATTTTTCTTTTTGGGCACTTAAGAAGGGAGAGCTAGTGGAAGTAGGATTTGAGTATAATTGTTTGTGTTTTGATAACACAAGATGAGCATGTGACTTGTGGCTGTGGCGTCAATGAAGTAGCATGGGGAGGGGGGCGAGTTTGGGCACAAGAGGACGTGGACGTGGTATACACGGCCGTGGTAGAGGCTGGGGTGCTAAGGCTGGATCCTCAGAATTGGGACATGTGCCGGAAGGCGAAGTGCCAGCATCGCCGGTAGCCGAAGTAGGGTCTCAAGACCGAACTGGAGGGGACGATGATTTGTCCCAAGCTATGTTGCGAGTGCTCGAATGGGTTGCTGGAGCGAGTACTGGATCGGTAGCCTAGAAATCTATTCCTGAGCGACTCCGGGCAAACGGTATTGAGGTTTTTAGGGGCATTTCTAGTGTTGCCCCAAATGTTGCTGAATACTGGTTGGAGGCAGTTGAGCGAATTATGGATGACCTAGACTGCACAGCAGAGGAAAAATTGAAAGGAGCTGTGTCTTTCCTACGAGATGAGGCATACCAGTAGTGGCTCACAGTGAGGGAAGGTGCTCAAGCAGATCGTATCACCTGGGACTTCATTAAGACAATGTTTCAGGGAAAATATATCGGGGCGAGTTATGTGGACGCCCAGAGGAAGGCATTCCTAAATTTGGTTCAAGGAAGTAAATCTGTGGCAGAGTATGAGGTAGAATTCTTATGCTTGAGTCGATACGCACGGGGTATAGTGGCAACTGACTATGAGCATTGTGTTCGGTTCGAGGATGGTCTGCGGGACGAGCTGCTAGTACTGATAGCTCTGCAGTGGGAAAGATATTTTGCCATTCTGGTCGAGAAAGCAAAAATTGCCGAAGAAGTGAAACATTCTGAGAGGCAGAACAGGGATAAGTGTAGAGGCAAGAATAAGAGAGATCTTGGGACGTCGGGTTCTTCTAGGGGTTTCTAAAAGAGGCCTAGGTTAGATGGGCCTGCTTGAGCTGTGATACTAGTTGCTGTAGGTCAGTTGCGACCTTGTGCTCAGTGTGGGAGAACACATCTGGGGGAGTGTTGGAGAAGAACGGGTGGATGTTTCAAGTGTGGGTCTAAGGATCATATGATAAAGGACTGTCCATGGGAGAGGGCTAGGATGCAGATGGTAGGTCAGGGACTTGCTCAGCCAGGGAGAGGTGGTCAGCAGCTACCGAGAGGTTGTGGAGCACCGGGCAGAGGTGCTGGGAATACAGATGCAAGACAGCCTGGATTGGTTTATGAGGCCAGACGTCAAGAGGATGGCGACGTACCGGACGTCATAACCGGTATGTTTCTTATATTTGATGGGCCATTTACTGCTTTGATAGATATTGGATCAACTCATTCATATGTTGTCTGTACTATATCTGGGACTCTGGGTATTAAATCTGAGACTACTGCTAGAGAAATGTATGTGATAAGCCCTTTAGGACAATCGGTGGCAGTGAATAAGTTATTTAGGGATATACCTCTAGAAGTTCAAGGAGTGGTATTTCCGGTGGACTTGATGGAACTCCCGTTCGGCGAGTTTGATCTTATTTTAGGCATGGATTGGTTAGCTAAGAATCGTGCGGACTTGGATTGCAATGCTAAGCGTATGGTTTTAAAGACTTCAGAGAACGAGGAGGTGATGGTTATAGGAGAAAGAAAGAATTATCTGTCTCATGTGATTTCAGCATTGAAGGCGAGAAGTTGGTGCAAAAAGGGTGTGAAGCATTTCTAGCTTTTGTCAATGTATCTGGTGCTAAGGAATTGTCGGTTGGAGATGTTAGAACTGTGAAGGAGTTCTCAGACGTCTTTCCTGAAGAACTTCTGGGATTGCCTCCGAACCGCGAGGTGGAATTTGGCATTGAGCTACTTTTGGGAACGGCTCCGGTGTCTATTGCCCCTTATAGGATGGCGCAGAATGAGCTAGTAGAACTGAAGGCTCAGATCTAAGAGCTGTTGGACCGTGGATTTATCCGACCAAGTGTATTTCTATGGGGAGCACTGATATTGTTCGTAAAGAAGAAGGATGGGTCGATGCGTATGTGCATTGACTATCGGCAACTGAACAATCTAACTATTAAGAACAAATACCTGCTACCTAGGATTAACGACCTGTTTGATCAGCTACGAGGAGCTTCGATTTTCTCGAAGATAGATTTAAGATCGGGATATCATCAGCTAAGGGTCAAGGAGGCTGACATATACAAGACAACTTTCTAAACTCGTTATAGGCATTACGAGTTTTTGGTGATGCCGTTCGGATTAACAAACGCGCCAGCCGCTTTTATGGACATGATGAACTGGGTTTTCCAACCCTATTTAGACTGGTTTGTGGTGGTGTTCGTAGACGACATTTTGGAGTACTCAAGAATGGAGGAGGAGCACGATTCTCATCTTCGAGTTGTTCTGCAGATTTTGAGAGAGAAGCAACTTTATGCCAAATTCAGTAAGTGTAAATTTTGGCTGAGGGAAGTGACCTTTTTAGGGCATGTTGTTTCTACTAAGGGGATAAGAGTCGATCCTCGGAAGGTTGAAGCTGTGTTGGACTGGAAAACACCTAAGTCAGCATCAGAAATTCAGAGTTTTCTGGGTTTGGCTGGGTATTACAGAAGGTTTGTGGAGGGGTTTTCGTTGATTGCTTTACCCCTAACTAAGCTACTACGTAAGGGAGTACTATTTGTGTGGGCCGATAAACAGCAAGAAAGTTTTCAGAAGTAAAAGAAGATTTTGACTAAGGCACCAGTGTTGATTCAGCCTGAGGCTGGGAAGGAATTTGTCGTTTATTGTGATGCATCGCACACAGGTTTGGGTTGTGTGTTAATGCAAGAAGAGAAGGTGGCAGCCTATGCATCTCGTCAATTAAGGCCGCATGAGATGAACTATCCCACTCATGATCTAGAATTGGCTGCAGTGGTGTTCGCCCTAAAAATATGGAGACACAGCTTGTATGGGGAAAATTTAATTATTTATACAGACCATAAGAGTCTTAAATATCTCTTTACCCAGAAGGAGTTGAATTTAAGGCAACGAAGATGGATAGAGTTGCTGAAGGACTATGATTGCTCGATTGAGTATCACCCGGGTAAGGTTAACGTAGTGGCAGACGCGTTAAGTCGTAAGGTGATATCGGATTTGAGAGTAATGTTTGCTTATCTCAGTCTTTATGAAGATGGTAGTCTATTAGCAGAACTTTAGATAAAGCCGACATGGGTAGGTCAGATTAAAGAGAAGCGATTGTTAGACGAATCGTTGAGTTCTCGACTTCAGCAAGTGGAAAGGGGAGAGACAGTGGATTTTAGGTTGAACAGTGAAGGGGTCTATGTTTTTTAGGAAGAATTTGTATGCCGAAAGACTCTGAGTTAAGGCAGATGATTCTGTGGGAAGCGCATAGTAGCCCATACGCTATGCATCTGATAAACCGTAAAAGTAACATATTTTAATCCAACATTTAGCATACTTTTGGATGATTTATCCCTTGATTTATGTAAAAAGGTGCTCTTAATCCTTTCTTTTCATGTTTTATACTCAGGAAAGCACCGGAGGATGGAAAGAACGAGAAACGGGCTTAAAACGGACCAAATTGGGCCAAAGTGGAAATCGACACGGCCTGGACTTAAGCCACACGATCGTGCCTCTTTAAACAGTGTCGAACTCAGCCTGATCACGATTTACACAGGCGTGTCACCTCATTAAAAGTCTGAACACGGCCTAAAGATGATTCACACGGGCGTGTGCCATGGCCGTGTCCCTGTCGTGGAGAAGAGCAAATTCACTCGGAAAAGGATACTTAGGGGCAAAAAAACCTATTTTAAAAGCCTATATAAACTCCCTAAGTGTAACAAGAAAGGGGTGGTTAGCTAGGCCAAGGAGCCGAGCTAGAAAGATCAGATTTGTGGGAAGCACTCGAAGATAGCCAGTTGATCCATCTCAAGAAGCTGGAATTATACTCAAGACGGAGGATCTCTCCTTCAATTCCTTCAGGGGGTTTTAGGGATTTCTTATGTTTTGTTTTATCTTTTCTTCTGAGATGTTTTCTTTTATTGTTATGAACTAAACCTTCATATACCTGAGGGGGATAAAACCTAAGACGGATCTTGTTATTGTTTTCTAAACTATATGATAAATACTTGATTTGTTCTTAATTATGTGTGCTTAATTCTTGTGTTAATATTTTCGGGATATTGATTCAAGTTGAATGTGCTTAGGTGGTGGAGCAAAAGTCCCTACCTAAGAGTAGATCTAGCATAATTAAGCGGTGTTGATTACGCGCCTAGAGATAGGGTGACGAGATTTTGCCGGATTAGGGTGAAACCTAATATGTGAGTCCATAGATCGAGTTAATGTAATTATAGGGGTTTTAATTAGAAAGAGACTTCAATTAATCAACCTAGGGTTAGACGTTATTTGCCTCAAGAGAGGGTTTAATATAAATTAGGGAATCCTACGGATCAGGTCAAGTGAATAAATCGTCTGGTTCAGTGTTAGATAACAAGTGAAGTCTTGGTGGATTCTTCCTAAGGGTATCATCTTAATCAACTGAGTTTTCCGAACAGTATTTCCCCAATTCATTCATTTTTTCTTTGCGTCTTTAGCTTAGTAAGTTAGTTAAATTAGATTAAACAACAACTTCAATTATTTTAGGCTAGATAATAAAAAGGAAGTTAGTATTAGTACTTTTAGTTCCTTTGGGTTCGACAATCCGGTCTTGCCTAAGCTATACTACTGTTCGATAGGTGCACTTGCCTCAATCATTGTCATAGTTAGTTTTCAGGTTCGATCATTATAAATTTAAAACTCTGAAATCAACGATCAAGTTTTTGGCACCGTTGCCGGGGAACTAAAATATTAAGAAAGCTCTATTTTTATTACTTTAGCCATTAATTTTATTTTCCGCAATTTACTTTTATTTTTAGTTTAAATTTTGACTTTGCTAAATTTTATTTCTTTCTTTTCTTAGCAGGTACCTCTAGTTTATGACTACAAGGGACCCGAGAGGACCTGTCGTTTATGATAGTGATATTGAAGCTACCGCTCGCAGGAATTATAGAGAAATTAGGCGAACCATAAATTACACAGAGGAAGAGCGAGAAGGCAAATCCAATCCTACTAAAGGGATGGACGAGAATAATCCAACCACCACAAGATGTGGCAAAAAATAATGCTCCGCGTACTATGTATGATTATGCTAAACCACATACAACAGGAGCAGAATCGAGTATTATTAGGCTTGCTATAGGTGCTAATAATTTTGAATTAAAGCCTAACACTATACAAATGATTCAACAATTTGTTCAATTTGATGGTTTACAGGACGAAGACCCAAATACTCATATAGCTAATTTTTTAGAGTCTTGTGATACCTTCAAAATAAATGGCATTTCTGATGATGCCATACGTCTTCGGTTATTTCCGTTTTCATTAAGGAATAAAGCCAAACAGTGGTTAGACTTGTTACCACAAGGGCCAATCACTACATGGGATCAAATGACCGAAAAATTTTTATTAACATATTTCCCACCGGCCAAAACGGCCAAATTATAGAATGATATCTCTTCTTTTGTGCAGATGGATTTAGAGACATTATACGACGCATGGGAGAGATACAAGGATCTCTTGAGAAGGTGTCCGAACCATGGTTTACCCTTGTGGCTCCAAGTCCAAACTTTGTATAACGGTGTGAACCGCTCAACGAGGCAACTAATTGATTCAGCCGCTGGTGGAACCCTAAACAACAGAACTCCTGAAGCAGCCTATGAATTTATTGAAGAGATGTCACTGAATAACTATCAGTGGCAGGTTACAAGGACAAAACCAACAAAATCAGTTGAAGTTTTCAACCTCGACGCAGTAACCATGCTATCAACACAGGTAAAGATGATGAATAAAAAGCTTGATAGTTTGTGTTCTTCGCAGGTACATCCAGTAATGCAGTGCGACGCAAGTGGAACTATGGCGAATCTTGAGTACCCACCCTACCAACCGGGCACAGAAAGCGAACAGATGAACTATATAGGTAATAATTTCAGATCTAATAATAACCTTTATAGTAATACTTATAATCCAGGTTGGAGGACCCACCCAAATTTTTCATGGGGAGGTCAAGGAAATCAAAGACAAAAACCTCCTCAAAATTTCCAAAATCAGCCCTATCCACAGGAAAAAAGGCCGAATCTCGAAGAGATGCTGACAAAATTCATGGCAGCCACAGATAACCGTCTCCAAGACACTGAGACCACCCTTAAGAATCAACAGGCATCAATCAAAGGGATCGAGAGCCAAGTTGGGGAACTTACTAAGACAGTTGGGCAACTTGAGAAGCTAATTTCTGAACGACCGCAAGGGCGTCTACCAAGCAACAGTGAGATCAATCCAAAGGAGCAAATCCAAGCCATAACAACTCAGGATAGTATAGGGTTAGATGAACCCAATTCAATACAAGAAAACGGGGTAGAAGAAGGTAAAGTTGAGGTAACACAAGAAAAGCCAAAACCAGTAATCAAAAAGTACCAACCTCGCATTCCTTATCCCGAAGTGATGAAGAGAGACGATACAGAGGAACAGTTTGGTAAGTTTCTTAAACTTTTAAAGAAATTACATATCAACTTACCTCTTCTTGAAGCTCTTTCACAGATGCCAGATTCGAGGAAATTTTTAAAACAACTCTTGACGAACAAGCGTAAGTTAGACGAGGAGCCACATGTGGAATTAAACGCAGTATGCTCAGTAATGCTATAGAATAGACTACCGTGAAAGCTGAAAGACCTAGGGAGTTTTACAATTCCATGTTTAATTGGTAGTTTAACTATTGATAATGCGTTAGCTGATTTAGGGGCAAGCGTAAATGTCATGCCTTATAATTTGCTTAAACAACTAGGTCTAGGGAAACCCAAACAAACTAGGATGAGCATTCAACTAGCTGATAAAACTATTAGAGTTCCTAGGGGTATAATTGAAGATGTTCTTGTAAAAAATTGATAAATTCATTTTCCCAGTAGATTTTTTTTTGTCTTAGACATGGATGAGGATAATTCGATTCCCTTAATTTTAGGAAGACCCTTTTTAGCAACTGCTATAACAAAAATTAATGTTGGTACAGGAGAACTCATACTTCGTGTAGGTGACGAATCGATCAGTTTACAAGCTCTTGACTCGGCCAGGACAACAATTGATGAAGGTGAGAAAGTAAATTCAGTTGATAACTAAGTTGTTCAACCTTCACCACAGGAACACCACAAGGTTACAAACCTGAGCCGAATAATGGACCCCATGCCAACAAAGAAGAATTATACGAGGAACAAAGCCTTAGGGTCGACAAATTAGAAGAGTGGACGACACATGTTAAAGAGGAACCGGAACCGCACAAAGAAAAACCAAAGGAGCCCCCAGAAGAACTCATAGGAACATCAAACCACTTCAAAATAGGAAATCAAGTACTGTTAGATAAAGCAGATCCTCACATCACCACATCAGACCTGAACACGAACAAAGAAATCCCTCTTGAGGTACACAATATTTTCCCATACGAAACAGTCGAGGTAAGCAATCCTATACTTGACACTTTTAAGGTAAACGCTTCTCAACTTAAACTTTATCAAGAAAATAGAACTGATAGCATGAGGGAAGATATTCAAACTTTTAAACCACCCTGATTTTTGCGAATACGAGAAAAGTCTAGCTTAAGACTTTAAACGAGTGCTTCTCGGGAGGCAACCCGAGCACCAACCCTATTTATTTTCTCATTTATTTTCATTTTATTTTCTTTCCTTCTCTACGTCTTAAACACCTAGTTTTAAACTAACCATAAGTGCAGATTTCCAGACCACACGGCCTTGCACACGGTCGTGGCCGTGGCCGTGTAGAAGTACATAATCTCCATACTGAAAATAGCAGAAGAGGTACAAGTCAGAAAGAATCAAATCTTTAAGTTACGGACTCCAACCACCACCCCACGGGCACCGACAAAATCCCACGGCCGTGCGATGCGGCCGTGGTCGACACTGACTTCTCAGAAACAGGCGGGGCAGTCTGAAAAACGGGCATGGGAGAAACAACACGCCTCAAAATACAGCCGTACGAGGTGGCTGTGTGAATCAACACGCCTTCGTTCCACGGGCGTGGGAGAGCATCAGAACCCAAAACTCTATTTAAACCCACCCTCCCTTTTTTCCTTCTTCTCACCAACTCCCCATCTTCTTTCTTCCTTCTTTCTCATATTTCTCTCCTTGCCATAACAAAGTCTCCAACCTCTTGAGCTACACCACTCCAATGTTGAAGAAATGGTGGAATCCCAGCACAGTCTCCCTCATGGAGACTGATTTACATAAGTTCATGCTGGCCGCTTCATCCACTCGACAAGCCAATGGTCTTTGAGACCATTTATCTTTTGTTTTACTTTTATCTTCTCCTTTATTTTCATTCTCTTTCATAATCTTATGCTTAATTTAGTTTATTTTATGTTAGTTTCTTAGTGTTAGGTTCAAAAGGCTGCTTGGGAATCACACCACTTCCGCCACCGCCAGCACCTCCGCAGCCTTAGAGGTCACACCCACCTCGCGAACCATCCAACAATAAGGACTATTTGGTCCATTAATCTTTAATTTTAATTTTATTTACACTTCAATTTTCTTTCTTTTTATCTTTTTTTGTCTTTAATTATATATTTAGTTTATTTTAAATGTGTCTTAATAAATCCTGGTTAATTCTCTACGAGCTCCCCAATTTCTTCATCTAGCGTAGAGCTTGGTGGCAGCCACCACCCCTATCGACTTCCAACTCCAGGAAACCATCCAAATTCAGGAAGTCTCACCTCTCTCCCTCTCTCTTAAAATGCATATTTATCTTTGTACATTGAGGGCAATGTACAACTTAAGTGTGGGGGGTAAAAGTGCCTAACTTTTTGCATTATTCTCAAATCCCTGAATTATATCTTGTTCTTAAGTAATTTCCTCATATTACTAATTAGGATGAAATTTTTGATGATTTATGATTTTTATTGATATGTTTTTGAGTAAGCCATAGTTAATTGTGCATTGATAATTTAAATTTTAAGATACTAGAGAATCAAGCATGATAAGTCTATTTTTCAGAATTCAAATTTTTGCTAGGTTGTTAACCTAAATTTGAATATTACTTTGAAATTTGAAATTTACGAGGTTGATATCAAAATACCCATAATCTTTGTGAGATTTTGAGCCTTATAGAGCATTTATTCTTTTTCATGCTCACTTTTTAATTATGAGTGTGTCAACAATGAACTGTTATTCTAGAACTTGCCTCGATTATACATGTTGAGACCACACCTTTGATTTGATATACAGAGATGATTAAGGCACCTAGGATTTAACCCACTTACTCCATAAAAAGCCTACCTCCATAATTAACCCTTAGCGAAACCCGTTGATCCTAACAACCCTTTTTATTGATTCACCAGCTAATATTACCCCAAAACCCTTTGTATTTGTTATCACCATTCCTTTTGACTACCCTTATATCGAGATTTGAATTGATTAGCTACCTAATTATATTTATCCTTTATTATGTTATTTGTTCTTACAAAAAAAATCGAAGTATATTCAGTATTAGTATTATGAAATTTGAGCTTATACAATTAAAAAGTCTATTTATCAAAAGAAAAGCTCGTATTATTAGGGTTATTACTTTTCAATTGATGTAATTATTTATTAACGTTTCATTATTTCAAGATAGGTAACTTGTCAATTCAATTTCGATTCTAACCTTCTATTTTAGCCTTTATCCACACCTTTAACCCTAGCCCCGTTATAACCCTGTTAAAGACCTTTTGATCTGTTTATCATCTCATTTTATAGTGGTGGAGATTTGATTTTTAGGCAAGCCTATGGGACTAACTTTTTAGGTTCGACTTATGAGTGTTTTTTTTTCCTAAACCTTAAACACTTCGAGTGATTTGAGTGAATCTTTTGTGAGGATGTCAATCCTTGTCAGTTTTGAGTTAAAGGTAATTATTTAGATAAGGGGAGACACCTACATTTTCGTGATACAAATGTATGACTTATATTGTTTGAATCTTTAGGACTCTTTGAGTTGAATTATCCATGTATGAATTATCTTTGAATTATGATGAAACACTATTGATGAATATTATGAATCGAGGAATTTCATTTTAATTGTAAGTTGAGAATTTTGCTTGAGGACAAGCAAAAGCTTAAGTGTGGGGATATGTGATAAACCGTAAAAGTAACATATTTTAATCCCACATTTAGCATACTTTTGGATGATTTATCCCTTTATTTATGTAAAAAGGGGCTCTTAATCCTTTCTTTTCATGTTTTATACTCAAGAAAGCACCGGAGGATGGAAAGAATGAGAACGGGCTTAAAACGGACCAAATTGGGCCAAAGTGGAAATCGACACGGCCTGGACTTAAGCCACACGGCCGTGCCTCATTAAACAGTGTCGAACATGGCTTGATCACTATTTACACGGGCGTGTCACCTCATTAAAAGTCCGAACACGGCCTAAAGACGATTCACACGGGCGTGTGCCATGGCCGTGTCCCTGTCGTGGAGAAGAGCAATTTCACTTGGAAAAGGATACTTAGGGGCAAAAAAACCTATTGTAAAAGCCTATATACACCCCCCCTAAGTGAAACTGGAAAGGGGGCGGTTAGCTAGGCGAATGAGCCGAGCCAGAAAGGTCAAATTTGTGGGGAGCACTCGAAGATAGCCAGTTGATCCATCTCAAGAAACCAGAATTATACTCAAGACGGATGATCTCTCCTTCAATTCCTTCAGGGGGTTTTCAGGATTTCTTATGTTTTGTTTTATCTTCTCTTTTGAGATGTTTTTTTTTATTGTTATGAACTAAACCCTCAGATACCTGAGGGGGATGAAACCTAAGACGGATCTTGTTATTGTTTTCTGAACTATATGATAAATACTTGATTTGTTCTTAATTATGTCTGCTTAATTCTTGTGTTAATATTTCTGAGATATTGATTCAAGTTGAATGTGCTTAGGTGGTGGAGCAAAAGTCCCTGCCTAAGTGTAGATCTAGCATAATTAAGCGGAGTTGATCGCGCGCCTAGAGATAGGGTGACGAGATTTTGCCAGATTAGGGTGAAACCTAATATGGGAGTCCATAGATCGAGTTAATGCGATTCTAGAGGTTTTAATTAGAAAGAGATTTCAATTAATCAACCTAGGGTTAGACATTATTCGCCTCGAGAGAGTGTTTAATATAAATTAGGGAATCCTACGGATCAAGTCAAGTGAATAAATCGTTTGGTTCAGTGTTAGATAACAAGTGAAGCCTAGGTGGATTCTTCCTTAGGTTATCATCTTAATCAACTGAGTTTTCCCAACAGTATTTCCCCAATTCATTCTTTTTGTCTTTGCGTCTTTAGCTTAGTAAGTTAGTTAAATTTAGAATAAACAACAACTTCAAATATTTTAGGCTAGATAATAAAAAGAAAGTTAGTATTAGTACTTTTAGTTCCTTTGGGTTCGACAATCCGGTCTTGCCTAAGCTATACTACTGTTCGATAGGTGCACTTGCCTCAATCGTTGTCATAGTTTCTAGGTTCGATCATTATAAATTTAAAACTCTGACATCAACGATCAGCATCCCGGTGGAAGCAAGATGTATCGGGACCTGCGTGAGCAGTATTGGTGGCCAGGGTTGAAACGTGAAGTTACCGACTTTGTGAGTAAGTGTTTGACTTGTCAGCAGGTGAAGGCGGAACATCAGTTGCCTTCGGGGTTGCTGCAACCAGTAAAGATTCCACTTTGGAAGTGGGAGAGAATAACAATGGACTTTGTTAGTGGGTTACCCCTGACGCCTACTAAGAAAGATTCAGTGTGGGTAATCGTTAATCGGTTGACTAAGTCCGCTTACTTCATACCGATTCGTATGAACTACTCACTTCAGAAGTTGGCCAAGCTGTATGTGGCAGAAATTGTGAGACTACATGGGGTACCAGTGTCTATCATATCAGACAGGGACCCTAGGTTTACATCGCGGTTCTGGAAGGCATTACATGAAGCTTTGGGTAGAAGGTTGGACTTTAGCACACCATTCCACCCACAGACTGATGGTCAGTCGGAGAGGGTAATCCAGATTCTGGAAGACATGTTAAGGAGCTATGTAATTGACTTCAGAGGTAGTTGGGAAGATTATCTACCGTTAGCAGAATTTGCGTACAACAACAGTTATCAATCTAGCATTCAGATGGCACCTTACGAGGCGTTATATGGTCGTAGGGGCCGTACCCCTACTTGTTGGACAGAATTGGGTGAGCGATGGTTGTTGGGTCCAGAATTGATTTCAGAGACTGAGGGTAAGGTTGAGTTGATTCGGGGTCGGTTGAAAGAAGCTTAGGATAGACAGAAGTCGTATGCGGATCTAAAGCACAAGGAGATAGAATTCTCAGTGGGGGGTTATGTCTTCTTGAAGGTCTTACCCTAGAAGAAGATCTTGAGATTTAGATGGAAGGACAAGTTAAGCCCCAGATTCATCGGGCCCTATCAGATAGTTAAACGTGTGGGACCAGTTGCTTATCAGCTTGCGTTACCCTCGGAGTTGAGTCAGATACATAATGTATTCCATGTTTCGATACTAAGGCGCTACCATTCTGACCCATCTCACATAGTGCCGGTGGAAGAAATTGAGGTAAGACCCGATCTGTCTTTTGAAGAAGAACCAGTGCAGATTTTGGATTGGGATGTTAAAGTGTTGAGGAGGAAGTCCGTTCCGCTGGTCAAAGTGTTGTGGCGTAATCATGGCTTAGAGGAAGCCACGTGGGAGTCGGAAGAGACAATGCGTCAGCAATATCCTCACCTCTTTTAATCAGGTAAATTTCGAGGTCGAAATTTCTTTAAGGGGGTAGAACTGTAACATCCTAAAATCCGGGGGTCCGTAAAATTTGGGTAATTGCATGTGTGGTGCTTGATATGTTGCTATTTAGGCGTGACTAGGGGTCCTAGGAAAGCCTAGGGTCGTGTTGGGGCCTTGGTAAAATTTTGCTTTTTGGGCACACAAGGGGGGAAAGCTAGTGGAAGCAGGATTTGAGTATAATTGTTTGTGTTTTGATAACACAAGATGAGCATGTGACTTGTGGCTGTGGCGTCAATGAAGTAGCATGGAGAGTGGGGTTCGAATCCCACATACTGCAAAATATGGCATTTATTTTTGTGCCCAAGATGGAGAGGAGGTGGTGTTGGCATGGGACTCTGATGGGGTGGTTGTTGAATGAGTCAAAGAATTCAAAATAGAAGGAGGAGAGGAGTTTGGGGAGTTTGAATGGGTCAAAGTGGTTGGGTGATTTCTAATGACGGATAGAGAGTGGATTGTGGAGGAAGTGACAGAGAAAATCGTGGGAGAGGGTGTGTAGAAGTGTTTGGTCGAAAGTGGGGAGGTGTTGGGAAGCATGTTCGGTCATGTGTGTTGTGTGGGGTACCGAATCTATTAAGCTCCTTTTTTGTTTTTTTTTTTTTGTGTTTAGTGTGATGTTTCTAGGTGGCATTTCGGGTCTCCTTATTCATTTGTGCTTGTGTCGAACTTCTCAACTATTCTTCTCCATCTTTTCTTTTCATTTGAGTGTTAACTGAATCTCTAGAAGTTGACCACTTGTGCATTCTTTTTCCATCATCTTTTCTCTTCAACTTTCATCTCCTTTTTCCTCTTTTTCTCAACATAGCCGAATCCCCTTCCTTCTTCCATTCGAAGTCTGCTTCTTTTAGCTACACTTTAGCCGAAACCTCTTCTCTTCTTCATTGTCTTTCTACCCTTCCCTCTATCGACCGAGCCTTCTCCTATTCTTTTTGAATCAGTTTCTTCTTCTTTTGTCAATAGCCGAATCAAGAGTTCTTGGGTCTTGCTGCTAGTGTCGAATCTTACTATTCCATTCGGCTCATTCTTAATACTAAGGTAATGGTTCTTTCTGTTTCGTTCATGGTTCTTTTTGGTTCTTTCTTCTCTTGGCTTGGTTAGGCCGAACCTTAACCACTTGTTGATTCTAAACTCATTTTCTCTCTTTTGGGGAAGGGCCGAATCAAGACAACCTCTACTACTATTTATCTTTCTCGTAGCCTTGGAGTTCAGAAGCCGGTTGGTAGGTAAGGTGATGGCCGATTAGGGAAAGGGATAGGTGCCCTTCATTCATGTTTCATTTAGGCCGAAAGGCCGTTTCTTTATTATTTTGGAACATCGGTTCTATCACATGATTTTATTTAGGGACTCAACCTAGTAACCGAAGGGAGTAACCAACATTCTAGTATAGCAAATAAGTGCTGTTATTCTTGGTAAGTGGTGTGGTGTCGCTTTCGACCTTAGAGTTTTGACATATTTTGATTGAGACTAACGGTGAAGGATGTGGATTCTTAGGTGCGTAATCTCGAGGATTCTATCTACGTTCATAACAGGTGTGTAATCTCACACTCTTTCGATAAGTGTTTGCAATATTTTGTGTAACGGTGAAAAGCCGAAAGGCCGGCAACTATGACCACTCGAGCGTACGAGCGCTCGTGTTGGGATGTAAATCATGACGCTGAGTCGTCGAGAGTTTCACAAACACTCTCGTGATACTGAGGCTGTAACGGGCCTAACCGGGCTGAAACGGGCATAACGGGCCTAATGGGCCATCCGGCCCATATGGGCGAAATTGTTAGAAAACTGTCCCAGGGTAAGTACGATGGAGTAATTTGGAAAGTCGATAGTGAAATCGTGCGAAATGGGTCACACGAGCGTGTGGGCCCATTTGGGCCTAAAATGGATTTTTGGGTCCAATAGCTCCGTAGAGACCCAAAAAGGGTCCCATGTCGTTCGAGGCGATAATAGGCCTTCGGAGAGGCCGTTAAGTGCAAAATTACTAAAACACCCTAAAAGGGTAAATTACCGAAATATCCCGTGAGGGTAAATGACCATTAATTGTTTGATATATGAGCACGTGATTGACTATTAATTGTTATTCTGTATACACGAATTATTATGTCATGATATATTGTATGGGATCGGGATATTGATGATCGGGGAACTGTATTTCGGTGGCTCTGCCACATATTTCGTATTTCAGATTTTGGTGGCCCTGCCACAATTTCGACGATGAGCAGCATGACTGCCATCAAGGTGTGTAGCGGATGGAGGGTTGATTGTAGAAATCCCCACAGATGTGTTTTGGCTGGTATGGGTGGTGTGTAGCGGATGGATTACTAGGTTGGGCTGGGTTGCATTGCATGTATTATCTATAAACTATGCTAAAAGGGCTAAGGCCCAGTTCGTTTCTGTAAGGGCTAAGGCCCAGTTGGTATTTGATTGGGGAATTGCACACAGAGTTCTCGTAATTCACCCCTCTGCTTAATCTGCAGGTGATCCCCACCACTGAGGATTTGGAGCCGAGACGGACTCTGTGGTGGCCATACATCATTACTTTAGTAAATTCCATTTTACTTTACTTTAAATTTTATTTTAAATTGGGCTTATATTATGTAATAAGGCCTTTGGGATTTATTTTGGTTTTAGTTTTTAATTATGTTCTTATTCATTATTAAATGTGCAATACAGGATTTTTCTAAAATGTTAATAACTGTTTTCCAAAATGTTAACGAACAATTTACAACCTATAAACTTGGGTTTCTCTTAAACTTCAGAAACAGTTTTCAAAATATCATCTTTCCAAAAATTCAATGAATCTAAATTCTGTTTTAAACAAGTTTTTTGGAAATCATAATAGCAATAATAATATCACTAGTAACAATAGCAACGTTGTTCTTACTTTTGAAAGTCAGAAAAGCAAATGCTAACTTTTACAAGCCACAAAACTCAAAGTTTTTAACGAATGCGAAAACTCTTTAACAACCATTCCATGTGACATGCCAGTTCTGGTCGTAACGTATAGGCTGGGTTTGGGCTGTTACAAATAACAACGTTTTTACGATAACACCATAAAAGCAAATATGAATTCCAAGAAAGAATACGGAGTTTTCAACGAGAACGCGGTTTTAAACAACATATCCATGTGACATGCTAGATCCGGTCGTAACATCTAGGCCGGGTTTGGGGTGTTACAGTTTTGGAAGAAACTACAAGATGCACTAGGTACGAAACTACACTTTAGCATTGATTTCCATCCGCAGACAGATGGTCAGTCTGAACGAATTATTCAGATACTTGAGGATATGTTCAGATGTTGCATTCTTGAGTTTGAAGGTACGTGGGAATGATATTTGCCACTGATTGAATTTGAGTATAATAATAGTTTTCAATCGAGTATCAAAATGGCACATTACGAGGCTTTGTACGGTCGCAAATGCCAAACACTTTTATATTGGACTGAGCTCAGTGAGAATAAGATACACGGGGTTGATTTGATTAAATAGACTAAACAAAAAGTAAAAGTGATTCGTGATAGTTTGAAAGCAGCGTCAGATCGACAGAAATCGTATGCAGACTTAAAACGAAAAGATATTGAGTTTTAGATCGAGGACAAAGTGTTTTTGAAAGTCTCACCGTGGAAGAAAATACTCCGATTTGGTCGTAAAGGCAAATTGAGTCCGAGATTCATTGGGCCGTATGAGATTATTGAACGTATCGAGCCAGTTGCTTTCAGATTGTTATTGCCACCTGAGTTAGAAAAGATCCATAATGTATTTCATGTTTCAATGCTTCGACTATATCGATTTGACCCATCACATATAATTTCTCCGTCTAAGATTGAGATTCGATTCGATACGACATACGAGGAAGAATGATTCGGATTTTAGATTGCGAAATGAAAGAATTGAGAAATAAGAAAATTTCTTTAGTAAAAGTCTTATGGCATCGACACGGGGTTGAAGAAGCTACGTGAGAGCCCGAAGATGCTATGAGAGAACATTATCCAAACCTATTCGTCGGTAAGATTTTCAAGGACGAAAATTCTTAAGAGGGAGAATTGTAACAATTCGGTTTAGACCCTAGTCGGAATAGTGGTTTCGGGACCATAAATTTGAGTCAAAAAAATATTTAAATATTATTTTATGTGGTTTTTTAGTATGTGAATTGACATGTGTGAAATTTTCGTGATTTAATTTAATCGTTTGTGTGCTTAATTTGCAAAAAGGATTAAATCCCATAAAATGTAAAAGTGGCTTTCTATATGTTAAAGTGCTTAATTGCTTTGATGAGTTAATTATTGAGTCCTTATGTTGCAAATTGGCCATTAAATCATGGGATGGACGGTTAATGGCTTATTATATATGGTTTTCTAATTAAATTATTAAGGTTAAATTAGTAAATGGTATATTATTTTGTAATAAAATAAAACAAAAATTACAAAGCCATGCATTTGTTCATTTTTATGATCGAAAATATCAAAGAAAAAGAATAATCTAGGTTCAGTTATGGTTTTGTTTGATTAAGGTATGAGTTTTGTTCGGTTTTTGATAATTTCTACGTTTTTGTGATCGTTGCTTCGAGTACTAGTTAGCCCATGTCTTAATTTTTGAATTTGATGATGATTTTTTGTTTTGCCATTGTTGAAAGCTTGTAGTTTTTGTTGTTTGATGATACAAAATAAAAGATATGTGATAGATTATAATGTTTTGTCTTTGGATTTTTAATGAATTTGAGTAAATTGGACTAAATTGTGAAAATGTCATTTTGAAGGATTAAAATGTGAAATAAATGAAATATGTGGACTTGTATGAGTTAGGTGAATATTTGGCCATGGTATAGTATAATGAAATTATGCATATTTTGTGTTTTGTGAAATAGGGACTAATATGTAAAAGTGTGAAATTATAAGGGCTAAAGTGTAAAAAGGCATAATTATGTGTTTGTGGATTAAATTGAATGAATGTGTGATTTAAATTAGTTAAATTTGAATTTAGATCAAGAACGAAAGAAATCGGAATTAGATCGGGGGAAGTCGAAAGTTGTCGAATAGTCGCTTCGATCTGTTCGTTTCCATACGAGGTAAGTTCATAAGTAAATAAATGTCGTTAAATTCTATTGTATTTATTTTAATAGTGTCGAATTGAGTTATTACTTGTGTATATGAATAAGCCGAAATGAAGTAAGCATGGGAGCATTATTTACGAGCTTGAAACGATCGAGTTAGAACGTCCGAAAGTCCCGTACGAACCTTAGGAATAGTTAGGATATATATGTCATGACATAGGATTCCGATATGTGTTTTCGTGTAATACCACGTCTAGGACGTTGGCATCGACTTGTGTTTACGTGTAAGACCGTGTCTGGGACATTGGCATCGTATTTGTTTCGTGTAAGACCTTCTCTGGGACAGTGGCATCGATATGTAATTACATGTAAGACCAGGTCTGGGACGTTGGCATTGTATGAGATTTATGATTATCCGAGTATCCCTATTAATTTGAATGGTTCAATGGGCATTATCAAGGTGAGATCGAATGTGAAAACGAACTAAAAGATTCAGGTACGTACTCTGTTATATGTATATGAAAGTAAGGTAAGTATAAGTTAAAGATGAGTATATGAATTAGACATGGTAAAAGAGAAACTTATACGTGCTTATGAGTATATGTGTATTCGAACATTGATGTTATATTGCTATTGTAAATGTGATAACATTTGAGTTTACAGGCATATTAAATGTATATTTGATTAAGGTTTTTTTGATTTGGCTAGTTGATTTAATGCAAATGTTTACTTGTTCATTATTTGCTTATGACTTACTATGCTATGAAAGCTTACTTTGTGTGTGTGTTTGTTCATTGTTTTATAGATTATTAAAGCTACAGGAAGCTCGGGGATCATCGAGGATCTTCACCACACTATCGAACTATATTTTGGTATCTTTTGAAAATGTATATAATGAAGTATGGCATGTATAGGCTAAAGAGCTTGATTTATGTTTTGACATGTGTAAATATAGCCATGTGATATGGCTTGTTAATGAATGCATTTATGGATGAGTTTTATTCTTGCTTTATGATGCAAAGTTGGAATGTTTTGATGTGCTCATGAATGGCCAAATGAAATGGTCTATATTTGTAAGTTTATGGTTGATTTGGGAAAAATGATAGGATGAGAAATCCTATGACCTGAAATGGTTTTAAATGAAGTATTAATCATATGTTTTGATGTGAAATATATGCTTTGAATTGGTATGTTTGAGTTGGGTTTGCATAGGGAAATGAATGATGTTGTTAAGAGTTAAATTGTGCATGTTTTGGTATGTTTTGGGTGTCTTTGGAATATGAATTTAGATTTGTTTGATGCTTGTAGGTTTGACCCAAATTTTGGGTAGCAAATTGGCCTTGTAAATGGCCTACATTTGCCCACACGGTTGAGCACACGGGCGTGTGTCTCAACCGTGTCTCTAAAGGTTGCAATTGGAATCAAGTCAGGTAGCCAAACGGGCTGGACACACGGGCGTGTGATTGGCCGTGTGAGCAAGTCAGTAACCTTCCTAATTTTCACACGGCCTGGCACACGGGCGTGTCTTGTGGTTGTGTGGACAAGTCAATATGTATGCCCAGTTTTTCCACGGCCTAGACACACGGGTGTGTCTAACGTCATGTAAGGCACACAGCCTACCCACACGGGCGTGTGACCTCTGTAAGTTTGAAAAATGTTTAATTTTTAAAAAATTTTGTATGTGCTTAGTTTAATCTCGACCCCTTCCCAATACATGATTAAATTCTCACACGGGTCTCGTAGACCCCTAGTCCTACGATGGTTACGGGTTAGGGGTGTTATAGTCTGTAGTTAAATTCTAAAATGTTTATCATGTTCTTCTTTTCCTTTTGAATCTACCAAAATATCATCATTGAACACCATAACAAATTGATCAAAATAAGGTTGAGAATTTTGGTTCAGCAAATCCATAACAACAACTAACGCATTAGTCAACCCAAACAGTATAACCAGAAATTCATAATAACAATATCTAGTCCTAAAGAAATTTTAGGCAATCAGGTTTTTTTACTTGTAAATGATAATACCCTGATCTAAGATCAATCTTTGAAAATACACTCGCAACTTTTAGCTGATCAAACATATCATCAATTCTAGGTAACAAATATTTATTCTCTGTTGTTTCTTTATTCAATTAACGATAATATATACACAACCTAAATGATCCATCTTTCTTTTTCACATATAATATAGGCGCACCCTAAGGTGATATACTAGTGTTATAGGCCGCAGTCCAAAGCTCGTCGCCATCATACCAAATGTATCCCATGGAGGTCTATCGATTAGATGGGGATTATTTGGCCCACAAGATCTGGGCCAATTCAAAGAGCTGTTGGAGAAGCTTGTCAGATTGAAGCTTGAGTGGCCCAATGATGAAGATATGGCAACATAGGGTGTAACATCCTAAATTAATGGGCCTATGCCTTTAGTGTGTGGATATGTTTAATGTGTTAATTTAACTATTAGGGGTCCAAATTGGGCTCAGGATATGGTCAAGGCCTTGGTCAAATTTTTGTTTGGGCACTATAGGGTAAAATGTGGTATATGTGTTTAAAATATCAAAGTGGGCTTGTGGCCCAGTAGCAAGTGGCGCTACAAAGGAGTTATAAGATGGCGCCATTAACAGTTGAAGAGGCCCAAGTTTTGGCCGCATGGAGCCCATGTAAGTGGGCCATTTTCGGCAATTAAAGGGGAGCTAGTTGGGGCGGCAATAGGGCTAGAAAATAGGTGGATTAATTGACATGGATAATGGGGATAATGAGTTGATAAAAGAAGGAAGATGTGATGCTGTCTAGGTTTCTTCTAAAGGTATGAATAGATTTAGATAAAGGAGAAAAGATAGGAGCTATCTGCAAGGCTAGGTGTTGGCCGAAATTCCATCACCTAGAGGAGGAGGAATCGGTTTTTATTTGCCATACGGGGTACCAAATTTTCCCTTATTATTTGCTTAACTTTTAGTTATCAAGAAGGGCACTTTTGGTTTTTGATAGGTAAGTGCCGAAATTCTCTATAAATAGGGGGGATATCTCATCAATTCCGGCATTTGAACCCTACTCTTTTCTTCATTCTTTATGTCGAAATTCTCAGTCTCTTCCTCTGCAATTTCTGTTAATTTTTTCTAAAAGCTGAAAACTTTCTTAAGCCATCTTCCTCTTCTTACTTCTAAAACCCGAAACCCCATAAACTTCTTTGAATCATCTTCACTTCCTAATCTTCTCAAAAAGCCAGAATCTCTAAGGGGTAGTCGAATTCTTTGTGTTAAGGTGAGTGCCAATTTTACTATCTCTTCACTTTCTCTTTCGGGTTATGGAAGACAAAAGCCGAAAAGCTAATGGTTTAACGGTTTAATGTATTCTCTTGTTGGGCGACATTCGGGAATTGAAGTAGATCTCTTAGATCTAAAAGCCGAAAATGCTAGTCCCTGAATCTCATATCACTTTTCAGGATTTCAAGGTAAGGATTTCAATTCTCCTTAAGATGATCAACTGTTTTCTTTTCGTTAGTCGTGCCTTAACCTAATGTTTTGTTACCAGCCTCTGAACAACACCTTAGGCAGATAGCAGCTGTGTTGACTACGGATAGCGTCGACGTAGAAAGTTTTGTTCCAATCAGGTGTGTAGATCTCTAACACACTAGTTAACTATAATATATATGTGTTATGGGCTAAAAAGCCGGAAAGAGGCTGTGTAGACAGTCGAATAAAACCCTAAAAGGGTTAGGCAAAGGATGCCAGGTACGTGATCATAGAAATCTCTATGTGTATCGATATCTATATGAAAGCCTGTTTTCTTAAAGATGGTTTGATGTTTTCAATTTTTCATGTGTGTATGCATGGGGTGGGATTATGATATTGAAGGGGAAGTGCATGATAGGTCACTTGGTGATCGGTGGTTAAACCACAAATTCAAATGTTAGGTCACATAGTGATCGGTGACTATGCCACGTTTAATGATTCCTGAATAATAGGAAAAAATATCTCTATTTGGAAAAAATACCAAGATACCCCATTTTGAGGAAATTACCAAAATACCCTCATTTTAAAAAAAAAGTACCAAAGTACTTCTAATTCCAAAGGAAAATCAACAAGATACTCTATTTTGGAAAAATACCCTATAAGGCGAAACTACGAAAATACCCCTGGGTAGTGAAATGACGAAAATACCCTCATGTGATGAATGTGAGTTCATGGATATTATATGTATGTTGATGTGTGATGGTTGAGTGTATGTGGTTTCCAGAATTAGGAGATAAACTTGAGACTGAAACTGTAGATAGGTTCGAATTCGAAAGTACTACTCATAAAACTTCTTTCCATAAGATTGTTCGTGGTTAATTGATGGAAGAAATTAATAATTCATAAAATTTTTAATCAGATAAACGCGAATCGGTAGAATGAGTACAAGGGGTCGAGGACGTCCGCTGCGTGGTCGCGGTAGTGGTAGAATGGCCGTGTCAGAACCAGTAGGATCTGGTCATGGGTCAGGAAATGAGATGCCAGTTCCACCAGCTGCGAAAGAGGAATTTCAGAACCAGACTGCCGGAGATGACGCGGTGTCTCAGGCAATGTTAAGGGTTTTAGAGAGAGTGGCTGGGGTAGGCATGGGCACATGAGCCCGGAAATCTATGCCAGAGCGGCTTAGAGCCAATGGGGCAGAAGTGTTTAGGGGAATTTCTGGTATAGCCCCGAGTTCAGCTGAGTATTGGTTGGAGGCGATGGAACGCATAATGGATGATTTGGATTTCACGGAGGAGGAGAAATTGAAAGGGGTTGTATCTCTCCTGCGGGACGAAGCGTATCAATGGTGGCTTACGGTTAAGGATGGTGCGGTAGCTGACCGTATCACCTGGGATCTCTTCAAAATGGCGTTTCAGAGTAAGTACATTGGATCAAGCTATGCGGATGCGTAGCGCAGAGCATTTCTGAATCTGGTTCAAGGGAGTAGGTCAGTGGCTGCGTATGAAGCAGAATTCTTACGCCTTAGCCGATATGCCCGAGGGATTGTGTCCACGGAACATGAACGTTGCGTCCGGTTCGAAGATGGTCTAAGGGATGATTTGTGTGTTCTGATAGCCCCATAGCGGGAGAGGGAATTTACTGTCCTAGTGGAAAAGGCTAAGATAGCCGAGGAAGTAAAGCGGACCGAGAAACTGAATCGGGATAGAGATAGGAGTGGGAATAAGAGGAATGTTGGACCGTCAGGGTCAGCCGGGCGTAATCAGAAGAGTTTAAGTCAGATGGGCCGAAAAGGGAGGAGAAACCTGCTGCTGCTAACCAGACACAAAGGTGTGCTCGATGTGGTAAATTCCATACTTGTGAGTGTTGGACAGGCAGTGGGAAGTGCTTTAGGCGTGGATCTACGAACCACCAAGTTAGAAACTGTCCACAGCAACGAGATAGTGAAGGGCCCACGGGTCGAGGGAATGCACAGCCTGGCAGAGGAGGTCAGCAGCCACTGAGAGGTCGTGGTCCAGCCAGAGGTGGTATCGGTTCTGGTCGGGGTCGTGGAGCACCAGGACAAGGGGCAGGAAACATTGAAGCGAGACAACCAGGGTTGGTCTATGCTGTCAGACGTCGAAAGGAGGCTGACGCACCAGATGTCATAACCGGTACGTTCTTAATTTTTGGTTTGTCTTATACTGCACTGATTGACATTGGGTCGACGCATTCATATATTGCTAGTAGGGTGTCTGAAACTTTAAGCGTAGATTCTAAGATTTCCTCTAAGGAAATGACTGTAGTTAGCCCATTAGGACATTCGGTGGTGGTAAATAAGCTTTATCAGGAAGTACCTTTAGAAGTTCAGGGAATAATTTTCCTAGCGGATCTGATGGAATTATCGTTCGGGGAATTCGATTTAATTTTAGGCATGGACTGGCTTGTGAAGTATCAAGCTAAATTAGATTGTGCAGCCAAGCGTATGGTGTTAAAAACCCCCGAGGGTGACGAAGTGTTGGTGATAGGAGAGAGGGGGAACTATCTGTCGAATGTGGTGACTGAACTAAGAGCAGAAAGGATGGTGAGAAAAGGATGCGAGGTAGTTTTACTGTTTGTCCGGGCTCTGGAAGCCAAGGAACTGACTGTTAGGAACGTTAGAACGGTGAAGGAATTTCCTGATGTTTTCCCAAAAGAGCTTCCAGGATTACCCCCGGATCGCGAAGTAGAGTTTGGTATCGATCTTCTTCCGGGAACAACGCCAGTATCTATAGCTCCATATAGAATGGCTCCGAAGGAGTTGGTGGAATTGAAAGCGCAGATTCAGGAGTTGTTGGATAGAGGGTTTATCCGACCAAGTGTATCGCCTTGGGGAGCGCCGATGTTATTCGTTAAGAAGAAGGATGGATCAATGCGTATGTGCATTGATTATCGCCAGTTGAATAAGTTGACCATCAAGAACAAATACCCGTTGCCGAGGATCGACGATTTGTTCGATCAGTTGAAGAGGGCTTCAGTCTTTTCGTAGATAGATATGAGGTCAGGGTACCATCAGCTTAAGGTCAAGGAGGCGGATATTCATAAGACGGCTTTTAGCACTCGCTATGGTCGTTACGAATTTATGGTGATGCCATTTGGATTGACCAACGCGCCAGCAGTGTTCATGGACATGATGAACCGAGTGTTTCAACCCTACCTAGATCGATGTGTCATGGTGTTTATAGATGATATCTTGGTTTATTCAAAGTCGGAGGAGGAGCATGATGCTCATCTGCGAGTGGTTTTACAGATTCTGAGGGAGAAGCAGTTGTATGCCAAATTCAGTAAGTGTAAGTTTTGGCTGAATGAGGTTACTTTCCTAGGCCACGTGGTGTCGGCAGAGGGGATTCGGGTTGACCCTCGGAAAATTGAAGCGGTGTTGGATTGGAAGTCGCCTAAGTCGATGGAAGAGATTCGGAGTTTCCTTGGTCTGGCGGGGTACTACGAAGATTTGTTGAAGGATTTTCTCGGATTGCGGCACCGTTGACTAAGTTGCTATGGAAAGGAGTTTCATTTGTTTGGTCTGATAAGCAGCAGGAGAGTTTCGAGAAGTTAAAGAGGATTTTGACGGAGGCTCCGCTGTTGATTCAGTCAGAGGCGGGGAAGGAGTTCATAATTTACTTTGATGCTTCACACACGGGATTAGGGTGTGTGTTGATGCAAGATGGAAAGGTTGTTGCATATGCATCTCGGCAGTTAAGACCGCACGAGTCAAATTATCCCACCCATGATTTGGAATTGGCGGCGGTGGTGTTTGCCTTGAAAATTTGGGGGCATTATTTGTATGGGGAGAAATCTGTCATTTACACAGATTATAAAAGTTTGAAGTACCTTTTGACCCAGAAGGAGTTGAATCTAAGGCAGAGGAGGTGGATCGAGTTGTTAAAGGATTATGACTGCACGATCGAGTATCACCCGGGTAAGGCTAATGTGGTGGCGGATGCTCTAAGCTGTAAGGTGATCACTGACTTGAGAGCAATGTTTGCTCACCTTAGCTTATATGATGATGGAAGTCTATTGGCTGAACTTCAAGTGAAACCCTCTTGGATCAGTGAAGTTAAGGAGAAGCAGGAGACAGATGAGTTGCTTAGGGAGAAGGTACAGTTAATTTCGAGTAATGAGTCAACGAAATTTAATGTGAACGAGGAAGGACTGGTATGTTTTCAAGGGAGAGTGTGCATGCCGAAGGATCCTGAATTAAGGCGCAGGATTTTGCAAGAAGCGCATGGTAGTCCATACGCTATGCACCCTGGAGGGAGTAAGATGTATCGGGATTTGAGAGAGCAGTTTTGGTGGCCGGGCTTAAAATGAGAGGTGACCGAGTTTGTAGGAAAGTGTTTGACCTGTCAGCAGGTAAAAGCGGAGCATCAGTTACCATCAGGGTTATTACAGCCGGTAAAGATTCCACAATGGAAGTGGGAGAGGATCACAATGGACTTTGTTAGTGGGGTACCCCTCACGCCCACTAAGAAAGATTCAGTTTGGGTGATTGTAGATCGCTTGACGAAGTCTACTCACTTCATACCCGTACGCGTTGACTACTCTTTGCAGAAGTTAGCTAAGTTATATATAGCGAAGGTAGTAAGGTTGCATGGAGTACCTGTATTGATCATATTGGACAGGGACCCTAAGTTCACATCATGATTTTGGAAGGTGTTGCATCAAGCATTGGGTACAAATTTGGATTTCAGTACAGTGTTCCATCCTCAGACCGATGGACAGTCTGAGCGGGTAATTCAGGTCTTAGAGGACATGCTGAGAGGATGTGTCATTGATTTCAGAGGTAGTTGGGAAGAGTTCTTACCCTTAGCGGAGTTTGCTTACAACAATAGCTACCAGTCTAGTATTCAGATGGCGCCCTATGAAGCTTTGTACGGGCGGAAGTGTCGTACTCCTACCTATTGGACGGAATTAGGGGAATATCGAATTTTGGGTTTGGAGTTGGTTACCGAGACCGAGGAGAAGGTTAAGTTAATTCGGGCTCAACTAAAGGAAGCATCGGACAGACAGAAGTCCTATGCTGATTTAAAGCGTAAGGACATAGAGTTTGCAGTGGGTGACAAGGTATTTCTGAAGGTGTCGCCGTGGAAGAAAGTACTGAGGTTTGGACGGAAGGGTAAATTGAGTCCCAGATTTATCGGACCATACCGGGTGTTGAAGCGAGTAGGACCAGTAGCCTACCAGCTGGAGTTACCTCTGGAGTTAAGGCAAATTCACGATGTATTTCATGTCTCTATGTTAAGACGATATCATTTGGATCCATCCTATGTTGTGCCTGTGAAGGAAATCGAGGTAAGACCTGATCTATCCTTCGAAAAGGAACCGGTGGAAATTTTGGATTGTGATGTCAAAGTGTTGCGAAGGAAAATGGTTCCGTTGGTTAAAGTGCTGTGGCAGAATCATGGCTCTGAAGAGGCTACGTGGGAACCAGAGGAAGCAATGCGGCAGCAATACCCCCATCTTTTCTGACCAGGTAATTTCGAGGCCGAAATTTCTTTAAGGGGGTAGAACTGTAACATCCAAAATTAATGGGCCTATGCGTTTAGTGTGTGGATATGTTTAATGTGTTAATTTAACTGTTAGGGGTCCAAATTGGGCTCAGGATGTGGTTAAGGCCTTGGTTAAATTTTTGTTTGGGTACTATAGGGTAAAAGGTGGTATCTGTGTTTATAATATCAAAGTGGGCTTGTGGCCCAATAGCAAGTGGCGCTGCAAAGGAGTTATAAGATGGGGCCATTAACAGTTGAAGAGGCCCAAGTTTTGGCCGTAAGGAGCCCATGTAAGTGGGCCATTTTTCGGCAATTAAAGGGGAGCTAGTTGGGGCAGCAATAGGGCTAGAAAATAGGTGGATTAAATGACATGGATAATGGGGATAATGAGCTGATAAAAGAAGGAAGAGGTGGTGCTATCTAGGTTTCTTCTAAAGGTATGAATAGATTTAGATAAAGGAGAAAAGATAGGAGCTATCTGCAAGGCTAGGTGTTGGCCGAAATTCCATCACCTAGAGGAGGAGGAACCGATTTTTAATTGCCATAGGGGGTGCCGAATTTTTCCCTATTATTTGCTTAACTTTTAGTTATCAGGAAGGGCACTTTTGATTTTTGATAGGTAAGTGCCGAAATTCTCTATAAATAGGGGGATATCTCATCAATTCCGGCATTTGAACCCTACTCATTTCTTCATTCTCTATGCCGAAATTCTCAGTCTCTTCCTATGCAATTTCTGTTAACTTTTTCTAAAAGCTAAAAACTTTCTTAAGCCATCTTCCTCTTCTTACATCTAAAAGCCGAAACCCCATAAACTTCTTTGAATCATCTTCACTTCCTGATCTTCTCAAAAAGCCAGAATCTCTAAGGGGTAGTCGAATTTTTTGTGTTAAGGTGAGTGTCGATTTTCCTATCTCTTCACTTTCTCTTTCGGGTTATGGAAGACAAAGCCAAAAAGCTAATGGTTTAATGGTTTTATGTATTCTCTTGTTGGGCGACATTCGGGAACTGAAGTAGATCTCTTAGATCTAAAAGCCAGAAACGCTAGTCCCTGAATCTCATATCACTTTTTTGAGATTTCAAGGTAAGGATTTCAATTCTCCTTAAGATGATCAACTGTTTTCTTTTCGTTAGTCGTGCCTTAACCTAATGTTTCATTACCAGCCTCTGAACAACACCTTAGGCAGATAGCAGCTATTTTGACTACGGATAGCGTCAACGTAGAAATTTTGTTCCAATCAAGTGTGTAGATCTCTAACACACTAGTTAACTGTAATATATATGTGTTATGGGCTAAAAAGCCGGAAAGAGGCTGTGTAGACAGTCGAATAAAACCCTAAAAGGGTTAGGCAAAGGATGCCAGGTACGTGATCATAGAAATCTCTATGTGTATCGATATCTATATGAAAGCCTGTTTTCTTAAAGATGGTTTGATGTTTTCAATTTTTCATGTGTGTATGCATGGGGTGGGATTATGATATTGAAGGAGAAGTGCATGATAGGTCACTTGGTGATCGGTGGTTAAACCATAAATTCAAATGTTAGGTCACATAGTGATCGGTGGCTATGCCACGTTTAATGATTCCTGAATAATAGGAATAGGCAGTACGACTGTCGTTATGGTGTGTAGCGGATGGAGGGTTGATTGTAGAAATCCCCAAGGTGTGATGGTTGGTACGGGATGGTGTGTAGAGGATGGAATTCTAGGATGGGTTGGGCTATTCATCATTTATTATTTACCATGTAATTATGACTGTTGGCATCATGTATGTGCCAGGGCCCATAATGTGTTTGTGGGCCTCAGATCGTTGGGTTCGGGATCTATACACTGAGTCTTGGTGACTCACCCTTCTATTTTTCCTACTCTTTCAGATGAGCAGTAGATCGTGGACATAGGAGCCGAGACAGACTCGAGGGGCCATAAGGACTTTTATTTAAAGAAATACATCTCCGTTTAAAATACAATGTTCTCTTTTACTTTGTTTTTTTTATTTTGGGATATTTATGTAATAAGGCCCCATAGTTTATATTCAACTAAGTAGTTTTTAATATTTGCAACTTTTGAAATTATTACAAGGGTTTAATTATTCATCATAATAATAATACAATTTTTTTTTCAAATGTCACTTATTTATTCAATTATTGCCTAATTAATTTATGATTTCCAAAACCGATAAGGAACTATGATTTCAACATCAAACTCGTAACATGCCAGATCTGGTTGAAACGTATGGGCCAGGTTTGGGGTGTTACATAGGGCACCTTGGTAAATAGGGATAGGCTAATCTCATTTGTCGATGTAACTTGATCTAGACCGTCGGTTTTGAGGGAGTCGTTGTAAATCCCTAGATTTAAGGGATAGGCTAATCTCATTCCTATAAATATTCACATTTAAGCTAAGTTTGAGTCATTGTTGAGGGAGTCGTTTTTTAGATAAGATTTAATTTCATTTTTAGTTTTCTTTCAATTTAGTCTTTTATTTCAAAAACAAAATTTTTCTTCTTGTTTTGACTTGGATTCAATTTGGAACCAAGCCTTCGTTTATTTAGTTTTTATATATTTCTTTTTGGTTTTCAATTGCAATTGACGTTATCTTCACAACTGTCAAAGGAATTTCGTCTTTTGTGTATAACTTAAATCGAAATGGATTGATTTGTATATTCCCTTTCTTTATTTAATTATTTTCTTTGCATGTTTAATTTGAGTTTAGGGAAAATTGCATCTAGATCCATGAGCAGCTAATTCTCTTAGGGAGATTAACAATAGAATGTGGAAATAATTCACGAAAGGATTAGGGATTGTTTCCGAATTATTTGGCTTAAATTATGTGTGATTAAACCCTAGGATTGACGACCCTAGGAAATAATTTAGGTAAATGAGGTTGAGAGAATAGTTTACCGAGTTTTAAATGGCGAGGTCAAGAGATAAGTTGGTTTTTTCAATTAATTAATTAGTTAGAGGTCGAAAGGTAATAACTTGTGAGTTAATAGTTAATTCAATAAAACTAAAATTCTGAAGTTAATTAGGAACACTGACGTGAGTTAATCTTCTATTTGTTTATTGGATTTCATTTTGATTGTTAATTTGTCTTTATTAATTTATGTTATTTAATTTTAATTTGGTTTTTCATACTATAATTTTAGATTGTTACTATTTAGCCTTGTTAGTGTAGAGAATAAAATTTTAGTTTAATTCAACCTCCCTTGGGTACGATCCTCGGAATACTTCCTGGAGTATTAACACTTTACTATATTACAATTTGACCCGTAAACTAGCAGACACTGCTACTTTATTTGATATTTTTTAGATGTAATATTTCCAGTCCAAACATTCGCATGTCTGGCCAAGGTCAGTTAAAAATGCATATGGATTGTTATTTAAAAACTGAAAAATGAGTATAAAGTTTTAGAGTTTGTAATTATGTAGAACTGGTAAGAATGCCAGTTGAACTTGGTAAACAATTGGGTTACGAATGGCATGCCATTAAGGTTAAAATAGAAGCTGGGTGTTGGTCAGGGATTTTTTTATTGATGGCTGAGATCCAACATGTGTTGCAGATTCTCGAAAGCTTGAGTGAGCAGCATCGAATAAAGTTTGTAAAAGTAAACCTAACCTACAACTTGTGTGAGCAACCTAAATATCACAGCTTGTGTGAGCAACTTAAATTATTGTTTATAGATGGCTGAGATCTAGCACATGTTGCGGATTCTCAACAGCTTGAGTGAGCAGCATCGAGTAAAGCTTGTATAACTAAAACAACTCTACAATTTGTGGAAGTAAATTAGTCTCGTGTACCCGAATTTAAATTGCTATATCTCTGAACAAAGAACATAAATGAAATGATTCGAATGATTGAATATGGATCGAATGGTTATCTTTTCAAAATTTTCATAGCTTTTATAGTATTTGATTTTTGGTGTATTGTGAAATTGCACATGAAAGTATAAGGATGATAAAGGATGTCATGTTAGATACCACTCTATTACAATTTTTTAAATTGTTGTAATGTCAAGGTAAGTTAAGTAAATTTTATATAGACTTACTAAGCATTCAAAATGCTTACCCATTATTCCCTTTTTCCTTGTAGATCTCTAGTTTGCGGAACACGTCGGTCAGATCACCAGGAAGCTCACACTATCGCATCAGTAATCTAGTAGACTTTTGCTCATTTTAATTTTGTTATGTGGCATGTACATAAGAGTTTATATGTGTTAGCTTGGTATGTTAACTTGTTGAACCTTACCTAATGCCTAGTTTTGGAAAGACTAATGCTATTGTGGATGTGTTTTTCCTCGTAATATGGTGTGATGTTTGAATGGCATTTATGGACATGAATTAGAATGGGAAAAATGTTGATATGAATGGCTACAAGACATGATAGTATAGAATGAGATTAATTAGGTTAAATTGGCATGTTTGGGAGCCAAATGTGGAATGATGCATGTAACACCCTGAACCCGGCCTAGAAGTTAGGCCCGAATCTGACGTGTCACATTGAAGTGTTTTTTGAAAACCATGTTTTCATTGAAAACCCTTCTTGCTTAAAAGCTTAAGTAAAAACCCAGTTATGTTAGTTTATTTTTAAAATGTGGTACATTGAAAATTTATTAGTTTTAATCCAAAAACATCTTTTCAGTTGCGGAAGCTGATTTTGAAAGTACTTGATTTACGAAAAAGATTAAGTCGCGAAACCATTTCAAAAATGTTGCGAAAACGTAGTGTTGTTTTAAAAACAATTAGCATTTTGGAAAACCGTGATTCACTTCTAACGGATATAATTCAAAGTAAAGAAAGACCCATAGTTAAAACCCAGAAACTTAGAGAGGCCTTATTACAACCCAAATAAAAATACTTGAATGTAAATAATCAAAACGAAAAACACAAGAGTGTGTGGCCTTCTCCGAGTCCCTCGTAACATCGATCTGTCTAAGGCTAGGTATTACCTGCACAGTTAAAAACGGGGTGAGTTTACGAAAACTCAGTGTGTAATCCCATTACTAGAGTAACAATCAGTATACAGAAATAGAAACCTAAACAGCCTGGGCCAAAAGATATTTAACAGTAACAGTACAGTACAGATCAGAGCATACGTGGGCCAAAGCCCACTACAATATCATTTGGGTCACAGCCCATAATAGAATCAATTGGGTCTAGCCCAAACAATAACAGAACAAGTGGGCCTAAGCCCAGTACAGCGACAGATCTCATAACAGATATGCAATAGTATGAGGATGCATCCCACCCCGTTCCAGCCAACACACCACCCGTACTGACCCTACACTTACGTGGGGATAAAATCGACCCACCAAGCCAGCACACCACTGTTAGCACCGGTTGCGGCCCTAACCAAAATCGCAGTAAAGCTTCTAGTATATATATACGGCTCAAAGCCTTCAGTAGCGATATTATAATTGGCACAAAGCCATCAGTAACAGTATTATGTTTGGCACATAGCCATCAGCGACAGTAATATAATTGGCACACAGCCTTGGGTAAATATGATCGACACAGTCATCGATATATGTTAGGCACATAGCCACGGGTAAGTACGATTGGCACAAAGCTACAATCAAGATGGCACAGAGCCATGTTTAGGTTGGCATAGAGCCATAATCAGATTACGTGGCTTTAAGCCGTCCATCGGTCCACATTCGTCTCATGCGACCCATACGACCTTAACAGATCAATACTGGATCCACAGTCGTCATGCGACCTGTGCGACCCTATCAGAACTTCCTCCGTATCAATACCCCAACCCCATGCAATATGTTGTGTATGTCATGTTCAATCATTACACGTATATGCAAAATGGCCATATTCAGTAACAGTCATTTACACACATATTAAAAGCATATCGGTCACACGACCATAGTCAAATCAGTTAAAACACAGTCATACATTCATAGTTAGATCAGTCATAGTCCTAATCAGTCAGTTAATCGCAAGGGAAAATAATCATTTTACCCTATAAGGGTATTTCAGTAATCCTACCCTTCAGGGGTATTTCGATAATTCTACCATACAGGGGTATTTCGGTAATCCTACCCTACAGGGGTATTTTGGTAATTTCAAAAATTGAGTGTATTTCGGTAATTTCACATATTAGGGGTTTTTAGTAATTTTGCAAATCGGGGTATTACGATAATTTCACAAACTGGGGTATTTCGGTAATTTTGCAAGTTAGTGGTATTTTGGTAATTTTGCAAATCAGGGGTATTTGGGTAATTTAGCAAATCGAGGGTATTTCGGTAATTTTGCAAAACTGGGGTATTTCAGTCGTTTTACAAATCAAGGTATTTCTATAATTTAGCAAACCGAGGGTATTTTAGTAATTTTGTAAACTGAGGGTATTTCGGTAATTTTACAAATTAAGGGTATTTAGGTAATTTAACAAACCGGGGTCTCAGCGACCCAACAGAAGGTCCACCATCGCCTTGAGTGACTTAAGTAACCTAAAAAGTCACAATGGTGTAAATGGGCCTAAGGCCCATTACTCGGCCTAAGAAGGCCCACACACTCGTGTGGCCCATTTAGCTTAGAAACGATCACAGTTATAAAAACATCACAGTCCAAACAACAGTCATGCATTTTTTCGTGTGGGCCCACAAGCCCACTGGGCCCACCAACCTATTTAGGCCTAATGAGGCCCAAAACTGCCCAAGACCACAAGAGTGCTAGTGGTGGCCTCTACAGACTAAGGCCCATGCTCGTGGGCTTGGTCCACCACACGTGCGATCGCACGCTCGTGTGGCATCATTTGCCGGTATTTTGGCTTTTTGGCATTTTATCGATCTACGATCAGAAGGAGTGTGGTTACACACCTTCGGCTTATTAGCCGACTATCAGGTACATGGTAAAAATACACACTTTCGGCTTTTCAGCCGTTCATCAATAGAGCACAAAGTTACACACCTGCTTATGAAATCAAGTGAGCCGCTCACAAGCCTAAAACCTACATATCAATAAGGCACACAGTTAGCCTTCCGATCGATAAGATTCACAACATCAAATCCCCAAACCAACCTTGGCTGATAGTGACCTGGCTTATTATTCTAAAATCGCTGATTAGAATTAACGGATGCTCCTTGCCAATTAACTGCATAACGACAAATCTTGTCAGATAGGATGGATTATAGATGTGGTTAAAAACCACAAACATTAACTTACAAAATCAGTGGAATATTTGGCTTACCCAAGAGTAAGGTAACGTTTTACCTTAATTGAATAATGGGAGAAAAAGGGTTTGACGACTTGAATACCTCCCGCACTTCTTCACCCCTCGGAAATTGAATACACCACTGGTAGCATAAAAGAGCCGTCGACCAGAACCAAACACCCCGATAAGTGCAAATAGTTAACAAATAGGGTAGAGAATAGGTTGGAGAGTATTCGGTTAAGATACTAGGTAGATATATGAAGCGACCCAAAAGAGAAAAGGGAAGCAACCAGTAACTGTTGGAGCGACAGGAAAGAAATGAGGAGGATGATTAGAAAGTGTTCGGTTAACAACGCGGGATGGGACACTTGAAGAAAATTGAAGGAATAGAGATGAGAAGAGATTTTGCTAACAACAGAGAAATGGTTAGAAAGGGAAGCAAAACCCAAAAGAATGCAGAAGGAGAAAAATACCTGAGTGGTCAAGGTAAAATTCGGCTACCCAACAAACAAAAGATAGAAAATATGCAGAGGGGGGAAAAACCACCGAGAAGAGGGCAAAATCAGAATAGAAATGACCAAAACTATCAACAAAATGAAAGGAAAATACACCTTAGTCAAATTTCCTAGGCTTCCAATCACCAATTCGGCACAAGTCAAAACCGAATAAGCACCTATAGACTTCTAAATTCGACCAACTCCACCCCTTATAATACTCCATGATTTTCTCCATCAAAATCTCCTCCATATATACTCCTTAAATCCCTCAATTGATTTATTCAAACTCTCCAACATAGAGTTCGAATCCAACACCAACTCTTGCCCACTCACGAGCAAAATAAATAATCCCCTTTTTTCATGTAGAGAGACTTGAACCTCTACCCTCCTTGCCAAACCTGTGACGCCACCACCATTCTACCATAGGCTCTCTTGTGTCTCCTTTTTAATCACAAATACTTATAAGGCTTACAACCTGGAGTCAGGTTCCCTTAATGCTAAAAATAAAAAATTTCCAAATGACATGGCTTGAACCCAGGACTTCATAGATGTAACACCCCAAACCCAGCATAAACGTTATGACCGAATCTAGCATGTCACATCAAAAGGTTGTTTAAAAGCTATGCGTTCGTTAATAACTTTGTATCCTTTTTGAAACTCCGAACTTTGTTGCTTGTGAAAGCAAGATTTGCTTAAAATGTTTTCTTGTAAAGATGTTATTATTATTTTCGAAAAACATTTTATTACCTAAATGTGACTCAAAGAATTGCAGAAACATGTTATTTTGAAAACGGTTGTTATTGTTTAAAAATCTCTGATTAACCGATTAATAATTATTAACTAGCAAAATTACCAAACGAAAATTTAGAGGAAAAATCCAATGGCCTTATTACACAAAATATTAACCCAAAATAATAGCTTAAAATAAATTAAAAACTGAATTTACTAAGTTTTGAAAGAAGCAAATCTGACGTATGGCTACCTCACAGTCCTCCCCAGCTCCAAGTCCTCTAACGCTGGGGATTACCTGCATGGTTAAGAGAAAGGGGGTGAGTTACGAGAACTCAGTGTGTAATCCCCTATAACGGTCACTAGCTGGGCCTGAGCCCTTACGATATCGGTCTAGGCCTAAGCCCTATAAACATGATAAAGTAAACAGAAATGCAGCCCAACCCAATCCAACCATCACACCACCTGTACTAACCAATCGCACCATGTGGGGATCAAGTCAACCCACCCCGCCAATCGCACCAATATTACAATCAAGCTGCTAATCATGGTATATGTGGCTGAGCCACTAAAACGGTATGTGGCCTAGCCACTAAATCGGTATGTGGCAGAGCCACCAAAACTGCCCTTCCTCCAATCATCAAACTCATCCCATGCAACATGTAATGAATGCAATGTATTACAAGTATAAACAGTATAAGTAAAATCGCATACACGATATTTAACCTCAATCGAGGGTATAACAGTCATTTTTTCCACATAAGGGTACAATGGTAATTTTCACCCCTTTTGGGGTATTTCGGTATTTTACCCATCGAGGGTACTTCAGTAATTCACCCACTAAGGGCATTTCGGTATTTTACCCTCTAGGGGTATTTCGGTAATTTTACCCACCAAAGGTATTTCAGTAATTTACCCACCAAGGGTATTTCGGTAATTCACCCACTAAGGGTATTTCGGTAATTCACCCACTAAGGGCATTTCGGTAATTTTCGTCATCTAATGGCCTTTTCGAAGGCCTACTGTTGCCTCGAGCGACACGGGACCCCTTTTGGGTCTCTATGGTATAATTGGGCCTAAAATCCATTTTCGGCCCAAACGGGCCCACACGCTCATGTGGCCCATCTAGCACGTTTTTCGGTCTCGATTTTACGGACTTCGCAGTCGCATCAGTTGTTCGGAAATTTTCCATCGATTTTACTCACGTGGGCCCGATAGCACATAGGGCCCACTTAGCTTGTTTCGGCTTGATAAGGCCCGTTACGGCCTCAATTTTGCGAGAGTGCTCATGACACTGTCAATGATCTACTGCCATCATTAGTGGCTCAGGTTATCACTACGAGCACTCGCATGCCCGAGTGGTCACCATTTCCGGCTTTCCGACTTTTCGGCTTTTGACCGGTTCACAGAGCAGTACATGCTTTCACAAACAAGGGTGTGAAGTCACACACCTGTTACGAGTGTAGATTGAACTCTTGAAATAATGCCCAACACCCACGAGATCCACTGCAAAAGAAGAGTGTTCAGTCGAATCCTTGGTCAAGCACGACGAGCCCTTAGCAAAGTTTCATGACAAAAAAGAGGGTGTCAGCGAGAACCGTCTTCATGGTAACAGAAGTGAGAGCTTTCTTGGCTAAAGAAGACACAACGAAACTAGAAGAACACCAACCCCATATACGACTTTAGATACACTTACCAACCAATGCCCGAAAATAATCGACAGGTGGCTAACCACAGGATTCGACCCTCACAACAGAGAACAAGAGGGATTCGAGATGGAAGAGGGTGAGTAGATTCGGCCTAGTCAATAAGAGTTAAGGTGAGAGTTTTGGCTTTAGTAGAGAGAAAAGAGAGGAAAGAAAGAAAATAAAGGAAAAGCAAACATAACCTTAGACCAGGGATGAGCCGAATGGGAAGAAGAGATTCGGCAACCAAGCGTAGCAACCATGAATTAATGATGGAGTGATTCGGCACTTAGTAGCAAGACAAAAGAACCCAATTCGGCTATGGAGGTTAAATCGAAATGTAAATCTAATGATGAGAAAAGAAAAGAGATAAGCCAATTAGGGAATAAAAGAAAAAGGGTAGAAACTTCGGCTATGGAGAAACACAAAAGAAAGAGATGAGAGGAAAGTAGAAAAGAATGGATGAAAGATATGAAAGGAAGAGTTTCGGCCAAGAGGTGCTTAGGTAACAAGCAAAGAAGACAATGTATGAAAACGATGCGAAAAGAGGAAGAATGAAGTTGAGAATTCGGCAAAAGAAAATTGAGGAAAAGAACCCGAAATGCTATAGTCAAAACACAAAAAGCAACACTCTCTAAATTGAACCTGAGAAAATCGAAACTCCTTCCCCCTCTCAAATAGAATATGCACACACAAGTGACCCCCTTGACCGAAATTCCCCTCTTCCACTTACCCACATTCGGCCAACTCTTCCCACACCCATCACTTCCACGATTTCCTCCCCAATTTCCTCCTACAATTCCTCTCCTTCACCCGTTTGAAAGGTTTGACCAAGTCTCCAACTCCCATAGCAGAGTTTGACTCCAACTCTGCTTCCTCCTCTCCCAAAGCACAAAATAAATACCTTTAATTGCTTGCCAAGGGAATCGAACTCCACTCCCCCTTGTTTCCTTGTGACGCCAGACCACCTTGCGACTACTTCACTTATGTCAATAAAACACACGCAAAAACCCTTAAGTCTTGATTTTGATAGCCTTCTCCACTAAAGAGACAAAAACAAAAAATTTCTCAAGGCTTTGACTCGAACCTGGGCCTCTATAGAACCCCCAAACACACCCAAATAACTAGTTAGACAAGCTCAACACATGCAATAGTGCAAAATCAGAAACCCCTAATTTTTGGGATATTACAATTCTACCCCCTTAAAGAAATTTCAGCCTCGAAATTTACCTGATCAAAAGAAATGAGGGTATTGATGTCATATTGCCTCCTCAGGCTCCAATGTGGCTTCCTCTGAACCGTGATTACGCCATAGTACCTTGACCAAGGGAATAGACTTCCTTCTCAGCACTTTCACATTACGATCCAAAATCTGCACCGGCTCTTCTTCAAATGTCAAATCAGATCTTACCTCGATCTCCTCCACGGTACTATGTGAGAAGGATCTGAATGGTAGCGTCTCAGCATAGAGACGTGGAATAAGTTATGTATTTGGTTCAACTCAAGAGGTAGCTCAAGCTGATAGGCGACCGGTCCAACACGTTTTAATACCCGAAAGGTCCGATAAATTTGGGGCTTAACTTACCCTTTCGTCCAACTCTCAGAATCTTTTTCCACAGTGAGACCTTTAAGAAAACATAATCCCCCATAGCAAACTTTATCTCTTTATGCTTTAGATCTACATATGACTTCTGCCTGTCAGAAGCTTCTTTTAACCGATCTTGTATCAACTTCACTTTCTCTTCAGTTTCAGAAATTAAATCTGGACCCAACGGTCGTCGCTCATCCAATTCTGTCCAACAAGTAGGGGTACGACACATACGACCATATAACACCTCGTATGGTGCCATTTGAGTGCTGGATTGGTAGCTGTTGTTATAGCAAATTCGGCCAAGGGTAAATAATCCTCCCAACTGCCCCTGAAATCAATCACAAAACTTCTCAACATATCTTCCAAAATCTGAATTACCGTCTCTAACTAACCATCAGTATGCAGATGAAACGCCGTGCTGAAACCCAACCTTGTACCCAGAGCCCCATGCAACACTCTCCAGAATCGAGATGTGAATCTAGGATCCCTGTCCAAGATGATAGATACGGGCACCCCATGTAACCTTACAATCTCTACCAAATATAACTTTGCCAATTTCTGCAACGAGTAATCAGTGCGAGCCGGTATGAAGTGGCAGACTTAGTCAACTGATCAACAATTACCCATACCGAATCTTTCTTAGTAGGCATCAGGGGTAGCCTACTTAAAAAATCCATGGTTACTCTCTCCCACTTCTAGAGTGGAATCTTAACAGGTTGCATTAATCCAGAAGGCAATTGATGCTCAGCCTTCACTTGCTGGCATGTCAAACACTTACTTACGAAGTCGGTAACCTCACGCTTAAGTCCTGGCCACAAGTACAATTCACGTAGATCTCGGTACAACTTGTTTCCTCCGGGATGCATAGCGTATGGGCTACTATGCACCTCCCGCAGAATCGATTGCCTTAACTCAAAGTCCTTCGATACACAAACTCTTCCACGGAAACGTAATACCCCTTCACTATTCAGCCCAAAATCCATCGTCTCTCTGCTTTTCACCTGCTGAAAACGAGAACCCAACGACTCATCTAATATCTGCTTCTCTTTAATCCGATCAACCCAAGTCAGTTTGATACGGTCCGTCTCGGGTTAGGAGGCGAATCGTAAATGTTGCCCGATCGTAAATTAGGTAGTTTCTCTTTTAATTATCAAAAGGGTTGATTTGATGGGAAATAATATCTTTGAAAGGTAAAGATAGGTGAGAGGTTGAAAATGGATACGTATTTGAAACAAGAAAGAATCTTTAATAAAAATTAAAGACCCGAATCTTATAAGTTTCAAATTGATGGAATGAATTTTTGAAATAAAACTGAGACCCACTATCTAGCGAGATAGGAACCAACGGTATAGGTGAATGAACGCCACACCCGAAAGGATGATAAGTTCGAAACAAGGAAAGAACGACGCCACTAGAAAACTAGATAAGTCAATCCAACCTTGAGAATTAGGAGAGTGAATACTCACCAAAAGAAATTCTTCTTTCATTCAAATTCAAAGTTCTATCCCCTTTACAAATAAAAATAGCTAGTATTTATAGCCTAAAAATTAGGCAGCCGAATGTTCAAAACAATATTGGAGGTTCGGCTATGGAATGCACAGGTTCTCAATTAAAAGATTTTGATTTTCCACTACCCATGCTCCACTTGAAAGATTTTAAAAGTTCAACCCACCTCATATTGTTGCCGTCTCATGTACCAACAAAGTTTGTCTCCAATACTCCAATTAAAATAATAATAATAATTAATCTTCCATCCATGTCTTCAAGGCTTGCCGTCCAACTGCAAAGGAATTTCAACCCCAATCCTTCAAGCACTAACTCCCATCTTGCCGTCCATGCTAGTCATTTAAAAGGGAATAATTTGCTCCACAAGTGCTCCTTTTAATTACCCACATGGTTGATTAAAATATCCCAACTTAAAATGAGCTTGCCGTCCACTACTAGATGATGCTTCAATCAAATTAGAACTCTTTCCTTCATGCGTCCATGCCTCCATATTTTAATGCTCCATTTGGCTATCCATACTCCTCACATGTTTATATTTTAATTCTTTATGCTTTATAGATTCCTTATAATGCTAATGTCGTCCATGTCCACATGCAAATGGAATGCTCATCCAACTTTATCAACACATGTCTTATTTCATTTATTTATTGCTTCCACTAAGTATTTTATTCACCCAATAATCATGCTCTTTTTCACACCATGCCTCCACATTGCCGTCCAACTTGTTCACACAAAAGACAAAGTTTTTATTTTATTTCCACTAGCCGTCCATCCACTTTGATTTTGTGCTTTCCATTCATTCTTCAATTGTTTAATTTCTCCACATGCTTCATGCCTTGCCGTTCGCTCCCCCCCCCCAAATGCTAGAATTTAAAATTCCCTTTCATCATGCTTAGGTAGCTAGTGCCGCATGTTCATCTTGATAAATACACCATGGTGATTATTTTACTACAAAGTCAAAGCATGGTGCCGTTTATGCTTGCACATATATTTCCACTTGCTCATTTGTTTTGAATTTCAGCTACCACCTTCCAACATCTTATCAAAAACGTGGAGCACTACAAACTGCATAAAATCACATTAATTAAAATTCGACTAGACGGAATTTTAATCACCTTATTTAAACACTAGGTAAGAACATACTAATATTCAACTTCGACAAAGACTAACTAAAAACTTGTACCATCTAAAAATATGAAATACGAAATGAAGTTACTACTAAAAATTAAAATTAAAACATGCGTAAATTAAAGTGTTAAATAAACTAGCAGTCGGACTAGCTACTATATTCAACTTCAAATAAGTTGTATGAGTTCAGCATGTTTTTGGGCTCTCTTTTATGGTCATTCCAAATTTGTGCCACCAACACCATTGCGGCATCTTTGAATTGTTTGGTTCGGGAACGTGTAATTGGCCCATTAGGTAGCCTCATCAGGTCATGGTTGACGTCCGTCACAGGCTTCGTAGGTGAGCTCGTATCATCCCCTACCTCTTTAAGTTGATTCGTCCTCGAATCATCACCTACATCGAAAGGAGAAAGATCAGAAACATTAAAACTTGAGCTCACATTATAGTCACCTGGCAAGTCCAATTTGTACGAGTTGTCATTTATGCGTTCAATGACTTGAAATGGACCGTCCCCTCTTGGGAGAAGTTTAGATCGCCTTTGCTTGGGAAACCTTTCTTTTCGCATATGAACCCAAACCCAGTCCCCTGGTTCAAAGAGAATGCGTCTACGACCTTTGTTAGCTCGTTGGACGTATTGCTTGGTTCTTGCTTCAATATTCTTGCGCACCTTTCGATGCAGCTCCTTTATGTATTCTGCCTTTTTCCTAGCATCAGAATGGATAAATTTATCTGAAGGCAATGACAATAAATCAAGAGGGGTGAGGGGTTTAAACCCATAAACAATCTCGAAAGGCGAAAATTTAGTTGCAGAATGAACAGCTCGGTTGTAAGCAAATTCGATGTGGAGCAGACAGTCTTCCCACGTTTTGAGGTTTTTTTGTACCAATGCTCGTAACAAGGTTGATAGGACTCGATTCACTACTTCGGTTTGTCCATCCGTTTGAGGATGACAAGTGGTCGAAAATAGCAATTTCGTCCCTAACTTTCCCCACAGAGTTCGCCAAAAATGACTTAAAAATTTTACGTCCCGATCAGATACGATCGTCTACGAAACTCCATGCAATTGTATGATTTCCCTAAAAGAACAAGTTTGCAATATGCACAGCATCGTCAGTCTTAGAACAAGGGATAAAATGGGACATTTTAGAGAAACGATCAACTACAACAAAAATCGAGTCCTTCCCGGTTTTTGATCTCGGTAATCCAAGGATAAAATCCATGGAAATGTCGGCCCACGGAGTGTTTGGAATAGGAAGGGGCGTATATAAACCATGAGGTTGGACTCCCGATTTTGCTTGTTTGCAAGCTATGCAACGTTCACAAATCCGTTCAACATCCTTCCTCATTCCTGGCCAGAAAAAATGTTCTTGAAGAGTGGACAATGTTTTGTCTCTTCCAAAGTGACCCATAAGGCCACCACTATATGCCTCTATCACAAGCATGTCTCGCATAGAACCTTGCCGTGTACATATCTTGTTTTCCTTGAAAAGGAATCCTTCATGCCTGTAAAACTTATCAAAAGCACCACTCTCACAAGCATTATAGACATTGCCAAAATCAGCATCATTAGCATACAATTCCTTAATGTGATGGAAACCAAGTACTTTAGAATCAAGAAAGGTTAATAAAGAGTACCTCCGTGATAACGCATCCGCCACTACATTTTCCTTACCTTTCTTATACTTAATTACGTACGGAAACGATTCTAAATACTCGATCCATTTTGCATGTCGTTTGTTGAGCTTGTGCTGACCTTTAATATACTTGAGTGCTTCATGATCTGAATGAATAACAAACTCTTTCGGCCTCAAGTAATGTTGCCACGTTTCAAGCGATCTTATTAGAGCGTACATCTCTTTGTCATACACGGGGTAATTGAGTGCAGCTCTGTTCAATTTCTCGTTGAAGTACGCCACCGGTCTTCCATTCTGAGTTAGAATGGCTCCGATCCCTACACCTGATGCATCACACTCAATTTCAAAAGTTTTATTAAAGTCAGGAAGGGATAACAATGGAGCTTTAACAAGAAATTCTTTAATGGCATTAAAAGACCGTTCTTGCTCATCGGACCAATGGAAAGCTGAATTCTTCTTCATCACGCTCGTTAAAGGAGCGGCTATCGTGCTGAAGTTGGGCACGAATCGGCGGTAAAAACTAGCCAACCCATGGAAACTTCGTACTTGGCTAACCGTTGTAGGACGGGGCCATTCTTGGATTGCTCTAACCTTCTCTTGGTCCACCTCTAATCCATTTGCACTTACGACGTATCCTAAGAAAATAACCTTGTCAGTACAAAAAGAACATTTCTCGAGATTAGCGTACAATACCTCTTTTCGCAGTGTTTCTAAGATCGCACGTAAATGTTGGAGGTGATCCTCCAAAGATTTGCTGTACACTAATATGTCATCAAAATAAACAACACATAATTTGCCAATGAAAGCTCGTAAAACATGATTCATAAGTCGCATAAAAGTACTTGGAGCGTTTGTAAGTCCGAATGGCATTACCAACCATTCATACAAACCTAACTTTATTTTGAAAGCCGTTTTCCACTCATCGCCTTCCCGCATCCTAATTTGGTGATAGCCACTTTTTAGATCAATCTTTGTGAAGATTCGAGCTCCACTCAACTCGTCAAGCATATCATCGAGTCGGGGTATTGGGTGTCGGTATTTGACGGTAATCTTGTTGATGGCGCGACATTCGACACACATTCGCCACGAACCATCTTTCTTTGGCACTAGTAGCACCGGTAACGCGCATGGACTAAGGCTTTCTCGGATATATCCCTTTTCTAGCAATTCAGTGATTTGCTTTTGGAGCTCTTTTGTTTCTTCGGGATTGCACCAGTACGCAGGTCGATTGGGCAGGGAAGCTCCCGGCACCAAGTCAATTTGATGTTCTATACCTCGAATGGGCGGTAAACCACTTGGTATCTCATCTGGAAAGATGTCCTTGAATTCCTGAATCAGAGACAACACAGAAGAAGGAAGATTCGCGGGTAAGTCGTTAGTGTTCAAAAATGATTCCTTGTATAGTAAGACATACATTGGTTGTCTCACACACAAAGCTTTTCAAATATCTCTTGCTTTTGCAAAAACACTCATTTTTCCATTTTCTTTTTTCTTCCTTCGTTTCCTCTTCTTTTTGTTCACACTCTCTTGTTTTATCACTTAATTTCTTGCCCCTTTTTTTTTTTAAATTCTTCTCTTTTTCTTTCTCATTTTTCCGCTCACTTTCTTTTGATTTTTCCATTGATGCCTTCATCTTTAACTGATCTTCGTAAACTTGCTTGGGTGTTAACGGAGCTAGCATCACATTCCGGCCCAAGTATTTAAAGGTGTACCGATTAGTGTAGCCGTCATGGATTGCTCGCTTGTCAAATTGCCAAGGTCGCCCAAGCAGGAGATGTCCCGCTAGCATCGGAACCACATCGCACAAGACCTCATCTTGATACTTCCCTATTGCAAAGGAAACCAAAACTTGTTTTGTGACCTTGAGTTCTCCCGCGTCGTTAAGCCATTGTAGCTTATACGGATGGGGATGTTTGGTGGTAGTCAATCCAAGTTTCTCCCCTAATATGGTGCTAGCCACATTAGTACAGCTTCCTCCATCAATAATGACGCAACAAATCTTTGCCTGTACTTGGCAACGCGTATGGAAGATGTTTTCGCGTTGTTGTTCGTTTTCGACACCTTGTAAGCTAAGGCTCCTTTTTACCACCAAGATCTCTCCACTTTCGGCTTTTTCTACCTCTTCCTCATCTTGGGATGTCTCACTGGCATCATCTTCCTCTTCACTTCCGGATTCAATCTCGCCATTATCTCAGATAAACATAGTGTTTTGGTTTGGACATTGACTTGCAATATGTCCTCGTCCCAAACATTTGAAACACTTAATGTCTCGGGATCGATTCGGAAGAGCTTCCATTTTGCCTTTGCTCGTTTCACCGATTGGCTTGTTAAACTTGGGTGCGCCACTTGTTTCTTTGGCTCAGTTCGGTGCGTCCCTTTTGCTGGTCACTTGTCCCCACTTAGATGTTGAAGCATGATTGGGGTTTGCTCTATGCGTAGCTTTTCGTTTTAGCTGTTTTTCGACCTTTATTGCCATGTGAACCATCTCGATGATATCGATGTAATGGTGTAATTCTACAATATTTGTGATATCTCGATTAAGGCCAGCGCTAAAACGTGCCATGGTGGCTTCTCGTTCTTCTTCCACATTGGCTCGGATCATGACCACTTCCATTTCTTTGTAGTAATCCTCCACGCTTCGGTGACCCTGAGTTAGGCTTTGCAACTTTTGATGCAACTCGCGGTGATAGTAGGTTGGGATGAATCTTTTCCGCATTAGTGCCTTCATTTCTGCCCATGTGGATATTGGGTGTTCACCATCCCGTCTTCGACTCGTCGTTAATTGATCCCACCAGATAAGGGCGTAATCAGAAAATTCGATGGCAGCAAGTTTCACCTTCTTATTTTCTGAATAATTATGACATTCAAAGATTAATTCCACCTTCTTTTCCCACTCAAGGTAGGCTTCCAGATCGGACCGCCCTTGAAAAGCAGGAATCGTCATTTTAATGTTCTTCAAGTCATCATCGGCCCATTCTCGATCCCTTCGCTCACGGACTCGTGGACCTCCTCTCCGTTCATCGTGTTCGAAAGCCGGGTTGCTGTCGGCTTCACTTGGTTCATAGACGACGTTGTCACGTAACCAAGGTTGTTCTCGTCCCCTTCTCAGAATTGGAGGGGTGTTTGCTCGAGGTCTTCGATCATCTCTTCGATCTAATCGTTCGTTGATCGATCTTTACATACGTGCGATTTCTTGCATTACTGTTTGCAATTCCGAATCTCTCCCTTCAGGATTATTTCTTCGGGGTTGTAATCCTCCCCCACCTCCGGTGGCGTCGGATGCTTCGTCGCTTATTATTCGACGTTCGGGGCTCCTAGACATGTTTTTAAACAAAATTAATGAATCCTCACTACAATCCTCACTTGTTCACTCACAAGGAAATTATCAACACTCAAACTCGTGTTTTTACTCAATTACTGGCTTTTTACTTAATGTAATCGCTCTTGCCTTTTACCACTCAATTCACCCTTTTAAATTCTAGAAGGTTGACTTCGACTTACTAGAAACTCATAGGTCGTTTCAAGAGTTAAAAAGGTAAGATTGGTTTCGGAAATGGATAGGCTTAGAAAGGATAGAAATGTTGATAGGTGGTGGGTCGAAAAATAAGGCTCGATAGTAGAGGTGGTGAAAATGAAGAGTTTTAAAAAAAAATATCCAGATACTACGATAATTTTTTTTGTCTCGAAATTTTTTTTTGAAACTTACTCGGAAAAACTCAAGACGATCAAAACGTGCCTAATTTAATTGGCTCTGATACCAGATGATACGGTCCGTCTCGGGTTAGGAGGCGAATCGTAAATGTTGCCCGATCGTAAATTAGGTAGTTTCTCTTTTAATTATCAAAAGGGTTGATTTGATGGGAAATAATATCTTTGAAAGGTAAAGATAGGTGAGAGGTTGAAAATGGATACGTATTTGAAACAAGAAAGAACCTTTAATAAAAATTAAAGACCCGAATCTTATAAGTTTCAAATTGATGGAATGAATTTTTGAAATAAAACCGAGACCCACTATCTAGCGAGATAGGAACCAACGATATAGGTGAATGAACGCCACACCCGAAAGGATGATAAGTTCGAAACAAGGAAAGAACGACGCCACTAGAAAACTAGATAAGTCAATCCAACCTTGAGAATTAGGAGAGTGAATACTCACCAAAATAAATTCTTCTTTCATTCAAATTCAAAGTTCTATCCCCTTTACAAATAAAAATAGCTAGTATTTATAGCCTAAAAATTAGGCAGCCGAATGTTCAAAACAATATTGGAGGTTCGGCTATGGAATGCACAGGTTCTCAATTAAAAGATTTTGATTTTCCACTACCCATGCTCCACTTGAAAGATTTTAAAAGTTCAACCCACCTCATATTGTTGCCGTCTCATGTACCAACAAAGTTTGTCTCCAATACTCCAATTAAAATAATAATGATAATTAATCTTCCATCCATGTCTTCAAGGCTTGCCGTCCAACTACAAAGGAATTTCAACCCCAATCCTTCAAGCACTAACTCCCATCTTGCCGTCCATGCTAGTCATTTAAAAGGGAATAATTTGCTCCACAAGTGCTCCTTTTAATTACCCACATGGTTGATTAAAATATCCCAACTTAAAATGAGCTTGCCGTCCACTACTAGATGATGCTTCAATCAAATTAGAACTCTTTCCTTCATGCGTCCATGCCTCCATATTTTAATGCTCCATTTGGCTATCCATACTCCTCACATGTTTATATTTTAATTCTTTATGCTTTATGGATTCCTTATAATGCTAATGCCGTCCATGTCCACATGCAAATGGAATGCTCATCCAACTTTATCAACACATGTCTTATTTCATTTATTTATTGCTCCCACTAAGTATTTTATTCACCCAATAATCATGCTCTTTATCACACCATGCCTCCACATTGCCGTCCAACTTGTTCACACAAAAGACAAAGTTTTTATTTTATTTCCACTAGCCGTCCATCCACTTTGATTTTGTGCTTTCCATTCATTCTTCAATTGTTTAATTTCTCCACATGCTTCATGCCTTGCCGTTCGCTCCCCCCCCCAAATGCTAGAATTTAAAATTCCCTTTCATCATGCTTAGGTAGCTAGTGCCGCATGTTCATCTTGATAAATACACCATGGTGATTATTTTACTACAAAGTCAAAGCATGGTGCCGTTTATGCTTGCACATATATTTCCACTTGCTCATTTGTTTTGAATTTCAGCTACCACCTTCCAACATCTTATCAAAAACGTGGAGCACTACAAACTGCATAAAATCACATTAATTAAAATTCGACTAGACAGAATTTTAATCACCTTATTTAAACACTAGGTAAGAACATACTAATATTCAACTTCGACAAAGACTAACTAAAAACTTGTACCATCTAAAAATATGAAATACGAAAATGAAGTTACTACTGAAAATTAAAATTAAAACATGCCTAAATTAAAGTGTTAAATAAACTAGCAGTCGGACTAGCTAGTATATTCAACTTCAAATAAGTTGTATGAGTCCAGCATGTTTTTGGGCTCTCTTTTATGGTCATTCCAAATTTGTGCCACCAACACCATTGCGGCATCTTTGAATTGTTTGGTTCGGGAACGTGTAATTGGCCCATTAGGTAGCCTCATCGGGTCATGGTTGACGTCCGTCACAGGCTTCGTAGGTGAGCTCGTATCACAGTTTCACCTGAAGTTCTGCCAACAAACTACCATCCTCAAATAGACTGAGACGAGCAAACATTGCTCTTAAATCAGATACCACTTTACGACTTAGTGCGTCTGCTACCACATTGGCTTTTCCTGGATGATACTCAATCGAGCAATCATAATCCTTCAGCAACTCTATCCATCTCCATTGCCTAAGTTTCAACTCTTTTTGGGTAAGGAGATACTTAAGACTCTTATAGTCAGTGTAGATGATCGACTTTTCCCAATACAGATAATGTCTCCATATCTTTAATGCGAACACAATCGCAGCTAATTTCAAATCATGCGTGGGGTAGTTCACCTCGTGCGGCCTAAGTTGACGAGATGCATACGCCACCACCTTCCCTTCCTGCATCAGCACATAACCCAAACCCGTGTGGGACGCATCACAATAGACAATGAATTCTTTCCCAGCCTCAGGTTGTATTAATACCGAAGCTTCAGTCAGGATCTTTTTCAACTTCTCAAAACTCTCCTGTTGTTTATCCGCCCAAACAAATGGTACCCCCTTATGCAGTAACATAGTTAGGGGTGCAGCAACCAATGAAAACCACTCAATGAACCGTTTGTAATACCTGGCCAAACCCAGAAAACTTCGAATTTCCGATACCGACTTTGGTGGCTTCCAATCCAATACAGCCTCAACTTTCCGAGGATCAACCCTAATCCCCTCAGCAGACACGACATGCCCAAAAAATGTCACCTTCTTCAGCCAGAACTCGCACTTGCTGAATTTGGCATAGAGTTGTTTTTCCCTCAATATCTGTAGAACAACCTGAAAATGTGAATCATGCTCCTCATCAGTTCTTGAATACACCAGAATATCATCTATGAACACCACCATGAACCGGTCTAGATAAGGTTGGAAGACCCGGTTCATCATATCCATGAAAGCAGCTGGTGCATTCGTTAATCCGAACGGCATAACCAGAAACTCGTAATGCCCATAACGAGTTCGAAATGCTGTCTTGTATATATCAGCCTCCTTGACCCTTAGCTGATGATACCCCGATCTTAGATCTATTTTAGAGAAAACCGAAGCTCCTCGCAGCTGATCAAACAGATCGTCTATCCTTGGTAACGGGTATTTGTTCTTAATCGTTAACTTGTTCAATTGACGGTAGTCAATACACATACGCATTGACCTATCCTTCTTCTTTACGAACAATACCGACGCTCCCTACGGAGACACACTCGATCTGATAAATCCTCGATCCAGAAGCTCTTAGATCTGAGCCTTTAATTCCACCAGCTCCTTCGGTGCCATCCTATAAGGGGCGATGGAAACCGGAGCCATTCCCGGTAATAGCTCAATGCCGAATTCGACCTAGCGATTTGGAGGCAACCCCGAAGCTCTTCAGGAAATACATCCGAGAATTCCTTTACGGTTCTGACATTCTCAACCGGCAAATCCTTATCCTCAGATATGCTGATATAGGCTATGAACACCTCACAACCTTTACGAACCAGCTTCCCAGCCCTTAACACTGAGATTACATTGGACAGATAATCCCTTCGCTCCCCTATCACAATCACTTCCTCATCCTTGGAAGTATTTAACACCATACACTTAGCAGCGTAATCCAAGTTTGCACGGTGTTTTACCAACCAATCCATGCCCAGAATGAGATCAAACTCGCCAAACGGCAGTTCCATGAAATCTGCCGGGAAGACAACCCCATGAACCTCGAGAGGCACATCTCTAAACAATTTATTCACTACTACTAACTGTCCTAAAGAACTAATCACCGACATCTTTTTACCAGCAAGTTCGAATTGTACACCTAAAGTTCCAAACACATTACAAGCAACATACGAGTGTGTAGGCCCAATATCAATTAAAGCTGTAACTGGCACATCATGAATGAGAAACGTATCGGTTATGACGTCCGGTGCAGCCCCATCCTCTTGACACCGAGCAGCATAAATCAGTCATGGCTGTCTCGCCTCTGTATTACTAGCACCTCTGCCTGGTGCTCCACGACCACGTCCTAATCCATTTCCCCCTCTGGGCGGACCACAACCTCTCGGTGGCTGCAGACCACCTCTCCCAGGCTGCACAAAGCCCTGACTTACTGTTTTCGTCCTAACAGGCTCCCGAGGACAATCTCTGTACCGATGATCCTTGGACCCATATCTGAAACACCCACCAGTTCTTCTCCAGCACTCTCCCGAATTTGGTTTCCCACACTCAACACAAGGTTGCGGTCGACCAGTAGCAACTGGGATCCCAACTCGGGCTGGCCCATCAAACCTAGGCCTCTTATGAAATCCGCTTGAAGAACTTGATGACCCAAAATCTCTCATGTTCCTTCCCCTTTCCTTCACACGATTTTGACGCTCAGAGCGATTCACGTCTTCGGCAATCTTAGCCTTCTCTACCAGGGCAACGAAGTCTCTTTCCCTCTGCAGGGCTATTAGTACTCGCAACTCATCCCGAAGACCATCCTCAAACCTCACACAACGCTCATAATCAGTCGCGACTTTACCCAGAGCATACCGGCTCAAGCGTAGAAACTCTGCATCATACTTGCTATGGATTTGTTCCCCTGAACCAGATTCCAGAATTCCTTTCTCCGGGCGCTGACATTGTAACACCCCAAACCCGGCCCATGCGTTAAGGCCAGATCTGACAATTCACATGAGAAAAATGCTTTTAAGTCCTTTTCATTCGTAGTAAATAGATATTGATTTAAAATTAAGTAAAACAAATTTCCCATTACGTAAATTTTTTTTAAGTGCCACTGGAATTTCTTCTCTTCAACATTTTCCCAACCCATGCAAAATCATGTAAATGCATCATACATAGCAAATCATGATATTTTCAATATAACAACAATAATTAATTCAGACAAAAGTTCGGCCCATTAACACTTTGCAATTTGGCCCTTTAAGGCAATTTATCAAATCAGCCTATTAAGCAATATATCAATTCGGCCCATTAGGCAATATATCAATTCGACCCATTAAGCAATATATCAATTCGACCCATTAAGCAATATATCAATTCAACCCATTAGGCAATATATCAATTTGGCCCATTAAGCAATAAATCAATTCGGCCCATTAAGCAATATATCAATTCGGCCCATTAAGCAATATATCAATTCGACCCATTAAGCAATATATCAATTCGGCCCATTAAGCAATATATCAATTCGGCCCATTAAGCAATATATCAATTTGGCCCATTAGGCAATATATCAATTTGGCCCATTAAGTAATTTATCAATTTGGCCCATTAGGGGCATTTTTGTAATTCGCACATTGATATTACTGATTTTGTCAATTTTATCAAAATAGTATATCTTAGGCCAATTTTTTCGGTTTATGCTCTATTACAATTTTAGTCATAGCAATTTATTTCCAATATGATATCAATATTAAAATCCATGGAAAACGGTGTGAGATTACACACCTGATTACGGTAAGTACTAGGCTTTCTTGGTCTTCGACACCCTTGGAATCGTGAACGACCACGATTTGTCGATTTTCTCCAGGTGACGGTCCACAACCCGGTGGAAAATCCCGAACCGCCAAAACTACCCTTCGTTTGAATTTAGGAGCAGGGATCGCAAATCCGCTCCTTTTGTGATCTCCAATCGCTATCCCTTTCGATTCGATATTTCTTGTCTCCATTGAAAACAAATCTTAGTCAAAACTTATATTATGTTGATATGAACGATTGATTAAGGAGAAAGGTCAGCTTACCACTAGAATCGTATGATCACAAGTCGATGGATCGAGCGATTTAGCCCCTAAAACATAAAGTTGATTATTTCAAATTATGACTCATTAAGCAATCAATCGAATATTGAGTATTATCAATAATCCATAACAAATTCTTACCGTATCGATATTGGATCCAATGTTCACCATTCAACTTAAGACTAGAGTGATGTTCGGCCTCCCACTAGGATACTATAAAAGGGAAAATGATCATGTTGTGAGAGAGAGAAGAAAATGATGATTCCGGTTAATAGAACCACCCCATGACAATGACATATATTCGGCCTTAAAAGATGAAATTAAAAGAAAAATTATTGCTCACTGATTCGTCAAGAAGATAGTGTCCAAACACGAAGGAAAAAGAGATAGTGGAGAGACAAGTTGTTATTAGATTCGGCTATGGAGAGAATGAATAAAAGAAAAGAATTTGATCAAAATGAAGTTTTGCTTTTAAGAAATGGAAGAAGGATTAAAAAGATGATTAAAAGAAAAGAAAGGGAGAGAATGGGTGCTAACTAGTTTCGGTTTTCAAGAGAAGTTAAGAGAGAATGATTTGGTCTCAATGGTTTGGTACATTCGGCCAACAATAAGGAAAATGAAGAAACAAAAATGCTCACCAAGGCTTGAAGATTCGATAAAGAGAGGAAGAAGTTTGGAGAGAAAGAAAAATGACACAAAATGATGCTAAAGGAGTTTTTAACCAAAACAAGAACTAAGGTTTCTACCAAAAGGCAAAGCAAAATTCGGCTATACTCCCCCCTCACCTAAATCGTACATACCTTGGCAAAAAGGTCAAACATTTGCCAACCAAGACTTTCCAAAACACCTCCCTTGAAAAAGGCCAACATGTTCCCTATACTTTCCTTTTTCTTTTGATTTCTTTCCCCACCTTCATCCTTTCCTAATTTCCTTAGTCACCTTGCCAAAATTAAAAAGTCCACCTTACCTTATTTACTAGCTTGGCCGACACTTCGGGAAAGGATACAAAAAAAAAAGTTAAAAATTGTACATTTTGGGATTTGAATCTCCTCCCTCAAAGCCTATCATGTGCGCCATATCCTTTTTACCAATTGCTCATTTATGCAAACACATTACTCATTTATTTCTATAAGCCTTGAAGCTACTTACCATCTCTCCTTAATAGACTTAAACACAAAATTTTTACTAGGGCCGAAATAAACCCGAGCCTTCTCAGAACCCCTAACATACACCATTAATATTTTATCTAGCTTAACACAAGCAATAATGAAACAATTAAAATTCCAAATTTTGGGATGTTACAATTCTACCCCCTTTAAGAAAATTTCGCCCTCGAAATTTACCTTATTAAAAGAGGTGAGGATATTGCTATCGAATCGAGTCCTTAAGCTCCCATGTAGCTTCCTCCGCTCCGTGATTGCGCCATAATACTTTGACTAACGGTACCAACTTCCTTCTCAGTACCGTAACATCCCGATCTAAAATTTGCACTGGCTCCTCTTCGAAAGACAAGTCAGGTCTTATCTCTACTTCTTCTATCAGTACTATATGAGACGAATCCGACCGATAATGCCTTAACATTGAGACATGAAATACACTATGTATCTGACTCAACTCCAGAGGTAACTCAAGCTGATAAGCCACTGGCCCAACACGCTTCAATACACGGTACGGTCCGATGAACCTAGGGCTCAACTTGCCCTTCCGTCCAAATCTAAAGATCTTCTTCCAAGGTGAGACCTTTAGAAAGACCTAATCTCCCACCGCAAACTCAATATCCTTACGCTTCAGAACCGCATACAATTTTTGTCTATCCGAAGCTTCCTTTAACCGTGCCCGAATTACCTTTACTTTTTCGTCCGTCTCTGATATCAGCTCAGTACCCAATAACTATCGCTCCCCCAGTTCAGTCCAAGAAGTAGGAGTACGACACTTACGACCATACAATGCCTTGTAGGGTGCCATCTGGATGCTGGATTGATAGTTGTTGTTGTATACAAACTCTGCCAACGGTAAGAAATCCTCCCAACTACCCCTGAAGTTGATCACACAACCCCTTAACATGTCTTCCAAAATTTGGATTACTCTCTCTGACTGACCATCTATCTGAGGATGAAATGCCATGCTGAAATTTAACTTGGTTCCCAAAGCTTCATGTAAGGCTTTCCAAAACCGTGATGTAAACCTAGGGTCCCTGTCCGATATAATAGACACTGGTACCCCATGTAACCTCACGATCTCTGCTACATACAACTTGGCCAACTTCTACAATGAATAATCAGTACGAACTGGTAGGAAATGAGCAGTCTTCGTCAACCGATCCACTATTACCCAGACAGAATCTTTCTTAGTAGGCGATAAGGGTAACCCACTAACAAAGTCCATCGTTATCCTTTCCCATTTCCATAATGGAATTTTCACCGGTTGTAGCAATCCCGACGGCAATTGATGTTCTGCTTTCACTTGCTGACATGTCAATCACTTCCTCACGAAATCAGTAACCTCCCGTTTCAACCCTGCCCACCAATACTGCTCACGGAGGTCTCGATACATTTTATTTCCCCCAGGGTGCATAGTATATGGGCTACTATGCACCTCACGCAGAATCATTTGTCTCAATTCCGAATCTTTGGGCATACAAATTCTTCCACAGAAACACAATACTCCATTACTATTCAATCCAAAATCCCTATCACACCACCTTCCACTTGCTAAAGTAAGGAACCCAACCTTTCATCTGATAACTGCTTTTCCTTAACCTAGCTTACCCATGCAGGCTTCACCTGAAGTTCGGCTAGCAGACTACCATCTTCATACAAGCTGAGATGAGCAAATATTGCTCTCAAATCCGATATCACCTTACGACTCAACGCATCTGTCACCACGTCAGCCTTTCCGGGATGATACTCGATTGAAAAGTCATAATCTTTCAACAGTTCTATCCACCTCTACTGTCTTAAGTTCAACTCCTTTTGGGTAAGGAGGTACTTTAGACTCTTATGATCTGTATAGATGATCGACTTCTCACCGTACAGATAGTGTCTCCAAATCTTCAAAGCAAACACCACTGCAACCAACTCCAAATCATGAGTGGGATAATTCACTTCGTGCGGCCTTAACTGACGAGATGCATAAGCCACCACTTTTCCACCTTGCATCAACACACATCCCAAGCCCGTGTGTGACGCATCACAGTAAACAATAAACTCTTTTCTAGCCTCAGGTTGAATCAATACTGGCGCTTTCATCAGAATCTTCTTCAATTTCTCAAACTCCCTTGCTGCTGATCTGACAACAGAAAGGATACTCCCTTGCGCAACAACTTAGTTTGGGGTGCAACAATCAATGAAAAGCCCTCAACGAAATGCCTATAATAACCAACCAACCCTAGAAAACTCTGAATTTCGGCCACTGACTTCGGTGGTTTCCAATCCAACACAGCCTCTACCTTCCGGGGATTAACTCTAATTCCTTCGGCAGACACAACATGCCCCAAAAAGGTCACTTCCTTCAGCCAAAATTCACACTTACTGAATTTGTAAAGTTGTTTCTCCCGTAATATCTGCAATACTACCCGCAGATGTGAATCATGCTCTTCTTCATTCTTCGAGTATACCAAGATGTCATCTATGAACACCACCACAAACCGATCTAAATAGGGTTGGAAGACCCAATTCCTCATGTCCATAAATGCAGCTGGTGCATTAGTCAACCCAAACGGCATCACCAAGAACTCATAATGCCCATAACGAGTTCGAAACACAGTCTTATGACTATCCACCTCCTTGACCTTAAGTTGGTGATAACCCGATCTCAAATCTATCTTCGAGAAAACCGAAGCTCCTCACAGTTGATCAAATAGATCGTCGATTCTCGGCAACGGATACCTATTCTTGATCTTCAACTTATTTAACTGTCTATAATCGATGCACATACGCATCGACCCATCCTTCTTCTTGACGAACAAGACCAACGCTCCCCACGGTGACACACTCGGTCGAATGAATCCCCGATCCAACAACTCCTGAATTTGAGCTTTAAGCTCCGCTAACTCTTTCAGCGCCATTCTATAAGGAGCAATGGACACCGGGGCCGTTCCTGGCAATAACTCAATGCCAAATTCTACCTCCCGATTCGGAGGCAGTTCTGGGAGTTCCTCGGGAAAGACGTCCAAAAACTCTTTCACCGTTCTAACACTTTCCACCGAGAATTCCTTACCATCCAAAACACTAATGAAAGCTAGGAAAGCTCCACACCCCTTTCTCACCAACTTTTCTGCCTTTAAAGCAGATACCACATTAGATAGATAGTTTCTTCTTTCACCTATCATCATTACCTCTTTATCCTCCGAAGTTCTTAGTATCATCTGTTTTGCAGTACAATCCAAGTTTGCACGGTGTTTCACCAACCAATCCATGCCCAAAACAAGGTCGAACTCGCCGAATGTCAGTTCCATCAAATCCGCCAAAAATATTTCTCCCTGAATCTCTAAGGGCACATCTCTAAATAATTTATTTACTATCACCGACTGTCCTAAAGGACTAATTACCGTTATCTCTCTAGTAGTAGTCTCAAATCTAATGTTCAGATTTCCAGTTACAGCACAAGCAACATACGAATGGGTGGATCCGATATCTATCAAAGCAGTAACAGGTACATCAGATATGAAGAACGTACCGATTATTACATCAAGTGCACCGCCATCCTCTCGGCGTCTGACTGCATAGACCAACCCTGGCTGCCTCGCCTCCGTGTTACCCCTATTACCAGTACCTCTACTCGGTGCACCCTGCCCTCGTCCTACGCCATTACCACCTCGGCCTGGCCCACGACCTCTCGGTGGCTGCTGAGCGCCTCTAGCTGGCTGTGCATCATAGTTACATCTTGAGTCTGAGTAATCTGTCGAGGGCAATTTTTAAGCTGATGGTCCTTGGAACCACATTTGAAACAACCACCGGTTCTCTTCCAGCATTCACCCGGGTGTCGTTTTTCGCAATCCGCACATGGCTGTATCTGATTGGTAGCAGCTCGTACTCTAGCTCGAGCTGGCTCCTCATTCCTGGGCCTCTTCTGAAACCCTCTAGCAGGACCTGAGTACTTAAAGTCCCTCTTGCTCCTACCCCTATCCTTGTCTCGATTTTGCCGCTCTGAATGCTTAGCCTCTTCAGCTATCTTGGCTTTCTCCACCAGTGTGGCAAAATTTCTCTCCTTTTGTGGGGCTATCAGTACCCGCAACTCATCACGCAACCCGTCCTCAAAACACACACAGCGTTCGTAATTAGCCGGTACTATTCCACGGGCATATCGACTCAGACGCAGAAATTCTGCCTCGTAAGCTGCCACAATCTTACCTCCTTGGACCAAATTTAGGAATTCCTTCATTCGGGCATCCACATAGCTAGCCCGGACATACTTTCCGTGGAATGCCATTTTAAAGAAATCCCAGGTGATACATCGACCTGAGTGCCTTCTCGAACAGTGAGCCACCATTGATACGCCTCGTCTCTCAACAAGGACACAGCTCCTTTCAGTTTCTGCTCGGTGGTGCAATCCAGATCATCCATGACCCACTCCACAGCCTCAAGCCAGTACTCCGTAACATTTGGGGCTACACCCGAGATACCCCTAAAAACCTCAGCACCATTCGATCTGAGTCATTCCGAAATTGACCCACGAGCTGTCGAACCAGTTCTTGCCCCAGCAACCCTTTCCAAGACTCGCAACATTGCTTGGGACAGAGTGTCATCCTCCCTCATACGATCATGTGACCCAGCTTCAGTCACAGGTGACGTAGGTGCGTCCATTTTCGGCACATGTCTCGACGCCTCAGACACAACTCTAGTGCCTCGGCCTCTACCACGGCCACGTCTACTGCGTCCATGTCCTCTAGTGCTCATATTGGCTAATTCGATTTAATCTGATTAAGAGTCTTATGAATCAGTATACTATTTTAGTGTTTATTAAACAATATTTTATGAAATATAAGAAGTAAAGTCGTTTTCTCAAGCGCATCCTATAGTCTCAATCTCTATAGTTTCAACACCTAAAACTAAAAGTTCTAGAGTATTCCTATAGTCATATCACAATAATCATAATCATACAATAATAACATATACTTACTTGACTTGGTGCCGAATACCCGTGGTGCCATACTTCTTTTAAAACATGCATTTTAAATTTAAAATTCAAAACAGCTTTGGAAAACATTTTTGAACCCAAACCACGGCCGAGTTTTGAACCGGGCTCTAATACCATAAAATGTAACACCCTAAACCCGGCCCATGCGTTAACGCCATTTCTGACATGTCACATGAGAAAAATGCTTTCAAGTCCTTTTCATTCGTACGCAAATAGATATTGATTTAAAATTAAGTAAAACAAATTTCACATTTAAATTTTTTTTGACAAAGTATTATTGAATAGAAGATTGATTAATAAATCGATAAATTTGAACTAATGATTTTACAACCATGTCTTTTGAAAAGTGTTGATGGAAATTTAAGAGAAGATTTCCGAGTTAAAAATATTTATGAAAGTTTATTATGAAATCCATTTGTATATCCATTTTAGAAAATGTTTATTTAAGTTTTTAGAAAAATCTCATTTAAAGTACTTAGAGCAAAATATAAATACGTCAAACATAAAACAAAACAAAAATAATCCAGAGGCCTTATTACAACCTTAACTCAAAATAGTAAAGTAATTAAGTGTACTAAAAATAAATCCGAAGTGCAAATAAAACCGTTTTTGTAGTATGGCCTCCAGCGAGTCATCCATGGCCCAAGTCCCCGTCACTGAGCATTACCTGAAAGGAATAAGGGAATGGGGTGAGCTACTAGAACTCAGTGTACAACCCCCTTACCGTTGTCCACTTGGCCTGAAACCCATTTAGCAATATTTTGGGCCTAAACCCCTTTTTAGATAATAATGTATCAAACATATCATATGAATGTAATGCAATCCCAAACCAACCTAATAATCCATCCACTACACACCACCCGTACCATCCATCACACCTGTGGGGATCAAGTCAACCCACCCCGCCAAACACACCAATTGCAGGCATTATGCCATTTGTAACAAATTTAATTGTGGGCAAGCCACCAGAATCACAGAGTATCATATTATCAAATATATTTGTGGCAGTGTCACCGGAATTTCTTCTCTTCAACATTTTCCCAACCCATGCAAAATCATGTAAATGCATCATACATAGCAAATCATGATATTTTCAATATAACAACAATAATTAATTCGGACAAAAGTTTGGCCCATTAACACTTTACAATTCAGCCCTTTAAGGTAATTTATCAAATCGACCCATTAAGCAATATATCAAATTGGCCCATTAAGCAATATATCAATTCAGCCCATTAAGCAATATATCAATTCAGCCCATTAGGCAATATATCAATTCAGCCCATTAAGCAATATATCAATTTGGCCCATTAAGCAATATATCAATTCCGCCCATTAAGCAATATATCAATTCGGCCCATTAAGCAATATATCAATTCGGCCCATTAGGCAATATATCAATTTGGCCCATTAAGCAATATATCAATTTGGCCCATTAGGGGCATTTTCATAATTCGCACAATAATATTACTGATTTTGTCAATTTTATCAAAATAGTATATCTTAGGCCAATTTTTTCGGTTTACGCCCTATTATAATTTTAGTCATAGCGATTTATTTCCAATATGATATCAATCTTAAAATCCACGGAAAACGGTGTGAGATTACACACCTGATTACGGTAAGTACTAGGCTTTCTTGGTCTTCGATACCCTTGGAATCGTGAACGACCACGATTTGTCGATTTTCTTCAGATGACGGTCCACAACCCGGTGGAAAATCTCGAACCACCGAAACTGCCCTTCGTTTGAATTTAGGAGCAGGGATCGCAAATCCACTCCTTTTACGATCTCCAATCGCTATCCCTTTCGATTCATTATTGCTTGTCTCCATTGAAAACAAATCTTAGTCAAAACTTATATTACATTGATATGAACGATTGATTAAGGAGAAAGGTCGACTTACCACTTTGATGGATCGAGCGATTTAGCCCCTAAAACATAAAGTTGATTATTTCAAATTATTACTCCTTAAGAAATCAATCGAATATTGAGTACGATCAATAATCCATAATGAATTCTTACCGTATCGATATTGGATCCGATGTTCACCGTTCAACTTAAGACTAGAGTGATGTTCGGCCTCCCACTAAGATACTACAAAAGGGAAAATGATCACGTTGTGAGAGAGAAGAAAATGATGATTCCAGTTAATAGAACCATCCCATGACAAGGACATATATTCGGCCTTAAGAGAAGAAATTAAAAGAAAAATTATTGCTCACCGATTCGTCAAGAAGATAATGTACAAACACGAAGGAAAAAGAGATAGTGGAGAGACAAGTTGTTATTAGATTCGGCTATGGAGAGAATGAATAAAAGAAAAGAATTTGATCAAAATGAAGTTTTGCTTTTAAGAAATGGAAGAAGGATTAAAAAGATGATTAAAAGAAAAGAAAGGGAGAGAATGGATGCTAACTAGTTTCGGTTTTCAAGAGAAGTTAAGAGAGAATGATTTGGTCTCAGTGGTTTGGTACATTCGACCAATAAGAAGGAAAATGAATAAACAAAAATGCTCACCAAGGCTTGAAGATTCGACAAAGAGAGGAAGAAGTTTGGAGAGAAATAAAAATGGCACAAAATGATGTTAAAGGAGTTTTTGACCAAAACAAGCACTAAGGTTTCTACCAAAAGGCAAAGCAAAATTTGGCTATACTCCCCCCCACCTAAACCGTACATACTTTGGAAAAAAGGTCAAACATTTGCCAACCAAGACTTTCCAAAACACCTCCCTTGAAAAAGGCCAACATGTTCCCTATACTTTCCTTTTTCTTTTGGTTTCTTTCCCCACATTACTCATTTATTTCTATAAGCCTTGAAGCTGCTTACCATCTCTCCTTAATAGACTTAAACACAAAATTTTTACTAGGGCCCAAATAAACTCGAGCCTTCTTAGAACCCCTAACATACACCATTAATATTTTATCTAGCTTAACACAAGCAATAATGCAACAATTAAAATTCCAAATTTTGGGATGTTACACACATAGCTTGCCCTGACATACTTTCCCTAGAAAATCGCTTTGAAGAAATCCCAAGTCACCCGGTCTGCTTGCGTACTTTCCCTTACTGTAAGCCACCATTGGTATGCCTCATCTCGCAGTAGGGACACTGCTCCTTTCAGTTTCAGCTCTACTGTGCAATCTAGATCATCCATGATTTGCTCCAGAGCCTCTAACCATTATTCTGCTACATTCGGGGCTACACCAGAGATTCCCCTAAAGATTTCCGCCCAATTGACCGGAGCCGCTCTGAAATTGACCCTCGAGCCACTAACCCAGTACTCGCTCCAGCCACTCTTTCCAAAACCCGTAGCATTGCTTGGGACAAAGCATCATCCCCACCGATTTGGTCATGAGACCCCGTTTCAGTCACTGGCGAAGCCAGAGCCTCTCTTTCGGGCATATGCCCTGATTCTAGAGATCCAGCCCTAGCACCCCGGCCTCTACCACTACCACGTGTACCCCGTCCGCGTCCTCTTGTACTCATATCGATGTAACGCGTTAATCTACTTTACAGTTTTTTGCGTCAGCTTATTGTTTAAGTAATTATTAACAGATGTCTTATGAAAGAACAGTAATATGAGTAGTTTTCGTAACTCGATTTTTCCTAAAGTTTCAGTCTCTATAATCTTAGTTTCCCTAACCAAGAGTTCGATATACTACTACTGATAATGGTCCGTCTCGAGTTAGGAGGCGAATCGTAAATGTTGCCCGATCGTAAATTAGGTAGTTTCTCGTTTAATTAACAAAGGGATAATTTTATTGGAAATTAAATCTTTGAAAGGTAAAGATAGGTGATTGGTTGAAATGGATACGTATTTCAAACAAGAAAGAACCTTTAATAAAAATTAAAGACCCGAATCTTATAAGTTTCAAATTGATGGAATGAGTTTTGAAACAAAACCGAGACCCACTATCTAACGAGATAGGAACCAACAGTATAGGTAGATGAACGCCACACCCGTGAGGATGATAAGTTCAAAACAAGGAGAGAACGACGCCACTAGAAAACTAGATAAGTCAATTCAACCTTGAGAATCAGGAGAGTGAATACTCACCAAAAGAAAATTTTCTTTCATTCAAATTCAAGTTCTATATCTTACAAAATGAAATGTGCAAAGTATTTATAGGCTTTTCTAATGAATAGCCGAATAGGGAGGGAATTGAAGCTTTCATGTAAGAGGCTTGTTTCCAGATGTTCTCAATTGGTTGGCTTCAATCTTCATTTGTGCGCATGATTAGTCAACTTGGTGGAGCATTTGTGAGCATTCGGCCAAGGTAAGGGCTAAAATAATCCTCCACCAAAGAATTGCCGTCCACCACTTCAATCATTTACAAATCTAATTTGACCTTGCCGTCCACTAGCATTATACAACCAATTGTTTATCCCATGATGGTTTTTGCACTCCCATTTATTTATTTCAAGCATTGCCGTCCATAGTAACTAATTGCTCCCCACAATCAATTGTTTACTCCATTTGCATTCCACAAGCACATGCCTAACTATTAATTATTCTACTATAGCCATCCACCCATTAAATTTTCACCATTGTTTATTCCTCCACCACCAAGTTCAATTACTCTCATTCTTCAAGCACTAAGTATTTTATTCCAAAGCCATACATGTGCCGTCCAACATACATTCATTCAATTAAAATTCTTCAATTAATTTCACCATGATGCGCTTCATGCTTTGCCGTTTGCTCACTCCCCCAAATGCTAGAATTTAAAAATTCCATTTCATTCATTATGCATCCACTTGCTTTAAAAATTCAATCCTTTAATTTCTTTTATGCTCCCATCATGCCGTATGTCATCTTGATAAATACACTATGGTGATTACAAAGTCAAAGCATGGTGCCGTTTATGCTTGCACATGAATTTCCCCTAGCACATTGGTTTTGAATTTCAGCTATCACTTCCATCATCTTATCAAAAACGTGAGGCACTACAAAATAAATCACATTAATTAAAATTCGACTAAACATAGTTAGACAGAATTTTAATCACCTTATTTAAACACTTGGTAAGAACATACTAATATTCAACTTCGACAAAGACTAACTAAAAACGTGTACTATCTAAACAAATAAATATGAAATACGAAAATGAAGTTACTACTAAAAATTAAAATTAAAACATGCGTAAATTAAAGTGTTAAATAAACTAGCAGTCGGACTAGCTAGTATATTCAACTTCAAATAAGTTGTATGAGTTCAGCACGTTTTTGGGCTCTCTTTTATGGTCATTCCAAATTTGTGCCACCAACATCATTGTGGCATCTTTGAATTGCTTGGTTTGGGAACGTGTAATTAGCCCATTAGGTAGCCTCATCGGGTCATGGTTGACGTCCGTCACAGGCTTCGTAGGTGAGCTCGTATCATCCCCTCCCTCTTTAAGTTGATTCGTCCTCTAATCATCACCTACATTGAAAGGAGAAAGATCAGAAACATTGAAACTCGCGCTCACATTATAGTCACCTGGCAAGTCCAACTTGTACGAGTTGTCATTTATGCGTTCAATGACTTGAAATGGACCGTCCCCTCTTGGGAGAAGTTTAGATCGCCTTTGTTTGGGAAACCTTTCTTTTCGCATATGAACCCAAACCCAGTCCCCTGGTTCAAAGAGAATGCGTCTACGACCTTTGTTAGCTCGTTGGACGTATTGCTTGGTTCTTGCTTCAATATTCTCGCGCACCTTTCGATGCAACTCCTTTATGTATTCCGCCTTTTTTCTGGCATCAGAATGGATAAATTTATCTGAAGGCAATGGCAATAAATCAAGAGGAGTGAGAGGGTTAAACCCGTAAACAATCTCGAAAGGCGAAAATTTAGTTGCAGAATGAACAGTTCGGTTGTAAGCAAATTCGATGTGGGGCAGACAGTCTTCCCATGTTTTGAGATTTTTTTGCACCAATGCTCGCAACAAAGTTGATAGGACTCGATTCACTACTTCGGTTTGTCCATCCGTTTGAGGATGACACGTGGTCGAGAATAGTAGTTTTGTCCCTAACTTTCCCCACAGAGTTCGCCAAAAGTGACTTAAAAATTTTACGTCCCGATCAGATACGATCGTCTTTGGAATTCCATGCAATTGTATGATTTCCCTAAAAAACAAGTTTGCAATATGCACAGCATCGTCAGTCTTAGAGCAAGGGATAAAATGGGACATTTTAGAGAAATGATCAACTACGACAAAAATTGAGTCCTTCCCGATTTTTTATCTTGGTAATCCAAGGATGAAATCCATGGAAATGTCGACCCACGGAGTGTCTGGAATAGGAAGGGGTGTATATAAGCCGTGAGGCTGGACCCGTGATTTGGCTTGTTTGCAAGCAATGCAACGTTCACAAATTCGTTCAACATCCTTGCTCATTCCTGGCCAAAAAAAATGTTCTTGAAGAGTGGACAATGTTTTGTCTCTTCCAAAGTGACCCATAAGGCCACCACTATGTGCTTCTATCACAAGCATGTCTCGTATAGAACCTTGCGGTATACAAATCTTGTTTTCCTTGAAAAGGAATCCTTCATGCCTGTAAAACTTATCAAAAGCACCACTCTCACAAGCATTATAGACATTGCCAAAATCAGCATCGTTAGCATACAATTCCTTAATATGATGGAAACCAAGTACTTTAGAATCAAGAAAGGTTAATAAATTGTACCTTCGTGATAACGCATCCGCTACTACATTTTCCTTACCTTTCTTGTCCTTAATTACGTATGAAAATGATTCTAAATACTCGATCCATTTAGCATGTCGTTTGTTGAGCTTGTGCTGACCTTTAATATACTTGAGTGCTTCATGATCTGAATGAATAACAAACTCTTTCGGTCTCAAGTAATGTTGCCACGTTTCAAGCGATCTTATTAGAGCGTACATCTCTTTGTCATACACGGGTAATTGAGTGCAGCTCCGTTCAATTTCTCGCTGAAGTACGCCACCGGTCTTCCATTCTGAGTTAGAACGGCTCCGATCCCTACTCCTGATGCATCACATTCAATTTCAAAAGTTTTAGTAAAGTCAGGAAGGGATAACAATGGAGCTTTAACAAGACATTCTTTAAGGGTCTTAAAAGACCGTTCTTGCTCATCGGACCAATGGAAAACTGAATTCTTCTTGATCACGGTCGTTAAAGGAGCGGCTATCGTGCTGAAGTTGGGCACGAATCGGCGGTAAAAACTAGCCAACCCATGGAAACTTCGTACTTGGCTAACCATTGTAGGACGGGGCCATTCTTGGATTGCTCTAACCTTCTCTTGGTCCACCTCTAATCCATTTGCACTTACGACGTATCCTAAGAAAATAACCTTGTCAGTACAAAAAGAACATTTCTCAAGATTGGCGTACAATACCTCTTTTCGCAGTGTTTCTAAGATCGCACGTAGATGTTGGAGGTGATCCTCCAAAGATTTGCTGTATACTAATACGTCATCAAAATAAACAACACATGATTTGCCAATAAAAGCTCGTAAAAAATGACTCATAAGTCGCATAAAAGTACTCGGAGCGTTTGTAAGTCCGAATGGCATTACCAACCATTCATACAAACCTAACTTTGTTTTGAAAGCCGTTTTCCACTCATCGCCTTCTCGCATCCTAATTTGGTGATAACCACTTTTGAGGTCAATCTTTGTAAAGATTCGAGCTCCACTTAATTCGTCGAGCATGTCATCGAGTCGGGGTATTGGGTGTCAGTATTTGATGGTAATCTTGTTGATGGCGCGACAGTCTACACACATCCGCCACGAACCATCTTTCTTTGGCACTAGTAACACCGGTACCGCGCATGGACTAAGGCTTTCTCGGATATATCCCTTTTCTAGCAATTCAATGATTTGCTTTTGGAGCTCTTTTGTTTATTCGGGATTGCTCCGGTACACAGGTCGATTGAGCAGAGAAGCTCCCGGCACCAAGTCAATTTGGTGTTCTATGCCTCGAATGGGCGGTAAACCACTTGGTATCTCTTCTGGAAAGATGTCCTTGAATTCCTGAATAAGAGACAACACAGAAGAAGGAAGATTCTCGGGTAAGTTGTTAGTGTTCAAAAATGACTCCTTGTATAGTAAGATATACATCGGTTGTCTCACACACAAAGCCTTTCGAATATCTCTGGCTTTTGCAAAAACACTCATTTTTCCATTTTCTTTTTCTTCCTTCGTTTCCTCTTCTTTTTGTTCACACTCTCTTGTTTTATCACTTAATTTCTTGCCTCTCTTTTTTTTTTAATTTTTCTCTTTTTCTTTCTCATTTTTCCGCTCGTTTTCTTTTGATTTTTCTATTGATGCCTTCATCTTCAACTGATCTTCGTAAACTTGCTTGGGTGTTAGCGGAGCTAGTGTCACGTTCTGGCCCAAGTACTTAAAAGTGTACTGATTAGTGTAGCCGTCATGGATTGCTCGCTTGTCAAATTGCCAAGGTCGTCCAAGCAGGAGATGTCCCGCTAGCATCGGAACCACATCGCACAAGACCTCATCTTGATACTTCCCTATTGTAAAGGGAACCAAAACTTGTTTTGTGACCTTAAGTTCTCCCGCGTCATTAAGCCATTGTAGCTTATATGGATGGGGATGTTTGGTGGTAGTCAATCCATGTTTCTCCACCAATATGGTGCTGGCCACATTAGTACAGCTTCCTCCGTCAATAATGACGCAACAAATCTTCCCCTTTATTTGGCAACGCGTATGGAAGATGTTTTCGCGTTGTTGTTCATTTTCGACGCCTTATAAACTAAGGCTCCTTTTTACTACCAAGATTTCTCCACTTTCGGCTTGTTCTACCTCTTCCTCATCTTGGGATGTCTCACTGGCATCATCTTCCTTTTCACTTTCGGATTCAATCTCGCCATTATCTCGAACAAACATAGTGTTTCGGTTTGGACATTGACTTGCAATATGTCCTCGTCCCAAACATTTAAAACACTTAATGTCTCGGGATCGATTCGGAAGAGCTTCCATTTTGCCCTTGCTCGTTTCACCGATCGGTTTGTTAGACTTGGGTGCGCCACTTGTTTCTTTGGCTCGGTTCGATATGTCCTTTTGGGGGTTGCTCTAGGCGTAGCTTTTCGTTTCAGCTGTTTTTCAACCTTTATTGCCATGTGGACCATTTCAATGATATCGATGTAATGGTGTAATTCTACAATATTTGCGATATCTCGTTTAAGGCCAGCGCTAAAACGTGCCATGGTGACTTCTCGTTCTTCTTCCACGTTGGCTCGGATCATGGCCACTTCCATCTCCTTGTAGTAATCCTCTACGCTTCGGTGACCCTGAGTTAGGCTTTGTAACTTTTGATGCAACTCGCGGTGATAGTAGGTTGGGATGAACCTTTTCCGCATTAGTGCCTTTATTTCCGCCCATGTGGATATTGGGCGCTCACCATCCCGTCTTCGACTCGTCATTAATTGATCCCACCAAATGAGGGCGTAATCAGAAAATTCGATGGCAGCAAGTTTCACCTTCTTATTTTCTGAATAATTATGACAGTCGAAGATTAATTCCACCTTCTTTTCCCACTCAAGGTAGGCTTCTGGATCGGATCGCCCTTGAAAAGCAGGAATCGCCATTTTAATGTTCTTCAAGTCGTCATTGGCCCATTCTCGATCCCTTCGCTCACGGACTCGTGGACCTCCTCTTCGTTCACCGTGTTCGAAAGCCGGGTTACTGTGGGCTTCACTGGGTTCTTAGACTTCGTTGTCACGTAACCAAGGTTGTTCTCGTCCCCTTCTCAGAATTGGAGGGGTGTTTGCTCGAGGTCTTCGTTCATCTCTTTGATCTAATCGTTCGCTGATTGTTCTGAACATACGTGTGATTTCTTGAATTACTGTTTGCAAATCCTGATTTCTCCCTTCAGGATCAGTCCTTCGGGGTTGCAATCTTCTTCCACCTCCGGCGGCGTAGAATACTTCGTCACTTATTATTCGACGTTCGGGGCTCCTAGACATGTTTTTAAACAAAATTAATGAATTCCTCACTACAATCCTCACTTGTTCACTCACAAAGAAAATTATCAACACTTACACTCGTGTTTTTACTCAATTCTGGCTTTTTTTTAATGTATTCACTCTTGCCTTTTACCGCTCGAATTCACTCTTCTAGATTCTAGAAGGTTATCTTTGACTTACTAGCAACTCGTAGGTCGTTTCAAGAGTTAAAAAGGTAAGTTTGGTCTCAGAAATGGGTAGGCTTAGAAAGGATAGAAAGGTGCGAATCAAGCGAATTGAGCATGTAGTTGGGAAGCAGTTTAATGTAGAAAAGCCAAGAGATGACCAAGATATGTTGGAGGAGGTAACAATTGCGGGGAAGTCAACTATAGTTGATTCCCAACACCTTATAGAGCTAACTAACTATACAGACAAGGGCTCGTCTCAGTTAGTATACTTTGTAAAACACTGGGAATATAAGCAAGCAAATGTCGTTCGTCTTCTTAGAGAAGAACTTGACAATCTAAACAAGCCAAGGTAGGAAGAGGGTTCTTTTTTTTTTAACTCAAATTTTTTTGTTTTTTTTTGAAACTTACTCGGAAATACTCAAGACGATCAAAACGTGCCTAATTTGATTGGCTCTGATACCAGATGATAACGGTCCATCTCGGGTTAGGAGGCGAATCGTAAATGTTGCCCGATCGTAAATTAGGTAGTTTCTCGTTTAATTAACAAAGGGATAATTTTATTGGAAATTAAATCTTTGAAAGGTAAAGATAGGTGATTGGTTGAAATGGATACGTATTTCAAACAAGAAAGAACCTTTAATAAAAATTAAAGACCCGAATCTTATAAGTTTCAAATTGATGGAATGAGTTTTGAAACAAAACCGAGACCCACTATCTAGCGAGATAGGAACCAACGGTATAGGTAGATGAACGCCACACCCGTGAGGATGATAAGTTCAAAACAAGGAGAGAACGACGCCACTAGAAAACTAGATAAGTCAATTCAACCTTGAGAATCAGGAGAGTGAATACTCACCAAAAGAAAATTTTCTTTCATTCAAATTCAAGTTCTATATCTTACAAAATGAAATGTGCAAAGTATTTATAGGCTTTTCTAATGAATAGCCGAATAGGGAGGGAATTGAAGCTTTCATGTAAGAGGCTTGTTTCCAGATGTTCTCAATTGGTTGGCTTCAATCTTCATTTGTGCGCACAATTAGTCAACTTGGTGGAGCATTTGTGAGCATTCGGCCAAGGTAAGGGCTAAAATAATCCTCCACCAAAGAATTGTCGTCCACCACTTCAATCATTTACAAATCTAATTTGACCTTGCCGTCCACTAGCATTATACAACCAATTGTTTATCCCATGATGGTTTTTGCACTCCCATTTATTTATTTCAAGCATTGTCGTCCATAGTAACTAATTGCTCCCCACAATCAATTGTTTACTCCATTTGCATTCCACAAGCACATGCCTAACTATTAATTATTCTACTATAGCCGTCCACCCATTAAATTTTCACCATTGTTTATTCCTCCACCACCAAGTTCAATTACTCTCATTCTTCAAGCACTAAGTATTTTATTCCAAAGCCATACATGTGCCGTCCAACATACATTCATTCAATTAAAATTCTTCAATTAATTTCACCATGATGCGCTTCATGCTTTGCCGTTTGCTCACTCCCCCAAATGCTAGAATTTAAAAATTCCATTTCATCCATTATGCTTCCACTTGCTTTAAAAATTCAATCCTTTAATTTCTTTTATGCTCCCATCATGCCGTATGTCATCTTGATAAATACACTATTGTGATTACAAAGTCAAAGCATGGTGCCGTTTATGCTTGCACATGAATTTCCCCTAGCACATTGGTTTTGAATTTCAGCTATCACTTCCATCATCTTATCAAAAATGTGAGGCACTACAAATTAAATCACATTAATTAAAATTCGACTAAACATAGTTAGACAGAATTTTAATCACCTTATTTAAACACTAGGTAAGAACATACTAATATTCAACTTCGACAAAGACTAACTAAAAACGTGTACTATCTAAACAAATAAATATGAAATACGAAAATGAAGTTACTACTGAAAATTAAAATTAAAACATGCGTAAATTAAAGTGTTAAATAAACTAGCAGTCAGACTAGCTAGTATATTCAACTTCAAATAAGTTGTATGAGTTCAGCACGTTTTTGGGCTCTCTTTTATGGTCATTCCAAATTTGTGCCACCAACATCATTGTGGCATCTTTGAATTGCTTGGTTCGGGAACGTGTAATTGGCCTATTAGGTAGCCTCATCGGGTCATGGTTGACGTCCGTCACAGGCTTCGTAGGTGAGCTCGTATCAACTACTATCCCTAGTAGTTTCTCAGTATAGTCACTATAGTATATAACCAAGTATAAGATCAGGGAACTTACGAATTTGGTGCCGGAGACTCGGTGTGCCATACTTCCATTAACACTATCACTTTTTCTAAACCACAATTTATTCAGATTTGGAAAAAATTTTCAAACCCATCCCACAGTCGATTTTCCAACCATCTGATACCATAAAATGTAACACCCCACACCCGGCCTAGACGTTATGACCGGATCTTGCATGTCACATCAAAAGGTTGTTTAAAAGCTATACGTTCGTTAAAAACTTTGTATCCTTTTTGAAACTCTAAACTTTGTTGCTTGTGAAAGCAAGATTTGCTCAAAATGTTTTCTTGTAAAGATGTTATTATTACTTTCAAAAAACTTTATTTATTGCCGAAATCTGACGCAAAGAATTGCGGGAACGTGTTATTTTGAAAACGGTTGTTATTGTTTAAAAATATGTGATTAACCAATTAATAATTATTAACTAGCAAAATTACCAAACGAAAATTTAGAGGAAAAATCCAATGGCCTTTTTACACAAGATATTAACCCAAAATAATAGCATAAAATAAATTAAAAATTGAATTTACTAAGTTTTGAAAGAAGCAAATCTGACGTATGGCCACCTCCGAGTCCTCCGCAGCTCCAAATCCTCTAACACTGGGGAGTACCTGCATGGTTAAGAGAAAGGGGGTGAGTTACGAGAACTCAGTGTGTAATCCCCTATAACGGTCACTAGTTGGGCCTGAGCCCTTACGATATCGGTCTGGGCCTAAGCCCTATAAACATGAAAAAGCAAACAGAAATGCAGCCCAACCAATCCAACCATCACACCACCCGTACCAACCAATCGCACCATGTGGGGATCAAGTCAACCCACCTCGCCAATCGCACCAATATTGTAGTCAAGCTGCTAATCACGGTATATGTGGCTGAGCCACTAAAATGGTATGTGGCCTAGCCACTAAATCGGTATGTGGCAGAGCCACCAAAACTGCACTTCCTCTAATCATCAAACCCATCCCATGCAACATGTAATGAATGCAATGTATTACAAGTATAAACAATATAATTATAATCACATACACGATATTTAACCTCAACCGAGGGTATAACGATCATTTTTTCCATATAATGGTATAACTATAATTTTCACCCCTTTGGGGGTATTTCGGTATTTTACCCTCTAGGGGCATTTCGGTAATTTTACACACCAAGGGTATTTCGGTAATTCACCCACTAAGGGTATTTCGGTAATTCACTCACTAAGGGTATTTCGGTAATTTTTGTCATCTAATGGCCTTTTCGAAGGCCTACTGTCGCCTCGAGCGACACGAGACCCCTTTTAGGTCTCTACAGTATAACTGGACCTAAAATTCATTTTCGGCCCAAACGGGCCCACAAGCTCATGTGGCCCATCTAGCACATTTTTCAGTCTCGGTTTTGTGGACTTTGCAGTCGCATCAGTTGTTTGGTAATTTTCCATCGGTTTTGCTCACGTGGGCCCGATAGCCCATTGGGCCCACTTAGCCCGTTTCAGCTCGATAAGGCCGTTACGGCCTCAATTTCGTTAGAGTGCTCGTAACACTCTCAATGATCTACCGCCATCATTAGTGGCTCAGGTTATCACTACGAGCACTGGCATGCCCGAGTGGTCACGGTTGCCGGTTTTCTAGCTTTTCGGCTTTTGACCGATTCACAGAGCAGTACATGCTTTCACAAACAAGGGCGTGAAATCACACACCTGTTACGAGTGTAGATTGAACTCCTGAAATTATGCCCCAACACCCACGAGATCCACTGCAAAAGAAGAGTGTTCAGTCGGCTCCTTGGTCAAGCACGACGAGCCCCTAGCAACGTTTCATGACAAAAAAGAGGGTGTTAGCGAGAACTGTCTTCATGGTAACGAAAGTGAGAGCTTTCTTGGCTAATGAAGACACAACAAAACTAGAAGAACACCAACCCCATATACGACTTTAGATTCACTTACCAACCAATACCCGACAACAATCGATAGGTGGCTAACCGCAGGATTCAGTCTGCACAACAGAGAACAAGAGGGATTCAAGATGGAAGAGGGTGAGTAGATTCGGCCTAGTCAATAAGAGTCAAGGTGAGAGTTTCGGCTTTAGTAAAGAGAAAAGAGAGGAAAGAAAGAAAATAAAGGAAGAGCAAACATTACCTTAGACCAGGGATGAGCCGAATGGGAAGAAGAAATTCAGCAACCAAGCGTAGCAAGTATAAACTAATGATGGAGCGATTCGGCACTTAGTAGCAAAACAAAAGAACCAAATTCGGCTATGGGGGTTAAACTGAAATGAATATCTAATGATGAGAAAAGAAAAGAGATAAACCAATTAGGGAATAAAAGAAAAGGGGTAGAAATTTTGGCTCTGGAGAAACACAAGAGAAAGAGATGAGAGGAAAGTAGAAAAGAATGGATGAAAAGAGATGGAAGGAAGAGTTTCGGCCAAGAGGTGCTTAGGTAACAAGCAAAGAAAACAATGTATGAAAACGATGCGAAAAGAGGAAGAATGAAGCTGAGAATTCGACAAAAGAAAATTGAGGAAAAGAACCCGAAATGCTATAATCAAAACGCAAAAAGCAACACTCTCCAAATTGAACTTGAGAAAATCGGCACTCCTTCCCCCTCTCAAACCGAATATGCACACAGAAGTGACCCCCTTGACCGAAATTCCCCTTTTCCACTTCCCCACATTCGGCCAACTCTTCCCACACCCATCACTTCCACGATTTCCTCCCCAATTTCCTCCTACAACTCCTCTCATTCACCCGTTTGAAAGGTTTGACCAAGTCTCCAACTCCCATAGCAGAGTTTGATCCCAACTCTGCTTCCTCCTCTCCGAAAGAACAAAATAAATACTTTTAATTGCTTTCCAAGGGAATCGAACTCCACTCCCCCTTGTTTCCTTGTGACGCCACACCACCTTGCCACTAGTTCACTTGTGTCAATAAAACACACGCAAAAACCCTAAGTCTTGCTTCTGATAGCCCTCTCCACTAAAGGGCCAAAAACTAAAAATTTCTAAAGGCTCTGACTCGAACCCGAGCCTTCCTAGAACCCCCAAACACACCCAAATAACTAGCTAGACAAGCTCAACACATGCAATAGTGCAAAATCACAGACCCCTAATTTTTGGGATGTTACAATAGAAGCCCCCTAACCTTCCAAAATCACTCACCTAATAGGTCCAACTTGCATTAGTTCCGTTCTCTTGTTCTCAAAAGTTTTAAATGCTCCCATGCCCTAGGCCCAACACTTCTAGGCCCAAAAATTCGGGGCATTACAATGCCTTGATTAGTTTGAAATAGTTTAAAAATGATGTTTTGGCACATCATTAGAATGATTTTGAGAAGGTAAAATTTGTGCAAAATGCATCAATATGTTAGGTTGAAAGGTTAACTTGAAATAGGTACCAAAAGACCTAATTTTTACAAATAATAGGGTCCTCGTCATAATGAGCAATTTTTCTTGTTGTAACGTTGACCGATAGTGAGTGACATTGCAACATCGTGTTCTGTCATCATAACATGAAAAACTATTTGGCGATGTCACGATGTGGATGAAGTGACATCACGACGGCAACCCCAAATTTTCAAAACCTTGCAATTTGGTTCTATTTCATACTCCGGTTAATAAAAGGGCTTTCATAAGCTCGATTAAGACTTAAATTTAATTGTATATCATAATGTTTGAGTGTTTATGACATGATTGAATATTTGAATGATTTATTTAGTCCTTGTACAATTTTGGGTTGATTTTAGAGCATACGTAAGCTCGTATAAGACCCAAGATGGTATTATTTAGTGATTATAAATTAAATTTACTATGATTTTATGATTTATGTTTAATTTGAATGCTAATTGTTCGTATTTTCTTCGACAATGATTGTAGCATTCTATAACTCCATGTTCTAATAACCAATCCATTCCAAGTATTACATCAAATTCACGAAATGGGAGAGCCATAAGATTAGATGGGAACTCACAATTTTGAACTTTTAAGGGGCATTGTTAGTACTACATTTTATTTACTCTTTCACTTTGTCCGAAAGGATTTGTAACTATTACATCATGCTCAATAAACTCTACCAGTAATTCTTTTTCTTCTACTAATGTGATGCAAATATATGAATGTGTAGAACCAGGATCAATTAAATTAAACACATGAGAATTAAATAAAGAGAAAGTACCAGTAATCACATCTAGTGCATCTCCCTCTTCTCTGGTTTTGATGGCATAAGCTCGAAGTGTTCGAGCTTAGATCTCTTAAATGCTCCTCTCATTGATCTTTGACTACCTTTCATAATTATCTAATTTAAATAATTACTATTTAGTCCTTCAACTTTCCCTATAATTCCATTCATGAATCATAATTTATTTTGGTAAAATTTCACTTCTAGTTCTTCCTCCTTTTTCCTTTAATTCAATGCAATCATTAAAATTTTATATTTTCTACCTTTTCCCCAATACTTTTTATTCTCATATTAAAAGTATTTTTGATTTTCTATTGACTCTAACTACTTTCTATACTAACATTCAAAATTCCTATTTTATCTATTTCTAAAATTCTCAAGTATACCTAACCCGACTTTGTATTGTTTCTAACTCAACAGTAAATCTGGGATATTGCATTACTATAGTTTGTGGGTTTAAATTCTTCTCTCGATGTTTTTCTCTTTCTTCTCTTATCTTCGGTGTCGATTGATTTTATAAATTTCTTTGCATGTTTAAATCTAAAAATCTTAGAATAATTGAGTGGTTGAAGTTAGTATTGGACACATAAAAGACACAAGTTTGATTCAGTTTGCTGATGTTGGGTTTTATTATTTTGGAACTTGAATTCAATTCCAACTAATTTTTATAGATTTTGTTCTCTCATGAAACCTGAGAATCTCAAATCAGGTGAAAAGGATGTTGGTTGCCATTTTTTTTGTTGTCTTGCTCAACTTTTAAGGAGGAGATCTTCTCATAGAATAATATCAAATCTTTCATCATCTTTAAGAACATAGAAATAAAACAAGTTAATCAAAACAATTATAATTAATCATAAATTAACTAATGAAAAATTAATCAAATATTAAATATTAAATAAAAGAATTTTCTTATAAAATTTTGCATCTTGCCATCTAAGAGCTTGGATGAAAATCATGATAGAGGCCTTGAATGAAAAAGAAATCATGATGGATAAATATGGTTGTTATGGGTGTCAATCGGAAAGGTAGAAAACAAAAGAGAGAAGATAGAATAGAAAAGGATTGAGAGAGAAAAGAGAGGAATGATGACAAGGAAAACTGAATTTGTTCAAATGCATGACTCATTCCATTTATAGCAACTATATCGGGAAATAATTATTGTGATAAAAGTTCTTTAAGAAAGTAGTAACTGACAGTACAAATTTATTCCTTAAATACTCTGTTTAACTCTGCAGTGCATCATTTCATTAACTTTGTAACGCCCTGAAAATATATATTTTTGCTTCTGTGAATATCTTACACAACTGTGTATCTACTTAGTGGTTAAGTGTTCTAGGTGTGTGTGAGTGGAATGACAGAAATGTGCAAGTGTACACAATCGCAACAAGTAATAAGGTGACAAGTAAATGTCGAGTTATCATACCCACAAGGACTGTGAAAGGAATTATTTATGAATGCTATTTAAAACACTTTGGTGAAGAAAAATATTTTGTTTGAAGAGGGTGTTAAAAACTAAGATTTTAAACTAAGTAAACTAAATAAATAAATCTAAAATGCACGATTTCAAAATACAATTTTAATCAAGATGGCATAATTGTGTTAGATTAATTACGTTTCTTAACTTAGAATTATTAAATGCATGTTTATATTGTTACGAATAAATTCACGACAACTCGGTAATTTGCTAACTTATGAACATACTCACCTACCAAAATCCATTCATCTCTTGACTATATCCCTAGGTCAATTCAACCAATTAAACAAATCTTAATAGGAAAATATGTTATTGCAGATACATACTTATTAAATTGAAATAATCTCTTATACATATCCCTATGTCAATTCAAACGATTAATTAAATCTAATAAGCACATAAAAGGCTACGTGAAGTAACAAAGTATCCCTACCTTGAAACAGTTTAATCCTAATAATCTTGCAAGTTATGCAAGGCAAATGTATCGTCAGATACCATTGCTAATTTAACCCTCAGCTACCTTAGATGATTAAACATGCACTGATTAAGTACTACGTCCATTAATTACAATTTCAATCTGTTTAAATAATTAATTAATTAGCTACCTCACAATTGTAATGCAAGAATAACTTAGTCATGATTTTACTTAATCAAGCATCTTACCAAGGCCTATAACAACATAAACACAATTTTAAAAATTTTAGCAAATGAAATGCAATCAACCTAACACGAATTAAATTCAAGCTAAATTGATTAAATTAACCATTCCAACAACATAAATATTCATAGATATGTTCATCATAACAACAACAAAAAGTAAAGAGATAGGGAACAAGAATCAAATTCGGTGTTTTTCCGTGGCTTGACTAGTTTTCTCCGTTCTTCCGTCTCTGTTGTCCTCGTCGACCAAGGTAGCTATGAACACTTAATTGCTGCTCCAATAGGAGAAATCGACAAGAGAGCAAGGGAATTTGGAATGGAAAAGAAGAGAGAAAGTGGAGAGAAGAGAGAAAAGATGTGAATGCTTGAGATGTGTTTCAAATGACCAGCCTAAGGGGGTTTTTATAGCTGAAGAGGGATACTAAAAATAGCTAAAATTATCAGAAAAAGAGCCCTCCCTTGGTCGGCCACACATGTGGCAAGGTTGAAAGTTTCAACTTTGCTAATTTAGGCTTGGGGCAAATATATAAAGCCATCAATTGTGGAGGGGTTTGTTTGAAACTTGAACAAGTTTTCAAGGGCCTCTTTGCAAGTTAAATAATCAGCCAATAAGCTGATTTGTGTCAACATATGGACGGTTTTGGGCTGTCCACTTCTTGGTCGGTTCGGTTCACTCGGTTTGGCTCAATTGGACCATTTTTTTATAATTAATTAATAATAATTTATTTAATCCAAATTAAATTGGATATAAATTAAAATTAATTATATCATGAATTAATACACATAATTGGACCGACTTAGGCTGAAAACTAATTCGCCTTGATACTTTAAATTGCTTCTCGAATTTGAACTTCTAGTAGTGTCTGTCGAGTCATTTTTTTCCCTTTGTGCAAATATAACGAAAAATAATCAAAATTAATCAAAATTTGTTATAAAATTAATTAAAATTCATTATGTTAATAATTTAAGTACAAAATAATTATTTTATAACAAATATATATTTTTTGAAAATAATTTTGGCGAAACTGCATGAATTTGAGTTAAAAAAGGCATGAAAAAGTGTGTATATTTTCGTGTTTTCACACCTCCAAACTTAATTCATTACTCATCCCGAGTAATGCACAAATTGAAAAGAATTTTTTGGAAACACCTTTGAAAAATTCTTTCAGAACAACAATCTTCCCAAAATTATGAATTTGCTATACTTATGTTCAAAAACAAGAAATTTGATATTTATGCTACTCAAGTATACATACCGTTCAAATTAATCTCAACAACTATTATGATAGCAAAATTAGACTAAATGCTTCCTTAAAAAAGACATGTTAACCCTTACCAATTTGATTTTATTTCTCTCCACTAATGTAGGTAGCATAGAAAACTTGAATCAATAAGTCTTTGAAAAGGTTGTAACGTGGCTAGGCTAAGGGTAGGTAAAAGATAGATAAATTTAGGCTAAAAATCCCTAGACTCAGCTTCAATCGGACCTTTGGAATAATTTCCCTCAATACACCAACTTCCTTTGCTTTCACATGCTCTTTTGTACATCTATTTTCTTTCAAGTACATGTGCTCTTTTTTTTTCAACACGAGCATTTTACTGTATGTACTACAATTTTTAGAGCATTTGATACTTCTTTCAACTCTCCCAAACTTATTTTCAAAGGATACTCTGAATAGTACTGAGTCTAGTGTTTGGGACAATTTAAAGATAATTAAGAGAAAAGTGATGGCTAAATATTGCAAAGGTTCAAATAAAATTAGGCCATATAGTCTCAATGTTGGGTTTCAAGGGATAAAATTTCATTATGGTTGGCTTGAAAGGCTCAAACGGTCTCAACGAAAGCTGCGTAAATCATTTTCAACATTCCATGCTTCCTAGGATTTCGCCTCAAGAAACTACTAAGTCAATTCTAAAGACTTAAACTTTCATGCACGTCTAACTTTCCTAAGGAACTAAAAATTTTATGGTACGATTTGCATGCTTTATTAAAAATACATTTATATCATTATTAAGTTAACATAACAATTTATTGAAATAATAGAACTTTATTTATATTGAAGTTTAGCATACTTAACAAAATTTCAAATTATTGAACAAAATGTATCCTAATCATAATTAAAAGAATTATATATTCTGAGTGGAAATAATTTCAATTTTTCGGTCCCCCTACTTAAAATGAACAATGTCCTCATTGTTTAAAGTGAATAGATATTATACACCAGGTAAGATTTTAGAAAAGAGGAGGTGAGTCAATTTGACTACTTAAGTACCAAGCTCTTTCTAAATCCAATCCTAGACATGTATATTCTATTCTCACACTTTATACTCTATGACTTGTTCAATTTTATTAATGATTTCCATTTCTTGTTTTATTATGCGAGAATAAAAATTCTTAATTAACTTAATCCTAAAATAACTTAAGAACATAAATAAAATAAATTCGAGATCCCCTCTTTATTTATTTGTAGATCTTTTCAAATTTGACTCATCCTTTGCTCCATCATTATTGTCTTTGCATGAATCGCTTCGCTCCTTCTTCGATAATGGGCTCCATGGTTCAAATATGTAATCTTTGCGAGTGGTGTCAAATATTTTCTTCTACAATTGTGGATTCCTTGCTTTGACACAGTCCACTTAGAACCTGGAACTGTAAGTTCCTCGAGTATTTCTTGCAAATTTTCAGGCTCGATATTGCTCATTAAGGAAGAATATTCATTGTTTTCGAAATCAGGTAATTCAAAGAACTCATTAATAGCATTTGAAGTTATTGGTACCTTGATTCCGTGAACTGGAACTTCTGTCAACTCACTTGAGGTTACATTTGTAACGCTTCAAATTTTTGGGCCTAGTAGAATTGGGCCTATTGGGCCTTGGGCATGGGAGCGTTTAAAATTTTTGAGAACAAGAGAACAGCACTAATGCAAGTTGGACCTGTTAGGTGAGTGATTTTGGAAGGTTAGAGGGCTTCCATGAAGTCCCGGGTTCAAACCTGAGTTTTAGGAAAAATTTTGGTTTTAGGTGAATAAAACCCTGAGAGTAAGTAGGTAGGCTTTAAGAATAAATTGTGGGAAAAAATGACACAAGGAAGTGAGTGGTCTAGTGGCAAGGCGTCATTAAGGTTGCAAGGGAGCATGGGTTCAAGTCTTGGCGCTTGTAATTCATTTTGATTTCCTTTTAAATGAACTTAGACTTTGGCTCATAGGCTTATATTTAGTTGTGCATGTTTTAAGTCACAAAAGGAGCTTGTGTTGTGCTGGCATGTAGCGTCTGGATCATAGGAGAGGGCAAGGGTTCGAATCCCATTGCAAGCAAAAAGGGATATTTATTTTGCTAAGTTGGGACGACAGGTGGTTGTGATAGAATTAAACTCTACTGAAGGTGAAATCCTACATCGGGAAGCTAGCGTGAGAGTAGGCGAGAAGCTGGCTTTAAATAGAGTGATCTATGAGAAGAGTAAGCATACCTTTGTTGGCATTTGGACATAGGAGTGTCCGGAGCGCGGATTAGCTTCAGATTCCTATCAGGTGTGTATTTCACACTACTCTAGCTATAGAGCGGCAAATGCCAAAATGCCAGTCACACAACAATGGTAGCCACACGAGTGTGAGAGCACACGTGTGGGAGCTTCGACGCGATAGTTGAGGCCATCATGAGTGTTCTTGTGGGTTTAGGCTATTTGGGCCATGTGGGGCCAATGGGCCCGTGGGCCCAATCGGATAAGTTGTATGATTGTGTAGTAAATATTGGACTAGTCTATGCGAATCTCATACCTGTGGCTAGATTTGGGCTAAATGGGCCACACGAGTGTGTGGATCCATTTGGGCCGAGAATGGGCCCTAGGCCAATTTGCATCGTTATCTCTGTTTAGAATACCTTGGTTTATAAAATTACTGAAATACCCTCAACTTGTAAAATTACCAAAGTACCCCCAGTTTGTAAAATTATCGAAATACCCTTGATTTGCAAAATTACTAAAATACCCTCAGTTTGTAAAATTACCAAAATACCTCTTATTTACAAAATTACCAAAATACCCTCAATTTGTGAAATTATCGAAATACCCTTGATTTGTGAAATTATCAAAATACCCCTGATTTGTGAAATTACGAAAATACCCTTGGATTGTAAAATTACTGAAATACCCCCGATTTGTGAAATTATTGAAATACCCTCAGATTGCAAAATTACTAAAATACCCCTGATTTGTGAAATTATCAAAATACCCTCAGATTGTAAAATTATCGAAATACCCCTGATTTGTGAAATTATCGGAATACCCTTGGTTTGTAAAATTACTAAAATACCCCCGAATTACAAAATTACCAAAATGCCCCTGTAGGGTAAAATTATCGAAATACCTCTGAATGGTAGGATTACCGAAATACCCTTATAAGGTAAATGATTGTTTTGCCCTTGTGGGTAAATGACTGACTTGTGCTATAACTTGATTGATTTGACTGTGACCGTATGACTGTGTTTTAATTGACTTGACTGTGGGCGTGTGACTGATATGCTGTTAATATATGTTGAAATGACTGTTACTAAGCATGGCCATTTTGCATACACGTGTAATGATTGAGCATGACATACACGACATATTGCATGGGGTTGGGACATCGATACGGAAGAAGTTCTGATAGGGTCGTATAGGTCGCATGACGACTGTGGATCCAGTATTGATCTGATAGGGTCGCATGGGTCGCATGACGACTGTGGATCTAGTATTGATCTGTTGAGGTCGCACGGGTCGCATGACGACTGTGGATCTAGTATTGATCTGTTGAGGTCGCACGGGTCGCATGACGACTGTGGACTAACGGACGGCTTAAAGCCGCGTAATCTGATTATGGCTCTGTCCCAACCTAAACATGCCTTTGTGCCAACTTGATTATGGCTTGGTGCCAATCGTATTTACTCGTGGCTATGTGCCTAACATATATACCGATGACTCTATGTCGATCGTATTTACCCAAGGCTGTGTGTCGATTATATTACCGTTGCTGATGGCTATGTGCCAAACATAATACAGCTACTGGTGGTGATACGGGCCGGCTCGGGATGAGTCGAAACGTATGCGGGTTGCCCAATCATCAACGAGGAGGAATCAAGCCTTCGGAAAATAATCGGAAAATATGGATGAGTTTGCGGAAGCTTTAAGTGAATAAAAACAAGAAATGGTTCGGTTTGATAAAATAAAAATAAAATAGATAAAAGGATAATTTGATGGAAATGGATAAAAGAACTTAAACAAGAATCGATTCAACACTAAAGAGTGTCACCCCAGATTCTATGATGTTTAAGGTGGTAATATGAAAAATATCGATATGGACCAAGACATCTTATCTAAAAAGATAAGAACCGTTGGTATAATTTGATGGATGAGATACGATTGACGCCACAAGCAAACTTGATAAGTCAAAATGAAACTCGTACGAAAACGAAGAGGAGATAAACTCACTCAAATGAACAAGAGTTCATAAATTTCCTTAAGTCTGAACTGTCTTGAATGAGAATTACATAGCCTTTTTATAGGTTAAACAAAGGCCAACTAAATGGTCTTCTAACATTGTCCTTTAACCCTTAAGTTTTTGAAAAGGCACCATCAACCTTGTCCCTCAACCTTTAGGTTTTTGAAAAGGCACTAGCAACCTTGTCCCTTAACGTTTAGGTTTTTGAAAAGGCACCTAGCAACCTTTTAACCCTTATGTTCACCAAAAAGGCACCTATCAATAAAATAATTAAAATGAGCTAAGAATGAGCTAATAACGAGCTTGTGTGATTGTTTGGTAGCTAGTATAGTTGGCTTTAAATAAATTGTAAATGTTTGGTGTGTTCTTGAAGTCTTTTCTTTCTTCGTTCCAGATTTGTGCCACTAAAACTGAAATGGCATCCTTAAGGCGTTTAGCACGGCTACGCGTAATTGGTCCATTGGGTAGCTCTAGGGTGTCTCGGTTGAGTTCCGTCATAGGTGCGTTCGTATCATTCCCTCCCTATTTAAGTTGATTCATCCTCGAATCATCACCTACATCAAAAGGAGACAGATCAGAGACATTAAAACTCGCACTCACGTTATAGTCACCTGGTAAGTCCAATTTGTATGAGTTGTCATTTATTCGTTCAAGGACTTGAAATGGACCGTCCCCCCTCGGGAGAAGTTTGGATCGCCTTTGTGTGGGAAACCTTTCTTTTCGCATATGAACCCAGACCCAGTCTCCTAGTTCAAAGAGAATGCGTCTACGACCTTTGTTGGCTCGTTGGATGTATTGCTCGGTTTTTGCCTCGACATTCTCGCGCACCTTTCTATGTAGTTCCTTTACATAGTCTGCCTTTTTTTGGCATCAGAATGGATAAATTTGTCAGAAGGCAATGGTAATAAATCCAGAGGAGTGAAAGGGTTAAATCCGTAATCAATCTCAAAGGGAGAAAATTTAGTTGCAGAATGAACCGCTCGGTTATAAGCGAATTCAATGTGGGGCAGACAATCTTCCCACGTCTTGAGATTTTTTTTCACCAATGCTCGCAACAAGGTCGATAGGACTCGGTTCACCACCTCGGTTTGTCCATCCGTTTGAGGATGACAAGTGGTCAAAAATAGCAATTTTGTCCCTAGATTTCCCCACAGAGTTCGCCAAAAATGGCTTAAGAATTTTACGTCCCGATCGGATACGATAGTTCTCAGAATTCCATGCAATCGAACGATTTCCCTAAAAAACAAGTTTGCAATATACACAGCATCGTCAGTTTTAGAACAAGGAATAAAATGAGACATTTTAGAAAAATGATCAACTACAACAAAAATCGAGTCCTTCCCCATTTTAGATCTCGGTAAGCCAAGGATAAAATCCATGGAGATGTCGATCCAAGGAGTGTCCGGAATAGGAAGGGGCATGTATAAACCATGAGGCTGAACCCGTGATTTAGCTCGTTTGCAGGTTATGCAACAATTGCAGATCCGTTCAATGTCCTTTCGCATTCCTGGCCAGAAAAAATGTTCTTGAAGAGTGGACAATGTTTTGTCTCTTCCAAAATGACCCATAAGGCCACCACTATGTGTCTCTAACACAAGCATGTCTCGCATAGAGCCTTGCGGTATGCATAATTTGTTTTCCTTGAAAAGGAATCCTTCATGCCCGTAAAACTTATCAAAAGCACCACTCTCGCAAGCATTATAGACATTTCCAAAATCAGCATCATTAGAATACAATTCCTTGATGTGATGAAAACCAAGCAGTTTAGAGTCAAGGGTAGTCAATAAAGTGTACCTTCGTGACAATGCATCAGCTACTACATTTTCTTTACCCTTTTTGTTTTTAATTACGTACGAGAATGACTCTAAGTATTCGATCCACTTTGCGTGCCTTTTATTGAGCTTATGTTGACCTTTAATGTACTTGAGTGCTTCATGATCAGAATGAATAACAAACTCTTTTGGTCTTAATTAATGTTGCCAGGTTTCGAGCGATCTAATCAGGGCGTACATCTCTTTATCATACACTGGATAGTTAAGGGAAGCTCCGTTTAATTTCTCGCTAAAATATGCCACCGGTCTTCCATTTTGTGTTAGAACGGCTCCAATCCCTACACCTGAAGCATCACAATCAATTTCAAAGGTTTTAGTAAAATCAGGAATGGCTAATAATGGGGCTTTTACAAGACATTCTTTAATCGTATTAAAGGACCGTTCTTGTTCATCAGACCAATGGAAGGTTGAAGTCTTCTTGATTATGCCCGTTAAAGGAGTGGCTATTGTGCTGAAATTGGGAACGAATCGTCGATAGAAACTAGCCAATCCATGAAAACTCCGGACTTGGCTGATCGTCGTAGGACGTGGCCATTCTTGGATGGCGTAGATTTTCTCTTGATCTACTTTCAGGCCATTTGCACTCACAACATAACCTAGAAAAACAACCTTGTCAGTGCAAAAAGAACACTTCTTAAGATTAGCGTAGAATACCTCTTTTCGTATCGTTTCCAAGATGGCACGCAAGTGTTGCACATGTTCCTCTAAGGATTTACTGTACACTAAAATATCATCAAAATAAATAACACATGATTTTCCAATAAAAGCTCATAAGACATGATTCATAAGACGCATGAAAGTACTTGGGGCGTTTGTAAGTCCGAATGGTATTACCAACCATTCGTACAAACCTAACTTTGTCTTGAAGGCCGTCTTCCATTTATCGCCTTCTCGCATTCTAATTTGGTGATAGCCACTTTTGAGATCAATCTTTGTGAAGATTCGTGCTCCGCTTAACTCGTCGAGCATGTCGTTGAGTCGGGGTATCGGGTGTCGATATTTGACAGTAATCTTATTGATGGCACGACAGTTGACACACATACGCCACGAACCATCTTTCTTTGGCACTAGTAATACCGGTACCGCGCAGGGACTAAGACTTTCTCGGATATATCCCTTGTCTAGTAATTCGGTGATTTGCTTTTGGAGCTCCTTTGTTTCCTCGGGATTGCTCCGATACGCAGGTCGATTGGGTAGAGCAGCTCCCAGAACCAAGTCAATTTGGTGTTCTATGCCTCGAATGGGCAGTAAAACACTTGGTATCTCCTCCGGAAAGATGTCCTCGAATTCCTGAATCAGAGAGAACATAGAAGAAGGAAGATTCTCGGATAAGTCATTAGTGTTCAAAAATGATTCCTTGCACAGTAGGACATACATTGGTTGTCTAAGACATAATGCTCTTCTTATATCACTTGCTCTCGCAAAAACACTCATCCTACCACTCTCTTTTGCATCTCTATTTTCTTTTAACTCTTGTTTTTCTTCTCTCTCATCAGTGTTTTTATTTTTCACTCTCTCATTTTTTTTAACTTTTTCTTTTGTCTCCTTTTCTTTTTCTTTTGCTTGGTCAATAGAGAGCTTAAGTTTCTGTTGATCATCAAACACTTGCTTCGGAGTAAGGGGTGCAAGCGTTACGTTCCTTCCATGATGCTTGAAGGAATATCGATTGGTGTAGCCATCGTGCATCACTCGCCAGTCGTATTGCCATGGACGTCCCAAAAGTAAGTGGCCCGCGTGCATCGGCACTACGTCACACAGCACTTCATCGGAGTATTTCCTGATGCTGAAGGATACTAACACTTGCTTTGTAACTTTAAGCTCTCCGCCATCGTTAAGCCATTGGAGCTTATACAGAGCCGGATGCTTGGTGGTTGTCAAGCCTAACTTTTCCACCATAAGAGTACTTGCTACGTTCGTACAACTCCCTTTGTCAATGATAAAGCTACAAACCTTACCTTACACTTGGCATCCGTCAATGAAAAATATTTTTTTCAATTTTTTTTTGAAGATCGGGGTAGAAATATGAAAGTAAAGCAAAACTTACCAATTTCACACTTCTCTTTTTTTTTTTAACTCAAATTTCTTTAACCTCGATTTTTTTTGAACTTTTTTTTGTATCTCTCATTTTTTTTTGTTTTTTTGCGAACTTTTTTTTTAAACTTACGGACTAACTTTTAGCTTCACGATGGTCGTCGATAGTCCTCATTTTGTAGCTCTGATACCAAATGATACGGGCCGACTGGGGATGAGTCGAAACGTATGCGGGTTACCCAATCGTCTACGAGGAGGAATCAAGCCTTCGGAAAATAATCGGAAAATATGGATGAGTTTGCAGAAGCTTTAAGTGAATAAAAACAAGAAATGGTTCGGTTTGATAAAATAAAAAAAATAGATAAAAGGATAATTTGATGGAAATGGATAAAAGAACTTAAACAAGAATCGATTCAACACTAAAGAGTGTCACCCCGGATTCTATGATGTTTAAGGTGGTAATATGAAATATATCGATATGGACCAAGACCCGTTATCTAAAAAGATAAGAACCGTTGGTATAATTTGATGGATGAGATACGATTGATACCACAAGCAAACTTGATAAGTCAAAACGAAACTCATACGAAAACGAAGAGGAGATAAACTCACTCAAATGAATAAGAGTTCATAAATTTCCTTAAGTCTGAACTGTCTTGAATGAGAATCACATAGCATTTTTATAGGTTGAACAAAGGCCAAATAAATGGTCTTCTAACATTGTCCTTTAACCCTTAAGTTTTTGAAAAGGCATCATCAACCTTGTCCCTCAACCTTTAGGTTTTTGAAAAGGCACCAGCAACCTTGTCCCTTAACCTTTAGGTTTTTGAAAAGGCACCTAGCAACCTTTTAACCCTTATGTTCACCAAAAGGTACCTATCGATAAAATAATTAAAATGAGCTAAGAATGAGCTAATAACGAGCTCCTGTGATTGTTTGGTAGCTAGAATAGTTGGCTTTAAATAAATTGTAAATGTTCGGTGTGTTCTTAATGTCCTTTCTTTCTTCGTTCCAGATTTGTGCCACTAAAACTGAAGTGGCATCCTTAAGTCGTTTAGCACGGCTACGCGTAATTGGTCCATTGTGCAGCTCGAGAGTGTCTCGGTTGAGTTCCGTCATAGGTGCGTTCGTATCAGATGGCTTTGTGCCAATTATAATACCGCTACTGAAGGCTTTTAACCGTATATATATACTAGTAGCTTTGCTGTGACTTTGGTTAGTGCCGCAATCGGTGCTAACATTGGGAATGTAGGGATGCGTGGGTGATTTATTCCCTGCAGGTAGTGCAGGGTTGGACGGGGGAAAGTGTAGGGTTGGATAGGATGGGTTAGCATGCATCACATATTATGCATATGGAATTGATTTTGAAATGAGCTAGGCCCAATTGATTCTGTTATGGGCTGTGACCCAAGTGATATTGTAGCGGGTTTTGGCCCACGTATGTTCTGAACTGGACTTGCTGTTATTGTAAAAGGGATTTGGCCCAGACTGTTTCAGTTTCAGTTTCTGTATACTGACTGTTACTCTAGTAAGGGGATTGCACAGTGAGTTTTCGTAAACTCACCCCGCTTTTAACTGTGTAAGTAATCCTCAGCCTTAGACGGATCAGAGTTTCAGCAACCTGACGAATACGACCCAAAAAATCAATATAGTTGCTTTCTTTCAATGTGAAGCCTTTCTCTAGATGCATCTGTTGATTCTTGAAAACACTTTCGTATCTCGCTTTGGCTTCTTCATAGTGGAATTTGTTTTGTGATTCGTCAATTTGGGTAGAGGCACGAGTTCTTTTGCGAGGCATGATTAACCTGAACATAAGATGGACAACAATTTCTCAAAAAATTAATTAATATAAAATATTAATAATACAATAAATTGAAAAATTAAATGATTAAATAAAATTTAAAATTTAAGAGAAAAATTTGTCTTACCACCTTTTTATAAAAACTAAGAACTCCTAAAAAAATAATTAGAAAACAAAAGAGGTCAATTTAGGGTAGGTTGGAGGGTTATTGGCTAAGGATGAGATGTTGGTATGAGTAATAGGGCTAGTGTGCCGCACGGGTGCTGGGCAGCAAGCAGGCACATAGAGCAGGTTCAAGGAGCAGTACAACCTGGCTAAGAGCAAGTGCTCGGCAGCCGGCAGCAATGGGGCGCGCACGGGTTGGGGCGAGGAGCAGGTGCAGCGCCAAGGAGAAGGCCAGGCGAGCTGCTGGTGCGTTCGTGTGCGAGGGCTGCTGGGCGTGTGCTAGCCGACTGGGCTGCAGGTAGTGCTGCGGCTAGGGAGTTGAAGGCTACAACACTAGGTGGTTTAGTGGGATGGAAGTTTGAATGAAGAAAGATGGAGAAGGTTGGTGGTATTTATAGTGAGGGAAATAAGAGTTAAAGTAGAATTCTTAGAGAAATTTAATAATTCAAAATTCTAAGTTCTAATTCTACTCAAAGTAAATAACAATTAATAATTAATATAATGCATATTAAATTATTATTTGCTATTAATTTATTAAGATAAAAACTTATCAAAATAAAATATGATTAAATTAAAACTAATCCTAACTCTATGTAAAGTTGATAATAATTAATATATATATAGATATAATTATATATTAATAATTATCATCTTTTTTATTAAACTAAAAACATTTATTCTAGAAGCCTTTTGAAGATATTTACAAAAAGAGGCATCTAATTTTTAATATTTACAAGAAAAACAATCATGTTTTGAAAATTACTTAATTAATAACACAGACTTAGAGAAAATCTGAAATTGAGTTGCAATTTAAAATTTGGATCAAAATTTGACCCTTTTTTTTAAACTAAAATTTTGTTTTGCCATTTAGGGGATAATTTCTCGAAAGATTATGTTAAAATCAATTCCCAGGAAAGATTGGAGGGGTCACAAATGGTCCCGCTTAAGTTCCAATCTCCTAGACAGAATTTATTTGAATATACTAATCCCGAAAATACATATTAAACCATTTATTTAAAAAGAAAACAAGAAATTTTAATCATTTGATAAAATGAACGAGATTTGATCCCGTTCAATTTTATCTCCCCAGTAATGTTTCAAGCGTTGAGCATTAACTCGAAAATTACCTCCCTTACGTTGAAGTTCAATAACTCCGTATGGATAGACTTGATGAATCATAAATGGACCAGACCAACGTGATTGTAACTTACCTGGAAAGAACCTTAATCTGGAATTGAATAACAAAACTTGTTGACCTGCTTCAAATTCTCGAACTCAAATGTGCTTGTCATGCCATTTCTTGAGTCTCTCTTGGTAATTTGGCATTCTCATATGAAGACATTTGGAATTCTTCTAACTCATTAAGTTGAAGCATCCATTTCTCTTTAGCAATTTTAAGATCCAAGTTGAGTCGTTGGAGAGCCCAGTAAGCTTTGTGCTCTAACTCCAAAGGTAGATGATAGGCTTTCCCAAAGACCAACCTATAGGGTGACATCTCTAAAGGTGTCTTGTATACTTTCCTGTAGGCCTATAAAGCACCATCCAGTCTTTTAGACCAATCTCGTTGGTTCGGGCAAACTACCTTCTCAAGTATGCCTTTGATCTCTTTATTTTCCAAGTCAGCTTGACCATTCGTCTGTGGATCGTAAGCTGTGGCAACCTTGTGCTTCACTCCATGTTTGTCAAGTAACCATTTCAACAACTTGTTCACAAAATGGGACCCTTCATCACTGATGATGGCTCTTGGGGTTCCAAACCTTGTGAACACATACCTCTGCAAAAACTTCATCACAACCTTAGCATCATTTTTCGGATATGCTTCAGCCTCAATCCACTTAGACATGTAATCTACAACTACCAAGATCTACTTGTGACCAAAAGACGGAGGGAAAGGACAGAGAAAGTCAATACCCCAAACATTAAACAATTCTACCTCAAGGATGTTTGTTCGAGGCATCTCATTTCTGTTGGTGACATTTCTAACCCTTTGACATCGATCACAACTCTTTATGTCAACATGTGCATCTTTAAATGGTGTTGGCCAAAAGAATCTGGTTTGCAATACTTTAGCCATAGTACGTGTTCCTCCGAAGTGTCCCCCACTTAGAGCTGAGTGACAGTGGTATAAAATCTTATGTACTTCATCTTCTGCGACGCATCTCCTGATCATTTGATATGCACACTTTTTAAAGAAATATGGTTCTTCCCAGAAATAGTATTTCATATCGTGAAGAAACTTTTTCTTTTGATGATATGTCTTATCAATCGGCATCAAACCACAAGCTAAATAGTTAGCAATATCAGCAAACCAAAGGGTATTATGGACATGATTTACCTTCAGTATGTGTTCATCTAGAAATGTCTCCTGAATTGGTATAAGTGGAGAATTCCCTTCTTGTGGCTCCAATCTGGACAAGTGATCTGTTACTTGATTTTCTACTCCCTTTCGATCTTGAATTTCTAGATCGAACTCTTGAATTAGAAGTACCCACCAGATCAGTCTCAGCTTAGCGTCTTTCTTGGCAAGTAAATACTTAATTGCTGAGTGGTCTGTATAGACAGTCACTTTGGTACCTACAATATAAGATCAAAACTTGTCAAAAGCAAACACAATAGCAAGTAACTCTTTGTAACATCCTAGAATTAGGGGTTCTGCAATTTATGCTATTTTATGTCTTTGGTTCATTTAGCATGTTATTTTGGTGTGTTTGGGGGTCCTGGGGAGGCTCGGGTTCAAGCCAGAGCCTTGTTGAAATTTTGCTTTTTGGGAACTTACGGGGGTGAGCTAGTAGAAGCGGGCTATAAGAATATTTACTTGTGTTTGTTGAAACAAAAAGGCGTGTGGTGTGGTGGCAAGGTGACGCCACTTAAGGAGCAAGGGAGTGGCGTCACAAGGGAGTAGGAGGGGGGAAGGAGTTCGAGTCTCATCTGCAGTATGTGGAGCTTTAATTTTTGTGCTCAAGGAGAGGAGGAGGTAGCATTCAACTGGGGCTCTTCTAGGAGGAGTTTGAATGGGTCAAATGAATTTGAAATGGATGAATGAGAGGTGATGGGGGAGTTGAAGTGGTCAAATTGGTTTGAATGGGTGATGGGGAGCAATTTGTGGAGAAAAATAAGGGATTTTGAGTGTGGAGAAGGTGTTGGCCAAATATGGGGGTCTTGGAGGGGAGAATTTCGGTCAATAGAGGGTTTTTGGGGAGTGTTTCAGTTTTGGGGGAAGTAGTGTGAGTGTGTGCCGAAAGTGTGGAAGCATTTTCTTAGCTTTGGTGTCATTTTTCTTTTAGGTTCCTTTAGGCATCTTTGGTTTTCAACATTCGATCATAAGGGAAGGGGGAGTGCCATTTATGCCATTTGGGAAAACATGAGTGCAACCGAAACTCATTTAGAAGCTTTTCTTTCTTTTGCATTTGGAGTTTCATTCATTTCTTTTACCAAAACTGTAGCACATTTTCTCTCTTCTTCTCATTCTTGTTTTTGGTACTAGCCGAACCTCTCTTGCATCTTGTACAGTTTGATTCTTCATCATAACCGAAACCTTTCTCCTTCATTTCTCAACATTCTTCATTAAGTCGAAACTCTCTTTCTCTTCTACACTGCTTCTATTTTCTCCATTTTCTTTTTGTCTTCCTTATTTTTCTCTTGAGCCGAACCTCCTTTGTTCATCTTTTACAACTTATCTTCTTCACCATAACTGAACCTTTCCTCACTCATAGCACATCTCTTTTCATTTTCATTTCTCTTCACCTTCTCACTCTTTCTTATTTCGTTCTTCTCTCGTAGTGGTGTGAGCGGGTTGGTCGAATCTCTTTTCTCCTTCAACTCATTCGTAATCACAAGGTAAGGGCAATTATGTTCATCTTTGTATTTCTCTTTCGATTTTAAGTTGTTCTTAGCCGAAGTGGCCATCTCTTGTAATGTTTAGATTTCGGCTAATCCCTCCTTTTCTTCTTTCATTTTGGAACGTTTACTCCGGGAAATCCCAGTAGCTGAACGTGTTGTAGTTCGAAGCCTGAAGGTCTATTGAGTGCTGAATCTTACCATTCCATTCGGGTTCTTAAGGTAAGGAGTCGTCTTTTCGATTTCTTGGCTATTACATCCCTTTCGTTTGTAGTCTGCCTTAATCAAATTCTCTTGTTAGACAACCAACGTTTCTCTTTGAGTACTGATCAAGTCTCTTCATGGATGCGAGTGCTAGCCAATCTAAGGAGGGGAGCGAACTCGCAGTCTCTGCTCCTAAATTTAAACGGCGTGCTGTGTCGCGGTTCGAGACTTTCTGTCGGGTTGTGGTAGAGAGCCGACGTCTGTTTGGAATAGACAAATCGCTGTGATTCCCGCTAGTGAGAGTGTCGACGATCAAGAGTGCTTAATCCTTCGCGTAATCAGGTGTGTAAACCACACACTTTCATTTGTCTGTTTGCATTAATATGTGTATCGGCTATAGGCCGAAATAATTGTAACGGCGACTGAGATACCCTAGTGGGTAAAGTGGGGATGCCAGGTGAGTAACACTTGTGACTATGTTTTTGGATAATTTAGCATAATTATAAGTATACTCCGACTGTCTGATGTACATTGACGTATGTTATGCATTCATCACATTATGATAATATGTTGCATGGGGTTGGGATATGGTATTGATGAAAGGGGCAATGAATTCTGGTGACTCTGTCACACTATTCTGGTGGCTTTGCCACATTCTGATCTGGTGGCTCTGCCACATTCTATTTCGGTGGCTATGCCACACAATCTGGTGACTCTGTCACAATTTCAACGATGAGCGGCATGACTGCAACGTGACTGCCATCGATGGTGTGTAGCGGACGAGGGTTGATTGTAGAAATCCCCACCGGTGTGCTTTGGTTGGTCGGGTGGTGTGTAGCGGCTGGAATAATAGGCTGGGTTAGGTTTTGCATTGTATTCATTATCTGCTATACTATGCTAATAGGGCTAAGGCCCAGTTTGCTCTGTAAGGGCTTCGCCCACATTGATTTCGTAAGGGCTAAGGCCCAGATGGTTTTTGAATGGGTTCGGGCCCAGATATTGGTCGTGTGGGGAATTACACACTGAGTTCTCGTAACTCACCCCCTCTGCTTAATTTCGCAGGTAATACCTAGCTTCGTGGATTTGGAGCCGAGGCGGACTCTATGGTGGCCATGCACTGTTACTTAGTAAACTTCGTTTTAAATTACTTTAAATTTATTTTAAACCTGGGTTTATGTTTTTTAATAAGGCCACTATGATTTTAATTGGGTTTCTATTTTCTTTATTTTAACGTATTTATTATCTATCATGAATTTATTAATACGGGATTTTCCTAAAAACTTAAACAACTGTTTCCCAAGTCATTAAGGAATGGATCACACACTATGGATAAATAAATTCGGGATTTTCTTAAACTACAATAATTATTTTCAAAAATGTCACATACTGAAATCTGCTGGTTTTTGATTCTCGTTTTATAAAACAAGTTTTCGGCTACTAGTAATATTTATAACCTTTTGAAAGGAACGTTAGATCAAGTCTGATTTTTAAAAAGGGAATCAAAACTCAAAATTTTTCAACAAGCGCGAAGTTTCTTTAAACAACCTTCCCATATGACATACCAGATCCAGTCGTAATGTCTAGGCCGGGTTTGGGGTGCTACACTCTTTTTCTGTTACCGTGTAATTCAGTTGAGCTCCTGTCAGAGTCCGACTCACATGGTAGATGGGATGAAAAACTTTGCTTCTTCGCTAACCCATGACAGCTCCGATCGCGAAGTCACTTGCGTCACACATCAATTCAAATGGCAAATCCCAGTCTGGTGTGACTATTATGGGTGCCGAGACTAACCGACTCTTCAAATCGTTGAAAGCTCTTAAGCACTCCTCATCAATTTTAAACGCTGTGTTCTTCTCCAATAATTTGCATAAGGGTTTAGCAATTTTGGAGAAGTCTTTGATAAATCTTCGATAGAAACCGGCGTGGCCCAAAAAGCTCCTAACACCCTTTACAGATGTCAGAGGTGGGAGTTTTTCAATAACATCTACCTTTTCTTTATCTACCTCGATTCCATGTTTTGTTTTCTGATGCCCTAGAACAATACCTTCTCGTACCATGAAATGGCACTTTTTCCAGTTAAGTACAAGGTTTGTTTCTTCGCATCGCCTTAGTACCTTGGCTAGATTGGCTAGGCAATCATCATATGTATCTCTGAATACTGAAAAATCATCCTTAAAAACTTCCAAATACTTCTCAACCATGTCAGTAAAAATAGACATCATACATCTTTGAAATGTAGCAGGTGCATTACATAAACCAAATGGCATGCGCCTAAATGCAAATGTACCGTACGGGTAGGTGAATGTTACCCTGTGTTGATCTTCTAGTGCTACTGTAATCTGATTATACCTCGAGTATCCATCAAGAAAATAGTAATAGTCTCGCCCCCGCGAGTCTATCTAGCATCTGATCCAAAAATGGCAAAGGAAAGTGATCTTTCCTAGTCACATTGTTCATCTTCAGGTAATCGGTGCAAATTTTCCATCCCATAATCGTTCTAGTCAGTATCAACTCGTTATTCTCGTTTTCAATAACCGTGATACCTCCTTTCTTCAGTACGCACTGGACCAGACTTACCCATTAACTGTCTGAGATGGGGTAAATTATACCCGCATCTAAACACTTGATGATTTTTTTTCTTTACTACGTCCTTTATGATGGGGTTCAGTCTTCATTGCCCATCAATCGTCCCTTTCTCACCATCTTCTAGTATGATCTTGTGCATGCATACAGATGGAGTAATACCATGAATATCGGCTATGGTCCATCTGATAGCCTTCTTGAATTATTTCAATACAAGGATGAGTTTCTCTTCTTGCTCATTGGTTAATTCTGCTGAAACAATCACAGTGAAAGTAGAAGCGTTACCTAAATAAACATATTTCAAATGTGAAGGAAGTACCTTGAGTTCTATTTTAGGTGGCTCCTCGATTGATGCTTTTGGTTGGGCATAATCCCTATTTTCTAACTCCAAAGATTCAAAGCGAGATTGTAGATTAAATCCCCTTTGATTAGCTTCTAACAAAGCTAAGTATTCATCCTCCTCTTTATCATTTGGAGGATCTGATGTCAAAATTTGTTCTAATGGATCCTAAACATAGTTGAGTTCCTTCTCCACGATTAAATCCTCTAAATCTAACATTGCAAAACAATCATCAATTGTGTCAGGAAATTGCATAGACTTAAAAACGTTAAATGTTACCTGATCATCCTGAACATGCATAGTAAGCTCACCCTTCTGCACATCAATAAGGGTCCTTCCGGTTGCTAAGAATAGTCTTCCCAAGATGATTGGCACCTCTTTGTCTGTTTCAAAGTCTAGAATCACAAAGTCAGCAAGAAAGATAAATTTTTCCATACATACCAATACGTCCTCGATTTTTCCTTCTGGATGTGCTAAGGATTGATCTGCTAATTAAAGTGTAACCATAGTCGATCTAACTTCACCTATCCCTAACTTCCTAAATATTGACATATGCATCAAGTTGATACTCGCACCCAAGTCACATATTGCCTTACCACAATATGTTGCTCCAATGTTGCAAGGTATGGTAAAACATCCAGGATCCTTCAAATTTGGGGTAGTTTGTTTTGAAGATATGCATTGCATTCCTTTGTCAAGGCTACCGTCTCAAATTCTCCAAGTCTTTATTTTTTAGATTTGTTTTTTAGACAGGATATCCTTCATGAATTTGACGTAGTTCGGTATTTGTTCAAGTGCTTCAACCAACGGGATGTTGATATGAAATTGCTTGAGTATGTCTAGGAACTTCTTGAATTGAATTTCCTACTTCTGCTTCTAAAGTCTTTGAGGGTAGGGTGGTGGAGGTTTCTTTACTAGAACTGGTTGATTCATCTTTTGTGGTAATCCTGCATCTAACAGAGTTGTTAGTTGATCAGAATTAGCTGGTTATGAAGTTACCTTGTCAGATTTTGCAGATTCTGGTTCTTATGAAATTGGAGTGTTGAACTTCCTTTGAGTCTTGAGCGTCAGCTGACTCCTTCTCGACTTCGATAGAATTGGGCTCTAAAGTCTTTCCGCTTCTCAATGTCAACGCTTTACAATGCTCCTTCCCTAGATTCCTCGGATTCTCTATATTACTAGGTAAAGTACCTTGTGGTCGGTTCCTGAGTTCAGTAGCAAGCTGCCCCATTTGGTTTTTCAGATTTTTCAATATAGCTGCTTGGCTTTGAATTAAGGCATCATTCTTCGCCATGTATGCCTTTAACAAATTTTCTAAGCCATTGGATGGTTTAGCTTGGGTTGGTTTCTGAACTTGTTGGGGAAAAATAGGTGGTTGGGTCGATCTAGGTTGGGCGTAAGTGTTACTGGTTCCAGCCCCTTGGTTACTCTAGGAAAATTCGGGTGGGTTCGCCATGATGGGTTACAGAAATTTGATTGCAGTCCTTGCCTTCCTCGATTTTGGTTCTAGTTACCCATGTAATATACGGATTCTGGGTTCGATGGACATTCTTCAAACAAATATCCTTCCCCACAATAGACACAGGCTATATTTTCAAATTGATTTGGTGGTTGTGCTGCAAAACTATTAGACCCATTAGTAGTAAGATTTTTTAACATTGAGGATATTGATGATACCTGAGATCCGAGTGAAGTAAGAGCGTCTACTTCATGTATTCCAGCAACTCGTCTTCCAGACGCTGCTCTATTGGTTGGCCATTGATAATTGTTGCTGGCAATACTCTCAATGATTTCATAAGCCTCATTATAAGACTTAGAAAGGAAAGCACCGTTACCAGAAGCGTCCACTACCATCCTTGTGTGAGCATGGAGACCCTTCTAAAACGTCTCAAGTTGGATGCAATATGGGATTCCATGATGAAGGCACTTATGTACTAATTCTTTGTACCTTTCCCATGCCTCATACAAGGACTCATCATCCATTTGTTGGAAAGCAGTGGTCTCGTTCCTCAACTTAGCATTCTTGCTAGGCGAGAAATACTTCATGAGTAATCTTTCTGCTAATTCTTTCCATGTGGTAATTGAATTTGGTGGCAATGAGTTCAACCAGGCACGAGCTCTATCCCTTAGTGAATATGGGAATAGCTTCAATCGTAATGCACCTTCGGGTACTCCGGCTAACTTGAAAGAATCGCTCACCTCCATAAACAGTCGTAAGTGTAGGTGAGGATCTTCGGTAGGCATTCCACTGAATCGGCCCACTATCTGAAGCATCTGGAACATGACTGGCTTCAGCTCGAACTGTTATGCCTCGATTTCGGGTCTCCTAATACCCGGATTAAGATCATTAAACACTGGCACTGCATACTGTCTTAAAGCTCTATCCCTATCATCAGCAATAAGGATAGGATTTTGAGTAGGGTCTGCTCCGTTTCCTTGATTCGAATTTTCGACGTTCATCTCTTCGACCCTTCTTTGACTTGCTTGCCTTCTTCGCTGTCGAAAATTTCATTCAATCTCAGGGTCTACAATGAGTAAATCGATAATTCGGTCAATACTCATAAACACCTAAAATAATCACAGAAAAGTTAATTAAGTTAAAATTTAAATAGAAAAGTAAACCAAAACGAAAAACTAACAAATTCACAAATAATGACTTTTTAAAACAGTCCCCAGCAATGGCGCCAAAAACTTGGAACGACGCAAATGTGCAAGTGTACACAATTGCAACAAATAATAAAGTGACAAGCAAATGTCGACTTATCGTACCCACAGGGACTGTGAAAAGAATTATTTATGAATGCTATTTGAAAAACTTTGGTGAAGAAAAATATTTTGTTTGAAGAGGGTGATTAAAAACTAAGATTTTAGACTAAATAAACTAAATAAATAAATCTCAAATGCACGATTTAAAAATATGATTTTAATCAAGATGACATAATTGTGTTAGATTAATTACATTTCTTAACTTATAATAATTAAACGCATGTTTGTATTGTCACGAATAAATTCACGGTAACTCGGTAATTTGCTAACTTATGAACATACTCTTGACTATATCCCTAGGTCAAATTCAACCGATTAAACAAATCTTAATGGAAAACTATGTTATTGCACATACATACTTATTAAATCGAAATAATCTCTTGTACATATCCCTATGTCAATTCAAACGATTAATTAAATCTAATAAGCACATAAAAGACTACGTGAAGTAACAAAGTATCCCTACCTTGAAACAGTTTAATCGCAATAATCTTGCAAGTTATGCAAGGCAAATATATCGTCAGATACCGTTCCTAATTTAACCCTCAGCTACCTTAGATGATTAAACATGCACTGATTAAGTACTGTGTCCATTAATTACAATTTCAATCCGTTTAAATAATTAATTCATTAGCTACCTCACAATTGTCATGCAAGAATAACTTAGTCATGATTTTACTTAATCAAGCATCTTACCGAGGCCTATAACAACATAAACACAATTTTAATAATTTTAGCAAACGAAATGCAATCAACCTAACACGAATTAAATTCAAGCTAAATTGATTAAATTAACCATTCCAACAGCATAAATATTCATAGATATGTTCATCATAAAAACAACAAAAATTAAAGAGATAGGGAACAATAATCAAATCCGGTGTTTTTCCGTGGCTTGACTAGTCTGCTCCATTCTTCCTTCTCCGCTGTCCTCGTTGACCAAGGCTGCTATGAAAATTTAATTGCTGCTCCAAAAGGCTGATGAATGCCCCTTTTCTAAGAGGAGAAATCGACAAGAGAGCAAGGGAATTTGGAATGGAAAAGAAAAGAGAAAGTGCAGAGAAGAGAGAAAAGATGTGAATGCTTGAGATGTGTTTCAAATGACCAGCCTAAGGGGGGTTTTATAGCTAAAGAGGGCTGCTAAAAATAGCTAAAATTATTAGCCAAAGAGACCTCCCTTGGCCGGCCACACATGTGGCAAGGTTGAAAGTTTCAACTTTGCTAATTTAGGCTTGGGGAAAACCTATAAAGCCACCAATTGTGGAGGGGTTTGTTTGCAACTTGAACAAATCTTCAAGAGCCTCTTTGCAAGCTAAATGATCAGCCAATAAGATGATTTGGGTCAGCATATGGACGGTTTTGGGCTGTCCACTTCTTGGTTGGTTCGGTTCACTCGGTTCGGCTCAACTAGACCACTTTTTCATAATTAATTAATAATAATTTTATTAATCCAAATTAAATTGGATATAAATTAAAATTAATTATATCATGAATTAATACACATAATTGGACCGACTTAGGCTAAAATTAATTTGAGTTGGTAATTCAAATTGCTTCTCAAATTTGAACTTCTAGTAGTGTCAGCTGTGTCATTTTTTCCCTTTGTGCAAATCTGGCGAAAAATGATCAAAATTAATAAAAATTTGTTATAAAATTAATTAAAATTAATTATGTTAATAATTGAAGTACAAAATAATTATTTTATAATAAATATATATTTTTGACAATAATTTTGCCGAAACTGCATGAATTTGAGTTGAAAAAGGCATGAAAAGGTGTGTATATTTTCATGTTTCCAGTGAGAGGTCTTGAGTTCAAGCCCTACCTTTGCTAATTTTGTTATTTTTTGGAATCAAGCCTTATCCCTAATCAGTGGGCTTATATTAGTTTGCCTGTAAATTTATATCAGAATGAGCCTGTTGGTTCGAGTGGTAAAGGGGTGGTTATGCTAGGGGTCTTGTGTTCGAATCTTTGCATGAGCGTGAGTGGTATTTTTGCTCAGTTGTCTAAGAGAGTTTCGGTGGAGTTGAAATACTGAGGTAGTTGTGAGTAGTGGGTTAGTTGGAGGAAAATTAGGGAAGTTATCAGATTGCTGATTCGGTTCAGTTTGAATTCTTTTTCCCAAATTTCCCTAAACTAACGTTTTTTCTCTGTTGCTCTTCCATCTATTTTTTCTTTTCTCCTTCGTCTTCCTCTCTATTTTTTGAACTGTATTTCCAATTAATCGGTGGGTCTTGTGGTTTTTATGGCTCTTTTCTGCTCAATACCGTTTGCAATTTAATTCGGTGAGTTTGGGTAAGGTAATTCTGTTTCGCTTGTTAAGGTTCGTTATTAGTGGTTTTCGTTATGCTGTTAAGGGAAGATTCAGGGACTCGGAATCGCTTGCCGGGGACTTAGATTCATGGGAATTACTGTTGTTCGATCGAAGGTAAGGGGTAGTTGCTTAATGGATGAATAGATTGTTTTGGGTTTGGTTTTAGTTCGGTTTTAAATGTCTAATTTGGTGTTTATGTTGGTCAATCTTAGGTACTGTGTGGTTCGGGAGTGTCTCTACATAAAAAATGTACTAGGTCTGTACTTGAAACGCATAAAACGAGGTTTCAGCGAAAGCTGAAAAACAAATCTATCAGCGCCACACGGGCATGTGGTCACCCGTACGAAAGGCCGTGGGCGAGACACGGCTGTGTGATCGACGAAGGCATGGCTGTGAGCAAGACACAGCCGTGTGGTGGCCGGAGTGTGACCGTGTGGGCCACACGGGCCAGGCCAAGTTGGGCGTGTGGGCCCACAGGGGCATGTCACACGGACTTGTAGATTTTGAGCCAGGCCTTGTGGGCCATACGGGCAAAGGCCAATCTGGGCGTGTGGGCCCATAATTCTTAAATTTTCTCTAGGGTCGCACGTATCGCTCCGATTAACTTGAGACTTTGAATGATCGAAAGAATCTCTATTGAGCTCTTTCCATAAAATTCTTCGCGAATAATCAGTGAAACAATGACTAATTCATAAAACTTTCTTAAATCAGATTAAAGCGTGACGTTAGATATGAGTTCTAGAGGACGCGGTCGTCGTGGACGTGGTCGAGGAAGAATGACTGTGTCGGAACCCGCTAGGTCAGGTCAAGGGTCTAACAATGAGGTACCACCGCCACCACCACCACCAGCTGTTGGTGTTGAGCAGCAAGCTCAGACAGGGGATGATGCTGTGTCGCAGGCTGTGCTGCGAGTTTTGGAGATGGTGGCTGGAGCAGGTGGGAATATGGGAGCTCGGAAATCTGTACCCAGTACAGCTGAATATTGGTTGGAAGCGACGGAACGGATTATGGATGAGTTGGATCTGACCCCGGAGGAGAAGCTGAAAGGAATGGTGGCGCTGCTACGCGATGAAGCGTATCAGTGGTGGCTCACAGTTCGGGATGGTGCCACAGCTGAGGATCTTACTTGGGAATATGTTAAGGCGGCATATCAAAAGAAGTATGTGGGAACCAGATATACTGATGCGCAGAGGAAGGCTTTTTTAGGGCTGGTTCAAGGGAACAAGTCCGTAGCTGAGTATGAAGCTGAATTTCTGAGGTTGAGTCGGTATGCTCGGGGAGTAGTGGCTACGGAGCATGAGCGCTGTGTCCGGTTTGAGGATGGACTAATGGATGACCTGAGATTGTTAGTCGCTCCACATCAAGAGCGGGAGTTTTCTGCGTTAGTAGAGAATGCTAAGATAGCGGAAGGAATTAAGGACTCTGTAAGGCAGCACTCTGATCGGAATAAGCAGAAAAGAGGATTTGGGCCGTCAGGATCATCTAAGAATGTTCAGAAAAGGCCTAGGGTTGATGGGCTGTGAGGTCAGCAAGCTGGTACTGGAGGGCAATATCCTACTTGTGATCAGTGTGGGAAAAAACACTTAGGAGAGTGTTGGAGGAAGACAGGAGGATGCTTTAGGTGTGGGTCAAAGGACCATATGATCAAGGACTGTCCTATGAGGCCAGATGGAAATCGACCAGTAGCTCAGAATGTTAATCGGGCTGGTAGAGGTGGACAGCAGCCTCAGCGAGACCGTGGTCTGAATGGCCGAGGTAATGGCACTGGAAGAGGACGTGGAACACCTGGCAGAGGTGCTAATAATACTGAGGCAAGACAACTGGGTTTGGTATATGCAGTTCACCGTAGGGAAGATGGAGACGCGCCGAACGTCATAACCGGTACGTTCCTTGTTTATGGCAAGCCTTATTTTGCTCTGATTGATGTGGGCTCGACCCATTCATATGTTGCATGTAGAGTAGTGGAAACCCTAGACATAGCCTCTGAACTTTCTGATAGGGAGATGACTGTAGTAAGCCCACTAGGTCAAACTGTAGTGGTAAATAAGATCTTTCGGAAAGTGCCTCTAGAAATTCAAGGAATAGTATTTACTGCTGACTTAATGGAACTACCTTTTGGAGAGTTCGACCTTATACTTGGAATGGACTGGCTAGTGGAACATCGAGCCGTATTGGATTGTGCCGCCAAGCGAATGGAGTTAAGGACGCCGGAGGAAGAGGCGGTAGTTATGATCGAAGAAAGAAGAAACTACTTGTCTAATGTAGTTTTTGCTTTAAAGGTTGTTAAGATGGTTCGGAAAGGATGCAAGGCGTTCTTGGCCTTTGTTAGTGCGTTGGAAAAGGAGGAAGAAGGTGTTAGTGGAGTTAGGACGGTAAGGGACTTTGTGGATGTCTTTTCGGAGGAATTACCTGGAATACCCCCAGATAGGGAGGTGGAGTTTGGAATTGATCTGCTGCCGGGAACAGCTCCTGTGTCAATCGCCCCGTACAGAATGGAACCCAAGGAGTTGGTTGAGCTCAAGGCTCAAATTCAAGAACTGCTTGATCGTGCGTTTATCCGACCCAGTGTGTCTCCATGGGGAGCACCGGTCTTGTTTGTGAAGAAGAAGGACGGAACTATGCGTATGTGCATAGATTATCATCAGTTGAACAAGTTGACCATCAAGAACAAGTATCCTTTGCCAAGGATAGACGACTTGTTCGATCAACTCAAGGGGACAGCGATTTTCTCGAAGATAGATCTAAGGTCCGGATATCATCAGCTTAAGGTAAAGGAGGTGGATATCCATAAGACAGCTTTTCGGACAAGGTATGGGCATTTCAAGTTCGTTGTAATGCCGTTCGGGTTGACGAACGCCCCAGCTGCGTTTATGGATATGATGAACCGTGTTTTTCAACCATATTTGGATAGGTTCGTCGCTGTGTTCATCGACGACATCCTTGTGTATTCCAAGTCTGAAGAGGAGCATGATGAGCATCTTCGAATCGTGTTAGAAGTGTTAAGGGAGAAGAAGCTCTATGCCAAATTCAGCAAGTGTGAATTTTGGCTTAAGGAGGTTGCATTTTTAGGACATGTGGTGTCTGCAGAAGGAATAAGGGTGGATCCTAGGAAGATTGAGGCGGTGTTGGATTGGAAACCACCCAGGTCTGTGGCTGAAATTCGTAGTTTCTTGGGATTGGCAGGCTATTACAGAAGGTTTGTGGAAGGGTTCTCGTCAATAGCCGCGCCTTTGACAAAGTTATTGAGAAAGGAAGTACCCTTCGTGTGGGGAGATAGGCAACAGGAGAGCTTTGAAAAGCTAAAGAGGGTCTTGACGGAGGCTCCAGACTTGATTCAGCCGGAGTCAGGAAAGGATTTCGTGGTGTATTGTGATGCCTCTCATACCGGATTAGGTTGTGTTCTGATGCAAGACGGGAAAGTAGTCGCTTATGCATCTCGGCAACTAAGGCCACATGAGGCTAACTACCCAACTCATGATTTGGAATTGGCAGCAGTGGTCTTTGCTCTTAAGGTGTGGAGGTACTATCTCTATGGAGAAAGGTCGGTAATCTACACAGACCACAAGATTCTTAAGTATTTGTTGACTCAGAAGGAGTTAAACTTGAGACAGCGAAGGTGGGTGGAATTACTAAAGGACTATGATTGTTCGATAGAGTGTCATCCGGGCAAGGCGAATGTAGTGGCGGATGCCCTAAGTCGGAAGGTTGTGTCGGATTTGAGGGTGATGTTCGCACACTTGAGTTTATATGACGATGGAAGTCTGTTGGTAGAGTTGCAAGTTAAGCCGACGTGGTTGAACGATGTGAAAGAGGGACAGTTGGTTGATGATGAGTTAAGTGCTGAGCTGCAGCAAGTACAGAATGAGGAGTTAGAGGATTATGGTATTAATGAAGAGGGAGTATTGTGCTTCAAGGATAAAGTCTGTATGCCTAAGGATCAAGAGTTAAGACAGAAGATTCTTCAGGAATCGCATAGTAGCCCTTATGCTATGCATCCTGGAGGTAGTAAGTTGTACAGAGATTTAAGGGAACAATTTTGGTGGCCTGGTCTTAAGAGAGAAGTTACAGAATTTGTTGGCAAGTGTTTAATGTGTCAGCAAGTTAAGGCTGAACACCAAGTTCCGTCAGGATTGCTTCAACCGATAATGATTCCGCAGTGGAAGTGGGAGCGAATTACCATGGACTTCGTTAGTGGGTTTCCCCTTACGCCTACTAAGAAGGACTCGGTATGGGTGATAGTGGATCGGTTGACTAAGTCTGCGCATTTCATTCTAGTGCGGGTTGACTATTCTTTGTAGAAGTTGGCGAAGTTATATGTGGCTGAAATTGTAAGGTTGCATGGAGTTCCACTATCGATCATTTTGGATAGGGACCCAAGGTTTACTTCTCGGTTCTGGAAGGCGTTACATCAAGCTTTAGGCACCAAGTTGGATTTTACAACAGCTTTTCATCCACAGTCAGATGGGCAATCTGAAAGAGTAATCCAAGTGTTGGAGGATATGTTGAGAGGCTGTGTGATAGACTTCAGAGGAAGTTGGGAAGAATATTTGCCTTTAGCGGAATTTGCCTACAACAACAGCTATCAAGCTAGTATTCAGATGGCACCATATGAAGCACTATGTGGGCGGAAGTGTCGAACTTCTACTTGTTGGACAGAATTAGGGGAACGTCGAGTTTTGGGTCCAGAGATTGTGGCAGAATCCGAGGAAAAGGTTGAGATAATTCGGGCACGGTTGAAGGATGCATCTGATAGACAGAAGTCATATGCAGATCTCAAACGGAAAGAAATAGAATTTGATGTAGGAGACCAAGTATTTCTTAAGGTTTCACCTTGGAAGAAGGTGATGAGATTTGGTCGAAAAGGGAAGTTAAGCCCAAGGTTTATAGGACCTTATAAGGTTTTGAAGCGAATTGGACCAGTGGCATATCAGTTGGAGTTGCCACCGGAGTTGAAGCAGATGCACGACGTATTCCATGTGTCCATGATACGTCGTTATCGATCGGATCCGTCTCATGTATTACCGGTTGAAGAGGTGGAGCTAAGGCCAGATTTATCCTACGAGGAAGAGCCGATTCAGATTTTGGAACGAGATGTGAAAGTGTTACGACGGAAATCAGTGCCTTTAGTCAAGGTGTTATGGCGAAATCATGGATCAGAAGAAGCTTCGTGGGAGCCGGAGGAAGCGATGCGACAGCAGTACCCTCACTTATTTCAGTCAGGTAATTTCGAGGACGAAATTATTTTAAGGGGGTAGAACTGTAATATCCTGAAAATGGGCTTATGCATTTATGCTTAAATATATGAAATAGCATGCTTGAGTATGTTGTGAATGTGTATAATGAATTCTGTGAACTCTAGAAAATAGGAGAGTGCCTTAGAAATTATTAAATTTTAAGTCTAAAATAGGAAGCTAAGTAAGGTGGTCTTAAGAAAATTTATAGGTGAAACATGACATGGAATTGGGCTTGGAAGAATGGCTACAAGGCACCACTTAAGGGCCTAGCATGTGACGCCACATACATGTGCAAATGGGCCAGGGTTCGAGTCACTTAGGAAGCAAAATAAAGTTTTTATTTTTGCGGCACAAAGGGGAGGTAATGGACGGCACTAAGGCACTTAAGAGAGGAGTTTAATTCTCTTTAAAATTCGGCTAAAGGGTGTGCTCAAATGTGAATTAATTTCTTTTATTTTGAGTGGATAAAAGAAGAGATAATTGTGGATTATTCTTATGATGAGATGAAGAGAAAAGCAAGGAGTTTGATAGAGTTGGCCAAATAAGGGTTTCTCTTGGTGTTAATTTCGGCAAAAAGAGGGGGGGATTAAGGCTACCATTCATTCTTCTTCCTTTTTTACCGAATTCTCTAAGCAACATCCTATTTTCTCTTTTTATTTTGTCAAGCCAAATTCTCCTTCTTCTTATGCCACCATTGCCGAATTCTTCACACGTTTCGGGATTTGATTAATAGAGAAATCGGCACCAAGGTAAGTTTTGGGTTACAATAATCCAAATGGGATTTGGTTTTATGGCCGAATGGTCTTCATTAAATTTTTAAGTGATGGCCGAATGTAGGGACTAAGGGTCTAAGGCTTTAGAGCGGATTTTCGGGATTTGGATTGGAAGCATTTAAGCGAATCAGGTGTGCACCCCACACTATTTCTTTAATATGATTTATGGCAATGTTAATATAAATGTGTTATAAGAATGTGAAAAGTATGGCTAAGGTACCATACGGTGGTACAAAGTACTCAGGTACGTTTTCCTATTTCTACTAGGATTGTGATAAGATCTGTTAAAACACACATGTGAATTTATAAGAATGTGAATTGAGAATATAGCATGGTAAGGCATGATTTTGTATGACATGGGCATTTGGGTGAATGTGAAAGGGGAAGTGAATGTGGTGACTTCGGTCACATTATTTGAATGTGGTGACTTCGGTCACGTTATCTGAATATGGTGTCTCATGACACGAAATACTATCTGGTGGCTATGCCACGAAATTATAAGGGCGATGAGCACGTCGACTGTAGCGACTGTCTTCGATGGTGTGTAGCGGATGGAGGGTTGACTTAGTAGTCCCCACGGTGTGCAGGTTGGTACGGGTGACGTGTAGCGGTTGGTAACTAGGCTTGGGCTTGGGATTGCATCATTAATTGTATATTTTGATATGAATGTGTATGACTTGTTATACCTGAATCTATTTGGACTTAGTGTTTGTGTACACATTGAGTCTGTTTGACTCACCCCGTTGTGGGAACATTTTTCAGGTGATGATCAGTAATGGACCAGGTCGGCAGGAGCTTAAAGGTGGCCATGCTCAGCAAGGAATTTTATGATTTGAACATTTTATTTTAATTTAAGTACTTAAAATTATTTGGGTTTGATTTGATGTAATAAGGCCTTAGTATGATCTGTTTCGCATGCATGTTTAATTATTTTACGATGTTACGGAATTTTATCAAATTAAAGTTTAAGTATTTTGTTAAAAATAAACTCTAAATGTTTTGACACTTAAATTCACATAATTTTAAGTAAAGAAAAAAAACCTATAATTTGACATATCTTTTAACTTAACTGTTTTAAACTTAACAAAGGCATCTCTATAAAAACTTATAATTCCAAAATAAATTGGTTTCCACCTTGAGCCCAACCCAAATCGAGTTTTTCCGGAATCACTTAAAGATTTTCAAAACAATCAACGAATTTGAACTGCTTTTACTCGAGGAACATACCAGATCTGGTCGAGACTTGTGGGCCGGGTTTGGGGTGTTTCACGTCAAGTGGAGAACATGGAGGGAAGGGGTTCAAATCCCACCAAGTGCAAAATTTCTGATTAAATTTTTGTACTCCTATCCCAAGTGTCGGCCATGGTTGTAATTATGGTAAGGGAGACTTTTTATTGATGGAAAGGAGGCTAAGGAATATGGTAAGGAGGAAGATAAGGGAAAAAGAAGGAAAGAAATGAAAGCAAAGGAAAGAGAAGGGAACATGTTGGCCTACAATGTGGAAGATGTTTTGAAAAGAGTTTTTGGTCAATTTTGATCCTTTTGGTAAAAGGATACACGGTTTTGGGAGGGGTCTTGGCAGCCGAATTTTGCATTAGTCTTTAGGAAAATTTTGGGTGCTTGTATGGCTTGTTTCTTTTAGCATTTTTTGTGTTCTCTTTCTCCAATTTTTTCCCCTCATTGCCGAAACTCCAAAGCAAAAAGGTGAGCATCTCTTTTTCCTTTGTTTTGCCAAAACTATCTAGCCATTGTGTCCAATTTATTTTTGCTCATTTCCCCTTTGATAGGCAAAACTAGTTAAGCACTCTTTCTCCATCCTTTCTTTTCTTTTTCACAGATTCTTCAACCTTTCTTTCTTCTTCTTTAATCCATATTCTCATAGCCGAATCTTCTTATTCATTTTCTTTTCTCCATAGTCGAACCTTTCAACCCTTAATCTCTCCTTCACAATTTCTTTCTCATTTGTGTTGAGACCCTCTTCTTCGATCAAATCGGTAAGTGGTTTCTTTTTCTCTTTTCATTTTTCTTTTCTCTCTAGCCGAATGAGTGACTATCACTACTCGGTTGTGTATCTTGTTTCTAAACCGAAATGGTGTTTCCTCCTACTCCTTCACATCTTAATCATCCTCTTTTTCGTAGTGTTCTAAGTGGGTGGCCGAATATCATCCTAGCCGATTCAATTCTAGCCTTAAGTCAATCGGTGGAAATAGGATTCAATATCGTTAAGGTAAGGAGTTTCTTTATGGATTATTTGATATCGCTCATTATTCGATTAGTTTGCTAAACAGAATAATAGTTTGGATTAAATGGTTATTATAGGGTCTAAATCGCTCGTTCTTATCCACTCATGGATCCTTCAGAAATAGTGGTAAGCCTACTCCTATCACTAAAACAACTACTTTCTCTCATAGTAGTTTTCTAACCGAGATTTTTCCTATGGAGGCAAGTGGAACCGATTTGAAAGGAAAAGCGATTGGAGAACACAAAAGGAGTGAATTTGCTATTCCTACTCCTAAGTTCAAGCGTAGAGCGGTTTCGGCGGTTCGAGATTTCCCACCGGGTTGTGGACCATCATCCAGTGAGAATAAACAAATCGTTGTCGTTTATGATATTGAGAGTAAGTATTTTAGATCATTGATTTACATTCGGATTAAGAAAAACCTCTTATGTTAGTTAATCGAGTATTATGTTGTCATAGGTGCCAACGATCAAGAGGGTTTAATACTTACCGTAATCAAGTGTGTAATCTCACACTGCAATCCCGTAGATTCATGATTCGATATCACGTTAGAAAATAGATCGTTATTATTTATATGATTAAAATCGTAATATGGCATAAACCGAGAAATTTGCTTAAAATTACATTATTTCTATAGACTTGTCAAAATCGATATCAAAATTGTTAGATTTACGAAAATACCCCTATGGGCCGACTTACGAAAATGCCCTTATGGGCCAATTTGTGAAAATGCCCCTATGGGCCAAATTACGAAAATGCCCCTATGGGCCGATTTACTAAAATGTCCCTATGGGCCGAATTGCTAGAATGCTTTAGTGGGCCAAATTACAAAGTTCTATGATTGGCCGATTTATCGTAATAAATTACTGGATTAATGATTGTTGTTTATATATGTGGATATTATGCTTTATTATGTATGTTGCATTTACATATTTTGCATGGGTTGGGAAAAATGTTGAAGAGAAGTGTAGCCTGGTGGCATTGCCACAAAAATGTTTATTATTATGTTTCATTATGATTTCGGTGGCTTGGCCACAATAAAAATATTATAAATGGCAACTTGCCTGCGAATTGGTGTGAGCGGCGGGGTAGGTTGACTTATCCCCACATGTCTGATTGGCTGGTCGGGGGTGTGATGGATGGATGGGTTGGGTTGGATACATTGCACACACATATATATATATATGTATATATTCTGTTATGTAAATGGGCTTAGGCCCAAAATGATGCTAAACGGGTTCAGACCCAGTGGATGACGGTTAGGGGATTATATACTGAGTTCTAGTAACTCACCCCTTTTCCTTAAACCCTGGCAGGTAATGCTCAATAATGTGGATTTGGGCCATGGATAACTCAGTGGAGGCCATACTTCAGAAATGGTGTTTTTGAACTTTAGATTTCTATTTCTGTTCACTTTATTACTTATACTATTTTGGGTTTTTATGTTGTAATAAGGCCTCTGGAATATTTTATTTTTGCTTTATGTTTGACGTACTTATTATCTTGCTTGAATTGTTTTAAATGGGAATTTTTCTAAAAACTTAAATAAAGGTTTTCCAAAATAGATTAACAAATGGATTTCATAACAAACTTTTACAAATATTTTTAACTCAGAAATTTTCTCTCGAATTATCAACTATATTTTCAAAAGTCACGGTTTATAAGATCTCTAGTTCAAATTATCAATTTATCAATCAACCTTTGAGATTAGTAGTATTTTATCATCTGTTTCAAATCAAATTTGTTTTCTTGATTATAACAAAATAATACCTATTTTAGTACGAATAAAAAAGATTTAACACGTTTTTCTCATGTGACATGTCAGATCCGGTCATAACGCATGGGCCTGGTTTGGGGTGTTACATTTTATGATATCAGAGCCGGTTGCAAAACTCGGCTGTGGTTTGGGATCAAAAAAGTTTTCAAAGATGTTTAAAATTTTAATTTATACATGTATGTTCTAAAGGAAGTATGACACCACGGGTATCTGGCACCAAGTCAAGTAAGTATTTGTTTTCATTTTATGATTATTGTGTTAATACTGTGGTAAGAAAAATTCCACAAAATAGAATACTCTAGAACTTTTAGTTTTAGGAGCTGAAACTATAGACATTGAGACTTTAGGATACGTTTTGCGAAAACGACTTTACTTTCTATACTCCATAAAACATTGTTTAATAAACATAAAATAGTATACCGATTCATAAGACTTGTAATCAGGTTAAAATGACATTAGTGAATATGAACGCTAGAGGACGTGGGCGCGGTAGATGTCGCCGTGGTAGAGGCCGAGGTGCCAGAGTTGTATCTGAGACATCGGGACATATGCCGGAAATGGATGCACCTGCATCACCTGTGACTGAAGCTGGGTCACATGATCGTATGAGAGAGGACGACGCTCTGTCCCAATCGATGTTGCGAGTTCTGGAAAGGGTCGCTGGGGCGAGAACTGGGACGGCAGCTCGTGGGTCGATATCGGAGCGACTCAAATCGAATGGGGCTGAAGTTTTTAGAGGTATTTCGTGTGTAGCCCCTAATGTAGCGGAGTACTGGCTTGAGGTTGAGGAGCGGATCATGGATGATCTAGATTGCACCGCCGAGCAGAAACTGAAAGGAGTGGTGTCTTTGCTGAGAGACGAGGCGTATCAGTGGTGGCTCACTGTTCGGAAAGGCACTCAGACTGATCGCATTACCTGGGAATTCTTTAAGCCGCATTTCAAGGAAAATATGTCAGGGCTAGTTATGTGGATGCCCGAAGGAAGTAATTTCTGAATCTGGTCCAAGGAAGTAAATCTGTGGCAGCATACAAGGCGGAATTTCTGCGTCTGAGTCGGTATGCCCGAGGAATAGTACCGACTGATTACGAGCAATGTGTGCATTTTGAGGATGGGTTGCACGATGAATTGTGGGTACTGATAGCCCCACAGAAAGAGAGGAATTTTGCCACACTTGTGGAAAAGGCCAAGATAGCTGAGAAGGTTAAACACTCGGAGAGGCAAAACTGAGACAAGGATAGGGGCAGGAACACTCGGGTGAATGCTGGAAGAGAACCGGTGGTTGTTTTAGATTTGGATCCAAAGACCATCGGTTTAAGGATTGCCCTCGACAGCCTGCTCAGACTCAGGTGGTTCGTAACAATTCTACGCAACCAGCTAGAGGCGCTCAGCAGCCGCCGAGAGGCCGTGGCCGGGTCGAGGTGGTAATGGTGTAGGATGAGGTCAGGGTGCACTGGGTAGAGGTACCGATAATAGGGGTAACGCAGAGGTGAGACAGCCAGGTTCAGTTTACGCGATTAGACGTCGAGAGGATGGCGATGCACCTAACATCATAACCGGTACGTTCTTCATATCTAATGTACTTGTTACTGCTTTGATAGATATTGGATCCACCCATTTGTATGTTGCATGTGCTGTGTCTGGAACTCTGAATATTAGATCTGAGATTACTGCTAGAGAAACAACTGTAATTAGCCCTTTAGGACAGTCGGTGATAGTAAATAAGTTGTTTAAGGATGTGCCCTTAAAAATTCAAGGGGAAGTTTTTCTGGCGGATTTGATGGAACTGCCATTCGGTGAGTTCGATCTCATTTTGGGCATGGACTGGTTGGTTAAACACCGTGCGAACTTGGACTGTGCTGCAAAGTAGATGGTACTAAAAACTTCGGAGGATAAGGAAGTGATGATGATTGGTGAAAGAAGAAACTATCTGTCTAATGTGGTATCTGCTTTAAAGGCAGAAAAGTTGGTACGAAAGGGGTGTGGAGCGTTCATAGCCTTTATTAGTGCTCTAGATGCCAAAAAGCTGTCGGTAAAGAGTGTTAGAACAGTGAATGAGTTTTCAGACGTCTTTCCCGTGGAGCTTCCAGGATTACCTCCGGATCGGGAGGTGGAATTTGCATTGAGCTGTTGTGAGGAACGGCTCCGGTGTCCATTGCTCCTTATAGAATGGCACCGAAGGAGCTAGCAGAGCTTAAAGCTCAAATTCAGGAATTGTTGGATCGTGGATTTATTCGACCGAGTGTGTCACCGTGGGGAGCACCGATATTGTTCGTTAAGAAAAAGGATGGGTCGATGCGTATGTGCATCGATTATATACAATTGAATAAGTTAACGATCAAGAACAAGTATCCGTTATCGAGGATCGACGATCTGTTCGATCAACTACGAGGAGCTTCAGTTTTCTCGAAGATAGATTTGAGATCGGGTTATCACCAGTTAAAGTTCAAGGAGGCGGATATTCATAAGACTGTGTTTCGAACTCGTTATAGGCATTATGACTTCTTGGTGATGCAGTTTGGGTTGACTAATGCACCAGCTGCATTTATGGACATGATGAACCGGGTCTTCCAACCCTATCTAGACCGATTTGTGGTGGTGTTCATAGATGACATCTTGGTGTACTCAAAGACTGAAGAAGAGCATGATTCGCATCTACGAGTTGTATTGCAGATATTAAGGGAGAAGCAACTGTATGCCAAATTTAGTAAGTGTGAATTTTAGCTGAAGGAAGTGACCTTTTTGGGGCATGTTGTGTCTGCCGAGGGAATTAGAGTGGATCCCCAGAAGGTCGAGGTTGTATTGGATTGGAAGCCACCGAAGTCAGTGGCCGAAATTCGGAGTTTTCTAGGGTTGGCTGGATATTACAGGCGGTTCGTTGAGGGGTTTTCGTTGATTGCTGCATCCTTAACTAAGCTGTTGCATAAGGGAGTACCGTTTGTGTGGTTAGATAAGCAGCAAGAGAGCTTTGAGAAATTGAAGAAGATTCTGACTAAAGCGCCAGTATTGATTCAACCTGAGGCTGGTAAGGAGATTATTGTTTATTGTGATGCGTCACACACGGGCTTGGGATGTGTGTTGATGCAAGGGGGAAAAGTGGTGGCTTATGCATCTCGTAAATTAAGGCCGCATGAGGTGAACTATCCCACTCATGATTTGGAGTTAGCTGCAGTGGTGTTTGCTCTGAAGATTTGGAGACACTATCTGTACGGTGAGAAGTCGATTATCTATACGGATCATAAGAGTATGAAGTACCTCGTTACCTAGAAGGAGTTGAACTTAAGACAACGGAGGTGGATAGAACTATTGAAGGATTATGACTTCTCAATCGAGTATCATCCAGGAAAAGCTAACATAGTGGCTGATGCATTGAGTTGTAAGGTGATATCGGATTTGAGAGCGATGTTCGCTCATCTCAGCCTTTATGAAGATGGTAGACTGTTAGACGAACTTCAGGTGAAGCCTGCTTGGGTAAGCCAGATTAAAGAAAAGTAGTTGATAGATGAAGTGTTGGGTTCTCGACTTCAACAAGTGGAAGGTGATGAGATAGGGAATTTTGGATTGAATAGTGATGGGATATTGTGTTTTTGCGAAAGAGTTTGTATGCCCAAGGATTCGGAATTGAGACAATTGATTCTGCGTGAAGCGCATAGTAGCCCATATGCTATGCACCCTGGGGGAAACAAAATGTACCAAGACCTCCGTGAACAGTATTGGTGGTCGGGTTGAAACAAGAGGTTACTGATTTCGTGAGCAAGTGCTTAACATGTCAGCAGGTGAAGGCGAAACTTCAACTGCCGTCAGGGTTGCTACAACCGGTGAAAATTCCATTATGGAAATGGGAAAGGATAACGATGGACTTTGTTAGTGGGTTACCCTTAACGCCTACTACGAAAAATTCTGTATGGGTGATAATGGATCGGTTAACGAAGATTGCTCATTTCCTACCTGTTCGTACGGATTATTCATTGTAGAAGTTAGCCAAGTTGTATGTAGCAGAGATCGTGAGGTTACATGGGGTACCAGTGTCTATTATATCGGACAGGGACCCTAGGTTTACAACACGGTTTTGGAAGGCTTTACATGAAGCTTTGGGTACAAGGTTAAATTTCAGCACGGTGTTTCATCCGCAGACAGATGGTCAGTCGGAGAGAGTAATCCAGATTCTAGAAGACATGTTAAGGGGCTGTGTGATCGACTTCAGGGGTAGTTGGGAAGATTTTCTACCATTGGCAGAGTTTGCATACAACAATAGCTATCAGTTCAGTATAAAGATGGCACTCTACGAAGCGTTGTATGGCCGTAGGTGTCGTACTCCTACTTGTTGGACTGAGCTAGGAGAGCAACAGTTGTTGGGACCTGAATTGATCTCGAAGACAGAGGAATAAGTTAAAGTAATTCGGGCTTGGTTAAAGGAAGCTTCAGATAGGCAAAAATCATACGCGGATTTAAAGCGTAAGGACATAGAGTTCTCAATGGGAGATCAGGTCTTTTTGAAGGTCTCACCTTGGAAGCTGATCTTAAGATTTGGGCGGAAAGGCAAGTTGAGCCCTCGGCTCATCGGACCATACCGTGCACTGAGGCGTGTTGGGCCAGTAGCTTATTAGCTTGAGTTACCTCCAGAGTTAAGTCAGATACATAGTGTATTCCATGTCTCTATGTTAAGGCGTTATCGTTCAGATCCGTCTCATGTTGTACCAGTGGAGGAAGTTGAGTTAAGACCTAACTTGTCTTTTGAAGTGGAGCCAGTACAGATTTTAGATCGAGATGTTAAGGTACTGAGAAGGAAGTCGAAACCGTTAGTCAAAGTATTATGGCGTAATCACGGTTCAGAGGAAGCTACATAGGAGCTTGAGGACGCGATCCGGCAGCAATATCCTCATCTCTTTTAATCAGGTAAATTTCGAGGCCGAAATTTTCTTTAAGGGGGTAGAATTGTAATATCCTGAAATTTAGAATTTTATGTTTTGCATTTAACCATGCGATTGGCTAGTTAAAAATGTTAATTGTGTATGTTTAGGGGTCCTAAGAAGGCTCGGGGTTGAGTTGGGCCTTACGAAAATTTTTGTGTTTAAGCACTTTAAGGAGAGAAGGTAAGTGGCATCAAGGCTTAAGGAAATAAGTGCGTATTTTGCTAGCATAAATGAGCATATGGCAAGGAGGTTATGGCGTCAAGTGGAGAACATGGAGGGAAGGGGTTCAAATCCCACCAAGTGCAAAATTTTTGATTAAATTTTTGTACTCCTATCCCAAGTGTCGGCCATGGTTTTTAATTATGGTAAGGGAGACTTTTTATTGATGGAAAGGAGGCTAAGGAATATGGTAAGGAGGAAGATAAGGGAAAAAGAAGGAAAGAAATGAAAGAAAAGGAAAGAGAAGGCAACATGTTGGCCTATAATGTGGAAGATGTTTTGGAAAGAGTTTTTGGTCAATTTTGATCCTTTTGGTAAAAGGATACACGGTTTTGGGAGGGATCTTGGTAGCCGAATTTTGCATTAGTCTTTTGGCAAATTTTGGGTGCTTGTATGGCTTGTTTCTTTTAGCATTTTTGTTGTTCTCTTTCTCTAATTTTTTTCCCTCATTGCCGAAACTCCAAAGCCAAAAAGTGAGCATCTCTTTTTTCCTTTGTTTTGCCGAAAACATCTAGCTATTGTGTCCAATTTATTTTTTCTCATTTCCCCTTTGATAGTCAAAACTAGTTAAGCACTCTTTCTCCATCCTTTCTTTTCTTTTTCACAAATTCTTCAACCTTTCTTTCTTCTTCTTTAATCCATATTCTCATAGCCAAATCTTCTTGTTCATTTTCTTTTCTCCATAGCCGAACCTTTCAACCCTTAATCTCTCCTTCACAATTTCTTTCTCATTTGTGTTGAGACCCTCTTCTTTGATCAAATCGGTAAGTGGTTTCTTTTTCTCTTTTCATTTTTCTTTTCTTTCTAGCCGAATGAGTGTCCATCACTACTCGGTTGTGTATCTTGTTTCTAAATTGAAATGGTGTTTCCTCCTATTCATTCACATCTTAATCATCCTCTTTTTCGTAGTTTTCTAAGTGGGTGGCCGAATATCATCCTAGCCGATTCAATTCTAGCCTTAAGTCAATCAGTGGAAATTGGATTCAATATCTTTATGGTAAGGAGTTTCTTTATGGATTATTTGATATCGCTCATTATTCGATTAGTTTGCTAAACGGAATAATAGTTTGGACTAAACGGTTATTATAGGGTCTAAATCGCTCATTCTTATCCACTCGTGGATCCTTCGAAAATAGTGGTAAGCTTACTCCTATCACTAAAACAACTACTTTCTCTCATAGTAGTTTTCTAACCAAGATTTTTCCTATGGAGGCAAGTGGAACCGATTTGAAAGGAAAAGCGATTGGAGAACACGAAAGGAGTGGATTTGCTATTCCTACTCCTAAGTTCAAGCGTAGAGCAGTTTCGGCAGTTCAAGATTTCCCACCGGGTTCTGGACCATCATCCGGTGAGAATAAACAAATCGTGGTCGTTCATGATATTGAGAGTAAGTATTTTAGATCATTTATTTAGATTCGGATTAAGAAAAACCTCTTATGTTAGTTAATCGAGTATTATGTTGTCATAGGTGCCGACGATCAAGAGGGTTTAATACTTACCGTAACCAGGTGTGTAATCTCACACCGAAATCCCGTAGACTCATGATTCGATTTCACGTTGGAAAATAGATCGTTATTATTTATATGATTAAAATTGTAATATGGCATAAATTGGGAAATTTGCTTAAAATTACATTATTTCTATAGATTTGTCAAAATCGGTATTAAAAATGTTAGATTTACGAAAATGCCCCTATAGGCCGAATTACGAAAATGCCCCTATAGGCCGATTTATGAAAATGGCCCATACGAAAATGCCCCTATGGGCCGATTTACTAAAATGCCCTTATGGGTTGAATTACAAAGTTCTATGATTGGCCGATTTACCGTAATAAATTACTAGATTAATGATTGTTGTTTATATATGTGGATATTATGCTTTATTATGTATGTTGCATTTACATATTTTGCATGGGTTGGGAAAAATGTTGAAGAGAAGTGTAGCCTGGTGGCCTTGCCACAAAAATGTTTATTATATGTTTTATTATGATTTCGGTGGCTTGGCCATAATAAAAATATTATAAATGGCAACTTGCCTGCGAATTGGTGTGAGCGGCGGGGTGGGTTGACTTGATCCCCACAGGTGTGATTGGCTGGTCGGGGGTGTGATTGATGGATGGGATGGGTTGCATACATTGCACATATATATATTCTGTTATGTAAATGGGCTTAGGCCCAAGATGATGCTAAACTGGTTCAGACCCAGTGGATGACGGTAAGGGGATTATACACTGAGCTCTAGTAACTCACCCCTTTTTCCTTAAACCCTTGCAGGTAATGCTCAGTAATGTGGATTTGGGCCATACTTCAGAAATGGTGTTTTTGAACTTTAGATTTCTATTTTCGTTCACTTTATTACTTTTACTATTTTGGGTTTTTATGTTGTAATAAGGCCTCTGGAATATTTTATTTTTGCTTTATGTTTAACGTACTTATTATCTTGCTTGAATTGTTTTAAATGGGAATTTTTCTAAAAACTTAGATAAAGGTTTTCCAAAATAGATTAACAAATAGATTTCATAACAAACTTTTACAAATATTTTTAACTCAGAAATTTTCTCTCGAATTATCAACGATATTTTCAAAAGTCACAGTTTATAAGATCTCTAGTTCAAATTATTGATTTATCAATCAACCTTCGAGATTAGTAGTATTTTATTATATGTTTCGAATCAAATTTGTTTTCTTGATTATAGCAAAATAATACCTATTTTTGTACGAATAAAACGGATTTAACACGTTTTTCTCATGTGACATGTCAGATCCGGTCATAACGCATGGGCCGGGTTTGGGGTGTTACAGTGTACACTTGCACATTTTCGTCGTTCCAAGTTTTTGGCACCGTTGCCGGGGACTGTTTTAAAAAAGCCATTATTTTTTAATCAGTTTTTACATTTTGGTTTATTTATTTTCCTGTTTAAATCTTTACTTACGTAATTTTTCTGTGATTATTTCAGGTGTTTATGAATATTGACCAGATTATCGACTTACTCCCTGTGGACCCTGAAATAGAACGAACCTTTCGACAGCGAAGAAGACAAGTGAACCAGAGAAGGACCGAAGAGATGAACTTCGAGAATATTTATCAAGGAAACGAAGCAAACCTTGCTCAGAATCCTATCCTTATTGTTGATGATAGGGATAGAGCTTTACGATAGTATGCTATGCCAGTATTTAACCATCTTAATCTGGGTATTAGAAGACCCGAAATCAAGGCACAACAATTCGAGCTGAAGCCAGTCATGTTCCAGATGCTTCAGACTATGGGCCAATTTAGTGGAATGCCTACTAAAGATCCTCATCTTCACTTAAGACTATTTATGGAAGTGAGCGATTCTTTCAAGTTAGCCAGAGTACCCGAAGATGCATTACGACTGAAGTTGTTCCCATATTCGCTAAGGGACAGAGCTCATGCCTAGTTGAACTTATTACCACCAAACTCCATTTCTACATGGCAAGAGTTAGCCAAGAGATTCCTCATGACGTATTTCTGGCCGAGCAAGAATGCCAAGTTGAAGAATGAGATCACTGCCTTCCAACAAATGGATGATGAGTCCCTGTATGAGGCATGGGAAAGGTACAAAGAGTTATTACGAAAGTGCCATCATCATGGAATCCCACATTACATTCAACTTGAGACATTCTATAATGGTCTCAACGCTCACACGAGGATGGTAGTGGACACATCTGCTAATGGTGCTCTCATTTCTAAGTCTTATAATGAGGCTTACGAAATTATTGAGAGAATTACCAGCAACAATTATCAATGGCCAACCAATCGAGCAGCATCAGGAAGACGAGCCGCTGGAATACATGAAGTGGACGCTCTCACTTCACTCGCATCTTAGGTATCTTCAATATTTTCAATGCTTAAGAATCTTACCACTGATGGGTCTAACAGTTTTGCATCCCAACCACCTAAGCAATTTGAAAATATAGCCTGTGTGTATTGTGGGGAAGGACATTTGTTTGAAGAATGTCCATCGAACCCCGAATCCATATATTACATGGGTAACCCAAACCAAAACCGAGGGAGGCAAGGACTGCAATCCAACTTTTATAACTCATCATGGTGAAATCACCCGAATTTTTCCTAGAGTACCCAAGGGGCTGGAACCAGTAACACTTATGCCCAACCTAGACCAACTCAGGCGCCTAGCTTCCCCTAACAAGTTCAGAAACCAACCCAAGCAGAACCATCCAATAGCTTAGAGAATCTATTGAAGGCATACATGGCGAAAAACGATGTCACTCTAAGGAATTTGGAGAATCAAATGGGGCAGCTTGCTGTTGAACTCAAGAACCGACCGCAAGGTGCTCTACTTAGTGACATGGAAAATCTGAGAAATCTGGGGAAGGAACATTGTAAAGCATTGACATTGAGGAGTGGAAAGACAGTAGGGCCCAATACTGTCGAAATTGAAAAGGAGCCAACTGACACTCAAGATTCAGAAGAAGTTCAACCAAGTGTTGAAATCCCAGTTTCACCAGAACCAGAATCTGCAAAACCCAACAAAGTAACCTCAGGACCAGCTAATTCTGATCAATTAACAACTCCGTCAGATGCAGAATTACCACCAGAGACGAATCAACCAGAATTAGTTCTAGTAATGAAACCACCACCACCCTACCCTCAAAGACTTTTAGAAGCAGAAGCAAGAAATTTAATTCAAGAAGTTCCTTGACGTACTCAAGCAACTTCACATCAACATCCCGTTGGTTAAAGCACTTGAGCAAATGCCGAGCTATGTAAAGTTCATGAAAGATATCTTGTCTAAGAAACGAAGACTTGGAGAATTTGAGACGGTAGCTTTGACAAAGGAATGCAGCGAATATCTTTAAGACAAACTACCCCCAAAATTGAAGGAACATGGATGTTTTACCATACCATGCAACATTGGAGCAACATATTGTGGTAAGACATTATGTGACTTAGGTGCAAGTATCAACTTGATGCCCATGTCAATATTTAGGAAGTTGGGGATAGGAGAAATTAGGCCAACTAAAATTATGCTTCAACTAGCAGATCGATCCTTAGCACATCCAGAAGGAAAAATTGAGGACGTATTGGTACATGTAGATAAGTTTATCTTTCCTGCTGACTTTGTAATTCTAGATTTTGAAGCAGAAAAAGAAGTACCAATCATCCTAAGAAGGTCATTCCTAGCAATTGGAAGGACCCTTATTGATGTGTAGAAGGGCGAGCTCACTATGCGTGTTCAGGATGATCAGGTAACATTTAACGTCTTTAAGTCTATGCGATTTCCTGACACAATTGATGATTGCTCTACAGTGTCCGATTTAGAGGATTTAATAGTGGATAAGGAACTCAACTGTGTTGAGGACCCACTGGAAAGAATTTTGACATCGGATCCCCCAAATGATGAAGAGGAGGATGAATACTTATCTTTGCTAGAAGCTAATCAAAGGGGATTTAATCCACAATCCCGTTTTGAATCTTTCAAGTTAGAAAAGAGGGACTATTCCCAACCAAAAGTGTTGATCGAGGAGTGACCTAAATTAGAACTCAAGGTATTACCTTATCATTTAAAATACGTTTGTTTAGGTAACGCTTCTACTCTACTTGTGATTTTTCAGCAGAGTTGACCACTAAGCAATAAGAGAAACTTATCTTAGTTTTGAAACAATTCAAGAAGGCCATCGGATGGATCATAGCCGATATTCGCGGTATTAGTCCATCTGTATGCATGCACAAGATTATCCTGGATGATGGCAAAAAAGGACGATCGATGGACAACGGAGACTAAACCCCATCATGAAGGACGTAGTAAAAAAGGATATCATCAAGTGGTTAGATGCGGGTATCATCTATCCCATGTTAGACAGTTTATGGGTAAGTCTAGTCCAGTGCGTGCCAAAAAAAGGAGGTATCACGGTCGTAGAGAACGAGAACAATGAGTTGATATCGACTAGAACGGTTACGAGATGGAGAATCTACATCGATTACTGGAAGCTGAACAAGGCTAGGAAAGATCACTTTCCTTTGTCGTTCTATGACCAGATGCTGGATAGACTCGCAGGACGAGATTACTACTATTTTCTCGATGGATACTCAGGGTATAATCAGATTACAGTAGCACGGAAAGATCAACACAAAATGACATTCACCTGCCCGTATGGTACATTTGCATTTAGACGCATGCCATTTGGTTTATGTAATGCACCTGCTACATTTCAAAGATGTATGATGTCTATTTTTACTGACATGGTTGAGAAGTATTTGGAAGTTTTTATGGATGATTTTTCAGTATTCGGAGATACTTACAATGATTTCTTAGCCAATCTAGCTAAGGTACTAAGGCGATGCGAAGAAACGAATCTCGTACTCAACTGGGAAAAGTGCCATTTTATGGTACGAGAAGGAATTGTTCTAGGGCATCGGATAACGAGACATGGGATTGAGGTAGACAAAGAAAAGGTAGATGTTATTGAGAAACTCCCACCTCCAACATCTGTAAAAGGTGTTAGGAGCTTTTTGGGCCACGCCAATTTTTATCGAAGATTTATCAAGGACTTCTCAAAAGTTGCTAAACCCTTATGCAAATTATTGGAGAAGGACTCGATATTCAAGTTTGATGAGGAATGCTTAAAAGCCTTTAATGATTTGAAGAGTCGATTAGTCACGGCACCTATAATCATCACACCAGACTGGGATTTGCCATTCGAATTGATGTGTGACGCCAGTGACTTCGCAATTGGAGCTGTCCTGGGCCAGTGAAGGAACAAAGTTTTTCATCCCATCTACTACGCAAGTTGAAACACCCTAAACCCGGCCCACGAGCTTTGACCAGATCTGGTATGTTCCTCAAGAAAACCGGTTCAAATTCTTTTGTTTCTTAGGAAAAACTTGTGCGATTTTTTTTTTTAAAATATTGTTTTGGGTTAGGCTTGAGTTGAAAACGAATTCGATTTTATATTGAAAACCATTTTTAATTTTAAGTGATAAAACATATAGAGTATTTTCAAAAATAAATTACTTAATCTTTAACTTAATAAAAATTTGTAAACATAATTAAACAATAAGACAGAAATAAAATAGTTCACTAAGGCCTTATTACATAAAATATAACCCAAATTTAAAACCAAAGTACTTAAAGAAAATAAAAGTCCAAATCATAGATTTCTTGCTGTGCATGACCATCCTAAGCTTCTGCCGAACCTGGTCCATTACTGTTCGTCACCTGAAAATAGTCCCACAACGGGGTGAGTCAACAGACTCAATGTGTACACAACACTAAGTCCAAATAGATTTAGGCATACCATACATATCAAACCATATAATAACCCATATAGAAAATAGTAATGCAACTTATTCACATGTGCTCACTTATTGGGCTTGGCCCATAACCATATCACATTCTTATAATAGGGTAGTTAACCACATAATTTCCACATACTGGGCTTAGCCCATTTCCACACTGATCCACATTCATATATTGGGCTTGGCCCTTTTCTTAATAATCCACATATCAACTGGGCTTGGTCCATTTCCACATTAAATATTCATATCAGATATAATATGCAAAGTGCATCCAACCCAACCTAGGGTCCATCCTCTATACACCCCCGTATCCAGCCTACCACACCAGGGGATTAACAAATCACCCTCTCCTTTTCACTCCAAAGGCAATCAATGCCGTCCACATGCAATTAAGCACAATAATCCACAACGCGACCTCAGTCAGCGCCAATCCACGATATAGCCGTAGCTAACACCAAAACCACGATGGGACACATAGTCACTCATTAACCACGATATGGCACATAGCCTATATCAACCACGATGAGGCACAGAGCTACTCATCAAACCACGTGAACTTAATCGCAAATAAATCCACGACGTGACCTCAGTCAACGTCAATCCACGATGTAGCTCAAGGCTAACATCAAACTACGTACTCGAAGTACACCCGTACCTTCTTTCATATCCCAACCCATGCATATGCAACAAGTAATAGTGGCATAATAATAAATGCATGCACATGTTATTAAGGCAATCAATCACATTTCCACAGGCATAGTCACATTCACATCGGCACCTTCACATTCTTATCATTATTCTCATGTTACACATAACATATTTCATAATCCTAGTAGGAGTAGGAAGCGTACCTGAGTACTTTTGTACCATAGCATGGTACTTAGCCATATTCACATTCTTATAACATACATGCATATTTAAATATTTCCATAAACTTATTAAGAATTAGTGTGGGGTACACACCTGATTCGCTTAGGGTTTCCAATCCAAATCCCGAAAAGCTTGATCTAATACCTTAGATCTTAGATCTCTACATTTAATCAATCATTTAATACTTAGTAAAGAACTATTTGGCCATAAATCTAAATCCTAGTAGGATTAGTACACTAAAATTTACCTTGGTGTCGAATTGACTATAGTCAAATCCCGAAAACTTTGTTGTACACCTTCTTGCATTCGGCCAAACATTAAGTCACATCATAGGTTAGTTTCGGCTTTTAAACAAAGTAAGAAATAGATCTAGATATCCAAAATAGGCCTTGGCCAAATGTTATAGACACCTACCTTGTGGATTTTAAATCCCGAAACTCACCGAATAACTAGGGAACATGCGGCTTATGGTGTACCTTCGGGAAAAGAACTTCTCCTTCCTTATAGTCGACACTTAGTAAATCCCAAAAGATCTCTTCAAGGTTTCGGCAACAAGATATTAATGGGGTTAGTCCTAGATTTCGGCAAATCTTAAAAGAAAAAGGATGAAACCGAATGAGATCTTACCCTTACTTTACATATCGACAGTTCCTTTGCTTGAAGTCTCAAACTATTCGGCTATGGCCTTGATCTTAGTAAGCTTTCGGCTTTTGGAGGGATTAGAAAGAAAAGAGAAAAATAGAATAATGGCAGAGAGAATTCGGTAGAGAGAAGAGGAGAAACTTTAGAGAATTTCGGCAGAGGTTTTCTTGAAGAGAAAAGTATGAATGAAGAATAGCCTTACTCTCCCTTTTATAGCCGAAATTAATAGGCTAGAGTCCCTTACTTGGCTTCCACTCTTCTATTTTGATAGCTTTATCCCTTGAATTATCACTTTATAAAAAGAATTTAATCCAACTATTAACTCTTGAAAATAATGATAAATAAATCCCTTATTTATCCCCTATTTAGCCAAAATTTAAAGAGAATAAAACTCCTCTTTTAAGAGCCTTAATGCCGTCCACCTCTCTGCTTCTGGAAGCAAAAATAAAACTTCTTTTATTTGCTTCCCAAGTGACTCGAACTCAGGCCCAACACCCTTGCATGTGGCGCCATTTCCAGAGGCCCTAAGTGGCATCTCCAGGCCACTTTTCCAAGCCCGTTTGTGTGTCAAATTCCTCCTACTAATTTTCTTAAGGCCACCTTGCCTTAATTTCCTCTTTTTAAACCTTAAAACTTGAGATTTCTCTACATTTCCAAGTTTCCAAAAATTTTCGTTTGCCTCATTTAAACTTAACATTTCCTTACATTTCCAAGTTTCCAAAAATGTTCACTTTCCTCTTTCGAATCATTTCCAAATCATTTCCTTACCTTTCTTAGTTTCCAAAAAGGTTCACTTTCCTCTTTTAAACTTAACATTTCCATACATTTCCAGGTTTCCAAAAATGTTCAAAACATAGTCATAACACATAAGACATGTCATTTCTTACAATTAAACCGAAAGTGCATAGGCCCTTTTCAGGATGTTACACAAGTCGAAATCTAACAGGAGCTCAACTGAATTATACGGTAACAGAAAAAGAGTTACTTGCTATTGTGTTTGCTTTCGACAAGTTTCGATCTTATCTTGTAGGTACCAAAGTGACTGTCTATACGGACCACTCAACAATTAAGTATTTACTTACGAAGAAAGACGCTAAGCCGAGGCTGATCCGATGGGTACTTCTTTTTCAAGAGTTCGATCTAGAAATTCAAGATCGAAAGGGAGTAGAAAATCAAGTAGCAGATCACTTGTCCAAATTGGAGCCACAAGAAAGGAATTCTCCTCTTATACCAATTCAGGAGATGTTTCCAGATGAACATATACTGAAGGTAAATCATGTCCATAATACCCCTTGGTTTGCTGATATTGCTAACTATTTAGCTTGTGGGTTGATGCCAATTGATAAGACGTATCAACAAAGGAAAAAGTTTCTTCACGATGTGAAGTACTATTTCTAGGAGGAGTCATATGTATTTAAAAAGTGTGCAGATCAGATGATCAGGAGATGCGTGGCAGAAGATGAAATACCAGAGATTTTATACCACCGTCACTCAGCTCCAAGTGGGGACACTTCGAAGGTACACGTACAATGGCCAAAGTATTGCAAGCCAGGTTCTTTTGGCCAACACTATTCAAGGATGCATATGCTTACGTGAAGAGCCATGATCGATGTCAAAGGGTTGGAAATGTCACCAATAGAAATGAGATGCCTTGAACAAACATCATTGAGGTAGAGTTGTTCGATGTATGTGGTATTGACTTTCTTGGTCCTTTTCCTCCGTCTTGTGGTCACAAGTACATACTAGTAGCAGTAGACTATGTGTCTAAGTGGGTCAAGGCTGAGGCATATCCGACAAACGATTCTAAGGCTGTGATGAAGTTTCTACAGAAGCATGTGTTCACAAGGTTTGGAACCCCAAGAGTTATCATTAGTGATTAAGGATCCCACTTTGTGAACAAGTGGTTAAAATTGTTATTAGACAAGCACGGAGTGAAACACAAGGTTGCAACAGCTTACCATCCGCAGACAAATGGGCAAGCTGAACTGGCAAATAAGGAGATCAAAGGCATACTTGAGAAGGTAGTCTGCCCGAACCGACGAGATTGGTCCACAAGATTAGATGATGCTTTATGGGCTTACAGAACAGCATACAAGACACCTTTAAGGATGTCACCCTATAGGTTGGTCTTTGGGAAAGCCTGTCAGCTACCATTGGAGTTAGAGCACAAAGCTTGCTGGGCTCTTCAACAACTTAATTTGGATCCTAAGCTCGCGAAAGAGAAACGAATGTTCCAACTCAATGAGTTAGATGGGTTCCGAAAGTTCTCATATGAAAATGCCAAATTATTTAAAGAAAGACTCAAGAAATGGCATAACAACCACATTCGAGTTCGAGAATTTGAAGCAGGTCAGCAAGTCTTGTTGTTCAATTCTAGATTGAAGTTCTTTCCAGGTAAGCTAAAATCACGTTGGTCCGGTCCATTTATGATTCACCAAGTCTATCCATACGGAGTTGTTGAACTCCAAGGTAAGGGAGGTAATTTCCGAATTAATGCTCAGCGCCTGAAACATTATTGGGGAGATAAAATTGAAATGGATAAAATCTCGTTCATTTTATCGGATACTTAATTTTTCATTTTTCTTTTTGAATAAATGATTTAGGGTATATTTTCGGGTTTAGTATGTTTAAATAAATTTTGTCTAGGAGATTGGAGCTTAAGCGGGACCGTTTGTGACCCCTCCAATCTTTTCTGGGAATTTATTTTGACAAAAGTTTCTAAGAAATTATCCCCTAAATGGAAAAATAAATTTTTAGTTTTTCAAATAAAAGGGTCAATTTTGATCCAAGTTTTAATTTGCAACTCAATTTTAAATTTTCATTAAGTCTAGGGACTTAATTGAATTATTTTTAAAATTTAGTCGCTCTTTTCATAAATAATAAAAAAACTAGGTGCCTTTCTTTGTGAATATTTTCAAAAAGCATCTAGAATAAATATCTTCAATATTATTAATAATTTGATAAACTCTAATATAAAATTATATTATTTATAATTTATATATTAATTTTTATCAACTTAGCTTAGAATTAGGATTAATTTTATTTTGATTATATTTTATGTTTATCTTAAAAATTTAATAATAGTTGATAATTTCATATGCATATATTTAATTATTAATTGTTATTTACTTTAAGTAGAATTAGAACTTCAGGATTTTTTTTTAATCATTAAAATTTTCTAAGAATTATACTGCAAATCTTATTTCTCCCTCTATAAATACCATCAACCTTCCTCCCTCCATTCATCCATCTTCAAAACCCCAAAGAACCAAAACCCCAAAAGTGCCGCAAGCCTAGCCCAACACTCGGCCAGCAGCCATGTAACCCCCTAAACCCGGCCCATACATTTCGACCAGATCTGGTATGCTACGGGTTGAACGTTAAAATCTTTTGCTAAGTTGGTTTTAGAAAATCATAGTTATTAGGCAATATTTGAATAAATAAGTGAAATTTGAAAAGAAACCTTGTATTATTATTATTTGGTATAAATAAACCCCTGACATAAATTCATAAGTTGCAAATATTAAAAAAAACTACTTAGGCGAATATAAACTATGGGGCCTTATTACCTAAATATTCCCAAAATAAAACTTAAAGGAAAACCGAAAATAATCTATGAAAATAAAAAGACTTGATGGCCCCTCGAGTCCGTCTCGACTCCCATGTCCACGATCTACTGCTCATCTGAAAAGTTAGGGAAAAATAATAGGGTGAGTCACCAAGACTTAGTGTGTAAATCCTGAAAACACATAAAAGGCTTGGGCCCACAAACACATTATGAGCCCTGGCCCATACACAATGGCAACAATCATAATCACATGACAGATAAGAAATCATGCAAAGCCCAACCCATCCTAGAATTCCATCCTCTACACACCAACTCGTACCAACCATCACACCTTGGGGATTTCTACAATCAACCCACCAACCGCTACACACCATATCGACAGTCATACTCCCTACTCCTTATCAATTAGGAATTTTAACGTGGGTTTTCTACCACCGATCACCAAGTGACCTAACATTTCATTTCGTGGGTTTTCTACCACCGATCACCATGTGATCTAACATTTCATTAGGTGGGTTTTCTACCACCGATCACCATGTGACCAATCATGCTCTTCCCCTTTTCATATCAAACCCATCCCATGCATACATTCATGCAAAATCAAACAATCTACTACCTAAGAGATTACAGTCTTTCGCATACATCTATACAAATAGAGAAGTTCTATTATTACTTACCTGGCATTCCTTGCCTAACCCTTTTTGGGTTTCATTCGACTGTCTACATAGCCACTTTCCAGCTTTTTAGCCCATAACATAAACATACATATATTCATACAGATTATTAGTGTGTTAGAGATCTACACACGACTGTTCATACAACCTCATTTTCCGGCTTTTCAGCCCCTAACAGGTATAATACAAAATAAAACTTATGTGATAAGGGTCTACACACATGATTACTATTAGAACGAGACCCTCTAAGTTGACGCTATCTGTAGCCAACACCACTGCTATCTGCCTAAGGTGTTGTTCAGAAGCCAGTCCACAACCAAGTTGCCAATCTCGAACGGTAGATACTGCTCGTTTCTTAAACTTAGGGATTCTCTCCTTTGCCTGATCCATATTTAATTCCATCACAAGTCCTTATCAGAACTACTATCACAATATATGATCGTTAATCCTCATCATAAAGTTAAGATCTTGTATACAATGAACGAATCTAGTAAAAATCTAGGGAAAATCTCCTTACCTAAAAATCCCAAAATTGGAGACTAACGATTTTCGACTTTTAGATCTAGACGACCAAGTTTCCTTCAAATCCCGGAATGCCGCCCAACATAGAACCATTAAACTATTAGCTTTTCGGCTTTTGCCTTTCAAAAACCGAAATAAAACGTGAGAAACTAACAGAAGTCTACACTTACCTTAACACAGGGGATTCGGCTAGCACTAGAGAGAAGATTTGGCAATGCCAAAGAAAAAGATTTAAATGCTGGAAGAATAAAACTAACTCACAAATGGGATGAATAGAGAAAAACTATGGAGATTTCGACTTTTAGAGAAATCGGCACAAGAGGAAAAGAATGGAAAAGAGAGTGAAGGGAGAGGTTTCAGCTTTTGAAGAAATTAAAGAAAAGAAATTGTAGAGGGAGAGACTAAGAATTTCGGCACAAAGAATGGAGAGGAAATTGGGGTTTAAATGCCAGAAGCAATGAGATATCCCCCCTATTTATAGAAATTTCGGCACTCCTATCAAAAACCTGTAAGAGTATGCCCAAAGATCAATCATGAGATGGTTGTAATAACATACTTTATTTACCATATTTATTAATATAAAGCATTGTCATTATTATTTCAGGTTTTCTTTCTGTGTGTATAGATAAACTGTTTTATAATAATGTCCTGAGAATAATATGATTATTCTTAAAAGATCCTTAGTCGAGTATTATTGTTGACTAGGACAATAATGATGCATTTAAGACTAACATGTAGTTGATTGATGATAAAGAGTTGTCATTGATATGGAATGTCAAAATCAATGCATGAATATGTGTGTTAGAGAACAACATATTGGATTGACCCGCTATGAGTATGTTTCTTGGATTATTATGTAATTGTCACAACATTACTCATAGTGATTAATATGTATATGATCCTCAGACTTGAGATCATTATTATCCCAGCATCGTGAGTTGTATATTTTGATACAGTCAAACGTACACCGTAACAGGTTGTTCTATAAAGGCTGATGTTGGATATACCACAATCTATGTAGAGGGATATAGTTGATCAATAAAGGATAAGTCCCTCCTACATAATAGGAGTAATATCTTAGGCCACTTGATTGAGTGAGACTAGAAATGCATGGCCATGCTCAAATAAGTTGATATGAGATGTCATACTAATTTGTATATCATAGTCTACTCAAGATATCAAGAAACATGGGATGGACTATGCAAGTGTGACTATCCCATGACTTGTATCCGTTCCAGAGATAAAGGACTTAAGGATTAATGCATAAAAGTTTAATCACGAAAGGTTATGTCGAATCATGACTTCTTGTAACTTAGGTAGCAATGATGCATTGCTAGATGCCACTCATTGTCTGTGACAATAGAATCGTTCTAGTATTACTGCTAACGTTGCAAGAACCTACAGGGTCACACCCTATGGTTGAAATGAACGGAATAAAATATAGTTGGTATTGTGCTTGGTTGTCACATAAATTAAATTAATTAAAGAATTAATTTAATTGGACAATCAAATATTGAACATATTATATGTACAAGGATGTTGTACACATAATGATAACATAATTTTATTAATATATGAATTTGATTCATATATAAATTTAAATAAATATAGTTTACCGAAATCCTTATTATAATTAATGTAATTATAATTTTTAGATATAATTAATGTAATTATAATTTTCGGTATTGTATTTATTTAATCTTGTAATATATTCAAGAAATACCAATTATAAAAGGCCCAATTAAGAAGATACCTATTATAAAAGGCCCAATGAGAAAGGCACCCAATATAAAAGGTATTAAAAGGAGACAAAACTTAATAAAAAAACCCTAAGTGATTGCTTGTTAGGTCTAGCAGCCGTCAAGCAAATAAGCCTCCAAAACAGTTTTGGAGATTTCTTCCCTTCATAGTCAAACCGGGTGGATTACGTAGAGGCCGACATCGGAAAAGGTTGAGGCTGGATTCGACAGTAGATCAAAACTCTTGTTGCCAAGGCGTTGCTGTCTACTCAGATTGAAGTTTTGGTAAGATCTAAACCTTTATTTCACTCCGATTCGTTCCTCACACATGGATCCATGGTTTGGATCGCCGGATCTAATTTTATTCTGCTGTGCCATGGGGTACCGGCGTTCCAACAAAACCCGAAAGTACCCTTCCTGATAACTAAAAATCAAGCTAATAAAAAGGGAAAATTCGGCACCCTTTTTCCATGAAGTAGCGGAATTCTTTACTCCTCTAGGTGATGGAATTTGGGCCAACACCTAGCCTTGCAGATAGCTCCTATCTTTTCTCCTTTTATCTTCCATATTATCAACTATAATATCTACATTATCCTATTCATATAAATCCTCCTATTTTTTAGCCTTGTTGCCATCCACTCCACCTAACCCAAATACCGAAAATTAGCTAACTTAAATTAAAAGAATTGGGCTCCATGAAACTTAAATTTTGGGCCCCTATCTCCCTTGTTGTGGCGTCACCTCCTTGCTCCCTAAGTGGCGCCACTGACCACTGGGCCACAAGCCCATTTTGATAATTTAAACACAGATGCCACTTTTTAAAACTCTATAGTGCCCAAACAAAAATTTCACCAAGGCCTTGACCACATCCTGAGCCCAATTTGGACCCCTAACAGTTAAATTAACTCATTAATCATTTTCACCCATTAAGCGCATAGGCCCAAAAATTCAGGATGTTACAAGCCAACTCTAGCACGCCCCAACAACCTGCATGCAAACCTGTTCCAGCGCCCATCCACGCGCGCCTACTGCTCCTGCCCAGCAGCTACCCACGCCGTGTTTTGCACCTGCAGTTAGTACCTACACACATCCCAGTGCACCAGGCTAGCTTGCAGAAGGTCCCCTAAGCTACTGCTTGCCGAACCAACCCCTTCCGCACATTGTTGCCTCCTCCTGCACCATCAGCCGCGCGCCTAGTTGCCTTTCAAGCACTTGATTGGCATACCATCCTTGCACCAACCCCTTTAACCAAACCCTCCAACCTCCTTCAAATTTCCATTTATTTTCCTTCATAATTATTTTTAGTGTTCTTATATTTTTACAAAAAGGTGGTTAATCATGCTTCGCAAGAGAACTCGTGCCTCTGCTCAAATCGATGAAACACAAAGCAAGTTCCATTGTGTTGAAGCCAAAGTGAGATACAAAATTATCTTCAAAAATCAACAGATGCATCCTGAGAAAGGCTTCACACTGAAGGAAAGCAACTACAGAGACTTTATGGCATGTATTCGTCAAGTTGCCGAAGCCCTCAATTGGGAACTATTTTGTGAGAAGAGACCTAGTGTGGATGAGGAGCTAGTTCATGAGTTCTATGCGAATTTAACCTCAAGCGAGATGACAGAAGTTCCAGTTCACGGAATCAAGGTACCAATTAATTCAAATGCTATTAATGAGTTCTTTGAATTACCTGATTTCGAGAACGATGAATATTCATCTTTGATTCGCAATATCAAGCCTGAAATTCTGCAAGAAATTCTCGAGGAACTTATAGTTCAAGGTTCCAATTGGAATGTGTCAAAACAAGGAATCCAAACATTTCAGAGAAAATACTTGACACCACTCGTGAAGGTATGGTTCTATTTCATCTGATTTAGCCTAATGCCTAGCTTACATGGGACTACAATCTCATTAGAGCGAATGGTCTTATTATACTCAATCTTAACTGGAAAGACCATTGATGTGGGAAAGATCATCTTGAAGGAGATGCAAAATTGTGCCGTTAAACATTCTGGCCCTGCTTACTTCCCCTTTACAATAACTATTTTGTGCTTGAAAGATGAAATTCTTGCAAATGTAAAGAAGACAGGGTACACCCAAGGCACAATCACGGATTGGGACCTATACCGAATAGCTGGAGACTCAGTTCTACAGCAACGAGTTGAAGAAAGTGAGGATCCTGAGGACCCTGAAGAAGAAGAAGATCCCACGATGCAATCATTTGGAATACCCGATAAGGCGGAATCAGTAGAACCAGAAGCGGAACCTGATGCTGAAACTTTAATGTTTAGAGCTCCACCGCCTAGCCCAGATCTTCGAGATGAGTTGTCAAAATTGATGGACCTAATGCAACATATGTAATGGCAGCAGCAAGCTTACTGGAGATACTAAAAAATAAGGGATGACTCGATGAGAAGTTCTCTTAAGAAAATATACAATGATCCTTTTTATTTTTGTGCCTGAATTTCCAAATTTCATATTTGAACCATAGAGTCCATTATCGAAGAAGGAGCGAAGCGAGTCATGCAAAGGTAATAATGATGGAGCAAAAGATGAGTCCAATTTGGAAGGATCTGAAATAAATAAAAGGGAGGGATCTTGACTTTATTTTTCTTCTTATGTTAATTTAGTATTAGGATTAACTAGGAATTTTTTTATTTCTGCACAATAAAATAAGAGATGGGAATCAAAAGTAAATATGGACAAGTAGTAAAGTCTAAAGTGTGGCAATAGGTATATACATGTCTAGGATTGGATCTAGGAAGAGCTTTGTACTTAAGCAGTCAAATTGACTCACCTCCTCTTTTCTGGAATCCTACCTGGTGTATAGTATCTATTCACTTTAAACAATGAGGACATTGTTCATTTTAAGTTGGGGGATCGAAAATTGAAATTATTTCCACTCAGAATAATTTTTTTTCTTTTAATTATGAATATGATATATTTTTGTTCAATAAATTTGAATTTTGTTAAGTATGCTAAATTTAAGTATAAATAAAGTTTGATTATTTCAATAAATTGTTATGTTAGCTTAATAATGACATGAAATGTATTTCTAATAAAGTATGTAATTCAGACCATAAAATTTTAGTTCTTTATGAAAGTTAGGCATGCATGAAAGTTTAAGTCTTTAGAATTGACTTAGTAGTTTCTTGAGGCGAAATCCTAGGAAGTATGGAACGTTGAAAATGATTTAGGCAACTTTTGTTTGGACCTTTTGAGCCTTTCAAGCCAACCATGATGAAATTTTTATCCTTTGAAACCCAACTTTGAGACTTCATGGCCTAATTTTATTTGAACCCTTACAAAATTAGCCATCACTTCTCTTAATTATCTTAAAAATGTCCCAAACACTAGACTCAGTACTATTCAGAGTATTCTTTGAAAATAAGTTTGGGGGGTTGCAAAGAAGTATGAAATGCTCTAAAAATTGTAGTACATGCAGTAAAATACTCAAAAAAAAAAAAGCATATGTACTTGAAGTAAATTGCACTAAAGAGCATGTGAAAAGGAAAGAAAAGTTGATGTATTGAAGGTAATTATTTTGAAAGGTCCGATACAAGCTGAGTCTAGGGTTTTTTTAACCTAAAATTATCTATCTTTTACCTACCCCTAAGCCCAGCCACGTTACAACCTTGTTAAAGACCTATTGATTCAAAGTTCCAATGTTACCTACATTAGTGGAGAGAAATTGCTCTGTTCAACATATGAAGACATCAGTTAAGCTTAATGATTGCAGTTTAATTTTGAATAAGGGATTAAAATCAAATTGGTAGGGATTAACATATCTTTATTAAGAAACATTTAGTCTAATTTTTCTATTGTAGTAATTGTTGAGATTAATTTGAAAGATATATATACTTGAGTAGCATAATTATCAAATTTCTTATTTTTGAGCATAAGTATAATGATTTCATGATTTTGGGAAGAATGTTGTTCTGAATGATTTTTTCAAAAGTGTTTCTGAGAAAATTTTGTTCAAATTTGTGCATTACTCGAGACGAGCAATGAATTAAGTTTGTGGGTGTGGAAACACGAAAATTTACGTGTCTTTACATGCCCTTTTTAACTTAAAATCATGCGATTTTGGTTAAATTCTTGTTGAAAAATAATTAAATATTATAAAATAATTAAATATTTTTTAAAAAATATGAACATGATGAATTTTAATTAATTTTATAGTTAATTTTGATTAATTTTGACTATTTTCGACAGATTCGCATAAAGGGCGAAAATTGGCTCGGCAAACACTGCTCGAAGAATAAAACTGAGAAGCAATTTGAAGTATCGAGGAAAATTTTATTTCCAACCTAAGATGGTCCAAAAATGTGTTTTAATTTATAATATAATTAATTTTAATTTATTCCGAAATTAATTTGGGCTAAATAAATTATTATTAATTAATTATGGAAAAAAAGGTCCAGTTGAACCGCACTGGTTGAACCGAATTTAGTGAACCGAACCAGCCACCAATTGCGCTGCCCAGAACCGTCCATATGTTGAACCAAATCAGAATTTTAGCTGACTAAATAAGCTTGCAAAGAATCCCTTAAAGAACTTTCAACCTTGCATTCGAACCCCTCCAAAAAATGTGGCTTTATGGATTTGCCTTAGGCTATTTTTAGCAAAGTTGAATCTCTCAACTTTTCCATGTGTGTGGCCGGCCAAGGGGGGTCTCTTTGGCTGATGGAATTTTCTATTTTAGCAGCCACAACCAGCTATAAAAGCCACCCCTTGCTGATCATTCAAATCATCCCTCACACTCTCATTCTCTCTTCTCCTCTCTCACTTTCTCTCAACTTTCCCTTTCCATTTCCCCTTTTGTTCAAGTGCCGATTTATTCTCTTGGGAAAGAGGTCCTCATAAGCCATTTTTAAGCAGCAATTAAAGTGTTCATAAGCCACCTTGATAGCCAAGGACAATGGAGAACGAAGAATGGAGCAATCAGTCAAGCCACGGAGAAACACCGGATTTGCTTCTTGTTCCCTATCTCTTTAAATTTCGTTGTTGTTTTGAAAACCATGTTTATGAATATATATGCTATTGAAATGCTTATTTTAATCAATTTAGCTTGAATTTAATCTGTGGTGGGTTGATTATATTTTGCCTGCTTGAATTATCGAATTGTGTTTGTGCTGTTATAGGCCTCGGTAAGATGCTTGATTAAGTAAAATCATGCCTAAGTTATTCTTGCAATATTAATTGTTAGATAACTAATGAATTAAATATTAAATCGTATTGAAATTGTAATTAATTGACACAATACTTAATCAGTGCATGTTTATTCTTCTAAGGTAGCTGAAGTTTAAATTAGCATTGTATTTGGCAATACATATGCCTTGCATAACTTGCAAGATTATTGTGATTAAACTGTTTCAATTTAGAAACACTCTGTTACCTCGCTTGAGCTTTTATATGCTTGTGAAGAATTGATTAATCGCTTGGATTGACATTGAAAAATGTTCAAGAGATTGATTAATTTAATATGTATGAGCAGTAGTTAGCAAATTATCGAGTTACTGTGAATTTGTTCGTAGCAGTATAAACATAAGTTTAATAATTCTATGTTAAAGGAATGTAATTAATCCAACACAATTATATAATCTTGATTAAACCTTATTTGAACTCGTGCATTAGAACCTTTTTATTTTTAATTTTTTTTACTTAGTTTTTAAACCTTAGTTTTTAATCATCTTTAAACCAAAATATTTTCCATCACCAAAGTGTTTTAAAATCAAATTCATAAATATTCCTTTTTACAGTCCTTATGGGTACGACAACTCGACATTTACTTGTCACTTTATTACTTGTTACGATTGTGTACACTTGCACATTTTCTGCGTTCCAATATCACCTTTCATCTTCATCCTCTCCACTGAAAATATCAGCAAGATAAGGGTTTTGGAGGCTTGAAATTTTCAGCAACTTACAATTATTACAAGTAAGTGATTTTAATGGTCATTCTTGATAATTTTTGTACTTTTGGGATCCTTGTAGCATAATCTAGCTAATGAGGGGATTATTTTACACTATGGTTGAAGGTCTAGGGTTTTTCCATGAGAGCATTAGTGTTGCTTGCTGAATTTTTATGGAAGAAAATGAATCTTGGTTGTTAAATAAACAACTTTTATGAAAGGGGTTTCCATGAAAACACCTAAAATGGACCTTTTTGTAAAGGTTATAAAATAGGTAGTAAATGTGTAAATAATTGGAATTTTGAGTTGCTATAAGTTTAAAATAGATTTGGCTAGGCTTGGTTAATGAGGAAATTTGATGAAAACCGTTTTACGAGCCTAGGGGCAAAATTGTAATTATGTGAAAGTCTAACGGTAAAACGGTAAGTTTGCCAAAGTAGAAATTTTAGAATGTCTTGATTTATGTAGTGATTAAATAAGTGAATTTGTCATTACAGATCAAGAAAAACGGAGTTCGAACCTAGACCGGGAGAAAACCAAGCTAGTAGACTAATTCAATCTAGTCTCCCACTTTTTGTATACCGAGGTAAGTTGTACGTAAATAATACAATTTATTGTTATTATGCATTAAACAAATGATATTGCATAAAATGTTCGATTATTCGTATGAATATGCATGACGAAATTTGACGTGGTATACACTAGGTTGAACCTTAAGGATAGATTAGATATCCAAGCCATGACATTTGGATGATATGTGTGCTAGTGTAAGACCATGTCTAGGACATGGCATCGGCCACATTATGAAAGCAAGTGTCAGACCATGTTTGGGACACGGCATCGGTGACGATATGTGTGCTAGTGTAAGACCATGTCTGGGACATGGCGTCGGCCATAATACGAGAGCCAGTGTAAGACCATATCTGGGACATGGCATTGGCATTGAGACGAGAGCTAGTGTAAGACCATGTCTGGGACATGGCGTCAGCCTTGATAGTGAGCCAATGTAAGACCATGTCTGGGACATGGCATCAGCATTGTACCCTCCTGTGTGAGGCTTGTCGAGTATCCTTTGGTATTCCAATTGGTTCACCGGGTAATTTAAAGTTTGTGTCAAAAGTGAGAAGAGTTACGACTATGTTGTAAGCGATACAGGTACCTACACGAAATTTATGAGAATTGAGCTTGATTTATGTTGTATGATTAGTGAGGATGAAAATAAGTAAGTTATGCCTTTAATCAGTCGAGAATTATGTGCAAGTTATAATATGCTATGAGTATAAAATGCATGGTAATTATTTTTAATTATTTACATGCGACTTATTAAGCTTTATGCTTACTCCCTTTCCTTTCCATTTTCTTATAGTGCCGCCAAGTTAGCTCGGGAATCAACAGAAGTTGGAGGCTCGACCACACTATCAACCTGAACATTTGGTATAGTTAGATTTATCATTTTGAGTATGGCATCTATAGGGAACTTGGTCTTTTGTCAAGTGTCATACTGTATTGGCCAAATGTGTTGGCTTGTCTTGAAGATGAATTCGTCTTGTACAAAGCCATGGGTGATGGCTAATACTTATTATTGATATATGAAAATGATGATGTTTTTTTTCAATGAATGTGCAAATTGCATGGTTGAGTATTTGGTATATTCATGCATGAATGAGTAGATTAGTTGGTGTGGCTTATGTTGGTGAAAGTAAGGGTGGCAAAAAGGGCTTGGAAAATGGCCTTGTTTTTGTCCACATGGGTAGACACACGAGCGTGTGTATAGGCAGTGTGTGAGACACGTTCTGCCCCATGGGCATGTAGTTCAGCCGTGTGTCCCCCTGCACCCTAAGTTGCCTAAACAAAATGCCAAATAGTAACCACACAGGCTGAGGCACGGCCGTGTGTCTCAACTGTGTGGAAGACACGGGCGTATGCCCTGGCCGTGTGACCTTATTGGGTTGATGACATCAGAAACTGAATGTCAAGGTTTTTACACACGGGCGGAGACACAGGCGTGTCATGGCCGTGTGAGGGACACGAGCCATGGACACGGGCGTGTGCCAGGCCGTTTGAAAACCCTTGTAGGTTTGAATTGAGGAATGAATCCACACGGCTAGGAACATGGGCGTGTGTGACCACATGGTCTGCCTACACAGGCGTGTCCCCTTGCCCCATGGGCGTGTGCCCCTAGTTTTAGTGACATTTTCCAAAGTTTTCTAAAGAACTCGATTTCATCCCAAAACATTTTCAAAATGTGTTTTGGGCCTTATAGGCATATCTTAAGGACGTTAAGAAATTCGAACAAACTTTTATGACTTGAAAATGTATGTTAATATGTGTTCGAGTTAGGTAACGCCTCGTACCCTGTTCCGGCATCAAACATGGGTAAGGGGTGTTATAATGCTGATAGTTCCACAGAAGGAGAGAGAGTTTGCGGTTCTGGTTGAGAAGGCGAAGGTCACCGAGGATGGTAAGCACGTGGAGAGCCAGAATAGGGATCGTGAGAGGGGTAAGAATAAGAGGGATTCGGAGCTCTCTAGTTCTGTTCAGAGGCCTAAGAAAAAGGCCAGACCTGATGGGCCTATTAGAGTGGGGCCCTTGTTGCTCCTACTGGGTTGCAGCCATGCAGTGATTGTGGCAGGCACCATCTGGGCGAGTGTTGGAGGAGGATTGGGGCTTGTCTGAGGTGTAGGTCATTAGAGCACCGTATTCGAGAATGTCCACAGAGGGCTGATCAGAATGAAGCTTCGGGACCGAGTTCTGCACAGCCTCAAAGGGTAGTTCAGTAGCCATCTAGGGGCCGTGGACAGGCTAGTGGTGGTAATGGTATTGGTCATGGGCAGAGAGCACCGGGCAGAGCTGCTGGTCAGACTGAGGTAAGGCAGCCTGCACTAGTTTATGCTGCACGATGCCGAGAGGATAGAGATGCTCTAGATGTCATCTTCGGTACGTTCCTTATATTTGATGTACCTTATACTGCTCTGATAGACATAGTTTCTACTCACTCCTACATAACTAGTACTGTATCTGAAACTATGGGGATTTTTTGTCGAGAACATTTCTAGTGAGGTTACTATACTGAGTCCGTTAGGGCAGTCTGTTGAGGTTAGTAAACTTTATAGGGATGTTACTTTGGTGGTGCAAGGGGTTGTTTTTCTGGCAAATCTGATAAAGCTTTCGTTTGGGGAGTTCGATCTAATTCTGGGTATGGACTGGTTGGTTGAGCATCGAGTCAGTTTGGACTGCATGACTAAGAGGGTCGTTCTGAGGACCAAGGATGATTTGGAGGTGGTTGTGATTGGTGAGCGTCGACATTATTTTTCCAATGTGATCTCCGCTCTTGTAGCTGAGAAACTGGTTCGGAAAGGGTGTGAGGCGTACTTGGATTACGTCAATGTTTTTTGATTTTGAGGATTCTTCGGTTGGGGATATCAGAACAGTGATAAGTTACCAGGTTTAGCTCCGAATCAAGAAGTCGAGTTCGGAATTGAGCTCCTACCAAGTATAGCTTCAGGGTCTATCGCTCCATACCATATGGCATCGAAGGAGCTTATGGAGCTTAAGGCTCAACTACAAGAGCTTCTAGATCGTGGTTTCATCCATTCTAGTGTGTCTCCATAGGGAGCACTAGTTTTGTTCGTTAAGAAGAAGGATGGGACCATGAGGATGTGTATCAATTATCGACAGTTGAACAATGACTGAGAAGAAAAAGTATCCACTTCCATGTCTGTCGTTCCAGTACTCCTTCAGCCGAGAAATACTGTTCTAACATCGACCACTAACCCTGAAAATTAGTTCCATATAAACGGGGGCATTCATTGCTATAAGTTCGTTCGGGGGGAACCCCAGTCCTTTGTGAGTTATAGTTTGACTGTCTGATAGATTGTTGGGGGCTTCGAAACTGTCCTTGGCTAGGAAGCCCGGGGGTGGACCTACAAGGGCATCTTTTCCTTTAGCTTGAGTTATGGTCGTAGTGTTGCCAAAGTATTTTTCAAGAAGAGAGAGCATATTTCTTTCGATCTCTTCTTGAAATGCCTGAAACCTCGATTCCATCTTGGCCTCCTACTTAGAATCCAACTGATTGAGTTTGTTTTGGACCTTGCCCATCTCCCATTGAAGCATGACAACCTCCTTCTGCAGCTGCGTGGTGACTCCATCGCCTACCATTGCTGATCGGTAGCTCTGATACCCTTGTTATGGGCGTCTATCTGAAAGGTAGAAAACAGAAGAGAGAAGATTGCATAGAGAAGGATTGAGAGAGAAAAGATAGGAGTGATGGCTAAGAAAATTGAATTTGTTCATATGCATGACTCATTCCATTTACAGCAACTATAAAGGGAAATAATTACTACGATAAAAGTTTGTTAAGAAAGTTGTAACTGATAGTACAAATTTATTCTTTAAATGCTCTGTTTCACTAACTTTGCAGTGCACCATTTCATTAACTTCTTGCCAAACCGCACCGTTTTAATCGACTATGTTTTCAACCACAACAATGGTCTTCAATACAAAGAAACTATTACTTTTAACCAAACTCGTGTTGATAAAGTGTTATAATAAAGAATAAAAAGAATAAAGAACAAGAGAAATATGAGAACAAAAGAGAAATAATTATTTTATTATTCAATAGGAATATTTACAATATTTTTCTAATGACTATATTTATAGACATAAGAAGTATGAATGTAATAAAATTTTACTCCTAATGGACATTAAAGCCTTGAAGTATATCAAACTTCTTGTTCTAATTGACATCCACTTTATAATAATAAAATATTTATAACATATATGTATTTTATCATAAATTTAAACTATATTTAAAATCCAAATTCCTAAACTCTGCGTTTAAATTTTGGTAAACTACACCCAAGATCACTAAACTATAATCGTAAGTCTAAGTTTCGGCCACTTAACTTTAAAAAGTTACAAATTGTCACTGAACTATTCGAATTATTTCATTTAAGTCACCAGGATGTTAAAATCGCTACTGTACGACCTTCTCTATTCGCACCGCTTGCACCAATTGAAAGCTCATATTCTCGTTCTCATCTACAAGTCAGTTTTTTTAAGGAAACAATTTTGAATGTCACAAATTTGCTAAATTAAATCCAAACAAATTTCTTCACAGACATTGGACATTGATTGTCAAATCAACTTGGATATAAGGTATATTATTCTACTCATCGATGGGTATTGATTTACTGCATCGATTGTCGAAATATCGCTTGAAGCTCACTAACCAGACTTAAAAAAACACTTAATAGCCCAATGACTTAAATAAAAAATTTCAAATAATTTAGTAACTTAAATGAAAACTTTCGAATAATTCAATAACTATTTTGTAGCATTTTGAAGCTAAATGACCAAAACGTTAACTTACTAATAGTTTAGTGAACTATAATATAATTTACCCTAAAAATTTTCAATTGACAACAAATTTGGATGGAGCAATACATACATAAAAAATAATAATAATAAAAGAATTTAATATTTCATTAAAATCTGGATAGATTCCTACTTCTATTGTGTGTGTGGGATTTTCATTTCAGCTGCATTGAATCTTCATCATCACTTTCATCTTTTGCAACCTTTTAATTTGTTTCTATGGGAACTTTAGAATCAAACAAGTGGGAGTGCTGAATCTATACAAATTTGTCACCACTTTAATTCGTTTTATTGCCTTTTTCGTGAGCATTGGGCGTTTTCAAACTCCTTTATTTCGCAACTGCTTCAACTCCTTAATCATCTCACAAGCAGCCGCTTCATTGATCTTAAGGGTTTCATTCTCTTGGGAAAGGAAATTCAAAGCTTCATCTTTTTTGGCAATGGAGTCCTTGAGTTGCGAATTCTCCTCTCTAGCAATGTTGGCCGCTTCTTTGGCTACGTTAGCTTCATTAATGGCCTGTTTCATGATGTCCCGAAGTTTCTGATTCTCTTCCTTGGCCTTCTTGTTCATGTTCTCAGCTTCTTCAAGGGATTCCAGCAGTGCTTTGCTTTCTTCTTTTGCAGCATTTCGTTCATCTTCGGCTTTTCTAATGCAGTCCACGAATCCAATCTCTCTTGTATTCCATGCCATTAGGGATTCTTCAGCTTCTATCCTTAACCTCTCCGATGTGTTTTTATATCGATCAGCTTCTTTTTTTGCTTCGTTGTACTTTCCTTCCACCATTTTCAGCTTCATCTTCAAATTTTCTACCAACCCTTTTGTTTTCTCCAGCTCAAATTGTGTTGCAGACAGCTTGTTCTTGGCTTCGTTTGCTTCTGTTATCACTTCTTTCAATGCCAAGGCTAAATCATCCATGGCTTTTTTGTTGTTTTCTTCTGCATCAGCAATGAATTTCATTTCACTTTTCAGAAAGTTAATTTCCTTAGTTAGGTTCTTAGCCCTTAATGAGGAAGCTTGCTCATCTTCTTGCGCACGAACCAATTTCTCTTTGGTAAATTGAAGCTCCAATTCAAGTCTTTTTAAATGGTCATTCCCCATGGAAGTTTGAAAGGAAACATTTGATGGGTGTTCCCATTTCTGCAAGCTTTCCAGGAGAGAGTTGATTTGGTTCTTGGAATGTTCAAGTGAAACCTTTGCTTGCTCAAACTCTTTCGATTGAGCCACATATGAATCATATATCTTCTTCTCGGATTCTTTTCTTTCCTTGATTTGTTCACTCAGTTGATGGATTCTCTGTTGATCTTCCGATAAAGACTCTGTTGGATCAGACTCGGAGGATTTGACCATACCCGATTCATCTTTCATTTTATTAAATGAAGCTTCTTTATCCGATTCTTCATTCTTGCCAACCTCCATTTTCAAGGATTCAATTTCCTTTTGCTTGTTAACTGAGCCCTTGACTGACGCCATCGCAGAAGGTGATTTCTCCTTCATTTGCGTTGACTCCTGAACCCCAAAACAATATCCATTTACACCACCAATTTCTCCATATAAAAAAAAAAAAAAAACTATCTTGTTGGATAATTATAACACAGGGACAGAAAAATATGACACAAAATTCATGGAATTATCATAATTTTGACTATTCTCGAAAAGAATAAGATACATGAACATCTGCTAAGAAACCTTAAAAGAGACTAATAATCGTAAAACATGGTCAATAAAAGGTATAATTAGATTAAAAAGGAAGGGGAAAAAAAAGCCACTCGAAGAAATTATTTCACTTTTCGTAATAATTTTTATTGGTATCAAACCGCATGCGGCAATTTAACAGAAAAAATCAGGTTCCACGTAAACATCATGAGAAATTGAAAAGAAGACATTGATATACCTTGATAGGACTGGAAAGATTGTTTGAGGGGTTTTTTCGAAATGAAGTCTTGGTAAGGATGGTTGATAATTGTGAAGAGTGAGTTTCTTGTCCTAGATTGAGGCATTGAAATGGGGGGGGGGGTTTATTTTTGAAACAACTCCATTCACAAATGGTGCTAAAAATAAACAAGGTTTGGTGATTGGTTTAATTCTAGACTCCCTTTTTTCTATTAATAAATACACATAAAATAACAAAAATATGATTTAAAACAGACGGAAGCCAACAACGTTGAACAAGAAAAGTCCAGTTGGAGAAAAATAAGAGACCAAATCTAATTTAATGATTTAAAAATATCCCAAAAAAGTCATAGTTAGTATAATAAAATACAGTGTTTTCTTATATCGAGTTTAAGTTATATTAATATAATTGTAGAAATTTATTTTTTTAATGCCACTTTATATATTTTAGGGTCTTATAAATAGTATAATATGTTTATAAACACAAAATTAGGAGTCATCAGATTTGTTACCCTAATTAAAAAAAAGTAATATATGCGAAACAAATAAAAACGAAAATAAACCCTAAACCTGAATTTTAATTAACAAAAGGAATATATGAGGAATTGTTAATAATTTTGTTAAAATTGTTAATAATTTAAAATTTTATATTTCATTATGTCATAATAGTTTTTAAGGTTTTTTTTTGGTAATAATAACATGATAGTTTAATTATAAACTAACAAAATTGTCTTTTGAATTGGGGCAAAAAGATTGAATATTTAAATGAATCTGATCAATAACCTTAATAGTAGGAATATGAAAAATTCGTAGACCACCCAGATAATCCTTCATTGAGCCTGCCAAAAAGTGGGATGCATAATTCGCTTCTCTTGGAATATGTTTGATGTTTTCTTGGAATATGTTTGATGTTCTCTTGGAATATGTCTGATGATCACATGCCAATTGCGCTTACAAAGTTCTTGAATTTTAGAGACCAAATCTCTGATTATATGTCTGTTGATATCTCAAAGGATGTCTTTAACAGCTATAGTACAATCAATTTCAACTATTATCTCCTTCCATTTGGCATCCCAAGCAAATTGTAGTCCATACTATATTGCCCAAAGTTTAACTTGCTTAACACTGCACCTTCCAGTGTTGGAATGTCTATAAGAATTTTCTAAATTTGGAGAGAATGTGAAAAGAAGAAATCTAGGGAATACCTGAAGTTGGCGTTTATTCCATTAAAGTCAAAGGTAAGAAATAAAATATATTAGAATCTTTGTTGCAAAGATAAAAAAAAAAGAAAAAAAAGAAAAAGAAAGAAAATAATCAAACAAGGAAAACTTGCTATGGAAATTTGGAGGATTTGGATTTTGTTTAGATTAGTTATGTTGTTGGCTGCGGACTTCGCTTTAGCCGGCTGAAAGGGTCTCCAACGTTTCTTCCAACTTCTAAACAGCAAAATGAAAAAAGTCCATTGGACAATTACGCCGGCGGCCTTCGCTAGGCTTCGAGTTTGGTGTCTGCTTTAATGTCCGTTTAACTCGATTTCACAATTTAAAAACTCAATTGGAATAAAACACGCTAAAAATTCATATCATTTTAATTAACTTCAATCAATTATTAAATTCCACAATCAATAATTATATGAAAATGATATATATATTCTTTTGGGTTAAATATAAAATTGGTATTTGAACTTATGACTTCTCTCGTATTGGTATTTAAAGATTTTTTTATCTCAGATTGGCACCTAAATTTTTTTCGTCTACTAAATAAGTACCTGAGTCTAATGCTGTTAGTTTTTTGATGATGTGGCAACGCTAGCCAATCGTGTGACACCACGTGGCATCATCACTACACCAAAGCAGACTTTTAGCGACGTTTTTAATGGTGTTTTAATAAAAACGCCGCAAATACTATACATTAGCGGCGTTTGAAAGAAAACGCCGCAAAAAGTTGAGCAATAGCGGCGTTTTTGGCCCAAATGCCGCTAAAAAGGAGCAACAACGGCGTTTTTTGCCCAAACGCCGCTATAGATCTGAGCATTAGCGGCGCTTGCTATAGATTTGAGCATTCGCGGCGCTTTCATAAAAACGCCGCTATAGATTTGAGCATTAGCTGCGCTTCTGTAAAAATGTCGCTATAGATCTGAGCATTTGAGCATTAGCAGCGCTTCCTTAAAAACGCCGCTATAGATCTGAGCATTAGCGGCGCTTCCTTAAAAACGTCGCTATATATCTGAGCATTAGCGACGCTTTCATAAAAACACCGCTATTGATCTAAGCATTAGCGGTGTTTTTATAAAAAACGCCACAAAATTTTGAGCAAAACAAAGTTGCTTATTTTTTTAGCTTTAGTAGCGTTTTTTATAAAAACGCCGCAAAAAATATTTTATTTTAGGGTTTAGGGTTTAGAATTTAAGGTTTATTGTCTATTGTTTAGAGTTTTAGGGTTTATGATATAATGTTTATTATTTTGAGTTAAGGGTTTATGTTTTATAGTTTACGATTTAGGGTTTAAGGTTTTATAGTTTGGGTTTGGGGTTTAAGGTTTAAGGATATTATTTGAAAACTGAAAAACATTTAAAATTTATTGAGGTTCATGCCATTTTGTACTACACCCATATTATTTATTATAAGAATATAAAATATATGTTTTGTACTACACTAATATTGGCCACATGAATTCCCAAAAATTTGGTCTCAGATTATGGTTTAAGGTTTGCGGTTTAGAGTTTAGGGTTCAGATTTTATGGTCTAGTATTTATGGTTTAGGGTTTTGAGTTTGGGGTTTAGGGTTTTGAGTTTGGGGTTTAAGGTATAATATTTAGGGTCTAGGGTTTATGATTTAGGGATTAATCTTGGATTTCTTAGAATATAAATCAAAATAAGATAAATACAAATTATTATTTTAAAAAATATATATATCAAAATGGGTTAAATCCCAAAAGCATACATGAACAATGGTTTAGTGTGCAATTGTATACATGAACTTTAATTTGATCCAGATCTTGTAAAATATTAACACAATTATTGATATAATTAACATCATTTTTTATTTATATATTGCATACATAAAAATTTATATTTATTCAATATAAAAATATATTGATGTATTTATATTTTAAAATAATGTGTATGATTAAATCAAAATTAAAGTTTCAACTATACATTTAAACCACAATTAGAATTTTACATCTAGAATTACACATTAAACCAAAATTCATATATAATTATGAGATGTATCTATATCAAAATCTAGGTGTATACATATAATTAAATGCCATTTATATAAAAATCTAAATAACTAGTGCGGATCATACTTAAAAGAATAATGTTGATGTAAAAAGAAAGAAAAAAGAAATTCCTAAAAGAGTTAATAATGATAATTAAATTTTTAAAATTTAATAATAAAAACTTAAAAACTTAAAATTTTAATATTTAATATTTTAGTTAAAAAGTTCAATACTCAAAATATAATAAAAATAAAAATTCAAAAAAATGATAATCTCAGCACAAAAATTTTGAAAGAAAAAACATAGAAAAATATAGGTTAAAATGGAAAAAAGAAATAAAAATTGTGTAATAGCTAAAAAACGCCATAAAAAATGGAGCTATAGTGGTGTTTTTAGTAAAAACGCTGCAAAAATAAGCTATACTGGCGTTTTATTAAAAAACACCGCAAAATTTCATACACAAAACGGTGTCATTTTTTCTCTGCTAAAAAACTAAGTTCACTATCCCTATAACCCCGATTTTTATTTCCCCAAACCCTAAATTTCCTACGTCCCCAAAATTTCCCTATATCGGTTTCCCAAAATCCCCAAACCAAAATCTCCCCAATTGGTTTCCCCCACCGATCTTCGTCCATATGTTAGCACCGATTTTCGCCTTTCATTTCAATCCAGTTTTCCTCGTAAGTCACTATGCTGTTTGGACTTTAATGGCAATGGTGCTAACGGTAGAAACGAACGTGTATGGGAAGGAGAAGAAATGGAGTCTGTCGGCGATGAGAGACACGGCAAGATCGTGGTGATGCTCTGAGGTCCATGTTTGACGGCAAGAATGTCGGGTTTGGAGTTCAGACTCTTAGTTTTAGTTATCAGAGTTTAGTGATTGAAAGTGTCAAATAAAATAGAAGGGGAAAAGAAGGCATTTTCACGATTAGAATATCATAGTGGAAACTTCAACCATATGGCAAATGTTGTTTTTTTTTTTGGCGATAAGCCTTAGGAATAGATTACTTTTAAAGGCTAGACATTGCATTGGTTGGCTTAGGGGTCATTCGTGGAGCTGACATGCTCATAGGAATGGATTAAAAGCTTTGATTGCCACTGTTTTATGCTAAAAGGGAGGATAAAATCATAATTCCTCCATCCATCAGTGGATGATAAGGTCCTTCTGCACTTATGTCTGTTAAATTCTTAACTTTGTGTTATTGTCATCTGCTGTAGTACAAAGTTTTCTTTCTTCGATTTTACAATTTCTAAGCTTCTCCCAGTTGAGTGTTTCATTTTAGAGTTTGCTAGTGGTTTTAGGTTTTGCAGTTTGTACCTGCTATTATTTTGAAGTACTTTCGTGGTTATGGCTTTGTTTCATTACATATGTATGCTATTGCAGTAGGAATATCCAGCTTTCATTGGCCATTCTACTTTTGGGTGTTGGAATTGCAACTGTGACTGATCTGCAGGTCAATATCCTAGGTTCTATCCTTTCTCTGCTGGCAGTTGTTACTCTTTTATATATTGCCTTCTTTGAAGTTTTCTAAGTTTACTCTTGGCATTGTTGCACCTCAGTTTACTGGTTTAGTTTACTAAAATATAATTCTCACTTTTTTGAAAACTTTGATTTTGATTTTAAATTTATTATTGAGTTATCATTATTTTATTTATTTATTTCGATTTTGATTTGTTATTTTTTAATGGATTTTCGTTTTTGCCATTTGAAGTAAATGGATGGCCACTAATCAAACATAATTGTTATATGTAACAAAAAAATAATGTATCTTTTTCTTTTAAATACTGTCCCCCTTTAAAAAAAATCAAGTAGACTTTTTGTTATTTTTGTTCTGACAAACTAGACTTGCATAAAACCAAATAGAGCCTCAATGTATCCACCTTAGGTATGAACGAAATGAGTTTTATTTATTTATTTATTTAAATAATACATACATATATATTATGATGCTTTTATGGGTGAGTGTAGAGTGAAAAAGTTGGATTTCACCTTGAAAGTCATTGGTGGTGACATATCAACTATTCCAGGACTTTCTGATGCTATTGAGGTTTGTGTGACCTTTGACATTGGATTATCCTTACTACTTCAGTTTGTTCTTTTGAACTGTATCAATCAACTTCGCCAATTCTTCTTATTGTCTTTATTTTTGCATCATTGTTCCACGAACAGAACTTTTGCTTTAAATTTTAGTTTGAGATATCCGCTTTTTGTTTTTGTCTTGTAACACCCCAAACCCGGCCCATTTAATCTGGCCGAATTTGGAATGCCACTGCGGAACACTTTCGAAAAACATTCTTACTTAAGAGGTAAACCGTTTAAAATTTTGTCGAGTTTGGTAAAACATTTTCGTGACTTGTAATATTCTAAGTGAAAATCGAAGTTTATTATAAAAATATTGGATTCGAGCTTTGTTCGGGGAAATAAACCCGTTTGCAATCAACCTTTCATATTAGGGCATAATAATAACGATACTTAATAAATGGACTGAAACACTTTAGTGGGCCTCATTACAATACACACTTAATCAAATTACGGATAATGTAAATATTTAATTCATTAAACAAGAGATTCCTTTGCATGAAAATCCACTTTTGCATGGCCACCTTTGTATCCTTCTCCGACCCGGTCCAAGCTTTACGCGCCACCTGAAAGGGTTTAATAAAAATAGAGTGAGTCACCAAGACTCAGTGCATAGTTAATACACATGTCCTCAATTATGGGCTTGGCCCATGACCACTCAATCCATATATATATATATATAACATACAATTTTAAATATGCAATTGTGAATACATAATATTATAAATATGATCACGAATATACAATTACGAAGTCCAATCCACAAAGTGATCCACATATTCTTCTTTTGCACATTATTACTTAAAGTTATGGCTAAGCCACCGATCCCGTAGGGATCTCACATATCTTTCAATTCACAATCCATCAAGCACGAATGCAGCACGAGGTTCGGATTAGACCACTCACATAGTGTACACCCTTTTTCTCCAATAGTCACATCATAAATCTCATGCGTACGTATATGTACCATAGCAACATTTTGTACAAAAACAAATATGTATATTTCATACCATGGTCACATATTACTCGGAACAGTATACATCACGTGTCTTCATCTTATTTTACATTCATCAATAATCAATTTATTACCACAAATCACTGAAAGATTTGTACCGAAACTACTAATCTGATTATTCGATCACTTACCTTAATATCCATACTTTTAACCTTTATTTTGACTAACGAGCACAACTCGTACATTTACAGAAAGTAACAATGCAACACTTATAATAATTAACAAACAGGAGTACAGTGCGATAACTACGCACCTGATTTTAGCGAGATCCTGATCTATCGATTCTAATATCAACTAAAATCTCGAAGGCTTCTGTTACTAATCGATTAGTCCCTAGTACACATAACCGAAAACGGTCACAAATAATACCAATAATATGGCCTTAAGCCGAAAAGCACGACCACCTACCTTGAGTACTTAAATTCCCGAAAGACTCATTTGATGGTCCTTAACACCGGAATAGTCGAATCCTGAAGATTTCTTAATGCACCTTCTTGATGGCACATGCAAAAGAACACACCAACACAAGACCCTATCATCTTTTAGCCAACCTTATGCCAAATCCAAAATCATTGGATTTCGGTACACAAAACATGAAGATGGAGCGAACTAATATTTAGTTTTAAGGAAAGGTTACTTACTAAAATCGCTTGAAGAGAAAGGAAGATCACAACCACATAGTCGATAGCACTATCAAGAGAGATTCGGCTATGGTTCAAAAGGGTAACGACACATGTGGCTGATAACAATAAGGAGATAAAGAATTCACTATTTGCTAGCCGAAATGCTTCATCACAACCGAACTCAACTTGCTTCTTCTTTCTTTCTCTTGTTCAAGACAACAAAAAGGAAAGAAATTAAAGTATGGAATTCGGCTATGCTTAGCTTGGTTAGGGAAGGAAATGATATCAAAAGTTTTGGCATCTTTTTGCTATTACAAAACCAAATAAGATAACCCTTCAAGGTATTCAATCCGTTAAGCACCAAAATGAGGGAAAAAGAAAGCCAAGGATTCAAGAAATTTTTGCCAAGAACAAAAGACAAGGCCGGCCATACTCCTCATGCTTCCAACGGCTATGTTTTTGCCCATCAAGGCCGGCCACATCTTTCTCCTTTTGTCATATTTTCTAACATCAAATTCTAAAAAAAATCACCATGTCAAAAAAATCCTTTTTCCCATACATTAAAATTATTAAAACACTATAATATAACTAACCCATGCCGCACATGCTTCTATCCCCAAGGCCAAGACCCATGCTTGATTAAACTAATAAAAATAATAAAACAATAAAATGTTTAATTCTCATGCTCCCAAACTAAGGCCGGCCATAACCATAAAGAAGAGAGAAAGCATTGTTTAATATTCTTCCATCACCTTTCAAACTAAATCCCACTACACCATTTTCTATATAATATAATAATGTCACATCATTTAAAAAAATAATAAAATGACAAGCCCCACACTTCATTAGCAGAGAGATAACTTAGTAATGATAATAAATAAAACAATATAAGGGCAATACCCACAAATATGCGTGCATGCCTCAAAAATCAAGGCCGGCCAAGCACTCTTCTCCCTTGCTAATCTCAACATCACTTTCCATTGTTTTTAATACATTAAAAATTATTGCAACACCATAAAAATAACAACCTATTACTTAAACTCTTCCTTAAAAAAAATATAAAAGTTTGAAGCCCCAAGTTTTCAAACAAAATAAGGCAACAGCAGCTGCATGCGTGCATGCGTGCATGTGCCATGCAAGATTATTTATTTCCCGCCTGAAAGAGCCAAAAAAAATAAACATCCGAGCGCTGTCCCAGGTCTCGAACCCGAGACCTGGAGAGAACTTTCTAAGCCCCCAGCCAGTCTGCCCGCGTGTCTTTCGTGACATAAATGCGTTGCGATTTTCTTTTAAACCTTACTTGCCTTGATTCCCTTCACTTTAGCGCTAGAAGTAAAAATAGAAGGCTTCCAGTGCAACCTCCAGGACTCGAACGCGAGTCCGCCTAGTCGCAGCTTCCCAGCCAGTTCCTAACCATTCGGCCAAGGTTCAATTCATGGTAACAAACGCATCGGAAATCCTTTTAACCCTTACTTTGCCAGTTTCCCAGGTCTGAACGCTAAAATGAAAAATAAAGAGCATCACGCGCGATCCCTGGGACTCGAACACGAGTCCTTGCGAAGGTCCCTCTTTCGCTGCTAGCGTCCTTGCCATCTCGCCCAGGAGCTGTTTTGCGATAAGACCCATCTCGATTTTCTTTTAAAGCCTTCCTTAAAATAGCGCATACTTGAAAAATAAAATGCTATGCGCCCCATGCCACTCGAACCCCTGACCTATTCTGGCGCCGAATCTTAAGTAGCACACAGAAGCCACTTTGCTACTGGACTTTCATGTCCAAAATTTTACAAAATTTATTATTAAGGCCTCTTCAGCCAAAATTCCATTTTAAACCCTAAATTTTCAAAATTTTCAAAATTGTCCCATTTTATTCCGGGAGTTTTAGGAACTCCAAAAACACATTAAAACCACTCTTGAGGCCTACTAACACTCGAGTTATTTTCCAAACTCGCAACCCCTATTTCGGGATATTACAATTCTACCCCCTTAAAAATAATTTCGTCCTCGAAATTACTTATGAACGAACATCCGTACATATCAATTCACTACATCTCAATCATATACTCAATTATACACATATGCAAACACATTTCAAACTTTTTCACATTTAGCATTTACACATATGGCCACTTCTTCATAAGCATATTCAAGCTACAATTTCATTATACATATCCTACACATCAATGGTGAGATCAATTGCACATATTATCATTCTTATCGAAGCTTGAACTATACCACATCTTACTTAGTTCAAACAGGAATATACTAACTTCCCTTATTCCTTGCAAGTACGAAAGGCTTGCACTTATCCAAGCATTTAGCTCATGGAAATAAACATGTTTCATCTTGTAAGTGATTCAAGAATTCTCTTTTATAGCACATCATCGGCATTAAGCCGGTTAGGCATCGAAGCCCGAAATACACATCGGCACAAGGCCTGCTAGGCATCAAAGCCTGAAATATACACTGGCACAAAGCCTGCTAGGCATCAAAGCCCGAAATATACACCGGCACAAAGCCTGCTAGGCATCAAAGCCTGAAATATACACTGGCACAAAGCCTGCTAGGCATCAAAGCCCGAAATATACACCGGCACAAAGCCTGCTAGGCATCAAAGCCTGAAATATACACCGGCACAAAGCCTGCTAGGCATCAAAGCCTGAAATATACACCAGCACAAAGCCTGCTAGGCATCAAAGCCTGAAATATACACCGGTACAAAGCCTGCTAGGCATCAAAGCCTGAAATATATTATCAACATCTGAATCACATTACAAGCTGACCAGAATTATACACCATATGATTCACATCACTTGTATTTATCACCTCAATAATATTTCATGATAGAAAGTCAATCCACATATCACTTGTACTTATTATTTCAATAACATTTCATGATAGAAGGTCTATCCACAGTCGGCTTTCACTATATTTATAACTAGGATTCCATAATCCCACATGTGCACAAGGTTATGACTAACCTTAACAATATTCAATTGCTTATAGACTTATACTTAAAACATTCTCAATTTCTGGTTCCAACACTTACCGACAATATCTTCCACTCTGAGCACACGGACGGTCCCGATTTCTCATAGCTGGCTTAATCACATGAGCAAAACTTTCAACCTTCGGTCTTTTTCGAAGACCCTCAGATAATTTAGACAATTCAAAATTTCTCCCATCACGGTTCATATCCTTATCTCGATTTTATCTCATCGAGTTCTTAATCTCTTCAGCTATCTTAACTTTTTCGACTAACACAACAATTCCCGTTCCTGTTGAGGAACTATCAACAGTCTCAGGCCGTCTTTTAATCCGTCCTTAAACCGGACACATTGTTCATGTTTTGTAGCCACTATTCCTCGAGCATATTGGCTTAACCTTAGGAATTTAACCTCGTATTTCGCCATGGACTTGTTCCATTGAACTAGTCCCAAAAACACAGGCCTCTGAACATCAGTGTAGTAAGTACTGACATACTCCTTTTAATGTGCCGTCTTGACATACTCCCGAGTGGGGTCCTCCGTTGTGACACTATCCCGAACCGTGAGCCACCATTTATACATCTCATCGCAAATTAGCGTCACTATTCCTTTCACTTTTTCCTCAGGGCTCAAAACGAGCTCATCCATAACTCACTTGGTTATTTCCAACCAATATTCAATCGTACTGGGTGTCACGCTTGATATATCACAGAATGAATCCGCTCCATTGGCTCAAAGTCGCTCGGAAACAAATTTTCAAGCTTTCATATTTCTCCCTCTCCAACCACCATCTATAAAACTCGCAGCGCGATACAGCATTATCCCTCGTCTGATCTTGCTGCTCATTGTCAAAAGTTGGTGGTGGAGGTGATACCTTATCTCAAACTCTTAACCCGATCTAACGAGTTCCGATATGGCCATTTTGCCTCGATCATGTCCTCTAGGACTCATCTCTATCGCACAATCTGACTTAAAAAGTTTTATGCATTAGGAATTTGTTCCACTTATTATTCGCGAACAATTTTATGGAATAAAGTATTTAGAAGTGGTTCTTTCGATCACACATAGGTTCGGTTCAAGTTCGCTACTTCTTATTCAGAGAGTCACATACACGTTTATAAACAGGGACACATTCATTCACTATACCTCTATGATCATTACAGTCCTCACATCTTATGCATTTGTTTTCGAATAGATTAGTCTTAGGGTTCAATAGCCCAAATTTTCTAATCTACAAGCCCAATTATGCCCATACAATTCATATACTCAATATACCTCAATAGTCAGAGGTACTTACCAGGTGGACTTCGGGTCGGAGGTACAGGTGCCATGCCAGAACAAGCCCAAAATAGAAGTTCACATTTTGCAAAGCCCACTTTCAAAAACTGTTTTCAGGCCCAAAACCTCGAAGCCGAGTTTTGAACCATGCTCTGATACCAAAATGTAACACCCCAAACCCGGCCCATTTAATCCGGCCGAATTTGGAATGCCACTGCGGAACACTTTCGAAAAACATTCTTACTTAAGAGGTAAACCGTTTAAAATTTTGTCGAGTTTGGTAAAACATTTTCGTGACTTGTAATATTCTAAGTGAAAATCGAAGTTTATTATAAAAATATTGGATTCGAGCTTTGTTCGGGGAAATAAAACCGTTTGCAATCAACCTTTCATATTAGGGCATAATAATAACGATACTTAATAAATGGACTGAAACACTTTAGTGGGCCTCATTACAATACACACTTAATCAAATTACGGATAATGTAAATATTTAATTCATTAAACAAGAGATTCCTTTGCATGAAAATCCACTTTTGCATGGCCACCTTTGTATCCTTCTCCGACCCAGTCCAAGCTTTACGCGCCACCTGAAAGGGTTTAATAAAAATAGAGTGAGTCACCAAGACTCAGTGCATAGTTAATACACATGTCCTCAATTATGGGCTTGGCCCATGACCACTCAATCCATATATATATATATAACATACAATTTTAAATATGCAATTGTGAATACATAATATTATAAATATGATCACGAATATATAATTACGAAGTCCAATCCACAAAGTGATCCACATATTCTTCTTTTGCACATTATTACTTAAAGTTATGGCTAAGCCACCGATCCCGTAGGGATCTCACATATCTTTCAATTTACAATCCATCAAGCACGAATGCAGCACGAGGTTCGGATTAGACCACTCACATAGTGTACACCCTTTTTCTCCAATAGTCACATCATAAATCTCATGCGTACGTATATGTACCATAGCAACATTTTGTACAAAAACAAATATGTATATTTCATACCATGGTCACATATTACTCGGAACAGTATACATCACGTGTCTTCATCTTATTTTACATTCATCAATAATCAATTTATTACCACAAATCACTGAAAGATTTGTACCAAAACTACTAATCTGATTATTCGATCACTTACCTTAATATCCATACTTTTAACCTTTATTTCGACTAACGAGCACAACTCGTACATTTACAGAAAGTAGCAATGCAACACTTATAATAATTAACAAACAGGAGTACAGTGCGATAACTACGCACCTGATTTTAGCGAGATCCTGATCTATCGATTCTAATATCAACTAAAATCTCGAAGGCTTCTGTTACTAATCGATTAGTCCCTAGTACACATAACCGAAAACGGTCACAAATAATACCAATAATATGGCCTTAAGCCGAAAAGCACGACCACCTACCTTGAGTACTTAAATTCCCGAAAGACTCATTTGATGCTCCTTAACACTGGAATAGTCGAATCCTGAAGATTTCTTAATGCACCTTCTTGATGGCACATGCAAAAGAACACACCAACACAAGACCCTATCATCTTTTAGCCAACCTTATGCCAAATCCAAAATCATTGGATTTCGGTACACAAAACATGAAGATGGAGCGAACTAATATTTAGTTTTAAGGAAAGGTTACTTACTAAAATCGCTTGAAGAGAAAGGAAGATCACAACCACATAGTCGATAGCACTATCAAGAGAGATTCGGCTATGGTTCAAAAGGGTAACGACACATGTGGCTGATAACAATAAGGAGATAAATAATTCACTATTTGCTAGCCGAAATGCTTCATCAAAACTGAACTCAACTTGCTTCTTCTTTCTTTCTCTTGGTCAAGACAACAAAAAGGAAAGAAATTAAAGTATGGAATTCGGCTATGCTTAGCTTGGTTAGGGAAGGAAATGATATCAAAAGTTTTGACATCTTTTTGCTATTACAAAACCAAATAAGATAACCCTTCAAGGTATTCAATCCGCTAAGCACCAAAATGAGGGAAAAAGAAAGCCAAGGATTCAAGAAATTTTTGCCAAGAACAAAAGACAAGGCCGGCCATACTCCTCATGCTTCCAACGGCTATGTTTTTGCCCATCAAGGCCGGCCACATCTTTCTCCTTTTGTCATATTTTCTAACATCAAATTCTAAAAAAAATCACCATGTCAAAAAAATCCTTTTTCCCATACATTAAAATTATTAAAACACTATAATATAACTAACCCATGCCGCACATGCTTCTATCCCCAAGGCCAAGACCCATGCTTGATTAAACTAATAAAAATAATAAAACAATAAAATGTTTAATTCTCATGCTCCCAAACTAAGGCCGGCCATAACCATAAAGAAGAGAGAAAGCATTGTTTAATATTCTTCCATCACCTTTCAAACTAAATCCCACTACACCATTTTCTATATAATATAATAATGTCACATCATTTAAAAAAATAATAAAATGACAAGCCCCACACTTCATTAGCAGAGAGATAACTTAGTAATGATAATAAATAAAACAATATAAGGGCAGTACCCACAAATATGCGTGCATGCCTCAAAAATCAAGGCCGGCCAAGCACTCTTCTCCCTTGCTAATCTCAACATCACTTTCCATTGTTTTTAATACATTAAAAATTATTGCAACACCATAAAAATAACAACCCATTACTTAAACTCTTCCTTAAAAAAAATATAAAAGTTTGAAGCCCCAAGTTTTCAAACAAAATAAGGCAACAGCAGCTGCATGCGTGCATGCGTGCATGTGCCATGCAAGATTATTTATTTTCCGCCTGAAAGGGCCAAAAAAAATAAACATCCAGGCGCTGTCCCAGGTCTCGAACCCGAGACCTGGAGAGAACTTTCTAAGCCCCCAGCCAGTCTGCCCGCGTGTCTTTCGTGACATAAACGCGTTGCGATTTTCTTTTAAACCTTACTTGCCTTGATTCCCTTCACTTTAGCGCTAGAAGTAAAAATAGAAGGCTTCCAGTGCAACCTCCAGGACTCGAACGCGAGTCCGCCTAGTCGCAGCTTCCCAGCCAGTTCCTTAACCATTCGGCCAAGGTTCAATTCATGGTAACAAACGCATCGGAAATCCTTTTAACCCTTACCTTTCCAGTTTCCCAGGTCTGAACGCTAAAATGAAAAATAAAGCGCATCACGCGCGATCCCTGGGACTCGAACACGAGTCCTTGCGAAGGTCCCTCTTTCGCTGCTAGCGTCCTTGCCATCTCGCCCAGGCGCTGTTTTGCGATAAGACCCATCTCGATTTTCTTTTAAAGCCTTCCTTAAAATAGCGCATACTTGAAAAATAAAATGCTATGCGCCCCATGCCACTCGAACCCCTAACCTATTCTGGCGCCGAATCTTAAGTAGCACACAGAAGCCACTTTGCTACTGGACTTTCATGTCCAAAATTTTACAAAATTTATTATTAAGGCCTCTTCAGCCAAAATTCCATTTTAAACCCTAAATTTTCAAAATTTTCAAAATTGTCCCATTTTATTCCGGGAGTTTTAGGAACTCAAAAAACACATTAAAACCACTCTTGAGGCCTACTAACACTCGAGTTATTTTCCAAACTCGCAACCCCTATTTCGGGATATTACATGTCTGCTCAACATAACAGTATGTCTTCGACATTTAGTTTGTAATTTTTTTCAATATGTTATGAGAGAGGGAAGAGAGGAAGGCTGAGGATTTTGAGAGTTTAAATTCGTCAAATTGACTCAAGATCCCCGAATGAAGCCTTTGGATAATTATTTATAGTCCAACAAGAGAAATTACAAATGGTAGTGGGAGGTTTTTAGGATATAGTTATATGAGAGTGATATAAAACATGAGTTATAATTTGTATTTCTAGTTAAGGATAACAAATAGACAGTCCAAAGTGCATATGTTAACTTAGGATTCTGCATTTCACTTGCTAGTTTTGCAACATTTTTTGAGCACTGAGATGATTAATCCAGCTTCTGTTAAACTTTAAATGTGCATATGCCTTGCATACAAGTTATAATTGATTTCCGTGGCGTCCATGATTCACATGGTGATTTGCTGGGGTAAGTAGCGATTATTGAACTTTGGGAGATGGAAAGTGTTACTGTAACACCCCAAACCCGGCCCAAACGCTACGACCAGATCTGGTATGCTACGGGGTTTACGTTAAACTTCACTTGGATGATTTTTGGAAATTCAGTTTCTTTATTTAGGTATTCGTTAAATAAGTGATATTGGAAAAAAAAACCTTTGCTCTTTCATTGAACGTGTTTGGAAATCCCATTTTCTTACTTCTTGTAGATAAGTCTTTGAACATAATTCTTTTTTTTAAAAAAATGAAAACAATAACCATTATAAAATGATAACCTAAGCTATAGGGCCTTATTACATAAACATTTCCAAAATTAAAACTTAAAGAAAAACTGAAAAAAGAAAATAATTTATGGAAATAGAAACTTGATGACCCCTCGAGTCCGCCTCGGCTCCCATGTCCACGATCTACTGCTCATCTGAAAAGTCAGGGAAATAAAAGGGTGAATCACCAAGACTCAGTGTGCAAATCTTGAAAACACATAAAAGCTTGGGCCCACAAACACATTATGGGCCTTAGCCCATACACAATGACAACAAAATATTTACATGCAACATGGCCCAACCCAACCCAAAAATCCATCCTCTACACACCAGCCCGTACCAACCAACACACCTCGGGGATTTCTACAATCAACCCACCAACCGCTACACACCATAACGACAGCCATGCTACCTATTCCCAACAGTCATGAATAAATTTAACGTGGCTTAGCCACCGATCACTATTGTGACCTAACTTTATAATTCGTGGTTTAACCACCGATCACCAAGTGACCTATTAACATGCTCTTCCCCTTCATCATATAAACCCCATCCCATGCATACATACATGCAGAATCAAAACAATATACTACCTAAAAGTTCACAGTCTATCACATACATCGATACACATAGAGAAGTTTTTATAATTACGTACCTGGCATCCCTCGCCTACCCTTTTTGGGTAATCCGACTGTCTATACAGCCTTTTTCCGACTTTTAGCCCATAACATATATTTAGTACAGATTATTATACAGCCTTTTTCCGGCTTTTAGCCCATAACATATATTTAGTACAGATTTATTAGTGTGTTAGAGATCTACACACTTGATTACAGTCAAGACGAGACCTTCTATATCGACACTATCAGAAGCCGATACGATTGCTAACTGCATAAGATCTTGTTCTGAAGCTGGTCCACGACCCAGTGGCCAATCTCGAACTGTTGACACTGCTCGTTTCTTAAACTTAGGGATTGGGTTTACAGATCCAATCCCCTCCTTCGCCTGATCGACATTTGATTCCATTAAAAGACCTTATCAGTCGCTACCATCATATCATATGCTTAAGATCACAATTACGATAGCGAATCTAACGAGAATCTAAAGAGAACCCCTTACCTTGAAATCCCGAAAAAAGAGATATGAGGTTTAGAGACTAGCGGTTCCGGCATTTAGATCTAAGCGATCTACTTCAATTCTCGAATGTCGCCCAACACGTAAACACAAGAAACCAACAATCCATTAGCCTTTTGGCTTTGTCTTCTAAAAACCGAAAGAGAAAAAGAATAGATCAGAAGAAATCGACACCTACCTTTATAGAGAATTCGGCAACTCCTAGAAGATTTCGGCTTTTGAGAAGATCAAAAAGAAAAGATGATCTCAAGAGATCTATAAAGTTTCAGCTTTTGAGAAGGTCAAAAAGAAAAGATGATCTCAAGAGATCAATGAAGTTTCGGCTTTTGAGAAGGAGATGATTGAGAGAAAAGAGTAATATCAAACGTAAAGAAGTGATAGGAACAGTATAGGAAAAAGAAGAATTTCGGCAAGGCTAGGGCAGATTCGGCTATGGCAGACAAATGTGAAAAGAAACAATGCTTAAGGGAGTTTTCAGCTCTTATTCAGAAAAGGAGGAAAAGAGAGAAGATGAAAACCCTAAATGCCGAAAATAAAGAAGAGAATGGGAGAATAAAACCCTAATGCCAATTTTAATTAAAATAGTTGGGCTTCATGCAACTTGAATTTGGGCCTCCTCAGTTGACGCCACTTCCTTGCTTTTAAGTGACGCCACTTTGCCACTGGGCCACAAGCCCATTTGTATTTTAAAACACGGATAACATCTTTTGAGCCCTATCTTACCAGGCTTTCCACTAGAGTGTCCAAACAGAAAATTCGATTAAGGCCTCTGCCCAACCCTGAGCCTATTCTGGACCCCTAACACTCACATTAAACATAACCACACATTAAATGCATAGCCCCACAATTTCAGGATATTATAGTTACTAATATGTTAAGGAGATTAACCTGTTGTTATATTGTTTCCCATGCAGAGCACAATACGGGATGCTATAGAAGATAATATCATGTGGCCTGTAAGAAAAATTATACCGATTTTGCTTGATGATTATAGGTATGTCCTTTATTTTTCTTTTTTCTCAATAGATGATAATATAATGCAATATAGAAAAGAAGGAAGCAGAATTTTATCTGAAACTGTTGTTTGTAGATAGGTCACTTGATAACATAAATGTATTTTCACTTGAATATAGATACTGTGTGTATCCCACAGAGAGGATGCAAGCACCTATAAATTGGTTGATTTATTTAGGCTGTGGTGTCATTCTCTCTGTGAGCACCTATGAATTGGTTGATTCATTTAGGCTATACGTCGTGAGGACATTGATTACCTTCCTTTAGTTGTATAACTTCTAATTTATTATTGGCTTGAATATATGTTTTCAGCAACTTGGACATTTCCTAGAGTAGCTTTTTATTCTTTTAAATGGTGATGTATGCCGAGCAGTTTTAAAGGGTTGTATATGCAAGGGTAACTACAATAATAAAAATATCCTTTCTTATAATTTATACAAATATGTGCTAATTCCTGGAATTTTGGTGCTTGGATTCAACTATATTAATAATGGCATTCAGCATAGTTTATGAATAAATTTAACGGAACCCCTATCAACATTAAAACCAAATTTCCTTAGTTCATGTCTCTGCAAATGAGTAAAGTTATGTAGTTGGAGCCCTTCTCAGCAAGATAACCTTAAAGTCTTACCCATGGTATGCACTAGGATTCAATCCTAATCAATATGCTAGTTACCATTCTTCTTTAATGTAAGAATCTTCTCCAAATTGTCCTCCAAACATCCTTTGAAGAGCTGCGGGTCAAGATGATATGATCTTCAGCCTCTTCTCGCTCATCATAGAAATAGCATGTAGTTAGAAAGACTATAGCCCCAACTCTTAATATGAGGAAGTCTACTTACCTATCCAAAAGAAAAAGCCAACAAATGAACCTGTGCTTAGAGAGAGACCTGGTTCCAAACCAGATTATGCCAGCATTTGTTGGCCCCAAGTTTATTCAGTCATTTATTCACTCTGAAGTATTTTCGTATCGTATTTGTATGAAATGGTGATACTTATGTTTTGCTTGTTATTGTTATGTTGGGTTTTAGGTGCACTTGGAGCTTTTGTACTGTCCCTTTGGCATGGAGAATGGTTTTACAAACCCCTTTTCCTCCAACTTAATTACGATTTATATATATTTTTATTGTTTGGAGTTAAATCTATTTGGACCAAATGATAGTAGTTAAATCTTTTTGGAGTTTTATTTTGCTATTTGCTACTAATTTCTTAGTGAACTTGAATGCAAAATGTTGATTTTACCTTACAAAATTCTATTTATATAATATTTGTAACTAAAATTTGTCGTAACCATTTTTTTGACAAAACGGGAATCGACTTTGGGTTTTGAAAATAAATAAACGGGAGTCGCCACCGATCTTTTATTAGGTGTGATCGGATCACCTTTATTTTAATAAAACATTTTGGTTTACTAAAACGATGCTTTTGGTCTACAAATATTCGAGAAAAATATGTTCGGGAGTCGGTTACGTGCGAGGAAGGATTAGCACCCTCGCAACGCCCGAAATCGATACCAAATTGATTGATCAATGTCCTAATGTCGAAAAGTTGAAAATATTTAGGGTAAAAAATTGAAAAGAATAAAATTCGTCTATTCGAGATTAAATTTTAAGATTATCTCGCTTCAAAGGGATAAAAGTATCATACCCAACACGTTAGGATATAACACCCTTATATTTCGACACCAAGATCATCTTCGACGAGAAAAGGATATTTGAATATTTAGTCGAACGAAAAGATCGACACCCAACACGTTAGGGTGTAATTTTTCGGCCTTCTAAACGCACAAATATTACCTCTTTTGTATGAATTAAAAAAATGTCAGATTGCGATTTAAAACCGTTGATCCACATGACGTGACAAAAAGACGAAATCAACAATGCTGGTGATAAAAGATTCAATAATGAAAATATAAAAAGATAAAAGACGGCTTTGAAATGGTAATAAAAAGGCTAGAGGGTATTAGTAAAGATCGAGATAATAAAAAAAGAGTATATACAATGTGATAGCATGAATATAATAATAATAATAATAGTAAGAAGAAGATAATAATAGTACGGACACGAAATATGTACAACATGCCAATATAAATATAATAATAATAGTGAGATAATAGTACTAATATGCAAAGTATGTACGATATGATAATATAAATATAATAATAATAATAATAATAATAATAATAATAATAATAATAATAATAAATATGTACAAGTAATAGTATAATAATGATATAGAAAGAAAAATAACACAATGATAATAGCGTAATAAGAATAAAATAATAATAATAATGATACAAAATATATACCATATAATAATACGAATATAGTAACAATAATAATAATAAAGTTAGTATATACAATACAATAATAATAATAGTAAAAATAATAGTAATATAAAAAATATAATAATAATAATAATAATAATAATAATAATAATAATACAAAATATATACAAGATAATTATAACTATAGTAATGATAATAATAATAATAGTATAGCAATGATAATAGAATAATAATAATAATATAAAAATAGAATAATAATCATAATAATACAAAATATACATAACATAATAATATAGTAATAATAATAGTAATAATAATTAGTATAGTAATAATAAGGTAATAATAATAATACACAATGTATATAATATAATAGCAATAATGATGACACTAATAATAATAATAATAATAATAATAATAATAATAATAATAATAATAATAATAAATTTAGTGAAATTAGTAAAAAGATGAAAATAATAAAGAGGACTAAGTTGAGAAAGAAATAAAACTACAGATCTAATTTTTTAAAAAAAAAGAAAAAAAGGATTAGGGATCTAAAATGAAGCGCGCGAAGAGAGAGGGGACCATGCGGGAAAATATCCCTAGCTCCTATGCGCTGCGTTTGGTTCAGGACCAAATTGGAACAGAAGGAAACATATTGGGGCAAATGTGAAAATAACAAAAACTGGATTAGAAAGACAAAACATGCGGAAGGGCTAAAAGCGCAATTAGCCCTTCCGTTCAAAAACACGCGGATCCTGGCTTCGGGTCGGGTCGGATTCGGGTTGACCTCCCCAAAACGACGTCGTTTTGACGTCTGGGGAGGCCCTTCAAGGCGACGTCGTTTCGCTACCCTATATAAGGCCGAAATTTTTTTTTTCTTTCATTTGCTTCGTATTTCTTCAAAAAAGAGAGGGAAACCCCTTTTGTTTTCTCTGGGTTTTGCCCAGAAACCGACCACGAGGGTCACCGCCGGGGCCGGAATTCACAAAAAGGTAGCTTTTCTTCTCCTTTTTTTTTATTTTTTATTATGTATATTTTTTATATATCTATGTTTGTGAAATAATGGATTCGAGAAAAAAAGAAAAATACCTTCGAATGGTGTAGATCTGGCTTTGCGTTTTTTTGTTTTCTGATTTCTAATGCTTTTTTTCTTTTTTATGCTTTTGAATCTGTTTTTTTTCTATTCTATTGATTGTGGAAAAACAAAAAAAAGAGCCCCCCCAAAAAAAGGTCCCTTTCTTTACAAAACGAATGGCTTTTTATAGCCAAAAAAGAAATTACAAAGTTTATTCTCTGTTGTCGTCTGCTTGGCTGTTGTTTTGTCTGTTCTTGCAGGTCGTGGGGGACACGGATAATGGAGGGGGCGTGAACGGCGTTAGTGGTGGTGGCAGACAAAAGGTCGTGGGGGGTTGCGGCGCAAAGGTGGCGTTGGTGGCCAAGGAGAGTTGTGGCGCTAGGGGAACATGGAGGTCCTTAGGGTTTTCTGAAACCCTAACCATTTTGGGCCACCTAGGCTGATTGGGTCACTGTAATTGGGCATGGGTTTAGTTAAGTAGGCTTAGCTTTAATTTGGGTCTGGTATTGGTTTAACAATTGGGCTCCGAGTTTTAGTTGGTATTTTGGGCCTTGTAACCTGGGACTGTTAATTGGACCTTTTTTATTATTGGTTTTTTTTTTTTGGTTTTAATACTAGGCAGGGCAAAAATTGGGTATTACAAAATTAATATTATTTTTGTATCTAAAATTAATATTATATTATAAAAAACTGTTTATCCAATGTTTTTTTTTAACAGATTTGTTTATCTAATGTTACAATAATGTTTATCTAATGTTTATCTAATTCACAAAAGGTAGCTTTTCTTCTCCTTTTTTATTATTATTTTTTTATTATGTATATTTTTTATATATCTATGTTTGTGAAATAATGGATTCGAGAAAAAAAGAAAAATACCTTCGAATGGCGTAGATCTAGCTTTGCGTTTTTTTGTTTTCTGATTTCTAATGCTTTTTTTCTTTTTTATGCTTTTGAATCTGTTTTTTTTTTCTATTCTATTGATTGCGGAAAAACAAAACTGCTTCCCTGCTATCTTCGGGGAGGCTTCAATCTTTAGTCTACTCCAATGCTATTTCCGAGAGATATGACTCGTAGCTTCATTTTGCTCTTGCTCTATCTTCTTTGTCCACTGGAACTTCTTCGTTCAATTTACTCAAGGCGACTTCAGTCTTCCGTCTGTAAGTACTTCCTCGTGTGACCCGAGGCTCAACCCCACTCTCATAATATGAGTTGATTTTTTTTTTTTGAATTAACAGAAATTGAAAAGTGGAAATTGAAAATACCTCGGCTTGCTTCCTGAGGAGTTGATTTTATTTGCAAACAGGAGTTAAAACAGAAATTTAAAATACCTCAGCGTGTGACCTGAGGAGTGGATTTTTTTGCAAACGGAAATTGAAAAATAGATATTGAAAATACCTCAGCGTGTGACCTGAGGAGTTGATTTTGCAAGCAGAAATTGAAAAACAGAAATTAAAAATACCTCAGCGTGCGACCTGAGGAGTTGATTTTTCAAAAAATAGAAATTAAAAATACCTCAGCGTGCGACCTGAGGAATTGATTTTTGCAAACAGAAATTAAAAATACCTCAGCGTGCGACCCAAGGCTCAACTCACCTCTCGCAATATGAGTTGATATTTTGAAAAGGAATTAAAAGACACCTCAGGGTGTGACCTGAGGCTCAACTCACCTCTCGCAATATGAGTTGATATTTTGAAAAGAAATTAAAAGACACCTCAGGGTGTGACCCGAGGCTCAACTCACCTCTCGCAATATGAGTTGATATTTTGAAAAGAAAAAAAAGACACCTCAGGGTGTGACCCGAGGCTCAACTCACCTCTCGCAATATGAGTTGATAAGAAATTAAAAGACACCTCAGGGTGTAACCCAAGGCTCAACTCACCTCTCGCATTATGAGTTGATATTTTGAAAAATAAATATTGAAAAACACCTCAGCGTGTGACCTGAGGCTCAACTCACCTCTTGTATTATGGGTTGATTTATGTAACCGGAATCTAAAAATATATCATTTGGTGGAACTCGGATGTTTTCTTTTCTTTGGTTTGGTACAACTATCGTCAAGACTTCTTGCTTTACTGGCGTACCTGTATGTGTCATGCGTGATGTTATCATGATATGCACGTGTTTGTCTTAAATGTTTTTATGCCTACATGACTATGCCATGCATCCTGGGTTTGTCCTGTGTCTCTCGTTATGACTCTCATGATGACCCATCTTCATTACTTTGATTCTTGACTTTTCTCAGGTCTTGTACCTGTCCTCAAGTTCTACGAGTAATCCGTGTTTCTCGTATATCTTTTTTTTGCCCCCTGTTGAACTTTGTCCTTGCTTTGAGGCTCTCGTACTTACCCAATTCTCATCCAGGTAATGCTCAATATTCTTTTCGTTCAGAGCGTGTAATTTCACTATTTATCTCTAAAATGAAACATAAAAAAATGCATGAAAATGGCAAAGTAGGCGGGAAAGGGATACCTCATATCTATATTTATTTCAAAAGCAACAAGCAAAGAAAATTGACAAGGAATAACTCGATTAAGAAAGCAAAGGAAAACAAGTTCAGTTGTCATAAGTACTCTAGATATCCGACGCATGAACTTCTCCATGTTTCTTCATCCTGAATCTTTTCGAGCAAGGTTTTTCGTGTGGAAGATTCTTGAGCTTCAGAGTCCGCTTCAATACTATAATCTCGTCGTTTGACTGCCTGTTCAAACCATTCTTGCTTTTTCGGTCCACATTTGCTTCCTTAGGACGCCCTTTTGGGTTTTTATCCTAAACCCCTTTTTTTTTGTTCGATCTTCGCTGCTTTTTTTTTTAGGCGTAATATTTATTCACGGCATCTGAGTTTACCGAATTTGGTAACTCTTTCCCATCCATTTCAGTGAGAATCAAAGCTCCACCGGAAAAAGCTCTCTTTACTACGTATGGTCCTTCCCAATTCGGTGCCCATTTTCCTCAGAAGTCTTTTTGTATCGGGAGAATCTTTCTCAGGATGAGTTCCCCTTCGCGAAATTCTCTTGGACGCACCTTCCTGTCATGGGCGGCGATCATTCTTTTTTGGTACATTTGTCCATGACAGATTGCTTTTAGACGTTTTTCTTCAATCAGGTTCAATTGGTCATATCGAGCTCGAACCCATTCCGATTCTTCTAGTTATGACTCCATTAAGACTCGCAGGGAGGGGATGTCAACTTCAATGGGTAGTACAGCTTCCATTCCATAGACCAAAGAGAAAGGAGTTGCCCCCGTGGAGGTCCGTACACATGTGCGATACGCATATAGAGCAAATGGTAGTTTCTCGTGCCAGTCTTTATACGTCTCAATCATTTTCCCAATAATTTTCTTGATATTTTTGTTAGCGGCTTCTACCGCCCCGTTCATCTTTGGACGATAGGGTGAGGAGTTATGATGCTTTATTCGAAATAGCTCGCACACTTCCTTCATCATCTTGTTGTTCAGGTTCAAGGCATTATCTGAAATGATTCTCTCAGGCAAACCGTATCGACATATGATCTCCCTTTTTAAGAACTTGCAAACTGCTGTCTTTGTCACATTGGCAAACGAAGCAGCTTCTACCCATTTTGTGAAGTAATCTATGACCACAAAAATGAATCGATGTCCATTAGAAGCTTTTGGGGAAATTGGCCCTATAACATCCATCCCCCGCATAGAGAAAGGCCACGGAGAAGTCATGACGTGAAGGGGCGAAGGTGCTGCATGAATTTTATCGCCATAAACTTGACATTTGTGACACTTTCGTGCGTAACTAATGCAGTCGCTTTCCATTGTCGACCAGTAATAACCGAGCCTCATAATCTACCTGGCCATAGTGAAGCCATTGGCGTGCGTTCCACAAACTCTTTCATGGACCTCTTCGAGTATCTTTCTGGCTTCAACAGTATCCACACATCTCAAGAGCATTTGATCTTTCCCTCTTTTGTATAGGATGTCCCTATCGAGAACAAATCCTGCTGCTAATCTTCTGATCGTTCTTTTGTCGTTCTCGTTTGCTTGCTCGGGATATCTTTGATTCTTGACATATTCTAAGATATCATGGAACCATGGTTGTCCATCTGCCTCGTTTTCAATGCTAAAACAATGCGCAGGGGCCTCATATATGCTCATCTGGAGATGTTTTATTTCTGTTTCTCGATTTGCTTTGAACATTGAAGCCAAGGTGGCCAGGGCATCCGCCAATTGATTTTCCTCCTGTGGGAAGTAATTAAAAGTCACTTCTTCGAATTCTTCAACCAATTCCGCAACAAGATCGCGATATTTGACCAACTTCAAGTCTCTTACTTCCCAATCTCCATAGATTTGGTAAATCACCAATGCCGAGTCCCCGGAGACCGCTAAGACATTGGCGTTCTGCTCGATGGCTGTGCGAAGTCCCATGATGCAAGCCTCATATTCTGCCATGTTGTTGGTACAGAAGAAATTTAATTTGGCAGTAAAGGGGTAATGTGTAACACCCTGGTTTAGGGCTATGCATGTTGGGTATAAATCATGTTCTAGTAGGTTTTGGGTATGCTTGGATGTGTTTGGGAGGTGTCGAGATTGCTCGGATTAAAGGGGAAGACTTTGGGAAATTTTGGATTTTTTAAGTGCAAAAAGGGGAGCTTGGCGGTAGGTGTCTTAAGAGAATTATTTGGGAGAATTAGACACAAGAATTGGGCTGGTTGAGTGGCAAGGGAGGCGCCACTAAGAGCTTGGAAAAGTGACGCCTCAGGTACAAGGGAAGGGGCCAGTGTTCGAGCTGCGAAGGCGGCACTTTGGCCTTTGTTTTTGGCGTCAGTGAGGTAAGGAGTTGGGCAGCTTTTGGATGCTAAAAAGATGGAGAAGACTTGGTCCTTGTTTTTAAATTCGGCTAGGTAGGTTTGACTCATTCAAATTGTTTTGAATGGATGAAAGGGAGGTGTTGTAGGAGAGAATAATGGGATTTGAAGGGGAGTTGAGTGTTTGGCCGAATTTTGGTTCTTTTAGGGGGTAGCTTGGCCGAATGTTATAAATAGGGGGGAGGTGTTCATCTTTTTGGTTTTCCCCATTTGCTTGCTTGCCGAATTGCTTCATAATTCACCATTGTTCTCCCATTTCTCCTAAACCGAAACCCCCATTGCTAGCTTCCCTCTTTCTCTCTTTTATACCCATAGCCGAACCATCCACCCTTCCATCTCTTCTCTCCCATCGTGTGCTAAACCAAAAGTACACCCTCCACATCCTTCTTTCTCTTTCTCAAACACCATTGCCGAAACCTTCCTTGTTGTCCTAGTTTTGACTGGCTGAATCTTAAGCAAGGGGGTGGAGTTTTCGGGTCTTCTCTGGTCATTGTGAAGGGTAAGGTTTTACGTTATGGATTATTTCTTTTGGTGTTTCGTTAACCAAATGTGGTCTTGATGTATGAGGTTGGCCGGGGTCTTAGTGAGGTAATTCTTTTATGTGTAGCTAGCAAGGAGGAGTGGTAAGGAGGACTCTTAAGTCCGATCCGTCAAGGGTGTGGCAGAAGAGTTTTAGTTAAAGTTGCGTTTCGAGAGTAGATCGATTGTACTATTAAGGTGCGTAATCATCGCACGATTTCTCGATTTGCTTGCTAACGTTTATGTCTGTGTATTATGTGTGTTGTAGCCGATTATGAGGGCTTATATGGTAAGTAACTGGTGATGGTAACTTATTTATGATGTATGTATATATGTATGATGTGGCAATGATAGATGTTAAATACTCACTCAATATGCTATATTGACATGATTTATTGACACATGGGTATGGGGCTGGTTTTTGGGCCCAAAAACGTTTTCAAAATGGGCTTTTTGAAAAATGGGCTTTTATAAAAGTTTTCAGGTTATTCTGGCATGGCACCTGTACCTCCGACCCGAAGTCCACCAGGTAAGTACTTCTAGCTCTTGAAGTGTTTGTTTGTGTGATCTATTATGGGCTTAGATTGGGCTCGTAGATTAGAATATTAAGGCTATTGGACCCTAGGATTAGTCTACTCAAACATTTGCATAAAACTTAAAGCTCTTAAACAAACCTGTGAAGTAAGTCGCCGAGTTAAGGTGTGGTAACCACTGTACGCATGTCTAGGAGTGGCATTCAGTAAGAGCTTGGTATTTAAGCAGTCCTAGCGACTCACCTCCTCTTTACTCGAATCCTACCTGGTGCGTAGCTACGGTTCACCTTAACCAAGAGGACTTGTTCATAGGCTAAACCGGTTATTAAAACCCGAAAGGGAATTAGCCTTGCTGTTTTTAAACCTTCTGTTTTAAAATTATCAACTTTACCCCTTTGGTCTATAAACCCTAAATTCAATTTTGAGAGACATTTTTCGATTTACAAAATTACCAAAATGCCCTAGTGGCAAAATTACAAAAATGCCCTTGTGTTATAAAATTACCATACTACCCTCAACTTTTGATAAAATGATTTTTTCTTTACAAAATACCAAAATTTTACGGTTTCGAAATATTCAGATACCCTGGTTTGTGAAAATTTACGAAAATACCCCTGGTTGATAAAATTACCAAAACGCCCTTGGTTTCTAAATTTTCAAATTTCTTTCGACTCTTATGGAAATATTCCTATTTTATCAAGTATCAGAAAATCTTATTTTGTGAAATATTGCGATATTCCAATTTGGGAGAATTTACGAAAATGCCCATGATTTCCAAAATTACAAAAATAACCCTGCTTTCTGAAATTTTGCAACACACTTTGTTTGAAAAACAAAATTTTCAAGATGACCCTTGAGATTTTGTAAATTTTGAAATATCTTTAAGTTGGAAAAACTATTTTCAAAATTGACCCTGAGTTATTACCGAAATACCCCTTTAGGAAAAACGATGAAATTACCCCTGGGTAGGGAAAGAAACTTTGATTGCTCGAAAGAACTACTCTCGGAAACTTCTTTTCATAAAATTGCTCGTGGATAAAACAGTGAAACAAGAATTTCTAATGCATAAAACTTTCTAAGCAGACTAAATCGAGGCGCTAGATATGAGTTCTAGGGGGCGTGGTCGCAATACTCGTGGACGTGGTAGAGGCAGGATGTCAGTATCGGAACCGGTTGGGTCTCGCCATGGGTCAGAAAGTGATGTGCCGCCACCAGCTGTTGAGGTTGAACAGCAGGATCAGACTGGAGGAGACGACGCAGTATCGTAGGCTGTGCTGCGGGTGCTTGAGCGAGTGGCAGGAGCCAGTGGGGGCAGTGGGACTCGGAAGTCAGTGCCCGAAAGGCTTAGGGCGAATGGAGCCGAGGTCTTCAGAGGACTGTCTGGGGTAGCTCCGAACGTGGCAGAGTACTGGCTTGAGGCAGTGGAAAGGATTATGGATGATCTCGACTTAACTGCTGAGGAGAAGCTTAAGGGGGTTGTTTCGTTGCTGCGGGATGAGGCCTACCAATGGTGGCTCACTGTTAAGGAAAGTGCACCTGCCGATCGAGTGGATTGGGGTTACTTTAAGATCAAGTTCGAAGGGAAGTATGTCGGAGCGAGCTATGTGGATGCTCAGAGGAAGGCGTTCCTCAATCTGGTGCAAGGTGGCAAATCGATAGCGGAGTACGAAGCTGAGTTCCTACGTCTGAGCCGGTATGCTCGGGGCATCGTGGCGACTGATTATGAGAGATGCGTCAGATTTGAAGATGGGCTACGAGATGAGCTGCGAGTTTTGATTGCTCCGCAACGGGAAAAAGACTTCGCCGTTTTAGTGGAGAAAGCTCGGATAGCCGAGGAAGTCAAGAAGGCTGAGAGGCAGAACAGAGAAAGAAACCGTGATAAGAGAAGTGTTGGATCGCCAGAAGTGTGTGAGAGGGTTCAGAAAAGACCGAGAGTTGAGACTCCTGTTCGTATTGCTAAGCCAGCCGCTGGAAATCCAGATCGTCCGTGTGCGCAGTGTGGAAGGTATCATGTTGGCGAGTGCTAGAATCGTGTTCGGGAATCTTTAGATGCAAGTCCAAGTCTCATCTGATTAAGGATTGTCCCCAGAATTCGAATAGGACTCGAACAGAAGGCCAAGGTTATGTGCAACCAGGCAGAGGTGGTCAGCAAACGACAAGAGGTCGTGGTCCGAACCATGGAGGAAATGGTTCCGGCCGAGGTCGTGGAGCAGTAGGCCGCGATAATGGTGGCACTGAGGCAAGGCAGCCAGGTCTGGTTTATGCAGTCCGTCGGAGGGAGGATAATGATGTGCCTGATGTGTCAGCTGGTAAGTTCCTTAGGTTTGGAATATTCTTTGTTGTTTTGATCGTTTTGGTGCCTGTTTGTTTTGTTGCTCGTAAAGTATGTAGAACCTTGAGTATGATAGATACTGTGCCTAAAAGTATGTTAGCTCTTTAAGATCAGAGTGCGCAGCCATAGCATAGTGGGAGGAATTGGACTGTTAGTTTAGACAAGTAATTTCGAGGACGAAATTATTTTAAGGAGGGTAGAATTGTAACACCCTGGTTTAGGGGCTATGCATGTTGGGTATAAATCATGTTCTAGTAGGTTTTGGGTATGCTTGGATGTGTTTGGGAGGTGTCGAGATTGCTCAGATTAAAGGGGAAGACTTTGGGAAATTTTGGATTTTTTAAGTGCAAAAAGGGGAGCTTGGCGGTAGGTGTCTTAAGAGAATTATTTGGGAGAATTAGACACAAGAATTTGGCTGGTTGAGTGGCAAGGGAGGCGCCACTAAGAGCTTGGAAAAGTGACGCCTCAGGTACAAGGGAAGGGGCCAGTGTTCGAGCTACGAAGGCGGCACTTTGGCCTTTGTTTTTGGCGTCAGTGAGGTAAGGAGTTGGGCAGCTTTTGGATGCTAAAAAGATGGAGAAGACTTGGTCCTTGTTTTTAAATTCGGCTAGGTAGGTTTGACTCATTCAAATTGTTTTGAATGGATGAAAGGGAGGTATTGTAGGAGAGAATAATGGGATTTGAAGGGGAGTTGAGTGTTTGGCCGAATTTTGGTTCTTTTAGGGGGTAGCTTGGCCGAATGTTATAAATAGGGGGGGAGGTGTTCATCTTTTTGGTTTTCCCCATTTGCTTGCTTGCCGAATTGCTTCATAATTCACCATTGTTCTCCCATTTCTCCTAAATCGAAACCCCCATTGCTAGCTTCCCTCTTTCTCTCTTTTATACCCATAGCCGAACCATCCACCCTTCCATCTCTTCTCTCCCATCGTATGCTAAACCAAAAGTACACCCTCCACATCCTTCTTTCTCTTTCTCAAACACCATTGCCGAAACCTTCCTTGTTGTCCTAGTTTTGACTGGCTGAATCATAAGCAAGGGGGTGGAGTTTTCGGGTCTTCTCTGGTCATTGTGAAGGGTAAGGTTTTACGTTATGGATTATTTCTTTTGGTGTTTCATTAACCAAATGTGGTCTTGATGTATGGGGTTGGCCGGGGTCTTAGTGAGGTAATTCTTTTATGTGTAGCCAGCAGGGAGGAGCGGTAAGGAGGACTCTTAAGTCCGATCCGTCAAGGGTGTGGCAGAAGAGTTTTAGTTAAAGTTGCGTTTCGAGAGTAGATCGGTTGTACTATTAAGGTGCGTAATCATCGCACGATTTCTCGGTTTGCTTGCTAACGTTTATGCCTGTGTATTATGTGTGTTGTAGCCGATTATGAGGGCTTAGATGGTAAGTAACTGGTGATGGTAAGTTATTTATGATGTATGTATATATGTATGATGTGGCAATGATAGATGTTAAATACTCACTCAATATGCTATATTGACATGATTTATTGACACATGGGTATGGGGCTGGTTTTGAGCGCAGAAGGGAGAAGTGTACATAAGATGTACGTGGTCTAATGTTAGCTCAGGCTACATTGGCGCTTGATGGCTAGCTTTGTGCTACCTCAAGGGAGATGTTGGCTAGGTGCCCATCTCGGCGGTTGATTGCTATGTGCATCACCGTAGACGGTTTACGATTGTGGGATCACTTTGGGTTGACCGGTGGCTCAGCCACGTCCTCAAGCAGCGAGTTTGCCGAGGTAAAGATTATGGATCACGATGTGATCAGTGGTGGTTTATCCACGGCCTTGGGCAAGGAGTCTGCTAAGGTTGGTGATCGGTTGGACAATGGGTTGGGCTGAAAAGCATTTTTGCATGATTTCATTGCAAGAACTGTATGGGTATGGGCCAAGCCCATACGTGTGGAAGTCTGTGTCTTGATTATGCACTGAGTCAGTGGACTCACTCTTTTCATTAACCATTTCAGGTGATGCGTAGATTGGACCGGGATCGGAGAGGACACATGGTGGCCCATGCAGAAAGAAGAGTTTAAATATTAAAGTTTATTCATATTAAGTACTTGATCTTTTAATTATTGTTGTAATAAGGGCCTTTTGGATCTTTAATTATTTTGGGGAACTATTTTTATTATTATTTTAAATTATGGTTGAATTATAGTAAATTACTAAGTGAAGATGAATTTTTCCTAACATCTTAATTATTCAAATTGGTTTTAAATATACACTAAAGTTGATTTAGACAATTTAGCACATTTTAGTCTTGGTTATGTTTTCAAAAGAACTTGGTTTCAAAAAGATAGTAAATTTCATGTTTTTAAATTCTAAGGAAGAAAAATATTTTCACTAACATAACTAGATTCGGTCGTAGTGAATGGGCCGGGTTTGGGGATGTTACATAATGATTCCCTTCTGGTGATACTAAGACTGCTCCAATCCCATGCCCCAATGCATTTGACGCACCATCAAAACTCATCTTCCATGATTTCTCTTTCGACGATTCACATTATTTTTCCGTCACGCATATCAAGTCTTCGTCTGGGAAGTCAAATCTCAACGGCTCGTATTCCTCCATTGTTCGAGTTGCTAAGAAATCGGCTATTGCGCTCCCTTTAATCGATTTTTGGCTCACGTATGCGATGTCATATTCCGATAGTAGGATCTACCATCGTGCCATTCTTCATGAGAGTGCAGGCGACTCCATCATGTATTTTATTGGGTCCAGCTTTGAAATCAACCATGTCGTATGATACAGCACATATTGTCTGAGCCTCCAAGTTGCCCAAACCAGAGCACAACAGAATTTTTCGATTGACGGATACTTCGCTTCATACTCTGTGAATTTCTTGCTGAGATAATAGATCGCTTGTTCCCTCTTTCCGGACTCATCATGTTGCCCCAAGACGCAACCCATTAAGTTTTCAAACACAGTCAGATATAGTATTAGCGGTCTTCCAGGAGTTGGTGGTACTAGCACCGGGGGACTAGATAAATACTGCTTTATCTTTTCAAAAGCCTCTTGACATTCCTCGTTCCATTCTCCAGGATTGTGTTTTCGAAGGAGTCGAAAAATCAGATCACACTGCTTGGTAAGTTGAGCAATGAATCGAGCGATGTAGTTCAGCCTCCCTAGAAATCCTCTGACTTCCTTTTGTGTGCGCGGGGGCGGTAGTTCTTGTATGGCCTTTATTTTATCCGGGTTAACCTCGATACCTTTCTTGCTAACGATGAACCCCAGTAATTTTCCAGAGGTAGCCCCGAAGGTACATTTGGCTGGGTTAAGCTTCAGTTGGAATTTTCTCAGTCTTTCAAACAACTTCCGGAGGTTCTCGACATGCTCTCTTTCCCCTCGAGATTTGGTGATCATATCGTCGACATAGACTTCTATTTCCTTGTGCATCATGTCATGAAACAATGTTACCATGGCTCTCTGGTATGTTGCCCCGGCATTCTTTAGTCCGAATGGCATCACTTTGTAGCAGAATGTCCCCCACATTGTCGTGAATGTAGTTTTCTCCATATCTTCGGGAGCCATCTTGATTTGATTGTAGCCCGAAAATCCATCCATGAAGGAGAAAAACGAATGCTTTAGTGTTATCTACCAATGTCTCGATGTGTGGTAACGGGAAATTATCTTTAGGGCTTGCTCGATTCAAATCACGGTAATCCACGCACATTCGCACTTTGCCATCTTTCTTCGGTACTGGGACTATATTAGCCACCCATTCTGGATATCTAGAGATTTGTAGGAAGCCAGCATCAAATTGTTTCTTTACTTCTTCCTTTATCTTTAAGAGCATTTCAGGCCTCATCCGCCTTAACTTCTGTTGGATAGACTTGCATTCTGGTTTCAATGGGAGTCTATGGACCACTACATCTTCGTTCAAACCTGGCATATCTTGATACGACCATGCGAACACATCCTTATATTCATGAAGCAAGGTGATCAGATCATGTTTGGTGTCCTCTGACATGGAGGTCCCAAATTTTACCTCTTGCCTCTTTTCTTCGTTTCCCAAATTCACTGTCTCGACAGATTCTCGATAGGGCAAAATCTGTTCGTCCTCTTGTTCTACCATTCTTAGTAAGTCTGGGGAGGAGACATAATCTTTAGCATTTTCTTCAGCCTCGAATTCTCTCACACAAATGGCTTTCTCGAAGTCGATTTTAGGATTTGTAACATGATTGTTCGTGTCGTTGATATCTGAGCACCTGAAAAGTAGATGAAAAAGAAACTATAGAGGGACATCAAGGTATCGGATCCTATAAACGTGATACGATGATACGGGATATACAGGGACAGGTTATAAAAAAAGGAAATAAATATGGAGCCGATGAGAATGACAAGACCATGACAAAATGCATCTTTATTCATGTTTCATTTAAAAGCTAAACATAAACTCCCATAACAGATTCCCCTACAGCTTAGGGGCATACAAAAGTCAGCATTGAGCATTACTTTGGAGGAGACTTGGAAATTACGAGGAGATCCACGGCAGTCCAATTGTTCAGAGTGAATCCAGGGGGGCAAGGGCGTATCGCTGAAATATCTTCCACTGCATTATTCCTTTTGTTAATGACGTTTATGCTGAAGTCCTGTAGGCCCCTTTCTATCCATGACATCATACTTTATGGATCATCTCTTCCTGAGTGTGTAATTCCTGCCGATATAAATGTTTTCGACAAAGGTGGATACATTATGGGCTCCCATTCCAATTCCCGACCTGAGGCTCTTGCAATCCTCCTTTCTTGCTCTTTCTGTAACTGTTTCCTTCTTTGCCGCACGTCGGGCTTGAATCCTAAACCCCATCGAGCCTTATGGTGTATTAGTTTTAGTGCTCTGGCCATTCCTTGCTGGTATTTTCCCGAACCTCTCTTTGCTCTGGCTCCTTTCCCCACAGTCAGCTTGATTCCCATATTGGTATTCCTTGACAGCTTGGGCGTGGGGGCTTTGCTTCCTTCAGCGATAAAAGTAGCATTGATGAATTCGAAGGAACGGAAGGAACACTCTACTGCGTCTTTGTTCACTTCGATGTAGGGGACGCAACGATGTCTTTCTCACTAGCGACCATGATCAAGCGATTATCCATGACAAACTTTACGTTCTGGTGGAGAGATGAAGGGACTACCCCAGCAGAATGGATCCAAGGTCTCCCTAAGAGGCAATTATACGAAGGCGAGATATCCATGATGTAACATCCCAAAAACGGGGCTATTTGGAAATAAATTATTTTTCTTATGTATGAACTGCTGTGTCATTATTTATGGAATAATAATGATCAATTTAAGGCTTTGTGTTGGCTCGATTTGGTAGGAAATTGTAGTTTTTAACTTTTAAGATAGGGAGCCTTAGCAGGAGGGTGTTATAAGAATAAATGGGGATAATTTGGACATAAAATGAGCCTAGACTAAGTGGCAAAGTAAGCCCACTTAAGAGCTACATGTGACGCCACCAAGGAGCAAGGGAGAGCTTGTGTTCGAGTCGCGGAAATCCCTCTTTTTGTTCTTTGTTTGGACGGCACAAGGGAGAGAGATTTTCTCTCCTTAATTCTTTTTATTATCTATTTAGATAATAGAGATAATAATGAGGATATTATTATTATTTATAAAGGGTTTATTAATTAGATTTTTACTTGGATAATAAGATATTGTGAGCATTTTAATTGGTTTTTAATTCCTTAATATTAAGAAGATAAATTAAGGATATTACTATTATCATTTTAATAGTGTGATAATGTAGGATAATTAGGGGGATTATTAGATTAAAAGGGTTATTGGATATTAGTTGGATTATCAAAGGATTTATGGGATTAATTCAAAATTAATTTGAATTAATTAGAAGGGGGTGGACGGCAAGTCTATAAATACATGAGTTGATCTCCTTGTTTTTCTTTTCTTCAAATTTTGCTAAGTGCCGAATTCCCTAGCCCTCTTTTGCTCTTGCGTTTTCTTCATTTTCTCAAGCCCTTTAGCCGAAAACACCTACTTTCAATCTTTTCACTTCTTTTGAAACCTTGGCCGAACCTACCATACCTTGGTCTTCCATCTTTAAACTTTCCTTTCTCTTCTTAAAACACTAGCCAAAACACCACCTCCTCCCCATTATTTTCTTCTTGGCCGAATACTGAACAAGGAGGGGGAAGCAATCTCTAATCGAATTTGGAGGGTAAGTATGTTAGGCCGAATGTCTAGGATTCTCTTTTCTCTTCTTGTCGACTTGGAGGTTGGTAAGTGACTATTTCGGCAATGACTGTTAAGGCTACTAATCGCTTGATTAAAATATAGGGCCTTCGGATTTGGAAGCAAGCAGGTGAACCCGTTGCTTTGGAGCAATCGGTTTTGGGGTAAGGTGGTAAGATCTGTTTTCTTTATTCATGATATTCGATTAAGCCGAAGGCTACTAACTTAATGATTGCCGATTAGGGAAGCAGTAACACTTGGTGGCTAGTACTCAAGGGGGTTAGGTAAGGCTTTCGGGTTAAATATTAACCCTTTGAATATTTTGGATTTGGCCGAATAGGCCATAAGACTAACCCATGTTTTTGGCCGAATATAGGACAGATAGATCTGTGGTGACCAACGTTTCTTCTTGGGATTTAAGACTATCGTAGTAACAGGTGTGTACATACACACCATTTAACTTATTAAATTATGCTAAGTAATGTGATTGCTAATTTGATGTATGTAGCAATGGCTTGAATACCATAACGGTATACGGGGTAACCAGGTAAGTACCTGTGCATATGATTGCTATTTTATGCTTTTGGGAAGCATGCTGTGATAATACATATGATAAATCTATATGTGACTGTTGACTATGTGGGTTGATGAGTGGAGGGGGCAGTGATAATGTGCCGACGGGCACCAGTGTTTTGGTAACACACTGTGACTACGGTCACCAGAGGTTTGGTACCTCCAGAGGTTTGGTACCTCAATAGCGACTTATCCCTGTGGTTAACACCACCGTGGGTTGGCCCCACTTGAGATACAGGATCGTCTGCCAGTGATTTGGTATCACACGATGGGTTGGCCCCATCACCCGATTTGTGTCTACGGACACCAGTGCTTTGGTAGCACAACGTGACTATATGTCACCAGTGGTTTGGCACCACCAGTGGTTTGGTACCACAACGGGGTAGACAGTGGCGTATGGCTGGCTAGGTTGGGACACATGATGATTTGCATAATTAATTTGTTATTTGATGTGTATGAAAATGCTTTAAAATGGGGGAAGGGTTACATACTGAGTCTTGGTGACTCACCTTCTCCTTTATATTTTTCAGGTGACACTTAGATCGCGGATGTGGAGCCGGGTTGACTCGAGGTGGCCATGCAGTGGAATTAAATTTAAATGACTTTAATTTCTATTTAATTATTTACTTTGGGTTTATTTAATTTGGTTGTAATAAGGCCTCCTGATACTTTATTTATTTTTTTTTATTTTCGTATGTTGGATATTATCTTAAACTCGGATATAATTATTGTTGAACTTAGATTACACATTTTCCAATTAAACACGAAAATATTTTAAAATGCCAACGGGCACAGTTGAAATTTGTTTCATAACTTGACTTAAATATTTTTTTTTTAAAATAAACACTAAGTATGATTTAATCAAGATAATCCAATCCGAAAAGTTTTTTTTCAACAAAGCTTAATGGGTTTAGAAACGGTTTCGAAAAGATTTTTCCCCGTAACGATCCAGATTCGACCATAGTGTTTGGGTCGGGTTTGGGTTGTTACAAAGTTGGTATCAGAGCCCAGTTCAAAGCTCGGCTGTGGGGGCCCAAGGCCCAAAAATGTTTTGGTAGGCCTTTTGAATTGTTTTTGGGTTTTAAGCAGCATGGCCCGAGTCTCCGGCACCGATCCGCCCAGGTAAGTACTTCTGAACCTCTTGGTGAATTATATTCTGTAGAAGGGTAGGAAGTATGGAACGTAGATAGACTTATAGGACTTGAACCCTAGGATTAGATTACTCAAACACATGAACCCAACATAAGACATTAAAGAACTAAACCAATCTATGACTTAGCCAGTGAGCTAGGGTGTGGTAACCCCTGTACGCATGTCGAGGATTGGATCCGGAAGAGCCTGGTAATTAAGCAGTCCGTGTGACTCACCTCCTCTTCGCAGGTATCCTACCTGGTGCGTAGCTTCGGTTCACCCTAACTCAGAGGGCTCAGTGGTGTGGCAACCTCTGTGCGCATGTCTAGAAAGGTTCAGTGGGAGCTTGGTATTTAAGCGGTCCGCGTGACCCACCTCCTCTTCACTCGAATCCTGCCTGGTGCGTAGCTTTGGTTCACCCTGACCATAAGGGCTCGGTCATAGGCTAAACACTATGATTAAAACCCGAAAAGGGAATTAGCCATGTTTTGAAAGGAACGAAACAACAAGAACCCTAATGTTTTCAAAACTTTTGCAATAACTTTTTCAAGTCGGAGAACATCATTTTTACAACTTTTTCCTCGAAAAATTTGATTTGTGGAAAATTACAAAAATACCCTTAGGGGTAAAATTACTAAAATGCCCTCAGTTCATAAAATATCAACTCAATGGTTTTGCCCAAAATTTTACCTATTTTGCAAATATTCAAAAACTCAGTTTTGAAAATCATCAATAAAATATTTTGATTTTGGAAAATTACGAAAACGCCCTCAATTTGTGGAAATTACCGAAATGACCCTGATCTTTGGAAAACTTTACCAACGTCACTATTTGAAAAGGAAAACTTTCAAAAAGGACCCTCAAAGTTTTACAACTGACGAAAATATCCCTGATTTATCAAAATGACAAAATTGCCCCTGATTAATAAAATTACCAAAATACCCCTGGTTTCAAAACGATTACAATTTTACAAATTTTCATAGATATCCTCCAGTTTTGGGAATTTCAAAATGACCTACTTTACTAAAGTTTTAAAATTCCTTTATTACGAAAATACCCTGTAGGAAAATGACGAAAATACCCCTGGGATAGAAATGGGCAGAAATGTCCGAAGAGCGAATAGGTATGGAAAGTATTAAGGAATGGATGCAAGAACTTCTTTGTGTGAACTAGGTTAGGAAACTGGAAACTTGTTTGCTCGAAAGAATCTCTGATTAAACTCTATCCATAAAATTTCTTCGCGAATAAGAAAGTGGAACAAATGCTAACGCATAAAATTTTTCTTAATCAGATTAAAAGCGCAGTAGATAGAATGAGTTCTAGAGGACGTGGACGCCGTGGACGCGGTAGGGGTAGGATGACGGTGTCTGAACCCGTCAGGTCAGGTCAAGGTTCAGAAAACGAGGTACCACCGCCACCACCACCTCCTACTTTCAGGGCTGAGGAGCAGGACCAGACCGGTGGTGAGGCTGTGTCGCAAGCTGTTTTGCGAGTTTTGGAGATGGTGGCTGGGGCTGGTGGGAATTTGGGAGCTCGGAAGTCTGTTCCCGAGCGAATTCGGTCTAACGGGGCCGAGGTATTCCGTGGTGTCTCAGGAGTGGCACCCAGTGCCGCAGAATATTGGCTGGAATCTACGGAAAGGGTCATGGATGATCTCGACCTGACTGAGGAGGAAAAGCTGAAAGGGGCGGTGTCGCTTCTAAAGGATGAAGCGTACCAGTGGTGGCTGACAGTCCGGGATGGAGCCACGGCTGATGATCTCACATGGGATTACTTCAAAACTACTTTTCAGAAGAAGTATGTGGGCACCAGTTATACAGATGCTCAGAGGAAACTTTTTCTGGGTCTAGTATAAGGAACTAAGTCCGTGGTCGAGTATGAGGCGGAGTTTTTAAGGCTGAGTAGGTATGCCAAAGGAATCGTAGCCACTGAGCATGAGCGCTGCGTCCGCTTTGAGGACGGCCTTCGAGATGATTTGAGGTTACTGATTGCCCCGCAGCAAGTTCGTGAGTTCTCATCTCTGGTAGAAAAGGCTAAGGTAGCCGAAGGGATCAAGGAGGCTGTGAGGCAAAGTTATAGTAGGAATAATCAGAAGAGAGGATTTGGGCCAGCTGGGTCAGGTGGTAATGTCCAGAAAAAGGCTAGGCCAAGTGGGCCAAATCAGGCAGCAAGGCCCATGACTACTAATCAGAGGCCGACTCAGTGTAACCGCTGTGGAAAGACCCATTGGGGAAGTTGTTCGACCGGCGATAGAGGATGTTTTGAGTGTGGGTCGTTAGAGCATCGTGTTAGAGATTGTCCCCGGAAACTAGCCAAAAATCAGCCAGAGGGGCAGAATCGTACTCAGGATAGAAATGTGGGACCACAGAGGGGTCGCGGTAATGGCAGAGGAAACAACGGTCCTAACCGAGGTCGTGGAGCGCAGGGCAGAGGTTCGGGTAACACAGAGGCTAGGCAGCCTGGCTTAGTCTATGCAGCTAGGCGTCGCGAGGAGGGTGACGCACCGGATGTCATAACCGGTATGTTTTTAATCTCTGGTTTTCCTTATGTTGCATTGATTGATGTGGGTTCAACGCACTCGTACATTGCTAGTAGTGTGGTAGGAACTATGGACCTAGACTCTGAGATTACTTCTAGGAAGATGACGGTATTAAGCCCTCTAGGACACTCTGTAGTCGTAGACAAACTTTATAGAGACGTACCCCTAGAACTCCAAGGGGTAGTTTTCGTTGCTGATCTGATGGAACTACCATTTGGGGAGTTCGATTTGATCCTTGGAATGGACTGGTTGGTTAAGTATCGGGCAAATTTGGATTGCGCGGCTAAGCGCATGGTTCTTAAGACGGCTGAAGGTGGTGAAGTGGTTATGATAGGTGATAGAAGGAATTACCTATCCAATGTGGTGTCTGCCTTGAAGGCGGAAAAGATGGTCAAGAAGGGTTGTAAGGCGTATTTGGTTCAAATCTGTGCTTTGGAAGCTAAGGAGTCAGTAGTTGGAAGGGTCCGAACGGTTGGGGAATTTGCTGATGTGTTCCCAGAAGAGCTTCCGGGTCTGCCTCCAGATCGGGAAGTCGAATTCGGTATAGACTTACTACCCGGAACAGCACCCGTGTCTATAGCACCATATCGAATGGCACCTAAGGAATTGGTGGAGCTAAAGGCTCAAATTCAGGAGCTCTTGGATAGAGGATTTATCCGACCTAGCATATCTCCATGGGGAGCACCCGTGTTATTTGTCAAGAAGAAGGACGGATCTATGCGGATGTGCATCGACTACCGTCAGTTGAACAAGTTAACAATCAAGAACAAGTACCCGTTGCCTCGGATCGACGACTTATTTGACCAATTGAAGGGAGCGTCGGTATTTTCAAAGATTGACCTTAGGTCGGGTTATCATCAATTAAGGGTGAAGGAAGTGGATGTTCACAAGACGGCATTCCGAACTCGGTATGGGCACTACGAGTTCCTCGTAATGCCATTTGGGTTGACCAATGCACCGGCGGCGTTCATGAATTTAATGAATAGAGTATTTCAGCAGTACTTGGACCAATTTGTCGTGGTATTTATAGACGACATCTTGGTTTACTCAAGGACGGAGGAGGAGCATGATAAGCACTTACGTATAGTTCTACGAGTATTGAGGGAGAAGCAGTTATATGCCAAATTCAGTAAGTGCGAATTTTGGCTGAAGGAGGTGGCTTTCTTAGGCCATGTAGTATCAGCAGAAGGAATTAGAGTAGATCCTCGCAAGATTGAAGCAGTATTGGATTGGAAACCACCAAGAACAGTGGCTGAAATACGAAGTTTTCTGGGTTTAGCGGGATACTATCGGAGATTCGTGGAAGGATTCTCTCTAATAGCAGCGCCATTAACTAAGTTACTAAGGAAAGGTGTTCCATTTGTATGGACGGAGAAGCAGCAAGAAAGCTTTGATAAGCTAAGGAAAATTTTGACGGAAGCTCCAGTTTTGGTACAGCCTGAAGCGGGAAGGTTGTTTACTGTCTATTGCGATGCATCCCATACTGGTCTGGGATGTGTGTTAATGCAAGAAGGAAAGGTTGTAGCCTATGCGTCCCGTCAGTTAAGACCACACGAATTGAACTACCCAACTCACGACTTGGAGTTAGCCGCAGTCGTTTTCGCACTGAAGATATGGAGACACTACCTTTATGGGGAGAAGTCGATAGTCTACACGGATCATAAGAGTTTGAGGTATCTTTTGACTCAGAAGGATCTGAATCTGAGACAACGTCGGTGGATTGAACTATTAAAGGATTACGATTGTTCAATCGAATACCATCCAGGCAAGGCTAACGTAGTAGCTGACGCGTTGAGCCGGAAGGTTGTGACGGACTTAAGAGCGATGTTTGCTCGGTTGAGTCTATATGACGATGGGAGTCTCTTGGCAGAACTTCAAGTTAAGCCGACATGGATCGAGGAGATTAAGGACAAGCAGTTAGTGGACGAAGGGTTAAATGCTAAGAGAATGCAAGTTCAGGATGGTGGTTTGGAAGGGTACAGTCTATCTAGTAATGGAGTGCTATGTTTTCAAGGGCGAGCATGTATGCCAAAAGATGTGGAGTTGAGGCGGAAAATTCTCCAAGATGCTCATAGCAGCCCATATGCTATGCATCCGGGAGGAAACAAGATGTATGGGGATTTGCGGAAGCAGTTTTGGTGGCCTGGGTTGAAGCGTGAAGTAACGAAATTTGTAGGAAGATGCTTGACATGTCAGCAGGTTAAGGCTGAACACCAGTTGCCATCAGGGCTACTTCAACCGATAAAGATCCCTCAATGGAAGTGGAAACGGATCACTATGGATTTCGTTAGTGGGCTACCCCTTACGCCCAGCAAGAAGGACGCAGTTTGGGTGATTGTGGACCGGTTAACCAAGTCAGCTCACTTCGTACCTGTAAGAATGGATTATTCACTCCAGAAGCTAGCAAGGTTATATGTGGCTGAGATAGTCAGATTGCATGGTGTGCCAGTATCGATTATCTCGGATAGGGATCCGAGGTTCACGTCGAGGTTTTGGAAAGCATTGCATCAAGCTTTGGGTACACGGTTGGATTTCAGTACAGCCTTTCATCCACAGTCCGATGGACAATCAGAGAGAGTGATACAGATTTTGGAGGATATGCTGAGGGGTTGTGTCTTGGAGTTCCGAGGTAGTTGGGAAGAATTTCTACCATTAGCAGAATTTGCCTACAACAATAGCTATCAAGCGATTATCCAGATGGCACCATACGAAGCATTGTATGGACGGAAATGTTGTACTCCTACATGTTGGACGGAGTTAGGTGAAAGACAAGTCTTAGGTCCAGAATTGGTTGCAGAAACTGAGGACAAAGTTAGGACGATTCGGGATCGTCTTAAGGAAGCATCGGATAGACAGAAGTCTTATGCTGACTTGAAGCGCAAGGAGATGGAGTATGAGGTAGGTGACAAGGTTTTTCTGAAGGTGTCGCCTTGGAAAAAAGTGTTGAGATTTGGACGAAAAGGGAAGCTAAGCCCAAGGTTCATCGGGCCATATACAGTTGTAGAGCGAGTGGGACCGGTAGCTTATCAGCTAGAGTTGCCGGCAGAACTGAGTCAGATACATGACGTCTTTCACGTATCAATGCTGAGACGGTATCGGTCAGACCCATCGCACGTTGTGCCAGTGGCAGAAATCGAGGTGAATGCGGATTTGTCCTTTGAAGAAGAACCAGTTCAGATCTTAGATCGGGATGTGAAGGTTTTACGTAGGAAGTCAGTGCCCTTAGTGAAAGTGCTGTGGCGGAACCATGGGGTGGAAGAAGCTACGTGGGAACCTAAGAGTGTGATACGGCAGCAATACCCTCACCTGTTTTGATCAAGGAATTTCGGGACGAAATTTATTTTAAGGGGGGTAGAATTGTAACATCCCAAAAACGGGGCTATTTGGAAATAAATTATTTTTCTTATGTATGAACTGCTGTGTCATTATTTATGGAATAATAATGATCAATTTAAGGCTTTGTGTTGGCTCGATTTGGTAGGAAATTGTAGTTTTTAACTTTTAAGATAGGGAGCCTTAGCAGGAGGGTGTTATAAGAATAAATGGGGATAATTTGGACATAAAATGAGCCTAGACTAAGTGGCAAAGTAAGCCCACTTAAGAGCTACATGTGACGCCACCAAGGAGCAAGGGAGAGCTTGTGTTCGAGTCGCGGAAATCCCTCTTTTTGTTCTTTGTTTGGACGGCACAAGGGAGAGAGATTTTCTCTCCTTAATTCTTTTTATTATCTATTTAGATAATAGAGATAATAATGAGGATATTATTATTATTTATAAAGGGTTTATTAATTAGATTTTTACTTGGATAATAAGATATTGTGAGCATTTTAATTGGTTTTTAATTCCTTAATATTAAGAAGATAAATTAAGGATATTACTATTATCATTTTAATAGTGTGATAATGTAGGATAATTAGGGGGATTATTAGATTAAAAGGGTTATTGGATATTAGTTGGATTATCAAAGGATTTATGGGATTAATTCAAAATTAATTTGAATTAATTAGAAGGGGGTGGACGGCAAGTCTATAAATACATGAGTTGATCTCCTTGTTTTTCTTTTCTTCAAATTTTGCTAAGTGCCGAATTCCCTAGCCCTCTTTTGCTCTTGCGTTTTCTTCATTTTCTCAAGCCCTTTAGCCGAAAACACCTACTTTCAATCTTTTCTCTTCTTTTGAAACCTTGGCCGAACCTACCATACCTTGGTCTTCCATCTTTAAACTTTCCTTTCTCTTCTTAAAACACTAGCCAAAACACCACCTCCTCCCCATTATTTTCTTCTTGGCCGAATACTGAACAAGGAGGGGGAAGCAATCTCTAATCGAATTTGGAGGGTAAGTATGTTAGGCCGAATGTCTAGGATTCTCTTTTCTCTTCTTGTCGACTTGGAGGTTGGTAAGTGACTATTTCAGCAATGACTGTTAAGGCTACTAATCGCTTGATTAAAATATAGGGCCTTCGGATTTGGAAGCAAGCAGGTGAACCCGTTGCTTTGGAGCAATCGGTTTTGGGGTAAGGTGGTAAGATCTGTTTTCTTTATTCATGATATTCGATTAAGCCGAAGGCTACTAACTTAATGATTGCCGATTAGGGAAGCAGTAACACTTGGTGGCTAGTACTCAAGGGGGTTAGGTAAGGCTTTCGGGTTAAATATTAACCCTTTGAATATTTTGGATTTGGCCAAATAGGCCATAAGACTAACCCATGTTTTTGGCCGAATATAGGACAGATAGATCTGTGGTGACCAACGTTTCTTCTTGGGATTTAAGACTATCGTAGTAACAGGTGTGTACATACACACCATTTAACTTATTAAATTATGCTAAGTAATGTGATTGCTAATTTGATGTATGTAGCAATGGCTTGAATACCATAACGGTATACGGGGTAACCAGGTAAGTACCTGTGCATATGATTGCTATTTTATGCTTTTGGGAAGCATGCTGTGATAATACATATGATAAATCTATATGTGACTGTTGACTATGTGGGTTGATGAGTGGAGGGGGCAGTGATAATGTGCCGACGGGCACCAGTGTTTTGGTAACACACTGTGACTACGGTCACCAGAGGTTTGGTACCTCCAGAGGTTTGGTACCTCAATAGCGACTTATCCCTGTGGTTAACACCACCGTGGGTTGGCCCCACTTGAGATACGGGATCGTCTGCCAGTGATTTGGTATCACACGATGGGTTGGCCCCATCACCCGATTTGTGTCTACGGACACCAGTGCTTTGGTAGCACAACGTGACTATATGTCACCAGTGGTTTGGCACCACCAGTGGTTTGGTACCACAACGGGGTAGACAGTGGCGTATGGCTGGCTAGGTTGGGACACATGATGATTTGCATAATTAATTTGTTATTTGATGTGTATGAAAATGCTTTAAAATGGGGGAAGGGTTACATACTGAGTCTTGGTGACTCACCTTCTCCTTTATATTTTTCAGGTGACACTTAGATTGCGGATGTGGAGCCGGGTTGACTCGAGGTGGCCATGCAGTGGAATTAAATTTAAATGACTTTAATTTCTATTTAATTATTTACTTTGGGTTTATTTAATTTGGTTGTAATAAGGCCTCCTGATACTTTATTTTTTTTTTTTTATTTTCGTATGTTGGATATTATCTTAAACTCGGATATAATTATTGTTGAACTTAGATTACACATTTTCCAATTAAACACGAAAATATTTTAAAATGCCAACGGGCACAGTTGAAATTTGTTTCATAACTTGACTTAAATATTTTTTTTTAAAATAAACACTAAGTATGATTTAATCAAGATAATCCAATCCGAAAAGTTTTTTTTCAACAAAGCTTAATGGGTTTAGAAACGGTTTCGAAAAGATTTTTCCCCGTAACGATCCAGATTCAACCATAGTGTTTGGGCCGGGTTTGGGTTGTTACACATGACCTGGAATTCTATGTCATATGTACACGGGCCCACATCCAGAGGAATTTCAATCTTCCCCATGACCTCTCGTCGTGTCCCATCGAATGCTCTTACTGTAGAATGACAAGGCCTTAGATAAGACATATCTACTGGCATTCTGGATAGTGTGGCCAAAGGCATGACATTAAGCGCAGACCCGTTATCAATGAGTACACTCGGCACTATGTAACCCTTACAATAGGTCGTAATATGTAATGCTTTGATAGAGCCTCTACCGTTTGGTGGTATTTCATCATCGCTGAAAGAGATGAAATTGTCCGCGTTTAAGTTGTTTGCCCATCTGTCAAGCTTTTCCAGAGATACAATGCTTTCCACATAAGCTTGATTCAGCACTTTTAACAAGGCGTTCCGATGTGCCTCAGAGTTCAATAGCAGGGATAACACCGAGATTCTTGCCAGCTGCTTGTTCAATTGCTCCACGATGTTATATTCACTGTGTTTGATGAACTTCAAGAATTCACGTGCTTCATCCTCATTCACGGGCCTTTTAGCTTCTTGTTCGGGTTGTATTTCAACCTCAACCTCGACTTCATGCATTGGTGCCTTTCCTTTTTGACTCGAGTCGACGGCTTTCTTTTTTGATTCAACCACATTAGGAGAATAACATCTCCCGCTACGGGTGAAATGCCCCACCTCGCTAACATCACTAGTCGTAGCTTCGGGCATGGTAATGCTGACATCATATCTCCACGGCACCACCTTGCTGTCCTTGTAAGAGAAGGGAGAAGGTACTTTGATTATCATCCTTGGTTTCACCTCTTTCTTCTTTGCTTCGTAGTAGATTACCAAGGGTCGGTCAGCGCTATAAGGGGGACCTGATGATTGACCCTCGGAAGCACATATATCCTTTTCGTCGATCTCTTCCTTCTTATTACAGATCTCAACCTCCTTGTTGTTCATCATACCTTGAAGTAGTTCTTTAAATTCCTCACAAGATTGGATATTATGTCCTTCTATGCCGTGAAAAACGCAAAAGTTTTGGCCTTCCTTGCTTTCCTCCTTGAAACTTCTGCCGAGCAAACCCTTTTCAACCATTATTTCCCACACTTTCCTCAAAAGTGCCCTTATCTCAGAGACACAACTTTTGGCTTGCCACCTAGCTTCTTGTGTCACCATACTCACGTTCCCTACAGGATGGTTAGGGAGTGGATTTCCAGCCACATTATCGGTGCCGTCAAATCGTAAAATCCCCACATCGGTAAGACCTTGAACCCTCCTTTTAAAGGCTATACAATTGTCCGTAGAATGCCCCTGGTTTCCAGCATGATACATGCAATTAGCATTAGGATCGTACCACTTTGGGTATGGAGGCTTCAACGGTGCCATGTAATGCGGGGATATTAACTGTTTTTCCAATAATTTTGGGCACAGTTCCCCATATGACACGGGAATAGGGGTGAACTGAGGTTTTTTAGGATTGGGTCTTGTTGGTCTCTGTTCATTTATAGGCTGACTTTGAGCGCACGTGGCATTTGGCGGGGATATGGTGAACGGTCTTTGGTTATCAGCGGCATAGACAGGGTAAGGAGGGGGTGTTTGATAGTAGAGGTTTTGAGGAGGAAAATAGAAATTTGGGGGTGGGCGAAATTGAGGTCGTGGTTGGATTGGGTATGGATTGGAAGCATAGTGGTTTCCAGTCCCCACCATATGGGTTTCAGGCTCTTTCTTCTTTATAAGTGCTGACCTCTTCGAGCTCTCGGAACCTTCTATCCTTCCACTCTTTATGCCATTCTCAGTGAGTTCCCCTGATATTACGATATCAGCAAAGTCTTTTGTGGCATTTCCCACTAACTTGTCATAAAACGGTGCCTTCAAAGTGTTAATAAAAAGGACCGTTATCTCATTTTTAGTTAGTGGGGTTTCTACTTGAACCGAGACGTCCCTCCACCTTTGAGCGTATTGTCTAAAAGTCTCTGATGGCTTCTTTTCCATCATCTGTAGCGTTAGTCGATCGGGCGCTATATCAGAAACGTGCTTATATTGCTCACAGAATGCTGAAGCTAAGTCATCCCATGATTGGATCCTCTCTCTGCCGAGCTGATTATACCACCGGAGGGCTGACCCGATCAAGCTATCTTGAAAGCAGTGTATTAACAACTTGTCTTCATTCACATAACCAGCCATTTTTCGACAAAACATGATAAGATGCGCCTTTGGGCACCTTGTTCCATCATATTTTTCGAAGTCTGGAGCTTTAAATTTCGGAGGTAAGACCAGATCGGGAGCCAAACTGAGCTTTTTGGCGCTCATTGCAAAGGAGACTCTAGTTCCCTCTATTGCCCTGAGTCTTTCTTCCAGATCCTTATACTTGTCCTGAGTATCCTGATCTTTCATTCTTAGCTTGGCTATTTCCATAGGATCATCCAAATCTGGGACAATAGGGTCAGCAGGGTTAGCTCCGGTGTTTGATACGAATATTCTTAGTCCTAGATGAGCAGGTGGTGGTACAGATGGTTGTTCCAGGCCTGTAGATTCCCTTTGAGGCCAACCTCCTGGCACTGTATGGGTGTGAGGTGGAGTAAATCCTGGGGGATGGAGTGGACTCTGATTGACTCTCGAATGGGGTTCCGTAATATCAGGACTCTGCACAGGTCCTTTTCCTTTGACCAAGGTCGTCACCATCTCCATTAGCTTGGCCATTTGGTCCTTGTGCTCAAGTGATTCTTCCCTGGATTTCACCATCAGGTCCCTTGTTTCTTGCTGCGACTGGGCCAACTGCTCTTGCAACTGTCCTTGGATTCTTTCCATTCTTTCGATTCTTTCGTTGAGTTCAGCATCCATGGCTCTAGTTCTTAATCGGGTCCTATAAGGGTGATGCTGTTGTATGGAATGCAATACAAATGCATGGTATGAATGCAAGAGGTGTCAACTCTGATTCAATTCCCCATAGAAAACTTTCTTAGAAAACGAAGCTCTTTACATAAAGAGATTACAGATATGGTTTGGCCTTAGTGCCTAGATTTCTAATCTTTTGAAGTAGTGAAGCTAACTCCCGTCCTCGGTTGGTTCGCGATTCGTACAGAACACTTAAGACCTCTACCTCCGCTGCCAACGTTTGTAAATGCTCAGTGACCCCTCGAATCTGATTTATGGCCTCACCCATGAGGTAGTCTAGGTCTCTAACTTGATTACGGGAATGATGAAGTTCCTCTTCCCAATGCCCTTCTTTTGCTTTCAAAAGCTCAATTTGGAGCTCGCAACCGTGTAGTGCCGATTCTAACTCTTCAATTCTACCTTTCATTTCCTCAATTAAGCTTAACTTTGACTCGTTTTCCAAGTTGCGACTTCGGTGGTGATGTAGGGACCGTCCAAGCTCAGCCACCCTAGCTTTTAACCTTTCTTTATCTTTTCTCAGAATCTCGTTTTGTGTTTGCGTCTCCTGGAACTTTTCCTTCCAATGGCTAGTCTTGGCTTCTTCCTCTTGGATCTCACGCCGCCATTGCTCCGGAGTTTTTCCTAACTCGGCGTTTTTTATTATCAAACGTATCTTCTTATATTGCATCTTCAGGTCATCTCAGTCTTCCTTTATCCTCCTTTTCTCCTTTCTTAGTTTCTCAGCTTCCGATTTTTGTCCATCTACGTCTAATTTGAGAAGCATCTTCTCTTCTTCTAACTGTTCAATTTTCTTCTCGAGCTCTGAACTCTGCCGTACAAAATCTTGCTTTATAATTTCTAGCTCCGTGGGTATCATTTGCAACCGTTCCTCTGTAGATTGAGCATTATCTAAACTCGGTCTCGAGATATTGTCGTTGATTCTTTTGTTTAGCCACATTGTATACTCAGAAGTCGCCATTTCGCCCACAGTCAACCTCTTCATCCGGTAGGTTAGCTTCCAGGCATTTGCAATTCCCTTAATCTTCTTTTTATAACCTTCTCCTGTATAAGAGAATTCGCTTTGATTCAACCCATGTGTTGCTGGCACGAACTGTCTAAACTGGTATTGTCTTGCTACTAGCAAAAGGGCATACCCGATGACTCCCCAAATTCTGGGTAGAGGGACCCAACTAGAGTCTCCGCATCTGTAAAGGATCTCTCCAGGCATCATCCATGGAGCTCTCCACTTAATGTCTCCTTCCTGAAGGTTCTGAAGAATCGTCCTCCATCCTTCTTCCATTATATCTTCTCGTCTTGACACGGCTACTTCCTCTTTTATCGGTGAATAATCCATATAAAAGGGGCGACAAGAGACTTTATTCATCTTCCAAAAATGCCCATGAAACCATACTATCAATAGCTGTGCACATTCGATAAACCTTCCTTCTCCCGCTCGTTTGCATGCATTTAATGATCTGAAAGTCTCCGCAAGAATTGCCGGGACAGGTGTGACTTGTTTATCCAATCGGTCAAATAGATCCACTACTGCTTCATCTATGTGTATCAGGGCTTTTGGGATGACGACTAATCCGTAGAGGCTTAAGGCGAAGATATCAACTTTCCTTCTTACATCAGGATGCGTCAAAATCAGATCCCTTAAATTTGCCCAAGGAATACATCTCCCTTCACCTTTCTGTTGAATCTTGGTCGAGATCCACTGTTCACTCATTCCCGTAATTTTCATCAACTTCTTCGCCAAAGGAGGGACATAGGCAGGCTTAATATAAACCTTGTCGACTTGTATTCCAGGAATACAAAGTAAAGTGATATATTCTTCTATTGTCGGCACCAAATCCACTTTCCCAAAAGTGAAGCAACTGTATGCAGAATTCCAAAACTGGACCATAGCCCGAAACAGGTGTCTATCTATCTTAACATCCAATAAGTGAGAGATGTCGCCGTAACGGTGGCAGAACATCTATTTAACTTCATCTTCCCAATGGGTCCAGATATCTCACAACTCTTGAAGCTCATTTCGTGTCACACTAACACGGGTAAAGTCCCTCAGCTCCGACGTATGACCTTCAACTAAGCTATCTCCTTTTTCCAACTGTAACTTTTCTGACCACGCGCGCACAACCGCATTGTCTTCTACTTTATCAAGAAAGTCGTTTTCCATAGCAAACTTCCTATCTCAGCAACCGAACAGAAATTGACACCTCTCTTTATGTGGTATGTCATGCAAGTCAAACAAACCAACACGAGTCAGTATTGCATAATCAAAACAAGCAAAATATCATCACACACTTATCTGGGTAACTATTTCGACGTTCTACCTAGGGTAGGCTCTAGGGTTTCTACATCGGGTCTGGTTCTAGAGAGGGGTACCTGAACCAGCAGATTCCTCAATCCTCACCCATTATAGGCTCATACGGACCGAGTTCGGTTCAGGGGGATACATTTCCCTATGGCCATGCGGAGGTGAAGACCTCACGGAGCACATAGGTACGAATGTATCCCGGAAGCAATCCACTAGCCCATGCGGAGGTGAAAACCTCACGAATGCTTAGCTTCTTACTCCACTTAAAAGGTACGACCACAACGGTCATGCAATGCAAGTGTAAGAATTATGAGACTCGACATTATTGTAATTAACACATAAACAGATACATCAAATGAAACATGATTTTTTTTTTGTTTTTTGTAAAAAAAATAATTTTCCAAGTTTTCAATCACAAGGACAAAAATCAATCACTTTATGGCCTGACTCTCGAAGTGTCCCCAGTGGAGTCGCCAAGTTGTCGTAACCATTTTTTTGACAAAACGGGAATCGACTTTGGGTTTTGAAAACAAATAAACGGGAGTCGCCACCGATCTTTTATTAGGTGTGATCGGATCACCTTTGTTTTAATAAAACATTTTGGTTTACTAAAACGATGCTTTTGGTCTACGAATATTCAAGAAAAATAGGTTCGGGAGTCGGTTACGTGCGAGGAAGGATTAGCACCCTCGCAACGCCCGAAATCGGTACCAAATTGATTGATCAATGTCCTAATGTCAAAAAGTTGAAAATATTTAGGGTAAAAAATTGAAAAGAATAAAATTCGTCTATTCGGGATTAAATCTTAAGATTATCTTGCTTCAAAGGGATAAAAGTGTCATACCCAACACGTTAGGATATAACACCCTTATATTTCGACACCGAGATCATCTTCGACGAGAAAAGGATATTTGAATATTTAGTCGAACGAAAAGATCGACACCCAACACATTAGGGTGTAATTTTTCGGCCTTCTAAACGCACAAATATTACCTCTTTTGTATGAATTAAAAAAATGTCGGATTGCGATTTAAAACCGTTGATCCACATGACGCGACAAAAAGACGAAATCAACAATGCTGGTGATAAAAGATACAATAATGAAAATATAAAAAGATAAAAGACGGCTTTGAAATGGTAATAAAAAGGCTAGAGGGTATTAGTAAAGATCGAGATAATAAAAAAAGAGTATACACAATGTGATAGCATGAATATAATAATAATAATAATAGTAAGAAGAAGATAATAATAGTACGGACACGAAATATGTACAACATGCCAATATAAATATAATAATAATAGTGAGATAATAGTACTAATATGCAAAGTATGTACAATATGATAATATAAATATAATAATAATAATAATAATAAATATGTACAAGTAATAGTGTAATAATGATATAGAAAGAAAAATAACACAATGATAATAGCGTAATAAGAATAAAATAATAATAATGATACAAAATATATACCATATAATAATACGAATATAGTAACAATAATAATAATAAAGTTAGTATATACAATACAATAATAATAATAGTAAAAATAATAGTAATATAGAAAATATAATAATAATAATAATAATAATAATAATAATAATAATAATAATAATAATAATAATAATAATAATACAAAATATATACAAGATAATATATAACTATAGTAATGATGATAATAATAATAGTATAGCAATGATAATAGAATAATAATAATAATGACATAAAAATAGAATAATAATCATAATAATACAAAATATACATAACATAATAATATAGTAATAATAATAGTAATAATAATTAGTATAGTAATAATAAGGTAATAATAATAATACACAATGTATATAATAATAGCAATAATGATGACACTAATAATAATAATAATAATAATAATAATAATAATAATAATAATAATAATAATAATAATAATAATAATAATAATAATAATAATAATAATAATAATAATAATAATAAATTTAGTGAAATTAGTAAAAAGATGAAAATAATAAAGAGGACTAAGTTGAGAAAGAAATAAAACTACAGATCTAATTTTAAAAAAAAAAAAGAAAAAAAGGATTAGGGATCTAAAATGAAGCGCGCGAAGAGAGAGGGGGCCATTCGGGAAAATATCCCTAGCTCCTATGCGCTGCATTTGGTTCAGGACCAAATTGGAACAGAAGGAAACATATTGGGGCAAATGTGAAAATAACAAAAATTGGATTAGAAACATAAAACATGCGGAAGGGCTAAAAGCGCAATTAGCCTTTCCGTTCAAAAACATGCGGATCCTGGCTTCGGGTCGGGTCGGATTCGGGTTGACCTCCCCAAAACGACGTCATTTTGACGTCTGTGGAGGCCCTTCAAGGCGACGTCGTTTCGCTACCCTATATAAGGCCTAAATTTTTTTTTCTTTCATTTGCTTCATATTTCTTCAAAAAAGAGGGGGAAACCCCTTTTGTTTTCTCTGGGTTTTGCCCAGAAACCGACCACGAGGGTCACCGCCGGGGCCGGAATTCACAAAAAGGTAGCTTTTCTTCTCCTTTTTTTTATTATTTTTTTATTATGTATATTTTTTATATATCTATGTTTGTGAAATAATGGATTCGAGAAAAAAAGAAATATACCTTCGAATGGTGTAGATCTGGCTTTGAGTTTTTTTGTTTTCTGATTTCTAATGCTTTTTTTTCTTTTTTATGCTTTTGAATCTGTTTTTTTTTTCTATTCTATTGATTGCGGAAAAACAAAAAAAAAAGAGCCCCCCCCAAAAAAAGGTCCCTTTCTTTACAAAACGAATGGCTTTTTATAGCCAAAAAAGAAATTACAAAGTTTATTCTCTGTTGTCGTCTGCTTGGCTGTTGTTTTGTCTGTTCTTGCAGGTCGTGGGGGACACGGATAATGGAGGGGGCGTGAACGGCGTTAGTGGTGGTGGCAGACAAAAGGTCGTGGGGGGTTGCGGCGAAAAGGTGGCGTTGGTGGCCAAGGAGAGTTGCGGCGCTAGGGGAACATGGAGGTCCTTAGGGTTTTCTGAAACCCTAACCATTTTGGGCCACCTAGGCTGATTGGGTCACTGTAATTGGGCTCGAGTTTAGTTAAGTAGGCTTAACTTTAATTTGGGTCTGGTATTGGTTTAACAATTGGGCTCCGAGTTTTAGTTGGTATTTTGGGCCTTGTAACCTGGGACTGTTAATTGGACCTTTTTTATTATTGGTTTTTTTTTTTTGGTTTTAATACTAGGCAGGGCAAAAATTGGGTATTACAAAATTAATATTATTTTTGTATCTAAAATTAATATTATATTATAAAAAACTGTTTATCCAATGTTTTATTTAACAGATTTGTTTATCTAATATTACAACAATGAATGAAATTAGTTTGGACGGTGAGAATCAATGTTGTATGGAAGAGAAGAGGAAAATAGTACTTAAATGCTTCCTTTAACATTCAAAATCTTTAAGAATAATGCAAAAATTGGATTTGTTTAAATTACACCCAATTTGAATTGGATTTGTACTGCTCATACCAAAATTGAAATCAAAATTGAAATCATGCCATAATCCACACTACATAAACAATTATACTTTAACATGGCTGGTGTTGTAAATAAATTATTTAATTCCTTCTCCGCTGAATTTATTTGTTTAGTGTGATGAATTTAATTACTTTAAAATCGAATTTTAAATAGATTTTATTCTTTATTTTTTATCTTAAATTATATATGTTTTCTTATGTTACATCATTCAGTTTCTTATTTTGTATTAAATAACTATTTAAATGTTAATGTTATCATTTTAATTACTATTCTTTTTTTATATTAATAATGTTTGATTTTAATATGATGCAGAACAGAAAGTACGAGAAACTCCAGCTACAGCTTCAGATTATGATGAAGATGTTCTAGCAATCGCAAAAGGCGCCATCTTAGACATTTGTTTTCTTGTACCTTTTAACATTATTGTAAGAATATTTTGAATTTATACTTCATTTATAATTTATATAATATATCTTTCGTGAAATTTTGTATCATTTAGATTTGCTATTTTTGGTTGGATTTCATGCTATATTTGCTGTTTTTGGTTGGATTTTATGCAGTAAGGGTGGGACGTTGGTGAAAATTTTATGTTGCAAATCTGCCCAAATTAGCGGCGTTTTATAAAAAAGCGCCGCTAAAGACCAGGACTTTTAGCAGCGTTTTTTATAGAAGCGCCGCTAAAGACCAGGACTTTTAGCGGCGTTTTCAACAGAAGCGCTGCTAAAGACTAGGACTTCTAGCAGCGTTTTTGATCGTGTGTCAAAGTTTTAAAAATTTATATAAAGAATGATCGAGCCTAGAAACTAACTTTGACAACGACTTGAGGTAAGTCACCTATCGAACAGTAGTATAGCCTAGTGGCAAGAGCAAATTGTCGAACCCAAAGGAACCAAAAGTACTAATACTAACTTTCTTTCTATTATTTAGCATAAAAATTAAGGGAATTATTAATTAATCTAAAATTAACTAACTATTAAGCTAAAGATGCTAAGTCAAAAAGAATGAATTGGGGAAATAGTTGTGGGAAAAACCAATTGATTAAGACAATACCCGAGGAAGAATCCACCTAGACTTCACTTGTTATCTAACTCTGAACCAGACGATTTATTCACTTGACTTGATCCGTAGGATTCCCTAATTTATATTAATACCTCTTTCGAGGCTACTAAAGTCTAACCCTAGGTTGATTAATTGAAATCTCTTTCTAATTAAAACCCCTAGACTTGCATTAATGCGATCTATGGACTCCCATATTAGGTTTGACCCTAATCCCGCAGATTTTCGTCATCCTATTTCTAGGGTTGCAATCAACTCCGCTTAATTATGCTAGATCTACTCTTAAATAGGGAGTTTTGCTCCACTGCCTAAGCACATCAATACTTGAATCAATATCCTGAAATATCAAAGCAAGAATTAAGAACACATAATTAAGAACAAATCAAGTATTTATCATATAGTTCAGAAAATGATAACAAGATCCGTCTTAGGTTTCATCCCCCTCAGGTATTTGAGGGGTTTAGTTCATAATGATAAAAGAATACATCTCGGAAGAAAATATAAAACAAAACATAAGAAAAACCCTAAAACCCACTGAAGGAAATTGAAGGGAAGATCCTCCGTCTTAAGTATGATTCCGGCTTCTTGAGATGAATCAACTGGCTTTCTTCGAGTAAATCCCACAATTCTGGCCTCTTTGGCTCGGCTCTTCGGCCTAACTGGACGCCCCCCTGAAGGTTGGCTTTTAGGGTGTTTATATAGGCTTTTGGAATGGCTTTCTTTGCCTCTAAGTACCCTAATCCGAGTGAATTCAAATAGGTCACGCCAGGGACACGCCCATGGCACACGCCTGTGTGAATCGTGGCCAGGCCATGTTCGAGTCTGTTAAGGAGGCACGGCCGTGTAGTCTTGGGCCAGTTCGTGTCGATTTCGTGATCTGGCCCATTTACCCTATTTTAGGCCCGTTTCTCGTTCTTTTCATTCTCTGGTGCTCTCCTAAGTATAAAACATGAAATTAAAGGATTAAGAGCAACAAATTCCACAATTCAAGGCTTAAATAATCCAAAAGTATGCTAAATGTGGGATTAAAACATGTATATATTACGGTTTATTAAATACCCCCACACTTAAGCATTTGCTTGTCCTCAAGCAAAATCCTCAACTCACAATTAAAATGAACTTCCTTGATTCATAATATTTATACACAATGTTTCATCATAATTCATAGATAATTTATACATTGATAACTTTAACTCAAAGAGTCCTAAAGATTCAAACAATCAAAGTCATAGTTTTTGTAGCACGAAAATTATAGGCATTTTCCCTTACCTAAATAATCACCTTTAATTTCAAAATCGACAAGAGTTGACATCCTCACTAAAGATTCACTCAAATCACTCAAAGTGTTCAAGGTTCAAAATTAAGCACTCAAAAGTCGAACATGAAAAATTAATCCCATAGGCTTGCCTAAAAATCAAATCTCCACCACTGTAAAATGAGATGATACACAAATCAAAAGGTCTTTAAAAAGGGTTGTAATGGGGCTCGGTGATAAACCGTAAAAGTAACATATTTTAAGCCCACATTTAGCATGCTTTTAGATGATTTAAACCTTGAATTATATAATTTGGTGCTCTTAATCCTTTGTTTTCATGTTTTATACTTAGGAGAGCACCTGATGACAAAAAAAAAAAACGAAAAATGGGCCCAAAACGGAGTAAATGGGCCATATCACGAAATCCACACGGCTTGGGCCCAAGACCACATGGCCGTGCCCCATTCAACAGCCTCGAACACAGCCTGGCCATGACTTACATGGGCGTGTGCCATGGGCGTGTCCCCATAGAGTTTCACTCAGATTTAGATACTTAGGGGCAAAGAAACATATTCAGAAGCCTATATAAACACCATAAGTATGACCAGAAAATGGAGAACCCAAGGCTTTAGTCAGGGGGCGTCCAGCTAGGCCAGAGAAGGCAGATTTGTGGAGATTTACTCGAAGATAGCCAGTTGATCCATCTCAAGAAGCCGGAATTCTACTCAAGACGGAGGATCTCTCCTTCAATTCCTTCAAGGGGTTTTAAGGATTTCCTATGTTTTGTTTTATCTTTTCTTTTGAGATGTTTTCTTTTATTGTTATGAACTAAACCTGAGGGGGATGAAACCTAAGATGAATCTTGTTATCGTTTGTTGAACTATATGATAAATATTTGACTCGTTCTTAATTATGTGTTCTTAATTCTTTTGTTGATATTTTCGGGATATTAATTCAAGTATGATGTGCTTAGGTGGAGGAGCAAAAGTCCCTGCCTAAGAGTAGATCTAGCATAATTAAGCAGAGTTGATCGCACGCCTAGAGATAGGATGACGAGATTTTGCCGGATTAGGGTGAAACCTAATATGGGAGTCCATAGATCGAGTTAATGCAATTCTAGGGGTTTTAATTAGAAAGAGATTTCAATTAATCAACCTAGGGTTAGACGTTAGTCACCTCGAGAGAGGGATTAATATAACTTAGGGAATCTTACGGATCAAGTCAAATGAATAAATCGTCTGGTTCAGAGTTAGATAACAAGTGAAGTTTAAGTGGATTCTTCCTTGGGTATCGTCTTAATCAATTGGTTTTTCCTCAAAGTATTTTTCCCAATTTCATTCTTCTTTGTCTTAGAGTTTTTAGTTTAGTAGTTAGTTAATTTTAGATTAAATAAAAATCACTTTAATTCTTAGGCTAAATAATAAAGAGAAAGTTAATTTTAGTACTTTTGGTTCCTTTGGGTCTGACATTTCGGTCTTGCTTTAACTATACTACTGTTCGATAGGCACGCTTCCCTCACATCGTTGTCATAGTTAGTTTCCAGGTTTGATCATTCTTTTTATAAATTTTAAGACTTTGACATTGCGAAAAACAACGATCAAGTTTTTGGCGCCGTTGCCGGGGAACTGAAATATTAAAAAAGCTCAATTTTTATTACTTTAGCCATTATTATTATTTTTATTATTTTTTTACCTTGCTAATTTTTCTTTTATTTGATAGAGGGGATGGGGCTGAATAACTATAGTGGCAAGTTATGAGGACAAAGCCAACAAAAGCAGTCGATATTTTCAACCTCGAAGCAGTAACCATGCTATCAATTCAGGTAGAGATGTTACATAAAAAATTTGATGGTTTATATGGTTCTTTGCAGGTACATCCAGTTATACAGTGCGAAATGTAACACCCCAAACCCGGCCCATGCGTTACGAGCGGATTTGGTATGTCAAACGAGCAAAACATGTTAAACCCTTTTTATTCGTACTAAAATATTGCTTTGTTAAAATCAAGAAAACAAGTTTGATTTGATAAAATACTACTAACCTCGAATATTTGATTGATAAATCAATAAATTTGAACTAATGATCTTACAAAGCCGTGACTTTTGAAAACGACGTTGGAAATTCGAAAGTGAATCTGAGTCTTTTGAAAATATCGTTAATAGTTCAAGAGAAAATAGCCGTGTTAAAAATATTTGTAAAAGTTTATTTTGAAATCCATTTGTTAATCGATTTTGGAAAAATATTTATTTAAGTTTCTAGAAAATTCCCTTTTTAAACAATTTAAGAAAAATAATAAAAACATCCTAACCATAAAGCAAAAATAAAAATAGTCCAGAGGCCTTATTACAACATTTAACCCAAAATAGTAAAGTAATAAAATAAACGAGAAAGAAGTCTAAAGTCCAAATAAACCATTTCTGAAGTATGGCCTCCACCAAGTCATCCATGGCCCAAGTCCACGTTACTGAGCATTACCTGAAAGGGTTAAAAGAAGGGGGTGAGTTACAAGAACTCAGTATATAATCCCCTTACTGTCGTTCACAGGGCTTGAACCCGTTTAGCAAAAATTTGGGCCTGAGCCCATATAACAGTAACTTGGGCCGAAGCCCATTTATAACAACTTGGGCTGAAGCCCATAAAGCATAATCTTGGGCCAAAGCCCATTTACAAAACTGAATATATCAAATGGATCAAATGAATGTAATGCAATCCAAAACCAAACCTAGTAATCCTTCCGCTACACACCACCCGTACCAACCAACACACATGTGGGGATCAAGTCAACCCACCCCACTAATACAACAATCGCAGGCATTAAGCCATTTATAAAAAATTTAACAAGCCACCAGAATAACAGAATTTACGTGGCATTGCCACTATACGAATTTGTGGCAGAGCCACCAGAACTTCTCTTCAATATTATCCCATCCCATGCAAAATTATGCATATGTAACATACATAGTAAATGATATTACAAATGTAAACAACAATTAATAACTCATAGATTCATTACAAACAATTTGGCCCATTAACACTTTGCAAAATCGGCCCATTAAGGCAATCTATCGAATCGGCCCATTAAGGCAGCCTATCGAATCGGGCCATTAAGGCAATCAATCAAATCGGTCCATTAAGGCATTTTCATATTTCGGCCCTTTAGGGGCATTTTCGTAATTCGGTAATTTCGCAATCCAGACTTAACTACTAATTTGGGCGTAAAGATTTAAACCGTCCATCTGCATCATACTAACTAAATTGACTATAACTTGAGTTAGGAATCTCGAAATCTAAATCCGTAAATTTTCCTTGAAACTAGACTTATATATCTTCTTACTACAATTTTTCCAAAATTTCTGGCTTAACCATTTAGTACAGTTTATTCCTTAAAGTTTCCCTTATTTCACTGTCCAACGATTCTGACCTCTCTTACCTTAATTTCAAATATCTCACTGTACGGTTTTCATATACTGCTCCCACTTGTTACTATTGAATATAGGCTCATAAGGAATCCAGACATATAAAGTATAACCCATAATTCACTTAGTACAATTTTATATGATTTTTCCAAGACAGATCAGGGAACCACAAAGTCATTCAGAACCAGTCTCATTAAAATTAAGATATCTCAGAATATAAAATTCCTTTTCCTTCTCCGTTTCTTCCATATCAAAATAGACACAGTATGATTTAATTTTATATCTTATTCACTTTCTAATTCCTTTTCTCCTATTTTTCATGATTTTTCAAAATCACATCACTATTGCTAACCAATCTGTTTCTTTGCAAAATATAGTTACCACAACAAACATACGCACTCTCGAGTGATCACGGATGCCGGTTTCCGATTTTCTTCGGTATTTCGACTGAATCACAGAATATTTCATGCAAACTTTCAGAGAAGTGTGAGATTACATACCATTTCAAACATGTATTCGGAAAGTACGGGATTACACACCTTAATAACGAGTTGTGCTTTCGACCGATTTCAACACCTATAATGATAGTTGACAGAAGGTTAGTCTCTACTTTGATAATCGTAACTAGAAACACTTTACTAGGATAACTCCACTTACCATGAATGTGATCTCTCTCGATCCTACCCTTTGGCTACTGAAATCCCGTCCTAACAATATTTGGTGAGCGAAATAGTTGTTAGCAATTATCCCACCTTTGGCCAAAACAAATCTTATAACCACGTTCTTACCCCACTTACTTGACGAGTTGACGATAACGATTTGGTTAATACAAATCACTTGTGCTCCTTCACCTTGTTGAAAATCCTAAGCCCAACGATGGCCATATCACAGAAAAGAATGTAACTCAGACTCAAAGAGAGAGAGAAAGAAGAACACACGATTTATTAAGGAAAAACTCGAATGAAACAAAGTTATTGACAAAGAGAAAACTTACCAATTCGATCAAGATGAGGTTTTCCCACACGATAGAGAACAAAATGATGAAGAAATAGGATGACAATGGGTTCGGCTATAGAGAAAATCGAACAAAAAGATATGATCACACAAAGTGATGTTGGTTAAAGAAGAAGAAAAGGTTGATGAAATGGTCAAAAGAAAAGAATGGATGGAGAAAAATGCTTGTTAGTTTCGGCCAGCTAAAGAAGATGAACCAAAAATGAATTGGGGTTAAGGCAAAACAAAGGAGTAAGATGAACAAATGCACTAGGTGTTTAGGCCAAAACGAAAAGGGAAGAAAAAGATGTTGGCAAGGAAGAGTAACCAAAATGCTAAGGAACCAAAACCTTATCATGCACAAAGCTTTGCAAAATGACCCAAGAAAAATTCGGCTTCCCCCCATTCCCTAACCAAAACCTTGTATTCATCTTTACCAAAAAGATGAACATTGACCAACATAAAATCTTTCCAAAACACCTTCCACTCTATATGCCAACATGTTCCCTTATCCTTCTTTTTTCCTTCATTTCTTTCCCTCTTTTTCCCTAGTCTTCATCCTTACCATATTCCTTAGCCATCTTTCCCAAATTAAAAAGTCCACCTTGCCTAAAATACTACATTGGCCAACACTTAGGGAAAAAAACAAAAATATTAATCAAAATTTTGCACTTGATGGGATTTGAACCTCCTCTCTCAAAGTCCTTCACTTGATGCCATAACCTCTTTACCAATAGCGTATTCTATGTTAGCAATTTACTTACTTATTTCCATAAGCCTTGATGCCACTTACTATCTCTCCTTAATAGGCTTAAACACAAAATTTTACTAAGGCCCAACTTGAACCCGGAACTTCATAGAAACCTTGTAACTTTCCAAAATTACCTTCTTAATAAGTCCAACTACAAATAATGTCATTCTCTTGTTCTCAAAAAATTTTAAACACTCCTACGCCCAAGGCCCATTGGGCCCAATCCTACTAGGCCCAATTTCGGGATGTTACACGAAACAAGTGTAGGTGTGGCGAATCCTGAGTACCCACCCTATAGACATGGCATGGAAAGCGAACAAGTCAACCATATAGGTAACTATTATAGACCTCAAAATAATTTTTATAGTAACACTTATAATGCAGGTTGGAGGAACCATCCCAATTTCACGTGAGATGATCACGGTAGTCAAAGACCGCAACGTCCTCCAGATTTTCAACAACCACCTCACCAACAGAAAGAGGAGTCTAACCTTGAGGAGATGCTGAAAAAATTTATAGCGGTTATAGAAGCTCGTTTCCAGAACACCGAAATAGTATTCAAAAATCAAGAAGCATCGATTCAAAGGATTGAGGATCAGTTAGGTCAGCTTGCTAAGCTGATCTTAGAACAACCACAAGAAAGCTTGCCAAGCAACACTGAAACTAATCCAAAAGAGAAAATCCAAGCCGTAACAGCTCATAACAGTGAAAGGTTAGTGGAATCTAACCCCAGGCAAGAGCTTGTGGCAAGTGAAGGTAAGGTTGAGGTAAGCCATGATGTACCAACCCCGTGTGCCATACCCCAATACGATAAAGAAAGACCACATAGAGGAACAATTCGGTAAGTCTCTTACACTTCTAAAGAAATTTCATATTAACTTGCCGTTTCTTGAAGCTCTTTCACAGATGCCAGATCCTAAACCTCGTGTCGATAAAGAAGAAATTCATGAGGAACGAAGGCTTTGGATCGATGAACTAGACGAATGGAAGACACACTTCAAGAAGAGACTAAAAACACACGAAGCAAAAACGAGGCAACTCCAGACAACCTAGCTTAAGATAAGAGATCTGTAACACCCCTAACCCGGCCTAGAAGTTATGATCGGATTTGGCATGTCACATAAAAGAGTTGTTTGAAAACTGCGCGTTTTGTTAAAAATTTCGAGTTTAATTATTTATTCACTTGTTATCCTTTTGTTAACATTTTGGAAAACGACTATTAAGGGTTTAGGAAATTCCCGTATTGAACATTTAATAATAATAGGTAATAATCAAATTAAAAGCTAAACCAAATAAAATACCAAAATTAAAGTTATATTGGCCTTATTACATAACAAAATCCCAAAATTAAAAGTAAGTTTAAATAAAAGAAACGAGTTTAGGAGAAAACATTGTAGGGCCACCACAAGTCTGCCTCGACTCCCAAATCCGCGATCTAATAATTACCTGCAAAATTAAGCAGAGGGGTGAGTCACCAAGACTCAGTGTGCAACTACTCCACAGGAACCATAACTGGGCCCGAGCCCATTCACATATCAACTGGGTCTTAGCCCCCTTTTCATAATCACATTGGGTGAAGCCCATTCGAAATCAGATTGGGCCTTAGCCCCACAATACAGAATAGCAAATAGCATATTCAAAATGATGCAGAACCCATCCCAACCTAGATTTCCATCCGCTACACACCACCCGTACCTGCCAATCACACCAATGGGGATTTCTACAATCAACCCTCACCGCTACACACCATCAATAGTAGTCATGCTGCAGTTAGCTGCTCATCGTCAGAATCGTGACATAGTCACCAGAACAGATCGTTCAGAGCCACTACAACAGATCGTGGCGAAGCCACCAGAACGCTTCCCCGTTAACAACATATTCCCAACCCCATGCAAGTATAAAATACAGATGTATGGATGCGACAGGTTACAACATGCATGTACAAAATACTCATACCATAAGTCAAAACATTTCATCATAACCACTTACTTTATCAGAACAAAAGTCACTAACCTGATGTTTCGCATACACCCTCCATGGGTATCTCAGTAGCCAAACCGAGTTTTCGGCATTTAACAGAACATGTTAATATATTAACACAACATTATAGATGGTGTGAGGAGTTACACACTGTCATGCTAATCAACTTCTAAGGGTATAACAATAATTTTACCTATCAAGGGTATTTTCGTAATTTACCTACCGAGGGTATTTTAGTATTTTTGCACCTACAATGGCCTTTCCGAAAGCCTAATGTCGCCTCGAGTGACTCGGCTACCATTTTCAGTCCTTACCGGACTATTGGGCCTAAAACCCGATTTCGGCCCATTCGAGCCCACACGCTCGTGTGGCCCACATAGCACAAATCTAGCCACATATATAAGATTCACCTAGTCTAGTTCAATATATACTAAACATTCATACAATTTACTCATGGCCCACTTCGACCCATCGTGGCCCAAACAGCCCCAACCCACAAGAATACTACTGATGGCCTCAACTATCGCGTCGAAGCCCCAACACGTGCGCTCGCACGCTCGTGTGGCTACTATCGCCTTGTGATCGACATTTTGGCATTTGCCGCTCTACAGCTAGAGTAGATAAGTACACACCTGATAGGAATCTGGTGTTAAACCGCGCTCTGACCACTCCTGTGCCCAAATGCCCTCCAATGTGTGCTTCCTCCCATCATAGAATGCTCTATATATAGCTAGCTTCTCACCTTCCTTCTTTGTATCTTTCCGATGTGGGATCCCTTCGTCAGTAGAGTTTAAATTCAACTGAAACTCTTGCTGTCCAATCCGCAAAATAAATACTCCCTTGCTTCGCATGAGATTCAAACCCAGGCTCCCTTACAACATAATCCATGCTCCTAACCACTTGGCCACAGGCTCCTCTTGTGTCTAAAACCATGCGCAACTAAATATAAATCTATAGCCCAATTCCAAGGTCCATGTAAAAGGATAACCAAAATGCAAGAGCCAAGACTTGAACCTTGGACCTCCTTCCTTCCTTGTGGCATCACCCCTATTGCTCCCTAAGTGGCGTCACTTTGCCACTACATCACACACTCCACTTGTGTCATTTTCCTCCATATTTTATTCTTAAGGCCTACCCACTAACTCCCAGGGTTTTTTTCGCCTAAAACCAAAATTTCCCTAAAGCTAAAGTTTGATCCCGGGACTTCATAGAAGCCCTCTGACCTTCCAAAATCACTCACCTAATAAGTCCAACTTGCACTAAAGCCATTCTCTTGTTCTCCAAAAATTTTAAACGCTACTACTCCCAAGGCCCATTGGGCCTAATCCTACTAGGCCCAATTTCGTGATGTTACAAGATCAGGTACTCAAAATCCTCCCAGATGGAACAGTCGAGGTAACTTGTCCTAAAATCAGCACCTTTAAGGTAAACACTACTCGACTTAAAATTTATATCAATAACCGAATTGATCACATGAGAAAGGATTTTCACCTCCTCAAACCACCATGATTATGCGAATGAGAGGTAAGTCTAGCTCAAGACTTTAAACGAGCGCTTCTCGGGAGGCAACCTGAGCACTAACTCTACTAACTAGTTTCGTTAAATTTCTTTTCGTATTTAGGCATAGGTTTCCATACCCACACGGCCTTGCACACGAATCTGAATCTGAATGTTACCTTGAAATTTGAAATTTACGAGGTTGATATCAAATACCCATAATTTTTTGTGAGATTTTGAGCCTTATAGAGCATATATTCTTTTTCTTGCTCAGTTTATTGATTATGAGTGTGTCAACATTGATTTGTTATTCTAGAACTTGCATCGATTATACTTGTCGAGACCACACCTTTGATTTGATATACAGAGATGATAAAAGCACCTAGGTTTTAACTCACTTACTCTACTAAAAGCCTACCTTTACAATTAAAACCTAGTGAACCCCGTTGATCCTAACAACCCTTTTTATTGACTCACCCACTAATATTAACCCAAAACCCTTTGTATTTGTTATCACCATTCCTTTTGACTACCTTTATGTCGAGATTTGATTTGATTAGTTGCCTAACTATTCTTTTTATTTCAATCGTTAAATTTATCCTTTATCATGTATATTTGACTTGTTCTTAAAAAAAATGAAGTGTATTTATTATTAGTTCTATGATTAGGTGAGCTTATACATTAAATTCCAATTATTGAAGAAGCTCGTATTAGAGTATTATCAATAGCAGTATTATTAGTTTCCAATTGATATAATTACTTATATTCAGTTCATTGTTTCTAGTTAGGTAATTTGTTAAGTCAATCTCGATTCTAACCTGTTAATTCAGCCTTTATGCACACCTTTAACCCAAGCCCCGTTACAACCATGTTAAAGACCTTTTGATTTGTGTATCATCTCATATTATAGTGGTGGAGATTTGATTTTCATGCAAGCCTATGGGATTAACTCTTCATGTTTGACTTTTGAGTGCTTAATTTTGAACCTTAAACACTTTGAGTGATTTGAGTGAATCTTTAGTAAGGATGTCAACCCTTGTCAATTTTGAATCAAAGGTAATTATTTAGATGAAGGGAAACACCCATGTTTTGTGCTACAAATGTATGACTTTGATTGTTTGAATCTTTAGGACCCTTCTATTTAAACCATCAATGTATGAATTATCTTTGAATTATGATGAAACTTATTGATGAATATTATGAATCAGGGAAGTTCTTTTTAATTGTGAGTTGAGAATTTTGCTTGAGGACAAGCAAAAGCTTAAGTGTGGGGGTATTTGATAAACCGTAAAAGTAACATATTTCAAGCCCACATTTAGCATGCTTTTGGATGATTTAAGCCATGAATTATGTAATTTGGTGCTCTTAATCCTTTATTTTCATGTTTTATACTTAGGAGAGCACCGGATGAGAAAAAGAACAAAAAATGGGCCCAAAACAGAGTAAATGGGCCATATCACGAAATCCACACGGCCATGCCCCATTCAACAGCCTCGAACACGGCCTGGCCACGACTTACACGGACGTGTGCCATGGGCGTGTCCCTATCATGGGAAAGAAGAGTTTCACTCGGATTTGGATACCTAGGGGTAAAGAAACATATTTAGAATCCTATATAAACACCCTAAGTATGACCAGAAAACGGGGAACCCAAGGCTTTAGTCAGGGGGCGTCCAGCTAGGCCAGAGAAGGCAGATTTGTGGAGATTTACTCGAAGATAGCTAGTTGATCCATCTCAAGAAGCCAAAATTCTACTCAAGACGGAGGATCTCTCTTTCAATTCTTTCAGGGGGTTTTAGGGATTTCTTATGTTTTTTTTTATCTTTTCTTTTGAGATGTTTTCTTTTATTGTTATGAACTAAACCCTCAGATACCTGAGGGGGATGAAATCTAAGATGAATCTTGTTATCGTTTGCTAAACTATATGATAAATATTTGACTCGTTCTTAATTATGTGTTCTTAATTCTTGTGTTGATATTTTCAGGATATTAATTCAAGTATGATGTGCTTAGGTGGAGGAGCAAAAGTCCCTGCCTAAGAGTAGATGTAGCATAATTAAGTGGAGTTGATCGTACGCCTAGAGATAGGGTGACGAGATTTTGTCAGATTAGGGTGAAACCTAATATGGGAGTCCATATATCGAGTTAATGCAATTCTAGGGGTTTTTATTAGAAAGAGATTTCAATTAATCAACCTAGGGTTAGACGTTAGTCGCCTCGAGAGAGGGATTAATATAACTTAGGGAATCTTACGGATCAAGTCAAATGAATAAATCGTCTGGTTCAGAGTTAGATAACAAGTGAAGTTTAGGTGGATTCTTCCTTGGGTGTCGTCTTAATCAATTGGTTTTTCCTCAAAGTATTTTTCCCAATTTCATTCTTCTTTGTCTTAGAGTTTTTAGTTTAGTAGTTAGTTAATTTTAGATTAAATAAAAATCACTTTAATTCTTAGGCTAAATAATAAAGCGAGAGTTAGTATTAGTACTTAGTATTAGTACTTTTGGTTCCTTTGGGTTCAACATTCCGGTCTTGCCTTAAATATACTACTGTTCGATAGGTACGCTTGCCTCACATCGTTGTCATAGTTAGTTTCTAGGTTTGGTCAGTCTTTTTATAAATTTTAAGACTTTGACATTACGAAAAACAACGATCACTCGGGTTAAAGGTGTGGATAAAGGCTGAATTAGAAGGTTAGAATTGAGATTGAATTGAAAATTTACCTAACTAGAAAAATGAACGACTCCTAAATAATTACACCAATTGAAAACTTGTAATACTAATAATACAAGCTTTTTCTCAAGATTTGGAATTTAAACGTATAAGCTCACTTGATCATAGAACTAATAATGAATATACTTTGTTTTTTTTTGTTTTTTTAAGAACAAATCATTACCATAATAAGAAAGAACTTTAACAACTGAAAAACAGAACATAGTTAGGCAACTGCACAAAATCAAATCTCAATAAAAAGGGAGTCAATGAATGGTGATAACAAATACAAGATGGGTTTTGGGGTAATATTAGTGGGTGAGTCAATAAAAAGGGTGTTAGGATCAAAGGGGTTCACTAGGGGTTAATTGTGAGGGTAGGTTTTTTTTAGTGGAGTGAGTGGGTTAATTTCTAAGTGCCTTTATCATCTCTGTATATCAAATCAATAATGTGGTCTTGACATGTATAATCAAAGCAAGTTCTAGAATAACAAATCAATGTTGACATACTCATAATCAAAAAGTGAGCACGAAAGAATGTATGCTCTAAAAGGCTCAAAATCTCACAAAAATTATGGGTTTTTGATATCAACCTTGTAAATTTCAAACTTCAAGTTAATAATTAGATTCAGGTAGACAACCTAAAAAAATTAATTTTTGAAAATAGACTTATCATGCTTGATTCTCTATTCTCCTAAAGTTTAAATCATCACTGCACAATTACAATGACTTAATCCAAAACATATCAATAAAAATCATGATTCAAAGGAAATTTCATTCTAATCGTAATATGAGAAAATTACTTAAAGGCAAGATATCATCCAGGGATTTGTGAATAATGCAGAAAGTTAGGCACTTTCTCGAAATAAATATTCACCCCCCACACTTAAGATGTACATTGCCCTCAATGTACAAAGATATATATGAAATTTAATAGAAAGGGATAGGTGAAACTTCCTAAATTTGGATGGCTTCCTTGAGTTGGGATTGTTGTGGTGTGGTGGCCGCCGACAATTTCTGCGCTAGATGAAGAAATTGGAAAACTCGTGAAGAATTAGCCAGGAAATAATGATAATAATTCAAAATATACTAAATATTTATTTAAAGACAGGAAAGATAAAGATAAAGAAAATAGAAAGTAAAATAAAATTAAAAGAAAAGATTAATGGACCGAAGAGCCCTTATTGTTAGATGGTTAGTGAGGTGGGTGTGATTTCTAAGGCCGTGGTGTCGTGGCTATGGTCGTGGTGTCGTGATTCCCAAGCAGCCTTTAGAACCTACATCAAAGAAAATGAAATAAAATAGATTAAACTAAGTAAAAGAAAACTAAAGAAGAGGAAAATAAAGGAGAAGGGAAAATAAAAAGAAAAGTTAAATGAACTCAAAGATCCTTTTCCTGTCGAGTTAATGAAGCGGCCGGCATGAACTTATGTAGATCGGTCTCACAAAGGGAGATTGTGCTAGGATCCTTCCGTTTCTTCGACATGGATATGGTTAGATTTAGAGTTAGAGGGAATGAAGAAGAATGAGAATGAAAAATAAGGGGGTGTAAAGAAAGAAGAAGGGTGGGGAGTAGGTAAAAAGGGGAGAGGGGTGATTTAAATAGAAATTTCAGGCCTGGTATATTCTCACGCCCGTGTACATGGGCATGTCGAGTCACGCGGCCGTGTCGCACGATCGTGTTATGCTTTGTTCATTTCTCCCACGCCCATGTGTAGGTCACCACGCCCGTGCTTCTAAAATAGTGTCAGCCACGACCGCATCGCACGGCCATGGTGTTTAGTTGAGGGCCATGGCTTGAAGATATTTTTCATCCTATTTCGTATTATCTCTGCCATGTTAGTACGTACATCCGTAGCATCCACACAGCCACGGCCACGGTCATGTGGTATGAAAATCTGCACTTTGGTTAGTTTATAGTCAGGTGCTAAAAAAACAAAAATAAAAGTAAAAATAAAAATGTAAAAATTAACGGGGTTAGTACTCGGGTTGCCTCCTGAGAAGCGCTCATTTAAAGTTTTAAGATAAACTTACCTCTCATTCGCATAATAGTGGTGGTTTGAGGAGTTGAAAGTCCCTGTTCATGCTATCAGTCCTATTATCAGTATATAGCTCAAGTCAAGTAGCGTTTATTTTAAAAGTGCCGAATATAGGATTACTTACCTCTACTGTTCCGTATGGGAAAACCTTGAGTACCCTAAAAGAGATTTCTTTGTTTGTATTAGGGTCAGGAGGAGGTATTTGAGGGTCTACCTTATCTAACAATACCTTATCTCCGATCTTAAATTCGTTCGTCCCATGGAATGGTGTTGGTTTTGCTTTGTGTATTCCTAAATCTCCTTGAAGTGTGTCTTCCACTCGTCTAGCTCATCGATCTGAAGCCTTCGTTCCTCATGAGTTATTTCCTTGTTGGCATGAGGTCTAGGATCTGGCTCGGTTGTGTAGTTCTGTAGTGCTTCCTGAAAAGAAGGTTTTACCGAATGGCTATTAATAAAATTTATATTCTCACCTTGACTACTCGATGTCCTAGCTGAGTCAAGAGTCTAGAGACTGATTGATTCGTCATCTACACAAAAGTATGAGTTCACCTGCACTGACATCAATTTTAGTCCGAGCAGTTGCTAAAATGGGCCTTCCTAAAATTAAGGGGATACTATTGTCCTCATCCATGTCTAAAATGACAAAGTCTATTGGGAATACGAATTTATCAATTTTCACAAGTACATCTTCAATTATACCCCTAGGAATTCTAACAGTTTTATCAGCTAATTGAATGCTCATCCTAGTTTGTTTGGGTTTCCCTAGACCTAGTTGTTTAAACATTTTATAGGGCATAACATTTATGCTTGCCCCTAAATCAGCTAAAGCATTACCAACAGATAAACTACGAATTAAGCATGGAATTGTAAAACTCCCTGGATCTTTTAATTTTCGTGGTAGTCTATTTTGCATCATTGTTGAGCACACTGCGTTTAGTTCCACATGCGATTCCTCGTCTAACTTCCGCTTGTTTGTTAAAAACTCTTTTAAGAATTTCCTTGAATCTGGCATTCGTGAAAGAGCTTCAAGAAACGGTAAGTTAATATGTAATTTCTTTAAAAGTTTAAGAAATTTACTGAATTGTTCGTCTGTGTTGTCTTTCTTCATCGCATCGGGATATGGTATACGAGGTTGGTATTCTTTAATTACCAATTTTGGCTTATCATGACTTACCTCGTTCTTACCTTCCTCTACCACATTCTCTTGGCTTACCTTAGACTCATCTAACCCTACACTATCCTGAGCTGTTATGGCTTGAAGTTGCTCCTTTGGGTTAGTTTCAGTCTTGCTTGGCAAGCTGCCTTGTGGTCGTTCTGAGATAATCTTGGCAAGTTGCCCTAATTGGTTCTCGATCCTTTGAATTGATGCCTGTTGATTTTTAAGTGTTGTTTCGGTGTTTTGAAAATGTGTTTCTGACACCGGTATAAATTTTAACAGCGTCTCCTCAAGGTTCGGCTTCTTTTCCTTTGGGTAGGGCTATTGTTGGAAGTTTGGAGGGGGTTGTTGTCTCTAATTTCCTTGACCACCCCATGAAAAATTGGGGTGGTTCCTCCAACCTGGATTATAAGTATTACTATAAGGGTTATTTTGAGATTTAAAATTTTTACCCGTGTAGTGACCTAACTCGTTTTCAGTGCTCGGGTTGTAAGGTGGATAGTCTGTGTTCATCTCTCCTTTATTCGTATCGCACTGCATGACTGGATGTACCTGCAAAGAATCACATATGCCATCAATCGTTTTATTTATCAGTTCTACCTGGTTTGATAGCATGGTTACTGCGTCGAGGTTGAAAACACTAGCTGCTTTTGTTGGCTTGGTCCTTGTGACTTGCCATTGATAGTTATTCAGGGACATTTTTTCGATGAATTTGTAAGCAGCCTCCGGTACTTTGTTATTTAGGGTTCCACCGGCGGCTGAATCGATTAACTGCCTAGTTGAGGGGTTCACACCGTTGTAAAAAGTTTGGACCTGTAGCCACAACGGTAATCCATGGTGTGGACACCTTTTCAATAGATCTTTATATCTCTCCCATGCATCGTAAAGTGTTTCTAAATCTATCTGCATAAAAGAAGAGATATCATTCCTTAACTTGGACGTTTTAGCTGGCGGAAAATATTTTAATAAAAATTTTTCAGTCATTTGTTCCCATGTAGTGATTGATCCTCGTGGAAGAGAATGCAACCACTGTTTGGCTTTATTCCTCAAAGAAAAGGGAAATAACCGAAGACGGATGGGATCATCAGAAACGCCATTTATTTTGAAAGTATTGCAAAATTCTAGAAAATTTGCCAAGTGATTATTTGGATCTTCATCCTGCAAACCATCAAACTGAACAAATTGCTGTATCATCTGAATAGTGTTAGGTTTCAGTTCAAAATTATTTGCAGCAATAGCAGGCCTAACAATACTTGACTCAGTTCCTGTTAGATTAGGTTTAGCATAATCATACATAGTTCGAGGAGCTTGATTTTCGGCCACCTCTGGAGGTAGCGGCTTATTCTCAGCCATCTCTTTGGTGGTAATGGTTTCGACTTCTTGCTCTTCTTCTATGTAATTTAAGCTTTGCCTTATATCTCTACAATTTCTGCGAACAGTACCTCCAATATCACTGTCGTAAATTAGGGGTCCTGTTGGGTTCCGTCCAGTCATAAACTAGATGTAACATCCTGAAAATAGGGGTTTGGCATTGTTGCGTAATTGCATGTGTTGTGCTTGTTATTTGGGTGTGTTTGGGGGTCCTAGGGAGGCTCGGGTCCAAGTCCAAGCCCTGGTGAAAGTTTTTTAGGCACTTTAGAGGGTGAGCTAGTGGAGGCAGGACTTAAGTTTAATTGGTTGTATCTTGTTAACACAAGTAAAGCATGTGGCATTGTGGTGTAGCGTCACAAGGGAAGCATGGAGGGGGAGAGTTCGAGTTCCACAGGTAGCATTTGGTAGCTTTTATTTTGTGCTGAGCAGGTGGAAGAAGTAGAGTTCAGCTAGAACTCTACCTTGGTGGTTGAAGACTCAGTCAAACCGTTTAAATGGGTGAGGGAGAGTGAATTGTGGAGCAAATTGAGGAGAGAATCATGGGGTTGGTGAGTGTAGGGAGTTGGCCGAATGTGGGGTTTGTTTAGGGGGAATTTCGGCCAAAGTTTTTGGCCTTTTTGGAAGTACACATTCGGTCAAGTGAGGTAGTGCCGTTTTTTCCAAAGTGCATTTGGAGTGCTGTTTTGGCATTTTCGGCTAGATCAGTTTGGGGTTCTATTCTTTTGGCATTTCATTTCTTTTTCTTCCCGTTGTACACTTTTCTCCCCTCTTCCTTTCTTCCTATTGTGTTTGGTCGAATCTGCTTGTGAGATTGACCATTCGGGCATTTGTCTTCTTCAGCTTTTCTTCTCCTCTCTTTAAACCTAACAGTCCCATCTCCTTCTATTTGTTTTTCTTCACCATAGCCGAACCCCCTCCTACACATTCATTCTCTCACTGCATTCACTTCTTCTCTCTTCTTATAACAATAGCCACCCTATCTCTACTTGGATTCCTTTGGCCGATTGCTTGGTAGCTTGAAGCGTGGTGTTTTTATTTGTGGGTGCAAAATCTCTTCTTTCCATTCGGCTTCTCTTTGATCAAAGGTAAAGCCTCTTTTCTCTTCATTTCATTACCCTTCTTTTCTGCTATCTCTTTTTTTTCTCTCATGTAAGCCGAATTTCTCACTCTATTTCTTCTTGTCTAAGGCCGAACTTAAATACTCCTTTCCACCTTGAGTCTCATCTGTTCTTTCTTTTGTGTGGAAGCTGAAACTCAGAGCAATTGCCGAATCTGTGGCACGTTGGTAAGTTTATATGACCGAATAGGGGGAGTGGATGGTTGTTCTCCATTTTATGTTCATTCAGGCCGAAAGGCCATTTCTTTGTTATTCTTGAAACAACATCGCTAACTCGTGCCCTTTTTTAGGGACGCAATTTCGTAACCAGAGGGAGTTAACCGAACATTCAGGCATAGCAAGGAGTAACTGTCGTTGTTTGGTAAGTATTGTTGGTTGTGATTATCGAATTCCATTTTGGGATTTTCGAGCAAGGAAACTAACTGATAGTCTATTATGCCCTTAGGTGCTTCGGAGAGTGCTGTGGTTCGTATTCCAAATCAGGTGTGTAACCTCACACCCATTTCGATAAATGTTTGTGATGTTCTATGAAACGGCCAAAAGCCGAAAAGCCAAAAAGCCGACAACTGTGACCACCCGAGCGTGCGAGCGCTCGTAGTGGTAAATCGAGATACGAATCGTGGCGTTAGGTCGTTGAGAGTGTCACAAACACTCTCGTGATACTGAGGCTGTATCGGGCCTAACCAGGCCGAAATGGGCCAAATGGGCCCAACGGGCTCTCTAGCCCACTTGGACAAAACTGTTGGAAATCTAGCAAATGATAGGCTCAAATGCAAAATCTGTAAATTTGAAACCGAAACCATGCGTTTTGGGCCACACGAGCGTGTGGGCCCGTTTGGGCCTAAAATGGGTTTTAGGCCCAATAGTTTTTTAGAGGCCCAAAGAGGGTTCCACGTCGCTCGACGCGACAGTAGGCCTTTGGAAAGGCTGTTAAATGCAAAATTATCGAAATACCCTTGGTAGGTAAATTACCCAAATACCCCTAGAAGGTAAATGACCGTTATATCCCTAGTGGTAGTTTTAGTGGTATGTGTGTGATATTTATATGATGGATTATAACTGTGACATACTTTATGTCATGACATCATGCATTGGGTTGGGTTTGATTATCGGAGGAAGTACATTCTGGTGGCTCTGCCACATATTCTGGTGGCTCTGCCACAAATTCTGTGATTAGTAGCTTGTCTACCATATTGGTGTGTAGCAGATGGGTGGGTCGATTTAGAAATCCCCACAGGTGTGTTGGGCTGGTACGGGTGGTGTGTAGCGGATGGATTATTAGGTTGGGTTGCATATTTTTTTTGTATTATCATATTTATAAGGCTAAGGCCCAGATTGTTACCGAATAGGGCTTCGACCCAATCTGCTTTTGTATGGGCTTCGGCCCAGTTTGCTTCTGTATGGGCTACGGCCCAGTCTACTTCCGTATGGGCTCGGGCCTAGTTAATGACCGATTAGGGGATTACACACTGAGTTCTCATAACTTACCCCTTTGCTTTAGTCATGCAAGTGATCCCCAACTTTGAGGATTTGGAGCTGCAGAGGACTCTGTGGTGGCCATACATCGAAGTACTTCTCCCAAACTTTAGTCGTTTTGCCTTATTTTGAGATTTATTTAAATTTGGGTTTAATATTTTGTAATAAGGTCATTGGACTAAAATTTTCTTTTAAGCTTTCATTTCAAATAAATTCAAAACTATAAATGATTAAACTCTGGTTTTTCTTAAAACAACAATAAATGTTTTTCAAAATATCACATTTTCGCAATTTACTGAATCTGATTTCTGTTATAAACAAAGTTATCGGAAATAATAATAATAATAATAACATTTTTACAAGAAACCCATAAAAACAAATCTGATTTTCACAAACAACAAAGCTCGAAGTTTCAAAAAGAATACGAAGTTTTTAAGGAACGCGCAAGTTTTTAAACAACCCTTCTATGTGACATGCTAGATCCAGTCATAACGTCTAGGCTGGGTTTGGGGTGTTACATTTTATGGTATCAGAGCCTGGTTGCAAAACTCGGCTGTGGAATGGGTTCGAAAATGTTTTTCAAAGTTTTTGTTATTTGGTTTTAAAAAAATATATCTTTATTGGATGTATGGCACCTGAGTCTCCGGCACCAAATCTGTAAGTCCCTTTACTTTATGTTTGATTATATGATGAAATGTCTGTAAGAGAAAAAACTACTAGAGATAGTGGTAGTACACTAGAACTGTTAGCTATAGGAATTAAGCCTATAGAGACTGAAACATTAGGAAATTCGATCTGCGAAAACAACTCTTATACCTGTTTCCATACGACACTTGTTAATAAAATTGGAATTATAGACTGATTCATAAAATTCTTAATCAGATTAAAACAATTCAGCAGTATGAGTACAAGAGGGCGTGGACAAGGTACACGCGGTCGTGGTAGAAGCCGAGGTACTAGGGTTGGATCCGCAGCATCAGGGCACATGCTTGAAATGGAAGCCCCTGCATCACCAGTGACTGAAACAGGGTCTCATGACCGGACTGGTGGGGACGATGCTTTGTCCAAGCAATGCTGCGAGTTTTGGAACGGGTTGCTGGAGCAAGTACTAGGTCGACAGCTCGTGGGTCTATTTCTGAGCGACTCCGGTCGAACGAGGCCTAAGTTTTTAGGAGAATCTTTGGTGTAGCCCCGAATGTGACGGAATATTGGCTTGAGGCTGTGGAACGAATTATGGATGATTTGGATTACACAGCTGAACAGAAACTGAAAGGGGTAGTGTCTTTACTAAGAGATGAGGCATACCAGTGGTGGCTCACAGTAAGGGAAGGTACATAAGCGGATCGTGTCACCTGGGATTTATTTAAAGCGGCTTTCCAGGGAAAGTATGTCGGGGCTAGCTATGTAGATGCTCAGAGAAAAGAATTTTTAAATCTGGTTCAGGGGAGTAAATCTGTAGCAGAGTATCAGGCGGAGTTTCTGCACTTAAGTCGTTATGCTAGGGGTACTGTTGCGACCGACTATGAGCGCTGTGTGCGGTTCGAGGATGGTTTGCGGGATGAGCTGTGGGTATTGATAGCTCCGCAGCGGGAAAGAGATTTTGCCACTTTGGTTGAGAAAGCAAAGATTGACGAAGAGGTGAAACGTTCTGAGAGACGAAATCGGGATAAGGATAGGGGCAAGAATAAGAGAGGTTTTGGGTCAGCAGGTTCTTCTGGGGTTTCCAAAAGAGGCCTAGGTTAGATGGGCCAGCTCGAGTGGGGATGCCAGTTGCTGTGGGTCGATTGTAACCCTGTGTGTAGTGTGGGAAAACACATCCGAGGGAGTGCTGGAGAAGATCTGATGGGTGTTTCAGATGTGGGTCCAAGGACTGACGACCTGTTCGATCAGCTACAGGGAGCTTCGGTCTTCTCGAAAATTGATTTAAGATTGGGGTATCATCAGCTAAGGGTTAAGGAGGCTGATATATACAAGACTGCATTCCGAACTCGCTATGGGCATTACGAGTTTTTGGTTATGCCGTTCGGATTAACGAATGCACCAACCGCTTTTATGGATATGATGAACCGGGTCTTCCAACCCTATCTAGACCAGTTCATGGTGGTATTCATAGACGACATCTTAGTGTACTCAAGACCGGAGGGGGAGCATGATTCACATCTTCGGGTTGTGCTGCAAATATTAAGAGAGAAGTAACTTTACGCCAAATTTAGTAAGTGCGAATTTTGGCTGAGGGAAGTGACATTTTTGGGGCATGTTGTGTCTGCCGAGGGGATTAGGGTTAATCCTCGAAAAGTTGAAGCTATATTGGATTGGAAGCCACCGAAGTCAGTATCAGAGATCTGAAGTTTTTTGGGTTTGGCTGGGTACTACAGATGTAACACCCCAAACCCGGCCTAGACATTACGACCGGATCTGGCACATCACATAAAAAGGTCTTTTAAAAACAAATTAGTCACGTGTTTATGAAATCAACAGTTATTAATGAAAACTTAAAAGAAATTTATCCAGAGGCCTTATTACAAAACATTAAACCCAAATAAGAAAAATAATATAAGAATTAAAGCAAAAAGGAATTTTACTAAAGTTTGCAAGTGATGTTTCTAAAGTATGGCCCCACCTAGTCATCCACGGCTCTAAGTCCCTACTGCTGAACATTACTTGCGAGGATAAAGAGAGAGGGGTGAGTTACAGGAACTCAGTATGTAACCCCCTTACCGTCACCGTCTGGGCCTGAGCCCATATGACATCAAACTGGGCCTAAGCCCATTAAACAAAATAGTGCAAATGAATCGATGCAGCCCAACCCATCCATCCAGCACACCCCGACCAGCCAATCACACATGTGGGAATCAAGTCAACCCACCCCGCCGCTCACATCAATAATTCAGTCAAGTTGCTAATCATAGAGTATTTGTGGCTGAGCCACTGGAGTCATAATTATGTTCATATATATATATATATATATATATACATGTGGCTATGCCACCAGGCTACACTGCTGTTCATTCAGATTCCCGCCCCATGCAACATGATTAAATGCATCATACATCACAATATATATAAGAGCATAATATAATCATACATGCATTACCAGACGATATTGAAGGTAAGACAAACATTCAACCCAACAAGGGTATTTTAGTAAATCGGCCCAACAAGGGCATTTCAGTAAATTAACCAGCTAACACCGATTTTAGCGAATCTTAGAACTGATGTTGTTTAAGCGAGTTATTCGATTCCAAGCAATATTCCGGTTATTAGGCTTGCAAATAACGATGATTTGATTTTACTAACATTGTAGCGAATCACGAAACTACAGGGTTACGGTGTGAGATTACACACCTGATTACGTAGAGAACTATACCCTCCTAATCGCCGTCACCTATGACAAAATATCGTACGATTAACTAACCAAAAGAGAGATCTTAATCCACACCTAAATCAAACGATTTACAACACTTACCCTTACTATCGCGAACAACCACGATTTGCCTATCCGCACCGGATGTCGACTCCCCTCCACAGCCCAGCGGGAAATCTCGAACTGCTGACACCCTCCTTCGTTTGAACTTGGGAGTAGAGGCTGTGAGTCCACTCCCCTTAGGCTCTCTTATCGATATTCCCTTTGTACGACGACTGCTTGCCTCCATTAAGAGAGTCTCAGTCAGTAAGATACCACGATGAGAAATGGTGGTTGTCTAATAAAAGGGGTTTCGACTTACCACCACTTTTGAAAGATCAAAGAGCAGAGGAGAAGGGGTTGTTTAATCCCTTGATTAGTGATGAACTGGACTTCTGCAAATTCAGCTAAGCATATTCAGCGAAGAAAAAGAGGGGGGTTAATAGCCGCTTGGTTATGCACAAACATAAGACCAAAAAATAACAAAAAGAGAAAAGAAGAGTTCACCATTACCTTGCACCTATAGATGAGTCAAAAGAGAGAGTGAGATTCGGCCAACCCACTAGAGCACTACAAAAGGAGGATGCGAAATGAGAGAGTGGGAGGAGATGGAGTTTCGATTTATGAGGTAAAGAAAGGGGAAAAAGAAAGAAAGGAAAAGACCTTATACTTACCAGATTCGGTCAAGAGAAAGAGGAGAAAAGATGAATTGCTAAAGAGGTTCGGCTTATGGCAATGCAAAAGAAATCAATGGCTAGGGAGGAAAAATAAAAGAGAGTAGACGAAAAGAGAGGTACAAAGAAGTTTCAGCTAACAACAAGTTGAAGAAAAGAAAAAGAAAAGAGGCTTGAGTATTTCGGCACTAGCAAGAAAGAATTGACAAGAAAATGACCCTAAATGCTTGAGTTGCCAAACTATAACGCAAAAACACTAAATCACAAGAAGAGAATTTCGGCACACACACTAGAAGATTTCGGTTTCCTTTCTTCTACTACCCAAACCGATTTTGTTTCCCCAACTCCCCTCTTAGCCGAATTACACAACTCCCCTCCCATGCACTTCCCATTTTCGGCCAAACTCTCCCTCACACCTCAATCCCATGATTTTCTCCTTGATTTACTCCTCAAACTCCTCTCCATCACTCATTCAAATTCATTTGACTGAGTCTTCAACTTCTCTTGCAGAGTCCAAGCTGAACTCTACTACCCTCACCTGCTTAGCACAAAATAAATTAAATGAGTTGCAGTAGGTGGGATTCGAACCCAAGCTCTCCTCTCTGCCATTTCACACCACAGCCACCTTGCCACAAGCAACCTTTTTCCCTTCTGCATTGCCGCCAACAGCCTTCTCCTCTTAAGTGTCTAAAAACCAAAATTCTACCAGGGCCCAAACTCGACCCCAAGCCTTCTTAGGGCCCCCGAACATACCCAACTAACATAGCTAGCCTAACGTATGAAATAGTACAAAATACAGAATCCCAAATTTAGGATGTTACAATAGACGGTTCATTGAGGGGTTTTCTTTGATTGCTGCACCCCTAACTAAGTTATTGCGCAAGGGGGTACCATTTGTTTGGGCTGATAAACAGTAGGAAGGTTTTGAAAAGTTGAAAAAGATTATAACTGAAGCATCAGTGTTGATTCAGCCTGAGGCAGGAAAAGAATTTGTTGTTTATTGTGATGCGTCGCGCATAGGGTTGGGTTGTGTGCTGATGCAAGAAGGGAAGGTAGTAGCGTATGCATCTCGTCAACTAAGGTCGAACGAGGTGAACTATCCCACTCACGACTTGGAACTAGCTGCAGTGGTGTTCGCACTGAAGATTTGGTGACATTACCTGTATAGAGAAAAGTCGATCATTTACACCGACTATAAGAGTCTTAAGTATCTCCTTACCTAAAAGGAGCTGAATTTAAGGCAACAGAGGTGGATAGAGTTGCTGAAGGACTACGACTGCTTGATTGAGTATCATCCGGGTAAAGCCAACGTGGTAGCAGATGCCTTAAGTCGGAAGGTGATATCTGATTTGAGAGCTATGTTTGCTCATCTCAGCCTTTATGAAGATGGTAGTTTATTGGTAGAACTTCAGGTGAAACCGACTTGGGTCGATCAGATTAAGGAGAAACAGGCATTGGATGAGTCGTTAGATTCTCATTTTCAGCAAGTGAAAAGTGGAGAGACAGTGGATTTTGGGCTAAACAGTGAAGGAGTGTTATGTTTCCGGGGAAGAGCTTGTATGCCGAAGGACTCTGAGTTAAGACAGATGATTCTGTGGGAGGTGCATAGTAGCCCATACGCTATGCATCCCGGTGGAAACAAGATGTACTGAGACCTACGTGAACTGTATTGGTGGCCAGGACTGAAATGTGAGGTTACTGATTTCGTGAGCAAGTGTTTGACGTGTCAGCAAGCAAAGGCTAAACATCAACTGCCTTCGGGACTGCTGCAACCTGTAAAGATTCCACTCTGGAAGTGGGAGAGAATAACGATGGATTTTGTTAATGGACTACCCCTGACGCCTACTAAGAAAGATTCAGTGTGGGTAATCATTGACCGATCGACTATGTCCACTCACTTCATAATGGTTCGCACTGACTACTAACTACAGAAGTTGGCCAAGTTATATGTGGCAGAAATTGTGAGGCTGCATGGGGTACCAGTGTCTATCATATCAGACAGGAACCCTAGATTCACATCTCGGTTCTGGAGGGTGTTACATGAAGCTTTGGGTACAAGACTAGATTTCAGCACAGCGTTTCATCCATAGACTGATGGTTAGTCGGAGAGGGTAATCTAGATTCTAGAAGACATGTTAAGGGGCTGTGTGATTGACTTCAGGGGTAGTTGGGAAGATTATTTACCGTTAGTGGAATTTGCGTATAACAAAAGCTACCAATCCAGCATTCAGATGGCACCCTACGAGGTGTTATATGGTCGTAGGTGTCGTACCCCTATTTATTGGACAGAATTGGGTAAGCGACGGTTGTTGGGTCCAGAATTGATTTCGAAAATTGAGGAGAAAGTGAAGTTGATTTGGGGTCAGTTAAAAGAAGCTTCCAATAGACAGAAGCCGTATGCAGATCTTAAGGGTAAAGAAATCGAGTACTCAGTGGGAGATTATGTTTTCTTGAAGGTTTCACCGTGGAAAAAGATCTTGAGATTTGGACAGAAGGGCAAGTTAAGCCCTAGGTTCATCGGGCCTTATAGGGAGTTGAAATGTGTGGGACCGATTTCCTAATAGCTTGAACTACCTCCTGAGTTACACCGGATACATAACGTGTTTCACGTTTTTATGTTGAGGCGCTACCGTTCAGATCCCTCTCATGTAGTACTGGTGGAAGAAGTTGAAGTAAGACCTGATCTGACATTCGAAGAGGAACCAGTGCAGATTTTGGACCGTGATGTTAAAGTACTGAGGAGGAAATCTCTTCCGTTAGTCAAGGTATTGTGGCGTAGTCATAGTTCGGAGGAAGCCGCGTGGGAGCCTGAGGAGACCATACGACAGCAATACCCTTACCTCTTTTAATCAGGTAAATTTCGAGGCCGAAATTTCATTAAGGAGGTAGAACTGTAACATCCTGAAAATAGGGGGTCTGACGTTGTTGCATTATTGCTTGTGTTGTGCTTGTTATTTGGGTGTGTTTGGGGTTCTAGGGAGGCTCGGGTTCAAGTCCAGGCCCTGGTGAAATTTTTTTGGGCACTTTAGGGGGGTGAGCTAGTGGAGGCAGGACTTAAGTTTAATTGGTTGTATCTTGTTAACACAAGTGGAGCATGTGGCATTGTGGTGTGGCGTCAAAAGGGAAGCATGGAGGGGGAGAGTTCGAGTTCCACATGTAGCTTTTGGTTGCTTTTATTTTGTGCTGAGCAGGTGGAAGAAGTAGAGTTCAGCTAGAACTCTGCCTTGGTGGTTGAAGACTCAGTCAAACCGTTTGAATGGGTGAAGGAGAGTGAATTGTGGAGCAAATTGAGGAGAGAATCATGGGGTTGGTGAGTGTAGGGAGTTCGCCAAATGTGGGGTTTGTTTAGGTGGAATTTTGGCCAAAGTTTTTGGCCTTTTTGGAAGTACACATTCGGTCAAGTGAGGTAGTGCCGTTTTTTTAAAATTGCATTTGGAGTGTTGTTTTGGCATTTTTGGCTAGATCAGTTTGGGGTTCTCTTCTTTTGGCATTTCATTTCTTTGCCTTTCCGTTGTACACTTCTCTCCCATCTTCCTTTTTTCCTATTGTGTTTGGCTGAATCTTCTTGTGAGGTTGACCACTCGGGTATTTGTCTTCTTCAGCTTTTCTTCTCCTCTCTTTAAACCGAACAGTCTCGTCTCCTTCTATTTGTTTTTCTTCACCATAGCCGAACCCCCTCCTACTCATTCGTTCTCTCACTGCATTCACTTCTTCTCTCTTCTTAGAACAATAGCCACCCTATATCTACTTGAATTCCTTTGGCCGATTGCTTGGTAGCTTGAATCTCTTCTTTCCGTTCGGCTTCTCTCTGATCAAAGGTAAAGCCTCTTTTCTCTTTTTTTCTTTACCCTTCTTTTCTGCTCTCTCTTTTTTTTTCTCTCATGTAAGCCGAATTTCTCACTCTATTTCTTCTTGTCTATGGCTGAACCTGAACCTTGAGTGTCATCTGTTCTTTCTTTTGTGTGGAAGCCGAAAGTCAGAGCAAGTACCGAATCTGTGGCACGTTGGTAAGTTTATATGGTCGAATAGGGGGAGTGGATGGTCGTTCTCTATTTTAGGTTCATTCAGGCTGAAAGGCCATTTCTTTATTATTCTTAAAACAACATCGCTAACTCGTGCTCTTCTTTAGGGACATAATTTCGTAACCAGAGGGAGTTAACCGAACATTCAGGCATAGCAAGGAGTTACTGTCATTTTTTGGTAAGTATTGTGGGTTGTGATTATCGATTTCCATTTTGGGATTTTCGAGCAAGGAAACTAACTGATAGACTATTATGCCCTTAGGTGCTTCGGAGATTTTTGTGGTTCGTATTCCAAATCAGGTGTGTAATCTCATACCCATTTGAATAAATGCTTGTGATGTTCTGTGAAACGACCAAAAGTTGAAAAGCCGGAAAGCCGGCAACTGTGACCACCCGAGCATACGAGCGCTCGTAGTGGTAAATCGAGATACGAATCGTGACGTTAGATCGTTGAGAGTGTCACGAACACTCTCGCGATACTGAGGTTGTAACGGGCATAACCGGGCCGAAACGGGCCAAATGGGCCCAACGGGCTATCCGACCCACTTAAACAAAACTGTTGGAAATCTAGCAAATGATAGGTCCGAATGCAAAATCTACAAATCTGAAACTGAAACCATGTGTTTTGGGCCACACGAGCGTGTGGGCCGTTTGGGCCTAAAATGGGTTTTAGGCCCCATAGTTCCGTAGAGACCCAAAGAGGGTTCCGCATCGCTCGAGGCGATAGTAGGCCTTTGGAAAGGCTGTTAAATGTGAAATTACCGAAATACCCTTGGTGGGTAAGTTACCCAAATACCCTTGGAGGGTAATTGACCGTTATACCCCTAGTGGTAGTTTTAGTGGTATGTGTGTGATATTTATATGATTGATTATAATTGTGACATACTGCATACACGAACTATTTATGTCATGATATCATGCATTGGGTTGGGTTTGATGATCGGAGGAAGTACATTCTGGTGGCTCTGCCACAATTTGTATAGTGGCTATGCCACGTATATTCTGTTATTCTGGTGGCTCCGCCACAAATTCTGTGATTAGCAGCTTGTCTGCCTTATTGGTGTGTAGCGGATGGGTGGGTCGATTTAGAAATCCCCACAGGTGTGTTGGGCTGGTACGGGTGGTGTGTAGCGGATGGATTATTTGGCTGGTTGCATATTTTGTTTGCATTATCATATTTATAGGGCTAAGGCCCAGATTGTTACCGAATAGGGCTTCGGCCCAGTTTGCTTCTATATGGGCTACGGCCCAGTCTACTTCCGTATGGGCTCGGGCCCAGTTAATGACTGATTAGGGGTTTACACACTAAGTTCTCGTAACTCACCCCTCAGCTTTAATCTTGCAGGTGATCCCCAAATTTGAGGATTTGGAGATGCGGAGGACTCTATGCTGGCCATACATCGAAGTACTTCTCCCAAACTTTAGTAAATTTCTGTTTTGCCTTATTTTGAGATTTATTTAAATTTAGGTTTAATATTTTGTAATAAGGCCATTGGACTTAAATTTTTCTTTTAAGCTTTCATTTCAGATATATTCAAACTATAAACGATTAAACTCTGGTTTTTCTTAAAATGACAATAACTGTTTTTCAAAATATCACGTTTTTGCAATTTACTGAATCTGATTTCTGTTATAAACAAAGTTAACAGAAATAATAATAATAATAATAATAATAATAATAATAATAATAATAATAATAATAATAAATAATAACGTTTTTACAAGAAACCCATAAAAACAAATCTGATTTTCACAAACAACAAAGCTCGAAGTTTCAAAAAGAATACGAAGTTTTTAACGAATGCGCAAGTTTTTAAACAACCCTTCTATGTGACATGCTAGATCCGGTCATAACGTCTAGGCCGGGTTTGGGGTGTTACATTAGAGGTACCTACTAGGAACAAATAAAAGAAGGAAAATTAGCAAAGTTAAAAGTAAAATAAAAATAAAGTAAATTGCAAAAATAAAAATGGCTAAAGTAATAAAAATTGAGCGTTCTTAATATTTTAGTTCCCCGGCAGCGGCGCCAAAAACTTGATCGTGTGTCGGAGTCTTAAAATTTTATATAAAGAAAGATTGAGCCTAGAAACTAACAGTGACAATGACTTGAGGCAAGTGCACCTATCGAGCAGTAGTATAGCTTAGTGGCAAGACCGGATTGTCGAACCCAAAGGAACCAAAAGTACTAATACTAACTTTCTTTCTATTATTTAGCCTAAAAATTAAGGGAATTATTAATTAATCTAAAATTAACTAGCTATTAAACTAAAGATGCTAAGACAAAAAGAATAAATTGGGGAAATACTTGTGGGAAAACCCAATTGATTAAGTCAATACCCGAGGAAGAATCCACCTAGACATCACTTGTTATCTAACTCTGAACCAGACGATTTATTCACTTAACTTGATCCATAGGATTCCCTATTTATATTAATACCTCTTTTGAGGCTACTAACGTCTAACCCTAGGTTGATTAATTGAAATATCTTTCTAATTAAAACCCCTAGAATTGCATTAATTCGATCTATGGACTCCCATATTAGGTTTGACCCTAATCCGGTAGATTTTCGTCATCCTATTTCTAGGGTTGCGATAAACTCCGCTTAATTATGCTAGATCTACTCTTAAATAAGGACTTTTGCTCCACTGCCTAAGCACATCAATACTTGAATCAATATCCTGAAATATCAAAGCAAGAATTAAGAACACATAATTAAGAACAAATCAAGTATTTATCATATAGTTCAGAAAACGATAACAAGATCCGTCTTAGGTTTCATCCTCCTCAAGTATTTGAGGGCTTTAGTTCATAATGATAAAATAATACATCTCAGAAGAAAATATAAAACAAAACATAAGAAAAACCCTAAAACCCCTGAAGAAAATTGAAGGGAAGATCTTCCGTCTTAAGTATGATTCCGGCTACTTGAGATGAATCAACTGGCTTTCTTCGAGTAAATCCCATAATTCTGGCCTCTCTGGCTCGGCTCTTCAGCCTAACTGGATGCCCCCTTGAAGATTGGCTTTTAGGGTGTTTATATAGGGTTTTGGAATGGCTTTATTTGCCTCTAAGTACTCTAATCCGAGTGAAATTCAAACAGGTCACGTCAGGGACACGCCCATGGCACACGCCTATGTGAATCGTGGCCAGGCTGTGTTCGAGTTTGTTAGGGAGGCACGGCCGTGTGGTCTTGGGTCCAGGCCTTGTCGATTTCGTGATTTGGCCCATTTACTCTATTTTAGGCCTGTTTCTCTTTCTTTTCATCCTCCGGTGCTTTCCTAAGTATAAAACATGAATTTAAAGGATTAAGAGAACCAAATTCCACAATTCAAGGCTTAAATCATCCAAAAGTATGCTAAATGTGGGATTAAAATATGTATATATTACGGTTTATCAGTTTTTTTATAAAAGTGCCGCTAAAAGTCCTAGTTTTTAGCGACGTTTTTTCATATAAACGCCGCAACATTTAGTGGCGTTGTCTATAGTGGCATTTTTTGCGCCACTAAAGGCAAAAAAAAAAAATGCCGCAAAAACTCTATTTTCCTGTAGTGCATGTTTGGCAGTGACAGTGTAACACTCCTAACCCGTATCCGTCACTAGACTAGGGTTACAGAGCATTTTTGGAGCTTTCATTTCAAAATGATCTAGAATTTAAACATTTCAATTCATATCAATAATCATATCAAAAAAAATCCATAACATGCATATTGTCCCTTATATGAGCCTTCGAGGCCCTAAAAACACATTAGAAACAAGTCAGGACTAAATCAAAAACTCATAGCATTTTTCAAAAAATAATGAAAATTTTCAACAATGTAGGGGTCACAAGGCCAAGGGACACGCCCGTGTCTCAGGCCATGTGGACATTCGAAGTAGGGACACACGGCTGTGTCCCAGCCCGTGCCCTTGCCTATCTAACTGACTGAATTGGGTCTCACGGCCAAGCCACATGCCCGTGTGCTAGGTCGTGTACCCTTCGAAATAACCTCACACGCCCGTGTGCCAGGCCATGTGGTAGGCTGTGTAACAGCCTACCTTGCTACCCTTCGAAAGCCATAGGGGACACATGGCCGTGTTGCCAGGCCATTTGTCACACAGTCTGAGACACACGCCCGTGTCTCTGCCCACGTGGATGAAAAATAGGCCATTTCCAAGCCATTTTTCTCACTCATTCAAGCATGAACCTACAATCACTTTTGCATATATAAATAAACATTCAAATTGCACCAAAACCATGCATAACTAAGTAACCCAATATGGTATATAAGCATACAACCAATATGCCTAAAAGACACCTCAATCACAATAATAAAACATGTACAAATATAAACAGAATTTGGCCAAATGTTCAACTAACTTTTAGCTAAGTTTATACCATAGCATACCATTTGATTTACCTATCAAAAACACACCAAATGGTACCAAATGTGCCATTCAACAACTAGCATCAATACACATATATGCCAACTACATTTTCATACCAAAATGACTATTTTCACATTCATCATCTAAACATCTCTACAACTACAATTTTAATCATTATAAGGCCACATATGTATAACAACACATTCAACCATTTCAAACATTCAAAATATCAAATTGACAAGACAAAACATATTGGCTAAAACATTAACCACTTTAAGGCCAAGTATTTACATACCAAAACTATTTCCATATCACTACTCAAAAATTATAAAAACAAGCTAAATAAATGGCTACCACATCAACCAAAATACTTATACATGCCATTATAACCAAGACTTAAAAACATCAAAATCTACCGATATAGTTGATGGATAGTGTGATAGGTCTCCGACGACTTTTCAACCCAAACGAGCTTCCTGTTAACTACAAACATAGAAAAACAAACACAAGGTAAGCAAGTTATGCTTAGTAAGTTCGTATCAAATATAGTCTAAGTTTATCAATACATCCCAAAATCTCAAAGCATATATAAATCAATCCAACATGATAATAGCTAAAACATAAGCTTAGGTATATGAAATTATGCTCTTCATTGTCACAAAAGTACACACTTTCTACCTTCCATCATAATAAGGTAAATTACATTTAAAAGCTCTTACCAAAGCTCACATGAAGTAATAACACGATGGTTGACACATCCCTTTCCATAATTTGATAGCTAAAGCTATCCCTTTTCATGATTCGATAACTGAAGCTATCCCTTTTCATAATTCGATAGCTGAAGCTATCCCTTTTCATAATTTTGATGGTCGTCACCATCCCTTTCCATTGTTGATGGTCGTCACCATCCTTTTTTCATAGTTTGATAACCGGAGCTATCCCTTTTCATGATTCGGTAGCCGAAGCTATCCATTTTCATATTTTTGATAGTCGTCACCATCCCTTTTCATTGTTGATAGTCGTCACCATCCCTTTTCATAGCTCGATAGCCAAAGCTATCCCTTTTCATTGGTTGATTATCGTCGACATGCTATTGGATTTTTCCATTGAGACGCAATTTGATATTATACAATAATAGCATTCAAATCATAAATTTAAAACACTATTTAAACATATGAACTTACCTCGACGATAAATGTAGAAATGAAGTCGACCAATCTGAATTTTTTCTTTGTCTCGACCTAGAGCAGTACGTGGTCAATCTTGATCACACAAGCAAGGTAAAGTTGCCAAAATTGAAAGCTCTTCAATGGCTTATTCTTAGCCCTAGTTTCGTTAGAGAATGAATGAAAGAAGATGATAATGTCATTTGTTTTATTTTACTTAACATTATTTAACTAATTACCATTATAACCTTTTAAAACATTAAAATTTTCATTAATACCAAGCCATCATATTCCACTATCAACACTTATGGACTAATTACCATATAATGACTCAAACTTTAAGGTTCTATAGCTATTTAATACCTTTAGCTACTAGAACTCAATTTTTTCACTTTATGTGATTTAATTCTTTTTATCAAATTAAGCATGCAAACGGTAAAATTTCTTAATGAAATTTTTATACGATACTATTATCATGTTGTAGAGAATAAAATAATAATAAAATAAACATTTTGACATCGAATTTGTGGTCCCAAAACCACTGCTCTTATTTCACTGAAAACAGGTTGTTACAGACAGTCATTGAATTTTTTCCACCAATATTTTCCTTCCTCAACTTAAAACCTTTCTCTTCCATTTATTTTTTCTGCTTGTTTCTCGAGAAAAAAATAAACTAGTTGACCTCCCTTCCTCAATCAAACCCTTCTTCTTCACAACCAACTTTGCTGAAATAATTTTCTATCACCATTCAACAATGTATCCGGTAGTCTCACGAACTTCATCTCCTGGATACTTTGGACCACATGAAGACAACAAAGAAGAAAAACAGTGCAAAAAGAACCACATGAACAATATGGTTTGATCCATGCTTGATTATACTCTTGCTCAGTTTCCTGATGTTGTTTTTCACCCCTACTTGAGCTTTAATCATGGCCATTTGTTTTCATAAAGTGAGATTATATGTTCAGGAAGTAGGAAACCAAAAAGGAAGCATCTTTTTTCAAATATAAATTGCAAAGCACTTCGTAATGTTGTGCTATATTTAACCAAGAATCATCGTTCAAGACAAGAAACTGATAGAAATTATTAGCAGACATGATAAAAAGCAGAGAATAAAAGCAAATAATAGTTTTCTTTTGCATTAAAACTTAGCAGCCATGAATTTGATGAGTATCATAACTTCACTTCCTTGTTTACCATAAAATTCAAAGAGATGGAGAAAAATAACGACAAGATGAATCATAAAACTACGAGATGCATTATGTTCAACCATAATAAAAAATTTCTTAAATAATACATCATATGAACTAAGAGGATAAAGAAAAGGACATTCTCTAATAACTTTATTGACAGATGAAGATTTTACCACCATCTTTTTACACAATAGACATGAAGAATACCATGTTAAATGCATATAGGAAATGATTATTATTTCCCTTTTTTTTTTAGGTTATTTTCCATGAGTACAACGGTTTAAAGAATTTAGAAATAAACCTTCCTCCATAAAACATTAATGCCCAATCTTCACCTCCCTTTTCTATCCCCTATTAAACCCTCAAACCCTATCGCTAAAACCCTCAAATTCACCCCATTAGCATCCATTACAACATCCTGCAACAAGCCCCAAACCCAAACTCAGTCCCCACTCAATGATTCAACTTAAACCCTTAGAACCCTTTTTGAAACAAGTTCCATGTTTCCCCAAAACAAAACATATCCTTGTTCTTTATAAACCCAAAATGCCCCCTTTTCCAAACATATATTGAAAAGGTTTTTGACTAAACAGAAAGAAGAAATAGAGAATAAGCTTTTGATTAAAAAAGTTGAAATTTTTTAGATTTAAAAATATGAGAAAAAGATATATTTGAAAAGTCAGAGAAAGAAAGGAGATGAAGTTGGAGAAGGCAAAAAAATTGTTGACTGTCATTGCCAAATAGGATGCCATGTAATGCCACACGATTGGCCAGTGCTGCCACATCATAAAAAAACTAATGGCGTTAGGATCTAGGAGAAGTCGATAAGTTTAGGTACCAATTTTATATTTAACCATATTCTTTTTTGTTAGTATATGAATATGATATTACGATAGTATAGAAAAAACCTTTAAATATTTATTATAAATATATGAATATTTCAAAATATATATATAGTAGAATAATAAACTTATTCTTGAAACAAATAATCAAAGTTTATATAAATATTATTGAAAGTATGATTATGGTATGATAATTTTTTTAATTTTAAACTCAAATATCATTAATCAAATGCATCAAACAAATAACATATCAAAATTGATATCAAAGGTCCAAGCCATTAAGCTTATATCGTACACCTGTTCCTAAACGCACCACTCTCACTCGAATAATAAACTAAATCAACATTAATCATGGGAGAGAAAAACTCTAGCGGAACCTCAAACTCATAATGGGGTGCTAGCAACAAAGCCACCCCCGTTAAGTGGTGAGCCACCTTATTAACCTCCCATTTTGTCCAACTAAAAGGCAAGTTGGTGAAACCCATTTAAAGAAACAAACAGTCTTGGACCAACAAACCAAATTCAAACATATCATTCAGTTTTCCTTAAGCGCATTAATCATAATTAGGCAATTCGACTAAAAAATTAGATTATCCATATTAAGCCCGCGAAGCAATTTCAATGTTTCACAGATAGCACTAACCTCGGCTATACGAGGGTTCCTAGCAGTAGCAATGTGATCCAAAAACCTCACACCAGCATATCGTCTTGGTCTTGCACCACCACAGTAAAGCTCGACCATCCTTCATTCTAAGAAACGGTTGCATCTACATTACATTTAAGTTTACCAACTGTCGGGCAACTCCAACCCACTGTCATTGTAGCAACTAAAGCAATGGTTGCATGGATATTGTTGAAAATGTTTTGTGTAGCTTCCCAAAGCTTCCCGAATAATATCATCGGACAAAGAGTTAATACCTTTCCATATCAGCAAATTGCGATGCAACCATATGCTCCAACAAATAGTTAAGTAACGTTGTGCATAAGGTGAATTTATCAAATTAATTAAAGTCGACAAAACCTACACTGCTGGCAACCCTAGTTGCCCTACACTCGCTTTCTGCCTAATTGATTGAGTTATGGAACACGAGAAAATAACATGGTCCAAAGACTCCACATCCTTGCAACGTGCACGACTGACTCTCACATTTCAATTCTTGTTAATGAATATCATGGGACATAGTTCTTCATAAATCCATATAAAGTCTTTAACTTTTGGTGTAATTTGCCCATTCCATAGCCTCAACCAAGGTCTATCTTTCCAAACATGAGACAAAGCGGAATACATATTAAGAGTCAATTGGTACCCTGTCTTAATTGAATAATGTGTTGGAAAAAAATCCAGTTTGAAAACGACTTTCTTGCACCGCGAAAAATTAAAATTTTGAAATTCGACCTAGTTTGTGATATTTATAGCAATAAACCTTAGAACCAAAATCATACTTGTGTTTTCGGACGAGTGGATCCTTGACATTTTTTTGGCTTTCAACCAAACGATCTTCTTCGCTATTCTCGTACCACGAATTGTTTCAAGTGTGGGCTCTAACCAATCGAATCAGAAAACAAAACTAGAAAAAGTTTTCTTTACTTTCTGGGATGAAAATAAAATTTCTCTGTTTAAAATAGAAACCGATAGAATTGTTATTTAGGAAAAATATATATAATAGTTGAGAATAAATTCTCTCTATTTTTCGACAGAGTAACAATATTTTCAAGTTATGTAAATAGCTATACTAGTGCCATCTATTTATAAGGAGAGAAGGTAGAACCCTTGTTAAGTTGTAGATTTTTATTTCAAATAGAAAAAAAACTTCCTAATCCAACTAGGAGAGGGAGAGAGGCTGATAGAGTGTGTTTCCCCTCATACATGTTTTGATGGGGATTCATGCCTCATTATATTGGGCCTTATTATATGTGCTTTCTAGACTTTTAACCTAGCACTTTATAACTTAGTCCAACCTAATACATACTTTTCTATTTTCCAAAATAAACATTAATTTTCCAATTAAATAAACTTCTCTTCCCAATTTTACCCATGGTAAAATTATTACGATTCTACCCTGGTAAAATTTCCAAGAAAATATATTCAATATTTCACAACTCAACTTGTCCACTATGACTGAATGGTTTATTTTCATTTTCGAGCTTTAAAACAACACAAAAACATAAACTCAGTATTTTGATCATTTCTGATTAATCTATGTACATTTGCAAATGAATCATTTCTCATTTTCATTTTCATTTCCATTTCTCCGTTTTGGAGAAAACCATAATCATTTATAAATATTTTCCATTTCTTTATTTCTATTTATTTTGTTCATTTTTGATTCAACACACAATTTATTTATGGTTTCAACAAGCTAACGGAGGGACCTATTAGACATATGTAATTAGGGCTCAAATGATTTATAATTATGTTCCAGCTTTTTGCCTATTAATTATTGATGTGTTGTCAAATGTAATAGTTAATTAGGGTCAATTCTTCACTTAAGGAGTTTGTTTTCTAAGCAATTTAGGATTTTAATTCACTTTTTCAGTAATTAGGTCTTAGGATAGAAAGTTTATAGTATAAGTGTTTTTTAACACATTTTGTAGGTGTTGTGACACAATAGGCCGATACAGGCCTTAGGTTGTGTTAATATGTTTAATTGAGTGTGTAGGATGAAGATATAAATGCCCAATTGACGTGGAAGCAAAGGTCGGGTGATACATAAGCTTCTTGGAACACAAAAGCACAAAACAAACTACACAAGGTAGATCTTTGGTGTCATGTCGTGCCACGCAAGGGGTGTGGCATGACATACGTTGATGTGCTACCCAAGTTCATTGGAGCTATTTTGGTCCGTGCAATCAAACTTATTCGAAGACCTAGGATGTGTCGAAGACCTAATTTGGGCTACCAACACCTCTATGAATAAGATATTAAAGGATTTATGTGATGAAGTCGTCCTAGACGCATTCAAAAATCATCGTAGTTTAGAAGTAGTTTTAGTTTATTTTCTTTTCGGCTTTTCAATACTTTTTTTCGTATTGAAATCAATTTTGATTCAAGAGTTTATTTATATTGTTCAAGTATTTCAATTTGTTTTCTTTTGCATTCATTTTATTTCTTTCTTCCAAGCAAGATATTTACTACTCCATTCCCCATTCGATATTCAATCCATGATTATTCAAATCTCTTTTCTTTTTCAAATCGATTGTGTTCTTTACATGATTTATTCAATCGAGAGAGACATCATGAATAACATGAGTGGCTAAATCTCTTAGGGGGATTAACGAGTAGATGGGGATATGATTAACGGATGATTTAGGGTTTTTTGAGAAGGATTAGTTGGTATAAATTATGTGTTCTTAAACTATTAGGCTTGACAACCCTAATAAGTTATCATAGGCTAGACGAGGTCGGAAGATAAGTTGAACTGAGTGAATCGTAATTTATCCTGGTTGAGAAAGTGAGGTTGGGAGATAAGCGAGTGTCAACCATTCAAGTAAGCTTATTAGAGGCCGGGAGGTAATAATTGGTTAATCGATTATTAATCCACCCTAAAACCCTAATCATAAGTTAGTTACAAACCTTAAAGCGAGTTAGTCTTCCTGATTGGTTTATTGATTTATTTCGTTTGTTTTTTTTCTTTATTTATTTCTTTTTATCTCTTCAACTTATTTTATTATTTATCGTAATATAAGAATTAACTATTACTACTTAGGCTTATTATTGTAGAAACATTTTTATTATTTATTTCATCCTCCCTCGGGTATGATCTTCAGAATACTTCCAAGGTATTTCATTGTACTAAACTATATTATAATTTGACCCATGCACTTGTAGACATCGATGTTCTTAATTCTTATATTTTTGGTGTTATATTTAAACTATAAATGATCGCACTTTTATAGGCGATCAAGTTGTCGCCGTTGCAGGGAAGGTTTCGATAATAAATTTTGAAAATAATTTTTTTACAATTGATAAGATAAGTAGAAATGTTAGGACATATAGATACGATTTTAATTTTTTTTGTATTTATTTTAATTTTTTTATTTTATTTTTCAAGTCAGTTATGACCCGAAGCTCCAACATTCCAATCAAATCGTATCTAGATCCAGAGCAACTACTTAGGCGCAACCATCAAGTAATGGATAATGATCCACCCGGGTTAATTAATTTACCTTGGAAATTTTTTCTTGAAGATCCACAACAAGAAGAAAATAATCGAGAAGAAGTCCCAATGGCTTAGTGGACGATGTGTGAGTATGCCCTACCTACAGTAGACGCGGTGTGAGGAAGCATAGAATGGCCGGCAATCAACGTAAATAGTTTTGAACTAAAACTGACCACTATACAGATGATCCAAAACACTCTTGAGTTTGAAGGAAACATGGTTGAAGACCCTAATCAACACTTGAAGCGGTTCTTTTAACTGTGCGATACCTTCAAGTACAATGGGGTACCCAATGACGACATGTGTCTCTAGTTATTCCCATTCTCAGTATGTGATAACGCAGCTGAATAGTTGGACTTGTTAGAACTGGGTTTCATCACCACATGGAATGATTTAGCAGAAAACTTTCTCTACAATTTTCTCCAGATTAGTTGAACCATTTAGCTAAGGTGAGAAAACACCAATTTTAAACAATTTCAGCTCAAAACACCCTTGGTTAACCCCTTTGCTGCCTATATTTGTTTCCATACAAGGGACACTTTTCCTCCCTTACCTTTCTCTTCCTTCCTTTCTTATCCCTCTTTTAACTCCCCTTATTCCCCTTCCTTCCTTTTCTTCCCCTTGTTTCACTCATTTCCTTTTTCCCTTCCCCTTTGACCCCCTTTATCGTCCCATGTATTTAGACAAAACAAAACATTTTGTTTCTCTTCTCTTTTACTCTCTTCTCCCATCTTTTTCTCTCCTCTTCCATTAGCCTCCACTTTTTCACATTTTAGCCACCATATTACCACCCCCACCATCCCTTCTTGCCACAATCGCACCACCGCCATCGCCACCACCTGATTTTCTTCCTTTATTCTCTTATTTCCTATTCTTTAGTCAAAATCAAACCTTCATCACTTCTTTTTTATTTCTATTTTTTTATACTCATCCTTATCCTATTCAATTTATAATAAAATACTCACTTTTATTTTGTTTGGTTTTCTCTATAATCCTCCATCCATCATTCTCTAAAGATTCTCCAATTAATTTTAATTTTTCGGTATAATCGTTATAGAGTAAGTAAATATTGGAATAGTCTAATTCCGAACTCTTTTATTTTGGAACGGTCGAATCTAACATGTCATATGTTCATATTGTTTTCATGCAAAGGAAATTCTTAAATCTCCATCGTCAATTAACAGAGTAAGTTCCTCAAAATGACTTCATAATAGCATTATTTTGGACTAAAACCGAAATTAATGAGTGTACCTTTGGTTTCGTACCATTATTATTTGATCAGATCAAATGAGATTTGACTAGATTGGTATTGTTAAAGTGTGGTGGAGTAGATCTAGTGACATAAGGCCTTATTTCAGGTGTGGGTTTTAACCTACTAAAGTTATATGTGTTGTTCATAAAAATCACATATCTATGATTAAAAATAAAAAAAAAATCATATTAATCTAATTCAAAATAATGGCTAAATGAATACGATAAGTATTCTCACTAAAGATAAATCCTTTATTTGAATCCAAGAAAGTCCCTCCGATTTGTTAGATCTACGCTGCCATATGTGTATGAGTGTTATTATATGACTCGGTGATGTTTTGCATATTATGTGATATTAAAACATGTTACTAATCTGCTATTGAGACTGACTACATGATAGATCATGTATATTATTACTAAAGTTTTAGTCACAGGTTAAAAATATGGTTTATGGTACTGTTAACACTGAAAGCATCATTGTTGTTTTATCAAATGCATGGTAATTCTGTTCTATTATTGATCGCATGTCTAAATCATGCTTACTAATTCTGCTACTAATTGCGTGTTTAAGTCATACTTACTGTTACTACTCTATATCATTAAAAACATGTCATATTGCATTGAGGTTGAGACGATTTTGTAAAGAGGAAGTACTAATAGCTTGTTTGCAATTCTAGTGGCTCGATTAGAATACTAGCAGCTTGTCTATAGTACTAGCAGTTTATCTACATTACTGGTGGCTTATGCACATTACTGGCAACTCGTCTGCAATATTGGTGGCTTGTCCACATTTCTAACAGTTTATCTGCATTACTGGTGGCTTATCCACAAATTGGTGTGTTATTGACTGGAAGAAAATTGGGGAACTCTTATTATAGTGTGTAGCGGAGTTGGGTAGGACATTTTTACTAAAAACACTGCATTAACATGTTCATGCACTACATAAACTATGTAAATTTGTATTGTTCGTAATATTTTGTATATTTACTATCTTAAGTGTTATATTTACTGTTATTATTGTTTACTAGAGTTAAGACCCACAATGAGCTTATTAGCTCATTACTTAGTTTACTAATTTTACAGATAACCTTCGAGGTTAGGACTTGGACGCGGTTACGGTTGAGCAAAACTTAATTCGACTCAAAAATTGAAAAAAAATTGAATTTTGAGTTAAATGAATCAAGTTATTCAAGTCAACTCAATTTTTTTTTGAATTACGAGTTCGAATTGATTTGAGTTTTCGAATTCGAATCATTCGAATAAACCTAATACTAAATTATAATATTTTACATTTTTACCCCAAACCTCCAAATATGTTTACTTTTCCCCCAAAACTCTTACTCCCCTCCCATCCCACCCCCATCTACCCCAAACCCATTTCCTCCCAATTTTTTTTTAATATTTTCCCTCCAAAATTTTAATCTCCCAATTTACTTTCCCTCAAAATTTTACTCCCCAAAAACCCTCAAAACTTTTTATTTCCCCCCCAAAACTTTACTCCCTTCTACTTTCCCCTCAAAACTTTTACTCCCTCCCATCCCACCCCATCTACCCCACACCCATTGTAACACCCCTTACCCGTATTCTATGCCAAAACCGGGTACGAGGCATTACCGTACTTAACCCACATGGTCATACAACTTTGGGCTATCAAATTTCATTTCAAAATTTAAAACTTATCCATTCACATCTTTAACATCCTTATAATAAGCCAACGAGGCCCTATACATAAACTCATATGTCGGGACCCTACCGGAAACCTCCAAGCACTTAGACAATTTTTACAAGAAACAGGACCACACACCCGTGTGCTAAGTGGGACACGCCCGTATGGTGTTTCACACGCCCGTGCTTTGCACCCGTGGTCGACACTGACTTGCATCACACGGTCAGCCACACGCCCGTGTGCTGTACCCGTGGTTGACACTGACTTATTCCACATGGCCTGTCACACGCCTGTGCGCTTCAACCGTGTGGCGATTTAAATTCAAATTTTTAAGGTCCAGACTTCACACGGCCTGGGCACACGCCCATGTCTAAGGCCGTGCCTCTCACACGGCTGAGATACACGGCTGTGTCTCTGCCCATGTGTTTACTACTGAGCATTCTGACTTTGTAAACTTAGCATGCAGGGGACGCACGACCGATCAACACGCCCATGGGGCTGACTGTGTGTCTCACACGGCCTAGACACACGCCCGTGTGTCTACCCATGTGGACATTAAAAGGCTATATTCCAAGCCAAATGCCATCCTGCATAGTAAACATACTTACTCCAACTCATATCAACATCATTCATGACCCAAAGGCACATTCAAGAACTCAATTCAAAGCATACACACAAGCATATACTTCATAATTTCATCATCATTGCATATATATATATATATATATATATATATATATATATATAAACTTATCAAGTATTGGCCCAATTCCAATGACCATTTACAGAATGACTTTGATAACACACATAGCCAACATTTTGGCTAACAATTACAACCTAACAAAATGCCCAAGTCCTATACATGCCATACTTAAAATAAGTCTAAATTGTTATACCAAAGTGACGTCGATAGTGTGATTCCCGAACTCATGCGTCCGACGATCCCCTAGTTATCTTGGTAATACTACATGAAAAGGGAAATGAGAGAGGTAAGCATAAAGCTTAATAAGTTTGCATGAAAATAAATAGCAACAATAAGTTCAAAAGGACATCAATCCATAGCATTAGATAACCACACAAGGTCATAAACACTTTGCCATAACTTACTCGTACTTGTTCTCATCTATAACATACCATGCCACATATCCTAACATTTCTCGTGAATTTCTCATGGGTACCTGTATTCACTCAATCACAGGACTTTAGTACTAATCTCATTTCTATTTCCAAGCTTATCTATTTATCCCATTAATCACTAGGGATACTCAAAGACGCATATTCATCGTCATTATTATAAGCATGATGCCAATGCCACATCCTAGATGTGGTCTTACATAAGGTCACCTCTAAGTGCCGATGCCATATCCCAGATGTGGTATTATACGATTCTCATATTCAATACCGAAGCCACATCCTTGATATGGTCTTATACGGGATTTAAATTTGGTGCCGAGTCCATGTCCCCGACATTGTCTTATACGGGACCTTGTCCATCTCATGTCTCGATGATAGCGCTTTCACATTCATTATAGTCTAACTAGGACTTCAATATCTCAACTTACTCATTCAACACTAATTACTCAATTTAGTAGAATATCACGTATCATCATAATATTAAACATTCTCCAACATGCTGGCATAATTGTTGAATTTATCACATACAAACTTACCTCGATTTCAAAATAAGCTAGATCGTCGATCTAGTCCGAAACTTTATTCTTTCCCCGATCGAGGTTGATTCTTTGCTCTTCTTGCTCTATATTAGAAAATTAGCTCATTCTAATCATCACGTTAATAAAAACATTTCAACAATCATGCTTTGGTAAAATTACTATTTTACCCTAGACTTTGGCAAAATGACCATTTTACCCTTAGGCTCGAAAATCAATTATAATCATATTTCTACCTTCAACAAGCCTAGGTGAACATTTATTTCTCTTATGGCTATCATCAAAACCCAACATTTCACACATTTACAACAAACTTTATAACCTTTACAAAAAGGTCCATTTAGGTGTTTTCATAGCAACACGTTTCACAAAAGTTGTTTATCTAACAACTAAAACTCATTTTCTTCCACAAAAATGCAGCAAATAACAATGAAAGCTCTCATTGCAAAACTCTAATCTTTTCACCATATTGCAAGATAGTCCCCTCATTAGAAAACTTAAGCTCTAGGGGTTCTAAAAGTACAACTATCTTCAAGAAAAACCATTAAAATCACTTACTTGAATGGAGAAGAGTTTGCTGAAATTTTGAGCTTTCAAAACCCCTATTTTGCTTGCTATTTTCGGTGGTGAAGAAGAGAGAAAAAGATGATATTTTTTCTTTCTTTATTTTATTAATACAAGTCAACTTAGTCACCAACTTTCACCAATTTTGTCAATTCTTGTCTCCTATGGCCGACCACCCTATCCTTAGGGGTCTAATTGCACTTTAAAGACCTCAAATTAATATTCTATGGCTATTAGGCACCTTTAGCTTATAAAATAGAACTTTCACACTTTATACAATTTAGTCCTTTTTCGCAATTAAGTAAGAAATCGCTACAATTAAGGCACCAAAATTTCCATGCACACGTATAATCATGCTCTAGTTCATAAAATAACATGAAAATAGTTTTCTCTAACCTCATATTAGTGATCCCGAGATCACTGTTCCGACTAGCACCTAAATCGGGCTGTTACACCCATTCCCCCCTTCTCGATTTTTTTTGAATAATTTCCCTGAAAAATTTTACTTCCCCAAAAACCCCCCAAAACTTTTTATTTCCCCCCTATACTTTTACTTCTCACCCTTTACACCCAAATAAAAATTCAAAATCATCCAAAAAAATACCTAAACTTAAATAGTAATAATTTTATTTATAACTACTATTTATATTATTAAATTAAATTTCACATTTGTACTATTTCTATTATTGAATTTTTAATCATATTGAATATTTATATTAAAATTGAATTACTAATGATGCCATAAAATATTCTCGTTAAAATTTTATCTTGGTATCAATTTCACATTTTATCTTTAAAATAAATTTTATTAAAAATCACCTTTTTACATTTAATATATTTTTTAGTTTCAAAATACATAGTGACAAGAATCAGAAGATAATTGAAGCAACTTGCAATAAGAAAAGCTAACCTGTATATAAAAGATTAAAAAATAAATTATGAGGTGATGAAAGTTAATAATAAATTTGATTACAGTGGGTAATAGTGGTTACAAGGACCCAAAATTATTTTTTAAAAATTTAACTCAGACAAATATATTTGATTCGAATTCATCTTACTCGACTCAATTTGAGAAAATTTCAAATCGAGTTAGGATAATAAAATACGATTCATCAACTCGATTAACTCGAAAATTTTTCATTCAATTAGATTCGATTCGTTCGAACGCTCACCCCTAGACGCGGCTATCGGAGGAGCTACTTGAATGATTTTTAAATTTAAGTTAAATTTTATTTTAATGATTTTTTTTGGACTGTAATATCTTTTTATGGATTGTGGCATGTGACTTTATTTTAAGGATTTTTATTTTATTTTTCATGACTTGAAGTTTTAAATTGCTTATTCAATATTTTAATGATTATGCATGAAAAACTGGTTTTTAACGAAAATAGGATTTTAACACTAATTTCAGCTGCAATATTGAAATTAAGTTTTTAATCAAATACAACTTAGTTTTCGAAAATAATTCATCTTTACAAACGAAATTCTAAAGATGCTTGCTTTTTTCTTTTTTCTTTTTTTTAAATTAACATGTTTTCTCAAAACAAAGGCAAATAACCAAGTTCACTAGTTTTTAATAAAAAGACAAATGGTTTTAAAGTATGATTTAAAATACAAAAGTTTTTCTGTGCCATTCCAGTTTCCAATGTAAGCTCAATTAAGACTCGGTTTTAGTTGTAATACATGTTAAACATAACTTAACTAGTATATATTGATTTGTTGAATATTATTGAGCAAATTGCATATGTTTGTTTCTGTTTACTGTTGTAACATCCTGCAGCTCGAGTCCGGCGATTGGACTGGGTATGGGGTGTTACAACCTTTCTCATGTTTTCTCTTTCTTTCGCTGTCTTAGGACAATCCTCCAAAGAAAAGTGAAATATCGATACTGGAAACACTAAAATATATAAACCTTTTCAGAACCTTTTGAGCACTAATTCATGCTGTAACACCCCTATCCTGTGTCCATTGCCAGATTAAGGTTAGGAGCGTTACCAGACAGATCAGAAACATTCACAGGCAAAATCATACATTCAAACATCATTCTCAGACATAATGTCCCTTAAACGAGTCCTCGAGACCTTAATCATACTTAGAAGTCGAGTAGGGACTAAACTGAAACACATATGGGATTTCATGAAAATTTAAAACTTTACTAAACTACAGGGGAGACACGCCCGTGGAAGGAGACCGTGTGCCCTCCACGGCTTCTAGACACCCCCGTGTATCCATCCGTGTCTATATACTGACTATACCAACACGGTCATTAGGCACGCCTGTGTGCCATGGCCGTGTACTTTTAGATCATATACTGACTTCCCCACCACGGCTACCAAGCATGCCCGTGTATTTGGCCGTGTACTTTTTAGTTAGCTACTGACTTGCACACCACGGCCAGATGACACACCCGTGTCGAGGCCGTGTGATGCTAAACTGCATCCTACAGTTCACCCACGGTCGTTAGGCACGCCCGTGTGCCACAACCGTGTGACATTATAGGCCATTTACAAGGCCAAGATGCCACCCATAAGGGTCAAATCTACAAGCCATACAAGATATCTAATGCACATTTAACCATCAAAACATACCAAAATAAACAACCAATTCATGCATATTTGCCAACTAAGGTTATCACACCACAAATCATTCAAACCAATTCCAAACATACCAATTTGCATGACTAAATCTAAATTATACCAAGCTCCTTTCATCCATATATACTTACCATCTCATAACCATTTCATATATCAACTAATCATGCCAAAACAACTTCACATATCACACTCATTAAGGGATATTATCAAAACATAATTAGCCAAATCACATGGCTAAGTTCATTATACAACTCATACCAAAACTAACCTATACATGACATATTGAGCTATATACATTCTCAAAGTGTACCAAAATAAGTTTTAATAGTGTGATGACGATCCGTGATGGTCCCGAGCCTTCAGTAGCTTTGACGACCTATAAAATAGATTAAACAAACACACAGAGTAAGCTTCCCAAAAGCTTAGTAAGTCAGTATTCAAACAAACTTAACATAGAATGCATATTTGCAAATAGATACATAGGCACATTCCATCCATCTAGCATATATCACAATTATGCTTTGTTTCACATACTTGTGGCCACATTTGCCACATTCATCATTTTAGGATTCTCATTCTCATATTTAAACATACACTTATTCGAGTCAAAGTCTTATAGGTACTTACCTTTTTATACACACTTGTGTATATATATACCAAACGTACCTGAAACAGACATCCGTTCACTTGTTTGATCATGGATTGGTTTCACAATTCATAACACAAACTTGCCTGTTGAACTGTAAGGAACCTAATAAGATACCCAGAAAGCTCGAAATGGTTGTACAATGCCAACGTCCCAGACGAGGTCTTACATGCACACAAATATCGATGCCACTGTCCTAGACAGGGTCTTACGAATCAATATGATGTCAATGTCACAGACATGGTCTTACACATAAAGCTTGTATCGATGTCGATGTCCCAGACATGGTCTTACACGTAAAGCTTGTATTGATGCCAATGTCCTAGACGTGGTCTTACACGTAAACAGATATTGATGCCAACATCCTAGGCGTGGTCTTACACGATAAAACAGAACAGATACCTATTCCTAGGTTCGTACGGGGCTTCTCAGACTTAGTCAATTCTATCTATTCATATGCTCATACGAGGCTTCTTGAACTTAATCACTATATTGAACTTATCTCGGCATTCAAATGCAAAACCTCTCATAAACATTCACTATCATCATAATAATATGAACAATTATAATTGCATACATATACATTTATTTGCAGAGTGACTTACCTCGGATTTGGTTTATCGGAAATGTAATCGGCTACTCGTTTACTTTCGCTTTCCCGTGATCTAAATCTGTTTTCCACGGTTCTTGATCTAAACATATTCAGAATTAACCCTTTTATTCACTAGTTCATTCAATTCAATCCAAAGACATACATTTAGGGCTATTTGCAATTTAGCCCTCACATTTGCACATTTTATCAATCTAGTTCATTTTTCACAAAACACCAAATTCACAAAATCCATCCATGTTCATGCTTAGCTGAATACCCCTAGGGACTATACAAGTCCAAATATTTCATCAAATTCATAAATTAGTCCTCCAAAACAATATTTTCTCAATTTAGCCATATTTAGCTAAATTCAACAAAACTTCAAGAACAAAACATGTTCATCAAGTTTAGATATTTCATTTAACACCATAAAACATCGCAAAACTCAACATATCAACAATGGCACAACTCACAAACATCATCAATTCACAAAATTGAGACATGGGTTTGATAGTAGAAGAAGCAGCGATTGCAAAAACGTAAAGATCATTGAAAATCGACTCAAAATCATACCTTAATTTGAGCTTCAAAATGCCAAATGTGTAACATCCTGAATTTTTGGGCCTATGCGTTTAATGGGTGAACATGTGTAATGAGTTAATTTAAGTGTTAGGGGTCCAAATTGGGCTCAGGCTTAGGCAGAGGCCTTGGTTAAAATTATCTGTTTGGGCATTATAGGGTTTAAAAGGTAGTATCTGTGTTTAAAACATCAAAATGGGCTTGTGGCCTAGTGGTCAGTGGCGCCACTTAGGGAGCAAGGAGGTGACGCCACACAAGGGAATAAGGGGCCCAAATTTAAGTTTCATGGAGCCCAATGCTTTTAGTTTATGTTAGCTAATTTTCGGCATTTGGGTTAGGTGGAGTGGATGGCAACAAGGCTCAAAAATAGGAGGATTTATATGAATAAGATAATGTAGATATTATAGTTGATAATATGGAAGATAAAAGGAGAAAAGATAGGAGCTATCTACAAAGCTATGAGTTAGCCGAAATTTCTATAAATAGTGAGGGCTCTCTTCTTTATTTTGCGACAATTAGGGTTTCCACATTTTCTTTCTCTTCTTTCTTCTAAAAGTCGAAAACTCCATTATTCTTTTCTCTTCTTTCTTCTAAAAGCTGAAAACCCCATTATTCTTTTCTCTTCTTTCTCCTAAAAGCCGAAAACTCCATTATTCTCTTCTTTCTTCTAAAAGCCGAAAACTCCATTATTCTCTTCTTTCTTCTAAAAGCCGAAAAATCCATTACTCTCTTCTTTCTTCTAAAACTTGAAAACTCCATTATTCTCTTCTTTCTTCTAAAAGCCGAAAACTCTATTATTCTCTTCTTTCTTCTAAAAGCCGAAAACTCCATTACTCTCTTCTTTCTTCTAAAAGTCGAAAACTCCATTATTCTCTTCTTTCTTCTAAAAGTCAAAAACTCCATTATTCTCTTCTTTCTTCTAAAAGCTGAAAACTCCATTACTCTCTTCTTTCTTCTAAAAGCCGAAAACTCCATTATTCTCTTCTTTCTTCTAAAAGCCAAAAACTTCATTATTCTCTTCTTTCTTCTAAAAGCCGAAAACTCCATCATTCTCTTCTTTCTTCTAAAAGCCGAAAACTCCATTATTCTCTTCTCTTCTTTCTTCTAAAAGCTGAATCTTTATAAATTTCTTCGAATCATCTTCTCTTCCTGATTTTCGCAAAAAGTCGGAATCCTCTGGGAGTAGCCGAATCTTCTCTAGTAAGTAGATCTCTTAGATCTAAAAGCCGGAATCACTAGTCCCTGATTCTTATTTCTCTTTTTGGGATTTCAAGGCAGGTAGCGGTGGTGTTGGCTACGGATATCGTCGACTTAGAGGGTCTCGTTATAACAGTAATCAGGTGTGTAGATCCTTATCACATAAGTTTTATTTTGTATTATACCTGTTAGGGACTGAAAAGCTGGAAAATGAGGTTGTATGAACAGTCGTGTGTAGATCCTTATCACATAAGTTTTATTTTGTATTATACCTGTTAGGGGCTGAAAAGCCGAAAAATGAGGTTGTATGAACAGTCGTGTGTAGATCCTTATCACATAAGTTTTTTTTTGTATTATACCTGTTAGGGGCTGAAAAGCTAGAAAATGAGGCTGTATGAACAGTCATGTGTAGATCCTTATCACATAAGTTTTATTTTCTATTATACCTGTTAGGGGCTGAAAAGCCAGAAAATGAGGCTGTATGAATAGTCGTGTGTAGATCTCTAACACACTAATAATCTGCATGAATATATGTGTGTTTATGTTATGGGCTAAAAAGCCGGAAAGTGGCTGTGTAGACAGTCGAATGAAACCCAAAAAGGGTGAGGCAAGGAATGCTAGGTATGTAATCATAGAACTTCTTTATGTATATCGATGTATGTGAAAGACTGTAATCTCTTAGGTAGTAGATTGTTTGATTTTGCATGAATGTATGCATGGCATGGGTTTGATATGAAAAGGGGAAGAGCATGATTGGTCACATGGTAATCGGTGGTAGAAAATCCACCTAATGAAATGTTAGATCACATGGTGATCGGTGGTAGAAAACCCACCTAATGAAATGTTAGATCACATGTTGATCAGTGGTAGAAAACCCACCTAATGAAATGTTAGATCACATGGTGATCGGTGGTAAAAAACCCACGAAATGAAATGTTAGGTCACTTGGTGATCGGTGGTAGAAAACCCACGTTAAAATTCCTGATTGATAGGAATAGGCAGTACGGCTGTCGTTTTGGTGTGTTGCGGATGGAGGGTTGATTGTAGAAATCCCCAAGGTGTGATGGTTGGTACGAGTTGGTGTGTAGAGGATGGAATTCTAGGATGGGTTGGGCTTTGCATCATTTATTATCTATCATGTGATTATGATTGTTGCCATTGTGTATGGGCGAGGGCTCATAATGTGTTTGTGGGCCCAATCCTTTTCGGGATTTACACACTGAGTCTTGGTGACTCACCCTATTATTTTTCCCTAACTTTTCAGATGAGCAGTAAATCGTGGACATGGGAGCCGAGACGGACTCGAGGGGCCATCAATTGTTTATTTCTATAGATTATTTTCGGTGTTTCCTTTAAGTTTTATTTTGGGAAAATTTAGGTAATAAGGCCCCATAGTTTATATTTGCCTAAGTAGTTTTTTTTAATATTTGCAACTTATGAATTTATGTCAGGGGTTTATTTATACCAAATAATAATAATACAAGGTTTCCTTTCAAATGTCACTTATTTATTCAAATATTTTCTAATTAACTTACGATTTCCAAAACCAACTTAGCAAAAGATTTTAACGTTCAACCCATAGCATACCAGATCTGGTCGAAACTTATAGGCCGGGTTTGGGGTGTTACAATTTGGTATTAGAGCCCAGTTCAAAACTCGGGCTGTGAAATGGGCCTAGTATTGTTTTGTAAAGTTGATGTGAATCTGAAAAAAAAATTTGGAAGAAGATATGGCCTTCGAGTCTACCGGCACCCGATCCACGCAGGTAAGTATTCTAACTATTGATGTGATATATATGTTGGGTTTGATGGGCTTGATGGACGTAGAATAGTATGTTAGGCATTGATGGACTTTAGGGTCAGTTTAAACAACTCCTTAAATTCATAAGACTTAATCAATCCAAACAAACCCGTGAACAAGTCACTGGGTTAGGGTGTGGCAACAGGCATACGCATGTCTAGGAATGGATTCAGGGAGAGCTTGGTACTTAAGCAGTCCTAGTGACTCACCTCCTCTTCGCTAGAATCCTACCTGGTGCGTAGTGACTGTTCACCTTAGCCATGAGGATTTGTTGACAGGCCAAAATCTATAATTAAAACCCGAAAGGGACCAACCACCCTATTTCACAATCAAAATACCCCTAAGTTTTGTAAAATTTCCAAAATACACTTGATTTGTGAAAATTTCCCAGAATACCCCAGAATTGTAAAACTACCAAAATTTGAGAAATTACTGAAACACTCCGGTTGGCAAAATTTCCAAAATACCTTTGGTTTGTGAAAATTTTCAAAACGACCGTGATTTTATGAAATACCCATTTTTTGCAAATTTACCCGAAAACCCCTATATTTATAAGAGTAACCCGGTTTGCGAAATTAAATTTTCCAAAGTACTCCTGCTTTAAAAAAAACAACAATAACACAACATCAAAATATCTCTATTTGGGGAACAAAAACCAAGATACCCCATTTTGAGGAAATTACCAAAATACCCTCGTTTTGTTTAAAAAAACTTATTTTCCAAAAATACCCTTGCGTTAAAAAAATATGTACCAAAGTACCTCTAATTTGAAGAAAATCACCAAGATACTTTATTTTGGAAAATACCCTGTAGGGCAAAACTACGGAAAAACCCCTGGGTAGTGAAATGACGAAAATACTCTTTAAGTAAGGAATGTGAGTTCACGGATGTTATATGTATGTTGGTGTGTGATGATTGAATGTATGTGCTTCTTAGAACTAGAAGATGTGAACTTGAGACTGAATTGTAGATATAACTGCGAATTCGAAAGAACTACCCTTAAAACTACTATTCATAAGACTGTTCGGGGTTAATCAGTGGAAGAAAACTAATAATTCATAAAATTCTAATCAGATAAACGCGAACCGGTAGAATGAGTACAAGGGGACGAGGACGCTCTAGATGCGAATATCGGTGCGTACTCCACCACAGTATACTAAGTGTTTCTTTTGGCTTTAGAATTAGAGTGCACAGCGAAAGTGTAGTGGTGATGTAACATCCCCAAACCCGGCCCATTCACTACGACCGAATCTGGTTATGTCACTGGGGAAAGTCGGATGAAAATCTTTTTGTGTTTTTTTTTCCTTGTAGAAATCTTGGGCATGATTGTTTGAAACCTCCTATTTCGTTTTTTTTTTTTTAAAACCCAGTAATTTTGAAAACTTCATTCAGACATGTGAGTAAAACATTTTTGACTTAATAAGAATTTAAACTAAATAAACCATAGTTAAAGTAATACCAAAATAATAAAATGGCCTTTATTACAACCCAATACTTAAAATAAAATGAGTGCATCAAAATCAAGCATAACATAATAAATCGTCATCTTCGGCATGGGCCACCTTGTCCTCTCCGATCCCGGTCCAGCGTTATGCTACACCTGAAAAAGTTAAAGGAAAATGGTGAGTCACCAAGACTCAGTGTGCAACCCTTTTTCTCGGATTAGCAAAATATCATATACAAACATAATCATGCTCATCATGCATCCAATTAATATGCACCCAACCTAGCCATCCACAACACCTTTCTCTACCCCGTGTGGTACCAAACCACTGGTGACCCAAAGTCACAAAATGTGTTACCGAAACATTGGTGTCCCAAAGACACGATATCCGTCAATGTGGTGCCAAACCACTGGTGTCCTAAAGACACAAATGTGATACCAAATCACTGGTGACCGAAGTCACAAAACAATTGATGGGGCCAACCCATCGTGTGATACCAAATCACTGGCGACGATCCCGTATCTCAACTGTGGGGCCAACCCACGGTGGTGTCAAACCACAGGGACGAGTCGCTATGAGGTGCCAAACCTCTGGTGTCCCAAAGACACAAATGTGGTACCAAACCACTGGTGACCGTAGTCACGATAATCGAGTGATGGGGCCAACCCATCGTGTGATACCAAATCACTGGCGTCAATCCCTCAATACCGCCTTGTGGGGCTAACCCACTGTGGTGCGAAACCACGGGGACGAGACGCTGAGGTGCCAAACCTCTGGTGACCCAAAGTCACAAAGTGTGTTACCAAAACACTGGTGCCCGTCGGCACAAAATACCACTGCCCCCTCCACTCGTACAACCCACATCAATCATGCACATGTATCAAAATATATCATCATGAATGTTTAGTAACGCACATGGGTTTAATCATCAACCAATCAATATATCACATGCCAAATGCATCATGCTCACCAAGAGCATCATAATGAGAACTCATAACAGGGACTTACCTGACCCCTTGCCTTATACCATAATGATATTCAATCCACCTTTCATGGATCCAAACACACACATCATATATATAGGTACAATAACAGATAAGTGTGTAAATGTGCACACAATATAATAAGCACATAAATCACTAGAAGAGTGTGTGTGTGTACACACCTTCAAGCCTTAATCGAAGAACCAAACTAAGACCCTTGATCCTCAATAACCTCGCTCCTAAAATCAGCCAACCATTGATCAGCCACCTACCATTCGGCCAAACAAACAAAGAGATTAACCTTGATCCCTTACCTTGCTATAGGTTTGGTTTCCTACCAAAACTCGAACCAAGCAGTGGTTCCTCTGACAATCGGCCTTCCACTAAAACACAACGATTAGTCTCATAACCTTAGGCTTAACAAAAACTAAAGAATGGACCATCAACCAACTTCTTACCATCACTTACCCAAAGATTAACAGAGTAGGAAGACTCCTCTTGCTTGCTTCCAAAATCCAAAGGCCCTATAACGAAATGGTTAACTCTTTTCAACCAAAACCAACATAGACTTTAATCAAACCGAAACCACAAGCACTAGAGAGAAAAGAGAAATGGCCATTCAGCCAAGAACTTACCCCAACACTAACCACTAATTGGCCCACCAAACCACTAGAAGAGGGGAGAGATTCGGCTAACACCCTTAACAAAGAGGGGGAAAGAAGTTTCGGCTTCACACCAAGGAAGAGAACTCAAGAGAAAAGTGGAGGAACAAGGGGTTGATATTCGGCTAATTAACAAAAAGGACCAAAGACAAAGAAAAGTGCTTTCGGTCTGAAAGAAGAAGCAATGGAGAAAGGTATTTTGGAGAATGGGGTTTCGGATATCAAGGTTTCAAACAAAGAAAAGAGTATGGAGAGAAGAGAGTTATAATTTCGGCTTTCTCAAATGAAGAAGGAAGAAGATGTGGAAGGGACATTCGGCCACAAGCTCAAAATCAAGAAAACAAAGCAACTTTTCGGCAACTAAAGGGGTTTGGTGTTTTCGGTTTCAAGAAGTGAAGAAGATGAGAGAAATTCTTTAGAAAGAATCGGCTTACCCTTTGACAAAAAGAAAGAACTTCCTTTTACCCAATGTGACCGAAAATGCACCAAATGAAAAGTGCATTTCGGCACACCCCCCTAATGCACTCACCAAACCGGCCACTCCCCAAACTTTCTCCTAAAATTCGGCCACATCTCCCCCAAACACTCCAAGCCATCCTTTCAAACTAGTTTGAACTAGTCTCCCCCACAATTTACTCTCCTCCCACCATTCCACCATTTGACTAGGTCATAGACAGAGTTTGAATTGCCACCAACTCTTCCCATCCATGCCGTCTAAAAAGAATGCAAAATAGGAGCACTCCGCAGCTTGAACACAAGACCCTTCCTTCCTGCAAATGACGCCACACACAAGCCCTTAGTGGCGTCTCACCTACCACTCCACCAGCTCCTCTTTTGTGAAAACCTTCACCAAATAAATCTCTTAAAACCCCCAAAAGCCAAGCTTCCCTTTTTACCCACTAAAAATCAAAAATTTCCAAGAGCCTTCCCTACCTTCCAGGGTTCTCCAAACCCTCAAAAACTTGCCCAAGCACACAAGGAACCTACCAACACCTGAAATATGCACTAGATGCATAACCCCTAAAACCAGGGTGTTACAGGTGAGACTTGGGTAGTACGATTAATAGTTAGTTAGAAATTTCGAGGACGAAATTTCTTTAAGGGGGTAGAACTGTAACATCCTGAATTTTTGGGCCTATGCATTTAATGGGTGAACATGTGTAATGAGTTAATTTAAGTGTTAGGGGTCCAAATTGGGCTCAGGCTTAGGCAGAGGCCTTGGTTAAAATTATCTGTTTGGGCATTATAGGGTTTAAAAGGTAGTATCTGTGTTTAAGACATCAAAATGGGCTTGTGGCCCAGTGGTCAGTGGCGCCACTTAGGGAGTAAGGAGGTGACGCCACACAAGGGAATAAGGGGCCCAAATTTAAGTTTCATGGAGCCCATTTCTTTTAGTTTAAGTTAGCTAATTTTCGGCATTTGGGTTAGGTGGAGTGGATGGCAACAAGGCTCAAAAATAAGAGGATTTATATGAATAAGATAATGTAGATATTATAGTTGATAATATAGAAGATAATAGGAGAAAAGATAGGAGCTATCTACAAGGCTAGGAGTTAGCCGAAATTTTATTAAATAGGGAGGGCTCTCTTCTTTATTTTGCGACAATTAGGGTTTCCACCTTTTCTTTCTCTTCTTTCTTCTAAAAGCTGAAAACCCCATTATTCTTTTCTCTTCTTTCTCCTAAAAGCCGAAAACTCCATTATTCTCTTCTTTCTTCTAAAAGCCGAAAACTCCATTATTCTCTTATTTCTTCTAAAAGCCGAAAACTCCATTACTCTCTTCTTTCTTCTAAAAGCCAAAAACTTCATTATTCTCTTCTTTCTTCTAAAAGCCGAAAACTCCATTATTCTCTTCTTTCTTCTAAAAGCCGAAAACTCCATTACTCTCTTCTTTCTTCTAAAAGCCGAAAACTCCATTACTCTCTTCTTTCTTCTAAAAGCCGAGAACTCCATTATTCTCTTCTTTCTTTTAAAAGCCAAAAACTCCATTACTCTCTTCTTTCTTCTAAAAGCCGAAAACTCCATTAGTCTCTTCTTTCTTATAAAAGCCGAAAACTCCATTATTCTCTTCTTTCTTCTAAAAGCCGAAAACTCCATCATTCTCTTCTTTCTTTTAAAAGCCGAAAACTCCATTATTCTCTTCTCTTCTTTCTTCTAAAAGCCGAATCTCTATAGATTTCTTCGAATCATCTTCTGTTCTTGATTTTCGCAAAAAACCGGAATCCTCTAGGAGTAGCCGAATCTTCTCTAGTAAGTAGATCTCTTAGATCTAAAAGCCGGAAACACTAGTCCTTGAATCTCATATCTCTTTTCGGGATTTCAAAGCAGATAGCGGTGGTGTTGGCTACGGATAGCGTCGACTTAGAGGGTCTCGTTATAACGGTAATCAGGTGTGTAGATCCTTATCACATAAGCTTTATTTTGTATTATACCTATTAGGGGCTGAAAAGTTGGAAAATGAGGTTGTATGAACAGTCGTGTGCAGATCCTTATCACATAAGTTTTATTTTGTATTATACCTGTTAGGGGCTGAAAAGCCAGAAAATGAGGCTGTATGAACAGTCGTGTGTAGATCCTTATCACATAAGTTTTATTTTGTATTATATCTGTTAGAGGCTGAAAAGCCGGAAAATGAGGTTGTATGAACAGTCGTGTGTAGATCCTTATAACATAAGTTTTATTTTGTATTATACCTGTTAGGGGCTGAAAAGCCAGAAAATGAGGCTGTATGAACAGTCGTGTGTAGATCTCTAACACACTAATAATCTGTATGAATATATGTATGTTTATGTTGTGGGCTAAAAAATCGGAAAGTGGCTGTGTAGACAGTCGAATGAAACCCAAAAAGGCTTAGGTAAGGAATGCCAGGTACGTAATCATAGAACTTCTCTATGTGTATCGATGTATGCGAAAGACTGTAATCTCTTAGGTAGTAGATTGTTTGATTTTGCATGAATGTATGCATGGGATGGGTTTGATATGAAAAGGGGAAGAGCATGATTGGTCACATGTAATCGGTGGTAGAAAACCCACCTAATGAAATGTTAGATCACATGGTGATCGGTGGTAGAATACCCACCTAATGAAATGTTAGATCACAAGGTGATCGGTGGTAGAAAACCCACCTAATGAAATGATAGATCACATGGTGATCGGTGGTAGAAAACCCACGAAATGAAATGTTAGGTCACTTGGTGATCGGTGGTAGAAAACCCACGTTAAAATGCCTAATTGATAGGAATAGGCAGTACGGCTGTCATTTTGGTGTGTAGCGGATGGAGGGTTGATTGTAGAAATCCCCAAGGTGTGATGGTTGGTACGGGTTGGTGTGTAGAGGATGGAATTCTAGGATGGGTTGGGCTTTGCATCATTTATTATCTGTCATGTGATTATGATTGTTGCCATTGTGTATGGGCCAGGGCTCATAATGTGTTTGTGGGCCCAAGCCTTTTATGTGTTTTCGGGATTTACACACTGAGTTTTGGTGACTCACCCTATTATTTTTCCCTAACTTTTCAGATGAGCAGTAGATCGTGGACATGGGAGCCGAGATGGACTCGAGGGGCCATCAATTTTTTATTTCTATAGATTATTTTCAGTTTTTCCTTTAAGTTTTATTTTGGGAAAATTTAGGTAATAAGGCCCCATAGTTTATATTCGCCTAAGTAGTTTTTTTTTAATAGTTGCAACTTATGAATTTATGTCAGGGGTTTATTTATACCAAATAATAATAATACAAGGTTTCTTTTCAAATGTCACTTATTTATTCAAATATTATCTAATTAACTTACGATTTCCAAAACCAACTTAGCAAAAGATTTTAACGTTCAACCCGTAGCATACCAGATCTGGTCGAAACTTATGGGCCAGGTTTGGGGTGTTACAATTTGGTATCAGGGCCTAGTTCAAAACTCGGGCTGTAAAATGGGCCTAGCAATGTTTTGTAAAGTTGATGTGAATCTGAAAAAAATTTGGAAGAAGATATGGCCTTCGAGTCTACCGGCACCCGATCCACACAGGTAAGTATTCTAACTCTTGATGTGATATATATGTTGGGTTTGATGGGCTTGATGGACGTAGAATAGTATGTTAGGCATTGATGGACTTTAGGGTCAGTTTAAAAAACTCCTTAAATTCTTAAGACTTAATCAATCCAAACAAACCCGTGAACAAGTCACTGGGTTAGGGTGTGGCAACAGGCATACGCATGTCTAGGATTGGATTCAGGGAGAGCTTGGTACTTAAGCAGTCCTAGTGACTCACCTCCTCTTCGCTGGAATCCTACCTGGTGCGTAGTGACTGTTCACCTTAGCCATGAGGATTTGTTGACAGGCCAAAATCTATAATTAAAACCCGAAAGGGACCAGCCACCCTATTTCACAATCAAAATACCCCTACGTTTTGTAAAATTTCCAAGATACACTTGATTTCTGAAAATTTCACAGAATACCCCAGAATTGTAAAACTACCAAAATTTGAGAAATTACCGAAACACTCCGGTTGGCAAAATTTCCAAAATACCTTTGGTTTGTGAAAATTTTCAAAACGACCGTGATTTTATGAAATACCCATGTTTTGCAAATTTACCCGAAAACCCCTATATTTCTAAGAGTAACCCGGTTTGCGAAATTAAATTTTCCAAAGTACTTATGCTTTAAAAAAAAAACAACAACACAACATCAAAATATCTCTATTTCGGGAACAAAAACCAAGATACCCCATTTTGGGGAAATTACCAAAATACCCTCATTTTGTTTAAAAAAACTTGTTTTCCAAAAATACCCTTGCTTTTAAAAAAATATGTACCAAAGTACCTCTAATTCGAAGAAAATCACCAAGATACTTTATTTTGGAAAATACCCTGTAGGGCAAAACTACGGAAAAACCCCTGGGTAGTGAAATGACGAAAATACTCTTTCAGTGAGGAATGTGTGTTCACGGATGTTATATGTATGTTGGTGTGTGATGATTGAATGTATGTGCTTCTTAGAACTAGGAGATGTGAAATTGAGACTGAATTGTAGATATAACTGCGAATTCGAAAGAACTACCCTTAAAACTACTATTCATAAGACTGTTCGGGGTTAACCAGTGGAAGAAAACTAATAATTCATAAAATTCTAATCAGATAAATGCGAATCGGTAGAATGAGTACAAGGGGACGAGGACACTTTAGATGCAAATATCGGTGCGTACTCTACCATAGTATACTAAGTGTTTCTTTTGGCTTTAGAATTAGAGTGCGCAGCGAAAGTGTAGTGGTGAGACTTGGGTAGTACGATTAATAGTTAGTTGGAAATTTCGAGGACGAAATTTCTTTAAGGGGGTAGAACTGTAACATCTTGAATCTTTGGGCCTATGAGTTTAATGGGTGAACATGTGTAATGAGTTAATTTAAGTGTTAGGGGTCCAAATTGGGCTCAGGCTTAGGCAGAGGCCTTGGTTAAAATTATCTGTTTGGGCATTATAGGGTTTAAAAGGTAGTATCTATGTTTAAAACATCAAAATGGGCTTGTGGCCCAGTGGTCAGTGGCGCCACTTAGGGAGCAAGGGGGTGACGCCACACAAGGGAATAAGGGGCCCAAATTTAAGTTTCATGGAGCCCAATTCTTTTAGTTTAAGTTAGCTAATTTTCGGCATTTAGGTTAGGTGGAGTGGATGGCAACAAGGCTCAAAAATAGGAGGATTTATATGAATAAGATAATGCAGATATTATAGTTGATAATATGGAAGATAAAAGGAGAAAAGATAAGAGCTATCTACAAGGCTAGGAGTTAGCCGAAATTTCTATAAATAGGGAGGGCTCTCTTCTTTATTTTGCGACAATTAGGGTTTCCACCTTTTCTTTCTCTTCTTTCTTCTAGATGCCGAAAACTCCATTATTCTTTTCTCTTCTTTCTTCTAAAAGCCGAAAACCCCATTATTCTTTTCTCCTCTTTCTCCTAAAAGCTAAAAACTCCATTATTCTCTTCTTTCTTCTAAAAGCCGAAAACTCTGTTATTCTCTTCTTTCTTCTAAAAGCCGAAAACTCCATTACTCACTTCTTTCTTCTAAAAGCCGAAAACTCCATTACTCTCTTCTTTCTTCTAAAAGTCGAAAACTCCATTTTTCTCTTCTTTCTTCTAAAAGCCGAAAACTCCATTATCCTCTTCTTTCTTCTAAAAGCCGAAAACTCCATTACTCTCTTCTTTCTTCTAAAAGTCGAAAACTCCATTATTCTCGTCTTTCTTCTAAAAGCCAAAAACTCCATTATTCTTTTCTTTCTTCTAAAAGCCTAAAACTCCATCATTCTCTTCTTTCTTCTAAAAGCTGAAAACTTCATTATTCTCTTCTCTTCTTTCTTCTAGAAGCAGAATCTCTATAGATTTCTTCGAATCATCTTCTCTTCCTGATTTTCGCAAAAAGCCGGAATCCTCTGGGAGTAGCCGAATCTTCTTTAGTAAGTAGATCTCTTAGATCTAAAAGCCGGAAACACTAGTCCCTGAATCTCATATCTCTTTTTGGGATTTCAAGGCAAATAGCGGTGGTGTTGGCTACGGATAGCGTCGACTTAGAGGGTCTCGTTATAACGGTAATCAGGTGTGTATATCCTTATCACATAAGTTTTATTTTGTATTATACCTGTTAGGGGTTGACAAGCCGAAAAATGAGGTTGTATGAACAGTCGTGTGTAGATCCTTATCACATAAGTTTTATTTTTTATTATACTTGTTAGGGGCTGAAAAGCCGAAAAATGAGGTTGTATGAACAGTCGTGTGTAGATCCTTATCACATAAGTTTTATTTTGTATTATACCTGTTAGGGGCTTAAAAGCCAGAAAACGAGGCTGTATGAACAGTCGTGTGTAGATCCTTATCACATTAGTTTTATTTTGTATTGTACCTGTTAGGGGCTAAAAAGCCGGAAAATGAGGCTGTATGAACAGTCGTGTGTAGATCTCTAACACACTAATAATCTGTATGAATATATGTATGTTTATGTTATGGGCTAAAAAGCCGGAAAGTGGCTGTGTAGATAGTCGAATGAAACCCAAAAAGGGTTAGGCAAGGAATGCCAAGTACGTAATCATAGAACTTCTCTATGTGTATCGATGTATACGAAAGAATGTAATCTCTTAGGCAGTAGATTGTTTGATTTTGCATGAATGTATGCATGGGATGGGTTTGATATGAAAAGGGGAAAAGCATGATTGGTCACATGGTAATCGGTGGTAGAAAATCCACCTAATGAAATGTTAGATCACATGGTGATCGGTGGTAGAAAACCCATGAAATGAAATGTTAGGTCACTTGGTGATCGGTGGTAGAAAACCCACGTTAAAATTCCTGATTGATAGGAATAGGCAGTACGGCTGTCGTTTTTGTGTGTAGCGGATGGAGGGTTGATTGTAGAAATCCCCAAGGTGTGATGGTTGGTACGGGTTGGTGTGTAGAGGATGGAATTCTAGGATGGGTTGGGCTTTGCATCATTAATTATCTGTCATGTGATTATGATTGTTGCCATTGTGTATGGGCCAGGGCTCATAATGTATTTGTGGGCCCAAGCCTTTTATGTGTTTTCGGGATTTACACACTAAGTCTTGGTGACTCACCCTATTATTTTTCCCTAACTTTTCAGATGAGCAGTAGATCGTGGACATGGGAGCCGAGACGGACTCGAGGGGCCATCAAGTTTTTATTTCTATAGATTATTTTCGATTTTTCCTTTAAGTTTTATTTTGGGAAAATTTAGGTAATAAAGCCCCATAGTTTATATTCGCCTAAGTAGTTTTTTTGATATTTGCAACTTATGAATTTATGTCAGTGGTTTATTTATACCAAATAATAATAATACAAGGTTTCTTTTCAAATGTCACTTATTTATTCAAATATTTTCTAATTAACTTACGATTTCCAAAACCAACTTAGCAGAAGATTTTAATGTTCAACCTGTAGCATACCAGATCTGGTCGAAACTTATGGGCCAGGTTTGGGGTGTTACAGAATGCCTAGCTCAAGGTTTTCTTCTTTTTCTTTCTTTGATTTTCAGCTAACAAGGATGATAATGTGGCCATTTTTATGTTTTTCTTAAACATATAATCATTTATTACAAAAGACATTTTTAACCTTAAAAACAAATATATCAAAACATATAATTCAAGGTCATTTATGACCTTAGCCATCCACTAACCACTTATTGGCTTATTTGCCTATTAAGGCCACAACATTCAAAAGCCACATCACATTGATACTTTAACAATTAGCAAGCAACTTTCACATTCAGTGCAATTTCATCCTTTTGTCAAATTAAACACATAGACAGACAATTTAGCACACGGAAATTTACCACATGCTTAGTCACATATTAACGACACAGAAAATAATATTAAAATATTATTTAGACTCAGATTTGTGGTCTCGAAACCACTGTTTCGACTAGGGTATAAACCGGACTATTACAATTCTCCCCCCTTAGGGATTTTCGTCCCTGAAAATCTTACTGTTAAACAGATTCGGATATTATTGTTTTACTAAGTCTTCAGGCTCCCAGGTAGCCTCTTCAATCCCATGTAGATTCCACAGTACTTTCACTAACGGAATCGTCTTATTTCTCAACTCTTTCACTTCACGATCTAAGATACGGATCGGTTCCTCCTCATATGTCATATCAGATCAGATTTCAATTTCAGATCGGGCAATCACATGTGACAGATCGGATCGATACCTACGGAGCATCGAAATATGAAATAAGTTGTGTATCTTTTCTAGCTCAGACGACAACTTTAATCTATATGCAACAAGTCCGACACGTTCAATGATCTCATACGGTCCGATGAACCTCGGACTTAATTTGCCTTTTTGCCCGAATCGAAGCACTTTCTTCCACAGAGACACTTTCAGAAATACTTTATCGCCGATCTCAAATTCTATATGTAATATCCTGAATTAGGGGTTATTTGTGATTGTATTGTTTTGCATGGGTTCGGATTGTCGTGTTGTTAAGTGATATGTTCTAGGGCTTAGGAATAAGCCAAGGGTAGGCTCGAGCTGTAGGAAAAATTTTATTTTTAAGCTTTAGTTAAAGGGAGTTGAAGGAGCTAGGGGTTAAGAGTAATTCGTGGGGAATTTTAGCACAAGAATTGGCTTGGTAAAGTGGCAAGGAGGCACCACTTAGAGCCTTGAAGGTGACGCCACAAGTAGTGTGAGAGGGCTGAGGTTCGAGTCCCATGGATGGCAATAAGGTGACTTTTATTTTTGCTTTTGTATGGCATGTGTTGGTCAAATTTTATTTATGGTAAGGATGGACTTTTTCACTTATGGATATTAGACTAAGGAAAAAGGCAAGTGTTTATTTAAGTAATGAAATCCTAAGCTTTTGGTATGATAAGGGGACATAAGGCATGGATTAAGGGATGAGGTTTGGAAACTTTTTAATGGCATTTTGTCCATGAACATGGACGGTTTTGTGGACTAAAGGAGGAGCCGATTTTGTGGTGGGTTTTGGGAAAAGTTGGTAGCTTGGGAGAAATTTCATTTTTTGGTCTTTTTGCTTACCCAAAAGCAATAGTGTTTCTCTCATCTTTTCCTCTTGGCCGAATATGCATAGTGAGGTTTGGGCATTCTTTTTGTGCTATTTTGTTGTCTAGAAAGCTTGTGTGTTTTTCTTTTGGAAACCGAAATAGGAGATCACTTGTGCATTATTTTCTTTCTTGACCTCAAGCCGAAACCATTTGTGCATCTTCTTCTCTTTTACCTTGCTAAGGCCGAACCTACTACACTCCCACCTCTCTCCTTGTCTTTTCCATTTTCTTTTGCTCAAAGCCGAAAGTACCATCTCTTTCCTTTCATCTTTTTCTTTCTTCTCTCAAACTCTTGTGCCGAAATCCTCTCCACTTTCCTTTGTCGAATTCCCTCTCTTCCATTTTACTTTCTTTTTCTTCCTCTTTTCCATTCTAGCCGAATTTTATTTGTTGTCTTTAATCAACCATAGCCGAAACTCCCTTCATCACTCAACCATTTTGCCAAAATTTCCCATTCCCTTTTTTATTTGTCTTGGCCGAATATCAACAAGGGTAAATCTCTTTTGGGTTCTTCTCTATTCGATTTTGGAGAAGGGTAAGTGTTCTTGGCCGAAACTCCATTCTTACTTTCTCTTCTTCTCTGTCGACACACATAGGTGAAAGCCTAATCCGGCATTTGTTGATAGTGTTGTTAATCATTAATGGGAACCGATTTCTCCTAGGTTCTTTGGGATTGTGGAAGCAGTCGATTTAAGCCCCTATTCTTTAGCTATCGAAGTTGGTAAGTCAAGTGGTAAGGATATCTATGTTGGTTCATCATTCTTTAAGTTGTTGAAAAGCCGAAGGCTATTGAGACTAAGATTTATTGGCATGGCCGAATGGCCTTGTTAATGGTTTTGTGGTTTGGCCAAATGTAGGACAGGGAGATCTAGTGCGGTAGATTGGGTCTTCGGGATTTAGTGATTTCGCTAGTAACAGGTGTGTAACTTACACACTTTATAACTAAGTAAATATGTTAATAATCTGAATGTGTTAAAAGCCGGAAACTGTGTAGATCTTGATATGTTACCTATTGGGTATGAGCAAGGATTCGGGTAAGTCCGTTTCGGTATGATTTTGCTATATGTTGTTTAATACCATGATCTATGATATACTTACTGTATGTTCATATTTGAGCATGATGGCATGATTTGCATAATATTTGCACGGTTATGGGTGATATGAGAGGAGGGGGAAGATTTGATATCCGTGTCTTTGGGACACCAGAGGTTTGGCACCTCCAGTGGTTTGGTACCACAGATTATTTCGTGTCTTTGGGACACCAAAGGTTTGGCACCTCATAGAAACTCGTCCCAGTGGCTTAGAACCACAGTGGGTTGGCCCTACAGTTGACATATTGGGATCGTCGCCAGTGATTTGGTATCATACGTGGGTTGGCCCCACACTTGGATTATTGTTATTTCGTGACTTTGGGTCACCAGAGATTTGGCACCTCATAGCGACTCGTCCCAGTGGCTTAGAACCACAGTGGGTTGGCCCCACAGTTGACATATCGTGATCGTCGCCAGTGATTTGGTATCACACGTGGGTTGGCCCCACACTTGGATTATTGTTATTTCGTGACTTTGGGTCACCAGAGGTTTGGCACCTCATAGCGACTCGTCCCAGTGGTTTAGTACCACAGTGGGTTGGCCCCACATTTGTTATGACAGGATTGTCGCCAGTGATTTGGTATCACAACGTGGGTTGGCCCCACAGATGGATTATTCGTGACTTTGGGTCACCAGTGGTTTGGCACCACACTATTATTGGATATCGTGACTTTGGGTCACCAGTGGTTTGGCACCACCAGTGGTTTTGTACCACACAGGGTAGAAACGGAGTTACGGATGGCTAGGTTTGGGTGCATGATATATATATTGCTTGGTTATGATTTGTGTAAGCTTGTTGCATTAACTGGGAGAGGGATTATGCACTGAGTCTTGGTGACTCACCTTCTCCCTTATCTTTTCAGGTGATTTGTAGATCGCGGATAAGGAGCCAGATGGACTCGAGGTGGCCATGCAATAGAAATTCGGTTTTACACGGACTTTGGTTTGGGTACTTTATTTTATTTAAATTCGGTTTTTTTTATATTTATTAGGATTTGTAATAAGGCCTTTTAAATTATGTTTTGAATTATTCATATGCTTTGGATTAGACTTCGAACATGGTTAAGTAAATTACTTGATTAATTTTATAATATGTACGCAACGTTTTCTAAACTACAAAACGCGAAGGTTTTCAAAACTTTACCATCGGGTAATACAAATCACTTGATAATAAATGACAACTCAAATGTTTTCGACAACTTAAATGGTTTTCAAATTTAAACTTTCCACACTTAAATAGAAATGGTTTTCAAATTAATCATTTGGGTTTCTTTTAAAATTACTAAAGGTTTTTCTAACCTATGGATCGACAACTAAGTTTTAAAGTTTTATTTCCTGGATTTCAAAGTAAACTATCAGTTTTTAACTAAACATGCACCTATTTTCTACAAACATAGAACAACAAAGAGTTTTCCATAAAATTTAATTGGTAACTCGATTTTCTTCAAAACGTTTTCCTCTGTGACATGCCAGATTCGGTCGTGGTGTAACACCCCAAACCCGGACAAGACACCACGTCCGAATCTGGTATGCTACGGGGAAAACCATTTTGGAAAACTAGATTTCTCGTTTAAAAGCTGAGTGAAAACACAGTGTGTTTGAAACAGATTTGAGCAGTCTTGTTTGAAAAACAGTTGATGTATTTGAAATCCAGGGATTTTGAAAACTTTGCCAGAATTTGTAGTTAAAACGAGTTATTACCATTTAAAACCTTATTAGTTTCTTAGTGATACATAAAACACTTTTAAACTTAGAAGAACTACAAGTTTGAATTGAAAACCATTTGTATTTGTTTATCAAAAGACTTTGTGTGATACCCGATGGTATAATTTAAAACACGTTGCGTTTTAGTTGTGAAAACTTTATCTTTCCATATTTTAGTAAAATTTATTCCAAGTTACTTTGTTAAGCATATTAAAAATCAATTTAAAGCATAAGCAACATAAAATATAACTTAAAAGGCCTTTTACAAATCCAAATAGAAACCCAAATAAAAGTAAATAACTAAAGTACCCAAAATATAGAGTCTGAGTAAAGACTTTATTCAGCATGGCATAAGCACCCCGAGTCCATCCCGGCTCCAAGTCCGCGTCTACGAGTCACCTGAAATGTCAAAGGAGAGGGTGAGTCGAGTGACTCAGTGTGTAAACCCCGCTCCCGAAGAAACAACATGCTAACACACATCATACATAGCAACATGATTAATGCAACCCGATCCTAACCATCCATATCGCCTCATCTACCCCGTGTGGTACCAAACCACTGGTGGTGCCAAACCACTGGTGACATATAGTCACAATGTGCTACCAAAGCACTGGTGTCCCAAAGACACAATATCCGTCAATGTGCTACCAAAGCACTGGTGTCCCAAAGACACAGTTGTGCTACCAAAGCACTGGTGACCGAAGTCACAAATCCAATGATGATGGGGCCAACCCATCGTGTGTTACCAAAACACTAGCAGACGATCCCATATCTCAAGTGGGGCCAACCCACGGTGGTCAAACCACAGGGACAAGTCGCAATGAGGTGCCAAACCTCTGGTGTCCCAAAGACACAATGTGCTACCAAAGCACTGGTGACCGTAGTCACAAATCTGGTGATAGGGCCAACCCATCGTGTGTTACCAAAACACTGGCGTCAATCCCGTATAATCATCTGTGGGGCCAACCCACTGTGGTACTGAGCCACTGGGACGAGACGCTGAGGTACCAAACCTCTGGAGGTGCCAAACCTCTGGTGACCCAAAGTCACAAAGTGTGCTACCAAAGCACTGGTGCTCGTCAGCACAATACACCACTGCTCCCTCCTCTCGTATCACCCATCAACATGCCAAACTCATGTAATCATGCATATCATACTATCATGCATATCATACTATCATGCATATCATACTATCATGCATATCATGCCAATCTGTCTAATCTCATACCCCATGTCACATATCCATAACCATGATATCATACAGATCATCAATAACTCATAATAATAACACTGACTTACCCGAGTCCAGAATCATACCCATAAGGGTATCATAACAGTCACCACTGTTTCATTAGACATCACACAGATTATTAAACATATTACTAAATATAAGTGTGTTAGTAAACACACCTGATAGTTACGAGTCTAGAAATCCCAACCAAAGCGATCTAGATCCCTTCGATGACTAGCTCCTACAACATTCGGCCAACATAGAATTAGGCACTAAGACTATTCGGCCATAACCAAATGAACCACAAAGGTTAGAGTTGAACCCTTACCTTGCGAATGGTTTGATTTTCAATCAAACCCCGAACCAATAGTGGTTCCTCTTTCTTGACAATCGGCCACCCCTAAAATAATAACAATCCCTCCTTAGTAATTTGGCTTAACAAGACCAAAAAGAATGGATTAATAGTAGCCATTACCCTCACTTACCAAACAGTCAATCGAAGAAAGGAAGGCTTCACTTGTCTCCTTTAATGATCCCGATGTCCTATAGTGAAAACGATTTACACAAAAGATTAGCACCCAACAACCAATATCAGAGTCGGTCCTTACTCAAACCACCATACCAAAAAGACGAGAGAAAGGCAGAATGGCCATTCGGCCAAGCCCTTACCTGATTCCAAACGATTGGAAACCAGCACCCAAACAACCACCAATGTTCGGCCCACAAAACAAGGAGAGGGAATTCGGCAAAGACCTTGAACCACAAGGGAGAAGAGGATTCGGTATTGATGTTTAACACCCACCTATGTACGGCTTTCAAAAGTGAGAAAAGGGGTGTGAACAAGAGAAGAATTAGAGATTACGGCAACAAGTTTTGAGGAGAACAAAAGAAAGTTTGGCAAGTTGATATGGGTTCGGCACACAAAAGATGGACAAGAAGAATGGAGAAATCGGTTGGGAAAAGAATGGTAAGTTTCGGCACTAGTGTTTTTCAAGAAAAGAGAAGAAAATGAATAAGAGGACAATTGGTACTAGTTTCGGCTTGTGCAAGTGGAAAAGAAGAGAAAATGCAAGAGTGCATTCGGCTACAAGAAGGTTGAGAGAAAAGCAAAACAAAATTCGGCAATGCTATAGGGATTTTTGATCTTTCGGTTCAACAAAATGATGAAGAAAACAAAGAGAGCTCACTTGTGTTTCGGTTGACAAAAGACAAAAGGAAAAACCTCTTCTTTGAAACCCAAGTGACCGAATATGCACCTAGCTCCAAGGAAATTTCGGCACAACACCTCCCCCTTTCCCAAAACCGGCCAAACACTCCACCACCCCCCAAACATTCGGCCAAATCCCCCCCATTTCTCCCATTCACTCATTTGAAATGAGTGGACCAAGTCACACTCCTAAAATCCCTCTCCACCTCTCATTTGAAAGTGGAGACCAAGTCATAGGAGGAATTCAAGTTGCTCCCAAACTCTTCCTCCATGCCGTCCAAAAAGAGTGCCAAAAATGGCCACTCCGCAGCTCGAACACAAGGCCTCCACCCCCCCTGTGAATGACGCCACCTAGCTCCCAAGTTGCACCTTGCTCAGCCACTTTGCCAACCCTTTATTTGTGCAATAAAACCACGAAAATGATTCTTAAACCCCAGCTTCCTCAGCTCCCTTTACTAAACACCCAAAAACCAAAATTTTCTAATTTACTCAGGCATACACCTAAGCTATAATTAAGCCCCTAAAACATAAAAATAGCAACACAGCACACTACAAACATGCAATATCATGCAACACCAAAATAACCCCTAACCCGGGATATTACAGTTCTACCCCCCATAAAAATAATTTCGGCCCCGAAATTACCTGGTCAAAAGAGTTGCGGGTATTGCTGTCTCATCATATCCTCGGGTTCCCACGTCGCTTCTTCTACGCCATGATTCCGCCAAAGTACCTTAACCAAAGGCACAGACTTCCTACGCAGAACCTTTACATCCCGATCAAGAATCTGTACAGGTTCCTCCTCCATAGTCAAGTCTGGATGCACCTCGATCTCTTCCACTGCTACCACATGCGACGGATCTGAACGATACCTCCGAAGCATTGAAACATGGAAAACGTCGTGAATCTGACTAAGCTCTGCTGGCAACTCAAGCTGATACGCTACTGGCCCAACTCGTCTCAAAACCTTATACGGCCCAATGAACCTCGGACTTAGCTTGCCTTTCTTCCCGAACCTCAGAACCTTCTTCCAAGGCGAGACCTTCAGAAACACTCGATCCCCAACAGCAAACTCTATATCTCTTCGCTTAAGATCGGCATAAGACTTTTGCCGGTCCGAAGCTTCCTTTAATCTAGCTTGGATCACTTTAACCTTGTCCTCAGTCTCAGCTACCAACTCGGGTCCCAATAACTGGCGTTCACCTAACTCCGTCCAACAAGTAGGTGAGCGACACTTCCTACCATACAACGCCTCATACGGTGCCATCTTGATGCTCGCTTGGTAACTGTTGTTGTAGGCAAACTCAGCTAATGGTAGAAACTCCTCCCAACTACCCCTGAAATCCAAGACACAACCTCTCAGCATGTTTTCTAAGATCTGAATAACCCTTTCTGATTGACCGTCAGACTGCGGGTGAAAAGCCGTGCTGAAATCCAAACGAGTACCCAGAGCCTGATGCAGTGCTTTCCAGAACCTTGACGTAAACCTGGGATCCCTATCCGAGATTATCGAAGCTGGCACACCATGCAACCTTACTATCTCTGAAACATACAACTTCGCTAGCTTCTGAAGCGAGTAGTCAACCCTCACCGGAATAAAGTGAGCTGATTTGGTCAGACGATCCACTACTACCCAAACTGAATCCTTCTTGCTTGGCGTAAGCAGTAACCCACTGACAAAATCCATGGTTATCCTTTCCCACTTCCACTGCGGAATCTTCACAGGCTGAAGCAAACCCGACGGCAACTGATGTTCAGCCTTGACCTGCTGACAAGTCAGACACTTCCCAACAAACTCTGTCACCTCTTTCTTCAAGCCAGGCCACCAGAACTGCTCTCTAAGATCCTTATACATTTTGCTACCTCCAGGATGCATAGCATAAGGACTGCTATGTGCATCCTAAAGAATCTTCTGCCTCAGCTCAACATCTTTAGGCATACAAGCCTTACCCTGAAAACACAGAACCTCATCACCAGACAAGCTGTAACCCTCCAAACCACCATTCTGCACTTGTAACCTTCGCGCACTCAGAACCTCATCCGCTAACTGTTTTTCTCTAATCTGCTCAACCCAAGTAGGCTTAACCTGCAGCTCTGCCAAAATACTCCAGTCGTCATACAAGCTCAAATGGGCAAACAAAGCTCTTAAGTCCGAAACAACCTTACGGCTTAACGCGTCTGCTACCACGTTAGCCTTGCCCGGATGATACTCAATAGAACAGTCATAATCCTTCAGCAACTCAACCCATCTGCGTTGCCTCAAATTTAAATCCTTCTGAGTCAGCAGATACTTCAGACTCTTATGATCCGTGTAGACTATCGATCTCTCTCCATATAAGTAGTGCCTCCAAATCTTTAAGGCGAAGACTACAGCCGCTAGCTCCAAATCGTGCGTCGGATAGTTGACCTCATGTGGCCTCAGCTGCCTAGAAGCGTAAGCCACAACCTTACCTTCCTGCATCAACACACAACCCAGACCCGTATGTGATGCATCGCAGTAGACTGTATATTCCTTACCAGCCTCAGGTTGAATTAGAACCGGAGCCTCAGTCAAAATCTTCTTTAACTTGTCAAAGCTTTCCTGTTGTTTCTCCGTCCAACCAAACGGAACCTCTTTCCTTAACAACTTAGTCATCGGCGCTGCTATCAATGAGAAACCCTCAACAAACCTTCGGTAGTATCCTGCCAAACCCAGAAAACTACGAATCTCAGCCACTGACCTAGGCGGCTTCCAATCCAGAACTGCCTCAATCTTGCGAGGATCTACTCGAATCCCCTCTGCTGACACCACATGACCCAAGAACGTCACTTCTCTAAGCCAGAACTCGCACTTACTGAACTTAGCATAGAGTTGCTTTTCCCTCAAAATCTGCAGCACCACCCTCAAATGCTTATCATGCTCTTCCTCCGTCCTTGAGTACACTAAAATATCGTCTATGAAAACCACGACGAACTGATCCAGATACTGCTGAAACACCCTATTCATCATATCCATAAACGCTGCCGGTGCGTTAGTCAACCCGAATGGCATTACCAGGAATTCGTAGTGCCCATACCGAGTCCGAAACGCTGTTTTATGGATATCCGCCTCCTTAACCTTCAATTGATGGTACCCAGACCTCAGATCAATCTTAGAGAATACCGCAGCACCCTTTAGCTGGTCAAACAAGTCATCTATCCGTGGCAACGGATACTTGTTTTTAATCGTCAGCTTGTTCAACTGGCGGTAGTCTATGCACATCCGCATCGTACCATCTTTCTTCTTAACAAAGAGAACTGGGGCACCCCACGGCGAAACACTTGGCCTGATAAAACCTCGATCCAACAACTCCTGGATCTGAGCCTTAAGCTCCACCAATTCCTTTGGTGCCATCCTATACGGAGCAATAGACACTGGCGCAGTCCCGGGTAACAGATCAATCCCGAACTCTACCTCACGATCTGGCGGCAAACCCGGAAGCTCCTCAGGAAACACATCAGCAAATTCCTTAACAGTACGCACCTTCTCGACAGCAGACTCTTTAGCCTCCAAGGCATACACATGAACCACATACGCTTCACAGCCTTTCCTGACCATCTTCTCCGCTTTTAGAGCAGATACCACATTTGATAAGTAATCTCTCCTATTACCTATCATAGCGACCTCAACACCATCAACCGTCTTAAGAACCATGCGCTTAGCCGCGCAATCCAACCTCGCCTGGTACTTAACCAGCCAATCCATCCCAAGAATCAGATCGAACTCCCCAAACGGCAGTTCCATCAGATCAGCAGCAAACACTACCCCTTGGAGTTCTAGGGGTACCTCTCTAAACAGTTTTTCTACCACTACAGAGTGACCTAGAGGGCTAATCACAGTCATCTGTCTAGAAGATATCTCAAAGTCTAAGTCCATTGTCTCTACTATACTACTGGCAACATAAGAGTGCGTAGAACCCACATCAATCAAAGCAGTATAAGGAGTACCAAAAATCAGAAACGTACCGGTTATGACGTCCGGTGCGTCGCCCTCCTCTCGGCGCCTCGCAGCATATACCAATCCAGGCTGTCTAGCATCAGAACTACCTGCACCTCTGCCCGGTGCTCCACGACCCCGACCAGATCCATAACCACCTCTGCCATTACCACGGCCCCTCTGGGGTGGCGGTCCATTACCTCTGAACTGATTACGGCCCTGACTCTCAGACTGAATCCTGGCCATCCTACGCGGACAGTCCCTAATGCGATGCTCCAGAGACCCACACTCGAAGCACCCTTTACCACCAGTCCAACAACCACCCCAATGAGATTTCCCACACTGGTTACACTGCGGCGGTCCCTGCCTCGCAGCAACAAATCTAGAAGACTGATTCTGCCCACTCGGTCTAGCGCTCTTCTGCGGATTACCAGACGAACCAGAAGACCCAAAGCTCCTCTTAAGCCTACTCCTGTCCATACTCTGCCTCACTGACTCCTTAACACCCTCAGCCACCTTAGCTTTCTCAACCAAGACAGCAAACTCGCGCTCCTGCTGTGGAGCAATCAGCAGCCTCAACTCGTCTCGCAGACCATCCTCAAAACGAACACACCTCTCATGCTCAGTGGCTACAATGCCCCTGGCATACCTACTCAGCTTCAGGAACTCAGCCTCGTACTCAGCAACAGATTTACTCCCCTGAACAAGCCTCAGAAACGCCTTTCTCTGGGAGTCGATGTAACTAGCCCCGATGTATTTCTTTTGATATGCAGCCCTGAAATAGTCCCATGTCAAATCCTCAGCTGCCACACTGTCTCGCACCGTGAGCCACCACTGATATGACTCATCCCGGAGAAGCGACACGATACCTTTCAGTTTCTCTTCAGTTGTCAGGTCCAGATCATCCATGATCCGCTCAGTTGCCTCCAGCCAATATTCAGCAGTGCTAGGAGCAACACCAGAAACACCTCGGAAGAATTCGGCCCCATTAGCCCGGAGTCGCTCAGGAACTGATTTCCTAACTCCTGCACCACCACTAGCCCCAGCTACCCTTTCCAACACTCGCAGCATCGCCTGTGACACTGCGTCGTCTCCAGTCTGATCTTGGAACTCACCACCTCCAGCTGGTGGCGGAACCGGAATCTCATTTTCTGAACCCTGCCCAGATCCTACGGGCTCAGAAACCGTCATTCTACCCCTACCTCTACCACGAGTATTACGACCACGTCCGCCTCGAGTGCTCATGTCTAATCTTTCTACGTATCTGATTAGAGAATTTTATGCATCAGTGTTTATTCCACTTGTTTAAAAAGCGAGTCTTATGAATATTAAAGAGGATTTGTTCTCGTGAGTTCACAGAATCCTATCAGTTTCAATCTCTAAGGTAGCACACTATTGCTATTCATCAAATCATATAACATCCAATCAAATCACAAAGAATAGTCCGGGGTCCTTACCTGGGCGAACTGGTGCCGGAGACTCGGTGCCATGCCTTTCAAACCATTTATTTAAACCCAAAACACTTAAGACATCTTTTGAAACATCTTGGGCCTCAGGCCCACAGCCGAGCCTTTGAACTTGGCTCTGATACCACAAATGTAACACCCCAAACCCGGACAAGACACCACGTCCGAATCTGGTATGCTACGGGGAAAACCATTTTGGAAAACTAGATTTCTCGTTTAAAAGCTGAGTGAAAACACAGTGTGTTTGAAACAGATTTGAGCAGTCTTGTTTGAAAAACAGTTGATGTATTTGAAATCCAGGGATTTTGAAAACTTTGCCAGAATTTGTAGTTAAAATGAGTTATTACCATTTAAAACCTTATTAGTTTCTTAGTGATACATAAAACACTTTTAAACTTAGAAGAACTACAAGTTTGAATTGAAAACCATTTGTATTTGTTTATCAAAAGACTTTGTGTGATACCCGATGGTATAATTTAAAACACGTTGCGTTTTAGTTGTGAAAACTTTATCTTTCCATATTTTAGTAAAATTTATTCCAAGTTACTTTGTTAAGCATATTAAAAATCAATTTAAAGCATAAGCAACATAAAATATAACTTAAAAGGCCTTTTACAAATCCAAATAGAAACCCAAATAAAAGTAAATAACTAAAGTACCCAAAATATAGAGTCTGAGTAAAGACTTTATTCAGCATGGCATAAGCACCCCGAGTCCATCCCGGCTCCAAGTCCGCGTCTACGAGTCACCTGAAATGTCAAAGGAGAGGGTGAGTCGAGTGACTCAGTGTGTAAACCCCGCTCCCGAAGAAACAACATGCTAACACACATCATACATAGCAACATGATTAATGCAACCCGATCCTAACCATCCATATCGCCTCATCTACCCCGTGTGGTACCAAACCACTGGTGGTGCCAAACCACTGGTGACATATAGTCACAATGTGCTACCAAAGCACTGGTGTCCCAAAGACACAATATCCGTCAATGTGCTACCAAAGCACTGGTGTCCCAAAGACACAGTTGTGCTACCAAAGCACTGGTGACCGAAGTCACAAATCCAATGATGATGGGGCCAACCCATCGTGTGTTACCAAAACACTAGCAGACGATCCCATATCTCAAGTGGGGCCAACCCACGGTGGTCAAACCACAGGGACAAGTCGCAATGAGGTGCCAAACCTCTGGTGTCCCAAAGACACAATGTGCTACCAAAGCACTGGTGACCGTAGTCACAAATCTGGTGATAGGGCCAACCCATCGTGTGTTACCAAAACACTGGCGTCAATCCCGTATAATCATCTGTGGGGCCAACCCACTGTGGTACTGAGCCACTGGGACGAGACGCTGAGGTACCAAACCTCTGGAGGTGCCAAACCTCTGGTGACCCAAAGTCACAAAGTGTGCTACCAAAGCACTGGTGCTCGTCAGCACAATACACCACTGCTCCCTCCTCTCGTATCACCCATCAACATGCCAAACTCATGTAATCATGCATATCATACTATCATGCATATCATACTATCATGCATATCATACTATCATGCATATCATGCCAATCTGTCTAATCTCATACCCCATGTCACATATCCATAACCATGATATCATACAGATCATCAATAACTCATAATAATAACACTGACTTACCCGAGTCCAGAATCATACCCATAAGGGTATCATAACAGTCACCACTGTTTCATTAGACATCACACAGATTATTAAACATATTACTAAATATAAGTGTGTTAGTAAACACACCTGATAGTTACGAGTCTAGAAATCCCAACCAAAGCGATCTAGATCCCTTCGATGACTAGCTCCTACAACATTCGGCCAACATAGAATTAGGCACTAAGACTATTCGGCCATAACCAAATGAACCACAAAGGTTAGAGTTGAACCCTTACCTTGCGAATGGTTTGATTTTCAATCAAACCCCGAACCAATAGTGGTTCCTCTTTCTTGACAATCGGCCACCCCTAAAATAATAACAATCCCTCCTTAGTAATTTGGCTTAACAAGACCAAAAAGAATGGATTAATAGTAGCCATTACCCTCACTTACCAAACAGTCAATCGAAGAAAGGAAGGCTTCACTTGTCTCCTTTAATGATCCCGATGTCCTATAGTGAAAACGATTTACACAAAAGATTAGCACCCAACAACCAATATCAGAGTCGGTCCTTACTCAAACCACCATACCAAAAAGACGAGAGAAAGGCAGAATGGCCATTCGGCCAAGCCCTTACCTGATTCCAAACGATTGGAAACCAGCACCCAAACAACCACCAATGTTCGGCCCACAAAACAAGGAGAGGGAATTCGGCAAAGACCTTGAACCACAAGGGAGAAGAGGATTCGGTATTGATGTTTAACACCCACCTATGTACGGCTTTCAAAAGTGAGAAAAGGGGTGTGAACAAGAGAAGAATTAGAGATTACGGCAACAAGTTTTGAGGAGAACAAAAGAAAGTTTGGCAAGTTGATATGGGTTCGGCACACAAAAGATGGACAAGAAGAATGGAGAAATCGGTTGGGAAAAGAATGGTAAGTTTCGGCACTAGTGTTTTTCAAGAAAAGAGAAGAAAATGAATAAGAGGACAATTGGTACTAGTTTCGGCTTGTGCAAGTGGAAAAGAAGAGAAAATGCAAGAGTGCATTCGGCTACAAGAAGGTTGAGAGAAAAGCAAAACAAAATTCGGCAATGCTATAGGGATTTTTGATCTTTCGGTTCAACAAAATGATGAAGAAAACAAAGAGAGCTCACTTGTGTTTCGGTTGACAAAAGACAAAAGGAAAAACCTCTTCTTTGAAACCCAAGTGACCGAATATGCACCTAGCTCCAAGGAAATTTCGGCACAACACCTCCCCCTTTCCCAAAACCGGCCAAACACTCCACCACCCCCCAAACATTCGGCCAAATCCCCCCCATTTCTCCCATTCACTCATTTGAAATGAGTGGACCAAGTCACACTCCTAAAATCCCTCTCCACCTCTCATTTGAAAGTGGAGACCAAGTCATAGGAGGAATTCAAGTTGCTCCCAAACTCTTCCTCCATGCCGTCCAAAAAGAGTGCCAAAAATGGCCACTCTGCAGCTCGAACACAAGGCCTCCACCCCCCCTGTGAATGACGCCACCTAGCTCCCAAGTTGCACCTTGCTCAGCCACTTTGCCAACCCTTTATTTGTGCAATAAAACCACGAAAATGATTCTTAAACCCCAGCTTCCTCAGCTCCCTTTACTAAACACCCAAAAACCAAAATTTTCTAATTTACTCAGGCATACACCTAAGCTATAATTAAGCCCCTAAAACATAAAAATAGCAACACAGCACACTACAAACATGCAATATCATGCAACACCAAAATAACCCCTAACCCGGGATATTACACGTGGTGTGTTGACCGGGTTTAGGGTGTTACACTATATCTTTTCGTTTCAAGTCTGCATAAGACTTCTGACGATCAGATGCTGCTTTCAGACAATCTCGGATCAACTTCACTTTCTGTTCTAAATCTTTTATCAAATCAACCCCGTGAAGCTTATTCTCACTGAGTTCGATCCAATATAGAGGTGTACGACATTTACGTCCATACAAAGCTTCATAAGGTGCCATTTTGATGCTCGTCTGAAAACTGTTATTGTACGCAAATTCGATCAACGGCAGATACAGTTCCCATGAACCATTAAATTCAAGTATACAACATCTCAACATATCTTCAAGAATCTGAATAATTCGTTCAGACTGAAAATCTGTTTGTGGGTGAAAAGCTGTACTGAAATGCAATTTCGTGCCCAAAGCTTCTTGCAGTTTCTTCCAGAATATCAACGTAAACCTCGGATCTCTATCGGACACAATGGATAGTGGCACCCCGTGCAATCTTACAATCTCAGCAATATAAAGCTCGACAAATCTCTCAAGTGAGAAATCAGATCTTACCGGAATAAAATGGGTAGATTTCATTAATCGGTCAACTACGACCCATATCGCATCTTTCTTTCTCGAAGTCAGAGGCAAACCAGAAACAAAGTCCATCGTCACTCTATCCCATTTCCACTCAGGAATCAAAATTGGTTGTAGCAATCCAGACGGAACTTGATGTTCTACTTTCACTTGTTGTCAGACTAAACATTTTGAAACAAAATCAGAAATGTCTCTTTTCATACCAGACCACCAGTAGTGTCGTTTCAAATCATGATACATCTTAGTACTCCCCGGATGAACGGATAGACGACTATTATGTGCTTCATTCAAAATCAACTGAATCAACTCTGGATTTCTTAGAACACAGTTACGATCTCAGAATCTCAAACAATTATCAACAATTTGAAATTCAGATTCAGAGTTCATTTCACACTGAGCTCGTTTTGCTAGCAATTCATTATCAGACTTCTGAGCATCACATATCTATTGTAAAAACAATGGTTTCACTTTTAATTCAGCTGTCATAGAACAATCATCAGGCAAATCCAGTTGAGTATTCAAAGCTCGTATTGCATACAATGATTTTCTACTCAATGCATCAGCAACAACGTTCGCTTTACCCGGATGATAATCTATCACAAACTCATAATCTTTCAATAGCTCAAGCCATCTTCTCTGACGTAGGTTCAAATCTTTTTGAGTCATCAAATATTTCAAACTTTTGTGATCTGAAAATATGTGACATTTCTCACCGTATAGATAATGACGCCAAATCTTAAGTGCAAACACAATCGCAGCTAACTCAAGATAATGTGTCGGATAGTTCTTCTCATGAGGCTTTAACTATCTCGAGGCATAAGCTATCACTTTGCCTTCCTGCATCAAAACACATCCCAAACCATTAAACGAAACATCACTTTATACAACAAATTCTTTACCCGATTCCGGCTGTACTAACACTGGAGCTTTTGTTAACAGAGTTTTCAACTGATCAAAACTTTTCTGACATTTATCCGACCATTCAAATCTGGCATTTTTCTGAAGTAATCTAGTCAACGGAGTAGCTATTGTCGAAAATCCTTTTACAAATCGACGGTAATAACCAGCCAAACCCATAAAACTACGAACTTCCGACACATTCTTCGGAGGTTTCCAATTCAAAATAGCAGATATCTTACTCGGATCCACTTGGATTCCAGAAGCTGACACAATATGTCCTAGAAAACTAACCTCACGCAACCAGAATTCACATTTACTGAATTTCGCGTATAATTGCTTTTCTCTCAACCTTTGCAACACAATTCTTAGATGTTCAGCATGCTCATTTTCATCATGTGAATAAATCAAAATGTCATCAATGAATACAACAACAAAGCGATCTAGATACGGTCTGAAAATTCTGTTCATCAGATCCATAAAAACAGTAGGAGCATTTGTTAGTCCAAATGGCATAACTAAAAACTCATAATGCCCGTACCTTGTTCTGAAAGCAGTCCTTGGAATGTCTGAATCCTTAACTCTCAACTGATAGTATCCCGATCTCAGATCAATCTTGGAAAACACAGTAGCTCCTTTTAACTGATCAAATAAATCATCAATCCTGGGCAACGAATATTTATTCTTTATTGTTACCTTATTCAGCTGACGATAATTGATACACATCCTCATCGTACCATCTTTCTTTTTCACAAATAGAACAGGAGCACCCCAAGGTGAGAAACTCAGTCTAGCAAACCCTCTATCGGTCAATTCTTGCAACTGTGACTTTAACTCTTTCAACTCTGTTGGTGCCATCCTATACGGAGCTATCGAAATAGGTATAGTACCAGGTAGCAACTCAATACCGTACTCAACTTCACGAATCAGAGGCAAACCCGTCAATTCTTCATGAAACACGTCAGAAAACTCACATACTATAGGCACTGACTCAACCTTCTTCTCTGATACTCTTGAATCAATCACATAAGCAAAATATGCCTCGTAACCCTTTTTCACAAAATTCTGAGCTTTCAAAACAGATATCACCGTAGGCAACCCATTCAAATCATCAGACTCAATCCGTACAATCTCATCATTCGGACATCTCAAATCTATAGTCTTTCTTTTACAGTTCACAACAGCATCATGCATGAACAGCCAATCCATACCCAAAATAATGTCAAATTCATCAAATGGAAAAAGCATCAGATCAGCAGGGAAACATATATCTCGAAACATTAAGGGACAGTTCTTGCATACTTTGTCAACCAGGATGCTTTTACCTAAGGGGTTCGATACTTTTATAGCAAACTCAGTAGACTCTACAGGCAAAGTCTTGCTGAATACTAAATTCATGCATATATAGGAATGCGTACAACCAGGGTCTATCAAAGCAATCACAGAAGTATCATAAAGAGTAAAAGTACCAGTTATAACATCAGATGACGAGGCTTCCTCACAAGCTCGGATAGCTTACGCTTTGGCAGCGCCCTAGCTTCAGATCTGACAACATTATCTCTCGTAGTTCTCTAACTACCATTGACGTTTCTTACGTTATTCAATGGTCTACCTCTCACAGATGCATGATCAGATCTCAAATTCTGAACAGCTTCTGACTCAATAGTCTCAGGGTAATCTTGAATAAAATGATCAAGCGATCCACATCTGAAGCAAGCTCTGTCGTTTAATCTACAACTTCCCGAACGTCTTTTTCCACAATGCTTACATTCAGGTCTCTCGGATCAAACATTTCCAATGCTAACCACTGAAGTTGCTGGGGTTTTTGAACTCATTTGCGGTCTTGATTGATTTCTATTCGAATATCCAACATTATCTCTGAAACGACTTTGATTATCTCTGAATCTTTTCAGAGCAGACTGAAATGATTTACTCTGAAATCTCTTTTTCACATCTCGAGCTTCAGACTCAGCTTTTCCCTTATATTTCCCAAATGCCTCAGCTTTACCTGCTCGATCGACAAGTTCAACGAACTCTTTTATTTCTAAAATCCAAACTAACAAACGGATGTCTTCATTCACGCCATCTTTAAACCTTTTGCACATTATAGCTTCAGAAGATACACACTCCCCGGCATACTGACTCAATCTCACGAATTCTCGCTCATGCTCGGAAACAGTCATTCGACCCTGTTTAAGTTCTAGAAATTCCTTTCGTTTCTGATCAACGAATCTCTCACTAATATATTTCTTCCGAAATTCATTCTGAAAGAAATCCCATGTAACTCGTTCTCTCGGAATGACAGAAATTAGAGTTTTCCACCATTGATAAGCTGCATCTCGAAGCAAAGATACCACACACTTTATGCATTCTTCCGGAGTCAGAGACATTTCATCAAATACCCGAATGGTATTTTCAATCCAGAACTCGGCCTTTTCAGCATCATCATCTTTAGTAGCCCGGAATTCCTCGGCCCCATACTTACGGATCTTGTCAATAGGAGGCTTATTCAACAGATTCAGATTTACAGCCAGAGGTATATCGGATGTCTGAGGGGGATTAAATGGGGGAGGGGTTGTGAAACAGTCGGGTTATTTCTTACGAACTGAGTGAACCACTCACTCATCATCTGAAAGAAAGCTTGTTTAGCTTCTCCCTCATGACCGCTCATAGCCAATCTCGAATCAGAGGGCGCTGTCCCTTGCGCGGGAGCAGGCGCATTACTTTCTACGTCGTCAGCTACGGCTCTTTCGGAATCCATTACTATTGAAAATCACATTTATACGTCAGGACTCATCACACTATAACAATTCAGAGATATGGCATGTATAGCTAGAGTCTAACACACTACGTTAGTCCGAGAATTGGCTAAACTGTAGCTCTGATACCAACCAAATGTAACACCCCTATCCCGTATCCGTCACTGGATTAAGGTTAGGAGCGTTACCAAATAGATCAGAAACATTCACATGTAAAATCATACATTCAAACATCATTCTCAGACATAATGTCCCTTAAACGAGTCCTCGAGACCTTAATCATATTTAGAAGTCGAGTAGGGACTAAACTGAAACACATATGGGATTTCATGAAAATTTAAAACTTTACTAAACTACAGGGGAGACACGCCCGTGGAAGGAGACCGTGTGCCCTCCACGGCTTCTATACACCCCCGTGTATCCATCCGTGTCTATATACTAACTATACCAACACGATCATTAGGCACGCCCGTGTGCCATGGCCGTGTACTTTTAGATCATATACTGACTTCCCCACCACGGCCACCAAGCATGCCCGTGTATTTGGCCGTGTACTTTTTAGTTAGCTACTGACTTGCACACCACGGCCAGATGACACACCCGTGTCGAGGCCGTGTGATGCTAAACTGCATCCTACAATTCACCCACGGTCGTTAGGCACGCCCGTGTGCCACAACCGTGTGACATTATAGGCCATTTACAAGGCCAAGATGCCACCCATAAGGGTCAAATCTACAAGCCATATTTAACAAGATATCTAATGCACATTTAACCATCAAAACATACCAAAATAAACAACCAATTCATGCATATTTGCCAACTAAGGTAATCACACCACAAATCATTCAAACCAATTCCAAACATACCAATTTGCATGGCTAAATCTAAATTATACCAAGCTCCTTTCATCCATATATACTTACCATCTCATAACCATTTCATATATCAAATAATCATGCCAAAACAACTTCACATATCACATTCATTAAGGCATATTATCAAAACATAATTAGCCAAATCACATGGCTAAGTTCATTATACAACTCATACCAAAACTAGCCTATACATGCCATATTGAGCTATATACATTCTCAAAGTGTACCAAAATAAGTTTTAATAGTGTGATGACGATCCGTGACGGTCCCGAGCCTTCAGTAGCTTTGACGACCTATAAAATAGATTAAACACACACACAGAGTAAGCTTCCCAAAAGCTTAGTAAGTCAATATTCAAACAAACTTAGCATAAAATGCATATATTGCAAATAGATACATATGTACATTCTATCCATCTAGCATATATCATAATTATGCTTTGTTTCACATACTTGTGGCCACATTTGCCACATTCATCATTTTAGGATTCTCATTCTCATATTTAAACATACACTTATTCGAGTCAAAGTCTTATAGGTACTTACCTTTTTATACACACTTGTGTATATATACCAAACGTACCTGAAACAGACATTCGTTCACTTGTTTGATCATGGCTCGGTTTCACAATTCATAACACAAACTTGCCTGTTGAACCGTAAGGAACCTAATAAGATACCCAGAAAGCTCGGAATGGTTGTACAATGCCAACGTCCCAGACGAGGTCTTACATGCACACAAATATCGATGCCACTATCCCAGACAGGGTCTTATACGAATCAATACGATGCCGATGTCCTAGACATGGTCTTACACGTAAAGCTTGTATCGATGCCAACATCCTAGACGTGGTCTTACACGTAAACAGATATTGATGCCCACGTCCCAGACGTGGTCTTACACGTAAACAGATATTGATGCCAACGTCCCAGACGTGGTCTTACACGATAAAACAGAACAGATACCTATTCTTAGGTTCGTACGGGGCTTCTCAGACTTAGTCAATTCTATCTATTCATATGCTCATACGAGGCTTCTTGAACTTAATCACTGTATCGAACTTATCTCGGCATTCAAATGCAAAACCTCTAATAAACATTCACTATCATCATAATCATATGAACAATTATAATTGCATACATATACATTTATTTGCATAGTGACTTACCTCGGATTTGGTTTATCAGAAATGTAATCGGCTACTCATTTACTTTCGCTTTCCCGCGATCTAAATCCGTTTTCCTCGATTATTGATCTAAACATATTCAGAATTAACCCTTTTATTCACTAGTTCATTCAATTCAATCCAAAGACATACATTTAGGGCTATTTGCAATTTAGCCCTCACATTTGTACATTTTATCAATCTAGTCCATTTTTCACAAAACACCAAATTCACAAAATCTACCCATGCTCATGCTTAGCCGAATATCCCTAGGGACTATACAAGTCCAAATATTTCATCAAATTCACAAATTAGTCCTCCAAAACAATATTTTATCAATTTAGCCCTATTTAGCTAAATTCAACAAAACTTCAAGAACAAAACATGTTCATCAAGCTTAGATATTTCATTTAACACCATAAAACATCACAAAACTCAACATATCAACAATGGCATAACTCTCAAACATCATCAATTCACAAAATTGAGACATGGGTTTGATAGTAGAAGAAGCAACGATTGCAAAAACGTAAAGATCATCGAAAACCGACTCAAAATCATACCTTAATTTGAGCTTGAAAATGCCGAATGCCTAGCTCAAGGTTTTCTTCTTTTTCTTTCTTTGATTTTCGGCTAACAAGGATGATAATGTGGCCATTTTTATGTTTTTCTTAAACATATAATCATTTATTACAAAAGACATTTTTAACCTTAAAAACAAATATATCAAAACATATAATTCAAGGTCATTTATGACCTTAGCCATCCACTAACCACTTATTGGCTTATTTGCCTATTAAGGCCACAACATTCAAAAGCCACATCACATTGATACTTTAACAATTAGCAAGCAACTTTCACATTCAATGCAATTTCATCCTTTTGTCAAATTAAACACACAGACAAACAATTTAGCTCATGGAAATTTACCACATGCTTAGTCACATATTAACGACACAGAAAATAATATTAAAATATTATTCAGACTCAGATTTGTGGTCTCGAGACCACTGTTCTGACTAGGGTATAAACTGGACTGTTACACATGCAGTTTCTAAGTAATTTATATCGAATTTTATACTCTTATTATAAAATAATTAATTTAAGCTTAGTTTATAAAACATTTTTTAATTTTAATTATTTTTTATAATTTTGCATAAATTGGGTTATTTTTTACAATTTTGCACAAAGGGTGAAAAATCAACTCAACAGTTACCTTGAAAGAATTTATCGACGAGGCACTGTGGGAGCTTAAGATGACGAACTAACAGCCATGGAGGACTTAAATTTTATTTTTTTGGACTTCCTCGAATCAATTGGTTTGATTTAATTTTATTGGGAAAAGTGGTCAACTTGAAGCAGAAAAATGGAGCCTGAATTTAGCAATTGAAGAGGGAGGATGGACAAGACCAAGAGAGCAGCCCAAATCGTCCCCTGTTTCTAACCCAATCAGCTAATTTTAGCTAATTTTAACACTTGCAAATCAACTCTTTAAATTTTCCTAAATGTCGTTTAAACCCCTCCCCTTTTCATGCATTCTATTTTTAGCCACAAGCTAAAAATAACAAATTCAACTCAACCACTCCTTCAACTTAGCGTGGCTGGCCATGGGAAGGAGGATTGGCGGCTATTTTTAGCTAATTTAAGCTTTCATCTCCCACTATAAAAAGCCCCTTCATTCCCTCATTTAACATACAATTCATTCATCGAAACATCTTTTCACTAATCTCCCTCTTTCGCTCTCTTTGCCTTCCTAATTTTCTTTCTTCCCTTATCGATTTCCCCTCTTGAAAAAGAGCTAGCACGTCCCTTAGAGCAGCAGAAATCAATTGTTCATGAAGGCTTTGGATTAATAGGATGAGTAGAGAAGAGAAGAGTGCACTACCTGGCTTCGGAATATTACCGGGTTTTGTTTTTCTAGTTCCCTTCTCTTAATCATTTTTAATTTATGTTGTGCTCATGATTATGAATATTTGTTGTGTTGATTTTCTTGAATTAATTAAAACGAGTTAAATTTCATTCGTGTTAGATTAACTGCATTCTGTGCACTTACTTTGTTAAAACCATGTTTGTGTTGTTATAAGCCTTAGTAGTTTGTTCAATTAAATAAAATCATGCATGTGTTATGCTTGCATTTTAATTGTAAGGTAATGAAAGAATTAATTATTAATTGGATTGAAATTATAATTAATTGACATAATATTTAATTGGTGCATGTTTAATCATCTAAGGTGTTTGAGGGCTAAATTAGCGATGATACTAAACAGTACTTTAGCCTTGCATAACTTGTAAGGTTATTGTGATTAAATTGTTTCAATATAGGAATATATTGTTACCTCACTTTATCTTATACTTGCTTATGAAAATTGATTAATTGTTTGAATTGACATAAAAATATGTTTAAGAGATTAATTTATTTAGTATGTATGTATGTGCATTAGTTAACAAAAGACCAAGTTATCATGAAACTATTCGTAACAACATAAACATAGTTTTGATAATTCTATCTTAAGAAATAAAATTAATCTAACACAATTATGCCATATTGATTAAACCTTTATTTAGAAATTGTGCATTGTAATTTTACTTTTTATTTAAATTAAATATTTAGTTAAACTTTATTTTTTACATCACCTCTTACAAATCAACATATTTTTCCTCACCAATTTGTTTAATCCCTACATTTCATAAATAGTTTCTTACACTGTCCTTATGGGTATGATAACTCGACATTCTTGTCAGTTTATTACTTTATTACTTTATCTTTCCAGGTATAGAAGGTTGATTTTGTAACGCCCCGAATTCGGGCCTAGAAGGAATGGGCCTTGAGTGTGGGATCAGCTAGGAGACTGCACATAAATATTTATGTGTGCAAGAAAATGACACAAATTGCTTGTTTGCTTTAATGGCTAAGTGATTTGGGTGTGTATGAGAGTGTTTGAGAAGCCTGGGTTCAAGTATTGGCCCTTGCAAAATTTTTAGTTTTTTCTCTTAAATGAACCTGGACATTGGCACTTAGGCCTTATTAGTAATAATGCTTGTTTTATGACACAAAAAAGAGCCTGTGGTGTAGTGGCAAGGTGGCATATAGTATAATTGAGAGGTTTGAGGTTCAAGTCTTAGGTTACACAGTGGAGTGTTTATTTTGCTGCTTGAGCTGTGGAGGTAGAAGAGTTGGACTGAAACACTATTGAGAGGAGTTTGAATTAGTCTTGGATGGAGTTGTGGAGAGGATTATGGAGAGAATTAGGGAGAGAATCAAGGAATTTCGAAATGGGAGGTTGGTAGGGTGTTGTGGCCGATTGGGACTCTAAGGCTCTAGGGGATTTCAGCTAGGGGAAATAGGGAGCAATTTCGGCCGTAGGCATATTCTTTGTTTTAGTTTTGTGGAGCTTGAAAGGAGAGGGTCGAATTTCCTTTTTCATTTTTTCCATTCGGAATTTCTTTCGGGTTTTGCGTTTTATCAACTGTGGTGACCAAAAGTGCCATTATTTTCTCCCTTTCTTCAATTGACAATTAGGTAATATTCTTCTGTGGTCTCACTTTTCTTTCTCTACCTGTTTTTCTATTTTCTTTACTCTCCTAACAGTGTCGAATGCACTTCTCTTCTCTCCCCCTCATTCTTCTATTTTCTCTCAAAGCTGAACCTATTTTTCTCTCCCTCTCTCCCCCTTTGTCGATTGTGGTCCTTTCTTTTCAGGTTTTCTTTAATGACCGTCCCCTCTTGCCTATCTTCCTCCCTCGTTCTACTCTGACAATTGTTGATAGCCAAGTGATTGGGGATCTATTGTTAGTGCCGATTACCACCATCATTTGTCCACTGTGCCGAACCTAAGCTGCTGCATTCTTTATTCTTCTGATTCTTGTGGGTTGTTGGTTGCACGATATCAGTAAGCGTGTTCGTTAAGGATCAATTGTTTCATGGTTATATATATTTTAATGGTGATTCGTTTTATGTGTAGATACTAATCAAAGAGTAGGTAATTACTTTTGATCAACGGTTAGTTGCAAATACCCGTTGGTTCAATCAAGGCGATAGTTGGAGAGCACGTGGGCTAGTCTACTCGTTATCACGAACAGGTGTGTAGTCACACTATCTCTGCTGTGAATCGACAAAAGCTGAAAAGCTGAATCTTCGGCATTCGAGGCCTCACGAGCATGCGATCGCTCGTGTGGTAAACCGAGCCCACAAATCATGAGAGATAGATTGTAGAGGCCACTACGAGCGTTCTTGTGATCTTGGGCCTCGTTTGGCTGAAATGGGTCATGTGGGCCCCACACGGATAAAATCCACATTAAGTGGGAAATACTAGACTGGGCTATATAGTTCGCATAGCTGTGATTGAATTTGGGCTAAATGGGCCACATGAGCGTGTGGGCCCACTTGGGCTAAATATTGGGCCTTGGGCCCATTTACGCCGTCATGACCGTAATACCCCTGTAGGGTAAAATGACTGTAATACCCCTGGTAAGGTAAAATGACCGTAATGCCCCTGTAGGGTAAAATGATCGTAATGCCCTTATTAAAGTAAAATAATTGTAATGCCCTTATAGGGTAAAATGACCGTAATGCCCATGTAAGGTAAAAAGATCGTAATGCCACTGTAGGGTAAAATGATCGTAATGCCCCTGTAGGATAAAATGACTGTAATGCCCATGTAGGGTAAAATGACTGTAATGCCCCTTGTAGGGTAAAAAGACCGTAATGCCCCTGTAGGGAAAATGACTATTTTGCCCCTTGAGGGTAAATGACTGACTGTAGGGTAAAATAACCGTAATGCCCATATAGGGTAAATGACTATTTTTCCCCTTGAGGGTAAATGACTGACTTGTGCTATGATTTGACTGATTTAACTGTGATTGTATGACTATGATTTGATTGACTTAACTGTGAATGATATGATGATTTGTGGGCCAGACATTCTGCATACGTGACATACTGCATGGGGTTGGGATATTTGTTATGGAGGAAGTGCTGTTCTGATAAGGTCGTACGCGACGACTGTGGACCCAGTAATGATCTGTTAAGGTCACACGGGTCGCACAAGACGACTGTGGATTTACCGATAGCTTTAAGCCAGTTAATCTGATTATGGCTCTGTGCCAACCTAATTATGGCTCCGTGTCGTCTTGATTATAACTTGGTGTCAATCATATTTATTCATTGCTGTGTGCCGATCGTAATTATTGATGACTTTGTGTCGATCATACTTACCCATGGCTGTGTGTCGGTTATATTATCGAAGCTGATGGCTATGTGTCGATCTTATTACAGTTACCGATGGCTATGTGCCATTTATGAAACCGTTACTGAAGGCTTAAAGCCGCATATATACTAGTAGCTTTGCTGCGATTTCGGTTAGTGCTGCAACCGGTGCTAACACTGTAAGTGTAGGGATGGCGTGGGTGATTTATTCCCCACAGGTAGTTCAGGGTTTGACAGAGGCAAGTGTAGGGTTGGATGGGTTTGCATGCATCATCCATCATTCGTACTGAGACTGTTACTGTGATGGGCTAGGCCCAATTGATTCTGTTACGGGCTGTGACCCAAATGACATTGTTTTGGGCTTTGGCTCACATATACTCTGAACTGAATTGTACTGTTACTGTTAAAGGGCTCAGGCTCAGGCCCAGATTGATTCTGTTTCTGTATACTGGCTGTTTATTTAATAAGGGGATTACACACTGAGTTTTCATAACTCACCCTATCTTTAACCTTTCAGGTAATCCCCAGCGTTAGACGGTTCGGAGTTGCGAGGGACTCGGAGAGGGCCACACAACTGCACATGTTTTATTCTGTTTTGCTCATTTACTTAAGTACTTTGATTTTGATTCAAGCTGTAATAAGGCCTCTATAATTTTTAGATTTTAAATTTGGGATTTTATTGATTGTGATTTATATCCACTAGAAGTAGAGCACGGTTTTCCAAAACAATAACATTTTTAAACACTAGGTTTCCGCAACTCAATATTTAAATATTACGTTTTCGTAAATCATTTGTTTTAGATTAAGCTTCTGCAACAAATAAGGTTTTAAATGTAATAACGTTTTAAAAGGAAAAACTTTAATAAACCACGATTGAAAATAAACAAATGCAAACTGAGGTTTTGTATAAGTTTTAAATGGCAAAAAGTTTGAAATTTCAAGAAGGGTTTTCAATGAAAACATGGTTTTCGAAAAACACTTAAATGTGACACGCCAGATTCAGCCATAACATCTAGGCCGGGTTTGGGGTGTTACATTTAGTGGTATCAGAGCCTAGTTGCAAAACTCGACTGTGGAATGGGTTTTCAAATTTTTGGATTTTAAAAGGTTGTTTTTGAATATGTGAAGTGTTTTGATATACTTCTTTCGAAAAGTGTGGTTTACCGAGTCTCCGGCACCGAATTCGTAAGTTCTTTAGATATTAGACTGTGCATAAAGTTAGATTTTGTATTTATTTAGTGTATGTTCTGGCAATCAGATTTTTAAGTAAGCAACAGTACTGTGATGGATTCAGAAGGCGAGCAAGGTCATGAGGAGTTGCCCGTTTCCTCAGAACATGAGATTGTTCACGAGACAGTGGTTGAGGTAAGTTCGCCAACTTCGAGTAGCGGTAACCCGGAGCTTCGGACTAAGGCACTGACCTAGTTGGTAAGGGAGGTGGTAGAGGAAGTGTTTGAGACCAAAGTTAAGGAGATTGGTGAGATGCTTCAGGCTAGATGCTTGGACAGCTAGAAGAAGAGGGATCACAGTCCTCTGAAGCAGGAGCCTCGTCCCGTGAAGTCAGTTAAAACGCGTCTGAACTTTTCGACTTGCGAGCATTGTAAAAGGCGTCATCTAGGTGAATGCTAGAGGAAGTCAGGAGCAAGTCTCAGATGTGGATTTAAGGAGCATCGGGTTCGAGTTTGTCCAGTCCCTTTTAAGTTAGGTGCATTTTGTTTGGATATAGCAATTGTATGCATGTGTGATAAATATTTGTCTGCTTCTGTGGTTAAATGTTCTGGTTGTGGGTAAGACGTTTCAAGATTAAGTTAACAGTGTATTAGTGTTATTGGGATTAGAGTGCACAGCGGTAGCATAGTGGTGTAGTTGTTACACAACTACCCTGTCAATTGGAAATTTTGAGGACGAAATTTCTTTAAGAAGGGTGAATTGTGACGCCCCGAATTCGGGCCTAGAAGGAATGGGCCTTGAGCATGGGATTAGCTAGGAGACTGCAAATAAATATTTATGTGTGCAAGAAAATGACACAAATTGCTTATTTGCTTTAATAGCTAAGTGATTTGGGTGTGTATGGAAGTGTTTGAGAAGCCTGGATCCAAGTATTGGCCCTTGCAAAATTTTTAGTTTTTTCTCTTAAATGAACCTGGACACTGGCACTTAGGCCTTATTAGTAATAATGCTTGTTTTATGACACAAAAAAGAGCCTGTGCCATAGTGGCGAGGTGGCGTGTGGTATAACTGAGAGGTTTGAGGTTCAAGTCCTAGGTTACACAGTAGAGTGTTTATTTTACTGCTTGAGATGTGGAGGTAGAAGAGTTGGACTGAAACACTGTTGAGAGGAGTTTGAATTGGTCTTGGATGGAGTTGTGGAGAGGATTATGGAGGGAATTGGGGAGAGAAACAAGGAATTTCGAAATGGGAGGTTGGTAGGGTATTGTGGCCGATTGGGACTCTAAGGCTCTAGGGGATTTCGGCTAGGGGAAATAGGGAGCAATTTCGGCTGTAGGCATATTCTTTGTTTCGGTTTTGTGGAGCTTGAAAGGAGAGGGTTGAATTCCTTTGTGATTTTTGCCATTCGAGATTTCTTTTGGGTTTTGCGTTTTATCAACTATGGTGACCAAAAGTGCCATTATTTTCTCATTTTCTTCAATTGCCAATTAGGTAATATTCGTCTGTGGTCTCACTTCTCTTTCTCTACCCGTTTTTCTATTTTCTTTACTCTCCTAACAGTGTCGAATGCACTTCTCCTCTCTCCCCCTCATTCTTCTATTTTCTCTCAAAGCCGAACCTACTTTTCTCTCCCTCTCTCACCCTTGGCCGATTGTGGTCCTTTGTTTTCAGGTTTTCTTTAGTGACCATCCCCTCTTGTCTATCTTCCTCCTCGTTCTACTCTGACGATTGTTGATAGCCAAGTGATTGGGGATCTATTGTTAGTGCTGATTACAAACATCATTTGTCTACTGTGCCAAACCTAAGTTGTTGCATTCTTTGTTCTTCTGATTCTTGTGAGTTCTTCGTTGCACAATATCGATAAGCGTGTTCGTTAAGGATCAATTGTTTCATGGATATATATATATATATATATTAATGGTGATTCGTTTTATGTGTAGATACTAATCAAAGAGTGGGTAATCACTTTTAATCAACGGTTAGTTGGAAATACCTGTTGGTTCAAGCAAGGCGATAGGAGAGCACGTGGGCTAGTTTACTCGTTATCACGAATAGGTGTGTAACAACACTATCTCTACTGTGAATCGGCAAAAGGTGAAAAGCTAAAAAGTCGAAACTTCGGCATTTGAGGCCTCACGATCGTGCGATCACTCGTGTGGTAAACCGAGCCTAAAAATCATGGGCGATAGATTGTAGAGGCCACTACGAGCGTTCTCGTGATCTTGGGCCTCATTTGGCTAAAATGGGTCGCGCGGGCCCAATGGGCTCATGGGCCCCACACAGATAAAATCCATGTTAAGTGGTAAATATTGGACTGGGCTATGTAGTTCGCATAGCCGTGACTGAATTTGGGCTAAATGGGCCACACGAGCGTGTGGGCCCACTTGGGCCAAATACTAGGCCTTAGGCCTATTTACACCGTAATGACCGTAATACCTCTGTAGGGTAAAATAACCGTAATACCCCTATTAAGGTAAAATAACCGTAATGCCCCTATAGGGTAAAATGACCGTAATGCCCCTGTTAATGTAAAATGACCTTAATGCCCCTCTAGGGTAAAATGACCTTAATGCCCCTGTAGGGTAAAATGATCGTAATGCCCCTGTAGGATAAAATTACCGTAATGCCCTTGTAGGGTAAAATGACCGTAATGCCCCTGTAGGGTAAAATGACCATAATTCCCATGTAGGGTAAATGACTATTTTGCCCCTCGAGGGTAAATGACTAACTTGTGCAATGATTTGACTGAATTGATTGTGATTGTATGACTATGATTTGATTGACTTAACTGTGAATGATATGATGATTTCTAGGCCAGAGATTCTGCATACATGACATACTACATGGGGTTGAGATATTGGTTATGGAGGAAGTACTGTTCTGATAGGGTCGCACGGGTTGCACGCAATGACTGTGGACCCAGTAATGATCTGTTAAGGTCGCACGGGTCGCACGAGATGACTGTGGATTTACCGATGGCTTTAAGCCAGTTAATTTGATTATGGCTCTGTGCCAACCTAATTATGGCTCCGTGTCGTCTTGATTATAACTTTGTGTCAATCATATTTATTTATTGCTGTGTGTCGGTCGTAATTATTGATGATTTTGTGTGTCGGTCATACTTACCCATGGCTGTGTGTCGATTATATTACTGAAGCTGATGGCTATGTGCCGATCTTATTACAGTTACCGATGGCTATGTACCATTTATGAAACCGTTACTGAAGGCTTAAAGCCGCATATATATTAGCAGCTTTGCTGCGATTTCAGTTAGCGTGGGTGATTTATTCCCCACAGGTAGTTCAGGGTTGGACGAAGGCAAGTGTAGGGTTGGATGGGTTTGCATACGTCATCCATCATTCGTACTAAGACTGTTACTGTGATGGGCTAGGCCCAATTGATTCTGTTATGGGCTGTGACCCAAATGACTGTTTTGGGCTTTGGCTCACATATACTCTGAACTGAATTGTACTGTTACTGTTAAAAGGCTCAGGCTCAGGCCCTGATTGATTCTGTTTCTGTATATTGATTGTTTCTTTAATAAGGGGATTACACACTGAGTTTTCGTAACTCACCCCGTTTTTAACCTTTCAAGTAATCCCCAGCGTTGGACGGTTCGGAGCTGCGAAGGACTCAGAGAGGGCCACACAACTGCACATGTTTTATTCTGATTTACTCATTTACTTAAGTCCTTTGATTTTGATTCGGGTTGTAATAAGGCCTCTATAATTTCTGGATTTTAAATTTGGGATTTTATTGATTGTGATTTATATCCGCTAGAAGTAAAACACGATTTTCCAAAACAATAACATTTTTAAGCACTAGGTTTCCGCAACTCAATTTTTAAATATCACGTTTTCGTAAATCATTTGTTTTAAATTAAGCTTCCGCAACAAACAAGGTTTTAAAGGTAATAACATTTTAAAAGGCAATAACTTTTTAATAAACCACGATTGAAAATAAACAAACGCAAACTGAGGTTTTGTACAAGTTCTAAATGGAAAGAAGTTTGAAATTTCAAGAAGGGTTTTTAATGAAAACATGGTTTTCGAAAAACACTTCAATGTGACACGCCAGATTCGGCATAACGTCTAGGCCGAGTTTGGGGTGTTACAGATTTCCCTTATTCGAATCGATCGTTACATAACGTTTTAATATCTTGTCTATGTATGAAGCCTGAGATAGTGTTATCACTTTGTTATTCAGATCCGTCAGGATTTGAATACCTAGAACAAAATTAGCTTCCCCAAGTCCTTCATGCTAAACTATAGGGTTAACCAAAGTTTAGTAGATGACAATATCCCTACATCATTCCCAATGAGTAGAATGTCATCGACATATATGTAGCAGTCTGTTTTCAGTAAAATCGAAACAGTGGTTTCAAGACCACAAATCCGATTCTAAAAAGGAAATTTATTTTAATATTATTTTATAATCTAAAGTATGATAATAATTTCATATAAAAATTTTGTAAAGAAACTTTACCAATTACATGTTTAATTTGATAAAGGACCAAATTGCACAAAGTGCAAAAGTTGAGTTCTAATAGCTAAAGGGATTAAATAAATATGGAATTCAAAATTTGAGGTCCTTATATGGTAAATAAACCATTAAAAATACTTAGTTGTTAAGGATGATGAATCATCCATGGAAAATAAAATAAGGAAAAGGTCAAAATTGGAAAGATAAAAAAATAAATATGATAAATAATAAAATAAAGAAAATATCATCATTTTTATCATCATCTTTCCCAAATAAATATGGAAACCCTAGCCATGAAGAATGGAAGAAAGAGAAAACTTATTTGGCCAAATTAGGTAAGTATTCAAGTCCCGTTTTTAGTAGTTTTTATATTTTTGAGATCGAGATAACCTAATCTAGCTATTTTGGCAATTAATTTGAAAAGTTATCAAAGTATAAAATTTTTTCCATGGATGAATATGCTAAAATTTTGAAATTTATGATAGAAAATGAAAGGTTGTTGATAGATAAACAACTTTTGTAAAGTGAATTTTGATAAAAATGTGAATTAGGGATTAAATTGTAAAGTTGTAAAATTTATGGAAAAATTTTGAATTTTGTGAAATACATGGGCTGTAAATGTTACTTGTAAAAGTTGGCTAGGCTTGAAATAAGGATTGTATTGCATGAATTTCATTTTCCGAGCCTGGGGACAAAATCGTCATTAATTAAAAGTTGAGGGGCAAAACGATAATTTTGCCTAAAATATAAATTGGACTGAATTGAGTATGAATTATATTAAATTGATGTAAAATTTACTCATATAGATCCGGATAGACCAAATTCAGAGTTAGAACGAGGAAAAGAGAAAAATGTTGGATTAGTAGATTTTACGTACACAAACAATGGTCGAGATAAGTTCGTGTAAGTAAATTATGTATAATTGTACAATTGAATTGAATGTTGTGCATATGAATTGTATAAATATTATATTTATATGAAATTGAAGACATATCCGATAAAGCCCAATAAATGATAATACCCGAAAAATGTTAAGTCTTGTTTGAATAAATGAAATTCGATGGATTACTGGTTTTCCTGTAATAGTTGTAGTCTTGCATATGTTGCAGACATACTATAGCTCGGATGAGCATTTTGTTATTTGCACTCTCAAGTTTCCTATTATATAGTTCTGCGAGCATCCTGATCGGTAGTAATCTTGCATGTGTTGCGACTACTGTAGCTCTTTGTGAGCATCCTGTTATGCGATCAGTTGTGATCCTGCATACGTTGCGGACACAAACACAGCTCTTTACGAGCATCCTGATGTGGCTCGCCTGAACTCCTGATATATGGCTATCCAGAGCTCTCGTTTCATGGCTCTTTGTGAGTATTCCTGATAGGCTCTTCGTGAGCTTCCTGATTAAAAGTTCTTTGTGAACTTCCTGTTTTAAACTATTATGAGTTTTGTAACACCCCATACCCGGCCCAAACGCTACGACCAGATCTGGCATGTTACGGGTTGAACGTTAAAAACTCGCTTTGAAGGGGATTTGAAATCTCAATTTGTTTATGTAAAAATTCGTTAAATAAGTGATATTTGCAGAAAACCTTTGTAGGTTATTTTTTTTTATAACCCGTTTGAAAATCCCATTTTATCTCTTCTTATAAATGAGTCTGTGAGCATAAATTTACAACTGTAATCAATAACAAATATAAATTTAAAACCTAAGCTATGGAGGCCTTATTACATAAATAGTCCCAAAGTTAAAACTTAAAAGAAAACTGGAAATAGTTTATGAAAATAAATAACTTCGTGGCCCCTCGAGTCCGCCTCGGCTCCCATGTCCACGATCTACTGCTCATCTGAAAAGTTAGGGAAATAAAAGGGTGAGTCACCAAGACTCAGTATGCAAATCCCGAAAACACATAAAAGGCTTGAGGCCTACAAACACATTTGGGCCTTAGCCCATACACGATGGCAATAAAATATTTACATGCAACATGGCCCAACCCAACCTAAAAGTCCATCCTCTACACACCAGCCCGTTCCAGCCAACACACCTCGGGGATTTCTACAATCAACCCACCAACCGCTACACACCATATCGACAGTCATGCTGCCTATTCCTAGCAATCAGGAATGAATTTAACGTGGCTTAGCCACCGATCACTATTGAGACCTAATTTTACAATTCCTGGTTTAACCACCGATCACCAAGTGACCTATTAACATGCTCTTCTCCTTTCATCATATTAACCCCATCCCATGCATACATCCATGCAGAATCAAACAATATACTACCTAAGAGATCACAGATTATCGCATACGTCGATACACATAGAGAAGTTTCTATGGTTACGTACCTGGCATCCTTTGCCTACCCTTTTCGGGTAATCCGACTGTCTATACAGCCTTTTTCTGGCTTTTAGCCCAAAACATATATATAGTACAGATTAGTTAGTGTGTTAGAGATCTGCACACCTGATTACAGACAAGACAAGACTCTCCATGTCGATGCTATCAGAGGCCGATACGACTGCTATCTGTCTAAGGTGTTGTTCCGAAGCCGGTCCACAACCCGGTGGCCAATCCCGAACTGCTGACACCGCTCGTTTCTTAAACTTAGGGATTGGTTTTACAGATCCAATCCCCTCCTTCACCTGATCGATATTTGATTCCATTAAAAGACCTTATCATAACAAATGGTTAAGATCACAATTACGATAGCAAATCTAAAGAGAATCTAAGGAGAACCCCTTACCTTGAAATCCCGGAAAGAGAGATATGAGGTTCAGAGACTAACGGTTCCGGCTTTTAGATCTAAGCGATCTACTTCAATTCCCAAATGTTGCCTAACACATAAACACAAGAAACCAACAATCCATTAGCCTTTCGGCTTTGTCTTCTAAATACCGAAAGAGAAAAAAATAGATCAGAAGAAATCGGCACCTACCTTTACAGAAAATTCGGGAACTCCTAGAAGACTTCGGCTTTTGAGAAGATCAAAAGAAAAGATGACAGGAAGAAATCTATGTATATTCGGCTTTTTGTGAAGAGATCGGCAAAAGGGAATAGGAGGTATTCGGCTATGGAGATGAGAAGAAAGTTCAGAGTTTTGGCTTTTGAAGTGAAAGATGTTAAGAAGAATTGGGTGGTTTCGGCTTTGTAGAAGGAAACAGAAAAAGAATAATGGACTTCCAGTTTTTGCATAGAAGTGAAGATGAGAGAATAGAAAAAGAAAATAGGATCCAAATGCCGGAATTGAAGAGATATCCCCCTTATTTAAACAAAATTTCGGCAACTACCTCTCAAAAACCAAAAATGCCTCTTTCGATAACTTAAAATTGATCAACCAATGAAGGAAATTTTGGCACCCCTATAGTATAACAAAACCGATTTCTCCCCCCTCCAAGAGATGAAAATTTGGCCACCACTGTTGATCAGCAGATAACTCCTACCCTTTCTCCCTTATCTTTATCTACTCACACCTCCAAGAGACCTAAATAACACCACCTCTTCCTTCCTTTATCTACCATATTATTAGCATTATCCACTCGAGTAAATCTTCCTATTTTTAAGCCTTATTATCGTCCCACTCTATAGATTTAAATGCCGAAAATTAGCTAAAATTTAATTAAAAGAATTGGGCTTCATGCGACTCAAACTTGGGCCTCCTTAGTTGCTGCCACCTTATAGCTCCCTAATGTAGTGCCACTGACCACTGGGCCACAAGCCCATTTTGTGTTTTAATTCACAGATTATATCCTTTAAGCCCTATTCTACCTGGCTCTCCACTAGAGTGCCCAAACAGAAAATTTTAACAAAGGCCTCGGCCCAACCTTGAGCCCAATCTGAACCCCTTAAACATTCTAATTAACACATCAAGTGTAACAGCGCATCACAGCACATTAAATGCAAAGCCCCACCAACTCAGGATGTTACAGTTCTACCCCCTTAAAGAAATTTTGATCTCGAAATTACCTGGTCCGAATAGATGTGGGTACTGCTGCCGCATCGTCTCATCTGGTTCCCAAGTAGCCTCCTCAGAACTATGATTCCGCCATAGAATCTTAACCAACGGAACCGTCTTCCTTCGCAACACTTTGACATCACGATCTAAAATCTCCACTGGCTCCTCTTCAAAGGATAGGTCGGGTCTTACCTTGATTTCTTCCACAGGCACCACATGAGATGGATCCGAACGATAGCGTCTTAACATAGAGACATGAAACACATTGTGAATCTGGCTTAGCTCAGGAGGTAGCTCTAGCTGATAAGCTATGGGTCCCACTCGTTTCAACACTCGATAAGGTCTGATAAATCTGGGACTTAATTTACCTTTCCGTCCAAACCTCAATACTTTCTTCCATGGCGACACCTTCAAGAAAACCTTGTCACCCACTGCAAATTCTATGTCCTTACGCTTTAGGTGAGCATAAGACTTCTGTCTATCCGACGCTTCCTTTAATCGAGCCCGAATTAACTCAACCTTCTCCTCGGTCTCGGTCACCAACTCCGGACCCAACATCTGACGTTCCCCAAATTCTGTCCAACAGGTAGGAGTACGACACTTTCGCCCGTACAATGCTTCATAGGGTGCAATCTGAATACTAGACTGGTAGCTGTTATTGTATGCAAACTCCGCTAATCGTATAAATTCTTCCCAACTACCCTTGAAATCAATGACACAACCTCTCAACATGTCCTCCAAGATCTGAATTATCCGTTCAGACTGTCCATCGGTCTGAGGATGAAACGCTATACTGAAATCCAACTTCGTACCCAACACTTGATGCAACGCCTTCCAGAATCGTGATGTGAACCTAGGGTTCCTGTCCGATATGATTGATACTGGTACTCTATGCAACCTCACTACCTCCGCTATATATAACTTAGCCAATTTCTACAGAGAGTAATCGACCCGTACTGGTATGAAGTGAGCAGACTTTGTCAAGCGATCAACAATCACCCAGACCGAATCTTTGTTAGTAGGCTTGGGAGGTAGCCCACTAACAAAGTCCATTGTGATCATTTCCCACTTCCATTGTGGAATCTTCACCGGCTGCAACAACCCTGATGGTAACTGATGTTCTGCCTTTACCTGCTGACAGGTCAAACACTTTCCCACAAATTCGGTCACCTCTCGTTTCGGGCCCGACCACCAAAACTGTTCTCGCAAATCCCGATACATCTTACTCCCTCCAAGGTGCATAGCGTATGGATTACCATGTGCTTCTTGCATAATCCTACGCCTCAACTCAGGATCTTTCGGCATGCACACTCTCCCCTAGAAACATAATAGCCCTTCCTCATTCACACTAAATTCCGTTGGCCCATCCTTTGATATTAACGGTAGCTTCACCTTAAGCAGCTCATCGATCTGCTGCTTCTCCTTTACTTGACTGACCCAAGAGGGTTTCACTTGAAGTTCGGCTAACAACCTCCCATCATCGTATAAACTGAGGTGAGCAAACATCGCTCTCAAGTCAAAGATTACTTTTCGACTCAGGGCATCTGCCACAACGTTAGCTTTACCCGGATGGTACTCGATCGAGCAGTCATAATCTTTTAACAGCTCGATCTACCTCCTTTGCCTTAGATTCAACTCCTTCTAGGTCAAAAGGTATTTTAAGCTCTGATGGTCGGTATAAATGACAGATTTCTCCCCGTACAGGTAATGTCTCCAGATCTTCAAAGCAAAAACCACCGCCGCCAATTCCAAATCATGGGTGGGATAATTTGATTCATGCAGTCTTAACTGCCGAGAAGCGTACGCAACAACCTTTCCATCTTGCATCAACACGCATCCTAGTCCCATGTGTGAAGCATCACAGTAAATCACGAACTCCTTTCCAGCCTCTGGCTGAATCAACACCGGAGCCTCTGTCAAGATCCTTTTTAATCTCTCGAAACTCTCTTGCTGCTTATCAGACCAAACAAATGGAACCCCTTTCCGCAACAACTTAGTCAACGGTGCCGTGATCAATGAAAATCCTTCCACAAACCTTATGTAATACCCGGCTAAACCAAGGAAACTCTGAATTTCTGCTACAGATTTAGGCGACCTCCAATCTAACACCACTTCAATTTTCTGAAGGTCAACCTTAATCCCCTCTGCCGACACAACATGTCCTAGGAAAGTAACTTCACTTAGCCAAAATTCGCACTTACTGGATTTGGCATACAACTGCTTCTCCCTCAGAATCTGCAGAACCACTCGCAGATGTGAGTCATGCTCCTCTTCCGATCTTGAATAAACCAAGATATCATCTATAAATACCACGACAAACCGATCCAAGTAAGGTTGGAACACTCGGTTCATCATATCCATAAACGCTACTGGCGCATTGGTCAATCCAAATGGCATCACCATGAATTCGTAGTGACCATAGCGAGTCCTAAATGCCGTCTTATGAATATCCGCCTCGTTGAACTTAAGCTGATGGTACCCTGACCTCAGATCTATCTTTGAAAAGACTGAAGCCCCCTTCAACTGATCGAACAAGTCATCGATCCTCGGCAACGGGTATTTATTCTTGATTGTTAACTTATTCAACTGGCGATAGTCAATGCACATACACATTGATCCATCCTTCTTTTTAACGAATAACACCGGCGCTCCCCAAGGCGTCACACTTGGTCGAATAAACCCTCTATCCAGCAATCCTGGATCTGCGCTTTCAATTCCACCAACTCCTTTGGCGCCATTCTATATGGAGCAATAGATACTGGCGCTGTTCCCGGAAGAAGATCAATACCAAACTCCACTTCACGATCCGGGGGTAAACCCGGAAGCTCTTCTGGGAAAACATCAGGAAATTCTTTCACCGTCCTGACATCCCCGACAGTTAGTTCATTGGCTTCCAGAGCTCGAACGAATATAAAAATTGCCTCGCATCCTTTTCTCACCATCCTTTCTGCTCTTAAGGCAGACACCACATTCGACAAACAGTTCCCCCTTTCACCTATTACCAACACTTCGCCCCCCTCAGGGGTTCTTAACACCATACTCTTGGCCGCACAATCTACATTAGCTTGATACTTCCCCAGCCAATCCATGCCTAAAATTAGATAAAACTCCCCAAACGGTAATTCCATTAGATCCGTTCAGAAAACTATCCCCTGAACTTCTAAAAGTACCTCCCGATAAAGCTTGTTTACCACCACAGAATATCCTAATGGGCTAACTACAGTCATCTCCCTAAAGGAAATCTGAGAATCTACGCTTAAATTTTCAGATACCTTACTAGAAACATATGAATGCGTCGACCCAATGTCAATCAATGTAGTGTAAGGCAAGGCGAAAATTAAAAACGTACCGGTTATGACATCCGGTGTGTCAGCCTCCTCTCGATGTCTGACAGCATAGACTAACCCCGACTGTCTCGCCTCACTGTTTCCTACCCCTTGGGCTGGTGCTCCACGACCTCGACCGGAACCGTTACCACCTCTGGCCGGATCACGACCTCTCTATGGTTGCTGACCTCCTCTTTCTAGCTGTGCATTCCCTTGACTTGTAGGCCCTTCACTGCCCCGTTGCTGCGGACAGTTTCTAACCTGATGGTCCGTACATCCACACCTAAAGCACTTCCCACTGCCTGCCCAATAGTCACCTACATGGAATTTGCCACATCGAGCACACTTCTATGTCTAACCAGCAGCAACAGGTCTCTCATTCCGACCCTGTCCATCTAACCTAGGCCTTTTCTGAGTACGCCCAGTTGTCCCAGATGATCCAAAATTTCTCTTACTTCCACTCCTATCTCTATCCCAATTCAATTTTTCTGCCCGCTTAACTTCCTCATCTATCTTAGTTTTTTCCACAAGCACAGCAAATTCCCTCTCCCGGTGTGGTGCTATCAATACGCGCAGATCGTCCCTCAGGCCATCTTCAAATCGAACACAACGTTCATGGTCTGTGGCCACCATCCCTCGAGCATAACGGCTAGAGCGTAAGAATTCTGCTTCATACGCAGCCACCGACCTATTTCCCTGAACCAGATTCAGAAACACTCTACGCTGCGCATCCACATAACTTGTCCCAATATATTTACTCTGGAACACCGTTTTGAAGAAATCCCAGGTGATACAGTCGACCATCGTACCATCCTTAATCGTAAGCCACCATTGATGAGCTTCATCCTGCAGGAGAGATACAACCCCTTTCAGTTTTTCCTCTTCCGTGAAATCAAGATCATCCATTATACGCTCAATCGCCTCCAACCAATACTCAGTTGTACTCGGGGCTATACCAGAAATTCCCCTAAACACTTCTGCCCCATTAGCTCTAAGTCATTCCAACACAGATTTCTAGGCTCCTGTGCCCATGCCTGCCCCAACAACCCTCTCTAAAACCCATAACATCGCCTGAGATACCGCATCATCTCCGTGTAACATCCTAGATTAGGGGTCATGCGTTTGGAGCATAACTCAAGGGTTTGTAGGTTTTGAGTGTGGTTGGATATATTTTAAGAGGTTTTGAGAACTTTGGGTGAAGGGGAAAAACTTTGGAAAATATTGGATTTTTAGGTAAAAAGGGGAAACTGGGCAAGGAGGCCTTAAAAGAAATTTTGTGGAGTTTAGGACACAAGAAATTAATTGGCAAAGTGGCTTGGGGCGCTAAGGTGCAAGGGGGCTTCAGGAGGGAAGAGGGTCGAGTCGTGAGGGCAGCATGGGAGTGTTTTATTTTTGTATTTTACGTCAGGAAGGGAATTGGGCCAGGGAGGTCTTAAGAGAGGTTATAGGCGCTTTCGGACACAAAGAGTGCCTTGGTAAAGTGGCTTAAGGGCGCCACTTAAGGGCCTGGAAGTGACGCCTGGCGTAGGGCTTGGGTTCGAGCAGCGTGGGCAGCAGGGAAGGGTGATTTATTTTTGGCTTTTGGCGTTAAAATAAGGGGGAGCTAACGAGGAAGCTCTTAAAAGAAATTGTGACGAGTTTATGTCACAAAGAAACGCCTTGGCAGAATGGTTAGGGGCGTTAGTGAAGTTTGCTCCATCAGGTCCCATGTTCGAACCATGGGAGCTGCAGTTTGGTGTTTTTATTTTTCCATGCTGGCGTGAAGGGGGAGAGAAGAAGTTGGACGGCACATGGGCATTTGGAAGATAAGGATTAAGCTAGTTTTGTTTTAACTTTCGACTGGGATAATGGATATATGCTGGCTTTTATATTTTTATTTTAAGATAGAAGACAAGGGTGGCCTTATTTTATTTGTTTTTGAAGAGGTGATAAGGGATAATGGCTGTTGTATTTTAATTATTTTTGAATAGGTGTCAAGAGATTAAGTAGGAGTTTATTATGGGATTGGATAAGTACAGATGTGGTGGCTGAATTAGGGGGTCTTTGGGTGTTGGAATTCGGTCATGAGGGGAGGATAAGCTTGATGTTTGCTTTTAATTTCGGCTGGAAGAGTAGAATATTGTTATTTTATTTTATTTATTTATTTGAAAAGGTGATTAAGGGATAGGATAGAAGATAAATGTTGTTTTTTTAATTTAGTTTAAGTGGGTGATAATTGAAAGGATAAAAATTTATCACAAAAGGGAGAGATGGCCGAATGTAGAACTCCTAAGGACTTTCATAATCAGTTTTGAGCTTAGCAAGGGGGTGCCGAAATTCATCTAGCTTGTTTTTCTTTTTCTTCCCAATTTGGTTCTTGGTCGAATTCTCTCTAGTCCACATTGCCCAAAATTCTTCAAATCCCTCTCTTCTTTTGTTGCTACTTGGCCGAACCTATCACCCTTTTCATTATTTTCTTTTTGTTCTCTAGCCGAATCTACTCCACTCTTTAGCCGAAATCTTTTCTCTTCTACTAGATCTACTTTGGCCGAATATTAGGTGGGCATAGATTCTTTTCGGGATTTCTTCTTCAATCGGTTTGTAAGGGGTAAGTGATTGCCGAAACCCTCCTCCCATATTTTCTTTTTCTCTGTCGACTTATATGAAGGAAAAAGCTAAAATCCGGCATTTGTTGATGGTTTGGCTAACCACTCTTTGAAACCTATTTCATCTAGGAACTTCGGGATTTTGAAGCCGTCGATCTAAGCCTCCATTCTCTGCTAATCGATTTGGGAAAAGTCGAAAGCTAAATGTTGTATGGATCTAAGGTTTGGCCGATTGCAAGGAATCCAGCGTGTGGCTTCGGGATTTGGTTGGAAACCAAATCAGTTTAAGGTAAGTGCCGCAAGTGAGCCTTCGGGATTTAGTTGTTATAGCCGAATAGGCCTATGTCTCTAGCTTGGATGTTGGCTGAATATAGGGTCAAGGGATATAGCACAGTAGATCGGATCTTCGGGATCTAGGATTCGCGATAGTAACAGGTGTGTACTTACACACTTCATAGCTAATAAATTGTTAATAAATTGTATGTGTTAAATGGGATATGTGTAGATCTGGATTGATACCGTAAGGGTATGCGCAAGGGCTCGGGTAAGTTCGTTTCGATATGAGCCTGTTATATGATGCATGATGATGCATGACATATTTCATATATGTGGTATATGAAAATATGGCCTTTAATGAATTCAGTGTGTTTTTATTTAAGCATGATTGGCATGATTTTTATATGCATATTATTGAGGGTGATATGAGTGGAGGGGGAAGTGATATCCGTGTCTTTGAGACACCAGAGGTTTGGCACCTCCAGTGGTTTGGTACCACATATTTCGTGACTTTGGTCACCAGAGGTTTGGCACCCCATAGCGACTTGTCCCAGTGGTTTAGCACCACAGTGGGTTGGCCCCACGGTTGATATTACGGGATTGTCGCCAGTGATTTGGTATCACACGTGGGTTGGCCCCACATATATTAATTGTGACTTTGGGTCACCAGTGGTTTGGCACCACAATATTGATGGATATCGTGACTTCGGGTCACCAGTGGTTTTGCACCACCAGTGGTTTGGTACCACACGGGGTAGAAAAAGGAGTTATGGATGGCTAGGTTGGGTGCATGTTATACTTAGTTATGAATTGTGTAAGCTGGTGCATTAATCGGGGGAAGGGTTATACACTGAGTCTTGGTGACTCACCTTCTCCCTTAACTTTTTTAGGTGACTCGTAGATCACGGATGAGGAGCCGGATGGACTCGAGGTGGCCATGCAATGGAAAATTTGATTTAAACAGACTGTGGTTTATTTTCACTTTATTTTCATTTTATTGTTGCGTTGTAATAAGGCCATCAAAGTATTTAAGTATCTTTATTAAGTATCTTTGTCATTATGTTTCATTATGGGATGACAATTGAGATATTATTTGCAAATGGTTTTATTTTTCTTAAATTTATATATAATAAAGTTTTGAATCCGGTATTTTTATAACAACCTAAATTTTTACTTAGAATATTTTAAGTCACGAAAATGTTTTAATAAAGGCAACAAAAATTTTAACGGTTTTACTTTTAAGTAAGAATATTTCAAAACGTTTTCCTATGTGACATACCAGATCCGGTCAGGGCTTGTGGGCCGGGTTTGGGGCGTTACACTCCGGCTGTCTGATCTTGAAATTCGGCCTCCACAGCCAGTGGAGCTGGCATCTCGTTTCCTGACCCGTGGCCAGATCCTACTGGTTCTGGCACAGCCATCCTACCCCTACCACGGCCACGCGGCGGACGTCCACGACCCCTTGTACTCATTCTACCGATTCGCGTTTATCTGATTAGAAATTTTATGAATTATTAATTTCTTTCACTGATTAACCACGAACAATCTTATGGACAGTAGTTTCAAAAGTAGTTCTTTCGAATTCGAGATTATATCTACGGGTTTCAGTCTCAAGTTTGTACCTCCTAGTTCTAGGAACCACATACATTCAACCATCATACATCAACATAGAAGTGGCATCCACGACCTCACATTCATCACATGAGGGTATTTTCATCATTTCTCTACCCAGGGGTATTCCCGTAGTTTTGTCCTACAGGGTATTTTCGTAATTCCTCAAAATAGGGTATCTTGGTGTTTTTTTCGAAATTGAGGTATTTTGGTTTTTTTTTTGTAAAGTAGGGGTATTTTGGAAAATTTAATTTTGTAAACCCGATATTTCGGTAAATCTAGGGTTTTTCAGGTAAATTTGCAAAGCATGGCAAATTTATAATACCAAGGGTGTTTTAGAAATTTCACAAATTTTTGTAGTTTTACAAATCTAGGGTATTTTGGGAAATTTTCACAAATCAAGGGTATTTCAGAAATTTTACAAAACTTGGGGGTATTTTGGTAATTTTTTTGAAATAGGGTGGCTGGTCCCTTTCGGGTTTTAGTTATAAATTTTGTCCCGTCAACAAGTCCTCATGGCTAAGGTGAACAGTCACTACGCACCAGGTAGGATTCCAGTGAAGAGGAGGTGAGTCACTAGGACCGCTTAAGTACCAAGCTCTCCCTGAATCCAATCCTAGACATGCGTATGCCTGTTGCCACACCCTAACCCAGCGATTTGTTCACGGGTATGTTTGGCTAGATTAATTCTTATGAATTTAAAGAGTTATTTAAACTAAGCCTAAAGTCCATTAATGCCTAACATACTAGTCTACGTCCATCAAGCCCATCAACCCCAACATGCATATCACATGAAGAGTTAGAATACTTACCTGCGTGGATCGGGTGCCAGTAGACTCGAAGGCCATATCTCAACCCAAAGCATTTTTCTCAAATTCACTTCAATTTTACAAAACACTACTAGACCCATTTCACAGCCCGAGTTTTGCAACCGGGCTCTGATACCAAAATGTAACACCCCAAACCCGGCCCAAATGCTACGACCAGATCTGGCATGTTACAGGTTGAACGTTAAAAACTCGCTTTGAAGGGGATTTAAAATCTCGGTTTGTTTATGTAAAAATTCATTAAATAAGTGATATTTGCAGAAAACCTTTGTGGGTTATTTTTTTATAACTCGTTTGAAAATCCCATTTTATCTATTCTTATAAATGAGTCTGTGAACATAAATTTACAACTGTAATCACTAACAAATATAAATTTAAAACCTAAGCTATGGAGGCCTTATTACATAAATAGTCCCAAAGTTAAAACTTAAAAGAAAACCGGAAATAGTTTATGAAAATAAATAACTTGATGGCCCCTCGAGTCCGCCTCGGCTCCCATGTCCACGATCTACTGCTCATCTGAAAAGTCAGGGAAATAAAATGGTGAGTCTCCAAGACTCGGTGTGCAAATCCCAAAAACACATAAAAGGCTTGAGGCCCACAAACACATTATGGGCCTTATCCCATACACGATGGCAATAAAATATTTACATGCAACATGGCCCAACCCAACCTAAAAGTCTATCCTCTACACACCAGCCCGTACCAGCCAACACACCTCAGGGATTTCTACAATCAACCCACCAACCGCTACACACCATATCGACAGTCGTTCTGCCTATTCCTAGCAATCAGGAATGAATTTAACGTGGCTTAGCCACCGATCACTATTGTGACCTAATTTTACAATTCGTGGTTTAACCACCGATCACCAAGTGACCTATTAACATGGTCTTCTCCTTTCATCGTATTAACCCCATCCCATGCATACATCCATGCAGAATCAAACAATATACTACCTAAGAGATCACAGATTATCGCATACGTCGATACACATAGAGAAGTTTCTATGGTTACGTACCTGGCATCCCTTGCCTACCCTTTTCGGGTAATCCGACTGTCTATACAGCCTTTTTCCGGCTTTTAGCCCAAGACATATATATAGTATAGATTAGTTAGTGTGTTAGAGATCTACACACCTGATTACAGACAAGACGAGACTCTCTATGTCGATGCTATCAGAAGCCGATACGACTGCTATCTGTCTAAGGTGTTGTTCAGAAGCCGGTCCACAACCCGGTGGCCAATCCCGAACTGCTGACACTGCTCGTTTCTTAAACTTAGGGATTGGTTTTACAGATCCAATCCCCTCCTTCGCCTGATCGATATTTGATTCCATTAAAAGACCTCATCATAACATATGGTTAAGATCACAATTACGATAGCGAATCTAAAGAGAATCTAAGGAGAACCCGAGAGATATGAGGTTCAGAGACTAACAGTTATGGCTTTTAGATCTAAGTGATCTACTTCAATTTTCGAATGTTGCCCAACACGTAAACACAAGAAACCAACAATCCATTAGCCTTTCGGCTTTGTCTTCTAAAAATCGAAAGAGAAAAAGAATAGATCAGAAGAAATCGGTACCGACCTTCAACAACTCCTAGAAGACTTCGGCTTTTGAGAGGATCAAAAAGAGAAGATGATAGGAAGAAATCTATGTATATTCGGCTTTTTGTGAAGAGATCGGCAAAAGGGAATAGGAGGTATTCGGCTATGGAGATGAGAAGAAAGTTCAGAGTTTCGGCTTTTGAAGTGAAAGATGTTAAGAAGAATTGGGTGGTTTCGGCTTTGTAGAAGGAAATAGAAAAAGAATAATGGACTTCTGGTTTTTGCATAGAAGTGAAGATGAGAGAATAGAAAAAGAAAATAGGATCCAAATGCCGGAATTGAAGAGATATCCCCCTTATTTAAACAAAATTTCGGCAACTACCTCTCAAAAACCGAAAATGCCTCTTTTGATAACTTAAAATTGATCAACCAATGAGGGAAATTTCGGCACCCCTATAGTATAACAAAACCGATTTCTCCCCCTCCAAGAGATGAAAATTCGGCCACCACTGTTGAACAGCAGATAACTCCTACCCTTTCTCCTTTATCTTTATCTACTCACACCTCCGAAAGAGACTTAAATAACACTACCTCTTCTTTCCTTTATCTGCCATATTATTAGCATTATCCACTCGAGTAAATCTTCCTATTTTTAAGCCTTATTGCCATCCCACTCTATCTATCTAAATGCCAAAAATTAGCTAAAATTTAATTAAAAGAATTGGGCTTCATGCGACTCGAACTTGGGCCTCCTTAGTTGCCGCCACCTTATAGCTCCCTAATGTAGCGCCACTGACCACTGGGCCACAAGCCCATTTTGTGTTTTAATTCACAGATTATATCCTTTAAGCCCTATTCTACCTGGCTCTCCACTAGAGTGCCCAAACAGAAAATTTTAACTAAGGTCTCGGCCCAACCTTGAGCCCAATCTGAACCCCTTAAACATTCTAATTAACACATTAAGCGTAACAGCGCATCACAGCACTTTAAATGCAAAGCCCCACCAATTCAGGATGTTACAAGTTTCCTAATTAAAAGTTCTTTGTGAACTTCCCATTTTAAACTGTTATGAGTTTCCTGATTTAGCCCAGATAAGCTTTCTGTTACATGGCTCACATGAGCATTCCTGATATATGACTCGAGAGAATGCTTCCTGATTATGTACTCTAATGAGTACCCCTAATTATGTATTGACAAATTGTAATATCCCGAAATTGGGCCTAGTAGGATTGGGCCGATTGGGCCTTGGGCTTTAGGAAAATTTTGAGTATTATTTTATTATTTGTGTTAGCTTGGGTATGAATTATGTGTGTTTAGCAGAGTCTTGTGAAGGCTTGATTTTATTAATAAGGCTAGAATAATTCTTAGTATTAAAAATTTAGTGAAGTGGATTAGGTGAACTTGACACTTAAGTTAATTTAAGTGTTAAATTAAGCACATGTGGAGTTAGTGGCAAGGTGGTTAAGATGCATGAAGAGTTGCTTGAGGGAAGTGGTTCGAGTAGCATGATTAGCATTTTGAAGACTTTATATTTATGTATCCTAGCATTAATGGACGGTCAAGCTCTAATTATGGTAAGTTAGACTTTAGATTTTATGGTAAGTTTAATATTAGTTTAGGAAAGCTAGTATTTTGGGATAAGATTCTTATGATTTATGGTAGGATGGGGGGACAAAGGGCTAGGATGATGGAGAGTTGTTTTGGAAATATTTTTATGGTCATTTTGACCATGAATGTGGACGCATAGATGGCTAGGGGGGTTGGCCGAATTTTTGGAAGGATTTAGGAGGAATTAAAGAGGAAATATGGGATTTGGGTGAAAGAATTGGTGTTGGCAGAATTTGGGACTTGGTAGGATGGCATTTTCGGTTTGGTAATAGTAAGATAGGTGTGTCAAAATTCATAGTTAATAGTTTTGGTTTTTCTCTTTTTCTCCAAGTTTCGGTCAAGAGGGTTATAGGCAAGTCATTTGGGTATTTGGTGCATTAAGGTGTGTTGTCAATATTTTTTTCTAACCTTCTCCTATTCATCATTTCTTTCATTCAACCCCAAATCCATACCTATTCTCTTGTGGCTGAATATCCTATTTCTTATTCAATATGAGTCATAGCCGAATCTTGTAAGTTCTTTTGTTCTCTTTTCTTTTCTTGAAACTTTAAAGCCGAAACACTATTCATCTTTCTCCTCTATTCTTTTCACCATATTCAAAAGCCGAAACTTTGATCTAGTTTATTCTTGGCCGAATCCTCTAAGCTTTCAACTCTCTCCACTCTTGCGTTTACTCTTTTCATTAGTAAAGTGCCGAAACACCATCTCAACCTCGTTTCTATACCTATCTTTGTGTTAGCCGAATATCTCATTATCATTGGGAAGGTTTAGCCGAAACCTTTTTCTCTTTTTGGTCTCTTCAAGCAACATGGTGGTAAGTAATTTCTATCCTAGCAATCGGTGTAGGTTCTCTTTCTTTTAAGTGTGCCGAATCATGGATTAAGTCTTGGTTTTAGGCATGGCCGATTGTTCTTAGTGCCATAAAAAGGTGTTCTTTTGTGTGTAGCTAAAGGAAGGGAACTCAGAGTGTGATTTGGGATTTGGTAGGAGACCAAATCGGCTTTAAGGGAGAAGGAAGAACCACGTTTCGAGATCGTGTTAGATTCGAGTAGTTCGGGATTTCACTAATAGGCATGTGTGTGATTAACCCACCGTTTTCGGGTTTTTGCTATATTTGTATGTGTTGATTATGTACTAAGAAATGTAGTAAAAATTATGAGATAAATACCCTTAAAGGGGTACGTCGATAATCCGGTAAGTACCAAACCTGATGATATGTGATTATTAATATGAATATGTGTTATGACTATGCTTGATGAACATGCTCACGCATCATTATATTATATCATTATTTATGTTACATGTGCATGGGTTGGGATATGATATGAAAGAAGGTACGGGTGTACTTCGAGTACGTGGTTTGATGTTAGCCTTGAGCTACATCGTGGATTGACGTTGAGTAAGGTCATGTTGTGGAATAATTGCGATTTAGTTCGTGTGGCTTGATGAGTGGCTGTGTGCCTCATCGTGGTTGATATCGGCTATGTGCCATATCGTGGTTGATGAGTGACTATGTGTCCCATCGTGGTTTTGGTGTTAGCTACGGCTACATCGTGGATTGGCGCTGACTGAGGTCGCGTTGTGGATTATTGTGCTTAATTGCACGTGGACGACATTTATTGCCTTTGGAGTGAAAAGGAGAGGGTGATTTGTTAATCCCCTGGTGTGTGGTAGGCTGGATACGGGGGTGTGTAGAGGATGGACCCTAGGTTGGGGTTGGGTACACTTTGCATAATTTTATTTGATATGAGTAACTGATGTGAAAATGGGCCAAGCCCAATATGTGAATGTGGATTGGGTTAAGAAATGGGCTAAGCCCAGTATATGAATGTGGATCAGTGTGGAAATGGGTTAAGCCCGATATGTGGAATTATGCGGATAATTACCCTGTTACCTGATAAGTGATATGAATATGGACCAAGCCCAGAATGTGTTATTAAGTGAATATGATATCTTGTTATCTGATATATGGGTCATTATGTGGTTAACATGTGGGTGGAATTCAGTGGATTAATTACACACTGAGTCTGAGTGACTCACCCAATTTTTCTCAAACCTTTCAGGTGATGCTCGGACCGGGTTGGAGTGGATACGAGGTGGCCCATGCAGAAGATATTTTATTTGTTTCACACATTTTATTTATGAAAGGTTATTTATTGTAATAAGGGCCACTTTAAGTATTGAAGGATTTTTATTATGTTTTAAGTTGGATTATCAATTATATTATTATTATTTGAAAATGTTTTATTTTAAACAACTCAATTTTATTTGGAACTTTAATTACACAATGTCTTAGTAAAGAAAAACAAATTTTTTTATGTTTTTAACTTTAAGTCAAAAGTTTTTCAAACGTTTTTTCTGCAGTGGCATTTCAAATTTGGTCATAGCAAATGGGCTGGGTTTGGGGTGTTACAAATTGGTATCAGAGCCCGGTTCAAATGTAACACCCCAAACCCGGCCCATTTGTGTGATCGAATTTGAAATGCCACTGCAGAAAAACGTTTGAAAAACTTTTGACTTAGAGTTTAAAACATAAAAGATTTGTTGTCTTTACTAAAACATTGTGTAATTAAAGTTCCAAATAAAATTTAGTTGTTTAAAATAAAACATTTTCAATAATAATATAATCGACAATTTAACTTAAAACATAATAAAAATCCTTAAATACTTAAAGTGGCCCTTATTACAATAAATAACCTTTCATTAATGAAATGTGTAAAACATATAAAATATCTTCTGCATGGGCCACCTCGTATCCATTCCAACCCGGTCCGAACATCACCTGCAAGGTTTGAGAAAAAATGGGTGAGTCACACAGACTCAGTGTGCAATTAATCCACTGAATTCCACCCACATGATAACCACATATTAACCCAAATAACAGTTAACAAGATATCATATTCACATATTACCACATTCTGGGCTTGGCCCACATTCATATCACATTATCAGGTAACAGGGTAATTAACCGCATAATTCCACATATCGGGCTTAACCCATTTCCACATTGATTCACATTCATATACTGGGCTTAGCCCATTTCTTAACCCAATCCACATTCACATATTGGGCTTGGCCCATTTTCACATCAATTACTCATATGAAATAAAATTATGCAAAATGCACCCAACCCCAACCTAGGGTCGATCCTCTACACACCCCCGTATCCAGCCTACCACACACCAGGGGATTAACAAATCACCCTCTCCTTTTCACTCTAAAGGCAATCAATGCCGTCCACGTGCAATTAAGCACAATAATCCACAACGCGATCTCAGTCAGCGCCAATCCACGATGTAGCCGTAGCTAACACCAAAACCACGATGGGACACATAGTCACTCATCAACCACGATATGGCACATAGCCGATATCAACCACGATGAGGCACACAGCCACTCATCAAGCCACGCGAACTAAATCGCAATTAATCCACAACGTGACCTTAGTCAACGTCAATCCACGATGTAGCTCAAGGCTAACATCAAACCACGTACTCGAAGTACACCCGTACCTTCTTTCATATCATATCCCAACCCATGCACATGTAACATAAATAATGATATAATATAATGATGCGTGAACATGTTCATCAAGCATAGTCATTACACATATTCATATTAATAATCACATATATCAGGTTTGGTACTTACCGGATTATCGACATACCCCTTTAAGGGTATTTATCTTATAACTTTTACTGCACTTGTTAGTACATAATCAACACATACAAATATAGCAAAAACCCGTAAAACGGTGGGTTAATCACACACCTGCCTATTAGTGAAATCCCGAACTACTCGAATCTAACACGATCTCGAAATGTGGTTCTTCCTTCTCCCTTAAAGCCGATTTGGTCTCCTACCAAATCCCAAATCACACTCTGAGTTCCCTTCCTTTAGCTACAGACAAAAGAACACCTTTTATGGCACTAAGAACATTCGGCCAAACCACGAAACTATAAGCAAAACCATTCGGCTATACCAACAAATCCCGAAGGGTTATCGAATGAAATATCAAATCTTACCTATAGGTTTACCCAAAACGATTGTCAGAGAAATGAGGCTTAGAACGATTGCTTCCAAAATCCCAAAGAGCCTATCTTTCAAAACTGATTGAATAAATCAAAAGAAGTCCTACCCTTGAATATTCGGCCAAAGCAAACCAAAAGGATATAAGAAGTTTCGGCTATGGTTTTTGAATGAAGAAAACAATTATTATACGGCTCGAAAGAGATGAAGAATTAGTATGGCAAAGAAAAGAAAATGAAAAGGGAAGAAAGAAGATTCGGCCAAGAGAAGTGAAAAGAAATGTGATTTGAACAATATTGAAAGAAAGAAAAAGAGAGAAAAGAGAGTAAGAGATTCGGCCAACACCTAAATTACCAAAGAAGAAAAGTGCACAAAAGTTCCAATGTTGTTTCGGTTTCAAAAGGATAAATGAAAGAAAGAAAAAGTAGGATTTGGTTCCAACAAAATGAAGACTAAACCAAAAGCAAAATTTGCACAAAATGCACAAGACACATTCGGCCAAAGAGGGAGTTTTTGGAGAGGAAAAACAAATGCAAAAAGATGCTCAAAAACAAAAATTGGCCAACTATTCCCCCCCAAGATACCTATCACATTCGGCCACCCCCCTAGCCACACATGTCGTCCACATTCATGGTCAAAATGACCATAAAAATATTTCCAAAACAACTTTCCATCATCCAAGCCCTTTGTCCCCTTATCCTACCTTAACTTCTTGATTCTTATCCCAAAATACAAGCTTTCCTATTTTGCTATTCAACTTGCCATAAAAGTTGAAAGTCCAATTTACCTTAATAAAGTTTGACTGTCCATAAATGCTAGAATGTACAAAAATAAAATCCTCAATATGCTTTCCAAGCTACTCGAACCACTTCCCTCAAGCAACCTTTCAAGCTCTTTATCCACTATGCCACTAACTCCTCATGTGCTAGATTTAACACTTAAATTAACTTAAGTGTCAAGTTCACCTAATCCACTTCACTAAATATTCAATACTAAGAATTATTCTAACTTCGTAACTAAATCCAAACCTTCACATAACCATACTAAGCCAACAATAAAAATTATACCCGAGCTAACACAAGTAACAAAATGATACACAAATTTTTCCTAAAGCCCAAGGTCCAATTCTACTAGACCCAATTTCGGGATATTACAATTCTACCCTCCTTAAAGAAATTTCGTCCTCGAAATTACTTACTAACTAGCAGTCGTGCAATCCTACTCATCACACTACGCTTATGCTGCGCACTCTGATCTTAAGAAAACTATCTTATCTTCTAGGCACAGTTCCTAAGTTCGCATCCAAGGTTTCAAGCACTTCACTAGCAACACAAGAATGAGCTATCTCTAAAGCGAAACAAGGAACTTACCCGCTATCACATCCTTGGTTGTCCCACATCCGAACCTTCAGCACCTCTACCGGGTGTTCCACGACCTCGGCTAGAACCATTTCCTCCATGGTTTGGACCACGAACCTTTATTGTCTGACGACAATTCTTAACCAAATGAGCCTTAGATCCACACCGGAAACATTCCTTACTATTACCCCAACACTCTCCTGTGTGAGTTCTCCCACACTGAGCACATAAATGATTCCGATTCTCAGCAACTGGTACAGGTGCACGTACAAAATTCTCGACCCTCGATCTTTTCTGAAAGTCTTCCGGCAATTTTGCTGGGCCAAAACTCCTCTTGTTCCAATTCCTATCCTTTTCTCGGTTCTCCCTTACAGTCCTCTTATCTTCTTCAGCAATCCGAGCTTTCTCCACTAGAACAGCAAAGTCCCTTTCTCTTTGCAGATCAATCAACATTCGCAACTCATCTCGTAACCCATCTTTGAACCGTACACACCTTTCATAATCAGTGGTCACGATCCCTTTGGCGTACTGACTTAATCGCACAAATTCCGCTTCGTACTCCGCTACCGACTTACTTCCTTGCACCAAGTTGAGAAACGGCTTTCTTTACGAGTCCAAGTAACTGGCTCTAACATACTTTCCTTCAAATTTAACCTTAAAATAATCCCAATCCAATCGATCTGTCGGAACACCTTGTCTGACAGTGAGCCACCATCGATAAGCTTCGTCCCGGAGCAACGAAACAGCACCTTTCAGCTTTTCCTCATCGGTACAGTCCAAATCGTCCATTATTCTTTCGACTGCTTCTATCCAATACTCTGCCACATTTGGAGCTACTCCAGATATTCCTCTAAAAACTTCAGCCCCGTTCAACTTGAGTCGCTCCGACACTGACTTTCGAGCTCCGCTTCCTACACTAGCTCCTGCCACTCGCTCGAGCACTCGCAACATGGCCCGCGATACTGCGTCATCGCCTCCTGTCTAATCTTGATCCTCTGCCCCCACTGCTGGCGGCGGTACTTCATTTTCTGACTCATGGCCAGACCCTACCGGTTCCGATACTGCCATTCTACCTCTACTACGTCCACGACGACCACGTCCCCTAGAACTCATTTCTAACGTCGCGTTTTAATCTGATTAAGAAGTTTTATGCATCAGAATTTTGTTCCACTTATTAACCGTAAACAATTTTTTATGAAATAAAGTATTTAGAAGTAGTTCTTTCGATCACACAAAAGTTCAGTTCAAGTTCACTACTCTAGCTCAGAGAATCACATTCATCTATCTCGATAGAGACACATTCATTCACTACACCTCTATGGTCATTTCAGTCCTTCCTAACCCAGGGTAACTTCATCATTCGTTTTATAAGGGTATTTTGGTAATAATTCAGGGTCAATTCCAAAAATTTTAATAAATCTAAGCACTTTGAAATTTTCCAAAACTCGAGGGTATTTCGAAAATTTTCCCAAATCAGAACCATGATAGAAATTTTGAAAATCAGGGTTATTTTGGTAATTTTGTCAATCAGGGGTAATTTCGTAAATTTTCCAAATCAAGGCGTCTTGATATTTTGCAAAATAAGGTTTTTGGATACTTTTGCAAAGTAAGAAAATTTTATTAAAATCAATGGTAGTGTTGAAACTTTTAGAAACCAAGGGCATTTTAGTAATTTTACAACCAGGGGTATTTAGGTAATTTTGTAAATCGGAATCATTTTTGAAAAAAAAAATTTCAAAATAAATTTTGCTACAAATCAAAAGGGGTAATGTAGTGATTTTAAAAACTAAGGTTTTTATAAAACAGTATGGCTAGTCCCTTTCGGGTTTTAGTTATCGGGTTTAGCCCGTGAATAAGTCCTCTTGGTTAGGGTGAACCGTTACTACGCACCAGGTAGGATTCGAGTGGAGAGGAGGTGAGTCGCTAGGACTACTTAAATACCAAGCTCCCACCGAAACCAATCCTAGACATGCGCACAATGGTTGCCACACCCGAACTCGGCGACTTACTTATAGGTTTGTTTGATAGTCCTTAAGTCTTATGCACTTGTGTTTGAGTAGACTAGTCCTAGGGTTCAATAGCCCTAATATTCTAATCTACGAGCCCAATTATGCCCACATACCAATCATATAATAATTCACACAACAAATAGAGGTACTTACCTGGTGGACTACGGGTCGGAGATACAGGTGCCATGCCAGAATAAACCTGAAAAATTTATGAAAGCCCAAATCTTTGAAAAGCCCATCATAAGAAAATGTTTTTGGGCCCAAAACCCTCAAAGTCGAGTTTTGAACCAGGCTCTGATACCAATTTGTAACACCCCAAACCCGGCCCATTTGTGTGACCGAATTTGAAATGCCACTGCAGAAAAACGTTTGAAAAACTTTTGACTTAGAGTTTAAAACATAAAAGATTTGTTGTCTTTACTAAAACATTGTGTAATTAAAGTTCCAAATAAAATTTAATTGTTTAAAATAAAACATTTTCAAATAATAATATAATCGACAATTTAACTTAAAACATAATAAAAATCCTTAAATACTTAAAGTGGCCCTTATTACAATAAATAACCTTTCATTAATGAAATGTGTAAAACAAATAAAATATCTTCTGCATGGGCCACCTCGTATCCATTCCAACCCGGTTCGAACATCACCTGTAAGGTTTGAGAAAAAATGGGTGAGTCACACAAACTCAGTGTGCAATTAATCCACTGAATTCCACCCACATGTTAACCACATATTAACCCATATAACAGTTAACAAGATATCATATTCACATATTACCACATTCTGGGCTTGGCCCACATTCATATCACATTATCAGGTAACAGGGTAATTAACCGCATAATTCCACATATCGGGCTTAACCCATTTCCACATTCATATACTGGGCTTAGCCCATTTCTTAACCCAATCCACATTCACATATTGGGCTTGGCCCATTTTCACATCAATTACTCATATGAAATAAAATTATGCAAAATATACCCAACCCTAACCTAGGGTCCATCCTCTACACACCCCCATATCCAGCCTACCACACACGAGGGGATTAACAAATCACCCTGTCCTTTTCACTCCAAAGGCAATCAATGCCGTCCACGTGCAATTAAGCACAATAATCCACAACGCGACCTCAGTCAGCGCCAATCCACGATGTAGCCGTAGCTAACACCAAAACCACGATGGGACACATAGTCACTCATCAACCAAGATATGGCACATAGCCGATATCAACCACGATGAGGCACACAGCCACTCATCAAGCCACGCAAACTAAATCGCAATTAATCCACAATATGACCTTAGTCAACGTCAATCCACGATGTAGCTCAAGGCTAACATCAAACCACGTACTCGAAGTACACCCGTACCTTCTTTCATATCATATCCCAATCCATGCACATGTAACATAAATAATGATATAATATAATGATGCGTGAACATGTTCATCAAGCATACTCATAACACATATTCATATTAATAATCACATATATCAGGTTTGGTACTTATCGGATTATCGACATACCCCTTTAAGGGTATTTATCTCATAACTTTTACTGCACTTGTTAGTACATAATCAACACATACAAATATAGCAAAAACCCGGAAAACGGTGGGTTAATCACACACCTGCCTATTAGTGAAATCTCAAACTACTCGAATCTAACACGATCTCGAAATGTGGTTCTTCCTTCTCCCTTAAAGCCGATTTGGTCTCCTACCAAATCCCAAATCACACTCTGAGTTCCCTTCCTTTAGCTACACACAAAAGAACACCTTTTATGGCACTAAGAACATTCGGCCAAACCACAAAAGTATAAGCAAAACCATTCGGCTATACCAACAAATCCCGAAGGGTTATCGAATGAAATATCAAATCTTACCTATAGGTTTACCCAAAACGATTGTCAGAGAAATGAGGCTTAGAACGATTGCTTCCAAAGTCCCAAAGAGCCTATCTTTCAAAACTGATTGAATAAATCAAAAGAAGTCCTACCCTTGAATATTCGGCCAAAGCAAACCAAAAGGATATAAGAAGTTTCGGCTATGGTTTTTGAATGAAGAAAACAATTATTATACGGCTCGAAAGAGATGAAGAATTAGTATGGCAAAGAAAAGAAAATGAAAAGGGAAGAAAGAAGATTCGGCCAAGAGAAGTGAAAAGAAATGTGATTTGAACAATATTGAAAGAAAGAAAAAGAGAGAAAAGAGAGTAAGAGATTCGGCCAACACCTAAATTACCAAAGAAGAAAAGTGCACAAAAGTTCCAATGTTGTTTCGGTTTCAAAAGGATAAATGAAAGAAAGAAAAAGTAGGATTTGGTTCCAATAAAATGAAGACTAAACCAAAAGCAAAATTTGCACAAAATGCACAAGACACATTCGGCCAAAGAGGGAGTTTTTGGAGAGGAAAAACAAATGCAAAAAAGATGTTAAAAAACAAAAATTGGCCAACTATTCCCCCCAAGCTACCTATCACATTCGGCCACCCCCCTAGCCACACATGTCGTCCACATTCATTGTCAAAATGACCATAAAAATATTTCCAAAACAACTTTCCATCATCCAAGCCCTTTGTCCCCTTATCCTACCTTAACTTCTTGATTCTTATCCCAAAATACAAGCTTTCCTATTTTGCTATTCAACTTGCCATAAAAGTTGAAAGTCCAACTTACCTTAATAAAGTTTGACCGTCCATAAATGCTAGAATGTACAAAAATAAAATCCTCAATATGCTTTCCAAGCTACTCGAACCACTTCCCTCAAGCAACCTTTCAAGCTCTTTATCCACTATGCCACTAACTCCTCATGTGCTAGATTTAACACTTAAATTAACTTAAGTGTCAAGTTCACCTAATCCACTTCACTAAATATTCAATACTAAGAATTATTCTAACTTCGTAACTAAATCCAAACCTTCACATAACCATACTAAGCCCACAATAAAAATTATACCCGAGCTAACACAAGTAACAAAATGATACACAAATTTTTCCTAAAGCCCAAGGTCCAATTCTACAAGACCCAATTTCGGGATATTACATCAAAACTCAGCTTTGAGGGTTTGGGCCCAAAAACATTTTTTTTAAAATGGGCTTTTCTAAGATTTGGGCTTTCATAAATTTTTCAGGTTTATTCTGGCATGGCACCTGTAACTCCGACCCGTAGTCTACCAGGTAAGTACCTCTGACTATTGAAGTGATTTATATATTATGGGCTTATTTGGGGCTCGTCGATTAGTGAACTAGGAGCTATTGAACCCTAGGGCTAGTGCACTCAAACACATGCATAAGACTTAAGTGCCTAATTAAACAAACCTGTGAAGTAAGTCGTCGAGTTAAGGTGTGGCAACCATTGTACGCATGTCTAGGAGTGGATTCGGTAAGAGCTTGGTATTTAAGCAGTCCTAGCGACTCACCTCCTCTTTACTCGAATCCTACCTGGTGCGTAGCTACGATTCACCTTAACCAAGAGGACTTATTCACGGGCTAAGCCCGATATCTAAAACCCGAAAGGGACTAGCCATACTATTTTATAAAGATCTTAGTTTTAAAAATTACCCCTCTGATTTATAAAATCCTTTTAGACTTGAGAATTTTCCGAAATACACCCGATTTGCAAAATTACTAAAATACCCCTGAGCGGTAAAATTACTAAAATGCCCTTGGTTTCTAAAATTTCCATACTATCCTCAATTTTAATAAGATTTTCTTACTTTGCAAAAGTATCCAAAAAAAAAACCCTATTTTGTGAAAACTCAAGATACCCTGATTTGGGAAAATTTACTAAAATGCCCCTGACTTTCAAAATTACCGAAACAATCCCGATTTTCAAAATTTCTGCAAAACCCTTGTTTTAAAAAAAATTTAGAATATTCTCAAGATTTGTATATTTTGGAATGCCTTTGATTTGTAAAGATTTTCAAATTGACTTTGATTTATTACAAAAATACCCCTGTAGGGAAAAAATGACGAAATTACCCCTGGGTTGGGAATGGACAAGGATGCCCATAGTAGCATGGTAAATGTTGTGGATGAGTGAATGTGTTACTATTGATGTGAATGAATGTGAATGTGTGATTCTCTGAGCTAGAATAGTGAACTTGAACTAGAAACTTGGATTGATCGAAAGAACTACTCCTGAAAATTCTTTTCATAAAATTGTTCGCGCATAAACAAGTGGAACAAAAGTACTAATGCATAAAACTTTTTAAACAGATTAAATCGCGACGTTAGATATGAGTTCTAGGGGACGTGGTCGTCGTGGACACGGTAGAGGCTAAATGGTTGTGTCGGAACCATCGCTAGTGAAGCATCTAGAACCTTGAGTGTGAACTTGGAGACTGTGCCTAGAAGATAAGATAGTTTTATTAATATCAGAGTGCGCAGCATAAGCGTAGTGTGTTGAGTAGGATTGCACGATTGTTAGTTAGTTGGAAATTTCGAGAACGAAATTTCTTTAAAGAGGGTAGAATTGTAATATCCCGAAATTGGGCCTAGTAGGATTGGGCCGATTGGGCCTTGGGCTTTAGGAAAATTTTGAGTATTATTTTATTATTTGTGTTAGCTTGGGTATGAATTATGTGTGTTTAGCATAGTCTTGTGAAGGCTTGATTTTATTAATAAGGCTAGAATAATTCTTAGTATTAAAAATTTAGTGAAGTGGATTAGGTGAACTTGACACTTAAGTTAATTTAAGTGTTAAATTAAGCACATGTGGAGTTAGTGGCAAGGTGGTTAAGATGCATGAAGAGTTGCTTGAGGGAAGTGGTTCGAGTAGCATGATTAGCATTTTGAAGACTTTATATTTATGTATCCTAGCATTAATGGACAGTCAAGCTCTAATTATGGTAAGTTAGACTTTAGATTTTATGGTAAGTTGAATATTAGTTTAGGAAAGCTAGTATTTTGGGATAAGATTCTTATGATTTATGGTAGGATGGGGGGACAAAGGGCTAGGATGATGGAGAGTTGTTTTGGAAATATTTTTATGGTCATTTTGACCATGAATGTGGACGCATAGATGGCTAGGGGGGTTGGCCGAATTTTTGGAAGGATTTAGGAGGAATTAAAGAGGAAATATGGGATTTGGGTGAAAGAATTGGTGTTGGCCGAATTTGGGACTTGGTAGGATGGCATTTTCGGTTTGGTAATAGTAAGATAGGTGTGTCAAAATTCATAGTTAATAGTTTTGGTTTTTCTCTTTTTCTCCAAGTTTCGGTCAAGAGGGTTATAGGCAAGTCATTTGGGTATTTGGTGCATTAAGGTGTGTTGTCAATATTTTTTTCTAACCTTCTCCTATTCATCATTTCTTTCATTCAACCCCAAATCCATACCTATTCTCTTGTGGCCGAATATCCTATTTCTTATTCAATATGAGTCATAGCCGAATCTTGTAAGTTCTTTTGTTTTCTTTTCTTTTCTTGAAACTTTAAAGCCGAAACACTATTCATCTTTCTCCTCTATTCTTTTCACCATATTCAAAAGTCGAAACTTTGATCTAGTTTATTCTTGGCCGAATCCTCTAAGCTTTCAACTCTCTCCACTCTTGCGTTTACTCTTTTCATTAGTAAAGTGTCGAAACACCATCTCAACCTCGATTCTATACCTATCTTTGTGTTAGCCGAATATCTCATTATCATTGGGAAGGTTTAGCCGAAACCTTTTTCTCTTTTTGGTCTATTCAAGCAACGTGGTGGTAAGTAATTTCTATCCTAGCAATCGGTGTAGGTTCTCTTTCTTTTAAGTGTGCCGAATCATGGATTAAGTCTTGGTTTTAGGCATGGCCGATTGTTCTTAGTGCCATAAAAAGGTGTTCTTTTGTGTGTAGCTAAAGGAAGGGAACTCAGAGTGTGATTTGGGATTTGGTAGGAGACCAAATCGGCTTTAAGGGAGAAGGAAGAACCACGTTTCGAGATCGTGTTAGATTCGAGTAGTTCGGGATTTCACTAATAGGCAAGTGTGTGATTAACCCACCGTTTTTCGGGTTTTTGCTATATTTGTATGTGTTGATTATGTACTAAGAAAAGCAGTAAAAATTATGAGATAAATACCCTTAAAGGGGTATGTCGATAATCCAGTAAGTACCAAACCTGATGATATGTGATTATTAATATGAATATGTGTTATGACTATGCTTGATGAACATGCTCACGCATCATTATATTATATCATTATTTATGTTACATGTGCATGGGTTGGGATATGATATGAAAGAAGGTACGGGTGTACTTCGAGTACATGGTTTGATGTTAGCCTTGAGCTACATCGTGGATTGACGTTGACTAAGGTCACGTTGTGGATTAATTGCGATTTAGTTCGCGTGGCTTGATGAGTGGCTGTGTGCCTCATCGTGGTTGATATCGGCTATGTGCCATATCGTGGTTGATGAGTGACTATGTGTCCCATCGTGGTTTTGGTGTTAGCTACGGCTACATCGTGGATTGGCGCTGACTGAGGTCGCGTTATGGATTATTGTGCTTAATTGCACGTGGACGGCATTGATTGCCTTTGGAGTGAAAAGGAGAGGGTGATTTGTTAATCCCCTGGTGTGTGGTAGGCTGGATATGGGGGTGTGTAGAGGATGGACCCTAGGTTGGGGTTGGGTGCAATTTGCATAATTTTATTTGATATGAGTAATTGATGTGAAAATGGGCCAAGCCCAATATGTGAATGTGGATTGGGTTAAGAAATGGGCTAAGCCCAGTATATGAATGTGGATCAGTGTGGAAATGGGTTAAGCCCGATATGTGGAATTATGCGGATAATTACCCTGTTACCTGATAAGTGTATGAATATGGACCAAGCCCAGAATGTGTTATTAAGTGAATATGATATCTTGTTATCTGATATATGGGTCATTATGTGGTTAACATGTGGGTGGAATTCAGTGGATTAATTACACACTGAGTCTGAGTGACTCACCCAATTTTTCTCAAACCTTTCAGGTGATGCTCGGACCGGGTTGGAGTGGATACGAGGTGGCCCATGCAGAAGATATTTTATTTGTTTCACACATTTTATTTATGAAAGGTTATTTATTGTAATAAGGGTCACTTTAAGTATTTAAGGATTTTTATTATGTTTTAAGTTGGATTATCGATTATATTATTATTATTTGAAAATGTTTTATTTTAAACAACTCAATTTTATTTGGAACTTTAATTACACAATGTCTTAGTAAAGAAAAACAAATTTTTTTATGTTTTTAACTTTAAGTCAAAAGTTTTTCAAACGATTTTTTCCGCAGTAGCATTTCAAATTTGGTCATAGCAAATGGGCCGGGTTTGGGGTGTTACACAAATTTTTTATTTTTACACTTCGAGTGTACTATCTATGTACCCATCGATATTTCAAATAAATTTAACGGACAAAATTTCTGACATGAGAAAATATGAACAAGAAATGAATTATTACAAGTGTCTGTCTGAAATATATAAAATAATGATACATGATTTATGGAAATACAAGTTGATGATATATGAATATGGAATCTGTTTAATAAATATGTTCATCCATGAATATAGATTAGTACACCTTGATTGTATTTCCCGTGTGACATTGATATTTCAAATAATTTAATAGGTAAAGTTCCGACATGAAATAATCTGAACTTGAGATGAATTATTATGAAAATGTACTTGAAATACAATGACATGAATTGTATATGTTATTTGAATTCATGATGTGGAAAATATATGTATATGGGAATTTGGTTATTATTGAACCCATATATAACAGTCTGGTTTAGACCCTAGTCAGAATTGTGGTTTCAGGACCACAAATCCGATTCAAAAAATATTTTAATATTATATTCTGTGAATATAGTATGTGTGAAATTTCTGTGTTTTAATTTATTTGTTTTGGTGCTTAATTTGATAAAAGGATTTAATTGTGAAAGATGCTAAATTAGTATGCCATATGTTAAAAGCACCTAAGTGTCATGTCTTTATAAAGTTGGTGGCCTTATGTTGTAATTAAACCATTAACATGGTTAATGGACATTAATGGCCTTGTATTTATATGTTTTATATGTTTAATTATAATGTTAACATGGTAAATGAATTAATAAGTAAAGTTATAATAAAACAAAGGCATAAAATAAGCCATTATCATCATTCATATTGCCAAATTTGAAGAAAAGAAAAGAAAGAAAACTAAGCTAGGGCATTCGGCCATTTATGAGCTTGATTCAAGGTATGTTTTGCTTCGGTTTTTGATAATGTCTATGTTTTCGTAATCGTTGCTTCGTGTTCTTCAAAACCCATTCTTCAGTTTTGTGAATGGATGAATATTTTGAAATATGCCATTGATGAACACATGAGTTTTGTGATGTTTGAGGATGAAATATGAAAGATATGTGATAGATTAACATAGTTTGTCTTTGAATTTTTGATGAATTTGAGTAATTTGGACTTAATTGAGAAAATAATATTTTGAGGGACTAAATTGTGAAATAAATGAAAAATATGGGTTGCTAGGGATCTATAGAGAATTCGGCTAAGCATAGGTGTATTGAGATTTTGTGTATTTTGTGATTTTGTGAAATAAAGATTAAAATGTCAAACTGTGAAAATGTAGGGGCTAATTTGTAAATTGCCCTAAATATGTGTCTCTGGATTGAATTGAATGATTTAGTGAATAAATGAATTAAATTTGAATATGTATAGATCGAGAACAGAAGAAAATAGATTTAGATCCCGGGAAGTCGAAAGTGATTGAATAGTCGAATTCGTTTGTTTACTCAAATCCGAGGTAAGTCTATATACAAATAAATGTATTTGTATTGATTTATGTATATTCATGTGAAATATCAATGTGATGAATACATACGAGAATGATAAATATATGAAATTCGAGTAAGTATCGATAATGTAACAATGTTTGAGAAGCCCCGTACGAACCTAGGAATAGATAGGATTACATATGTCATGACATAGGTTGCCGACATGTGATATCAAGTAAGACCACGTTTGGGACGTTGGCATTGATTCGAGATTTCGTGTAAGACCACATTTGGGACGTTGGCATCGATATGAGATTTATGTGTAAGACCATGTCTGGGACATTGGCATTGTATTGATTTGTGTATGACCCTGTCTCGGACAGTGGCATCGATATTTGGTTACATGTAAGACCACGTCTGGGACGTTGGCATTGTGCGACTATTCCGAGTATTCTGAGTATCCTATTTACTTCGGTTCAACAGGCAAGTCTGAGAAATGAATGTCTATGGGATATGTATAAACGATTCAGGTACGTTTCGAATGTACACTATGTATGTGTATGAAAGGTACGTGTTTATATGAGCTTACTTAAGTGAATATGTGTATAAATTTGATGTGATAATATGTGATACATGCTTGAATGAGTTATGAGTAAAGTGATATTTTGAGCTATGAAATGTGGGTAAGTAATGGCTAAACAAATGAGCCAAAGGATATGTGATGAATTTGCAAATGAGAAACATTAATATCATTGTATCAATGTGGCTATGTGCATTTCATATTAAGTTTATTTGTATATGGCTTACTAAGCTTTTGAAAGCTTACTTTGTGTGTGTTTGCTCTATTTTATAGATCGTCAAAGCTACTAAAGGCTCAAGGAATCGTAGAGGATCATCATCACACTACTCAATCTTATTTTGGTACCCTTTTGAAAATATATATACTAAAGTATGACATGTACAGGCTAGTTACCTTGAGTTATGTTTGAAATATGTGGATAGCCATGTGATATGGCTAGTTAAATGGTTGTGTAATGAATGAAGTCATGCTATATGATGTTTGGTTTTGGTATGATTCCATGGTTATGAAATGGTCAAGATAATGGTAAGCTTATTGATGCAAAGTGAGAATATGTGTTTGATGGATGATGGTTATGTTGAAGTGGTAAGTTGGGGATGAATCATGTTTGGTTTATTTGTGAATTGGTTGAGCTATTTAGTATATAAGTTGGTATGCTTAGAAATGAGATTGAATGAGATGATATGATGACCGTTTGGCGTGTTTTTGGTTTCTAATTGTGTTTAGAAATATGCTTGTATGTGCTTGTAGGGTTAACCCAATGTGTGGGTGGCATTTTGGCCTTGAAAAATGGTCTATAATTGCCCACACGATTGAGCACACGGGCGTGTGGCTGGACCGTGTTCCTCATGGTTGTAATTCAAAACAAGTCAGATTCGACCACGGGCAAGACACATGGGCGCCTGACTGGCTGTATGGTACAAGTCAGTAGTGACCATGGGTAAGGCACACGGGCGTGTCCACGGCCGTGTGGACAAGTCAGTATGTATGTTGTTTTGACACGGCATAGACATACGGGCGTGTCTGAGGCCGTGTGAGGTAACGGCCTGCCCGCATGGGCGTGTGGCCTCTGTAACTTTGAAAATTTTTTAAATTTCTGAGAGTTTCCGTATGTGTTCGGTTTGTCCCGGCTCTATTCTAAAGCATGTTTAAGGTCTCAAAGACATATTTAAGGGACACTTTGATGTGATTTGTCGAATTATGTTTTGTAATGTCCGTAAAAGTTTTCGATTATCCGGTAATGGCTCTTAACCCTAGACCGATACGGATACGGGTTAGGGGTGTTACACCATACATGTTTCTTGATGTTTATATGAGATAGTATGACTTAGAAACGAATTATTACCCTATATACATGAAGTACATCGAAATAACATTACTTGATAAAATGATACATGAATTGGTTCTTACATGAATGTGGATCGTGCTTGCTGACTTTGTCCATCCATGATTACTTGGCTAACATGATAAGGATATGTGTTTAGGGCTTATGATAAAATTGATTGATAGTGCCTTGCAAGTTTATTCTGAACATAAATATATGGTAAGTTATTTACCATGTTATACGAACTTACTAAGCATTTCGTGCTTACTCTATTTTATTTTCCCTTATTCTATAGTAATTCAAAAGCTCGTTGGATTGGAAGAATCAGTGGAGATCACTCACACTATCCATCGGCCCATCTTGGTACATATGGTAAATTAATTATGGTTATAATGGCATGTATAGGTTAATTAGCCAATATTGGCATGTAAATATTTGGGTTAAAACTAGCCATTGGAATGGCTTGTGATTAACGTGTTTTGATGTGTATTAATGGGGATATAACATGTTTAGTGTGTGCTGAAATGGTTGAATGATAGAAATCATGTTGGCATATTGATGATTAATTCTAGCTTATTTGGTAAATTACGCATATAGGTGAATTTGATAAGTTAAGTAAGTTTTGTTTGTTTGATTACATAATGGTAAAATGATATTTGAGGTGCTTTAGAGCACATTGGTTGTATGTGATGTTATGTCATGCATGAGATTCGGTTTTGTCTTGAATTAATTGTTTTAAAACTATTAGTGTAAGAGGAAGACAAATTGGGTAAGAAATGTGGCTTGGAAAATAGCCTATTTTCTTTGTCTACACGGGCAGAGACATGTGCGTGTGTCTTAGCCGTCTGTGACACATAGCTTAGCATATGGGCCTGTGATCTGGCCATGTGTCCCTTGCATCTTTAAAATGTCAAAACAAAATGCTCAGAATTGATCACATGGCCTGGCACATGGGAGTGTGGCTTGGCCGTGTGACTCCTGCACCTACACACGGTCTAGCACACGGGTGTGTGACCTGACCGTGTGAACCACACGGGCGTGTGACCCCTACAGTTAGGAAAAATTTTGAAATTTTATGAAAAATTTTCTGAGTACCCGGTTTAGTCCCGTCATGATTCTAATGCATGATTTGGGCCTCGAGGGCTCATGTAAGGGACTATATGATTAAATTTGATTGAAATCAGATATGAATGCTAAATGTTCATGAAATGTCTGTTACTTGACCCGTAAACTTCGGTAATACTCTGTAACCCTGTTCTGACGACAGATTCGGTTTAAGGTTGTTACAATATAGAACGAGAAAGACCACATTTCCATCCCCTATACATTTATAAACACAAGGTTCATCTACGTTTTTCTCAAATCCAAAATTCTTGATCGCTTGATCAAATCTTTGATTTTATGAGTAGGATGCTTGAGTAAGTCCATATATGGATCTAAGTAGTTTGCAAAATTTATGCTCATTTTATTAGCTATATATCTGGTCGGTTGCATCATATAGATGCTCCATTCAAGATATTCATTCAAAAACGTTGTTTTGACATCCATTTTCCAGATCTCGTAATCAAGACCCGCCGTAATGGATAACAATATGCGGATTAACTTGAGCATGACAACCAGAGAGAATGTTTCTTCATAATCAATATTTTATTTTTTAGTATAACCTTTTTGCTACAAGTTTGGCCTTATAAGTTTCCAATTTTCCCTTCGCATTTTTTTCCTCTTGTAGATCCACCTACCCCGTATGGGTTTTATCTCTCCCGATAAGTCTACAAGTTCCCACACTGAGTTGGAATCCATAGAATTCATCTCACCTTTCTTAGTTATTTACTAGAGCTTAGAATCAGCACTCTACATCACTTCATCATATGTGAGTAATTCATCATCTTCATGCTCAGCAGACTCAATGTTTAAAACGCTTTTGCCAATTTGGAAGAACTCTAGCCTACGAGAGACCCTCCCATTGTGACGAAGCACCCTATGTTGCTTACCATTTGCAGGTCTACTATTAGGAATTGGTTCTAGAACTATTTCCGTAGGGCTTTGTGTATTTCTTGAAAGTTTCTCGAGTACTTCTTTACTCCGAGGTTTGAAGTCATTCATGTAACTTTCCTCAAGGAAAGTGGCATGAGTTGACACTATCACAGTTTACTCTATTAGGTTATAAAACAAATCATCCTTTGATCCCTTTGAATATTCTACAAATATGCACAGTTTTTTCCCCGAGTCCAACTTCCTCACATCTTTATCCAATATGTGGCTTGGGCATCCCCAAATCCTTAAATGGTTTAAGTTCGACTTCCTACAATGCCATAAGTCATATGGAGTTTTTGATGCTTCCTTACTATGCATATAACTTAGAATATAGCAAGCTGTTTGTACCGAATATGCCCAAAAAGAGATTGACAACTTCGAATAACTTAACATCGAATGAACCATGTCTAACAATGTTTGATTCCTTCTCTTTGCCTCACCATTCTGCTATGCAGTGCTCGATGTAATTAATTGCGATAAAATCTCATTCTTTATGAGGTACCTTAAGAGCTTATCTGTTAAGTATTTCCCACCTTGATCAGACCAAAGTGGACTTTATGGGTAAACCTAGTTGTTTCTCTACTTCTGAATGAACCTGTTTGAATTCATTAAAAGTTTCACTCTTGCTATGCATTAGGTACACATACCCATAGCTAGAATAATCATCAATAAAGGTTACATAATACTTGTAACCATTTCTTGCACTAATGCTCATGGGGCCATATACGTCAGTTTGCACAAGTTCTAAGGCTTTCACGGCCCTCGTTCCTTTTTCGTTAAAAGATCGCTTAGTCATTTTACCTTCCAAGCAAGATTTACATTGTCGAAGACCAACTTCTTTAAGCGAACTTAAAGTATCATTTTTCACAAGTCTAGTGATTCTTTTTTGGTTAATATGATCAAATCTCCAATGTCAAAGGTACGCCTCATTAAAGAGAGAAGTTTTGAGTCTTTTACTTGAAATTCAACTTGTACATCTTTGGTTTGATAAAATAGAGATTATCTGAGATCCATCCATTACAGATAAGTTTGCGATTTCTAAATATTGCAATACTATAATTAAAAGTCATTATCAAGTTGTCTTTATGTACACATGCAACAAAAATCAATTTTCTTTTGAAACTTGGCACATAGAAAATGTCTTTCAAAATAATCTTCCTAAAATTATCAAAATAAAGATGTACATATCCCACTACTTCAGCTACCATAGTTGTCCCATTTTCAGTCCACAATGATAGATTCTTATCTCTAAGATCTTTTGTCTCTTCAAACCCCCATAGAGAAACACATGTGTGATTAGTGACTCTCGAATCAATGACCTAATGGTCAATTGAACCTTCCACTAGACAAGCTTCTATCATAAAGAGTTCCACACCTTTCCCTTTGGTGGCCAAGTATTCCTTCCACTCTTTACAGTTTTCCTTGAAGTGCCTTTTCTTAATGTAGAAGAAGCATTTAGACTTAGATAAGTCTTTCCAGTTGTCTTAGCATGCTCTCCCTTCCTATTTGAGGAAGAAGCGACAACTATGTCCGCTTCTGATCTTCAGACCGGCTAACAACCATTCAACATTAATTCATAGGATTGTAATTCCTTCATAAGTTGTGTAAGTGTTTCTGTCTTGTTCCCAAGGTTATATACAGCCCAAAAACCTGTAAAATCCTTAGACAATCTCTTGAACACCATCTCAATCTGCGTGCTCTAGTCCAAATTGATCTCTTTATTGGTGGCCTCGACAAAGTATCCCATAAGAGTAATCATATGGTCTTTGATCGAAGTGTCAGGCTATTTTTGGGCATAGCCTACGATCTAGAATATACATGCTTAATAAATTAATAAATTATATCTAATTTTCTAAAAATAACAACTTCAATAAAATTACTTTATCATACATAATAATAAAATAATATCATACATTCATTCCCATACATTCCTCTAAACATGCATACAATTGCAAGAATGTCACATATTATCAAAACTAATCATACATGAAGAAGAAAGAGAATTTTGGTTCGATTTATAGTATAAACATAGAAAAACTTGGCACTCTGATACCAAATTTTGGAAAAAAATCTAGCTCAAGAATAGTTTTCTTGCACAACAAAAACAAAAAATTTCGCTAAATGGATCCTTGTTGTTCTTGGCTTTCAACCCTTTACCGAAATCGCACATGTGTTTTTCTGTTAGATGGATCCTTGTTGTTCTTAGCTTTCAGCCAAAAAACCTTCTTTGTTATTCCCGTACCACGAACGATTTAAATCAAATACATAACTATAAATAGTTTTCTTTACTTTCAGTGTGAAAGCAAAATCTCTTCTCAATAGAAACCAATAGAATTGTTAATCCGGGAAATAGATTTAATATTTAGAGTATAAACTCTCACTATTTTTGGACAAAATAACAAATATCTTAGAGTTCTACATTTAGCCCTATCGGCGCCATTTATTTATAGGGAGAAGAAGTTAAACCCTTATTGAATTGTAGTAGTGTATTTCAAATAGAAAAATGAACTCCTAGTTTAACTAGAACTATAAGGGGTGGCAACCCTAGTTAATAAATACTAAGGCTTTTCGACCCTGTCTTTAACATAAAGGGACTTTTGGGCCTCTCCCTTATCAGGTCCAATTACAAATACTTCCTGGAATTTGAACCCAGTATTTTGTAATTCGATCCAAATTAATATTTGTTTTTCAGTTTCCCAAAATAAATATCTTAAATTAATTTAAATAAATTAATTTTCCAATTAAATAATTTTCTCAACCCACTTCTAATTCTATTAAAATCATGACGACTTTATTGTAAAAGTACCTTTGAGAAAATATATTTAATATTTCAAAATTCAACGGATTCACTATGAAAAATGATTTATTTTCATTTTTGAACTTCATTTAATTTAAAAATCAGAAATTCATTTTCAGGGCATTTTCATTTTGAAAGAAACCTTATTTATTTCCAAATGTTTCCTATTTCTCCATTTTTTTATCATTTCTATCCATTTTTGTTCATTTGATTCAACATGCAAATCATTTTTGGTTCCAACAAGCTAGCGGAGGGACCGGTTGGACATATGCGATTAGGGCTCAAATGATTTATAATTAAGTTCCAGTTTTTTGCCTATTAATTATAAACTCATTTAGTCACGAAGTCATTCCACTATAGTATCATAATTGAGCTCTCACCAATGACATATCATTACGAAAGCAACTCAATTAGTGCTCATCCAATGACCTTGTCATAAGTGTGTAACCCTCATAAGATATTCTGAATCTCTTTGGGATAAATTCATTCTCCCAATATGATCCTATTTTATCTCATGGTAACTATTACATCTTATTTCATGAAAAGTCAATTACTATCAAATAGTAATCAAGTCATTTATCACAAAGACAAACGACTCGTGGCCACACATACTTTTTAACAACCATGTAATGCCAATGAGAGGATTTCATTTACCCATGTCTCAGACTATGAATTCCACTGTTGTGAATGACGCTACATACTGTAGAAGTCGTATACCGAACGCACCAGCTTTCGGTTCCTTATCTATTTGAACCTAGGCTTTTACTTACATATAAGTATACAAGTCACACATACATAGTTCGCCATCCACTCAGGAATTAGGTTTCTCACACTATGAAGTCACAAGTGAATAAATCCATAAATCCATACACGAATTTTGGATCTATTTTTCTTGGTTCCAATCCAATGTACTGTCAGTTTAATTAGTTACATCTATGTCTCTATCTTCTGGGAGTCATCTACTCCAATGGCCAAGACAAGACATCTCCCTAATTAGACTTGATAGATGACATATTAGTCTTTCAATTGGTTTGCTCAATTTTTTATTAGACTAAGGACATATTTAGGTTCGTCTACTAATATAAGTTGTCTTTCTGTATTACAATTCAACCACGTAATACTGTTTAGTATTAGTTTAAACATTAGACAACCAGTGAGCCAATATTTTCTTCTATTTTGATTTGAATTGTACAAACTATATTAATGTAATCCATGAATTATTTTATTTACCAATCCGTTCGAAAAAATTACAAGTGTAAATAGATGAAAATACTACTCTTAGGGCACCAGATCCAACAAAGTTGTCATCAAATAAGAAAAGATGCAAAATGATCGCACCCTAACGTGAGTGCGTTGGGACTGAAAATCATGCAATTTAGATGTAACATCCTGAAATTGGGGCTATTCGTGATTAAATTATTTTGTTTGTGCTTAAATTTCTGTGATATTATTTGTGGAATTATAAGACTCAATTAGGGGTCTTGAGTAAGCTCGGTTAAGTAGGATAATTTTTAGTATGGTTTATTTAATGAAGTAGGATTAAGTGAGCTTGACACTTAAGTTAATTAAGAGTTCATTTAAAGCACAAGAGGAGTAAGTGGCAAGTTGGTTAAGGCTCTTGAAAGGTTGCTTGAGGTTAGTGGTTCGAGTAGCATGTTTAGCATTTTGAGGTTTTTATTTCATGATAGCATTAATGGCCGATCAACCTATGTTTATGATAGGTGGACTAATAACTTTTGGTAAGTTGAATTTATTTTTAAGGAAAGCATGGAAAAAGGGATAAGATTCCTAAGGTTATGGTAGGATATCTTGAAGTTATGGTATTAAGAGGGGACAAAGGCTTGGTTTGTGGAAAGTGTTTTGGAAAGAAATCCTATGCCTTAATGCATGAATGTGGACGGCATGTAAGGCTAGGGGGAGTGGCCGAATTTTTGGTAGGTAGCTTGGGGGAGATTGGCCAAACTTTTGTTTTGTGTATCATTTTGTGCTTGTTTTTTCCTCTCCAAAAAGCTCTCATCTTTGGCCGAATGTCTAGGGTGCTTTTAGTGCTACATTTCTTTTGAAGATAACTTCATTTTGTTGGAAACAAAATATCACTTTCTTTCTCTCATTTGTCTTTTGAACCAAACTACATTTTGCATCTTGCGCATTTTCTTCCTTGGTAAAGTTTGTGGTAACCGAATATCATTTCTTCCATCTCTCTTTTTCTTCCTTTGATCAATTCTTTCTCATTCTCTTTTCAACCTTTATCAAAAACCAAAAACCATCCTTTCTTTTTCTAAACTTTGGTCGAATCTTCTACACCAATATCTTTCATCTACTACTTTTCTTTTCTTTTCAAAACCGAATCCCCATTTCTCTTTTCTTCCCAATAATTTCTTTATTGGCCGAATATACTCCTTGGGTATGCCGAAACTCTCTTCTTTCATTTAGAAGTATCTTGGCCGAATATTGAAGGTGGTAAGGATTTATTTCAAAGGATTATTCTTTTAAGTTTTCATTTAAACCGAAGGCTAATAACCTTAATGATGATGGTTGGTTGTAGGGAAGTGAGGCCGATTCATTTAGGAGTGTGTTGGCTAGTGTTCGAAGGCTTTTGGGTAAGATTTTGGGTTCACAAGGAACCCTTCTCAATTATTTTGGTTTGGCCGAATAGGCCATGGCACTAATGTCCATTTTTGGCCGAATATAGGGGCAAGAATACTTGTGTGGCCGATTTGTTTATTCGGGATATAGAACTCTTGTTGGTGCCAGGTGTGTACATACACATCTTATAACTTTTTACTATGCTAAGTGTTATAATATGCCTAATCCGTTTGTGTAGACATGGATGTAATACCATCATGGTATTAACAAAGACTCGGGTAAGTCTTTATTGCTTTGAGATTACTATTTGATGCTTTTAGGAAGTATGAAACATTTGGTATGTGTATTATTGGATATATGGCAATGATAAATTTATTAATATTGTTAAAATAAACCTTTTTGCATGATTTCAGTAAATATACATAATTGTTTGATATGGGTTGATGAGTGGAGGGGGCAGTGATATTCGTGTCGACGGACACCAGTGTTTTGGTAACACATTGTGACTACGGTCACCAGAGGTTTGGTACCTCCAGAGGTTTGGCACCTCATAGCGACTTGTCCCTGTGGTTGATACCACCGTGGGTTGGCCCCACTTTGAGATATGGGATCGTCTGCCAGTGATTTGGTATCACACGATGGGTTGGCCCCATCATTCGATTTGTGTCTTCGGACACCAGAGATTTGGTATCTCCAGTGATTTGGCATCACAATTGTGACTATATGTCACCAGTGTTTTGGTAACACAATTGTGTCTTTGGACACCAGTGGTTTGGTACCACACGGGGTAGAAAAAGGCGTTTGGATGGTTAGGTTGGGTGCATTTTAAACTTATGCATGTTAATTGGTTATGATTTCTGTATGTTATTGCATTAAATCGGGGAAGGGTTACACATTGAGTCTTGGTGACTTACCTTCTCCTTTAATTTTTCAGGTGACTCGTAGATCGCGGGTGAGGAGCCGGATGAACTCGAGGTGGCCATGCAGTGGAGACTTTTAATAAATGAATTTTTGGATTTTATCTATTTTTCTTTTGAGTTTATGTTGCTTAACTGTAATAAGGCCTCCTAGGATGATTTTATTATTGCTGCATGTTTGAATGTTTGGTTTAAACTACTTGATGATGTTAAAACGGTTGCACATGTTTTCTCAAATTAAACGCAAAATGTTTTTAAAGTACTATCGAGTACATTTGAAATTTTTAAACAACTCGACTCAACAAATATTTTTAAGTGTGGTTTTTAACAAAAAAAATTCAAATTTAAAGGCATTTCGACTAATTTAAAAATCGGTTTTAAAATGATTTTCAAAATGTTTTCTCTGTAGCAAACCAAATTCGGTCATATTGTTTGGGCCGAATTTGGGGTGTTACAAAATTGGTATCAGAGCCTAGTTCAAAGCTTGGCTGTGGGGGCCCAAGGCCCAAAAATGTTTTTGGTAGGCCTTTTTGAAAATATTTGGTTTTGAATAAGCATGGCACCGAGTCTCCGGCACCGATCCGCCCAAGTAAGTATCTCTAATTTTTTGTATGAATTATTTACTGTAGAAGGGTAGGAAGCATGGGACGTAGATAGCGATAAGTATTTTAAACTTCAGGACTAGTTTATCTCAAACAAAATTCATAAGACTTTAATGGCCTAATTAAAATCAACCTGTGACCAAGTTGCCGAGTTAGGGTGTGGTAACCTTGGTACGCATGTCTAGGATTGGATCCGGAAGAGCTTGGTACTTAAGCAGTCCTCGTGACTCACCTCCTCTTCGCGGGATTTCTACCTGGTGCTAGCTTCGGTTCACCCTAACTAAGAGGACTCGGTCATAGGCAAAACCTTAAATAAAACCCGAAAGGGACTAGCCATGTTTTAAGGAAAACTTCGGTTTTAAAATCATTAAATTATCTCTTTTAGATAGAAGGACAAATTTATCAACAAAATTTTCAAAATATTTTATTTACCAAAATTACCAAAATGCCCCTAGTGGCAAAATTACAAAAATACCCTTGGTTTCTAAAATTTCCATATTACCCCAATTTTGATCAAATTTTTATTTTACAAAAGTACTCAAAAATGTTGTATTTCAAAATAATATCTTGACTTTGGAAATTTACAAAATTACCCCCGATTGACAAAATTACCAAAATACCCCTGGTTTTCAAAATTTTGTTATATCTTCAAATTGAGAATTTCTCAAAATACCCTCAGTTCTAAAAATCACAAGATGTTTTGATTTATTAGAGTTTTAAAATTTTCTTCGGTTTATTACAAAAATACCCTGTAGGAAAAATGACGAAAATACCCCTGGGTTAGAAACGGACAGAAATGCCCGAAGAGTGCATAGGTATGGAAGGTATTAGGGAATGGATGTACTTTTCTGTGTAACTAGGATAGAAGACTTAAAACCTTGTTTGATCGAAAGAACTCCTATTAAACTCTTTTCATAAAATTTCTTCGCGGATAATCAAGTGAAACATGTACTAATTCATAAAAATTTCCTAATCAGATTAAAGCACGATAGTTAGAATGAGCTTTAGAGGACGTGGCCGTCGTGGACGCGGAAGGGGTAGGATGGCCGTATCGGAACCTGTCGGGTCGGGTCAAGGATCTGAAAACGAGATACCGCCACCACCACCCCCAACCTTTGGAGCTGAGGAGCAGGATCAGACGGGTGATGACACTGTGTCACAAGCGATGCTACGGGTTCTGGAAAGGGTAGCTGGAATTGGTGGAGGTGGAGGAGCTCGGAAGTCGGTACCTGAGAGACTTAGAGCTAACGGAGCTGAATTTTTTAGAGGTGTGTCTGGTGTAGCGCCCAATACGGCTGAGTATTGGCTAGAATCGACCGAAAGAATCATGGATGAGATAGATTTGACAAATGAGGAGAAACTGAAAGGAGCAGTGTCGCTTCTCAAGGATGAGTCCTATCGATGGTGGCTCACGGTGCGTGATGGTGCTACGGCAGATGATCTTACTTGGGAGTATTTCAAAATTTCTTATCAGAAGAAGTATGTTGGCTCAAGCTACACTGATGCTCAGAGGAAAGCTTTTCTAGGGTTAGTACAAGGAAATAAGTCTGTATCGGAATATGAGGCGGAATTCTTGAGGTTGAGCCGCTATGCTCAGGGAATAGTGGCATCAGAGCATGATCGTTGTGTCCGCTTTGAAGATGGCCTTAGAGACGAGTTAAGGTTGCTGATTGCTCCACAGCAAGAGCGTGAGTTTGCTGTCTTGGTGGAGAAGGCCAAGGTAGCCGAAGGAGTCAAGGAGTCCGTGAGACAGAGTTATGATAGGAGTAAACAGAAAAGAGGCTTTGGATCGTCTGGGTCAGGTGGTAGTGTTCAGAAAAGGCTTAGGCAGAGTGGGCCAAATCAGGCAGGAAGGTCCACAGCTGCTAATCAGAGACCGGCACATTGTAATCGTTGTGGGAAGTTCCATTGGGGAGAATGTTGGACCGGAGGGAAAGGATGTTTCGAGTGTGGTTCGTTGGATCATCGTGTGAGAGACTGTCCACGTAAGCAAGCTAGGAATCAGACTGAAGGTCAAGGTCGTGCTCAGTTTAGAAAGGAGGGACCAGTACCGCAGAGAGGTCGTGGTAATGGTAGAGGTGGCTATGGCTCTAGTGGAGGTCGCGGAGCAGCTGGCAGAGGTATTGGCAACACGGAGTCTAGACAGCCTGGTTTGGTGTATGCTGCAAGGCGTCGTGAGGAAGGAGACGCACCGGACGTCATAACCGGTACGTTTTTAATCTTTGGTGTTCCATATACTGCTTTGATAGATGTGGGTTCGACGCATTCTTACGTTGCTACTAGCATAGTTGAGACCATGAGTTTAGTTTCTGAGACTGCTTCTAGGAGGATGACCGTACTTAGTCCTTTAGGTTACTCTGTAGAAGTAGATAAGGTGTATAGAGATGTACCCCTAGAACTCCAAGGGGTAGTGTTCGTAGCTGATCTGATGGAATTACCGTTTGAGGAGTTCGATCTGATTCTTGGGATGGATTGGTTGGTCAAGTACCAAGCAAGTTTGGATTGCGCTGCTAAGCGCATGGTTTTGAAGACGGTTGAAGGTGAAGAAGTGGTCATGATAGGTAATAGGAGAGATTATCTATCCAACGTGGTATCTGCGTTGAAAGCGGTGAAGATGGTCAGAAAGGGCTGTGAGGCGTTCGTAGTTCATGTTGTGCTTTGGAAGCTAAGGAGTCTTCTGTGGGGAATGTTCAAACTGCAAAGGAATTTGCTGACGTATTTCCTGAAGAACTTCTGGGATTGCCTCCGGATCGTGAGGTCGAATTCGGTATAGATTTGTTACCCGGAACGACGCCAGTGTCTATAGCTCCGTATAGAATGGCACCGAAGGAATTGATGGAATTGAAGGCTCAGATTCAAGAGTTGTTGGATCGAGGTTTCATTCGACCAAGTGTTTCACCTTGGGGAGCGCCGGTACTTTTTGTCAAGAAGAAGGATGGTGCGATGCGGATGTGTATAGACTACCGCCAGTTGAATAAGCTGACGATCAAAAACAAGTATCCTTTGCCGAGGATAGATGACTTGTTTGATCAGCTTAAAGGGGCTGCGATTTTCTCTAAGATTGATTTAAGGTCTAGATATCATCAGCTGAAGGTGAAAGAGGCTGATATCCATAAGACGGCATTTCGTACTCGGTATGGTCACTACGAGTTTCTGGTAATGCCGTTTGGATTGACTAATGCACCGACAGCATTCATGGACATGATGAATAGGGTATTTCAGCAGTTTTGGATCAGTTTGTTGTGGTCTTTATAGACGATATTTTAGTGTATTCGAAGTCAGAGGAGGAGCATGATGCGCATTTGCGAATGGTGTTGCAGATTCTGAGGGAAAAGCAGCTGTATGCGAAATTTAGTAAGTGCGAATTCTGGCTTAAGGAGGTGACTTTCTTGGGTCACGTTGTTTCAGCCGAGGGGATTAGAGTGGATCCTCGGAAGATTGAGGCAGTGTTGGATTGGAAGCCGCCTAAGTCTGTGGTTGAGATTCAGAGTTTTCTAGGTCTGGCGGGGTATTACCGAAGATTTGTGGATGGATTTTCTTTGATTGCTGCACCGATGACCAAGTTGTTGAGGAAAGGAACTCCATTTGTATGGACCGAGGAGCAACAAGAAAGTTTCGACAAATTGAAGAGAATTCTGACTGAAGCTCCGGTTTTGATTCAACCTGAGGCAGGCAAGGAATTCACGGTTTATTGCGATGCATCACATATTGGTTTGGGATGTGTGTTGATGCAAGAAGGGAAGGTAGTGGCTTATGCATCTCGGCAGTTGAGACCACATGAGGCTAATTATCTGACTCATGACTTGGAGTTAGTGGCTGTAGTCTTCGCTTTGAAGATATGGAGGCACTACTTGTACGGAGAGAAGTCGATAGTTTACACGGATCACAAGAGTCTTAAGTATCTTTTGACTCAGAAGGATTTGAATTTGAGACAGCGTAGATGGATTGAGCTGTTGAAGGACTACGACTGTTCGATCGAGTATCATCCTGGTAAGGCTAACGTAGTGGCAGACGCGTTGAGCCGTAAGGTTGTATCGAATTTAAAATCAATGTTTGCTCGACTTAGTTTGTTCGACGATGGGAGTCTTTTGGTAGAATTGCAAGTCAAGCCGACTTGGTTAGATCAGATTAAGGAGAAGCAGTTAGAGGATGATGGTTTGAATGATCGGAGGTTGCAAGTTCAGAATGGTGGATTAGAGGATTTTAGTCTGTCCAGTGATGGAGTTTTGTGCTTTAAAGGGAGAGCTTGTATGCCAAAGGATGTGGAGTTGAGACAAAGGATTCTTCGGGACGCACATAGTAGCCCATATGCTATGCATCCCGGAGGTAGCAAGATGTATCGGGATTTGAGAGAGTAGTTTTGGTGGCCAGGTCTGAAGCGGGAAGTAACTGAGTTCGTGGGTAAGTGTCTGACGTGTCAACAAATTAAGGCTGAACATCAGTTGCCATCTGGTTTACTTCAGCCGGTGAAGATTCCTCAGTGGAAGTGGGAGAGGATCACTATAGATTTTGTCAGTGGATTACCTCTTACGCCTAGCAAGAAGAATTCAGTTTGGGTGATTGTGGATCGACTAACTAAGTCAGCGCATTTCATACCTGTAAGGGTAGATTATTCGCTTCAGAGGCTAGCAAAGTTATATGTGGCTGAGATAGTGAGATTGCATGGTGTGCCAGTATCGATTATCTCGGATAGGGATCCGAGGTTTACATCAAGGTTTTGGAGAGCTTTGCATCAAGCTTTGGGAACGAGATTGGACTTCAGCACAGCTTTTCATCCGCAATCCGACGGACAATCAGAGAGAGTGATTCAGATCTTAGAAGATATGTTCAGAGGTTGCGTTCTGGATTTCAGTGGCAGTTGGGAGGAGTATCTACCATTAGCGGAATTCGCTTATAACAATAGTTATCAAGCGAGTATCCAAATGGCACCATATGAAGCACTGTATGGACGGAAGTGCCGTACTCCTACGTGTTGGACGGAGTTGGGTGAACGTCAGGTTTTGGGTCTAGAATTGGTGACTGAAACTGAGGACAAAGTTAAGGTAATTCGTGCTCATCTCAAGGAAGCGTCGGATAGGAAGAAGTCTTACGCCAATCTCAAGCGCAAGGAAATGGAATACGAGGTAGGAGATAAAGTCTTTCTGAAGGTGTCGCCTTGGAAAAAGGTGTTGCGTTTTGGGCAAAAAGGGAAGTTAAGCCCAAGGTTCATCGGCCCGTATACTGTGTTGAAGCGAGTAGGACCAGTAGCTTATCAGCTCGAAATGCCAGCAGAGTTGAGTCAGATTCATGATGTCTTCCATGTGTCGATGCTTAGACGGTATCGATCGGATCCATCGCACGTTGTGCCAGTGGCAGAGATTGAGGTTAACTCCGACTTATCTTTCGAGGAGGAGCCAGTTCAGATCTTAGATCGTGATATCAAGGTTTTACGTAAGAAAGCAGTACCTTTGGTGAAAGTGCTATGGCGAAACCATGGTACGGAGGAAACGACGTGGGAACCCGAGGATGTAATACGGCAGCAATACCCCCATCTCTTCTGATCAGGTAATTTCGAGGACGAAATTATTTTAAGGGGGTAGAACTGTAACATCCTGAAATTGGGGCTATTCGTGATTGAATTATTTTGTTTGTGTTTAAATTTCTGTGATATTATTTGTGGAATTATAAGACTCAATTAGGGGTCTTGAGTAAGCTCGGTTAAGTAGGATAATTTTTAGTATGGTTTATTTAATGAAGTAGGATTAAGTGAGCTTGACACTTAAGTTAATTAAGAGTTCATTTAAAGCACAAGAGGAGTAAGTGGCAAGTTGGTTAAGGCTCTTGAAAGGTTGCTTGAGGTTAGTGGTTCGAGTAGCATGTTTAGCATTTTGAGGTTTTTATTTCATGATAGCATTAATGGCTGGTCAACCTATGTTTATGATAGGTGGACTAATAACTTTTGGTAAGTTGAATTTATTTTTAAGGAAAGCATGGAAAAAGGGATAAGATTCCTAAGGTTATGGTAGGATATCTTGAAGTTATGGTATTAAGAGGGGACAAAGGCTTGGTTTGTGGAAAGTGTTTTGGAAAGAAATCCTATGCCTTAATGCATGAATGTGGACGGCATGTAAGGCTAGGGGGAGTGGCTGAATTTTTGGTAGGTAGCTTGGGGGGGATATTGGCCAAACTTTTGTTTTGTGTATCATTTTGTGCTTGTTTTTCCTCTCCAAAAAGCTCTCATCTTTGGTCGAATGTCTAGGGTGCTTTTAGTGCTAAATTTCTTTTGAAGACAACTTCATTTTGTTGGAAACAAAATATCACTTTCTTTCTCTCATTTGTCTTTTGAACCAAACTACATTTTGCATCTTGTGCATTTTCTTCCTTGGTAAAGTTTGTGGTAACCGAATATCATTTCTTCCATCTCTCTTTTTCTTCCTTTGATCAATTCTTTCTCATTCTCTTTTCAACCTTTATCAAAAACCAAAAACCATCCTTTCTTTTTCTAAACTTTGGTCGAATCTTCTACACCATTATCTTTCATCTACTACTTTTCTTTTCTTTTCAAAACCGAATCCCCATTTCTCTTTTCTTCTCAATAATTTCTTTATTGGCCGAATATACTCCTTGGGTATGCCGAAACTCTCTTCTTTCATTTAGAAGTATCTTGGCCGAATATTGAAGGTGGTAAGGATTTATTTCAAAGGATTATTCTTTTAAGTTTTCATTTAAACCGAAGGCTAATAACCTTAATGATGATGGTTGGTTGTAGGGAAGTGAGGCCGATTCATTTATGAGTGTGTTGGCTAGTGTTCGAAGGCTTTTGGGTAAGATTTTGGGTTCACAAGGAACCCTTCTCAATTATTTTGGTTTGGCCGAATAGGCCATGGCACTAATGTCCATTTTTGGCCGAATATAGGGGCAAGAATACTTGTGTGGCCGATTTGTTTATTCGGGATATAGAACTCTTGTTGGTGCCAGGTGTGTACATACACATCTTATAACTTTTTAATATGCTAAGTGTTATAATATGCCTAATCCGTTTGTGTAGACATGGATGTAATACCATCATAGTATTAACAAAGACTCGGGTAAGTCTTTATTGCTTTGAGATTACTATTTGATGCTTTTGGGAAGCATGACACATTTGGTATGTGTATTATTGGATATATGGCAATGATAAATTTATTAATATTGTTAAAATAAACCTTTTTGCATGATTTCAGTAAATATACATAATTGTTTGATATGGGTTGATGAGTGGAGGGGGCAGTGATATTCGTGTCGACGGACACCAGTGTTTTGGTAACACATTGTGACTACGGTCACCAGAGGTTTGGTACCTCCAGAGGTTTGGCACCTCATAGCGACTTGTCCCTGTGGTTGATACCACCGTGGGTTGGCCCCACTTTGAGATATGGGATCGTCTGCCAGTGATTTGGTATCACACGATGGGTTGGCCCCATCATTCGATTTGTGTCTTCGGACACCAGAGATTTGGTATCTCCAGTGATTTGGCATCACAATTGTGACTATATGTCACCAGTGTTTTGGTAACACAATTGTGTCTTTGGACACCAGTGGTTTGGTACCACACGGGGTAGAAAAAGGCGTTTGGATGGTTAGGTTGGGTGCATTTTAAACTTATGCATGTTAATTGGTTATGATTTCTGTATGTTATTGCATTAAATCGGGGAAGGGTTACACATTGAGTCTTGGTGACTCACCTTCTCCTTTAATTTTTCAGGTGACTCGTAGATCGCGGGTGAGGAGCCGGATGAACTCGAGGTGGCCATGCAGTGGAGACTTTTAATAAATGAATTTTTGGATTTTATCTATTTTTCTTTTGAGTTTATGTTGCTTAATTGTAATAAGGCCTCCTAGGATGATTTTATTATTGCTGCATGTTTGAATGTTTAGTTTAAACTACTTGATGATGTTAAAACGGTTGCACATGTTTTCTCGAATTAAACGCAAAATGTTTTTAAAGTACTATCGAGTACATTTGAAATTTTTAAACAACTCGACTCAACAAATATTTTGAAGTGTGGTTTTTAACAAAGAAAATTCAAATTTAAAGGCATTTCGACTAATTTAAAAATCAGTTTTAAAATGATTTTCAAAATGTTTTCTCTGTAGCAAACCAAATTCGGTCATATTGTTTGGGCCGGATTTGGGGTGTTACATTAGATCTGGAATTGAAGTACGATATTTACAAGTGAATAGGTCAGGTTGTAATATAGTTTTGTTTACAACAAAAAACTAGGAAAGTATTCTAAGGAGTTTACCCAAGGGATTGCTATTTAGAGAAAACTCTTATTAAATTAATTACCCAAAGTTAATTTCTAATCTAATCGATTTACAAATTAGTAGTGCTAAAGCCAAATTAAGATAATAAAAAATGTAGTTAATTAAACTAAAAACTACTCTAAGTTAAGTTATCGGGTTTCCTATTCCTAGTTTCAACAATGTGAGCTATTAGACTAGAATCAATTGAATACCTAATTATTATCCAAGTCAAATAATTACCCTTAATTTAAATACTTACAACCCTTAGCTAGGAAAACCTTTCGTCTCATCTACACTAAGGATTAACACCTAAGACACCCTTTCGGTCTCACCTAGTCAACCGAATACCCTTTCAGTCTCACCACTTGGTACTAATCTACTTAACAGGATACCTTTTTGGTCTCACCTGTCTAGATATTCTACTAGGTTCGTCAATCCTTGTATACTAAGTCCCTCAAATAAAATCTCAATTTCAAGTTTTCTTTTACTTAGTTAATTAATTAGTTTAAACAGTTGAATCATGTGAAATATAAATAAAGCACAAATATATTCTAATATTTACACAAAAATTCAATTAACGATGTTAAAGAAAGAGATATAAATAAAGAATAAGAAGGAGATAGAGAATTCTCATATATATTTGAAGATGGAAGTGCATGTTTGGAACATCCTACGTTCGCAATTATCTTTCTTCAAAATAGAAATCTTCTGATTAAAAAAAAAACTAAAAGAGAACTAAAAACCTACATCAAGGAGATGAAAAACTATTTGAAGCCCCCCTAAAATGTTGCTTTGAGCTATTATTTATAGATTACATGTATTATGACCTAATTATGTTAAGTAAAGACGACTAAATAGGTTAATTAAGGTTGTGCAAAGGAAAACACCCTTCCAGTAATTTGGGCCTCGTCGAACCGGCATCATGACATCCATAAGCTGGTGTCGCAAAATTGAACATCGAACTGACCTTACTTGGCTTCGAAGTTGTATATTGTGACACTGAAGGATTGGTGTTGCAACACTAACACCATGATGCTACTATTTTGCTTCAAAGTTGGTTGTTATGACATCCAATCCTAGTTGAATGTTGCGACATTAAAGACATTCCATTGATTCCTCGGCTGAAATTGATGTCCTTCACACTTAATCAACTCGTTAGTCTTCCTTTAGTCCCGTATTGACCTAAAAGGTCATAAAAAACATAAAATTTCTCATTTTATTAACTTGAACTAAAGAAATACTAAAATGGAAATATAACTAAAATGATACTAAATGACTTGAAAACAAGCTCATTAAGTGTTAAGAATCACTTAATTTGCTACAACAAATTGTTGCAAATCAAACTCCTCCACACTATAACTCATTGCTTGTCCTCATGCAAACAAAACACATATATGCAAAAATCAAGAGAGAAATCAATTAAATGACGATCCTTGACCATGCTTCATACAAGCTAGTTTGAAGCATAGTTAATAGAAAAGTTTGTTAAACATGTAACTTAGATATGATATGTAAATGACTCACAATTCTTAACTTCAAACATGTTAGTTCATCAAATGAAAAAGTAAGCAAGTAAAAAGATAATTAAGTATATGAACCCATCAAAAATGACCACGCAAGTGTCACATTTATTTTGGAAAAATACAAGCAATTACAATTTCACATACTTAGTCTAGTTTTCATCCATGGATCGAGTTGCCTAAGTCACATAAGGCTTTTCGACTTGTAACGTTCTGCGGCTTAAGGTTGGTTCAGATTTCAAGAACAAGGCACTACAAAATGGTTCAAGCATGAAAGTAGTTTGGCACATAATATTGTACCCTATACATCCGTAGATACTTTTAAGCTCACTCCTTTTATCCCTTTCTCTCACCTTCCTTTTCTCTACATTTGTTTAAGACATGGTGTAATACTAGCAAGTATAGTCATCTCAGCAAGTTTTTGTGCAATTATGTATGAAAATTTTTGATAAACCGTAAAATTAACATATTTTAAGCCCACATTTAGTATGCTTTTGGAGGAATTAAGCCTCGATTTATGTAAAAAGGTGCTCTTAATCTTTTGCTTTCATGTTTTATACCCAGGAAAGCACCGAGGATGAAAAGAACGAGAAACTGGCCTAAAACAGACCAAATTGGGCCAAAGAGGAAATCGACATGGCCTGGACTTAAGCCCACACGGCCGTGCCACGTCAATCTACTAGAACATGGCCTGATCTCGACTTACATGGTCGTGCCTCATTAAAGAAGCCCAGACACGGTCTGGCCACGATCCACACAGGCGTGTGCCATGGCCGTGTCCCTGTCGTGGCAAAGAGCAATTCATTTGGATGTGGATACTTAGGGGCGAAGAAACATATTTTGAAAGCCTATATAAATCCCCTAAGTGTTACCTGAAAGAGTGCAGTTAGCTAGGCTAAAGAGCCGAGCCAAGACCAAATTTGTGGAGAATCACTCGAAGATAGCCAGTTGATCCATCTCAAGAAGCCGAAATTCTACTCAAGACGGAGGATCTCTCTTTCAATTCCTTCAGGGGGTTTTGGGATTTCTTATGTTGTGTTTTATCTTTTCTTTTGAGATGTTTTCCCTATTTGATATGAACTAAACCCTTCAGATACCTGAGGGGGATGAAACCTAAGATAGATCTTGTTATTGTTTTCTGAACTATATGATAAATATTTGACTTGTTCTTAATATGTGTGCTTAATTCTTGTGTTGATATTTCCAGGATATTAATTCAAGTATGATGTGCTTAGGTGGTGGAGCAAAAGTCCCTGCTTAAAAGTAGATCTAGCATAATTAAGAGGAGTTGATCGCACGCGTAGAGATAGGGTGACGAGATTTTGCTGGATTAGGGTGAAACCTAATATGGGAGTCTATAGATCGAGTTAATGCAATTCTAGGGGTTTTAGTTAGAAAGAGATTTCAATTAATCAACCTAGGATTAGACGTTATTCGCTTTGAGAGAGGGTTTAATATAACTTAGGGAATCTTACGGATCAAGTCAAGGGAAGACATCGTCTTGTTCAGTGTTAGATAACAAGTGAAGTCTAGGTGGATTCTTCCTAAGGGTATCGTCTTAATCAACTGAGTTTTCCCAACAGTATTTTCCCCAATTCATTCTTTTTGTCTTTTTGTCTTTTGTTTAGTTGATAGTTAAATTTAGATTAGATAATGTCGTAACCATTTTTTTTGAAAAACAAGAATCGACTTTAAAAATAGGGAGTCGCCACCGATCTTTATTTAGGTGTGATCGGGTCACCTTTGTTTTAATAAAACTTTTTGATTTACTAAAACAATAATTTTGGTCTACGAAATCTGCAAAAACGGGTTCGGGAGTCGGTTACGTGCAAGGAAGGGGTTAGCACCCTTGCAACACCCAAACTTGGTACCAAATTGATTATTTAATGTCTCAATGTCGAAAGTTGAAAATTTGAAAAAGAAAAAAAATTGATCTTTTTTGGAAATATTTTAGTTTTCTCAAATTGAACATCAAGATTTTCTTGTTTCGAAGGACAAAATATCACATCCAGTACGTAGGACACGATGATCTTAATCCTCGAATCCAAGATCATCTCTTAATTCTCGAGACTCATGCATTAAAATAACAAAAGGTTATTCAATTGTTTGGGCCAAGCGAGAGAACTGAAACCCAACACATAGGGCACGATCTCTCAAATTTCCAAATATAGAATGTTTCCTTATTTTGAAAACTTTGATTTTGGATGGAATTTATAAAAGATTTTAGGTTAGGTTTTAAAGAAACATTATTCAAAACGTGAATGGGATTATGTGACGAAAAAAATACGATAATGTAACACGAATTTGGCGTCATACATGTAACACATAACATTGGAATCTTTCGCCTAAAATATTAACATGCATGAATAACAATAACAGTAATAGAACAACAATACGTGAGCACGAAATTACATATAATTAACTATGATATCATGACAATACAGATAAATGAATCATGGCACATGCAAAAGCACTAATTAAATAATATACATCATCTGAGAAATAACATTAATAAACAAAGACTAACGAATTAAACAATTTAAAGAAGTAACACATAAAACAATTTAAAAAAAAATTAACAAAATGATTTTAAGTCGAGATGACATAATAAAAAGTAATATATGAAATAGTTTTAAAACGGTGACAAAAAATAAAAAATAAGATAAATTAATATGACAATGCATAGTTTAATAAAGATAATATACAAAAACTCAAAATAAATAATAATGATAATAATAATAATAATAATAATAATAATAATAATAATAATAATAATATAATAATAATAATGTCATACAAGTTTAAAAAAATAAATATATGTACCTTTTAAACAAGTTAGAAACTACATTGAAATCAACATAAAACAGTGAGGACCAAAATTGAAATGAATTGAAGTAGCCAGGGACCTCAACGCTACGCACGTAAACTCATGGGGACTAAATGGGTGAATAACCCACCCCTTGACGCGCTGCGTTTTAGCTGACTAGGACGCGGACCAAATTAAAGACGAAATGAAAAAACAGGGTGAAATTTGAAGAAGAAAGAACCAAATGGGGCTGATCGATCGGCCATGCAAAAGAGGGAGGATCTATTACGCAAATGTCCCATTTAAGGGAATACGCGCAGTACTTTTGAAGCAAAATGACGCCGTTTCGTTAAAAATATATAAGACCCAAATTTCCCACAAATCAGATTCTAACCCTAACATTTTTTTAACTCAGCCGCCTCTTAACTCTTTCTCTCAACACAACAGAAACCCAAGAGGCAACCCTCTCTTTCCCCTTCTCTTGGTCGACGATTGAACTCCCCCCATCACCCATCACGCCACCACGTCGTATGGTGGCCGACAGATCGCGAAGTGGGCCTTAGCCCCATTTTCGAGTTTGTCCGAGGGTCGGGTCCAAACCACAGAGGAGAGAAACCCCGCACGTTTCGGTTTGGCTTCGAAGACTAAGGAGTGGCTTCGACGATGGCCCCGGGGTTTCAGGTTCATTTTTCTTTATCCTTTTTATTATTATTTATTTATAAGATTTGAAATGAAATAAAAAAATACAATAACTGTAAATAATAATCGAAAAGAAACCAACCTTTCAATGTTTTTGATTTTTTATTGCTGATAGTATCCTAGTATTTTTTGTAAAAAGAAAAGGAACCCCTGTACACTGTTTTTTGAATGGCTTTATAGCCAAAAGATTACGACTGTTTTCTTATTCTACTGTTTGCTCCATGTGTTTCAGTCATTGTTGCCTCCGTTTCTCTGCTTGTCGTGTGTTGTTTGCAGGGCATGGGCAGGGCGTCGGCGTGCGAGACGTTGGTTGCCGAGACGTGGGAAGCCAGAGGTGTCTGGGGGAAGTGGACCATGTCAGAGGTGCGGGGCGTGCAGGCATCGATCAAGGCGCGAGCGATGGTGGTGGCTGACAACAACGTGTTTGGGTTGCTGAAACGATGTGAGGAGCGCGTGCAGGGGACGCGGAGGCAGACGAAGGGTCGGTGGCAGGGCCTAGGGTTTCCCAGGAACTCTAGGTCTCTAGTCTTGTTAAAGTCTTGGGCCTTTTGGGCCATGGGTGTTGGGCTAGGCTATTGGTTTTAGGGTCATTAACTTTGGACTGTTTATTTGTATTAAATTTGGGCCAGGTATTTGGTCTTTGTAATTGGGCTCCGAATTTGTTCTGTAAATGGACTGGATTATTTGTATTAAATTTGGGCCTGGTATTTGGTCTTTGTAATTGGTCTGGACTTTTATTGGATTGGATTTTTTAATGGCTTTTGTTTTATTGATTGGGCTTTGAGAGTTTTTTTTTTTTTTGTAAATGGACATTCAAAAGGACTGTCATATTTTTGGACTTTATTTTTTATTGAGTTTTAATGGGCCGGGCAAATTTGGTTATTACAGCTGCCCCTCTTTGCTCATTGTCGTGTAACGAGAATAGAGCAAAGACAATAGAAGAACCAATTTTGCCCGGTCTTGGCCAAGCCTTGAATTACTGGTCCTCGTCCTCCTCACACATCTTCAAACTCTACTGTAACCTGTTGCTTTGATCCATTCACCGCTGATTCTGCGAGACATGACCCGTAGCTTCAATTCGGTTTTCCTCAATCTTGTTTATTTTTTTAACTTGCTCCAATAACCTCAGGACACGAAGAGATTTGTAGCTTCGACCTACTAATTGTTCCACTGGGACCTCGATGACACCTGAACTTTCAAACTACTTTCTTATTCTCGCAATATGAGTTAACCCTCTTTTCTTTCTTGATTTTTTTTTTTTGAAAAAATAGAAATTGAAAAACAGAAATTAAAAATACCTCAGCGTGCGCAACCTAAGGCTCAACTCACCTCTCGTATTATGAGTTGATATTAATAGAAATTGAAAAACAGGAATTAAAAATACCTCAGCGTGCATAACCCAAGGCTCAACTCACCTCTCGTATTATGAGTTGATATTTTGAACAGAAATTGAAAAACACCTCAGCGTGTGACCTGAGGCTCAACTCACCTCTCGTATTATGAGTTGATATTTTGAACAGAAATTGAAAAACAAAAATTGAAAAACACCTCAGCGTGCGACCCGAGGCTCAACTCACCTCTCGTATTTTGAGTTGATATTTTGAACAGAAATTGAAAAACAGAAATTGAAAAACACCTCAGCGTGTGACCTGAGGCTCAACTCACCTCTCGTATTATGAGTTGATATTTTGAACAGAAATTGAAAAACAGAAATTGAAAAACACCTCAGCGTGTGACCCGAGGCTCAACTCACCTCTCGTATTATGAGTTGATATTTTGAACAGAAATTGAAAAACATAAATTGAAAAACACCTCAGCGTGTGACCGGAGGCTCAACTCACCTCTCGTATTATGAGTTGATATTTTGAACAGAAATTGAAAAACAGAAATTGAAAAACACCTCAGCGTGCGACCCGAGGCTCGAATCACCTATCATATTATGAGTTGATATTTTGAACAGAAATTGAAAAACAGAAATTGAAAAACACCTCAGCGTGTGACCTGAGGCTCAACTCACCTCTCGTATTATGAGTTGATATTTTGAACAGAAATTGAAAGACAGAAATTAAAAATACCTCGGCGTGTCCCGAGGCTCAACTCACCTCTCGTATTATGAGTTGATTTTTTTGAAAAACAGTAATTGAAAATGTGTATCTGGTGGAACTCGGATGTCTTCTTTCTCCTTGGTTCGGTACAGTTATCGTTAAAACTTCGTGCTCCACTGGTGTACCTGTATGTGTCATGCGTGATGTTATCATGATATGCACGTGTTTGTCTTAAATTCTTTTATGCCTACATGATTATGCCATGCGCCCGGGGCTTGTTTGTCATATATCTCTTTTCATCATTACTTTCATGATGACTTGTATTCATTACTTTGATTTTTTGACTTTTCTTTCAGGTTTTGCACCCGTCCTTGAGTTTTATGAGTGATCTGCGTCTCTCGTATATCACCCTTTTGCCCCTTGTTGAACCTTGTCCTTGATCTGAGGCTTTTGTACTTACGAAATTCTCATCCAGGTAATGCTCAATATTCCTTTTGTTTAGAGTATGTAATTTCACTATTTATCATTTAAATGAACCAAACATGAGATGCATGAAAATGGGAAAGTAAGTACGAAAGAAATACCTCACATTCGTATTTATTTTAAAGCAATAAGCAAAGAAAGTTGACAAGGAACAATTCAATAAAGAAAATGTTATAGAAAGGAAAACAAGTTCAATTGTCGCGAATGCTCTCCAACGCCTGAACTTTTCCACGTTTCTTCATCCTGGATCTTTTCGAGCAAAGCTTCTTGTGTAGAAGATTTTGAGCTTCCGAGTCCGCTTTAAATATTGTAATCTCGCCACATGACTCCCTGTTCAAATCGTCTCGCTCCTTAAGCCGAACCCCCTTCATTAGGACGCCCTTTCAGGTTTTCATCCTGATCCTTTTGTTTATCAAGACGCCTTTTCGAGTTTTCGTCTTGATCTCTTTTTTTTTTTTTACATCAAGACGCCTTTTCGGGTTTTCATCTTGATCTCTCTTTCCTTTTTCTTTCTTCTTCTTCTTCTTCTTTTTTTTATGCATAATATTTCTTCACAGCATCTGAGTTCACTGGATTTGGTAACTCTTTCCCATCCATCTCAGTGAGAATCAAAGCTCCTCCTGAGAAAGCTTTCTTCACGACATAAGGCCCTTCCCAATTTGGTGCCCATTTTCCTCGGAGGTCTTTTTGTATTGGGAGAATCTTTCTCAGCACGAGTTCTCCTTCGTGAAATTCCCTTAGTCGCACCTTCTTGTCGTGGGCTGTGATCATTCTCTTCTGGTACATCTGTTCATGACAGATTGCCTTCAAGCATTTTTCTTCGATGAGATTCAGTTGGTCATATCGAGCCCGAACCCATTCCGATTCTTCTAGTTTTGACTCCATTAAGACTCGCAAAGAGGGGATCTCAACTTCAATGGGCAGCACAGCCTCCATTCCATAGACCAGAGAGAAAGGAGTTGCCCCCGTAGAGGTCTGCACGCATGTGCGATATGCATACAGAGCAAATGGTAGCTTCTCGTGCCAGTCTTTATATGTCTTGGTCATTTTCCTAATAATCTTCTTAATATTCTTGTTAGCAGCTTCTACCGCTCCGTTCATCTTTGGACGATAGGGTGAGGAATTATGATGCTTTATTTGAAATTGCTCGCACACCTCCTTCATCATCTTGTTGTTCAGATTCAAGACATTATCTGAAATGAGTCTCTCAGGCAAACCGTATCGACATATAATCTCCTTTTTTAAGAACTTGCAAACTGCGGTCTTTGTCACATTAGCAAACGAAGTGGCTTCTACCCATTTTGTGAAGTAATCTATGACCACAAAAATGAATCGATGTCCATTAGAAGCTTTTGGGGAAATTGGCCCTATAACATCCATGCCCCACATAGAAAAAGGCCACGGAGAAGTCATGACATGAAGGGGCGAAGGTGCTGCATGAATTTTATCACCGTAAACTTGACATTTGTGGCACTTTCACGCGTAACTAATGCAGTCGCTTTCCATTGTCAGCCAATAATAACCGAGTCTCATAAGCTGCCTAGCCATAGTGAAACCATTAGCATGCGTTCCACAGATTCCTTCATGGACATCTTCGAGTATCTTTCTGGCTTCAACAGCATCCACGCATCTCATGAGCACTTGATCTTTTCCTCTTTTATATAGGATATCTCCATCGAGAACAAATCCCACCGCCATTCTTCTGATTGTTCTTTTTTCGTTCTCATTTACTTCTCGGGATATCTTTGATTCTTGACATATTCTAGGATATCATGGAACCATGGTTGTCCATCTGCCTCTTTTTCGATGCTAAAACAATGTGCAGGGGCCTCGTATATGCTCATTTGGAGAGGCATTATTTCCGTTTCTCGGCTTGCGTTGAGCATTGAAGCCAAAGTGGCTAAGGAATTAGCCAATTGGTTTTCTTCTCGTGGGAAGTAATTAAAGGTTACTTCTTCAAATTCTTTGATCAGCTCTGTCACGAGATCGCGATATTTGACTAACTTTGAATCTTTCACTTCCCAATCTCCATGGATTTGGTAAATCACCAGCGTTGAGTCTCTGTATACCTCTAAGACTTCGATGTCTCGTTCAATAGCTGCACGAAGTCCCATGATGCAAGCCTCATATTCCGCTACATTGTTGGTACAGAAGAAATTTAATCTGGCGGTGAATGGGTAATGATTCCCTTCTGGTGACACTAAGACTGCTCCAATCCCATGCCCCAATCTATTTGATGCTCCATAAAAGCTCATCTTCCATGATTTCTCTTTTGACAACTCACATTTTTTTCCGTAATGTACATCAAGTCTTCATCTGGGAAGTCAAATCTTAATGGCTCGTATTCCTCTGTCGTTCGAGTTGCTAGGAAGTCAGCTATCGCGCTCCCTTTTATCGACTTTTGGTTTACATAGATGATGTCGTACTCTGATAGTAGGATTTGCCATCGTGCCATTCTTCCTGAGAGTGCAGGTGATTCCATCATGTACTTTAGTGGGTCCAGTTTTGAAATCAACCACGTCGTATGATACAACATATATTGTCTGAGCCTTCGAACTACCCAGACCAAAGCATAACAAAATTTTTCAATTGATGGATACCTCGCTTCACACCCTGTGAATTTCTTGCTGAGGTAGTAAATCGCCTTTTCTCTTTTCCCTGACTCATCGTGTTGTCCCAGTACACAACCTATTGAATTTTCGAACACAGTCAGATACAATATTAACGGTCTCCCGGGAGTTGGCGGTACCAGCATCGGGGGACTAGACAAATATTGTTTTATCTTGTCAAAAGCCATTTGGCACTCCTCGTTCCATTCTCCGGGGTTGTGTTTTCGAAGGAGTCGAAAAATTGGGTCATATTGGTTGGTAAGTTGAGCAATGAATCGAGCGATGTAGTTCAACCTCCCTAAAAATCCCCTGACTTCCTTTTGTGTGCGCGGAGGCGGTAGTTCTTGTATGGCTTTTATCTTATCTGGATCAACCTCAATACCTCTCTCACTAACGATGAATCCTAGTAATTTTCCCGAGGTAGCCCCAAACGTACACTTGGCCGAATTAAGCTTCAGCTGGAACTTTCTTAGTCTTTCGAACAATTTCCTGAGGTTCCCAACATGCTCTCTTTCCCCCCGAGATTTGGCAATCATATCATCGACATAAACTTCTATTTCTTTGTGCATCATGTCATGGAACAGCATCACCATAGCCCTTTGATAGGTTGCCCCTACATTCTTTAATCCGAATGGCATCACTTTATAGCAAAATGGCCCCCACATCGTTACGAAGGTAGTTTTCTCCATGTCTTCGGGAGCCATCTTTATTTGATTATAACCCGAAAATCCATCCATGAAAGAAAACAATGAATGGTTTGCTGTGTTATCTACCAACGTATCAATGTGTGGCAAAGGAAAGTTATCTTTAGGACTTGCTCGGTTCAGATCACGATAATCTATGCACATTCGCACCTTGCCGTCTTTCTTCGGTACCGGGACTATATTAGCCACCCATTCTGGATATTTAGAGACTTGTAGGAAGCCGACATCAAATTGTTTCTTGACTTCTTCTTTTATCTTTAAAAACATTTCAGGTCTCATTCGTCTTAACTTCTGTTGAGTAGGTTTGCATTCTGGCTTCAGTGGGAGCCTATGGACCACTACATCCTCGTTCAGACCTGGCATGTTCTGATACGACCATGCGAATACGTCTTTGTACTCATGAAGCAAGGCGATCAAATCATGTTTGGTGTTCTCTGAAATGGAGGTCCCAATTTTCACTTCTTGCCTCTTTTCTTCACTTCCCAAATTTACTGTCTCAACGGATTCTTGATAGGGCAAAATCTGTTTATCTTCTTGTTCTACCATTCTTAGTAAGTCAGGGGACGAGACATAGTTTCAGCATTTTCCTCAGCTTCGCATTCTCCTAAACAAATAGCTTTCTCGAAATCGACTTTAGGACTTGTAACGGGCTTGTTCACGTCGTTGATATCTGAGCACCTGAAAGGTGAATGGAAAAGAAAACTATAGAGGAGCATCAAGGTACTGGAACCTTCAAACATAATACTATGGCATGATATGAGATATATGTAAGGACAGGCTATGAGAAGAGGGAATAAATATGAAGCCAATGAGAATGAAAAGATCATGACAAAATGCATCTTCATTAATGTTCATTTAAAAGCTAAATAGCCAACATAAGTTCTTATAACAGATTCCCCTATAACTTAGGGGCATACAAAAAGGTCAGCATTGAGCATTACTTTGGAGAGGACTCAGAAACTACGAGAAGATCCACAGCAGTCCAATTGTTCAAAACGAATCCAGGGGGACTAGGGCGTATCGTTGAAATATCTTCAACTGCATCATCCACTTTGTCAATGACATTTATACTGAAGTTCTGAAGACCCCTTTCAATCAATAACAACGTGCTTTGTGAATTATCTCTCGCCGGGTACATCATTCCTGCAGATGTAAATGTTTTTGACAAGGGCGGATACATTATGGGCTCCCATTCCACTTCCCGATCTGAGGCTCTTGCAATCCTCCTTTCTTGCTCTTTGTGTAACTGTTTCCTTCTTTGTCGCACATCGGGCTTGAATCCTAAACCGCATCGAGCCTTGTGGTGTACTGGCTTTAGTGCTCTGACTATCCCTTGCTGACATCTCCCCAAACCTTTCTTTGCTCGGGCCCCTTTTCCCACAGTCAGCTTGATTCCCATCTTGGTATTCCTCGACAACTTGGGCGTGGGGGCTTTGCTTCCTTCAGTGACAAATGTAGCATTGATAAATTCGAAGGAATGGAAGGAACATTCTACTGCTTCTTTATTTACTTCAATGTAAGGCGTGTCAGTAGAGATGGACATAACAATGTCTTCTTCACCGGCGACCGTGATCAAGCGGTCATCCATGACAAACTTGACCTTTTGATGGAGAGATGAAGGAACTGCCCCGGCGGAATGGATCCAAGGCCTCCCTAAGAGGCAGTTATACGAATGTGCAATATCCATGACCTGGAACTCAATATCATACATACACGGACCCACTTCTAGAGGAATCTCAATCTTTCCCATGACCTCTCGTCGTGTTCCATCAAACGCCCTTACTGTGGAATGACAAGGCCTTAGGTAAGACATATCAACTGGCATCCTGGACAGTGTAGCCAAAGGCATGACGTTGAGTGCAGACCCGTTGTCAATAAGCACATTCGGTATTATGTAGCCTTTGCAACTGGCTGTGATGTGCAATGCTTTTACAGAGCCCCTACTGTTTGGTGGTATTTCGTCATCACTGAAAGAGATGAAATTATCCGCATTTAAATTGTTCACCCACCTATCAAGCTTTTCAACGGGTACGTTGCTCGGTACATACGCTTGGTTTAACACTTTCAGTAAAGCGTTTCGATGTGGTTCCGAGCTCAACAGTAGAGATAACACTGAGGTTCTCGCCAGTTGTTTGTTCAACTGTTCCACGATGTTATATTCTCTATGCTTGATAAACTTTAAGAATTCATGTGCTTCCTCCTCGTTCATGGGTCTTTTAATTTCTTGCTCAGATTGTATTTCAACATCAACCTCAGCACTACGCATCGGCACCTTTCCTTTCTGATTCGTGTCAATGGCTTTCTTTTTTCGTTCATCCACTTCAAGGGAATAACATCTCCCGCTGCGGGTAAAATGCCCCACCTCGCTAACACTTCCAGTCGTAACTTCGGGTATGGTGATGTTGACATCGTATTTCCATGGTACTGCCTTGTCGTCCTTGTAAGGAAAATGAGTTGGTACTTTGATTATCATCTTTGGTTTGACTTCCTTCTTCTTGGCCTCATAATAAATCACCAGAGGTTGACCGGCACTATAAGGGGTGGCTGATGGTTGATTATCAGAGGCGCATATTTCCCTTTCCTCGGCCTCTTCCGTTTTATTAAAGATCTTGACCTCCTTGTTATTCATCACGTCTTGAAGTAATTTTTTGAATTCCCCACAAGACTGGATGTTATGCCCTTCTATGCCATGAAAGACCCAAAAACTTTGACCCTCTGTACTTTCCTCCTTGAAACTTTTCTTAAACAAACCCTTCTCAGTCATTATTTCCCATACTTTCCTCAAAGGTGTCTTTATTTCAGAGACGCGATTTTTAGCTCGCCACCTGTCTTCCTTCGTCACCACGCTCACGTTCCCTTCAGCATGGTTAGGGAGCAGATTTCCAGCCATATTATTAATACCATCAAATCGTAAAATGCCCACATCAATAAGACCTTGAACCCTTTTTTTGAAAGCTAGGCAATTTTTTGTAGAATGCCCCCGGTTTCTAGCATGGTACATGCAACTAGCGTTAGGATCGTACCATTTTGGGTATGGAGGTTTCAGGGGTGCCATATAATGTGGGGATATCAATTGTTTTTCCAGTAATTTCGGGCACAGCTCTCCACACGACACAGGGATAGGAGTGAATTGAAGTTTTTCAGGATTGGGTTTTGCTAGTCTTTGTTCATTTTTGGTCTGACTTTGAGCAGGTGTAGTACTTGGTGGGAATATAGTGAATGGTCTTTGGTTATCAGTGGCATAGACGGGGTAAGGAGGAGGTGTTTGATAGTAAGGATTTTGAGGATCGTACCATTTTGGGTATGGAGGTCGTGGTTGGGTTGGGTACGAATTAGAAGCATAGCGGCTCCCAGTCCCCACCATGTGAGCTTTAGGCTCTTTTTTCTTCATGGGTCCTGGCCTTTTCGAACTCTCAGGACCTTCCATCCTTCCACTCTTGATGCCATTTTCAATGAGTTCCCCAGACATTACGATATCGGCGAAGTCTTTTGTGGCGTTTCCCACCAGCTTGTCATAAAATGGTGCTTTCAAAGTATTGATAAAGAGGATTGTTATCTCCGTTTTAGTCAGTGGGGGTTCTACTTGGGCTGAGATATCCCTCCACCTTTGAGCGTATTTTCTAAATGTCTCTATTGGCTTCTTTTCCATCATCTGCAACGTTAGCCGATCAGGTGCCATATCGAAGACATGCTTGTACTGCTCACAAAATGCAGATGCTAGGTCCTTCCATGATTGGATCTTCTCTCTGGTGAGTTGATTATACCATCGGAGGGCTGATCCGATCAGGCTATCTTGAAAACAATGTATTAACAATTTATCTTCATTCACATAACCAGCCATCTTCCGACAAAACATGATAAGATGCGCCTTTGGACATCTCGTTCCATCATATTTTTCAAAATCTGGAACTTTAAATTTCAAAGGCAGGACCAAATCGGGAACCAAACTGAGCTCTTTGGCGCTCAGTGCGGAGAAGACTCTAGTACCTTCTATTGCTTTGAGTCTTTCTTCCAGACTCTTATACTTGTCCTAAATATCATGATCCTTCATTCTCAGCTTGGCTATTTCTACCGGATCATCCAAATCTGGAACTATTGGATTAGCGGAATTATCTTCGGAGTTCGATGCAAACATACCTTGCCCTAGATGAGCAGGTGGTGCAGGTCGTTGCTCTAGGCCTACTGGTTCCCCCTGAGGATATCCTCTTTGCGTTGCATGGGCGTGGAGTGGCGTGAATCCTGGGAGATAGAGCGGATCTTGATTAACTCTTGAATCGGGTTCTGTAATATCAGGACGTTGCGCGGGTCCTTTTCCTTTGACCAAAGTTGCCATCATCTCCATCATTTTGGCCATTTGATCCTTCTGCTCAAGCGATTCCTCTCGGGATCTTATCATCAGATCATTTGCTTCTTGCTGCGACTTGGCCAACTGCTCTTGCAACTCTCTCTGGATTCTTTCCATTATTTCGATTCTTTCATTGAGTTCAGCATCCATAGCTCTAGTTCTTAGACGTGTCCTATAAGGATGACGTGATTCCAGGTTCGTAGTGTCGCAACTGTGGTTTATACAATTTTAGCCTCAGCAAATGATTAGGGTGATATGATGCTACTGCATGCAATGTAATGCAAATGCATGGTACGAATGCAAAAAGGTGTTGATTTGATTCAATTCCATTAGATAACCTTTACTAGAAAACAAATTTCCTTTCATAGAACGGACGATTACATATACGACTTCGCCCTAATGCCTAAATCCTTAACTTTCCTAAGAAGAACAAGCTAATTTTTGGCCTCGATCCGACCCTGACTCGTATTGTAGACTTAATACATCAGCTTGAGTAGCCAAAGTTTGTAAATGGTCGGCCACCTCTCGGACTTGAACCACAGCTTCACCCATCACATAATCTCTATCTCTGATATGTCCTTGAGAATGGTGGAGCTGTTCTTCCCAATGTTCATTGTTCACCTCAAGGAGCTCAACTCGAATTTTACTATCTTGTAATGCAGTCTCGAGCTCTCCTATCCTCCCTTTCATCTCCTCAATCTTGTTCTGGCTGGCTCTTAATTCGATTACCGAGTTGCGGCTACGGTGCAGATGTAGTGACTTTTCTAATTCTGCTATTCGGGCGCGTAACCTCTCCTTCTCATTTTAACTTTCCAACAGGCTCTTTTTCAAAACGTCTTCCCGTACTCGAGCATCTCGGAACTTCTTTTCCCACTGATTGGCTCTGGATTTTTCTTCTTCAATTTCCTGCCGCCATTGCTATGATGTTTTACCTAGACCAGCGGTTCTGATGGACATGCACAGCTTCTTGTAGTCTGTCTTTAAGCTATCCAAATCCTCTTCGGCTTTATTTTTTCCTTTTTTCAATTTCTCGGCTTCGAGCTTGTGGACGTCGACATCTAACCCTAACTGCATCTTTTCCTCCTCTAGCTGCTCTATCCTCTTTCCAAATTCCTGACTCCTTCTCTTGAAATCTTGCTTGATAATCTCTAATTCGGATGGAATTACTTGTAATTGCTCCTTTGCTTGCCGAACGTCTCCTTGGCTTGGCCTTGGGATATTTTCATTGATTCTTTTTGCCCCACCACAGATCATACTCGGGGGTCGTCATTGGCCCTATGGCGAATCTCTTCATTTTCCGGGTTTGAGTCCACGCATCTGATATTTCGCGAACTCTTTTCTTATAATTATCGTCCTTGTATGAAAACTCACACTGGGCTAATCCATGTGTCGCTGGTATGAATTGCCTTGATCGATACTGCCTCATCACTAGTAATGGGGCATACCCAACAGCTCCCCATATCCCGAGTAAAGGGACCCAGTCAAACTTTCCACACTGATACAAGATCTCGTCGGGGATCATCCATGGAGCCTTCCATTCTACATCTTCCACTTGCAAATTTTGGAGAATCGCTATCCATTTCTCTCCAGATAGGTCGTCCTGCCTTGGTGTATCCATTAATTCCTTTAGAGGAGAACAGTTTTCGAAAAAGACTTTGCATGAGACCTTTTCTATCTTCCAAAAACGGCAATGGAACCATGATAGCAAAAGCTGTGCACATCCCATGAACCTCCCTTCGCCCGCTCTTCGGCAAGCATTCAATGATCTGAAGGTTTCGGCTAAGATTGCAGGGACAGGTGTGACTCCCTTGTCCAGTTTATCAAATAGGTCTGAAACCGCTTCCTCTACATGCCCCAACGCCTTGGGGAAGATGACCAAACCATAGATGCTTAAAGCGAAGACGTCGACCCTCTTTTTCTTATCAGGATGCGCCAAGATCAGATCCTTCAAGTGTTTCCAAGGGATGCACTTATAATCTCCTTTTTGCTTGATCCGAGCTGTAATCCATTGCTCGCTCATTCCTGTAATGTTCATTAGCCTTTTTGAGAATGTTGGCACATTAGCAAACCTTGAATAAGCCTTATCAGTTTGAATTCTCGGGCATCGAACAAAGCTATGTACTCCTCTATGGTAGGCACCAAATCCACTTTTCCAAAAGTGAAGCAACTGTAAGCAGGGTTCCAAAACTGGGTAATAGCTCGGAGTAGGTACTCGTCTACCTTGATATCCAGCAGATAGTGCAAATCACCGTAATTATAGTAGAATAGTTGTTTGACCTCGTTGCCCCACGAATCCCATATTTCCTTCAATTCTCGCAGGTCATTTTGAGTCACGCTGATACGAGTGAAATCCCACAACTCTGATTCATATCCCGCTGTCAGGCTGTCTCCTTTCTCTTGCTGTATCCTTTCGGACCATGTTTGAACAGCCGCATTATCCTCCACTCTATCGAGAAACCCCTTTTCCATGTTAAGCTTTTCTATCTAGTAACCGAATGTGAATCAACACCTTTTATGATGAGATGCTATGCAATAAAAGCAAAACACAAGTTAGTATCATGTATAATAAGAACTTAAAATAAGCAGGAAATAATCAAACCCCTATTTAAGGTAACAACTAGGGTTTACACGGCTCTACCTACAATGGGCTCTTAGGTCTCTTTATATGTGGTTCGGTTCTAAAGTAAGGGTACCTGAACCAGCAGATTCCTCGATCCTCACCCATTATAGGCTCATATGGACCGAGTTCAGTTCAGGGGAATACATTTCCCTATGGCTGCACGGAGATAAAAATCTCACGAAGACATAGGTACGGATGTATCCCGAAAGTGATCCACTATCTTGCACGGAGCGAAAAACATCACGAAAGAGTAGCTTCTCACTCCCACTTAGAGGGTGTGACCACAATGGTCATGTAGTGCAATGCCAAAGTATTTTATAAGACTCAACATTATTGTAATCATAGTATCAGCAAATGCATCAAAAGAAGCATGATTTCAAAATCAATTTCCAACTTTTCGACAAAAGGACAAAGAATAATCAATTTTACGGCCTGACTCTCTTATTAGTTCCCCAGCCGAGTCGCCAAGCTGTCGTAACCATTTTTTTTTTGAAAAATGGGAATCGACTTTAAAAATAGGGAGTCGCCACCAATCTTTATTTAGGTGTGATCGGGTCACCTTTGTTTAAATAAAACTTTTTGATTTACTAAAACAATAATTTTGGTCTACGAAATCTGAAAAAACGGGCTCGGGAGTCGGTTACGTGCAAGGAAGGGTTAGCACCCTCGCAACGCCCAAACTTGGTACCAAATTGATTATTTAATGTCTCAATGTCGAAAGTTGAAAATTTGAAAAAGAAAAAAAATTGATCTTTTTTGGAAATATTTTAGTTTTCTCAAATTGAACATCAAGATTTTCTTGTTTCGAAGGACAAAATATCACATCCAGTACATAGGACACGATGATCTTAATCCACGAATCGAAGATCATCTCTTAATTCCCAAGACTCATGCATTAAAATAACAAAAGGTTATTTGATTGTTTGGGCCAAGCGAGAGAACCGACACCCAACACATAGGGCACGATCTCTCAAATTTCCAAACATAGAATGTTGCCTTATTTTGAAAACTTTTTGATTTTGGATGGAATTTATAAAAGATTTTAGATTAGGTTTTAAAGAAACATTATACAAAACGTGAATGGGATTATGTGACGAAAAAAATACAATAATGTAACACGAATTTGGCGTCCTACATGTAACACATAACATTGGAATCTTTCGCCTAAAATATTAACATGCATGAATAACAATAACGGTAATAGAACAATAATACATGAGCACGAAATTACATATAATTAACTATGATATCATGACAATACAGATAATGAATCATGGCACATGCAAAAGCACTAATTAAATAATATACATCATCTGAGAAATAACATTAATAAACAAAGACTAACGAATTAAACAATTTAAAGAAGTAACACATAAAACAATTTAAAAATAATTAACAAAACAATTTTAAGTCGAGATCACATAATAAAAAGTAATATATGAAATAGTTTTAAAACGGTGACAAAAAATAAAAAATAAGATAAATTAATATGACAATGCATAGTTTAATAAAGATAATATACAAAAACTCAAAATAATAATAATAATAATAATAATAATAATAATAATAATAATAATAATAATAATAATAATAATAATAATAATAATAATAGTCATACAAGTTTAAAAAAATAAATATATGTACCTTTTAAACAGGTTAGAAACTACATTGAAATCAACATAAAATAGTGAGGACCAAAATTGAAATGAATTAAAGTAGCTAGGGACCTTAACGTTATGCGCGTAAACTCATGGGGACTAAATGGGTGAATAACCCACCCATTGACGTGCTGCGTTTCAGCTGACTAGGACGCGGACCAAATTAAAGACGAAATGAAAATAACAGGGTGAAATTTGAAGAAGAAAAGAACCAAATGGGGCTGATCGATCGGCCATGCAAAAGAGGGAGGATCTATTACGCAAATGTCCCATTTAAGGGAATACGCGCAGTACTTTTGAAGCAAAACGACGCCATTTCGTTAAAAATATATAAGGCCCAAATTTCCCACAAATCAGATTCTAACCCTAACATTTTTTTAACTCAGCCGCCTCTTAACTCTTTCTCTCAACACAACAGAAACCCAAGAGGCAACCCTCTCTTTCCCCTTCTCTTGGTCGACGATTGAACACCCCCCATCGCCCATCGTGCCACCACGTCGTACGGTGGCCGACAGATCGCGAAGTGGGCCTTAGCCCCGTTTTCGAGTTCGTCCGAGGGTCGGGTCCAAACCATAGAGGAGAGAAACCCCGCACTTTTCGGTTTGGCTTCGAAGACTAAGGAGTGGCTCCGACGATGGCCCCGGGGTTTCAGGTTCATTTTTCTTTATCCTTTTTATTGTTATTTATTTATAAGATTTGAAATGAAATAAAAAAATACAACAACTGTAGATAATAATCGAAAAGAAACCAACCTTTCAATGTTTTTGATTTTTTATTGTTGATAGTATCCTAGTATTTTTTGTAAAAAGAAGAGGAACCCCTATACACTGTTTTTTGAATGGCTTTATAGCCAAAAGATTACGACTATTTTTTTATTCTACTGTTTGCTCCATGTTTTTCTGTCATTGTTGCCTCCGTTTCTCTGTTCGTCGCGTGTTGTTTGCAGGGCATGGGCAGGGCGTCGGCATGTGAGACGTTGTTTGCCGAGACGTGGGAAGCCAGAGGCGTCTAGGGGAAGTGGCCCATGTCAGAGGTGCGGGGCGTGCAGGCATCGATCGAGGCGTGAGTGGTGGTGGTGGCTGGCAACAGCGCGCATGGGTTGCTGAAACAGTGCGAGGCGCACGTGCGGGGGACGCGGAGGTAGACGAAGGGTCGGTGGCGGCGCCTAGGGTTTCCCAGGAACCCTAGGTCTCTAGTCTTGTTAAAGTCTTTGGCCTTTTGGGCCATGGATGTTGGGCTAGGCTATTGGTTTTAGGGTCCTTAACTTTGGACTGTTTATTTGTATTAAATTTGGGCCTGGTATTTGGTCTTTGTAATTGGACTGGGCTTTTTATTGGATTGGATTTTTTAATGGCTTTTGTTTTATTGATTGGGCTTTGAGAGTTTTTTTTTTTTTGTAAATGGACATTCAAAAGGACTGTCATATTTTTGGACTTTATTTTTTATTGAGTTTTAGTGGGCCGGGCAAATTTGGTTATTACAGATAACATTCACTTAATTCTTAGGCTAAGTAATAGAAAGAGAGTTAGTATTAGTAATTTTGGTTCCTTTGGGATTCGATATTCCGGTCTTGCCTAAACTATACTACTATTTGATAGATTCGCTTGCCTTAAAATCGTTCTCAGAGTTAGTTTCCAGGTTCAATCATTCTCATTATAAATTTTAAAGCTCTGATTTCGACGATCAAGTTTTTGGCGCCGTTGCCGAGGAACTGAAATATTAAGAAAGCTTAATTTTTATTACTTTAGCCATATTTACTATTTATTTTTATTTTTGCAATTTTGTTTTATTTTTTTAAATTTTCTTTCTTCTTGCTTTTTTCCCTTTCAGGTACCTCTAGTTTATGACTAGAAGGAACCCGACAGGACCTCTACTTTACGACAGTGGTATTGAAGGTACTGTTCGTAGAAATCGCAAAGAAATAAGGCAAAGCCTAAACTACATAAACGAAGAGCAAGAAGCCGAAATTAATACCACAAAAGAGATGGCTGAAAATAATCCACCACCTCCAGAGATGGCCGAGCATCATGCTCCACGTACTATGTATGATTATGATAAACCTAGTTTAACAGGAACTGAATCTAGTATTGTTAGGCCTACTATTGCTGCAAATAATTTTGAACTGAAACCTGACACTATACAAATGATACAATAGTTTGTTCAGTTTGATGGTTTGCAGGATGAGGATCCTAACACACACTTAGCAAATTTCCTAGAATTTTGCGACACCTTCAAGATAAATGGCGTTTCTGATGATGCCATCCGTCTTCGATTATTTCCCTTTTCCCTAAGAAATAAAGCCAAACTGTGGTTACATTCTCTTCCACGAGGCTCAATCACTACATGGGATTAAATGACCGAAAATTTTTTATTAAAATATTTTCCACCTGCTAAAATGGCCAAGTTAAGGAATGATATCTCTTCTTTTGTGTAGATAGATTCAGAGACATTATACGATGCATGAGAGAGATACAAAGATTTCTTAAGAAGGTGCCCACACCACGAATTACCATTGTGGCTACAGGTCCAAACTTTTTATAATGGTGTGAACCCTTCAACTAGGCAACTAATCGACTCAGCTGCCGGTGGAACCCTGAACAACAAAACTCCTGAAGCAGCCTACGAGTTTATAGAGGAGATGTCACTAAATAACTATCAGTGGCAAGTTACAAGGACAAGGCCAGCTAAAGCAGCCGGAGTTTTCAACATTGACGCAGTGACCGCGCTATCAAATCAGGTAGAATTGTTACATAAAAAATTTGATAGTTTCTACGGTTCTTTGCAGGCACATCCAGTTATGCAGTGCGATGCAAGTGAAGGAGTGGTGAATCCTGAGTACCCGCCCTACGAACAGGGCATGGAGAGTGAACAGATTAACTATATGGGTAATAATTTTCGATCTAACAATAACCCTTATAGTAATACTTATAATCGAGGTTGGAAGAACCACCCCAATTTCTCATGGGGCAGTCAAAGAAATCAAAGATCACAACCATCCCAAAACTTCCAACAACAGCCCTACCCACAGGAAAAGAAGTCGAACCTTGAAGAGGTGCTAACAAACTTCATAGCAGCCTCAAAAACACGTTTCCAGAGGATAGAAACAAAACTTGAGGCATTGTCACAGGAACTCAAGGATCAAATCAGGAAACTTACTAGGTTAGTTTCTGAAATACGATTCGAAACCTTATCTAGGGAAAAAGAGCAGGTCCAGGCAGTGACACTGAGAAGTGGAAAGGATTTAATTGAAACAAAGAAGGAGGTACCACATGATCCCAATGAGGCAAAGATAACTCCGACCTGCAAGGAAACTAAACCAACAATCCCGTATTCAGCAAAGTTGAAGAAAGACCGCTTAGACGCACAATATGGTAAATTTCTTGAACTTCTCAAACAGCTACATATTAACTTACCTTTTGTTGAAGCTATTTCGCAGATGCCAACATATGCAAAATTTTTAAAAGAGCTTCTAACAAATAAAAGGAAGTTTGGGGAAATTTCAACAGTAGAACTTAATGAGGAATGCTCAGCTATCATCCAAAACAAGCTACCAGCCAAATTGAAAGATCCAGGAAGTTTCACTATCCCTTATTTAATTGGTAGTTTGAACATAGAAAAAGCATTAGCTGACTTAAGTGCCAGTATTAATCTAATGCCTTATAAAATGTTTAAGCAACTTGGTCTCGGGGAACCAATACCAACTAGGATGAATATTCAGTTAGCTGACAGATCTGTTAAGTATCCTAGGGGAATTATTGAAGATGTTCTGGTAAAAGTAGATAAATTTATATTTCCCATTGATTTTGTTGTGCTTGATATGAATGAGGACGTAGAGGTACCTTTAATTTTGGGGCGACCCTTTCTAGCTACTGCTAGGGCTGTCATTGATGTTGGTGATGGTAAACTCGCATTAAGAGTAGGAGATGAAGAAATTGTGTTCCAAATTTATGATGCCATGCATTATTCTAGAGAACAAGATGATTCTTGTTACTTTGTTGATGCCACTGATCACATTTTTGAAGAATCTTTGCATGAAATCATGTACAGTGACACGATGGAACTGTGTCTTTCACAAAGTGAGGGGAATGATGACGATACCGATGAAGAGAATCCCAATGCATCACCTTCTAGACAGATGAAAATAGAAGACATCAAGATTAATGACGAATTAAAACAAAAACCCTCTATTGATGAGCCACCCAAGCTAGAACTAAAACAATTACCAAAGCACTTAGAATATGCATTCATAGGGGATAATTCTAAGCTACCAGTAATAATCTCTTTGGAACTAGGACCCCAGGAAAAAGAAGAGTTGCTAAGGGTACTAAGGAAACATAAAAGGGCCACAGCGTGGAAAATGTCAGACATCAAAGGAATAAGCCCATCATTTTGCACCCACAAGATTTTAATGGAAGATGAGTATAAACCGTGTGTGCAACCTCAAAGACGGTTAAATCCCAATATGAAAGAAGTCGTCAAAGCTGAGGTAATTAAACTTCTAGATGCATGAATAATTTATCCTATTTCTAACAGCACTTGGGTAAGTCCTGTGCAGGTAGTTCCGAAGAAAGGAGGCATGACTGTGGTAACGAACGAAAAGAATGAATTGATCCCCACCAGGACAGTCACAGGTTGGAGAGTCTGTATAGACTATAGGAAGCTGAATGATGCAACCAGGAAAGATCACTTCCCTCCACCCCTTATTGATCAGATGTTAGAAAGGTTGTCTGGGCATATATACTACTGCTTCTTGGACAGACTCTCCGGCTACTTCCAAATCCCAATAGCGCCTGAAGATCAAGAGAAGACAACATTTACATGCCCATACGGTATGTTTTCTTATCGTAGAATGCCTTTTGGATTATGTAATGCTCCTACTACTTTTCAACGCTGCATGTTGGCCATTTTTGATGAACTTGTGGAAGACATTATGGAGGTATTTATGGACGACTTCTCAGTGTTCGACAATTCTTTCCACCTTTGCCTTAAAAATCTAGAACGAGTTCTTTTAAGATGTGAGGAGACAAATCTTGTCTTGAATTGGGAAAAATGTCACTTTATGGTTAGACAAAGCTAAACAGTGGTTGAACTCGTTACCATGAGGATCAATCACTACATGGGAGCAAATGACTGGAAATTTTTTGTTAAAATATTTTCCACCGGCTAAAATGACTAAGTTGAGGAATGATATCTCTTCTTTTATGCAGATGGATTTAGAAACAGTTTACGATGCATGGGAGAGATACAAGGATCTACTGAGAAGATGCCCACACCATGGGTTACCATTACGGCTATAGGTTCAAACCTTTTACAATGGTGTGAACCCCTCAACTAGGCAGTTGATTGATGCAGCTGTCGGCAGTACACTAAACAATAAAACACCTAAGGCTGCTTACGAATTCATTGAAGAAACATCACTGAATAACTACCAATGGCAAGTTATGAGGACAAAGCCAACAAAGGCAGCCGGTGTTTTCAACCTCGACGCAGTGACCATGCTATCAAACCAGGTAGGGCTTTTAAGTAAAAAGATTGATGGTTTGTGTGGTTCTTCACAGGTACATCCAGTGATGCAGTGCGATACAAATGGAGGAGGGACAAACAATACAGAATATCCATCCTACAAACCTAGCATAGAGAGCGAACAAATGAACTATATGGGTAATAATTCTAGACCTCAGAATAATCCCTATAGTAACACTTACAATCTAGGTTGGAGGAATCATCCCAACTTCTCATGGGGTGGCCAAGGAAATCAGAGACAACAACCCCCTCCAGGTTTTCAACAGCAACCATACCCATAGGAAAAGAAGCCGAACCTTGAGGAGATGCTAACAAAATTCATCGCGGTGTCAGAAACCCGTTTCCAAAACACTGAAACAACACTCAAAAATCAGCAAGCATCGATTCAAGGGCTCGAGAACCAAATAGGACAACATGCTAAGCTCTTATCTGAACGGCCACAAGGCAGCGTGCTAAGCAACATTGAAACTAACCTAAAGGAGCAACTTCATGCCATTACTGCGCACTATAGTGAAAGGTTAGACAAACCAAAACTGAGGCAAGAGAATGTGGTAGAGGAAGGCAAGGTTGAGGTAAGCCATGATAAACCAAAACCAGTAATTACCGAATACCAACCTCGTGTGCCATACTCCAATGCGATGAAGAAAGACAACACAGATGAACAATTCGATAAATTTCTTAAACTTCTAAAAAAATTACATATTAACTTACTGTTTCTTGAAGCTTTTTCGCAGATGCCCAATTCAAGAAAATTTTTAAAAGAACTTCTAATAAACAAACGGAAGTTAGATGGTGTGTCGCATGTGCTAAATGCAGTGTGCTCAACAATTTTACAAAATAAACTACCACGAAAGTTAAAAGACCCAGTGAGTTTTAAAATTCCGTGCTTAATTGGTAGTTTATCTATTAATAATGCTTTAGCTTATTTAGGGGCAAGAATCAATGTTGTGCCTTATAAAATGTTTAAATAGTTAGGTCTTGGGAAACCCAAACAAATTAGGATGAGCATTCAATTGGCTGATAAAACCATTAGAGTTCCTAGGGGTATAATTGAAGATGTGCTAGTAAAAATTGAAAAATTCATATTCCTAGTAGACTTTGTTGTTTTAGACATGGATGAGGATAGTAACGTTCCTTTAATTTTAGGAAGACCCCTTTTAGCAACTGCTAAAACTAGAATTGATGTTGGTACAGGTGAGCTCACACTTCGTGTAATAAAGGTTAGGACATCTAGTAATAAAGGTGAGTACATAAATTCTATTAATAACCATTCGGTTCAACCCTCTTTCCAGGAAGCACCTCAAAAATACACAACTGAGCCACATCCTAGATCTCGTTCCAACAATGAAAAAACTCATGAGGAGCGAAGGCTCCAGACCGAAGAACTAGATGAATGGCGAACTGTAACACCCCTTACCTATATTTGATGCCGGAATAGGGTACGAGGCATTACCGAAACACATACACTTGTAAATGCATTAAACCAAGTCATAAAATTTCATCCAAATTATGCATCATCACAAACATACAACTCGAATAACACTAGCCAACATCAATGGCCTTATACAAAATAAACTACTAAATATTCAAGGCCAACATTTTAGGCCAAACCAATTATGACATATACAAATGACTAAGTCCCCTATACATGCCATAAACTTAAGAGGTTTGTAGTCACTTTTACCCCACAATGATAGCTTGATAGTGTGATTACATCTCCGGCGATCTCCAACTCGAGCTAGCATACAACCCTATAAGATATGGGAAAGGAAGGGAAGTAAGCCACAAAGCTTAGTAAGTAAGTATGTAAATAATTAATAATGGATTTATTAAGTTTACAAAACAACACAATCAAATCTAAAATAAATTTCATCATTTATTCAAGTTTGGAGCAAGTTGTCTATTCGAGTCACATTCACTAAATTATTTTTATCTGAAGCTACGAAACTCCAAATTAAGATCTGTAAATTTTCCCTGAACCTAGACTCATTTATATTCTCACCATAAAATATTTAGAATTTTTGGTCTTGCAAATTAGTACAGTTTATTCATTAAAGTTTCCCCTATTTCGCTGTTCCACTGCTCTGACCACTTTTCACTACGAACCAATTTTATCATCATACAGAATTCATATGATGATAAAATTTATTTCATTTAAAAATAGACTCATTAAGGATTTCAATCATATAATTTATACCCCATAATTATATTTGTACAATCTTTAATGATTTTTCCATGACAGAACAGGGGATCAAGTAACCATTCTGAACCAGTCTCACAAAAGCTTAAATATCTCAAACTATACAATTCGTTTACTTTCTCTGTTTCTTTTATATAAAAATAGGCCCAATAAGCTTTAAATAAATATCTCATACTACTTATAATTCCATTTCTACCATTTTTGGTGATTTTTCAAATTCACATCACTGCTACTGTCCAAAACAATTTTATTATAAATTTTTGCTTTCTTTCACTTTAGTTGTATTCATTACTTGCCTATAACAATCATTCCAATTTCCAATCACATATTGAGCATATTGCTCATGCATTACACATATATATACATATACTTATCACTAAAACATCTCACATAATTTCATTTAGTCAGTTTTCCCATTGAACGCTTCGGAATAATAACGAATATGCGGTGGTTTCGCACACAACCCACCTTTGAAATCGAAGCTCTCTTGTACACATAGTGGCCTTCACTCAATACCACTCATGTGACCTAGCTCGATTGTACTCATAATTCTGGCTCTCTTGTACATATGGTGGCCTTCACTTAGCAACACTCATATGACCTAGCCTTCTCGTAGCTCTCTTGTACACATAGTGGCTCACACCATATACCACACATGTGACCTAGCTACATATAGCTTTCTTGTACACATGGCGTACTCTCGGTACTACACATGTGACCTAGCTACGTATACAAAATCTCTTGTAGCTCTCTTGTGCACATAGTGGCCTACACTTAGTACCACTCATGTGACCTAGCTACATGCCAATTACATCTTTCGATTCCGAAGGTTCAAACGGGAAATAACTCACTTTTTAACACTTTATTTCATTCTTTCAATAGTTAATTATGATTCAAAAATCAAATACAATACATTAAACATGCTGAAATATAAAACATCAATAAAAATAATGAATTATTTACATATTACTTACCTCGGTGCAAAATATGGCGAAATTTGCAATTTAGTCCTTAACCTTTTCTTTTCTCTGATCAAGATCAATTCCTCGTCTTTCCTGATCTATAATAACATATTTAACTCATTTAATACTCACATTATTCAATTTAGTCCAAAAATCACAAAATGACCAAATTACATTTTTGCCCTCTAACTTTCACAAAATTACGATTTTACCCCTAGGCTCGAAAATTAAACTTCATCCTATTTTCCTACATTTTAGAACATGCTGAACATTTTTCCCTTCTATGGCAACATCAAATTCTCACTCTAACATGTACTTATGAACATTAGGTATTTTTACCGATTATCTCGTTTTACTCATTTTTACGTAAAATCGCTTAGCAAAAGTTGTTTAACATAACTTCAGCCTTCATATTCTATCATAAAACATCAAAATAAACATATTTCACCTATGGGTATTTTTCCAAATATGAACCCTAGGTTAAAATATTGCTAGAATAAACTAAATCGAGTTACTGGGATTCCAAAAACGTAAAGAACATGAAAAACGAGGCTTGGATTGACTTACTATGGAGCTTGGAAGCTTGGAAACCCTAGCTATGGAGTCCCCCCCTTGAAAATTCGGCCTAAGGAAGAAGATGACAACCTTTTTCCATCTTTTTCCCATTTAAGTTCCTTTTTATTACCAAATGACTAAATTACCCTTCATTAAAAACTTTGGTTCTTTCTACCTATATTTGTCCATTTTTGTCCATGAAAGCTTAATGGTATAATTACCATTTAAGGACCTCTACTTCAATTTAAAATTTCATAACAATTGGATACCTCTAACATGTAGAATTCAACTTTTGCACTTTTTACAATTTAGTCCTTTTGACTAAATTGAGTGCCCAAACGTCAAAATTTTCGAATGAGATTTTCACGGAATCATTCCGTGAAATTGTAGACCATAAAAATATAAATAAAATAAAATTTTCAACATCAAATTTGTGGTCCCGAAACTAGTATTCCGTTTTGCCTTATTTCGGGATGTTACACGAACACAGTTCAAGGAGAAATCGAGAAAACACGATGAACCAAAGCGACTCCATGACAAGCATAAGGATGGGACAAACCAATTTAAGATCGGGGATCAGGTATTGTTGGAAAAAATAGACCCTCGAATCGCCAGTTCAGACCTTAATACAAACGGAGTGATCCCTTTCACGGTACTCAGTGTTTTCCCATACGGAACAGTCGAGGTAACTAATCTGAAGTTCGACACTTTCAAGGTAAACACTACGCGACTAAAACTATATATTGATAATAGAACCGATAGTAGGAGAGAGGAGTGTCAACTCCTCGAACCACCATGAGTATGCGAATGAGAGGTAAGTCTAGCTTAAGACTTTAAACGAGCGCTTTTCGGGAGGCAACCCGAGCACTAACCTCACTAACGCCTATATTTTTTATCTGTAGCATCTAACTAAAAAACTAACCAAATAGTCATAGGTTTTCCTATCCACACAGTCTCACACACGGGCGTGGCTATGGCCGTGTGGATATCACGAGTAGGTACGCCAGTGTGGCGGAGACCGTGCGGGCCAAGAACGAAAATTTTCCCCAAAAACACGGGCTACGATAAATGCCACAGTCGTGCAACGTGGTTGTGGTCGATACTGATTAAAGAACACGGGACTCTGATAAACTAACACGGGCGTGCCTTACAACCGTGGACAATACTGAGTAAATAACACCGGCGTGAGACACGCCCGTGCAAAAAAACGTGGTTGAAACTGAGAAAGTCACACGGGCGTATGACACGCCTGTGCTTTTAGGCTGTGGTCGACACTGATTAAGCAACATGGGCGTGGAAACTCCTACACAAGCATGGGAGAAACGAATGATGTATCACACGGCCGTGCGATTCGACCGTGTGACCTAACACGCCAAGGGCAAACGGGCGTGGGCTGCGACCATGTGTCCCAATCTCTATTTAAACCCATTTCTTCTGTTCACTTTCTTCCCCAAATCTTCTTCCCTCAGACCCTAGCCACCGCACCCCTTTCTGACCACCGCCCTCCTCCTCCCTTCTTCCCCACCCCGAAACCCCTCTCTTTCCCTCTTCTTTTCATGTTGTCTTTCTTTCTTTTTTTCTTTCCCCCTTTCTCTTATTCCTTCTTTACACCGCCACCACACCAACCACCATCCTTGCCACTGTTGGTCACTCTTTTTCCCCTTTATTTTTGACTTCATATCTATTTTCCATCATTTATTTTTATTTTTATTTTCTTTATTATTTTGTTCTTATTCTTCATGCCATTTAGATTTAGCTTAAAGTACCATAAGTTAATATTGTTAATTTAAAAATACTACTTTTGTTAGGAATAGTCTATTATTTAGGACTATTTAGATATTACCTGTGGTGATGCTTGAATTATTGCAAATCGTTTTTAGGCACACAATGACTATTACTCAAGGCAAGACCAAGGCCGGCATCCCCGCTTTGAAAAAGTGAACGGATCCCAGCGTAGTCTCCCTGTGCACGACCACTTTATAACAGATATACCATAACTTTCTCATAAGTTCATGCCGGCTGCTTCATTGACTTAATTTCAAAAGGTTAGAGGTGCTACCGGAGTATCCCCCTCTGCCAAAATTAATCAGGCCTCTTTTCGTGAATTCCATCCAAAATTCAGGAAGTTTCACCTCCTTCCCTCTCTTATGATTTTCTACTTTCATTACTATTATCTATCTTTGTACATTGAGGACAATGTACATCTTAAGTGTAGGGAGGTTATTTAATTGATGATCAGAAAAATCCCTGAATTCTATCTTGTTCTTAAGTAATTTTATCACATTACTATTAGAATGAAACTTCTATTGACTTATGATTTTTATTGATATGGTTTGGATTAATTCATAGGTAATTGTGCATTGATGGTTTAAACTTTAAGACATTAGGGAATCAAGCTTGATAAGTCTATTTTCAGAATTAAAAATTTATTAGGTTGTTTCCCTAAATTTAAATATTACTTTGAAGTTTGAAATTCGCAAGGTTGACATTAAAACCATTATTTCTGTGAGATTTTGAGCCTTTTAAAGAGCATATTATTTTCTTGCTCACTTTATTGGTTGTGAGTGTGTCAATATTGATTTGTTATTCTAGAACTTACTTTGATTATGCATGTCGAGACCACACTTTTGATTTGATATACTGAGACGATAAAGACACCTAGAATCTAGCCCACTTACTCCATAAAAAGCCTACCCTCATAATTAACCCTTACTGAAACCTTTTGATCCTAATAAACCGTTTCTTGATCTATCCTCAATATTAACCCAAGACCCATTCTTTTTGATTCATTGAGAATTTTTCCTATTCTTTTAGCTCCTTTTTTGTCGAGATTTGATTTGAGCAGTTGTCTAACTATGTTCATTATTTCAGTTGTTATATTTTTACTTATTCTTATTCTCAAAAAAAATTCATTACTTGCTTCTATGTTATTTGAGCTTAAATGGTTAATTTCATACTCTGAGAAGAAGCTCGTGTTATTAGTGATAAGTTCAATTATGTAATCATTCAGTATTAGTTATTTTTCTAGTTAGGTAAATGGTCAATTCGATCTCGATTTTAACCCTCTAATTCAACCTTTATCCACACCTTTAACCCAAGCCCCATTACAGACCTTTTTAAAGACCTTTTGATTTGTGTATCATCTCATTCTATAGTGGTGGAGATTTGATTTTCATGCAAGCATATGGTAATAACTCTTCATGATTGACTTTTGAGTGCTTAATTTGAACCTTAAACACTTTGAGTGATTTGAGTGAATCTTTAGTGAGGATGTTAATTCTTATCGGTTTTGAATCAAAGGTAAATATTTAGATAAGGGGAAACATCTATGCTTTCGTGCTACAAAAATTTATGACTTAAATTGTTTGAATCTTTAAGACTCTTTTAGTTAAATTATCAATGTATGAATTATCTGTGAATTATGATGAGACATTATTGATTAGAATTATGAATTGAGGAAGTTAATTTTAATTGTAAGTTGACGATTTTGCTTGAGGACAAGCAAAGGTTTAAGCGTGGGGATATTTGATAAACCATAAATTACACATATTTTAACCCCATGCTTGGCTTATTTTTGGATGAATTTTCATTAGATTTGATGAATTTGATGCTCCTAATCCTTTAATTTCATGTTTTACACTCAGGAGAGCTTAGGGAGTAAAAAAGAACGAGAAAAGGGCTAAAAAGGGACAAAATGGGCCTACCTCAGAAATCAACACGGCCTGGACTTCTGCACACGGGCAGACCACACGGCCGTGTGTAACGAGCAGAATCGCGCATGGCCTAAGCAATCGAACACGGTCGTGTGTGTTAAACAGAATCAAGCACGGCCTAGGCTCTTGCACACGGGCGTGTCCCTGACGTACCTAATTTTAATTCTATTCAGAATAGGCTACTTGTGGGCCAAGAAAGGCGTTCCAAAGCCTATATAAACACTCTAGGGGGTAACCTAAAACAGGACAGAGAGTAGAAGGCAGAAAATACTCGAAGACAGCCGTCGGGGGCAGCTCAGAAGAATGATCTCCTTCAAGACTGAAGATCTCCTACCCATTTCTCTTGAAGTTTTTGGGTTTTCTTATGTTTTGTTGTTTTCCTTTTTTTTAAGATGTTTCCCTTTATTAGTATGAACTAAATCCCTCAAATACCTGAGGGGGTGAAACCTAAGATGGATCTTATTACTATTTGATTTATAAGATAAATACTTGTTCTTATTCTTAATTGTGAGATCTTATTCTTGTTTTGATAGTTCAGGTTATTAATTCAAGTTGAATGTGCTTATTCAGAGGACCAAAAGTCTCTGTTTAAGAGTAGATTGACACAATTAAGCGGAGTTGATTGCAACCCTAGAAATAGGGCGACGAAAATCTGCTGAATTAGAATCAAATCTAATAAGGAAATCCATATGATAAACCATAATTTACACATATTTTAACCCCATGCTTGGCTTAATTTTGGATGATTTTCCATTGGATTTGTTGGATTCGATACTCCTAATCTCTTAATTTCATGTTTTATACTCAGGAGAGCTTAGGAAGTCAAAAAGAATGAGAAAGAGGCCAAAAAGGGACAAAATGGGCCTACTTAGGAAATTACACGGCCTGGACTATCGACCACAGGTAGATCACACGGTCGTGGGTGACGAGTAGAATCGACCACAGCTGAAGGAGTCCACCAAGGGCATGTTCCTGCCGTCCCTAGGTTTAATTCTATTCGAAAAAGGTTACTTGTGGGCCAAGAAAGGCATCTCAAAGCCTATATAAACACCCTAGGGGGCAACCTAAAAGGGGAGTTCGACAGGACGTCGAATAGATGCCGAGTAGAAGGAGACAATACTCCAAGACAACCATCGAGAACAGCTTAAGAGAAGGATCTCCTTCAAGACGAAGGATCTCCCATCAAGTTCTTTAGAGGTTTTTGGGTTTTCTTATGTTTTGTTGTTTTCCCTATTCTAATATGTTTCCCTCTTTTAGTATGAACTAAATCCCTCAATTACCTAAGGGGATGAAACCTAAGAAAGATCTTATTATTATTTGATTTATGAGATAAATACTTGTTCTTATTATTAATTGTGAGTTCTTATTCTTGTTCTGATAATTCAGGTTATTGATTCAAGTCGAATGTGCTTATTCAGTGGAGCAGAAGTCCCTGTCTAAGAGTAGATCAACACAATTAAGCGGAGTTGATTGCAACCCTAGAAATAGGGCGACAAAAATCTGTCGGATTAGGGTCAAACCTAATAAGAGAATCCATAGATCGAGTTAATGCGACAATAGGGGTTTTAATTAGAAAGATATTTCAATTAATCAACCTAGAGTCAGTTGTTTTTAGTCTTGAAAGAGATATTAACATAAATCAGGGATTTCTATGGATTAAGCCAAGTGAATAAATCGCATGAACCAAAAGTAATAAGTGAAGTCTAGGTGGATTCTTCCTTAGGTATTGCCTATCTCATATAAGTTGTCCAAAAGTATTTTCCCAATTTACTCTTTGTTGCGTTCATAGTTAGTTAAATTAGTTAGTTAATTTTAGACTAAAAATAAATCCCCTAAATTATTAGGCTAGATAATAAAAAGATAGTTAATACTAGTACTCTTGGTCCTTGAGGATACGATATTCCGGACTCACCATAACTATACTACTGTTCGATAGGTGCGCTTGCCTTTGTCGAAATAATAGTTAGTTTCGAGCTCCAACAAGTATTTGGCGCCGTTGTCGGGGACTAAGATATTAGGAAAACTAAATTTTTATTACTTTAGCCATTTTATTTTTTTGCAATTTATTTTATTTTTAATTTTTCTAATTTTTCTTTTATTTGCTTCTGACAGGTAATTTTAGTTTATGACTAGAAGAAACCCGTCAGGACCCTTGATTTTTAACAGTGATATAGAAGGTACCGTTCGCAGAAACCGCAAAGAAATAAGGCAAAGCTTACAATACATAGAAGAAGAGCAAGAAGACGAAACCAACACTACCGAAGAGATGGCTGATAATAATCCGCTACCTCCTGTGGTTGCCGTAAATCCGGTGAATCAAAATCTTGCCCCTCGTACTATGTATGATTATGATAAACCTAATTTAACAAGAATTGAATCATGTATTGTTAGACCTGCTCTTGCTGTAAATAATTTTGAATTGAAACCTAACACTATACAGATGATTCAGTAATTTGTTCAATTTAATGGTTTGCAGGATGAGGATCCAAACAATCACTTGGCAGATTTTCTGGAGCTTTGCGATACTTTTGAAATAAATGGCGTTTCTGATGATGCCATTCGCCTTTGGTTGTTTCCCTTCTCATTGACAAACAAAGCTAAACAGTGGTTGAACTCGTTACCATGAGGATCAATCACTACATGGGAACAAATGACCGAAAAATTCTTATTAAAATATTTTTTGCCAGCTAAAATGGCTAAGTTGAGGAATGATATCTCTTCTTTCGTGCAAATGGTTCTAGAGACACTTTACGATGCATGGGAGAGATACAAGGACTTATTAAGAAGGTGCCCTCACCATGGGTTACCCTTGTGGCTAAAGGTTCAAACCTTCTACAACGATGTGAACCCCTCAACTAGGTAGTTGATTGATTCAGCCACCGGTGGAACCTTAAATAACAAGACCCCTAAAGCGGCTTATGAGTTTATAGAGGAGATGACACTGAATAACTATCAGTGGCAAGTTATGAGGACAAAGCCAACAAAAGCCACTAGTGGTTTCAACCTCGACGCAGTTACCATGCTATCAAATCAAGTAGAACTTTTAAGTAAGAAAATTGATTGTTTGTGTGGTTCTTCGCAGGTACATCCAGTGATGCAGTGCGATACAAATGGAGGAAGGACGAACAACACAGAATATCCGCCCTACAACCCTGGCATAGAAAGCGAATAGATGAACTATATGTTCTAGACCTTAAAATAACCCTTATAGTAACACTTACAATCCAGGTTGGAGGAACCACCCAAACTTCTCATGGGGTGGCCAAGGAAATCAGAGACAACAACCCTAACCAGGCGTTCAACAACAACCCTACCTACAAGAAAAGAAGTCGAACCTTGAGGAGATGCTAACAAATTTCATCGTGGTGTTAGAAACTCATTTCAAAAACACCGAAACAACACTTAAAATCAACAGGCATCAATTCAAGGGCTCGAGAACCAATTAGGACAGCTTGCTAAGCTGATCTTGGAACAACCACAAGGTAGTTTGCCAAGCAACACTGAAACTAACCCAAAGGAGCAACTTCAAGCCATAACTGCTCACGATAGTGAAGGGTTAGATGAACCAATATTGAGGCAAGAGAATATGGTAGAGGAAGGCAAGGTTGAGGTAAGCCATGAAAAACCAAAACCAGTAATTACAAAGTACCAACCTCGTGTGCCATACCCCAATGCGATAAAGAAAGACAACACAGATGAACAATTCGGTAAATTTCTTAAACTTCTAAAAGAATTACATAGTAACTTACTGTTTCTTGAAGTTTTTTCGCAGATGCCCAATTCAAGAAAATTTTAAAAAGAACTTCTGACAAACAAATGGAAGTTAGATGATGCGTCGCATGTGGAGCTAAATGCAGTGTGCTCGACAATTTTACTAAATAAACTACCACGAAAGTTAAAAGACCCAGGGAGTTTTACAATTCCATGTTTAATTGATAGTTTATCTGTTAATAATGCTTTAGCTGATTTAGGGGCAAGAATCAATGTTATGCCTTATAAAATGTTTAAATAGCTAGGTCTAGGGGAACCTAAACAAACTAAGATGAGCATTCAATTAGCTGATAAAACTATTAGAATTTCTAGGGGTATAATCAAAGATGTACTAGTAAAAATTGATAAATTCATATTCCCAGTACACTTTGTCGTTTTAGATATGGATGAGGACAATAATATTCCTTTAATTTTAGGAAGACTCTTTTTAGCAACTGCTAGAACTAAAATTGATGTTGGTACAAGTGAACTCATACTTCATGTAGGTGACGAAACGATCACTCTTCAGGCTTTTGACTCGGCTAGGACATCGAGTAATCAAGGTTAAAACATAAACTCTACTAATGATCATTTGGTTCAACCTTCTTTACAGGAAACACCATGAAACTACACAACTTGTAACACCCCAAACCAGGCCCAAACACTACAACCAGATCTGGTATGTCACTTAAGGGATTTTACCAAACATGTCGCACTTTGGAAAAAACATTTATCAGGTTTAAATATTTATACCGAAAACTTAATAATTTATTAAATCATATAAGATATAAAGTTATAAATTACCTTGGTGAGTTTTTAAATAAAAACTGAAATTTTATACATGTCTTAACTTAATTTAGACATCAAATTTAAATGCCCAGTAATAAAACCCCAACATAAAACCAAAACATAAATAATAGTCTTGTGGCCGAAGGCCTTATTACAATGAAATTTAAAACCCTTAATAAAAAAATATTAAAAACAATATTCTAAGTAAAATCTTCTGTTGGATCAAGTACTCTCTTGCATGGCCACCTCGCGCTCCTCTCCAGCCTGGTCCGATGCACTAGGTGCTACCTGAAATTGTTAAATAATAGGGTGAGTCACGAGACTCAGTGTGCAACCCTCATGCACCATTAGATTTGGGGCTTAGCCCCATAAAACAGAATAGCAGATGTATAAAAAAATTTATGCAAAGCCCAACCCAAATCCTAGGTTTCCATCTGCTACACACCACCCTTACCTGCCAGTCACACCATTGGGGATTTCTACAATCAATCCACACCGCTACACACCATTGATGGCAGTCTTGCTGCTCATCGTCAGATCATGGCCGTAGCCACTACAACAGGTCACGGCAGAAGCCGCTACAACAGGTCATGGCAGAAGCCGCTACAACAGGTCACGGAAGAAGCCGCTAAAATAGGTCACGACAGAAGCCGCTACAACAGATCAGTTCCCCTTTCAATAAACCCAACCCCATGCAATCACAGAAAACAGCATACTTATCACATATGTCACCTTAATAGGAACATTCACTTAGGAATGACAGAGATCACTAACCTGGTGATTCGCTTTTACCCTCCTCGGGTTTCAAACATTAAGCCAGGATTTCGGCATTTATCAGAACATAACAGATTAATAAACATATTTTAACAGGCAATCTAAATGGTGTGGAAGTGTTACACACCTAATATCGCGTAGTTTTACACCTTTAGTCAATATCCTTACTATCTGAATCTACAACCCTTAGTCTAAAACCTTGCTCAAAAGCCGGAAAACACGAAGATTTGGCCTCCCCTACATTCGGCCAAGAATTAATAAATACCCGAATTTATACTCTAAAACAATAGATCTCCTTACCTTGAAATCACGAAAGTAACACGATTCCAGTGTTACTGAACTCTGACTTTAGAGATCTAGGCAAATAGATCCCCCTTCAAATCCCGGAATGCTGCAAATAAGAGAAAAACTTAAGATTAGTTTCCTTATAGCCATTCGGCTAGAATCCCTAAAAAGCCAGAAAGGATTGAAGTCTTATGAATCGATACTTACCTTCAGTTTCCTTCGAAATTCGACACAAGCAGATACCACAAAGAGAATTCGGCAAACACAGGAGATGAGATCTAAGGATTTCGGCTTTTATGAAAATCTCGAAAAAGATGAACTGATGCGCTTTCGGCTTTTAGAAGATCTGAATAGAGTGTTTCGGCTTTGGCTTAGAAAGAAAGTAAAAAGAAATCAAGAGAAGGCTTAGAGATTTTGGCTAAAATATTTGAAAGAGATGAGGAAGAGATTGTCAGAGAGTTCAGCCAAAAAGGGAAAAGAAAAGAAAGAAAGTTGAGAGGGAGAATGGAGTGGAGGTTTCAGCAGAGAAAAGAAAAGAAAAATAAAGAGAACTATACAACAAATTTCGGCACAAGGAAAGAAGAAAATAGTAGGGTTCAATTGCCGGAATTGATGAGATATCCCCCCTATTTATAGAAATTTTGGCACTTACCTAACCTTGCAGATAAATCCTATCTTTTCTCCTTTATCTTAATCTACTAACTCATCCAAAAGAGACTTAATTAGCTCCAACTCCTCCCTCCTTTATCAGCTTATTATCCACAAATTAAAAACATTAAAATTTTCCTAAATTATAGCCTTGTGCCGTTCCCCCTAGCTCCTCTTTAAATATCGAATTTGGCCCAAAAACATGGGCTCCAAGTGGCCAAAACTTGGGCCTCCTCCTTTACCAGTGACGCCAACTCCCTTCCCTCTTAGTGGCGCCATTTTGCCACTGGGCTACAAGCCCAATCTTGATATTTTTAACATAGATAACTATCTTTAAAACTTATAATGCCCAAATAGAATATTTTAACTGAGGTCTCAGCCCATTCCTGAGCCCCATTAATACCTCAATTCTCAATTTAACATATTTAAGCATTCATTACACAAAATGCACAGGCCCTAAAATTCAGGATGTTACACAACTGAGCCAAATCCTAGACCTCGTGCCAACAAGGAAATAACTCATGAGGAATGAAGGCTTCAGATCGATGAACTAGACGAGTGGAAGACACATTTCAAGGAGAAACTAAAAACACGAAGCAAAAACGAGGCAACTCTATGACAAACTTAAAGATGGGACAAACCAATTTCAGATCGGGAATCAGGTATTGTTGGATAAGGTAGACCCACGAATGTCTTCCCATACGAAGAGATCCCTTTCACGGTACTTAATGCCTTCCCATATGGAACAGTCGAGGTAACTAATCCTACATTCGGCAATTTTAAGGTAAAAGCCACTCGACTTAAAATATGTAATGATCATAGAACTGATAGCAGAGGAGAGGAGTTTCAACTCCTCAAACCACCATGATTATGCGAATGAAAGGAAAGTCTAACTTGAGACTTTAAACGAGCACTTCTCAAGAGGCAACCCAAGCACTAACTTCAATAATGTCATTATTTTCGATTTTTAGTATCTAACTAAGAACTAACCAATTTAATAAAGTGTAGGTATTTCTCTCCACATGGCCTTGCACACAGGCGTGGCAGTGGCCGTGTGGACAGTACAAAAAGATACATGGGCATGGGGGAGATCGTACGAAAATTTTCCCCAAGACACGGGTTCTGCCTAAACGCCACGGTAGAGCGATACGGCCGTGGTTGACACTGAGAAAGTTACACGGACATGCGACACGCCCGTGTCCCTAAGCTGTGGTTGAAACTAAGAAATCTACACCAGCATTCAGCACGTCCGTGTCTGTAAGCCGTGATCGATACTGATCAAACAACATGGGCGTGGAAACCTCTACAACACTGTAGGAGAAATGAACGAAGCAGCACATGGCCGTGCGATACGATCGTGTGACCTAACACACCCATGGAACACGGGCGTGGGTAGTATTCAAGTCCCTGATTCCTATTTAAAACCTCCATTCTTCTCCCTTTCTCCCCAATTTCTTCTTCTCCCAAACCCTAACCACCACACCCCTTTCTTTTTCTATTTATCCTTTCATTTTCCTTTCCCCATTTCCCTCATTCTTTCTTTACACCACCATTCCCATGTCGAAGAAGCGAAAGGAGCCTAGCACAGTCTCCCCGTACGAGACCGATTTACATAAGTTAATGTCGGCCGCTTCATTAACTCGATAGGACAATGACTTTTGAGTCTATTTATTTTTTCTTTTTCTTTTATTTCCATTTTTAAATTCAGTCTTTTTACTTTCTTGTCTTTAATTTATATTATTATATTTTGATTTCTTTAATTTAGGTTCAAAGGGCTATTAAGGAACGACCACACCACGACCCTAGTATCCACCTCCACCTTTATCTATGCCCAACTTACCGTTTCTTTTCCTTGATTCCATCCAAAATTCAGGAAGTTCACTTCTTTCCCTATCTTATGATTTTATATATTGTAGATATCTATCTTTGTACATTGAGGACAATGTACATCTTAAGTATGGGGAGGTGTCAATACTGAACTATATCTTGTTCTTAAGTAACTTTCTTATATTTACTATTAGAATGAAACTTCTATTGATTTATGATTTTCATTTATATGTTTCGTATTAAGTCATAAATAATTGTGCATTAATGGTTTAAACTTCAAGACATTAGAGAATCAATCATGATAAAGTCTATTTTCAGAATTATAATTTTATTAGGTTGTTTCCCTAATCTTAAATATTATTTTGAAGTTTGAAATCTACAAGGATGACATCAAAAACCACAATTTTTGTGAGATTTTTGAGCCTTTAAAAGCATATATTTTTCTTGCTCACTTTTTTTATTATGAGTGCGTCAATATTGATTTGTTATTCTAGAACTTGCTTTGATTATACATGTCGAGACCACATTTTTTATTTGATATACTGAAATGATAAAGGCACCTAGGATTTAACCCACTTAATCCACCAAAAAGCCTACCTTCATAATTAACCCCTAGTGAACCCCTTTGATCCTAATAAATTGTTTTTCTTGACTCACCCATTAATATTAACTCGAAACCAAATTTTTACTTCTCCTAATCTTTTGACGTCCCTTTTTGTTGAGATTTGATTTGAGTAGTTGCCTAACCATGTCCTCTATTTCCGTTGTTAAGTTCTTTATTATTAATTGTACGTTTTTTTAAAAAAAAAAATAGGTTGAAAGTATACTCATTATTAGTCCCATATTTTATGAGCGTAGACAGTTAAATTTACATCTTTAGAAGAAGCTCTTGTTAATGTAATTATTCGTCATTAGTTCATTGTTTCTAGTTAGGTAATTTGTCAATTTAATCTCGATTCTAACCTTCTAGTTTAGCCTATATCCACACCTTTACCCCAAGCCCCATTACAACCCTTTAAAGACCTTTTGATATGTGTATCATCTCATTTTATAGTGGTGGAGATTTGATTTTCATGCAAGCCTATGGGATTAACTCTTTATGTTTGACTTTTGAGTGCTTAATTTGAACCTTAAGCACCTTGAGTGATTTGAGTGAATTGAGGATGTCAATTCTTGTCGGTTTTGAATTAGAGGTAATTATTTAGGTAAGGGGAAACACCTATATTTTCATGCTATAAAAAATTATGACTTAGATTGTTTGAATCTTTACGACTCTTTTAGTTCAAATTATCAATGTATGAATTATCTATGAATTATGATGAAACATTATTGATAAGAATTATGAATTAAGGAAGTTAATTTTAATTGTGAGTTGAGGATTTTGCTTGAGGACAAGCAAAGGCTTAAGTGTGGGGATATTTTATAAACCATAATTTACACATATTTTAACCCCATGCTTGGCTTAATTTTGGATAATTTTCTATTGGATTTGTTGAATTCGATACTCCTAATCTCTTAATTTCATGTTTTATACTCGGGAGATCTTAGGAAGTCGAAAAGAACGAGAAATAGGCCAAAAAGGGGTAAAATGGGCCTATTTAAGAAATCACACTGCCTGGACTATTGACCATGGGCAGATCACATGGCCGTGGCTGGCGAGAGAATCGACCACGGCCGAAGGAGTCCACCATGGACGTGTCACACGGGCGTGTCCCTGCCGTCTCTAGGTTTAATTCTATTCGGAAAAGGTTACTTATGGGCCAAAAAAGCCATCTCAAAGCCTATATAAACACCCTATGGGGTAACCTAAAAGGGGAGTTCGACAGGACGTCAAGTAGACAACGAGTAGAAGGAGAAAATACTCCAAGACAGCCATTGGGAATAGCTTAGGAGAAGGATCTCCATCAAGACGGAGGATCTCCCATCAAGTTCTTTAGAAGTTTTTGGGTTTTCTTATGTTTTGTTATTTTCCCTATTCTAATATGCTTCCCTCTTTTAGTATGAACTAAATCCCTCAATTACCTAAGGGGATGAATCCTATCACAGATCTTATTATTATTTGATTTATGAGATAAATACTTGTTCTTATTCTTAATTGTGAGTTCTTATTCTTGTTCTGATAATTCAGGTTATTGATTCAAGTTGAATGTGCTTATTCAGTGGAGAAAAAGTCCCTGTCTAAGTGTAGATCAACACAATTAAGCAGAGTTGATTGCAACCCTATAAATAGGGTAACGAAAATCTACCAGATTAAGGTCAAACCTAATAAGGGAATCCATAGATCGAGTTAATGCGACAATAGGGGTTTTAATTAGAAAGAGATTTCAATTAATCAACCTAGAGTCAGTTTTTTTAGTCTTGAAAGAGATTAACATAAATCAGGGATTTCTATGGATTAAGCCAAGTGAATAAATCGCATGAATCAAAAGTAATAAGTGAAGTCTAGGTGGATTATTCCTTAGGTATTGCCTATCTCATATAAGTTATCCAAATGAATTTTCCCAATTTACTCTCTGTCGTGTTCATAGTTTGTTAAATTAGTTAGTTAATTTTAGACTAAAAATAAATCCCCTTAATTATTAGGCTAGATAATAAAAAAGATAGTTAATACTAGTACTCTTGGTCCTTGAGGATACGATATTTCGAACTCACCATAACTATTGTAACGACCCGAATTTGGGCCTAGTAGAGTTGGGCCAATTGGGCCTTGGGCGTGGGAGCATTTAAAATTTTTGAGAACATGAGAATGCAATAATGCAAGTTGGACCTATTAGGTGAGTGATTTTGGAAGGTGAGGGGGCTTCTATGAAGTCTCGGGATCAAACTTGGGCTTTAGGAAAATTTTGGTTTTAGGTGAATAAAACCCTGGGAGTTAGTAGGTAGGCTTTAAGAATAAAATATGGAGTAAAATGACACAAAAAGAGCTCGTGGTGTAGTGGCAAAGTGCACCACATGGGAGACAAGGAGGTGACGCCACACAAGGAAGCAAGGGGTCCAAGGTTCAAGCCTTGGCTTTGGCATTTCATTTTGATTTATTTTTAAGTGAACTTGGACTTTGGCCCATAGATTTATATTTAGTTGCGCATGATGTTAGACACAAGAGGAGATGGTGGCTTAGTGGCAAGTGGTGTTAATTGGCTGATGGGAGAGCTTGGGTTTGAATCTCATGACAAGCAAGGGAGTATTTATTTTGCGGATTAGACGGCCAGAGTTTATGTTGGATTTAAACTCTACTGAAGGAGGGATCCAACATCGGAAAGCTAGCAAGAGGGAAGGTGAGAAGCTGGCTATATATAGAGCTGTCTATGAGGAGAGGAAGCATACCTTGGTGGCGTTTGGGCATAAGAGCATTCGAAGCACAGATTAGCTTCAAAATCCTATCAGGTGTGTTTTTCGCACTACTCTAGCTGTAGAGCGGCAAATGTCGAAATACCGGTCACACGGCGATGGTAACCACATGAGCGTGCGAGCGCATGTGTGGGACCTTCGAGCGATAGTCGAGGCCACCATGAGTATTATTGTGGGTTGATGTTGTTTGGGCCACGATGGGCCGAATGGGGCCAAGTGGGCCCAATGGGCCCGTGGCCCATATGAATAACTTGTATGACTGCGTAGTAGATGTTGGATTAGACTATGTGAATCTCATATATGTGGCTAGATTTGGACTAAATGGGCCATACAAGCGTGTGGGCTCATTTGGGCCGAGAATGGGCCCTAGGCTCATTCGCATCATTTTCTTTGTTTAGAATACTTAAGTCGCTCGAGGCAACTGTAGACCTTCTGAGGGGTTGACAAAATTACCGAAATACCCATAATTTGTGAAATTACCAAAAAACCCTTGGTTTACAAAATTACTGAAATACCCTTGGTTTACAAAATTACTAAAATACCCTTGATTTGTGAAATTACTGAAATACCCTTAGTTTGCAAAATTACAGAAATACCCCCAGTTTGTGAAATTACTGAAATATCCTTGATTTACAAATTATCGAAATACCCCCGATTTACAAAATTATCGAGAGACCCCCAGTTTGCAAAATTATCGAAATACTCTCGGTTTACAAAATTACCGAAATACCCCCGGTTTGCGAAATTACCGAAATAACCCGAAGGAATGAAATTATCGTTGTACCCCTAAACGACAAAATGATCATTGTACCCTCGTAGTAGTGCTAGCGTTGTATGTGTTAATTGTATGATTGATTATGTTTGAGGTGCACTACATATAGGAATTAGTTATGAGTAGAATTACCGAGCTACCCCTGAAGGTAGGATTACCGGAATACCCTTACAGGGTAAAATGGCCGATTTGCCCTTGTAGGTAATTGATTGGCTTGTGCTATGATATGACCGATTTGACTGTGATTAGTATGTTTGTGTATTCTGGTTAACTATTTTGATGGTAATTTATTTCATACATCATTTTTATATGCGCTTTGCATACATGACATTCTGCATGGGGTTGGGATATTAATGATTGGAGGAAGTGTATTCTAGTGGCTCTGCCACATTCTGATCTGGTGGCTCTGCCACATTTTGTCTGGTTGTTATGCCACGTATATTCTGATATTCTATTAAATTTATAAATACGTGGTTTCCTTAAAACGACAAAAATTGTTTTCAAAATATTACATCTTCACAAATTACTGTATCTGATTTCTGCTAAAAGCTAAGTTTTCGCAAATAAAAATATAACGTTTTTACTAGGAAAGAATAAAAGCAAATCTGAATTTCACAAACAACAAAGATCGGGGTTTCAAAAAGAATACTAAGTTTTTAACGAACGCGGAGTTTTTAAACAACCCTTTATGTGGCATGCCAGATCCAGTCGAAATGTCTAGGCCGGCTTTGGGGTGTTACATTTTATGGTATCAGAGCCCGATTGCAAGACTCGGGTGTCGAATGGGTTCGAAAACATTTTTTTCAAATTTTTTTGAAATATGATTTAGAAAATATATATCATTATTGGAAGTATGGCACACCAAGTCTCCGGCACCAAATCCGTAAGTTCCTAATACTATGCTTTGTTGTATGTTGTATTGACTATAGTTATTCTGTGTATGTTTTGTGGATGTGATGCTTAAACTTAGAGTTTGTATTTATTCCGTGTATATTGTGGAAATTTTTTGCGTGTGATGTTCATCCGCTCTGATGGATAAGTAGCATGGTGCGTGCTTGTGTTATTAAGATCAGAGTGCACAGCGAGAGCGTAGTGTGCTAGGTTAGGACATGCAACGTTCCCGTTAGTTGGAAATTTCGAGGAAAAAATTTCTTTAAGGGGGTAGATTTGTAACGACCCGAATTTAGGCCTAGTAGAATTAGGGCCATTGGGCCTTGGGCATAGGAGCGTTTAAAATTTTTAAGAACATGAGAACGACAATAATGCAAGTTGGACCTATTAGGTGAGTGATTTTGGGAGGTTAGGGGGCTTCTATGAAGTCCCGGGATCAAACTTAGGCTTTAGGAAAATTTTGGTTTTAGGGGGCTTTAAGAATAAAATGTGGAGAAAAATGACACAAAAAGAGCTTGTGGTGTAGTGGTAAAGTGGCGCCACATGGGAGACAAGGAGGTGACGCCACACAAGGAAGCAAGGGGTCCAAGGTTCAAGCCTTGGTGCTGGCATTTCATTTTGATTTATTTTTAAGTGAACTTGGACATTGGCCTATTGATTTATATTTAGTTGCGCATGATGTTAGACACAAGAGGAGCTGGTGGCTTACTGGCAAATGGCGTTAATTGGCTGATGGGAGAGCCTAGGTTCGAATCTCATGACAAGCAAGGGAGTATTTATTTTGCGGATTGGACGGCCAGAGTTTGTGTTGGATTTAAACTCTACTGAATGAGGGATCCCACATCGGAAAGCTAGCAAGAGGGAAGGTGAGAAGCTGGCTATATATAGAGCTGTCTATGAGGAGATGAATCATACCTTGGTAGGAGCGGCAAATGCCGAAATGCCGGTCACACGGCGATGGTAACCACACGAGTGTGCGAGCACATGTGTGGGAGCTTCGACACGATAGTCGAGGCCACCATGAGTATTCTTGTGCGTTGATGTTGTTTGGGCCATGATGGGCTGAACGGGGCCAAGTGGGCCCAATGGGCCGGTAGGCCCATATGAATAAGTTGTATGATTGTGTAGTAGATGTTGGATTAGACTATGTGAATCTCATATCTGTGGCTATATTTGGGCTAAATGGGCCACACGAGCGTGTGGGCTAATTTGGGCCGAGAATGGGCCTTAGGTGCATTCGCATCATTATCTCTGTTTAGAATACTCGAGTCGCTCGAGGCGACAGTAGACCTTCTGAGGGAATGACAAAATTATCGACATACCCCTAATTTGTGAAATTACCAAAAACCCTTAGTTTACAAAATTACTAAAATAACCTTGGTTTACAAAATTACTAAAATACCTTTGGTTTACAAAATTACCGAAATATCCTCAGATTACAAAATTACCGAAATAACCTAAATTTGTAAAATTATCGAAATACCCTTGGTTTGCAAAATTACTAAAATAGCCCCGATTTACGAAATTATTGAAATACCCTTGATTTACAAATTTCTGAAATGCCCCAAATTTACAAAATTATCGAGATACCCTCGATTTGCAAAATTACCGAAATGCCTCCTTTTTGCAAAATTACCGAAATACTCCTAGTTTGCGAAATTATTGAAATACCCCCAAGGGGTGAAATTATCATTCTACCCCTAAACGACAAAACAATCGTTGTACCCTCGTGGTAGTACTAGCGTTGTATTTATTAATTGTATGATTGATTATGTTTGAGATGCACTACATATAGGAATTAGTTATGAGTAGAATTACCGAACTACCCCTGAAGGGTAGGATTAGCGGAATACCCTTATAGGGTAAAATGACTGATTTGCCCTTGTAGGTAAATGATTGGCTTGTGCTATGATATGACTGATTTGACTGTAATTAGTATGATTGTGTATTCTGGTTAATTGGTTTTGATGGTAATTTATTTCATACATCATTTTTGATATGTGCTTTGCATACATGGCATTCTGCATGGGGTTGGGATATTGATGATTGGAGGAAGTGTATTCTGGTGGCTCTGCCACATTCTGTCTGGTGGCTATGCCACGTATATTCTGATTTTCTGGTGGCCTCACCACAATTTTTGTGATTGGCAGCTTGTCTGCCTTATTAGTGTGCAGCGGGTGGGTGGGTCGATTTAGAGATCCCCACAGGTGTGTTGGGCTGGTACGGGTGGTGTGTAGCGGATGGATTAGTAGGTGGGGCTATATACTCTTGTTGCATTATCATATCTATGAGGCTAAGACCCAGATTGTTACAGTATAGGGCTTCGACCCAGTTTGCTTCTGTATGGGCTTCGGCCCAGTCTGCCTCCGTATGGGCTCGAGACCAATTAATGACCGTTTAGGGGATTACACATTGAGTTCTCGTAACTCACCCCTCTACTTTAACCTTGCAGGTGATCCCCAGCATTAGAGGGTTTGGCGCAACGGAGGACTCTGTGGTGGCCATACATCGGAATACTTCTCATGAATTTTAGTAAATTTCAGTTCTACTTTATTTTAAATTTTAAAATTTTATTCAATTTGGGTTTAATATTTTGTAATAAGGCCGTTGGTTTATTTTCTTTAAGTTTTCATTAATAACTGTTAAATTTATAAATACGTGGTTTCCTTAAAACGACAATAATTATTTTCAAAATATCACATTTTTGCAAATTACTGTATCTGATTTCTGCTATAAGCTAAGTTTTCACAAATAAAAACAATAATGTTTTTACTAGGAAACCATAAAAGCAAATTTGAATTTCACAAACAACAAACCTCGAGGTTTCAAAAAGAATACAAAGTTTTTAACGAACGCGTAGTTTTCAAACAACCCTTTATGTAGCATGCCAAATTCGGTCATAACATCTAGGCTGGGTTTGGAGTGTTACATTTTATGGTATCAGAGCCCGGTTGCAAGACTCGACTGTTGAATGGGTTCGAAAACATTTTTTTCAAATTTGTGTGAAATATGATTTAGAAAATATATATCTTTATTGGAAGTATGGCACACCGAGTCTCCGGCACCAAATCTGTAAGTTCCTGATACTATGCTTTGTTATATGTTGTATTGACTATAGTTATTCTGTGTATGTTTTGTAGATGTGATGCTTAAACTTAGAGTTTGTATTTATTCCGTGTATATTGTGGAAATTATTTACGTGTGATGTCCACCCGCTCTGATGGATAAATAGCGTGGTGCGTGCTTGTGTTATTCAGATCAGAGTGCGCAGCGAGAGCGTAGTGTGCTAGGTTAGGATGTGTAACGTTTCCGTTAGTTGGAAATTTTGAGGACGAAATTTCTTTAAGGGGGTAGATTTGTAACGACCCGAATTTGGGCCTAGCAGAATTGGGCCCATTGGGCCTTGGGCGTAGGAGCGTTTAAAATTTTTGAGAACATGAGAACGACAATAATGCAAGTTGGACCCATTAGGTGGGTGATTTTGGAAGGTTAGGGGGCTTCTATGAAGTCACGGGATCAAACTTGGGCTTTAGGAAAATTTTGGCTTTAGGTGAATAAAACCCTAGGAGTTAGTAGGTAGGCTTTAAGAATAAAATGTGGAGAAAAATGACACAAAAAGAGCTTGTGGTGTAGTGGCAAAGTGGCGCCACATGGGAGGCAAGGAGGTGACGCCACACAAGGAAGCAAGGGGTCCAAGGTTCAAGCCTTGGCGCTGGCATTTCATTTGGATTTATTTTTAAGTGAACTTGGACTTTGGCGCATAGATTTATATTTAGTTGCGCATGATGTTAGACACAAGAGGAGATGGTGGCTTAGTGGCAAGTGGCGTGAATTGGTTGATGGGAGAGCCTAGGTTCGAATCTCATGACAAGAAAGGGAGTATTTATTTTGCGGATTGGACGGCCAGAGTTTGTGTTGGATTTAAACTCTACTGAAGGAGGGATCCCACATCGAAAATCTAGCAAGAGGGAAGGTGAGAAGCTGGCAATATATAGAGCTGTCTATAAGGAGAGGAAGCATACCTTGGTGGGCGTTTGGGCATAAGAGCATTCGGAGCACGGATTAGCTTCAGACTCCTATCAGGTGTGTATTTCGCACTACTCTAGCTGTAAAGCGGCAAATGCTGAAATGCCGGTCACACGGCGATGGTAACCACATGAGCGTACGAGCGCATGTGTGGGAGCTTCGATGCGATGTCGAGGCCATCATGAGAATTCTTATGGGTTAATGCTGTTTAGGCCACGATGGGCCTAATGGGCCCGTGGGCCTATATGAATAAGTTGTATGATTGTGTAGTAGATGTTGGATTAGACTATGTGAATCTCATATCTATGGCTAGATTTGGGCTAAATGGGCCACACGAGCGCGTGGGCTAATTTGGGCCGAGAATGGGCTCTAGACCCATTCACATCATTTTTTCTGTTTAGAAACTTGAGTCGCTCGAGGTGACTGTAGACCTTCTAAGGGGTTAACAAAATTACCGAAATACCCCTGATTTTTGAAATTACCGAAAAACCCTTGGTTTACAAAATTACTGAAATACCCTTGGTTTACAAAATTACTAACCCTTGGTTTACAAAATTACCGAAATATCCTCAGATTACAAAATTACCGAAATACCCTTGATATGTGAAATTATCGAAATACCCTTGGTTTTTATTGAAATACCCTCGGTTTGCGAAATTACTGAAATACCATTGATTTACAAATTATCAAAATGCCCTCGATTTACAAAATTATCGAGATACCCCTAGTTTGTAAAATTATCGAAATACCCCCAGTTTGCAAAAATTATCGAAATACCCCTAGTTTGCGAAATTACTGAAATACCCCCAAGGGATGAAATTACCGTTGTACCCTCGTGGTAGTACTAGCGTTGTATGTGTTAATTGTATGATTGATTATGCTTGAGAGCACTACATACAGGAATTAGTTATGTGTAGAATGACCGAACTACCCCTAAAGGGTAGGATTACCGGAATACTCTTACAGGGTAGAATGACTGATTTGCCCTTGTAGGTAAATGATTGACTTGTGCTATGATATGACCGATTTGACTGTGATTAGTATGATTGCTTATTCTGGTTAACTAGTTTTGATGGTAATTTATTTCATACATCATTTTTGGTATGTGCTTTGCATACATGACATTCTGCATGGGGTTGGGATATTGATGATTGGAGGAAGTGTATTCTGGTGGCTCTGCCACATTTTGATCTAGTGGCTCTACCACATTCCATTTGGTGGCTATGCCACGTATATTCTGATATTCTGGTGGCTTCGCCACAAATTCTGTAATTGGCAACTTGTCTGCCTTATTGGTGTGTAGCGGATGGGTGGGTCGATTTAGAAATCCCCACAGGTGTGTTAGGCTGGTACGGGTGGTGTGTAACGGATGGATTATTAGGTGGGGCTATATACTCTGGTTGCATTATCACATCTATGGGGCTAAAGCCCAGATTGTTACCTAATGGGCTTCGGCCCGGTCTGCTTTTGTATGGGCTTCGGCCCAGTTTGCTTCCGTATGGGCTCGGGCTCAGTTAATGACCGTTTAGGGGATCACAAACTGAGTTCTCGTAACTCACCCCTCTACTTTAACCTTGTAGGTGATCCCTAGCATTAGAGGGTTTGGCGCAGTGGAGGACTCTGTGGTGGCCATACATCGGAATACTTCTCATGAATTTTAGTAAATTTCAGTTCTACTTTATTTTAAATTTTAAAATTTTATTCAACTTGGCTTTAATATTTTATAATAAGGCCGTTGGTTTATTTTCTTTAAGTTTTCATTAATAACTGTTAAATTTATAAATACGTGGTTTCCTTAAAACGAAATAATTGTTTTCAAAATATCACATCTTCCCAAATTACTGAATCTGATTTTTGCTATAAGCTAAGTTTTCACAAACAAAAATAATAACATTTTTCCTAGGAAACCATAAAAGCAAATCTGAATTTCCCAAACAACAAAGCTCGGGGTTTCAAAAAGAATACGAAGTTTTTAACGAACACGCAGTTTTCAAACAACCCTTTATGTGGCATGCCTGATCTAGTTGTAAAGTATAGGCCGGATTTAGGGTGTTATAACTCTACTACTGTTCGATACGTGCGCTTGCCTTTGTCGAAATAATAGTTAATTTTGAGCTCCATCACCATAGATTGAGTTAATGCGACAATAGGGGTTTTAATTAGAAAGAAATTTCAATTAATCAACCTAAAGTCAGTTGTTTTTAGTCTTGAAAGAGATATTAACATAAATCAGGGATTTATACGAATTAAGTCAAGTGAATCAATTGTATGAATCAAAAGTAATAAGTGAAGTCTAGGTGGATTCTTCAGTGGGTATTGCCTTTATCATATAAGTTGTCTAAAAGCATTTTCCCAATTCATTCTCTGTCATGCTTTGAATTAGTTTTAGTTTAAAAAGAAATCACTTCAATTCTGAGGCTAGATAATAAGAAGATAGTAATTACTAGTAGTCTTGGTCCTTATGGATACGATATTACCGGTCTTACCATAACTATACTATTAAACGATAGGTGCGCTTGCCTTTATTGTGATCATAGTTAGTTTAAGACACATCAAGGGGACTATTTTGAAAAATGGTTGAAAGTTTAGGGATTTGCCATGAGAGTGCTTATGTTGTTTGCTGAGTTTTTAGGGAAGAAAATGAATTATGGTTGTTAAATAAACAACTTTTGTGAGAAGTGTTTCCATGAAAAAACCTAAAGGGGACCTTTTTGTAAATGTTGTAAATTAAGTAGTAAATGCATGAAATGATTGGTATTGTGAGTTGTTATAAAAGTAATAAATGTTCAGTTAGACTTGTTGAATGAAGAAATTTGATGAAAAATGATTTACGAGCCTAGGGGCAAATCATAATTTTGCCAAACTATAAGGGCAAAACGATAATTTTTGACAAAGTAGAAATTTTAAAATATCTTGATTTATGTAGTGATTAAATGAGTAAATTTTATTATTATAGATCAAGAAGAACGTGGAATCAACCTTGACCGAGGAAAAGGCAAGGTTTCGAACTAAACCTCAAGTTAACATATTTTGCATCGAGGTGAGTTTATGTGTAAGCGATGCATCCTTATTACGTATGTTTTACGTAGTAATGCATTGTGTGGATGTAATTGATTATTGGTGAGTCTTATTGAAAATGGTAAAAAATGGGGAAATTCTTGAATGAACCTTTGGAATAGAAATATGGGTACGGATAAATAATCGTAAATATGTAATTATTGGTGGGTTGTGTGTGATACCACCTTGTTACTTATTAACGATGGGCTGTGTGCGATACCATTGTATTTATTATCATTTTGGTGGGCTGTGTGCGATACCACCGTAATTATCATTGGTGGTGGGCTGTGTGCGATACCACCTTATTATTGATTAATGGTGGGCTATGTGCGAAACCATCGGGTATCTTGTATCATTCCGAAGGGTTCATCGAAAAACTTGTCTAAGTGAAATTACATGTAACTTTGTGGTGATAAGTTCAGGGTATAAATGCAAGTAAATGTGAGCAATGTTATATGATATATGTATGGGATATGGTGAGGTTTGAAATGAGTAAGTATGGTTATGAGGACTTGAATTGTTTTTATTTAGCATGTGATGTTCTTGATTGATAAAGATGTGTTATGATGTATATTGTTTACATATAGACTTACTAAGCTTAAAGCTTACTCTCTTCTCTTTTCTCTTATTTTATAGTGTCGAAGAGCCAGCTCGGGGATACGGAGATAATCAGAAGATCACCCACACTATCAACACATCTTGGTATAGTTAGATTTAGCATTTTGAGTATGGCATGTATAGGGACTAGGCTTAGATGAATGTCATATTGTTTTGGCCAAATGTGTTTGCTCATTCAAAGATGAACTCTTTTGTTTAAGGCCATAGTTGATGGCTCTTTCTTATTAATCTATGAAAATATGAGGCTATTCATGGATGTGTAGGTTGCATGGTTGATTACTTAGTTTAATTATGCATGAATGAGTTGATGATTTGATGAGATTTATGTTTGTATGAGTTGGGGTGGTAGAAAGAGCTTGGAAAATAGCCTTGTTCTTGTCCACACGGGTAGACACACGGGCGTGTATCTAGGCCGTGTGTGACACACAGTCAGCCTCATGGGCGTGTGGTTAGGCCGTGTGTCCCCATTGCATGCTAGGTTGACAAGTTAGTATGCTTAGTAGTAACCACACGAGCAGAGACACGACCGTGTGTCTCAACCGTGTGGAAGACATCGCTATGGACATGGGCGTGTGCCCAGGCCGTGTGAAGTCTGCACCTGAATTAGGAATTTAATTCGCCACACGATCGAAGGACACGGGCTTGTGCCTTGGCCGTGTGACATTTACGGGGTGATGACATCAGAAACAGAATGTCAAGGTTTTTGCACACGGGCTAAGACACGAGCGTGTCATGGCCGTGTGAGGGACACGAGCCATGGACACGGGCGTGTGTTCGGCCATGTGAAAACCCCTGTAGGATCAAATTGAAAAATAAATCTACACGGGTGTGGAACACGGGCATGTGATATGCCACACGGGCGTGTGGATTGTTTTATGAAAATTTTCTAAGTCTTTCTAGAGATCTTAAAAGAGTTCGATTTGATCCCAAACCGTTTGTAAAGGGATGATTTAGGCCTCGTAGGCTTGTTTAAGAGGCGATATGAAAATTTTTTACCATTGAGTGGAAAATCATGTCTCGGGTCGTATAATTGTTTGCGAATAAGTTTAGTAATGCCTCATACCTTGTTCCGGCATTGAGTATGGGTAAGGGGAGTTACAGTCTCTCCCTTTGGTGAAGGTTCTATGGCATAATCATAGAACTGAGGAGGCCGTGGGAGCTTGAGGATGCGATCCGTCAGCAGTATCCTCGTCTATTTTGATTAGATAAATTTCGAGGATGAAATTTTCTTTTAGGGGGTAGAGTTGGAACGCCCCAAAATTTAAATTTTTGTTTTTACGAAAGTGTGACACAAATGTGTATCTGCTTCAGTGGTTATGTGTTCTGGATATGTGTGGGAGGTCCCAAGTTCAAGCTATGACTTGGGCAAATTTTGGTACTTTTATGAATAAAGCCCTATCTTTGGTCAATAGGCTTTTATTTAATTGTTGATAAGCTTATAAAAGAATGGGCTTGCTGGTCTGGTGGTTAAGTTGAGTGTTAGTTTGCTGAACGTCTTGTGTTCGAATCTCTGCGTGTGCATAAGCATATATTTTTACTTTGTGAACTGAAGGAGTTTAGGTTTAGCCAAAATTTTGTAGTGGTTGTGAGTAGTGGGGATGTAGGGAGAAAAATAAAGGATTGGGGAGTTATCGAGTTATCCTGTTGTTGTTGGTTGATGCATTCGACTCTCCCTCCTCATTCTCCCAAGTTTTCTGACAAATTTTTCCCTCTTCCTTCTCCCTTTCTCTCTGCCGTTTCTTTTCCCCACTTACTGCCGATTTTCCATTTGATTTCCTCTTTTTTATTTTATTCCCCTGTTCAATCCACTTCTGACGTACTGCGGTTGTTTTCCCTTGTTCGGTAAGTGGTATTTTCCTTAGTTCTGTCGTTGATTTGGTTAAGCAATTAATAGAAGGTTTGTTTTACTCGCGTTTAGGTGCTGCATGAAGGTTTTAAACCGGTTTTCCAGTGTGTGGTGATTACTAGTTATTGTATCCATCTTGGTAATACTTCGAATCGTCGTTTGGCATAGTTTTCAAGTTATTCATTTGGGGTTTTAGTAAGAATGGCTTCTACAATCGAAATTAATCGAGTTTTGGGTGTTGATATGTTGTTTGGTAGGTTTTTGAAGGCTTGGGGTTTGCCTTAGCTTCAATCAAAACCAGGTGTGTACTCGATTTTACAGAAAATGAGGTTTCATCGAAAGGTGAAAACCTCACTGTCAACACCACACGGGCATGTGGTCGCCCGTGTGGTAGGCTGTGTGACATAACAAGGGCGTGTGATCGACGAGGCCAGGTTGTGCGCACAAGTCACGGTCGTGTGATGGCCAGGTGGGCCGTGTGCGACACACGGGCTAGACTGACTTGGGCCGTATGGGCCACGCGGGCATGTGGGATTTTGGGCCAGGTCGTGTGATCCACAAGGCCAAGGCAAATTTGGGCCCACATGGGCGTGTGAGCCCATTTTTACTAAATTGATTTCTACGGTTGCACGGGTCGCCCAAGTCGACTGTGGACCTACTGTAGGGTCGGTAAACACTATTTAGACCCCTGAATGTGTGATATTGATTGTATGGTATTTGTACTGAGCATGTTAATAATTTGCATGTAAATTGAATTGAGTGTATGTACTGATAATCACCTAATACCATGTCATCTATTGTATGTTGCATTGCATTGGGTTCGGATTATATGATTTGGAGGAAGTGTACTGAAAGGCTCTTAAGCCTAATATACTGGCAGCTCAGCTGCAAACTACTGTTTGTGCCACATTTGGTACTACCTGGAGTGTAGGGATGGGTGGGTTGATTTAATCCCCACATGAAGTGTAGGGTTGGATGGAGATGGTGTGTAGAGGCTGGTTGGGTAGGACTTTGCTACTGAATATTTATGACTGTTACTGATACTGCTATGGGCTAAGACTCTACTGCATACTTAATACTGTATTGGGATGGGTTAAGGCCCAAACTGTTATTGATACTGGAAAGGGCTTAAGCCTAAGACTGTTCTGGCTGTGCATTGTGCTTGCTATTGTTTGTTTCTGAGGGATTACACACTGAGTTTACATAAACTCACCCTTTTGTTTAATGTGCACAAGTAATCCCCAGACCTAGACGGATCAGTGCGGAGGAGGACTCGGTGGTAACCATGGTTTTGGACATTCATGGTTTATCCTATTTTACAATTATTGGTTTATTTTGATGTAACTCGCGGACTTTTTGGGACTTTTGCTTATATGTGATTTTTATTTATTGTTTTTATGGACTCACAACTTCTAGACGTAGGAAGACTCGGTTTTCCAAAAGCTAAAGTATTTTCTAAACCCTCGACCTCTTAAATGGTCTTTGCTATAACAAAAGGGTTTCTCTAAATGGACGAATTTACTTAATTAACTCAATTTTTCATAAAATAAATTATTTCTAAAGCTTCTGCAATGAATTATGTTTTAAAACAATCGACTAGATGAGTAAGCGATTTCTAGAATCAATAAGAGTAATAAAATGAACACGGTTTTATCATAATAAACTAGTTTTCAAAATTCCATTCCATGTGTCATCGCCAGATTCGGCCATAACATCTGGGCCGGGTTTGGGGTGTTACAACCTATGCATGCCATATACTCGAAACATAGTTTCAAAAGTACCAAAGAGTCAATAGATAGTGTGGTGAAGTCTCCGACGAACCCCGAATCCAAGTTAGCTTTGCAATCACTATAAAACATGAAAAAGCAACAAAGTAAGCTATATAGCTTAGTATGCCCTTATAATTCAGAATTAAACTTACTATTTATACATAATCAAGACAATAATAAGGTATACTCAATTCAATTACCAAATGCCTAAACACAAGCATTCATCAACAAGTTAGTCACATAAGTGCATATAATCATCCATTATCTTAATACTCAGTACATTATATCATATCAAATTCATATATCACGTACATCATTTGTAACATTTCACTCTCAATCAGATAAACAATAATTCATTCGATAATAGTAACTCATCCGTATAAACACATAGCTTTTTCACATAACCAATAACAGAATTTATGCCCGTCGAACCTATTAGAATATCAGGGGATACTCGGGTGATACACATTACGTGTAAAAATCAGTAATCCGTCAATTCATTATCATTTCCGCTCTTTTGAGCTATGATCAGTAAGCTCCTCCTGAGCTGATGGACAGTAAGCACTATTGAGCTGAAATGGTAAGCTCTGACGAGCTGAAAACAGTAAGCTCTTACAAGCTGATATATCGGTAAGCTCATACGAGTTGTGGTGAGTCCGCAACACATACAGGATCTCGACCAAAATGGCAACCTTAGTGACATGTCACTCCTATCCTACGACTTTCCATAGTTCAAACGGGACTCGGTATTCAATAATCCTCATCAATTAGGGATTCGAACTCAGTAATACCATTTACTCAATTATACTTTCATTTCAAATAATTTACAAGTATTTAAAAATTCGATTCTAATTATACGAACTTACCTCGAGTTGCTCAGATGAAAATTATTGACTATTCGTCCACTTTTCCATTTCCCTGATCTAATCCCGATCTCGGCTTATCTTGATCTATATATTATCAAATTTAACACATTCATCATTCAGTCTGTTCAATTTAGCCTATAATTTACAATTTGGAAAATTTACACATTTGCCCCTAATGTTTCACATTTTTACAATTTAGTCCTTATCACATAAAATTGCAAATTCATGCAATTTAGTACAAACCCATGTTTAGCCGAATTTAATACATGTTGCTAACAACCCATATTTTCAATTTATTCACAGTTTTAACCACCACATTTCACATTTTCTCAACTTAATCCCTTTTTGACATTTTTGTCAAAAATCACTTTATAAAAGCTATTAATCTAACATTAAACCTTCCAAATCTATCATAAATCATCAAATTAATCAAGCATTCAACAATGGCAACATAATAAATCTTTAACAGTTTCAAAATCTAGGGTACGGGCTAGCTAGAATACATAGCAACGATCTCAAAAACATAGAAATCATTAAAAATTGAGCAGAAACGGACTTACAAATAAGCAATGAAGTGACTAAATTCTTGAAAACCAAAAATGGCTTCCTTTAGCCCTAGTTTTCGGTTCCAAGAAGATGAATGAAAGAAATATTTCATTTGTTTTATTAAATTTTACTTTGATTTACTAATTTACTAAACTAACCTTATTAATATAACTTAAAAAATCATTTAGCGGTTGTCCAAAATTGTCCACTCATCTTTCAAATGGTTTAATTACCATTTAAGGCCACCATATTTAAAAACCAAAGCTAATTGACACCTTAAACTAATAGAACATGCATTTTACACTTTACTCGATTTAGTCCTTTTTATCAAGTTAAGCATTCAAACAGTAAAATTTCTTTACAAAACTTTCACCCACTAGTCCTATCATGTTGTATACCTTAATAAAATAATAAAATAAATATTTTGACTTTGGATTTGTGGTCCCAAAACCATTGTTTCGATTTGACCAAAAACGGGTTGTTACACAATTGCTTTTCACTATTTATAATGTAACAAATCGAACTAACTAGTCTAAAATTAAGCAATCTAGACTCTTTTACTATCATGATAGATTTATAATTTTATGAAATCAATCCTATTTTTATGCTCCTAACCAATCACTTGTATTTCTACAAGCTCAATCACAAAGCACACACAGAATAGAGAAATTTTAATGAAAAAGATGTTGGGAAATGTGCCCATACTGTAACATCCTGGAATTTGGGGTTCTGCATTTTTATGTTTTCTGTGTGTTTGGCTTGTTCTGCTTATTATTGTGGTGTGTTGGGGGTCCTGGGAAGGCCCGGGGTCAAGCTAGAGCCTTGGTAAAAATTTTGTTCTTTGGCACTTTAGGGGGAGAGCTGTTTGAGGCAGGTCTTAAGAGTATTTTCTTGTGTTTGTCGACACAAGAAGGAGTGTGATGTGGTGGCAAGGTGACGCCACTTAAGGAGCAAGGGAAGTGGCGTCACAAGGGAGCAGCAGGGGGAAGGAGTTCGAGTCTCGTTAGTAACATTCAGAAGCTTTATTTTTTGTACTTAGGGAGCTAAGGTGTTGGCATTCGGCTGGACTCTTTATGGTGGTTTTTGAAAGAGTCAAAGCATTTGAATGAGTGGCCATGACGAGTTGATGGAGTTTGAAATGGTCAAACCGAATCAAATGGGTGTTGGAGAGTGGAGCATGGAGAAAATCAAGGGGATTTGGTGTTGGTATTGTTGGTTGGCTGCATTTGGGAGTTGTTGGGAGATTGAGTTTCAGCTAAGGAGTGTTTTGGTAGGCAAAACTCGGCATTTTGGTTAGGGGGGAGCTCAAAATCGTAGCCTTTGGGGGGTGTTATGTGCCAAAATTCTCTAGGAGCACTTAGTTCTTTTCTTTGCATTTTGGGTATTGGTACTTCAACATTTGGAAACCGAAACTTCAACTCTCTTCTCTACTCCACCACTATCTTTTTCTTCTCAAGCTGAATCCTCCTTGGGTTTTCTTTCTTTTTGCCGAAACCTTGCTACCTCTCATCCTTACCTCTTGTTCTTTCATTTTGACGGTTAGCCGAATACTAAGGAATAAGGTGTAAGTAGATTGCCGAAGGTCCCTCTTCAGGTGACTATGATAGTGCAGGTAGGAGTACTATTTTGGGCAGTAAATCCATTTTGATCCTCTCGAATCTTCGGTAATCGCAAGGTAAATGGGTTCTTTCGTTTATTCTTTTCCTTTCGGTATTATGGGAGTCATAGCCGAATGGCTATTGTGTTTTGATGATTAGATTTTGGCTAATTATTTCTCCTTTCTCTCGTGTTGAAACGCTTATTTTGGGAAACCCCAGAAGCCAAACGTTTTGAAGTCCAAAGTCTGAGGATCAGATGATTTCCGAATCTCACCTCTCTATTCGAGTTCTAAGGTAAAAAGCCTTCTTTTACCCTTCGTAATCAACATCTATTCATTACTCTATTTAATCAAACCCCCTTGCTGGGGCAATCCCTGTTTCCGCTATAGTTTAGTACTGATCAAGATTCTTACCATAAATATGAGTGATACTCGATCCAATGAGGGTGCAGCTAAGGAGCCTGAGGGGAGCGGGGCTGTGGTCTCTGCTCCTAAGTTTAAAAGTCATACGATTTCGGTGGTTTGAGACTTTCAGCCAGGTTGTGGTAGAGAGCCGACGTCTGCCTGGGTTAGGCAAATAGCCGTTGTCCCTGCTAGCGAGAGCGTCGACGTAGAAAGTTTAGTTTTGCGCATTATCAGGTGTGTAATGCTCACACTTTGTTTATTAAATTACGTTATTAACTGTGTTGGCTAGAAGCCGAAACGACTGTTTAGATAGTCGAGATACCCTTGTGGGTAAGGTTGGTGACACCGGGTAAGTACCTATGCAGTTCTACATTTGAATATATATGAATGTATGATACAATTCACCATTGTGCTTTGGAAGCATGTTTGCATTCATCTCATTATGTTAATATGTGCATGGGCTTGGGATATGATGAAAAAGTGGAAGTGTTACTTAGGGACTGTCACAGTGGTTTGGTACCACAGTGGGTTGTCCCCACATATCTAATTCAGTGACTATGTCTCAGTGGTTTGGTACCACGGTGGTTTGACACCACGTATATAATTCAGTGACTTGTCTCAGTGGTTTGGTACCACAGTGGGTTGGCCCCACATATATTATCAAGGATTGTCATAGTGGTTTGGTACCACGGTGGGTTGGCCCCACACATATTATTATTAGTGACCCTGTCACAGTGATCTGGTATCACGGTGGTCTGCAACCACAGTGGCTTGGTGCCACGGGCATTTGGCTAATTCAGGTGATGTAGAGGATGGAAAATTAGGTTGGGCTGGGCTGCATTGCGTACATCTTTAATATGTTGTATTATGTGGGCTAAGGCCCAGTGGGCATCTGTGGGCTTAGAGCCTAGATTTCGTTTAATGGGGATTTACACACTGAGTCTCGGTGACCCACCCCTCTGCTTAATTTTTGCAGGTAATCATTAGATCGCGGATTTGGGAGCCGAGGCGAACTTGTGGTGGCCATGCAATGTTTTTCTCATAAACTCGTTTCTTTTATTTAAACTTATTTTTAATTGCGATTTGGTTATGTAATAAGGCTGCTGATACGAGCACGCCCGGGGCACCAATATTTTTCAAAGTGATGAAGCGCGAATTAAATGCCCCAAGTGTTGAAAAAGTTGATTTGCACTTGGTGCATTTCCAATTGAACCGGATTAGACCATTTGGGTTCAATTTGAGCTCACTCGAGCTCATCTCAGCTCATTGAGCTGATTGTTTTAATTTAATGTTTGAAATAAATTGCATTGTAACATCCTAGATTAGGGGTTATGCGTTCGTGCGTAATCCATGAGATAGTGGGCTCAGTGGGTGTGTTGGATGTGTTCTGAGGAGTTCTAGGAACCCTAAGATGTAAGGAAATGTCTTGTCCTGGAAATGTAGGGAAATGTTCTGGAAATGTAAGGAAATGATTTAGAAATGATAAGTTTCAAAAGAGGAAAGTGAATATTTCTGGAAACTTGGAAATGTAAGAAATGTTAAGTTCAAAAGAGGAAAGTGAACATTTCTGGAAACTTGGAAATGTAAGAAATGTTAAGTTTAAAGGATGCAAACGAACATTTTTGGAAACTTGGAAATGTAAGGAAATGTAAGGAAATGTAAGGAAATGTAAGGAAATGTAAGGAAACGTTTTAGGAAAAGTTAAGTTCTGAGGTTAAGAGAGGGAAGTAAAGCAGGGTGGCCTTAAGAAAATTTATGGGTGAAATATGACATACAAATGGGCTTGGAAAAGTGGCTTGGAGGCGCCACTTAGGGCCTCTGGAGTTGACGCCACAAGCAGGTGCAATTGGGCCTGGGTTCGAGTCACTTGGGGAGCAAATAAAAGAATTTTATTTTGGTGCCAGGAACAAGAGAAGTGGACGGCATTAAGGCTCTATAGGGAGGTATTTTATTGTTTTTAAAATTCGGCAAATAGATGGATAAATGATGGATTTTTATTGATATTTTTATTAAGAGATAAGAGATAATTATTGGATTAAGTTTTAGGTGATAATTAAAGTGATAAAGCTATCAAAATAGAAGAGTGGTGGCCAAGTAAGGGATTCTAAGCTAGTAAATTCGGCTATAAAAGGAAAAGAGAGGCCATTCAGCATTATTTTCTCTTCCTTGATAACCTCTGCCGAATTTCCCTTCTCCTTATTTCACCATTGCCGAATTCTCTTAAGCAACTATTCTTTTCTTCTTCATTCTTCTCCTCTCAATATTCCAAAAGCCGAAACTTGTGTGACTATTCTCTAGGCCTTAAGCCGAATCTTTGAGGACTCAAGAAAAGGGGGCTGTCGATTACAAAGATTAAGGGTAAGGTCAGTAGTTATCGATTTCCATTCTTTTTCTTCTAAGATTAAAGCCGAAACTAGGAAATCTAACCCCATTATTGTGTTAGTCGAAACTTGGAAAGAAGGCTCTTCGGGATTTCTGCCATTGTCGACAACTTCATAAGACAAGTCAACTATTTCGAGATTTAAAAATCTAAGGTAAGTACATATATGTACATTCGGCCAAAGGTCTATTTCATAATTAAGATTCATTCAAAAACCGAAACTAATCTATTCAAGTAATCTAGTGATTACCGATTTCAAGAAAGAAGGATACAAAGTTTCGGGACTTGATTCTTAAGTCAATCAGCAACAAGGTAAGTTTTAGTGTACTAATCCTACTAGGATTTGGATTTATGGCCGAATGGATCTTTACTAAGTATTAAATGATTGATTAAATGTAGAGATCTAAGATCTAAGGCATTAGATCAAGCTTTTCGGGATTTGGATTGGAAACCTTAAGCGAATCAGGTGTGTACCTCACACTATTTCTTGATATATTTATGGCAATAATTAATATGTATGTGACTATAAGAATGTGTAAGAATATGGCTAAGGTACCATGTAATGGTACAAAAGTACTCAGGTACGTTTCCTACTCCTACTAGGAATATGAAATTATGTTATATATGTAACATGTGAAAAGTGATAAGAATGTGAAATTATGTAATATGCATGATATGAATGATATGGGGCATTCGGGTTATATGAAAGGGGAAGTGAATGTGGTGACCTAAGACCACGATATCTGAATGTGGTGACCTAAGACCACGATATCTGAATGTGGTGACCTAAGACCACGATATTTGAATGTGGTGACCTAAGACCACGATATCTAAATGTGGTGACCTAAGACCACGAATTTTATAAGGGCGATGAGCACGTCGACTGCAGCGACTGCCTTCGATGGTGTGTAGCGGATGGAGGGTTGACTTATTAGTCCCCACGGTGTGCAGGTTGGTACGGGTGATGTGTAGCGGATGGCATCTAGGCTTGGGTTCGAGTTTGCATCATTACTTTATATCTGTTATATGAATAAGTATGTGATATGACATTGTATGCCTGAATTGTTAAGTTATAGTGTTGGTTACACATTGAGTCTGTTTGACTCACCCCGTTGGGGAATATTTTCTTCCAGGTGATAATCAGTAATGGACCGGGTCGGCAGGAGCTCAAAGGTGGCCACGCACAGCAAGGAATTTAATTAATTTGGAATTTTATTTTATTAAGTACTTTAATTTAATTTTGGGAATTATTTTGATGTAATAAGGCCATAGTGAATTATTTTATTTCTGTTTTATTTACTATGTTACGAAATTTTAATTATTAAAGATTAAGTCAATTTATTTTAAGATAAACCTTAATTATTTGTCACCTGAAATAAATGGGTTTTCAATATAAAATAAACTCTTTTTCAACTCAAGCCCAACCCAAAACAAACTTTCTTTCAAAACACACAAATTTTCCTAAGTAACAAAAGAATTTTGAACCGGTTTACATCGAGGAACATACCAGATCCGGTCAAGGCTCGTGGGCCGGGTTTGGGGTGTTTCATGCATCTTCAAATTAATTATTTCCTACAGCAAATTAATGCGACCTAATAATTTAATTATTGACTAAATTAATTTGTCCAAGCTTTAATTAATTTGTTTTCTTTCATGCATTAGTTTGTGTCAATAAATATGTGTCACTAATTAATTTAATTAGTGATTACCGAATTTTTCGATATCTAATTGCCATTGTAATGTGCTCATTTTATAAATTAATAAGTTGATTTAAGGTGTTGCAGATAGCATGATTCAAGTGGGAGCATGAAGACCAAAATTCATGGAGGAAGCATGGGCATTGAATAAAGTTTTTGTTTGAGGGAATATATATGCTTGGACGGCACAAGGTGGGAGATTAATGGAAGATTAAACAATGCCAACATTCATCCGAATTAATGGTGGCAATTTACCCAATTTAATATGCTGATTTTTAATAGGGGACATTTGGCATTGGGATAAAGTATTACAAGTGCATGTGTGTGTTTAATGGAAGCCTGGATGGCAACATCATGGAGCCACGATAGAATAAATAATTAAGATACAAAAGAATCATATTTAAGTGTGCTTATATGGGAAGGCCATGATTGAATAAACAAATGAGCAATTGAAAGAGCAATATGCGTGTGTGGTGCTAGTGATGGACGACAAATTCATAGGAGTATTGGGCATGCTTGTTTTGAATAAAATAATAGGAAACAATTAGATAATGTGGACGGCAATGAGAAGGAATATGCAGCCAAAAACAAATTGCAAATTCAATTGAATGGAAGCATAAATAATGGGGATTGTTGGACGGCAAGGATTAAAATAACAAGGGAAGTATGGAGCTTAATTTTTCTTGGCCGAATACGGTGAATAAGTTTACATGGTTTCATGAATTTTAAACTCTTAAAGGAAGCATGGAGAATAAACAATGAAGAACAAGCATGGTGGCTAAATTCATGACTACCACTGTTTCGAATCTTCATTAGTTTGTTATTTATGTTGACTACATGGAAACTATGGATTGAACAATTAAGATAAAGTATGAAAAGCACAACCATGAGCAAGTGACAGCAATGAAGGAATATTTTATGCATAGATGGCACAAGCTATGGATTGCATAAAATAATACAAGCACTCATCTAGGTGGACGGCATGGAGGCTTTGTGCAATGAATTGGAGCATGGGCTGTGTTAAAAATCCTTGAAGACATGTGCTAAATTGAAGGAAAGTGTAGTGGACAACATGAAGAATAATTCAAGAACCATGAACAAGCTATCAAGTTTGCTTGTGGCGTCTTCGACTTGTTTGAACTTATCACAAATTTCGTTTGGTGTGGTGTTCATCAACCTATCTCCATCTATCCACCTTAACAATATAAGAAACGGGGTGATACTGTTATATAGTGTTGAATCTTTCTTAAGTTAAGTCCGTAGTTCCATTTCCATCAACCTATCTTCATACTTCCACCTTAAATATTATAGAATCCGGGGTGACACTCTTTAGTGTTGAATCGCTTCTTGTTTAAGTTCTTTTATCCATCTCCATCCAATTATCATTTATCCATTTTATTTATCTATTTTCATTTCTTTTTCCATCAAACCGAACCGCTTCCTATTTTATTCACTTAATCTTTCACAAAGTCATTTATATTTTTCGATTATTTTCCAAAGGCTTAATTCCTCCTCGTAGACGATTGGGCAACCCACATACATTTCGACTCATCCCGAGCCGGTTCGTATCATCTGGTATCAGAGCTACAAAACGAGGACTACCGACGACCATCGTGAAGCCGGAAGTTTGTTCGTAAGTTTTTAAAAAAAAAGTTTACAAAAAAAATTCAAAAAAAAAATTCAAGTTTTAATTTTTGTTTCTTGTATTTCATTATAGTATATTTGAAGTTCAAAAAAAAAGAGATACAAAAAATTAAAAAAAAGTTCAAAACAAAAATTCGTATAAAAAAATATACGAATACAAAAAAAAAGAGTAGAAAAAAAAGAGTTTTAAAACAAAAGTGTGTGGAAATTTTTTTGAAAGTTTGCAAGTTTTGTTTCATTACTTCTTTCCCAATCTTCAAGCCACCCTTCTTCACCCCAACGCCACTATATCGATTTTTTTTTCAGCCGACCTCCACCCCATAACATCATTTTCCCTTGTATCAATTTTGAAGCCAACCCTCAAGCCGCAATAAGTCTTTTTAAAACGAAGTACGAAATTGTGAGAGCGAGAAAGAGTGGTAAAAGGTACGAGTGTACTCATTAGAAAAAAAGCCACAAATCGAGTGAAACGCGAGTGTGAGTGATTTTTCTTTATGAGTGACTTGTGAGTTTTGTGGTAAGGTATTTTTAACCTTTTATGTTTATTTTATTTTTTTCTTGATAACATATTTCCTTCAGCAACGATAGCATGTCTTTATATTTTGAAAAAAGAAGTACTGTAGATGGCGATTGGTTCGACCTATCATACAACCAAGGCGAAAGGCGACGCGATCAAATAATTTGAGGCTTTAGAGATCAAGGATGTTTTAATGACGTCAAGAAGAATAACAAGTCAAACATTCCACCGTTTCAAGGTAGAGCCGATCCGGATGCATACCTTGAATGGGAAATGCAAATAGAAATGGTTTTTGGGTACCACGATTATTTGGAAAGCAAGAAAGTAAGGCTGGCGGAAAATAGTTTCACCGATTATGCCATGACTTGGTGGGATTAATTCACCAAGAGTCGAAAGCGAAATGGAGAATACCCAATATTAACGTGGTCTGAAATGAAAGATGTGATGCGCAAGCGGTACCTCCCATCTTCCTATCATCGAGGGTGAACTTTTTCAACACAAAGGACGGAGTTGAGAACAGCACGGCAATACCCGAACAAGGACTATTCTAGAAGAGACTATTATCGAGAGTCCTATTCAATGCGACCTTCGAGAAGGAGAGAAGAAAGATACGAGTTTGAATCCTTTCGAGGCGATGAACGAGAAGGAACAAGTTATTCCTCTTCTGCTTCAACGATGTCTCTATTGGATAAACGTTCCCGAAGAACTTATCGAGATACCTATGAGAACACTATCCCTTCTCTTGAACAAAATTTTACTCCTTTTGATTCTTTTGTATCCTCTTCATGTAGTAATGTAAAGACGAGAGAAAAAGAACAAAAAAGAAAAGAAAGGCAAGAGAAGATCATGAGAGAAAACGAGCGAATATGGAACGAACTCGAGAAAAAGGAAAAAGAAAATAAGAGAAAAGAAAAAGAGATTGAAAAAGAACAAGAAGAAAAGAGAGAAAACGAAAAAGTGTGTGAAAAAGAAACAAGGAAACGAGATGAACAAGTAGAAGTGAGTGTTGATTTAACTATCTCATTTGAAGTTTGTTCTTCTTCTGCTTCTTCATTTCAGGTTCCCGACGTATCGCACAAGAACCTACAACTTCAATACCTCCCGAAAGAGTGACATTTTTCCTTGATTGAAAGAGGTAAAGTTGAAGGTGAAGTTGAACCTCCCGAGTCAAAAGGTAAGGAAGGTAAGTGTTTGAAAACAATTTCGACTCCACCAAATTTTTTCAATGAATGTGACAATGTGGATAATACCGTCATTTGCCATCCCTCGCTTCTTTGTGATGTTCTAAACGATGGTAAGGCAAGTTTGTCTAATAACATTCATTGTGAAGTTTTAAATGATGTTAAGTCGAGTCTGTCTAATAAAAATCCTTGTGATGCAAAGTATGAAGATGGAATAATGTGTGTCCAGCTAATACAAGGCTCGTTCAGGTACAACGATGATTTTTCTCTTAATCCTCATTTGTTTGAATGTGGTTATTTCGAGATTAAATTGTCCAATATGGAGTCGTGGAGTCTTTGTAAATCTATTTTGAAGATTAAATTGTCCAATACGGAGTTGTGGAGTCTTTGTAAATTTGTTTTGAAGCACATTAAGGGTTTTGATCGTTTGATTTTGAGTTTGCACAACTCCTATTGGTTTAACATGTTTGATTTCTCTAAACCGTTGTCACATCTTGGATTTAAAAATCAAAATCATGTTTTTAAACCGGGAATATGTTTTGTATCATCCGGTATATTTTGTGGAAAAATCAAGTCTCAACAATTGTGTGTGAGCAATTCCCATCGATTTGATACTTGGTTTCTGAATAAGGTAACAAATTTTGTCAACCTTGTTTTCAATTTTTATTCGTTCCTTAAGCAAATTTTGTGTTTGTATATGCAATTCGTGTACATAGAATTCCTATTTTGTTTGAAAAATGTTGATTCGTGAATAAAGCATCGACTACATTACATGCCCGAGGAGAGAAGGTTCGTCTTGATCAAGCAAGGTAAATTCGATCTTCGAGTTTCCACTTGTGAAGACAAGCAAGGTAAGAATGGTCTCTGTCTTTTTGCGCCTAAAGGTAAGTCTTCTGAAATAGTTGATATAATTTTGCTCTCTTCGGATGATGACATGCATTATTTTGATGAACTACCTTTTATAAAGCAATTAGATCATAATATGCTTAGCCATTCCAATTTTCTTCTTTATGATCTATTTATTTTAAAAGAAGACAAAAAGAATTTTGTGTTTGATAATTTTTATTCATGTGCGAATACAAAGCAAGGTTTGAATGCTCAATTTCAAGTGCCATATGCATTTTCTTCATTACTTGCTTTTGACGATTATATCTATCATTTGATGTGTTATTCGCATGTTTATCTTGTCTTGTGGAATCCAAGTAGATCATATGCATGCCTTGAGATCTTTTCAATTTTGTTGCAAGTGTTTGACAAGGCATTACTTCTTTTGTACTATAATTTGGTGCTGCCCGATCACATGCGATTTACTTGTTTGATGATGTACATAGTTGGGTTGCAAGATTGTTTGAAGCCAATCTTACCAATTCTTGGTTATCTTTTTCAGGTATTGCTTTTATCATCTACCCCGTTTGATCTAGGAAAGATGAGCAAGGAGTTTTGTTCGGACAACCAACGGGTCGATTCGAGGACGAATCGTCTTGAAGAGGGAGGGGATGATATGAGCACGCCTGGGGCACCAACATTTTTCAAAGTGACAAAGCTCGAATTAAATGCCCCAAGTGTTGAAAAAGTTGATTTGCACCTTGGTGCATTTCCAATTGAACCGGATTAGTCCATTTGGGTTCAATTTGAGCTCACTCGAGCTCATCTCAGCTCATTGAGCTGATTGTTTTAATTTAATGGTTTAAATAAATTGCATCCTCAAATTAATTATTTCCTACAGCAAATTAATGTGACCTAATAATTTAATTATTGACTAAATTAATTTGTCCAAGCTTTAATTAATTTTTTTTCTTTCGTGCATTAGTTTGTGTCAATAAATATGTGTCACTAATTAATTTAATTAGTGATTACCGAATTTTTTGATGTCTAATTGCCATTGTAATGTGCTCATTTTATAAATTAATAAGTTGACTTAATGTGTTGTAGATAGCATGAATCAAATAGGGGCATGAAGACCAAAATTCATGGAGGAAGTATGGGCATTGAATAAAGTTTTTGTTTGAGGGAATATATATGCTTGGACGGAACAAGGTGGGAGATTAATGGAAGATTAAACAATGCCAACATTCAGCCAAATTAATGGTGGCAATTTACCCAATTTAATATGCTGATTTTTAATGGGGTACATTCGGCATTGGGATAAAGTATTACAAGTGCATGTGTGTGTTTAATGGAAGCCTGGATGGCAACATCATGGAGCCATGATAGAATAAATAATTAAGACACAAAAGAATCATATGCAAGTGTGCTTATATGGGAAGGCCATGATTGAATAAACAAATGAGCAATTGAAAGAGCAATATGCGTGTGTGGTGTTAGTGATGGACGACAAATTCATGAGAGTATTGGGCATGCTTGTTTTGAATAAAATAATAGGAAACAATTAGATAATGTGGACGGCAATAAGAAGGAATATGTAGCCAAAAACAAATTGCAAATTCAATTGAATGGAAGCATAAATAATGGGGATTGTTGGACGGCAAGGATTAAAATAACAAGGGAAGTATGGAGCTTAATTTTTCTTGGCCGAATATGGTGAACAAGTTTACATGGTTTCATGAATTTTAAACTCTTAAAGGAAGCATGGAGAATAAACAATGAAGAACAAGCATGGTGGCTAAATTCATGACTACCACTGTTTCGAATCTTTAATAGTTTATTATTTATGTTGACTACATGGAAACTATGGATTGAACAATTAAGATAAAGTATGAAAAGCACAACCATGAGCAAGTGACGGCAATGAAGGAATATTTTATGCATAGATGGCACAAGCTATGGATTGCATAAAATAATACAAGCACTCATCTAGGTGGACGGCATGGAGGCTTTGTGCAATGAATTGGAGCATGGGCTGTGTTAAAAATCCTTGAAGACATGTGCTAAATTGAAGGAAAGTGTAGTGGACAACATGAAGAATAATTCAAGAACCATGAACAAGCTATGAGGTGGACGGCAACAACACTGGAGAGTGGGATTTGAAAAAAATGTTTGAACATTCAGCTACCTAGCTTTAGGCTATAAATATTTGCTATTTTTATTTGTAAGGACAAAATTTTTATGAATGAATTTTTATGAACTTTGTTCATTTCAGTGAGTTTATCTCCTCTTCATTTTCGTACAAGTTTCGTTAGACTTATCAAGTTTTCTTGTGGCATCTTCGACTTGTTTGAACTTATCACTAAATTTCGTTTGGTGTGGCGTTCATCAACCTATCTCCATCTATCCACCTTAACGATATAAGAAACGGGGTGACACTGTTATATAGTGTTGAATCTTTCTTAAGTTAAGTACGTATTTCCATTTCCATCAACCTATCTTCATACTTCCACCTTAAACATTATAGAATCCGGGGTGACACTCTTTAGTGTTGAATCACTTCTTGTTTAAGTTCTTTTATCCATCTCCATCCAATTATCATTTATCCATTTTATTTATCTATTTTCATTTCTTTTTCCATCAAACTGAACCGTTTCCTATTTTATTCACTTAAGCTTCCGCAAACTCATTTATATTTTCCGATTATTTTCCAAAGGCTTAATTCCTCATTATAGATGATTGGGCAACCCGCATACGTTTTGACTCATCCCGAGCCGGTTCGTATCAGCTACTATAACTGAAATTTGGGTTTTGATATAATGTCGATATTGCATGTTTAATAACTTGTTAAAGATGAGGTTTTTCTAAGGTTAAAAACTTTGAACAAATAGTTTTCAAATTGTTAACGAAAGATGGATTACCAGTAACTAATTAGTTCGGAGATTTTATTAAAACTGCAACTTCATTTTCAAATGTCATATTTTTATGTTTTCCTTGATTTCAGTCTTTGTAAAACAAATTGCTACAACTTGGTTCATCAAATTAAAAAAAAAAGACGATGCGAAACCTTCAAACAAAAATTTTAAATTGTTTTCAAGATGAAGACACTCAACGAGAAGTTTCTAAATCACGATGGTTCGCTAAAATTTCAAACCTCTTCTCCTGTAACATGCCAGATTTGGTCGTAGCGTTTTGATTGGGTTTGGGGTGTTACAATTGTGGTATCAGAGTAGGTTTCAAAAACTCGGCTGTGGGAATAAGGTTCAAAAATGTTTTTAAAAGTTGGTTTGGAAAATGGTTTAGAAAAAAATACATGTTTTTTGGAAGCATGGCACCCAAGTTTCCGGCACCAATCCGCACTATAAGTTTTCTGAATATAGCTTGAATTCCTGTAAAATATTGTGGTAGATAGTTTTAACTTTAGAAATAGAGACCTTAGAAATATTTCTTGCGGGAACTACTCCTAATACTACTTTCATAAGATTGCTCGGTAATGAACAGTGGAAGAAATACTAATTCATAAAACTGGTAATCAAATTAAGTCAAATTAGTAGTCATGAGCGCTAGATGACATAGACGTGGTATGCGCGACCGTGGTAGAGGCCGGGGTGTTGGGTCTGAACCTTCGGAATCAAGGCATGGGCCGGAAGGTGAAGTGCCAGCATCACTAATTGCGGAAGCAGAATTTCAGGATCAAACTTGTGGAGACGATGTTGTGTCTCAAGCTATGTTACGTGTTTTGGAGCGGGTTGTTGGAGCGAGCACGGTATCAATGGCTCCAAAATCTATTTCTGAACGACTCCGAGCTAATGGGGCTGAGATGTTTAGGGGCATTTCTGGTGTGGCTCCTAACATAGCTGAGTACTGGCTAGAAAAAGTTGAACGGATCATGGACGATCTTGATTGTACTGCAGAAGAAAATTTGAAAGGAGTGGTGTCTCTTCTTCGAGATGAGGCATACCAGTGGTGGCTCACGGTTAGAGATGGTACATCAGCGGACCGTATTACCTGGGACTTCTTTAAGTCAGTGTTCCAGGGAAAGTATATTGGGTCGAGCTACGTGGACGCTCAGAGGAAGGCATTTCTAAACTTGGTCCAGGGGAATAAGTCGATGGCCGAGTATGAAGCAGAATTCCTACGTCTAAGCCGTTATGCCCAGGGTATTATTGCAACAGATCACGAGCGTTGTGTCCGATTTGAGGATGGTCTGAGGGACGAATTGTGAGTACTGATAGTTTCATAATAGGAAAGAGAATTTGCTATTTTGGTTGAGAAGGATAAGATAGCCGAAGAGGTAAAGCGATCTGAAAGGCAGAATCAGGATAGGGACAAGGGTAGGAATAAAAGGAATTTTGGGTCGTCAGGATCTGCAGGGAATTTCCAGAAGAGGCCTAGGTTGGATGGGCCGGGTCGAGCTGTGAGGCCTGTTGCTGTTGGTCGGTCTCAGCTGTGTGCTCGATGTGGGAAATTTCATTCGGGAGAGTGTTGGGTAAGTAGTAAAGGATGCTTCAGGTGTGGATCTATGCATCATCGGGAAAGGGACTACCCACAATAGCCAAACAGAGTGCGGTCAGCAGGTCAGGGTTATGTCCAGTCCGGAAGAGGTGGGTAGCAACCACAGAGAGGTCGTGGTCCGGCCAGAGGAGGAAATGGTTTTGGTCGGGGGCAGAGGTGCTAGGAATACAAATGCGAGACAGCCTGGGTTGGTTTGTGCAGCTAGACGCCGAGAGAATGGTGATGCATCGGACGTCATAACCGGTACGTTCCTTATTTTTGGTTTATCCTTTACAGCATTGATAGATATTGGGTCTACATATTCTTATGTTGCTAGTACTGTGTCCGGAACTTTGAACATAGAATTTGAGATTGCTTCTAGAGAGATGACTATGATTAGCCCTTTAGGACAATCTGTAGTGGTGAATAAACTCTTTAGGAATGTGCCTTTAGAAGTACAAGGGATAGTTTTCCCGGCTGACTTAATGGAATTGTCGTTCGGTGAGTTCGATTTGATCTTAGGCATGGACTGGTTAGTTAAGTGTCGAGCAAACTTGGATTGTGCTGCTAAACGCATAGTGTTGAAAACTTCCGAGGATAATGAGATGTTAGTGATAGGTGAAAGAAGGAACTACTTGTCCAATATAGTGTCTGTCTTAAAGGTGGAAAGGATGGTGCGAAAAGGGTGTGAAGCGTTCTTAGCTTTCATCAGTGCTTTGGAGGCTAAAGAGTTGACTGTAGAGGATGTTAGAACAGTGAAGGAGTTCTCAGACGTCTTTCCAGAAGAGCTTCCAGGGTTACCTCCGGATTGCGAGGTGGAGTTCGGTATTGATCTTCTTCCGGGAACAGCGCCAGTGTCCATTGCCCCATATAGGATGGCACCGAAGGAGCTGGTAAAACTTAAAGCCTGGATTCAAGAACTGCTGGATCGGGGTTTTATCCGACCAAGCGTGTCACCATGGGGAGCGTCGGTGTTATTTGTTAAGAAAAAGGACGGGTCGATGCGGATGTGCATTGACTACAGGCAATTGAACAAGTTGACGATCAAGAACAAGTACCGGTTGCCAAGGATTGACGACTTGTTTGATCAACTGCGAGGCGCTTCGGTCTTCTCAAAGATAGACTTGAGGTCAGGTTATCATCAGCTTAAGGTCAAGGAAGCGGATATTCATAAGATAGCTTTTCAAACTCGTTACGGTCACTACGAGTTTTTAGTGATGCCGTTTGGGTTGACGAATGCACCAGCTGTGTTTATGGATATGATGAACCGGGTATTCTAACCCTATCTGGATCGGTTTTTCGTTGTGTTCACAGACGATATCTTGGTTTATTCAAGGACGGAAGAGGAACATGATTCATATCTTCGGGTGGTTCTGCAGGTTTTGAGAGAAAACCAGTTGTATGTCGAATTCAACAAGTGTGAATTTTGGTTGAGGGAAGTTACTTTTCCGGGGCATGTTGTATCTGCTGAGAGGATTAGGCTTGATCCCCGAAAGATTGAAGTCGTGCTGGACTGGAAATCGCCTAAGTCGGTGGCAAAAATTTCGAAGTTTTCTTGGTTTGGCTGGGTACTACAGAAGGTTTGTTGAGGGATTCTAGCTAATAGTTGGATCGTTAACCAAGTTGTTACGGAAAGGGGTACCGTTTGTCTGGTCAGATAAGCAACAGGAAAGCTTTGAGAAGTTGAAGAGGATTTTGACTGAGACACCAGTGTTGATTCAGCCTGAGGCTGGGAAGGAGTTTGTCGTCTACTATGATGTGTCGCACACAGGGTTAGGATGTGTGTTGATGCAAGAGGGGAAAGTGGTAGCATATGCGTCTCGGCAATTGAGACCACATGAGGTGAACTATCCCACACATGATCTGGAATTAGCTGCGGTAGTGTTCACTCTGAAGATTTGGAGACACTACCTGTATGGGGAGAGGTCGATTATCTACACAGACCACAAGAGCCTGAAATATCTCCTTACCCAGAAGGAGTTGAATTTAAGGCAATGGAGGTGGATTGAGTTGTTGAAAGATTATGACTGCTCAATCGAGTATCACCCGGGTAAAGCTAACGTAGTGGCAGATGCGTTGAGTCGTAAGGTAATATCGGACTTGAGGGCAATGTTTGCTCATCTCAGTTTGTATGAAGATGGGAGCTTGTTAGCTGAACTTCAAGTGAAGCCTTCATGGATAAGTCAGATTAAAGAGCAACAGTTGTCGGATGAATCACTAAGTTCTAAATTTTAGCTAGTGGCAGGTGGTGAGACAGAAGATTTTAGTGTGAACAGTGATGGGGAATTGTGCTTTCTTGGAAAGGCTTGTATGCCAAAGGATTTCGAGTTAAGGCAGAAGATTATGCAGGAAGCGCATAGTAGTCCATACGCTATGCATCCTGGTGGGAGTAAAATGTATCGAGATTTGCGGGAACAATTTTGGTGGCCGAGTCTGAAGCAAGAGGTGACCGAGTTTGTGAGTAAGTGCTTGACGTGTCAGTAGGTGAAGGCGAAACATCAGTTGCCTTCGCGGTTGCTACAGCCAGTGAAGATTCGACTTTGGAAGTGGGAGAGGATAGCGATTGTAATATCTCGAAATAAGGGTTACGAGTTTGGAAAATAACTTGAGTGCATTAGGCCTCAAGAGTGGCTTTGATGAGTTTTTGGAGTCCCTAAAACTCCCGAATTAAAATGGGAGCATTTTGGAAATTTTGAAAATTTGGGGGTAAAAATTGGAAATTTGTCTGAGGAGGCCTTAATAATAAATTTTGTAAAGCCATAGACATGAAAGCCCAGGCAGCAAAGTGGATTTCGCGTGTCACTTAAGGGTCAGCGCCAAAACAGGTCACTGGTTCGAGTCTCGTGTGCGGCAAAATCATTTTTATTTTGAAAAATAGCACTGCTTTGAAGGAGGGCTTAAAACAAATTATTGGCGCGTTATTAGCACAAATTAAACACTGGCCAAATGGTTAAGGTCTTGGCTTGAGAGCTGAGTCTAAGGGGACTCATGTTCGAGTCTTGGAAATCGCACATAAGGCGCTTTATTTTTATTTCAGCGCTAAAGTGAAGGGAGCCAAGGCAAGGATAGCTTAAAAGAAAATGCGATGCAATTAGTCGCATGAAATTCACCGTGGCCGAATGGTTAAGACGTTGCAGCATGGAGGCCGCTACAAGGACTCGTGTTCGAGTTCCATTAAGGGCACGGGTGTTTTCATTTTTTTTCGGTTCCTAGCGCTAAAATGGAGAAGCCAGCGAAATAAGGTTCAAAAGAATTTATATTCGTTTATTGTCACGAAACACGCAAAGGATTAAATGGCTGGAAGCAAGAGGACTCTTCTCCAGGTCTCGGGTTCGAGACCTGGGGCTGCAGTTTGGCCTTGTGTTTTGTTTTCGCCGCGTGAGGAGGCCTGCATGGCACATGCATGCACGCATGCAGCCTTGGGGGGGTTTGCTCCTCTTTGTTATTATTTTTATAAGTATTATTCTTATTATTTTTTTTGTTGTTTCAAGCTGCTAGAGCATGGGAATAAAGAATAAACAATGTGTTGTTATTTCATTAAAGGATGGGTTATATTTTTAGTTTATTTTATTAATAAAGAATGATGGAATAATAATAATATTATTATTATTAGTTATGCATGGATGAATTTTGGCCTTGGGAAGGTTATATGCGTGGCCGGCCTTGGGTTGGTGAAAAGAGAAGCATGGCCATTAACTTTTATTTTTTTTTATTCTTTTGGAAGGTATGGAAATTATAAGTATTATTATTTTTATGCATGGGAATTTGTTAAATTTGATTTTAGATTTCAAATGGTGTTGGGCATGCTAATTAACAAGGAATTTTCTTTGTTGTTGTGATAATGGGAACAAAGCCTGCCGTTGGAATTGGGTATGCCTTGGGTTGATGATTTTTTTTTAATTGTTGGATGAAGGAACTAAGGGAGGAGCTTGCTAATTAACTATGTTATTGGTATTTTGATGTTGAAAAATTTCAATTAGATATGAGAAAGAAGGTGAAGCTTGGCCGGCTATTTTGCTTAACAAAGCATGGCCGAATGCTTGATTTGTTTTAGCTTTTCATTTCCAACTGTCTTGACCGGAAATAGAAGATGGGAAGGAGCGTGGCTGAATTGCATGCTTGGAAATTCCTTGTTAGTCGGCCATGTGTGTTGCATAGAGAACCTGGCCAAGATTCTCGTTTTGCTTTTGATTTTCCTTCCAAATTCTTCATGGCCGAATCTCTTAGATTGTTTTTGGTTCCTTTCCATGTGTGCATGGCCGATTGTGGAGCTCCTCAGTGACCATCATACTCGGTTGTGAGCTTAGCAAGGATGGCCGAATGCTTCTCTATGTCTTCCCTTTTCCCCGTTTTGTGCATGGCTGAAGTAGAGACTTAGGGGAGTTAAGTTTTGATTTTGAGGAGCTAGAGAGCTTTTTGGCTAACAAATATTGCTTGCATGGCCGATTTTCCTGATTTCTTTTTTGGTGTATATCCCGTTTGGAGTAGAACAAAAAGGAGCAAAATTCATCTCTTCTTCTTTGTCCTTTCCAAACTATTCATAGCCGAATCATTAAAGGTGAGTAATTGTTGATTTTCGGCCATAATCTATATTTTAGGCTTTGAAAATCAAATAGAATGTTGACCTTTGATTTAAGAGGTGGCCGAATGTGAATAAGGCTTTAATAATGTGCTCTGTTTGTGTGTAGCTAGTGTTAAGAAGAATAAAGGAGCCTATTGGTTTCGACTATTCAAGGAAATGGTAAGTATAATTTTCGGCCTAAGGCCATATTATTGGTATTATTTGTGACCGTTTTCGGTTATGTGTACTAGGGACTAATCGATTAGTAACAGAAGCTTTCGGGACTTTAGTTGATATTAGAGTCGATAGATCCGAATCTCGCTAAAGTCAGGTGCGTAATTATCGCACTGTACTCCTGGTTGTTAATTATTATAAGTGTTGCATGTGTTACTTTCTGTAAATGTACGACTTGTCCTCGTTAGCCGAAATAAAGGCTAAAAGTTGGATACTAAGGTAAGTGATCGAATAATCAGGTTAGTGATTATGATATTAACCTTTTAGTAATTTGCGATTATAAATGATTATCGAGGAAGGTAAAATAAAGTAATGATATGTGACGTATAATGTTTTAAGTAATATGTGGCCATGGTATAATATATATAGTTGTTTCGTACAAAACATTGATATGGTACATATACGTACGCATGAGACCTGTGATGTGACTATTGAAGAAAAGGGTGTACACTATGTGAATGGTTTAATCCGAATCTCGGACTGCATTCGAGCTCGATGATTTGTGAGTTGAAAGATATGTGGGATCCCTACGGGATCGGTGGCTTAGCCACGACCTTAAGAAATAATGTGTAAAAGAAAGATACGTGGATCACTTTGTGGATTGGACCTTGTAATTGTATATTCGTAATCATATTTAAAATATTGTGTATTCATAATTGCATATTTATGATTGTATGTTATATATATATATATGGATTGTGTGGATATGGGCCAAGCCCATATGGGAGGACGTGTGTATTAACTATGCACTGAGTCATGGTGACTCACTCAATTTTCTTAAACCTTTCAGGTGGCGCGTAAAGCTTGGACCGGGTCGGAGAGGATACAAAGGTGGCCATGAGGAAATGGACTTTTTAAAAAGGGACGTTTTATGTGATTAATTAAATATTTATATTTTTCGTATTTTGATTAAGTGTGTATTGTAATAAGGCCCACCAAAGTGTTTCAGTCCATTTATTAAGTATCGTTATTAATATGCCCTATTATGGAAGGATAATTTAAAGGTTGATTGCTAATGGCTTTTATTTTTCTCAAGTAAAGTTTAAATCCGATATTTTTATAATGAACTTCGATTTTTACTTAGAATATTACAAGTCACGAAAATGCTTTATTAAAGGAAACAAATTATAAATGGTTTATTTCTTAAGTAAGAATGTTCTTCGAAAGTGTTCCGTAGTGGCATTCCAAATTCGGTCGGATTAAATGGGCCGGGTTTGGGGTGTTACATTTTATTTCGGGCTTTGATGCCTAGCAGGCCTTGTGCCGGTGTGTATTTCAGGCTTCGATGCCTAACCGGCTTAATGCCGATGATGTGCTATAATAGAAAATTCATGAATCACTTACAAGATGGAATATGTTTATTACCATAAGCTAAGTGCTCGGGTAAGTACAAGTCCTTCCTATTTGCAAGGAATAAGATAAGTTGGTATTTTCCCATTTAAATTAAGTGAGATGTGATATAGTTGAAGTTTCGGTAAGTATTTTAATATGTGCAATTGATCTTACCATTGATGTTAATGACATCCGTAATGGAATCTAAGCTTGGATATGCTTGTAAAAAAGTGGCCATAAGTGAAAATGCTAAATGTGAAAGAGGTTGAATATGTTTGCATATGTGTATAATTGAGTATATGATTGATATGTGGTGAATTGAAATGTACGGATGTTCGTTAATAAGTAATTTCGAGGACTAAATTATTTTTAAGGGGGTAGAATTGTAATATCTCGAAATAGGGGTTACGAGTTTGGAAAATAACTTGAGTGCATTAGGCCTCAAGAGTGGCTTTGATGAGTTTTTGGAGTCCCTAAAACTCCCGGATTAAAATGGGAGCATTTTGGAAATTTTGAAAATTTGGGGGTAAAAATTGGAAATTTGTTTGAGGAGGCCTTAATAATAAATTTTGTAAAGCCATGGACATGAAAGCCCAGGCAGCAAAGTGGATTCTGCGTGTCACTTAAGGGTCAGCGCCAAAACAGGTCACTGGTTCGAGTCTCGTGTGCGGCAAAATCATTTTTATTTTGAAAAATAGCACTGCTTTGAATGAGGGCTTAAAACAAATTATTGGCGCGTTATTAGCACAAATTAAACACTGGCCAAATGGTTAAGGACTTGGCTTGAGAGCTGAGTCTAAGGGGACTCATGTTCGAGTCCTGGAAATCGCACATAAGGCGCTTTATTTTTATTTCAGCGCTAAAGTGAAGGGAGCCAAGGCAAGGATAGCTTAAAAGAAAATGCGATGCAATTAGTCGCATGAAATTCACCGTGGCCGAATGGTTAAGACGTTGCAGCATGGAGGCCGCTACAAGGACTCGTGTTCGAGTTCCATTAAGGGCACGGATGTTTTCATTTTTTTCGGTTCCTAGCGCTAAAATGGAGAAGCCAGCGAAATAAGGTTCAAAAGAATTTATATTCGTTTATTGTCACGAAACACGCAAAGGATTAAATGGCTGGAAGCAAGAGGACTCTTCTCCAGGTCTCGGGTTCGAGACCTGTATTATTCTTATTATTTTTTTTGTTGTTTCAAGCTACTAGAGCATGGGAATAAAGAATAAACAATGTGTTGTTATTTCATTAAAGGATGGGTTATATTTTTAGTTTATTTTATTAATAAAGAATGATGGAATAATAATAATATTATTATTATTAGTTATGCATGGATGAATTTTGGCCTTGGGAAGGTTATATGCGTGGCCGGCCTTGGGTTGGTGAAAAGAGAAGCATGGCCATTAACTTTTATTTTTTTTTATTCTTTTGGAAGGTATGGAAATTATAAGTATTATTATTTTTATGCATGGGAATTTGTTAAATTTGATTTTAAATTTCAAATGGTGTTGGGCATGCTAATTAACAAGGAATTTTCTTTGTTGTTGTGATAATGGGAACAAAGCCTGCCGTTGGAATTGGGTATGCCTTGGGTTGATGATTTTTTTTTAATTGTTGGATGAAGGAACTAAGGGAGGAGCTTGCTAATCAACTATGTTATTGGTATTTTGATGTTGAAAAATTTCAATTAGATATGAGAAAGAAGGTAAAGCTTGGCCGGCTATTTTGCTTAACAAAGCATGGCCGAATGCTTGATTTGTTTTAGCTTTTCATTTCCAACTGTCTTGACCGGAAATAGAAGATGGGAAGGAGCGTGGCTGAATTGCATGCTTGGAAATTCCTTGTTAGTCGGCCATGTGTGTTGCATAGAGAACCTGGCCAAGATTCTCGTTTTGCTTTTGATTTTCCTTCCAAATTCTTCATGGCCGAATCTCTTAGATTGTTTTTGGTTCCTTTCCATGTGTGCATGGCCGATTGTGGAGCTCCTCAGTGACCATCATACTCGGTTGTAAGCTTAGCAAGGATGGCCGAATGCTTCTCTATGTCTTCCCTTTTCCCCATTTTGTGCATGGCTGAAGTAGAGACTTAGGGGAGTTAAGTTTTGATTTTGAGGAGCTAGAGAGCTTTTTGGCTAACAAATATTGCTTGCATGGCCAATTTTCCTGATTTCCTTTTTGGTGTATATCCCGTTTGGAGTAGAACAAAAAAGAGCAAAATTCATCTCTTCTTCTTTGTCCTTTCCAAACTATTCATAGCCGAATCATTAAAGGTGAGTAATTGTTGATTTTCGGCCATAATCTATATTTTAGGCTTTAAAAATCAAACAGAATGTTGACCTTGGATTTAAGAGGTGGCCGAATGTGAATAAGGCTTTAATAATGTGCTCTGTTTGTGTGTAGCTAGTGTTAAGAAGAATAAAGGAGCCTATTGGTTTCGACTATTCAAAGAAATGGTAAGTATAATTTTCGGCCTAAGGCCATATTATTGGTATTATTTGTGACCGTTTTCGGTTATGTGTACTAGGGACTAATCGATTAGTAACAGAAGCTTTCGGGACTTTAGTTGATATTAGAGTCGATAGATCCGAATCTCGCTAAAGTCAGGTGTGTAATTATCGCACTGTACTCCTGGTTGTTAATTATTATAAGTGTTGCATGTGTTACTTTCTGTAAATGTACGACTTGTCCTCGTTAGCCGAAATAAAGGCTAAAAGTTGGATACTAAGGTAAGTGATCGAATAATCAGGTTAGTGATTATGATATTAACCTTTTAGTAATTTGCGATTATAAATGATTATCGAGGAAGGTAAAATAAAGTAATGATATGTGACGTATAATGTTTTAAGTAATATGTGGCCATGGTATATTATATATAATTGTTTCGTACAAAACATTGATATGGTACATATACGTACGCATGAGACCTGTGATGTGACTATTGAAGAAAAGGGTGTACACTATGTGAATGGTTTAATCCGAATCTCGGACTGCATTCGAGCTCGATGATTTGTGAGTTGAAAGATATGTGGGATCCCTACGGGATTGGTGGCTTAGCTACGACCTTAAGAAATAATGTGTAAAAGAAAGATACGTGGATCACTTTGTGGATTGGACCTTGTAATTGTATATTCGTAATCATATTTAAAATATTGTGTATTCATAATTGCATATTTATGATTGTATGTTATATATATATATGGATTGTGTGGATATGGGCCAAGCCCATATGGGAGGACGTGTGTATTAACTATGCACTGAGTCATGGTGACTCACTCAATTTTCTTAAACCTTTCAGGTGACGCGTAAAGCTTGGACCGGGTCGGAGAGGATACAAAGGTGGCCATGAGGAAATGGACTTTTTAAAAAGGGACGTTTTATGTGATTAATTAAATATTTATATTTTTCGTATTTTGATTAAGTGTGTATTGTAATAAGGCCCACCAAAGTGTTTCAGTCCATTTATTAAGTATCGTTATTAATATGCCCTATTATGGAAGGATAATTTAAAGGTTGATTGCTAATGGCTTTTATTTTTCTCAAGTAAAGTTTAAATCCGGTGAATTTCATGCGACTAATTGCATCGCATTTTCTTTTAAGCTATCCTTGCCTTGGCTCCCTTCACTTTAGCACTGAAATAAAAATAAAGCGCCTTATGTGCGATTTCCAGGACTCGAACATGAGTCCCCTTAGACTCAGCTCTCAAGCCAAGTCCTTAACCATTTGGCCAGTGTTTAATTTGTGCTAATAACGCGCCAATAATTTGTTTTAAGCCCTCCTTCAAAGCAGTGCTATTTTTCAAAATAAAAATGATTTTGCCGCACACGAGACTCGAACCAGTGACCTGTTTTGGCGCTGACCCTTAAGTGACACGCGGAATCCACTTTGCTGCCTGGGCTTTCATGTCCATGGCTTTGCAAAATTTATTATTAAGGCCTCCTCAGACAAATTTCCAATTTTTACCCCCAAATTTTCAAAATTTCCAAAATGCTCCCATTTTAATCCGGGAGTTTTAGGAACTCCAAAAACTCATCAAAGCCACTCTTGAGGCCTAATGCACTCAAGTTATTTTCCAAACTCGTAACCCCTATTTCGAGATATTACAATTGCTTTATTAAAGGAAACAAATTATAAATGGTTTATTTCTTAAGTAAGAATGTTCTTCGAAAGTGTTCCGTTGTGGCATTCCAAATTCGGTCGGATTAAATGGGCCGGGTTTGGGGTTTTACATTTTGGTATCAGAGCCAGGTTTAAAACTCAGCTTTGAGGTTTTGGGCCCGAAAATAGTTTTCGAAAGTGGGCTTTTCAAAATGTGAACTTCTATTTTGAGCTTGTTCTGGCATGGCACCTGTACCTCCGACCCGAAGTCCACCTGGTAAGTACCTTTGATTATTGAGGTATATTGAATATGTAAACTATATGGGCATAGTTGGACTTGTAGATTAGAAAATTTGGGCTATCGAACCCTAAGACTAGTCTACTCAAAAATAATGCATAAGATTTGAGGACCAAAATGACCCTAGAGGTGTAGTAAATGAATGTGTCTTTGCTTATGAACGTATATGTGACTCTCCGAATAAGAAGTAGCGAACTTGAATTAAACCTATGTGTGATCGAAAGAACCACTTTTGAATACTTTATTCCATAAAATTAGTCGCATGAAAACATCCGTGCCATTAATGGAACTCGAACACGAGTCCTTGTAGTGGCCTCCATGCTGCAATGTCTTAACCATTCGGCCACGGTGAATTTCATGCGACTAATTGCATCGCATTTTCTTTTAAGCTATCCTTGCCTTGGCTCCCTTCACTTTAGCGCTGAAATAAAAATAAAGCGCCTTATGTGCGATTTCCAGGACTCGAACATGAGTCCCCTTAGACTCAGCTCTCAAGCCAAGTCCTTAACCATTTGGCCAGTGTTGAATTTGTGCTAATAACGCGCCAATAATTTGTTTTAAGCCCTCCTTCAAAGCAGTGCTATTTTTCAAAATAAAAATGATTTTGCCGCACACGAGACTCGAACCAGTGACCTGTTTTGGCGCTGACCCTTAAGTGACACGCGGAATCCACTTTGCTGCCTAGGCTTTCATGTCCATGGCTTTACAAAATTTATTATTAAGACCTCCTCAAACAAATTTCCAATTTTTACCCCCAAATTTTCAAAATTTCCAAAATGCTCCCATTTTAATCCGGGAGTTTTAGGGACTCCAAAAACTCATCAAAGCCACTCTTGAGGCCTAATGCACTCAAGTTATTTTCCAAACTCGTAACCCCTATTTCGAGATATTACAACGATGGACTTTGTTAATGGGCTACCTCTTACGCCTACTAAGAAAATTTAGTGTGGGTAATTGTCGATCGGTTGATGAAGTCCACTCACTTCATACCGGTTCTGGTTGACTACTCCCTACAAAAGTTAGCCAAGCTATATGTAGCGGAGATTGTGAGGTTGCATGGGGTACCAGTGTCTATCATATCAGATAGAGACCCCAAGTTTACATTGCGATTCTGGAAGGCGTTGCATCAAGCGTTGAGTACAAGACTGTATTTTAGCACAGCGTTTCATCCATAGACTGATGGTCAGTCTGAAAGGGCAATTCAAATCTTAGAAGACATGTTCAAAGGTTGTGTTATCGATTTCAGGGGTAGTTGGGAGGATTTCTTACCGCTGGCAGAATTCGCATACAACAATAGCTATCAATCCAGTATCTAGATGGCACCCTATGAAGCGTTGTATGGTCGTAAGTGTCGTACTCCTACTTGCTGGACAGAGTTGGGTGAGCGACAGTTGTTGGGTCCGGAATCGGTTTTAGAGACAGAGTAAAAGGTTAAGTTAATTCGAGCTCGGTTGAAGGAAGCTTCCCACAAACAGAAATCTTATGCGGATCTGAAGCGTAAGGAGATAGAGTTCTCAGTGGGGGATCAGGTTTTTTTGAAAGTTTCACCCTGGAAGAAAGTTTTAAGGTTTGGACGGAAGGGCAAGTTGAGCCCCAGGTTCATCGGGCCCTATCGAGTGTTGAAGCGTGTGGGACCAATAGCTTATCAGCTCGAGTTACCTCTGGAATTGAGGCAAATACATGATGTATTCCCTGTCTCGATGTTAAGGAGCTACCGATCGGATCCATCTCACATAGTGCCGGTGGAAGAAATCGAGGTAAGACCTAATTTATCTTTTGAAGAGGAACCAGTTCAGATCTTAGACCGAGAAGTTAAAGTATTGCGAAGGAAGACAGTTCCGTTGGTTAAAGTTTTGTGGTAGAATCACGGTTTAGAGGAGGCCACGTGGGAGCCAGAGGATGTAATGCGACAGCAACACCCTCACCTCTTTTGACCAGGTAAATTTCGAGGCTGAAATTTCTTTAAGGGGGTAGAACTATAACATCCTGGAATTTGGGTTTCTGCATTTTTATGCTTTCTGTATGTTTGGCTTGTTCTACTTATTATTGTGGTGTGTTGGGGGTCCTGGGAAGGCCCGGGGTCAAGCTAGAGCCTTGGTAAAAATTTTGTTTTTGGGCACTTTAGGGGGAGAGTTGTTTAAGACAGGTCTTAAGAGTATTTTCTTATGTTTGTTGACACAAGAAGGAGTGTAGTGTGGTGGCAAGGTGATGCCACTTAAGAAGCAAGGGAAGTGGCGTCACAAGGGAGCAGTAGGGGGGAAGGAGTTCAAGACTCGTCAGCAGCATTCAGAAGCTTTATTTTTTGTGCTTAGGGAGCTAAGGTGTTGGCATTCGGCTGGACTCTTTATGGTGGTTGTTGAAAGAGTTAAAGCATTTGAATGAGTGGCCATGAGGAGTTGATGGAGTTTGAAATGGTCAAACCAAATCAAATGGGTGTTGGAGAGTGGAGCATGGAGAAAATCAAGGGATTTGGTGTTGGTATTGTTGGTTGGCCGATGATCGTATGTCTGTCGAGTTTTAAAATTTATAAAGAGAATGATCAAACCTGGAAACTAACTCTGACAACAATTGAAGGCAAGTGTACCTATCGAACAGTAGTATAGCTTAGGCAAGACCGGATTATCGAACCCAAAGGAACTAAAAGTACTAATACTAACTTTCTTTTTATTATTTAGCCTAAAATAAGTGAAGTTGCTTTAATATAATCTAAACTAATTACTAAGCCAAAGACACAAAGACAAAAGGATGAATTTGGGAAAATAACTTTAGAAAAAACTCAGTTGATTAAGATGATACCCTCAGAAAGAATCCACCTAGACTTCACTTGTTATTTAACCCTGAACCATACGATTATTTACTTAGTTTGATCCGTAAGACTCCCTAACGTATATTAAACCCCATCTCGAGGCGAATAACGTCTAACCCTAGGTTAATTAACGAAAATCTCTTTCTCACTTAATAATCCCCTAGAATAGTAGTAAATCGATCTATAGACTCCCATATTAGGTTTCACCCTAATCGGGCAAAATCTCGTGACCCTACCTCTAGGCATGCGATCAACTCCGCTTAATTATGCTAGATCTTCTCTTAGGCAGGGTCTATTCCTCCACCTAAGCACATCAAATTTGGATTAAGCTTGCATAAATAATAACAAACTAAGTATTTATCATATAATTTAGAAAATAATAACAAGATTCATCTAGGTTTCATTCCCTTTAGGTATCTGAAGGATTTAGTTCATAACAAATAAAGAAAACATCTCAAGAGAAAAGATAAAACAAAACATAAGAAATCCCTAAAACTCCCTGAAGGAATTGAAGGAGAAATCCGCCGCCTTGAGTATAATTCCACCTTGAGTGATTCCTAGAAATCTGACCTTTTCGGCTTGGCTCCTTGGCCTAGCTAACCGCCCCCCTTCAAGGATGAACTTAGGGGGTATATATAGGCTCTTGGAATGTGTTTCTTTGCCTCAAAGTATCCAAATCTGAATGAAATTGTTCATTGCCACGACAGGGACATGGCCATGTCACACGCCCGTGTGACTAGTCTTTGGGTCGTGTTTGGATTTCTTTAATGAGGCACGGCAGTGTAAATCGGGGGTCAGGCCGTGTTCTAGATGATCAACAAGGCACAGCTGTGTGGGCTCAAGTCCAGGCCGTGTCGATTTCCACCTTGGCCCAATTTCCTCCGTTTTGGGCCCGTTTCTCGTTCTTTTTATCCTCGGGTGCTTTTCTAAGTATAAGACATGAAAAAGAAAGGATTAAGAGCACCTTTTTATATAAATCGAGGCTTAAATCATAATTCTTATCAACAATGCCTCATCATAATTCATAGATAATTTATACATGGATAATTCAACTCAAAGAGTCTTAAAGATTCAAACAAGATAAGTCATACATTTGTATCGCGAAAATGTAGGTGTTTCCCCTTATCTAAATAATTACCTTTAGTTCAAAACCGACAAGGATTGATATCCTCACAAAAGATTCACTAAAATCACTCTTAAATGTTTAAGGTTCAGAAAAATAATCACTCATAAGTTGAACCTGAAAAGTTAATCCCATAGGCTTGCCTGAAAATCAAATCTCCACCACTTTAAAATGAGATGATAAACAGATCAAAAGGTCTTTGTCAGGGTTGTAACGGGGCTAGGGTTAAAGGTGTGGATAAAGGCTGAAATTAGATGGTTAGAATCAAGATTGAATTGACAAGTACCTACCTAAAAATTACCGAAATAATAATTATATCAACTGAAAAGTAATAAACCAACTAATACGAGCTTTTTCTTTTGATAATTTGACTTTAACTGTATAAGCTCTTTACTAATGCTGAATATGCTTCGATTTTTTTTAGGAACAAACTAATAATAAATAATAAATTGAACTAATAATATAATCAGGTAACTAATCAAATCAAATCTCGATATAAATGTAGTCAAAAGGAATAGTGATAACAAATACAAAGGGGTTTTGGGTTAATATTAGCTGGTGAGTCAATAAAAAGGGTTGTTAGGATCAACGGGGTTCACTAGTGGTTAATTGTGAAGGTAGGCTTTTTAGTGGAGTGAGTGGGTTAAAACCTAAGTGCCTTTATCATCTTTGTGCATCAAATCAATGGTGTGGTCTCAACATGTATAATTGAGGTAAGTTCTAGGATAACAGTTCATAGTTGACGCACTCATAATTAAAAGGTGAGCATGAAAAAGGGATATATGCTCTATAAGGCTCAAAATCTCACAAAAAATTATGGGTATTTTGATATCAACCTTGTAAATTTCAATGTTCAAGGTAATATTTAAATTTAGGTTAACAACCTAGTGAGAATTTTAGTTCTGAAAATTAGACTTATCATGCTTGATTCTCTAGTATCTTAAATTTAATCATCAATGCACAATTATCAATTACTTACTCGAAAACATGTCAATAATAACCATTAATCATCATAAATTTCATCGTAATTAATAATATGAGAAAATTGATTCAAAATAAGACTAAATTCAGGGATTTGAGAATAATGAAAAAAAGTTCGGCCAAATATGAGAATAATGCAAAAAGTTAGGCACTTTCTTCAAATAAATATTCACCCCCCACACTTAAGATGTACACTGCCCTCAATGCACAAAGATAGATAATAATATTTACGGGATAAATCAAAAGAGAAAGGGAAGGAATACTCCCTGAATTTTGGATGGTGTCCTTGGAGAACGGTAGAGGTCGTGGTGTGTATGTTTGGAGGGGTCGGTCTGGATAACGATCCTATACTAGATGAAGAAATTGGGAAGTTTGTGAAGGATGAGCCAGGGTTTATTAAGACATAATTAAAATCAAATAAATATGTAATTAAAGAAAAGCAAGCTAATGTGAAGGAGACTAAGAAGGAAAATAAAAATAAAAGAAAAGAAGAATGGACCGAAGAGTCCTTATTGTAGGATGGTTCGCGAGGTGGGTGTGACCTCTAGGGCTACGGAGGTGCTGGAGGTGGTGGAAGTGGCGTGATTCCCTAGCAGCCTTTTGAACCTGACATTAAAAAACTAAAATAAATTAAACTAAATAGAGTAGAAAAGAAGTAAAGATAAGGAAATTGAAGCAAAAGAGAAAAGAAAAATAGAAACTAAATGGTCTCAAAGACCCTTGGCTTGTTATTGGAATGAAGCGGCCGGCATGAACTTATTTGTTAGGGTCTCCCTCGGGAAGATTATGCTTGCCTTCTTCTGCTTCTTCGGCATGGCATCGGTGTAGCTCAAGAGTTTTGAATAATAATATGGAGAGGTTAATCTGAGAAGAAGAAATAACAAAAGAGGTGGAAAGTAGGAAATTGGGGAGGGGGTTTGGTGTTTAAATAGAGGCTCAAATCTGGTATGTTCCCACGCTCGTGGTCCGAGGGCGTGTCGATTCACACGACCTCCTCGCATGGCCGTGTGTCCATGCGTGTTGTTTCACCATGCTCGTGTTTCAGCCAGTCACGCCCATCCCTGAGAAGTCAATATGTTGACACTGTTGGGAGGCACAGGCGTGTTCTACCCGTGCTCGGTAAGTCAGTAGCTTCACACAGCTGTGGGGCACAGTCGTGCCACTTTGTCGGTGCCCGTGGGGTAGTGGTTGGATCCGTGACGTCGAAATTAGTTGGGATTTGATTCGCACGGCCTCTGCTATGTTAGTACGGGGATTCTGGTGGTCCACACGGTCACGGACACGGCCGTGTGTAAGACCGTGTGGACTGGAATTCTGCACTTTTGTGTTAGTGTAAAACTAAATTTTCAGAAAAGAAAGAAGGAAAGAAAAGAAGCTAAAAATAAATTTGAAAGTACATAGTGTTAGTGCTCGGGTTGCCTCCTGAGAAGCACTTGTTTATAGTCTTAAGCTAGACTTTACTGTTATTCGCACAATCATGGTGGTTTGAGGAGGTGGAAATCCTTTCTCATGCGATCATTTTGGTTATGGATATAAAGTTTACGTCGAGTAGTGTTTACCTTAAAGGTGCTGATTTTAGGACATTCCATCTGGGGAGATTTTGAGTACCTGATCTCCTATTTTAAGCTGGGTTGTCCTATCATTAAGTGCATCGTGGAGTTGCCTCGGTTTTGCTTCGTGTGTTTTTAGTTTCTCTTTGAGGTGTGTCTTCCATTCGTCTAGTTCATCGATCCACAGCCTTCGTTCCTCATAAATTTCTTCTCTATCGCCACGAGGTCTAGGATCTGGCATCTGCGAAAGAGCTTCAAGAAACCCAAGTTAATATGAAATTTCTTTGAAAGTTTAATAGACTTACCGAATTGTTCCTCTGTGTGGTCTTTCTTTATCGCATTGGGGAATGGCGCACGATCTTGGTACTCTGTAATTATCGGGTCTGGTAAATCTTGGCTTACCTCAACCTTACCTCCACTCACCACAGGCTCTTGCCTTGGGTCAGATTCCACTAACCTTTCACTATCATTTTCGGCTTGAATTTTCTCTTTTGAGTTAGTTTCAGTGTTGCTTGGTAAGCTTTCTTGTAGTTGTTCAGAGATCAGCTTCGCAACTTGTTCAACTGACTTAGTAAGTTACCCAATTTGGTTCATGGTCTCTTTAACCAATGTTTGTTGACTTTTAAGTGTTTTCTCAGTGTCTTGGAGACGGGTATCTGTGGCTGCCATGAATTTTGTCAGCATCTATTCAATGCTCGACTCCTCTTCCTGTTGGTGAGGTGGTGGTTGAAAATCTGGAGGAAGTTTCGATATTTGGCTATTTTGATCATCCCACGAGAAATTGGGATGGTACCTCCAACCTGCGTTATAAGTGTTACCATAAAAATTTTTTTGAAGTCTAGGATAGTTACCCATATAATGGATTTGTTCGTTCTCCATGCCATATCCGTAGGGTGGATATTCAGGATTCGCCACGCCTCTACTCTGTTCGTACTGCATAACTGGATGTACTGGGTCGAGGTTGTAGGTATCGACTGCTTTTGTTGGCTTTATCCTCATGAATTGCCACTGATGATTATTCAGTGCCATCTCTAAAATTATCTGCCAAAAAATAAAAAAAAATAGCAAAGTAAAAAAATTATAATGAAAAACAAAATATAATAATGAAAATAAATTGCAATAATAATAATGATGATAAAAAAATGGCTAAAGTAATAAAATTAAGCGTTCTTAATATTTTAGTTCCCCGGCGACGGCGCCAAAAACTTGATCGTATGTCTGTCGAGTTTTAAAATTTATAATGAGAATGATCAAACCTGGAAACTAACTCTGACAACGATTGAAGGCAAGTGTACCTATCGAACAGTAGTATAGCTTAGGCAAGACCAGATTATCAAACCCAAAGGAACTAAAAGTACTAATACTAACTTTCTTTTTATTATTTAGCCTAAAATAAGTGAAGTTACTTTAATATAATCTAAACTAATTACTAAGCCAAAGACACAAAGACAAAAAGGATGAATTGGGAAAATAACTTTAGGAAAAACTCAGTTGATTAAGACGATACCCTCAGAAAGAATCCACCTAGACTTCACTTGTTATTTAACCCTGAACCATACGATTTATTTACTTAGTTTGATCCGTAAGACCCCCTAACGTATATTAAACCCTCTCTCGAGGTGAATAACATCTAACCCTAGGTTAATTAACGGAAATCTCTTTCTCACTTAATAATCCCCTAGAATAGCAGTAAATCGAGCTATGGACTCTTATATTAGGTTTCACCCTAATCCGGAAAAATCTCGTGACCCTATCTCTAGGCTTGCGATCAACTCCGCTTAATTACGCTAGATCTTCTCTTAGGCAGGGTCTATTCCTCCTCCACCTAAGCACATCAAATTTGGATTAAGCCTGCATAATTAAGAACAAACTAAGTATTTATCATATAATTCAGAAAATAATAACGAGATTCATCTTGGTTTCATCCCCTTTACGTATCTGAAGGATTTAGTTCATAACAAATAAAGAAAACATCTCAAGAGAAAAGATAAAAAAAAACATAAGAAATCCCTAAAACTCCCTGAAGGAATTGAAGGAGAAATTCGCCGCCTTGAGTAGAATTCCGGCTTCCTGGGATGGATCAACTAGCTCTCTTCGAGTGATTCCCACAAATCTGACCTTTCTGGCTTGGCTCCTTGGCCTAGCTAACCGCCCCCTTCAAGGATGTACTTAGGGGGTATATATAGGCTCTTGGAATGTGTTTCTTTGCCCCAAAGTATCCAAATCTGAATGAAATTGTTCATTGCCACGACAGGAACACGGCCATGTCACACGCCCATGTGACTAGTCTTTGGGCCGTGTTCGGATTTCTTTAATGAGGCACTGCCGTGTAAATCGGGGGTCAAGCCGTGTTCTAGATGATCAACAAGGCACGGTCGTGTGGGTTTAAGTCCAGGCCGTGTCAATTTCCACCTTGGCCCAATTTGTTCCGTTTTGGGCCCGTTTCTCGTTCTTTTTATCCTCGGGTGCTTTCCTGAGTATAAGACATGAAAAGAAAGGATTAAGAGCACCTTTTTATATAAATCGAGGCTTAAATCATCCAAAAGCATACTAAATGTGGGATTAAAATATGTTACTATAACGGTTTATCAAATACCCCCACACTTAAGCTTTTGCTTGTCCTCAAGAAAAATTCTCAACTTACAATTAAAACGAACTTTCCATAATTCATAATTCTTATCAACAATGCCTCATCATAATTCATAGATAATTAATACATGGATAATTCAACTCAAAGAGTCTTAAAGATTCAAACAAGATAAGTCATACATTTGTATCACGAAAATGTAGGTGTCTCCCCTTATCTAAATAATTACCTTTAGTTCAAAACCGACAAGGATTGATATCCTCACAAAAGATTCACTAAAATCACTCTTAAATGTTTAAGGTTCAGAAAAATAATCACTCATAAGTTGAACCTGAAAAGTTAATCCCATAGGCTTGCCTGAAAATCAAATCTCCACCACTTTAAAATGAGATGATAAACAGATCAAAAGGTCTTTGTCAGGGTTGTAACGGGGCTAGGGTTAAAGGTGTGGATAAAGGCTGAAATTAGATGGTTAGAATCGAGATTGAATTGACAAGTACCTACCTAAAAATTACCGAAATAATAATTATATCAACTGAAAAGTAATAAACCAACTAATACGAGCTTTTTCTTTTGATAATTTGACTTTAACTGTATAAGCTCTCTACTAATGCTGAATATGCTTCGATTTTTTTTTAGGAACAAACTAATAATAAATGATAAATTGAACTAATAATATAATCAGGTAACTAATCAAATCAAATCTCGATATAAATGTAGTCAAAAGGAATAGTGATAACAAATACAAAGGGGTTTTGGGTTAATATTAGCTGGTGAGTCAATAAAAAGTGTTGTTAGGATCAACGGGGTTCACTAGTGGTTAATTGTGAAGGTAGGCTTTTTAGTGGAGTGAGTGGGTTAAAACCTAGTTGCCTTTATCATCTCTGTGTATCAAATCAATGGTGTGGTCTCAACATGTATAATTGAGGCAAGTTCTAGGATAACAGTTCATAGTTGACGCACTCATAATCAAAAGGTGAGCATTAAAAAGGGATATATGCTCTATAAGGCTCAAAATCTCACAAAAATTTATGGGTATTTTGATATCAACCTTCTAAATTTCAAAGTTCAAGGTAATATTTAAATTTAGGTTAACAACCTAGTGAGAATTTTAGTTCTGAAAATTAGACTTATCATCCTTGATTCTCTAGTATGTTAAAATTTAATCATCAATGCACAATTATCAATGACTTACTCAAAAACATGTCATTAAAAACCATAAATCATCAGAAATCTCATCTTAATTAGTAATATGAGAAAATTGATTCAAAACAAGACTAAATTCATGGATTTGAGAATAATGAAATAAAGTTTGGCCGAATATGAGAATAATGCAAAAAGTTAGACACTTTCTTCAAATAAATATTCACCCCCCACACTTAAGATGTACATTGCCCTCAATGTACAAAGATAGATAATAACATTTACGGGATAAATCAAAAGAGAAGGAGAAAGAATACTCCCTGAATTTTGGATGGTGTCCCTGGAGAACGGTAGAGGTCGCGGTGTGTATGTTTGGAGAGGTCGGTCTGGATGACAATCCTGTGCTAGATGAAGAAATTGGGAAGTTTGTGAAGGATGATCCAAGGTTTATTAAGACATAATTAGAACAAAATAAATATGTAATTAAAGAAAGGCAAGCCAAAGTGAAGGAGACTAAGAAGGAAAATAAAAATAAAAGAAAAGAAGAATGGACCGAAGAGTCCTTATTGTAGGATGGTTCCCGAGATGGGTGTGACCTCTAGGGTTGCAGAGGTGCTGGCGGTGGTGGAAGTGGCGTGATTCCCTAGTAGCCTTTTGAACCTGACACTAAAAAACTAAAATAAATTAAACTAAATAGAGTAGAAGAGAAGTAAAGATAAGAAAATTGAAGCAAAAGAGAAAAGAAAAATAGAAACTAAATGGTCTCAAAGACCCTTGGCTTGTTGTTGGAATGAAGCGGTCGGCATGAACTTATGTGTTGGGGTCTCCCTCGGGAAGATTATGCTTGCCTTCTTCCACTTCTTCGGCATGGCTTCGGTGTAGCTCAAGAGTTTTGAATTATATTATGGAGAGGTTAATCTGATAAGAAGAAATAACAAAAGAGGTGGAAGTAGGAAAATGGGGAGGGGGTTGGTGTTTAAATAGATGCTCAAATCTGGTACATTCCCATGCCCATGTTCTAAGGGCGTGTCGATTCACACAGCTTCCTCGCACGGCCGTGTGTCCATGAGTGTTGTTTCACCATGCCCGTGTTTCAGCCAGTCACGCCCGTGTCTGAGAAGTCAGTATGTTGACACGGTTGGGAGGCAAGGGCGTGTTCTACCCGTGCTTGGTAAGTTAGTAGCTCCACACGGCCGTGGGGCACGACCGTGCCACTTTGCTGGTGCCCGTGGGGTAGTGGTTGGATCCGTGACGTCGAAATTAGTTGGGATTTTGATTCGCACGGCCTATGCTATGTTAGTACGGGGATTCTGGTGGTCCACACGGTCACGGACACGGTCGTGTGTAAGACCGTGTGGACTGGAATTCTGCACTTTTGTGTTAGTGTAAAACTAAATTTTCAAAAAAGAAAGAAGGAAAGAAAAGAAGCTGAAAATAAATTTGAAAGTACATAATGTTAGTGCTCAGGTTGCCTCCCGAGAAGCACTCGTTTATAGTCTTAAGCTAGACTTTACCTGTTATTCGCACAATCATGGTGGTTTGAGGAGGTGGAAATCCTTTCTCATGCGATCATTTCGGTTATGGATATAAAGTTTACGTCGAGTAGTGTTTACCTTAGAGGTGCTAATTTTATGACATTCCATCTAGGGAGATTTTGAGTACCTGATCTCCTATTTTAAGCTGGGTTGTCCTATCATTAAGTGTGTCGTGGAGTTGCCTCATTTTTGCTTCGTGTGTTTTTAGTTTCTCTTTGAGGTGTGTCTTGCATTCGTCTAGTTCATCGACCACAGCCTTCGTTCCTCATAAATTTCTTCTTTATCGCCACGAGGTCTAGGATCTGGCATCTGCGAAAGAGCTTCAAGAAACGGCAAGTTAATATGAAATTTCTTTGAAAGTTTAAGAGACTTACCGAATTGTTCCTCTGTGTGTTCTTTCTTTATCGCATTGGGGTATGGCGCACGATCTTGGTAGTCTGTAATTACCGGGTTTGGTAAATCCTGGCTTACCTCAACCTTACCTCCACTCACCACAGGCTCTTGGCTTGGGTCAGATTCCACTAACCTTTCACTGTCACTTTCGACTTGAGTTTGCTCTTTTGAGTTAGTTTCAGTGTTGCTTGGCAAGCTTTCTTGTAGTTGTTCAGAGATCAACTTCGCAAGTTGTTCAACTGACTTAGTGATTTCCCCAACTGACTTAGTAAGTTCCCCGATTTGGTTCTTGGTCTCTTCAACAGATGTTTGTTGACTTTTAAGTGTTTTCTCAATGTCTTGGAGACGGGTAACTGTGGCTGCCATGAATTTTGTCAGCATCTCTTCATTGTTTGACTCCTATTCCTGTTGGTGAGGTGGTTGTTGAAAATCTGGAGGAAGTTCCGGTATTTGGCTATTTTGATCATCCCACGAGAAATTGGGATGGTACCTCCAACCTGCATTATAAGTGTTACCATAAAAATTATTTTGAAGTCTAGGATTGTTACCCATATAGTGGATTTGTTCGTTCTCCATGCCATATCCGTAGGGTGGGTACTCAGGATTCGCCACGCCTCTACTTGGTTCGTACTACATAACTGGATGTACTGGGTCGAGGTTGTAGGTATCGGCTGCTTTTGTTGGCTCTGTCCTCATGAATTGCCACTGATGATTATTCAGTGCCATCTCTAAAATTATCTGCCAAAAATAAAAAAAAAAATTAGCAAAGTAAAAAAAAAATAATAATGAAAAATAAAAAATAATAATGAAAATAAATTGCAATAATAATAATGATAAAAAATGGCTAAAGTAATAAAATTAAGCGTTCTTAATATTTTAGTTCCCCGGCAACAGCGCCAAAAACTTGATCGTATGTCTATCGAGTTTTAAAATTTAAAAAGAGAATGATCAAACCTGGAAACTAACTCTGACAACGATTGAAGTCAAGTGCACCTATCGAACAGTAGTATAGCTTAGGCAAGACCGGATTATCGAACCGAAATGAACTAAAAGTACTAATACTAACTTTCTTTTTATTATTTAGCCTAAAATAAGTGAAATTGCTTTAATATAATCTAAACTAATTACTAAGCCAAAGACACAAAGACAAAAAGGATGAATTGGGAAAATAACTTTAGGAAAAACTCCATTGATTAAGACGATACCCTCAGAAAGAATCCACCTAGACTTCACTTGTTATTTAATCCTGAATCGTACGATTTATTTACTTAGTTTGATCCGTAAGACTCCCTAACGTATATTAAACCCTCTCTCGAGGCGAATAACGTCTAACCTTAGGTTAATTAACAGAAATCTCTTTCTGACTTAATAACCCCTTAGAATAGCAGTAAATCGATCTATGGACTCCCATATTAGGTTTCACCCTAATCCGGCAAAATCTCGTGACCCTATCTCTAGGCTTGCAATCAACTCCGCTTAATTATGCTAGATCTTCTCTTAGGCAGGGTCTATTCCTCCTCCACCTAAGCACATCAAATTTGGACTAAGCCTGCATAATTAAGAACAAACTAAGTATTTATCATATAATTCAAAAAATACTAACAAGATTCATCTTGGTTTCATCCCCTTTACGTATCTGAAGGATTTAGTTCATAACAAATAAAGAAAACATCTCAAGAGAAAAGATAAAACAAAACATAAGAAATCCCTAAAACTCCCTGAAGGAATTGAAGGAGAAATCTGCCTCCTTGAGTAGAATTTCGGCTTCTTAGGATGGATCAACTGGCTATCTTCGAGTAATTCCCACAAATCTGACCTTTCTGGCTTTGCTCCTTGGCCTAGCTAACCGCTCCCTTCAAGGATGAACTTATGGGGTATATATAGGCTCTTGGAATGTCTTTCTTTGCCCCAAAGTATCCAAATCTGAATGAAATTGTTCATTGCCACGACAAGGACACGGCCATGTCACACGCCCGTGTGACTAGTCTTTGGGCCTGTTCGGATTTCTTTAATGAGGCACGGCCGTGTAAATTGGGGGTCAGGCCGTGTTCTAGATGATCAACAAGGCACGGCCGTGTGGGCTTAAGTCCAGGCCGTGTCGATTTCCACCTTGGCCCAATTTGCTCCGTTTTGGGCCCGTTTCTCGTTGTTTTTATCCTCGGGTGCTTTCCTGAGTATAAGACATGAAAAGAAAGGATGAGGAGCACCTTTTTATATAAACCAAGGCTTAAATCATAAAAAAGCATACTAAATGTGGGATTAAAATATGTTACTATTACGGTTTATCAGCCGAATTTGGGAGTTGTTGGGGGATTGAGTTTCGGCTAAGGAGTGTTTTGGTAGGCAAAACTCAGCATTTTTGTTAGGGGGAGCTCAAAACTGTAGCCTTTCGGGGTGTTATGTGCCGAAATTCTCTAGTAGCACTTGGTTCTTTTCTTTGCATTGTGGGTATTGGTATTTCAACATTTGGAAACTGAAACTTCAACTCTCTTCTCTCCTTCACCACTATCTTTTTCTTCTCAAGCCGAGTCCTCCTTGGGTTTTCTTTCTTTTTGCCGAAACCTTGCTACCTCTCATCCTTACCTCTTGTTCTTTCATTTTGATGGTTAACTGAATACTAAGGAACAAGGTGTAAGTAGATTGCCAAAGGTCCCTCTTCAAGTGACTGTGATAGTGCAAGTAGGAGTACTCTTTTGGGTAGTAAATCCATTTTGATCTTCTCGAATCTTCGGTAATCGCAAGGTAAATGGGTTCTTCCATTTCTTCTTTTCCTTTCGGTATTATGGGAGTCATAGTCGAATGGCTATTGTATTTTGATGATTAGATTTCGGCTAATTCTTTCTCCTTTCTCTCGTGTTGAAATGCTTATTTCGGGAAACCCCAAAAGCCGAACGTTTTGAAGTCCAAAATCTGAGGATCAGTCGATTTTCGAATCTCACCTCTCCATTCCGGTTCTAAGGTAAAAAGCCCTCTTTTACCCTTCGTAACCAGCCTCTATTCATTACACAGTTTAATCAAACCCCCTTTCTGGGGCAATCCCTATTTTCGCTATAGTTTAGTACTGATCAAGACTTTTACCATAAATATGAGTGCTAGTCGATCCAAGGAGGGTGCAGCTAAGAAGCCTAAGGGGAGCGGGGCTGTGGTCTCTGCTCCTAAGTTTAAAAGTCGTGTGGTTTCGGCAGTTCGAGACTTTCCGCCAGGTTGTGGTAGAGAGCCGACGTCTGCCTGGGTTAGGCAAATAGCCGTTGTCCCTGCTAGCGAGAGCGTCGACGTAAAAAGTTTAGTTTTGCGCGTTATCAGGTGTGTAATGCTCATACTTTGTTTATTAAATTACGTTATTAACTGTGTTGGTTGGAAGCCAAAACGATTGTTTAGATAGTCGAGATACCCTCATGGGTATTGGTACTTCAACATTTGGAAATCGAAACTTTAACTCTCTTCTCTCCTCGACCACTATCTTTTTCTTCTCAAGCCAAATCCTCCTTGGGTTTTCTTTCTTTTTGCCGAAACCTTGCTACCTCTCATCCTTACCTCTTGTTCTTTCATTTTGATGGTTAGCCGAATACTAAGAAACAAGGTGTAAGTAGATTGCCGAAGGTCCCTCTTCAAGTGACAGTGATAGTGCAAGTAGGAGTACTCTTTTGGGCAGTAAATCCATTTTGATCCTCTCAAATCTTCGGTAATCGCAAGGTAAATGGGTTCTTCCGTTTCTTCTTTTCCTTTCGGTATTATGGGAGTCATAGTCGAATGGCTATTGTGTTTTGATGATTAGATTTTAGCTAATTCTTTCTCCTTTCTCTAGTGTTGAAACGCTTATTTCGGGAAACCCCAGAAGCCGAACGTTTTGAAGTCCAAAGTCTGAGGATCAGTCGATTTATGAATCTCACCTCTCCATTCGGGTTCTAAGGTAAAAAGCCCTCTTTTACACTTCGTAATCAGCCTCTATTCATTACACAGTTTAATTAAACCCCCTATCTGGGGTAATCCCTGTTTTCGCTATAGTTTAGTACTGATCAAGACTCTTACCATAAATATTAGTGCTAGTCGATCCAAGGATGGTGCATCTAAGGAGCCTAAGGGGAGCGGGGCTGTGGTCTCTGCTCCTAAGTTTAAAAGTCGTGCGGTTTCGGGGGTTCGAGACTTTTCACCAGGTTATGGTAGAGAGCCGACGTCTGCCTGGGTTAGGCCAATAGCCGTTGTCCCCGCTAGCGAGAGCGTCGATGTAGAAAGTTTAGTTTTGCGCATTATCAGGTGTGTAATGCTCACACTTTGTTTATTAAATTACGTTATTAACTGTGTTGGCTGGAAGCCAAAACGACTGTTTAGATAGTCGAGATACCCTCGTGGGTAAGGTTGGTGACACCGGGTAAGTACCTATACAGTTCTACTTTTGAATATATATGAATGTATGATACAATTCACCATTGTGCTTTGGAAGCATGTTTGCATTCATCTCATTATGTTAATATGTGCATGGGCTTGGGATATGATAAAAGAGGGTAAGTGTTACTTAGGGACTATCACAGTGGTTTGGTACCACAGTGGGTTGGCCCCACATATCTAATTCAGTGATTATGTCTCAGTGGTTTGGTACCATGGTGGTTTGACACCACGTATATAATTTAGTGACTTGTCTCAATGGTTTGGTACCACAGTGGGTTGGCCCCACATATATTATCAGGGATTGTCACAGTGGTTTGGTACCACGGTGGGTTAGCCCCACACATATTATTATTAGTGACTCTGGTATCACAGTGGTCTGGAACCACAGTGGCTTGGTGCCACGGGCGTTTGGCTGATTCAGGTGATGTAGAGGATGGAAAATTAGGTTGGGCAGGGCTGCATTGCATACATGTTTAATATGTTGTATTGTGTGGGCTAAGGCCCAGTGGGCATTTGTGGGCTTAGAGCCTAGATTTCGTTTAATGGGGATTTACACAATGAGTCTCGGTGACTCACCCCTCTACTTAATTTTGCAGGTAATCATTAGATCGTGGATTTGGGAGCCGAGGCGGACTTGTGGTGGCCATGCAATGTTTTTCTCGTAAACTCGTTTCTTTTATTTAAACTTATTTTTAATTGGGATTTGGTTATGTAATAAGGCTGCTATAACTGAAATTTGGGTTTTGATATAATGTCGATATTGCATGTTTAATAAACTATCAAAGATGAGTTTTTTCTAAGATTAAAAACTTTGAACAAATAGTTTTCAAATTGGTAACGAAAGATGGATTACCAGTAACTAATTAGTTCGGAGATTTTATTAAAACCACAACTTCGTTTTCAATTGTCACGTTTTTATGTTTTCCTTGATTTCAGTCTTTGTAAAACAAATTGCTACAACCTGGTTCATCAAATTAATAAAAAGACAGTACAAAACCTTCAAACAAAAATTTTAAATCGTTTACAAGATAAAGACACTCAACGATAAGTTTCTAAATCACGATGGTTTGCTAAAATTTCAAACCTCCTCTCCTGTAACATGCCAGATTTGGTCGTAGCGTTTTGACCGGGTTTGGGGTGTTACACATAGTGTAGTAAACATGTAACTATTTTCTATTTATTTGAACGATGAATAAATAAATAAAGTTAATTTCACATTTCACTATTATGTATTTTTTATTTCTGTCTTTTATATTTTACTTGCATAGCGAAATTGTGACAAGCAAATATTAGCTCACAGATTGTCTAAGTTTAAATTGAAGATAAGTGACATTGTAAGAACATTTAAATTGTGAGAAAAACAACTTATTTCAGTAGATAATCTAAATAAGTTTGTAATCCCGTAAAAGAATCGAAGTGAACATTTGATTCAAATACTAAGAGGGATATTATGTCGTCTACAATTCCAATTGGGGAGATGACTAGTCTTGATTATCGGGGCAATTGACTCCATGGATAGATGCATAGATGTATTCATTGGTAGAATGATAAATTGGATTGGACTCAAGATGAATTAATTCTGAATCCATTTGTGAATTAATTCACTTGTGACGTTCATGGTGTGATTTACTTAAATCTTGAGTTAGTCACTAACCATGCGTATGCAACTCATGTGCTTTGATATAAGTGGAGGCTTATGCTTTAAAGATGATCGAGGTCATAGCCGGTATGTTGGGTACATGACTTATGTATGGCATGGCTTTACTAGCAATAGTGGAATTCATAGCTCAATTAAAGAGTTAATGATATCCTCTTATTGGCATTGTGTGGATTGATAAATATGAAACGTGGACACGGGTTACTTGTTCTCGAACGAGCAATTTATCAGTCATTTGTTGACAGTGATCATATTAATTATTAAGAATACACAATGGTGACAATGAGATAAAATAAGATTATATTAAGTGAACAGATTTAACTCAAAAGAATCAAGGATATCATATGAGGGTAACTCACACATGGCAAGGTCATTAGACAAAACAGTTGGATGAATTATTTTTGTAAAAAGTATAAAATAAGGAGTTTTCAATCATGGTACTTCTTGTGGATTGACTCCATGATTAAGTAATTGCAAATTATCAGAACGATGCTTCTGGACATAATTACAATTATTAGAGCCTAATTGTATATGCCCGATTGGTCCCCCCGCTAGCTCAACAAAAGCTCGATCGGACTGCATTTGAATTAGAAAAAAGTTCTACGACTTTGGAAATAATTAATTGAGTCAATTTATTCTATGTGGAATTAAATTAGGTGGCCGTGAGAATTGTTCAACTAGAGAATTTGATTAAAGAATTTTCTTGAAAATTTAATTTGGAAAATCTAAGTGATTTTTGAAAATATTAATTTCGATCAAGTAAAATTAAATTAATCAAATTAATTAAAATTAATATGATATTTTTGGAAATTAATTTTCAAGTAAGACAATTGGCCCAATAGGTAGTTGAACTTGAAAATTGAACCTGAGATCGTAAATTGGGTATAGGAGCCCAAAAATCGAGACCAAGACCCAAAAACTAGTCAAACTACGCTTGATATGTGATACCGAGCTGATAGTCCAATCGGTGACTAGACCGGACCAGTCGGGTTCTCACTAACCTAGACCGAATCGGCAACAACTAAATCGGCTTGGGCTGTCGTAAGGATGTCGCACCTACTTCACCAAACACGGAGCTGCTGGTGGCTGACGATAGTTGGTCTTCAGTGGTTGAGCAGTAGAAGAGATACACTCCTACTGGGACTCTACCAGAGAATTTTATTTTAGACTAACTGTTCCAAAAATAATATTATTTTAATAGTTTAATATTATATTTAATTTAATACTTATCTTAAAAATATTCTATTAATTTAATATTAAAGTGATTATCTTAATACTACATTTAATTTAATGTTTATCTTATAGATAAATATTCTATTATTTTAGTAAAATTTAATATTAAATTTAACCTAATATTTATCTTGATAAATATTAAATTAATTTAATATTAATGTGATTAAATTTAATCATAGTTGAATTCTCTAAACTCTCCCTATATAAAGAGAATCTTGGGTCATTATTTTACATACACTTGAATTCAAGAGAAAGTTGTAGATAGAAAATTAACTGAAGAGATTATTTCAGAAAATTTCTAGAGGTATTTTTCTAATGTACAACTTTTGATTAAGTGTTTATTACTTTAGATATCACATCTAAGATCTTGTTTTGGAAATTTTTTTTAAACTCCAGTTTTTCCCTAAATTTATTTTCTGTTGCATTTTCTACACTCATTTTTTCAACAATTAGTATCAGAGCCAGGTTGTGTTCTATCTATAAGTATAGACAGATAATCAAAATAAATTTCTCTTCTTCTTTAATTATTTGATTACATAGAAAGTGTCATTTTTTAGATATTATGCATGTTTTGAGTTATACATGGGAACAGATGCGATATTATATACTATGGACTATCATCTCCACGTAGGGCTATTTTTTTAAATTCATAGAATTCTTGTGAGCCGAAAACGGGCATAGGACTTAAATGTAATTTTTTCAAAAGGAGTCCATGACAAGGAAAAGATGCAATGTCAGTTGAAGACTCAAGGAATGCCTTATGGCTAAAAATTATGTAATTTTATTTTCTAGAAATAGAACCACAGAAACCTTGTCTAGCAATTTTATTTTAATTACATATCTCATTATATATCTGTTTTATAATTAATTATAATATTTATATTATGTAATGTTATAATTGTGATATATATATATGAGATGATCCACGGTCATTTAAAAAATAAGAAGTGTGACAATGAGAAAATACATCTGTTGTATTGTTCTATTCGCCTCTTTAGGTTATTCAATAACTATAAGAAGTGTGGTAATAAAAAGGTGCATGTCTAGGATTGACTTTGGCTAGGAAAGACGTGGCTTTTAAGCGGTCAAATTTAACTCACCTCCCTTTCTTAGGACCCTAATTGGTGCACGGTTCACATTCACTTCTTCGATTTTTCTGTTAAAAGAAAAACTGTGGAGAATCAAAATTGTTTATTTTTATGATTGATTGATTCTTGTGAATGAATGTGAATATTATAAATTTTTCATAGCATGCCAAGCATATATTGGAAGCATGTCATTTAGATTAGTTAAGAATGCCACTAGGACTATTGTATAATCATTCTTGAAATTTGGGATAAAAAACCTTGCATGTTTTTAAAATATTGAGTGAGAGAAGGTCATTGAACAAGACCTACAGCCTTCATTGATGGTCCCTAAGTGATAGCATGATAAAGTTCCGAGTTGGTTCCTTCCCCGGTTGCACCCCAAGGTAAACTTTGTCATGTGGGTTCACTAGATGAGATTTCCTTTTAGGGACAACTAGTCATGCATGAATTTCAGAGAGATTATCCCAAGATGACTCACAAATGAGAGCATGTTCATGATGGGTGTTGAGTCAGTGGTTACACACCTAAGATCATCTTTTATAAATAGTTTCCTAAGAAACAATATTTAAGGTAGAGTTAATGGCCAAACATTAAACAGTCGTTAGTTCGTGTAGAGTCTTGAGAATTAAGATTCACGAACTAATTAGATGTAATCCATGTTCTTGCTAGTTAATCATGGGACCCCAAGGTGACTTGGTTGATGGGTGTGAGAATGATTGTTGCAATGAAAAATATTTATTCAATGTTTTAATACAAGACACACGCATTATACTGTATTCTTGATATGTTGTTGAAATGAAAAATATTTGCTTAATACAAAGATAGTAATTAGTGAATCTTTATTTTTTCAGTTCAAATATCTCCTACTTCTCTTATTAGCATTCTTACTGAGAATAAATTAAATAGGGATAACTTTTAAGAATGGAAACAGAACTTATTTGTAACACCCTAAATTTGGGCCTAGTAGAATTGGGCCTATTGAGCCATGGGCATGAGAGCGTTTAAAATCTTTGAGAACAACAGAACAGCACTAATGCAAGTTGGACCTATTAGGTGAGTGATTCAAGGTTAGGGGGCTTCTATGAAGTCTTGGGTTCAAACCTGGGCTTTAGGAAAAAATTTGGTTTTAGGTGAATAAAACCTTGGAAGTAAGTAAGTAGCCTTTAAGAATAAAATCTGGAAAAAATGATACAAGAAAGCATGTGGCCTAGTGGTTGTGGCATCATTAAGGTTGCAAGAGAGCTTGGGTTCAAGTCTTGGCCCTTGCAATTTATTTTGTTTTTACATTTAAAGAAACCTGGACCTTGGGCCTATAGACCTTATATTTAGTTAAGGATGGAGTGTAACACAAGGAGTTGGATGGCAAGGAGGCAAGTGGCGTATTTGATCAATGAAAAGGGCTTGGGTTCGAACCCCATTGCAAGCAAATAGTTGTTATTTTGCTACTTGGGGATGGTAAGAGATGGATTTAGATTCAAACACTTGGAGTTGGTTGAAGACTTGGTAAAAGAAGGGAATTGACTTGGTCATAGTGGTTGGAATTTGATTTGAATTTGAATGAATGGTTGGAGTAAATCAAGGAGTAATTTGGGGAAGAAATCTAGGAGTTCAGCTTGAGGGAATGTGCTAACCGAATGGGGGGAGTTGATTACGCAAATTTCAGCTAAGAGCATTAGGGAATAGGCTTTTCGGTATTTTGAACACTTTGGTAGCCAAATTCTCTTTTGGTATTTGAGGTATTTGTTTTGCTTTCTTTTTTTTACGGTACTGGTTGATTGGGGACCTTTAGTGCATCTTTTCTTCTCCTTTTGAGTCTCAACATATGTGCTTTTCTTTTTCCCCTTTTCTGTCAAGTTGTATCGAATAGCTAAGGTCCCCTCTCAGCACTATTGCTTCTTGTAGACCGAATGCTTCCTACTTCCACCATTAATTCCGGGTTCGCTCTCTCTTCTTTTCTTCGCATAATTTCCTTAAGGCTGAATTTATCATCTCTCTACCCTAATTTTCTCATAACTGAATTCAACTCCTTCCTAATCCTATTCTGCCGATTTGTGCCACTTTCTCTTCCTTTTGTCATCATCATATACCCTTTTTCTTTCTCTTTTTCTTAATTCTTCTTTGGACCGAATTCTACTTACTTTCTCTATTCCATTTCTTTTAGTTTAGTTTACCTTGCTATTTGGTAAAGCCGAATACAACTTTGTGTTCCTCTTTCTTAAAGATATTTCCTTTCTTCCTATTTTTCCCTTTTCTTCTTCAGAGATTAGTATTGATCTTGTTTTCTTCCTGTTAGGGTGATCGGTTACTTTATGGTTGCGATTTAAGCATTCGTGTTGACTCTGGTTCTGTAAGATCGTGTTCTTGATGAGCAAAGGAGATTCTAGCCATAAGGTGGCGGCAAAAGTGCCAGCCAAGACTGTGCGCATAGCCTCCACTCCCAAGTTTAAGCGGCGTAGGGTGTCAGCGGTTCGGGACTTTTTGCCTGGATGTGGAAGGGTGATAGCATCAAACTTTGGTTTAACTAGGCAAATCACAGTTGATCGCTCTAGTGAAGGTAAGTGGTAGTAAATCTCATGGTTAGGTGTTTGAAATAGAGATTTCCCATTTCTTTTGCTAATTGAGTTAACTATGTGTTATGTTTTGTATAGGTGACGGCGCTCATGATTGTTTTGTACTCTACGTGATAAGGTGTGTATCCGTATACACTGTTCTGATTGTTGATCGGTTGAAAATCGGAGGGTGCATATATTGTATTATCTTGACTGTTGATCGGCATTATGCTGAAAAGTCAAAATACTGGCAAACGATGCCATACGAGCGTGCGATCACGCGCATGGTGAACTGAGCTCATGGAGCGTGAGCGTGTGATGGGAAAGGCCACCATGAGCGAAGTCATGGGCTTGGGCCGTAGTGGGCCACGGGCTAGAATGGGCTTCGATGGGCCTAATGGGCCGTAGGGCTCGCGAATGCAAGTTAGACTGTCCAATGAGAGATATGGTGGCTTGTCATGATATGCACATGGCATGGGTTGTTCTGGGCTTCGATGGGTCGAAAGGGCCCAATGGGCCCGTGGCCCCATTGGGTTAAATCTCACTGTTAAATGGGAAATAGATAGGTTTGTCATGTCGCGCACATGACTTAGGTGTTTTGGGTCGCGAAAGGACGAAAGGGGGCCGGGTGGGCCCAATGGGCTTGTCGGCCCACACAGATGAAATGGCTGTGATGTGATAAGTTATTGATTTGGGCTGTGCCGTTGCATAGCCGTGGTTGTTTCTAGGCTAATGGGCCACACGAGGGTGTGGGCCCACTTGAGCAGGGTAATGGGCCTCAGGCCCATTTTCACCGTTAAGTCAAATTAGGTTTCTTAAGTCGCTCGAGGCAACTGTAGACCTTCTAGGAGGTCGTAAAATTACTGAAATACCCTCGAAGCATAAAATTATCGAAATACCCTCGAAGGGTAAAATTATTGAAATACCTTTGATTTATAAGATTATCAAAATACCTCTAATTTATGAAATTACTAAAATACCCTTAGTTTGCAAAATTATTGAAATACCCTCAGATTGCAAAATTACCGGAATACCTTTGATTTGTGAAAGTATCGAAATACCCTGATTTACAAAATTACCGAAATACTCTCAATGTGCGAAATTACCAAAATACCCTTGTAGAGTAGAATTACTGAAATACCCTAGTAGGGTAAAATTACTGAAATACCACTGATGGGTAGGATTATTGAAATACCCTTATAGGATAAAATGACTATTTTGCCCTTGCGAGTAAATAACTGATTAGGACTATGACCGATTTAACTGTGAATGTATGGCTGTGTTTTAACTGATTTGACTGTGGTTGTGTGACTGATATGCTTTTAATATGTGTGTAAACGGCTGTTACTGAGTGTGGCCAATTTGCATACACGTGTAACGATTGAGCGTGACATACACAACATATTGCATAGGGTTGGGACATTGATAGGAGGAAGGACTGTACTAGTGGCTCTACCACGTTCTCACTTTTATAATGGCACCGCCACGTATTTTGATTTTAGTGGCTCAGCCACGTATACTGTTATTAGCAGCTTTGCTGCGTTATTATTAGCAGCTAGGCTGCGTTATTGGTGTGCTAGTTGGGTGGGTCGACTTGGTCCCCACATGGTGTATTGGTTGGTACGGGAGGTGTGTTGGCTGGACTGGGTAGGGTAGGGTGCATCCTCATACTGTTGCATACTTGTTTATGAGATCTGTCACTGTACTGGGCTTAGGCCACTTATTCTGTTATTGGTTTGGGCTAGGCCCAATTGATTCTGTATTGGCTGTGATCCAAATGATATTGTAGTGGGCTTTGACTCACGTATGCTTTGAACTGCACTGTACTACTATTATTTAAGGGCGTTGGCCCAGACTGTTTCAGTTCCTATTTCTGTATCCTGACTATTACTCTAGTAAGGGGATTACACACCGAGTTTTCGTAAACTCACCCCGTTTTTAACTGTGCAGGTAATCCTTAGCCTTAGACGGTTCGGAGCTGCGAGGGACTCGGAGAAGACCACACACTGCTTATGCTTGTTGTTTTGATTATTTACATTTAAATATTTTGATTTTGGTTGTAATAAGGCCTCTCTATTTTTAACTTATCGTTTGTGATATTTATTTATGATGTTTTCTAACTGCAAAAAGTGGAATACAATTTCCAAAACAATAACTGTCTTCAAAACACTGCATTTCCACAACGTTTTCAAAATGCTTCTGCAACTCAATTTTAAACATCACATTTTGTAAATTGTTTATTTTAAATATGCGTCCGCAACAGATAAGGTTTTAAAAGTAATTATGTTTCCAAGTGGATAGCAATTGATTAAGTGTTTTGAGTTTTAACAAAGAGGCTTTAACTCTCAAATAAGTTTTAACAACAAGAAATATGGTTTTGAAGAACACTTCCATGTGACACGCCAAATTTGGGCCTAACTTTTAGGCCGGGTTTGGGGTGTTACATTTAATGGTATCAGAGCCCGGGTTGTAAAACTCGACTGTGGATTGGGTTTTTAAAATTAAATTTTTGAAAGTGTTGTTTCAAATAGGCTTGAAAAGATTTGAAGTTCTGAAATGTTGTATTGACCGCTTTCTGAAAGTGTGGTACACCGAGTCTCCAGCACTGAATCCGTATGTTTTCTGAATACTTTTTTCTGTTTAGAAATTTAAATACAATGAGTTAGAAATATGGTGGTTTCTTTAGATATTGGACTATATTTTTGGTATTTATTTTGTGTGTGTTTTGTTTGGATGTGATGTTTGGATATAGAAATTGGTTGCGTGTGAGATATCTGTCTACTTCAATGTTAGGTGTTTTGAGTATGTGTAGGGAGTTCCAAGTTCTAGTTAAAATAAGATAGGGATATTAGAATCAAAGTGCGCAGCGGCAGCGTAGTGGTGTAACCTGTGTTGTGCGACTATTATATAGCTGGAAATTTCGAGGACGAAATTTCTTTAAGGGGGAAGATCTGTAACTCCCTGAATTTGGGCCTAGTAGAATTGGGCCTATTGGGCCTTGGGCATGGGAGTGTTTAAAATCTTTGAGAACAAGAGAACGGCACTAATGTAAGATGGACCTATTAGGTGAGTGATTTCGGAAGGTTAGGGGGCTTCCATGAAGTCTTGGGTTCAAACTTGGGCTTTAGTAAAAAAATTTGGTTTTAGGTGAATAAAACCTTGGGAGTAAGTAAGCAGGCTTTAAGAATAAAATTTGGAAACAAATGACACAAGGAAGCATGTGGCCTAGTGGTTGTGGCGTCATTAAGGTTGCAAGGGAGCTTGGGTTCAAGTCTGGGCCCTTGGAATTTATTTTTTTTTTACTTTTAAAGAAACCTGGACCTTGGGCCTATAGACCTTATATTTAGTTAAGGATAGAGTGTGACACAAGGAGTTGGATGGCAATGAGGCAAGTGGCGTATTTGATCAATGAAAGGGGCTTGGGTTCGAATCCCATTGCAAGCAAATAGTTGTTATTTTGCTACTTGGGGATGGTAAGAGATGGATTTTGATTCAAACACTTGGAGTTGGTTGAAGACTTGGTAAAAGAAGGGAATTGACTTGGTCATTGTGGTTGGAATTTGGTTTGAATTTGAATGAATGGTTGGAGTAAATCAAGGAGTAATTTGGGGAAGAAATCAAGGAGTTGAGCTTGAGGGAATGTGCTAACCGAATGTGGGGGAGTTGATTAGGCAAATTTCGGCTAAGAGCATTAGGGAATAGGCTTTTTGGCATTTTGAGCACTTTGGTAGCCGAATTCTTTTTTGGTATTTGAGGTATTTGTTTGGCTTTCTTCTTTTTATGGTACTGGTTGATTGGGGACCTTTAGTGCATCTTTTCTTCTCCTTTTGGGTCTCAACTCATGTGCTTTTCTTTTTCCCCTCTTCTGTCAAGTTGTATCGAATAGCTAAGATCCCCTCTCAACACTATTGCTTCTTATAGACCGAATGCTTCCTACTTCCACCATTAATTCTGGGTTCGCTCTCTCTTCTTTTCTTCTCATAATTTCCTTAGGACTGAATTTATCATCTCTCTACCCTAATTTAATCTTAACTGAATTCAACTCCTTTCTAATCCTATTCTGCCGATTTGTGCCACTTTCTCTGCCTTTTGTCATCATCATATACCCTTTTTCTTTCTCTTTTTCTTAATTCTTCATTGGACTGAATTCTACTTACTTTCTCTATTCCATTTCTTTTAGTTTAGTTTACCTTGCTATTTGGTAAAGCCGAATACAACTTTGTGTTCCTCTTTCTAAAAGATATTTCCTTTCTTCCCGTTTTCCCCTTTTTTTCTTCGGGGATTGGTATTAATCTCGTTTTCTTCCTGATAGGGTGATCGGTTACTTTGTGGTTGTGATTCAAGCATTCGTGTTGACTCTGGTTCTGTAAGATCATGTTCTTGATGAGCAATGGGGATTCTAGCCATAAAGTGGCGGAAAAAGTGCTAGCCGAGACTGTGCGCATAGCCTCCACTCCCAAGTTTAAGCGGCGTAGGGTGTCAGCGGTTCGGGACTTTCCGCCTGGATGCGGAAGGGTGACGGCATCAAACTTTGGCTTAACTAGGCAAATCGTAGTTGATCGCTCTAGTGAAGGAAAGTGATAGTAAATATCATGGTTAGCTGTTCGGAATAGAGATCTCCCAGTTTTATTGCTAATTGAGTTAATTGTGTTTTATGTTTTGTATAGGTGACGACGTTCGTAATTATTTAGTACTCTACGTGATAAGGTGTGTATCCGTATACACTGTTCTGATTGTTGATCGGTTGAAAAGCCGAGGGTGCGTATATTGTATTATCTTGACTGTTGATCGGTATTATGCCAAAAAGCCAAAATACTGACTAACGATGCCATACGAGCGTGCGATCGCGCGTATGGTGAACCAAGCTCACGGAGCGTGAGCATGTGATGGGAAAGACCACCATGAGTGAAGTCATGGGCTTGGGCCGTAGTGGGCCACTTGGGCTGGAATGGGCCTCGATGGGCCTAATAGGCTGTAGGGCCTGTAAATGCAAGTTAGACTATCCAATGGGAGATAAGGTGGCTCGTCATGACATGCACAACCCAATGTGTTATGGGAAATAGATAGGCTTATCATGTCGCGCACATGACTTAGGTGTTTTGGGCCGCGAAAGGCCGAAAGAGGGCCGGGTGGGCCCAATAGGCTTGTGGGCCCACACAGATGAAATGGCTGTGATGTGATAAGTTATTGATTTGGGCTGTGCCATTGCATAGCTGTGGTTGTTTATAGGCTAATGGGCCACACGAGGGTGTGGGCCCACTTGGTCAGGGTAATGGGCCTCAGGCCCATTTTCACTGTTAAGTCAAATTAGGTTTCTTAAGTCGCTTGAGGCGACTGTAGACCTTCTAGGAGATCGTAAAATTATCGAAATACCATCGAAGGGTAAAATTACCGAAATACCCTCAAAGGGTAAAATTATCGAAATACCTCTAATTTATGAAATTACTGAAATACCCTTGGTTTTCAAAATTATTGAAATACCCTCGGATTGTAAAATTACTAGAATACCCTTGAATTGTGAAAGTATCAAAATACCTCGATTTGAAAAATTATAGAAATACCCTTAGTTTGCAAAATTACCAAAATACGCCTGTAGAGTAGAATTACTGAATTACCTCTGTAGGGTAGAATTATTGGAATACCACTGAAGGGTAGGATTACCGAAATACCCTTATAGGGTAAAATGACTATTTTGCCCTTGCGGGTAAATAACTGATTAGGACTATGACCGATTTAACTTTTATTGTATGGCTATTGACTATGGTCATGTGACTGATATGCTTTTAATATGTGTGTAAACGACTGTTATCGAGCGTGGCCATTTTGCATACACGTGTAACGATTGAGCGTGACATACACGACATATTGCATGGGGTTAGGACATTGATAGGAGAAAGTATTGTACTAGTGGCTCTGCCACGTTCTCACTTTTATAGTGGCACCGCCATGTATTCTGATTTTAGTGGCTCAGCCACGTATACTGTTATTAGAGCTTTGCTGCGTTGTTTTTAGCAGCTAGGCTGCGTTATTGGTGTGCTGGTTTGGTGGGTCGACTTGGTCCCCACATGGTGTTTTGGTTGGTACGGGAAGTGTGTTGGCTGGACTAGGTGGGGTGTATCCTCATACTGTTGCATACTTGTTTATGAGATCTATCACTGTACTGGGCTTGGGCCACTTATTCTGTTATTGGTTTGGGCTAGGCCTAATTGATTCTGTATCGGCTGTGACCCAAATGATATTGTAGTGGGCTTTGACTCACGTATGCTTTGAACTGGACTGTACTGCTACTGTTTAAGGTCTTTGGCCCAGACTGTTTCAGTTCCTATTTTTGTATACTGACTGTTACTCTAGTAAGGGGATTACACACTGAGTTTTCGTAAACTCACCCTGTTTTGAACTGTGCAGGTAGCCTTAGACGGTTCGGAGCTGCGAGGGACTCGGAGAAGACCACACACTGCTTATGCTTGTTTTTTTGATTATTTACTTTTGAACATTTTGTTTTGGGTTCTAATAAGGCCTCTCTATTTTTAACTTATTATTTGTGATATTTATTTATGATGTTTTCTAACTGCTAAAAGTGGAATACGATTTCCAAAACAATAACTGTCTTCAAAACACTACGTTTTCACAAAGTTTTCAAAATGCTTCTGCAACTCAATTTTTAAACATCATATTTTCGTAAATTGTTTATTTTAAATATACTTCCGCAACAGATAAGGTTTTAAAAGTAATTACGTTTCCAAGTGGATAGCAATTGCTTAAGTGTTTTGAGTTTTAACAAAGAGGCTTTAACTCTCAAACAAGTTTTAACAACTAGAAATATGGTTTTAAAAAACACTTCCATGTGACACGCCAGATTCGAGCCTAACTTCCAGGCCAGGTTTGGGGTGTTACATTGTTTGTAGTTCTCAATTGTGAGAAACACAAATTCGTTCTTGATGAAACATGCCCTCCTGAAGCTTAGCCCAAAGCGAGAAATCGCTAGAGAAATTCTGACTCGATTGCTAGATGTTATTTGTTAGTGAGCATGAGTAGTGTGTTGCAAAAGCAACACTAGAATTTTCGTATTACCAAAGAGATTATGACAAATTTGGGGGATTTGCTCGAAGGCCAAGTCGCATTGGCTCAACAATCCACTATTACAAATTTGCTGGATTCTCAACAGATAACTGACACTCTAGTCAAAAAAACATATGCTTAAGCTTATGGGATTCTTTGCGAAAGCAGAGGACAATAGGGTTGAACTATACGTGAACACTCAAATTAAAATAGTGTTCAAATCCTTAACCAATGAGTTTGTTGGTTTTAGGGCCACTTACAACTTGGGGAATAAGGTGCTTACCTTGACTCAACTTATGAAGGAATTACAATCCTATGAGTTGATGTTGAATGGTGGTAAAACCTAAAGAAAACTTAGCTTTGGGGCTCTCGTCCTCTAAGGGGAAGCAGAAAACTAAGGGAAAGAAGAAATTGACTAAGTCTTTGGTTCCACCTTGTGCAGATAGGAAGAAGGCTAAGAAGTCAAAAGACCCAACAAAGATCAAAATTTTCTTCTGCAATAAGAAAGGGCATTTAAAATCAAACTACAAAGAGTATTTGGATTACTTGGCCGAAAAGGGCAAAGGTTTGGAACTCTTTGTGGTTGAAGCTTGCTTAGTAGAAGAATCAATTGACAATAAGTTTTTTTTTCTGGAGCCACTAACCCTGTGTGTTTCTTTATAGGGGTTCAGCAAAATGAGAAGTCTACGTGACAAGAGCCTCTTGTTGTGAATTGGAGATAAAAGTTGGAGTCATAACACTAAACATCGAACTGAAATTACTTGGCTTTGAAGTTGGATGTCACGACATTGAAGGATTGGCATCACAATATTAACACCTACTCTACTTTGAAATTAGTTGTCGTGACATCCAATCCTAGTTTGATGTTGCGATATTGAATATAGTAATTGGCTCCTTGGTCAAAATTGATGTCCTACACACTTAATCAACTCGTTAGACTTCTTCTAGGCTCAAATTGGCCTAAAATGTCATAAAACACATAAAATTGTTCATTTTATTAACTGGAACTAAACAAATACTAAAACAAAAATCTAACTAAAATGATACTAAATGACTCGAAAACAAGCTCATTAATTGTTTAGAATAACCTAATTGGCCAAAATGAATTGTGGCAGATTACATACCCTTACTAATGCTTTGTGTAGGGTAGCTAGAATAGCACCCCAAGCTCCCCTGCCGTTGTAGTTCAAAGAGCCCTGATTAAGAAACTTTGAAAGTTTGGTGCTACCGAGTTCAAGGGTTTGAAAGGTTCTAATCCATATGTAGTTGAGTATTGGATAGAAATGGCAGAGCGAGTTCTGGAGCAACTCGTGTGCACACCAACTGAAAGTGTGAGGTGTCTTTGCTAAAGGAGAAAGCCCACTAGTGGTGGTTTATAGTGACTTGGTATCTTCTTGCTGAACAAGTTACTTAAACTTTCTTTCAGGTTGAGTTAAAGAAAAAAATATGTTGACGAGTAGTACCTTGAAGAGTGAAAGTGTGAGTTCATAATACTTGCTTAGGGTAATCTATCAGTAGTGGATTATGAATGGGATTTCCTACACTTGAGTAGGCATGCAACAATTAAGATTTTTAGTAGCAATATAGTTGTGATAGTAAAGAATTTCGTCACATATAGTTTATTATTTGTGACAAATTTTGCATGTGAACTAGTAAAATAAGTAATTATGATTAACTAATATTTGGTTACTATTTGATCATTGTTTTTCGCAATGTCAAAGTCTTAAAATTTATAAAAAGAATTATCAAACCTGGAAACTAACTATGACAACGATGTGAGCCAAGCGCACCTATCGAACAGTAGTATAGTTAAGGCAAGACTGGAATGTCGAACCCAAAGGAACCAAAAGTACTAATACTAACTCTCTCTTTATTATTTAGCCTAAGAATTAAAGTGATTTTTATTTAATCTAAAATTAACTAACTACTAAACTAAAAACTCTAAGACAAAGAAGAATGAAATTGGGAAAAATACTTTGAGGAAGAACCAATTGATTAAGATGACACTCAAGGAAGAATTCTAAACCAGACGATTTATTCATTTGACTTGATCCGTAAGATTCCCTACAGTTATATTAATCCCTCTCTCGAGACAACTAACGTCTAACCCTAGGTTGATTACTCGAAATCTCTTTCTAATTAAAACCCCTAGAATTGCATTAACTCGATCTATGGACTCCAATATTAGGTTTCACCCTAATCCGACAAAATCTCGTCACCCTATCTCTAGGTGTGCGATCAACTCCGCTTAATTATGCTAGATCTACTCTTTCTTTTGCTCCTCCACCTAAGCACATTATACTTGAATTAATATCCCGGAAATATCAACACAAGAATTAAGAACGAGTCAAATATTTAACATATAGTTCAGCAAACGACAACAAGATTCATCTTAGGTTTCATCCCCCTCAGGTATCTGAGGGTTTAGTTCATAACAATAAAAGAAACATCTCAAAAGAAAAGATAAAACAAAACATAAGAAATCCCTAAAACCCCCTGAAGGAATTGAAGGAGAGATCCTCCGTCTTGAGTAGAATTCCGGCTTATTGAGATGGCTCAACTGGCTATCTTCGAGTAAATCTCCACAAATCTGCCTTCTTTGGCCTAGCTGGACGCCCCCTGACTAAAGCCTTGGGTTCCCCCTTTTCTGGTCATACTTAGGGTGTTTATATAGGCTTCTGAATTTGTTTCTTTGCCCCTAAGTATCCAAATCCGAGTGAAACTCTTCTTTCCCATGACAGGGACACGCCCATGGCACACGCCCATGTAAGTCGTGGCCAGGCCGTGTTCGAGGCTGTTGAATGGGGCACGGCCGTATGGTCTTGGGCCCAGGCCGTGTGGATTTTGTGATATGGCCCATTTACTCCGTTTTGGGCCCGTTTTCCGTTCTTTTTATCATCCGGTGCTCTCCTAAGTATAAAACATGAAAACAAAGGATTAAGAGCACCAAATTACATAATTCAAGGCTTAAATCATCCAAAAGCATGCTAAATGTGGGCTTAAAATATGTTACTTTTACGGTTTATCACTATTATAACAATAGTTGTGACGATATAAATTACATCACATGTAAATCGTCACTATATGTGTATAATTGTTCCCAAATATGTTGGTAACCACCAATTCATCACTATTGAAATACTAAAAATTAGTGCCAAGTCTTATTTTCATGGGAAATGATATGATAGTGACAAATTATTTAGTAGTCACTATCATTAATAATTTTTGTGACGATATAATTTTTGTCACTATAAAATTTACATTTTATAATGATGTTATTGTGATGGTTTAAATTATATCACAAGTAAATCATCACTGTAAGTGTATAAATGTTACCAAATCTATTGGCCACTATCAATTAATCATTAATGAAATGCTAAATTTGGTGTAAAGTTCTTTTTCTTAGAAAATGATGTAATAGTGACAATATATTTAGTAGACACCATTATTAATCATTACAGTGACTATAAATTTTTTTGCCACTATAAATTTTACTTTTTTCTAATGTACTTTTGGTGGTTTAAATTACACCAGAAATAAATTATTACAATAAGTGTATAATTATGACGAAACCCATTTGTTATTACCAATTTGTCACTAGTGAAATGCTCAAAATGTCTGGAAATGTAATAGTGACAACATAACAACTAACCACAATTATTAATTACTATTGTGCCCTTATAATTTTTGTCATTATAAAATTTAGTTTTTATAGTTCTTATAAGATATAATTGTGACTATTCAAATTACGCGACAAGTAAATTGTGACTTTAAATATGTAATTGGGACTAAACCCCAATTGTCACTATCTATTCATCACTAATTAAAACTATTTTGTGCATAAACTATTTAGTTTTTTTGGTAAATAAATGTTAGTATAATTTTAATTTATAAATTATGTTTGGATATTAATATGTAAAGTTTTAATATGTCATATATTTTAACCTTTTTTTTTAACTTTTAATAATACTCCCTCTTCCCGACTACAAATATCACGGTAGACGTTTTCAAGGTGAAACTTTTTAAATTTTGAAAAAAATTATTTTAACTAATTAAAATTTATAAATATATATAAACTACCTCATTGAAGGTTTTAATAAATTTAATAAGTATATATGAAAATTGATTTATTTGTTACAATAATTATTAGAAAAATAATTTTAATATTTGTGACACAACTTGTCATAATGATTTTGTGACTGTCAAACTGAAAATTGAGTAAAATTTAAAATAGTTACCATCAAATTTTTTTAATCTAGGTGTTATTGACCACTTAATAAAGATCATCTTTTCAAATAATTTTCATGACGTTCGATATTAAAATAGTGCAGATTATCTTTTCAAATAATTTTCATGACGTTTGATATTAAAATAGTACCATTTAATCATGTGTTATCCAAAATTCTAAAAAAAATGAATTTAATTTTAATTTTGAAAAGCTCATGCAATTTTATGCTTCGGTTGAAAGTCAATTTTGTAGATTGGGCTAATGAAAAACTATAACGCCCTCAAACCAATCCGATTCATCAAATCCAGATCTCGGGTGTTACTTCACATATCCTTTAACAAAATTTTGAAACTATTGACAGATTCCCCTTACCTAAAACATTTTACTTTTTATCTTATACAAAGAATCAATTTCAAGAAAAGAAAGGAAAGTATTTAAGAGTAAAATTTTACATCATGCTTTTCACTAAATTTCTTACAATACAAACATTTACTAAAGACAGACTCTTTAGGGTGAAATCCTATAATACTCCACTTTTCCACTATATGCATAATAACCCGATATGCCACTTCCTTGGCATAATCTTCGCGTCGTTCCTCTTGGCGCAATCTCACCTCATTATTACCTGAAACATAAACATAACACTTGTAAGTTTAGGAGCTTAGTGAGATTTAATACATAATACCTTGGTGGATACTTTTATAATATCTGAAGAACATTTGTACTCCAGCTACCATTCTTATCCACTTACTTCTATTTCGGGGGCATACTATCACAGTTTCAGGCTTACACTTACATGCCAACTACTATACTCTTAATCATACCAATTCTCTCTAAACTACCTGACTAACTTAAAATCCTTCTAGGCATTACCATAATCTCTTCTTTTTATTAGAACCACAAAGGTACTTTTCTAATAATATCTCTTCAAAGCCCAATTTTTACAAACCATCTCTCCACACCTACACTTATTCCAGAACGATTGTTCACAGATACTGTTTGCTGGCGGATACATACACCTTTGGTGGATCCCCACGCAAATTGAGTACTATCGATTTACTAATCAAATCATATTCTTCTTCAATACTTAACAAACTTATATTGATAATGAATTATATAGATCATCCAAATAAATTCCATACTTTTTTGTTTCAAAACCCTAGTTACTCAGATAACAATAACTCAGTTTCAACCCTACATATTACAGATAAACTTAGATTAATAGATATTTATCTTCATTTATAACTAGGAACACGCCCAAATCATAGACTAACAGATTATCATGGTGGATACTCTGAGCATATATATATATTCCCTTCTTAGCAAGAACTTCCCTTAAGTCTTATCCAATTACTTCATAGAACTAATCCAAATTAATTTCAGACATATCATTACCCTATCATAGATTTAGTTATCAAAGAATTATCTGAACTTATCCAGAACTTCCCACAAGGGCGGATAATCACATTTTATCATACAGACTTAGTAGAGTACATCACAAGGGCCAAACAGAATATGCCATAAAGCGACAACATATAGAATATGCCATAAAAGGTAACATACAAAGTCACATGTTTACTGTCCCGATGGACTTTCACAGAAGGTGCCATGGGTTTCTCCCTCATCAACTTATACATAAATTTCATGTGCTATGATCTGTTAGTTCGATCTACACATTATCGAAGGCTACACCATGAACATTCATACAACCATATCTTATCATGGGTCTCCGCCACATGGACTTACACACTTTCATGTATCATGATCTGTTAGTCCAGTCTTTATCTTACTAGAGACTACACCATGAGTGTTTTCATATCATACAATGTCATGGGTCTCAACCTCATGGTCTTACATTTGTTTTCATGTTGTGATCTGTCAATCTGGTTAGCAATATAACTGACCTACCAGATGCATCATAGAGGGACATTGCTCAGCTCTCACTTACCCAGATCTATTTGTATTCTTGACTGATTCATACTTTTCGTATATCAAACATTACCTTCATGCTTACCGATCAACATTATTTTCAACAAAACTTTATACATATCATCATAGCACATATGTCATCTTTACTATACTCATGCTCTTACAGATTATTTTAGATAACATCATCCTTTATAAATATATATGCTTTGACTTGAACAGTTCACGAAGAGTCAGGGTAAAGACTCATCTATTGTAGTTTGAAGCTCCAGACGCAAACACCCTTCTTGAATCAGCAACAACCACTACTTAAAGAACATAGGATTCGTAACACCCCTCACCCGTATTCAACACCAGAATAGGGTTACGGAGTATTACCGAACTTATTACATAATTAAATAAACACTTATCATACAATTATCAATTTCATGTACAAGTCATTCATAATCAATCACATTGTCCCTAATACGAGCCTACGAGGCCCAAAAAGGTACTTTAGAAGGGGTTCGGGACTAAACCGATAACTTAGGAAACTTTTAGAAAACTTAATTTTTTTTTTTTGCAAAATACAGGAGACACACGCCTGTGTGGCCCAGCCGTGTCTCTCACACGGCCGAAGACCCGCCCGTGTCACAAGCCGTGTGGACATTTGAATTGGGATCACATGGCTGTGTCCCAGCCCGTGTCCAACCCCGTGTAACTCTCTGACTTGGGTCACACGGCCAACCACACACCCGTGTGACTAGCCCGTGTGCCCTTTCGAAATGGCCTCACACACCCGTGTACCAGGCCGTGTGCTAGGCCGTGCCAAACCTGTAGGGTATACTGCCTTATACCACACGGCCAAGTCACACACCCATGTGCTGGGCCGTGTTGTAACAGTTCGGTTTAGACCCTAGTCGAAATAGTTATTTCGGGACCATAAATTCGAGTCTAAATAATATTTTAATATTAACTTCTGTGCCTTTGATATGTGACTAAGCATGTGTGAAAGCCTCGTATGTAAATTTGATCATTTTTGTGTTTAATTTGAGAAAAGGGTTAAATTGCATTAAATGCAAAACTAGCATACTATTTGTGAAATCACCTATGTGTAGTGGCTTTTAAGGGTGGAGGCCTTATGAGGAAATAATGCTAATATTTAGATAGTGGATGAATAAAGGTCATAAATGCCCTTAATGTTTATTTGTACATATGTTTAGTATAAGGTTAATTTAGTAACTAGATTAATAATAAGGTAATAATAAAACAAAAGGTTAAAATATTAAGCCATTTCATTCATCTTCTTGCCAAAAATCAAAAGAAATAAGGGTTTAAAAAGCTTCCACACATTTGGCATTCACAAGCTCAAATTAAGGTATGTTTTGACTTTGGTTTTTGATGATTTTTATGTTTTTGATATTGTTGCTTAGCCTACTATCAAGCCCATGTTGTAATTTGAAGAATTGATGATGTTTATGAAATGTACCATTGATGAAATGGTGATCTTTGTGACGAGTTTAGGTGTTTAATGAAAGATATGTGTTGAATGAACATGTTTTATTCTTGAATTTTTGATGGATTTAGCTAATTAGGGCTAAATTGTGAAAATAGTAATTTGAGGGACTAAATTGTGAATTTGATGAAATGTTTGTACTTGTATGAGATACATGGGCATTCGGCTAAGCATAGTTATATGGTGATTTTCTATATTTGATGTTTTGAGAAAAATGGACTAAATTGATAAAATGTGTAAATGTGAGGGCTAAGTTGCAAATAGCGCTAAATGTGTGTTTTTGGATTGAAATGAATATGTTGGTAAATAAAAAGGTTAAATTTGAATATGTATAGATCAAGAACCGAAGAAAACAGACTTAGATCGTGGGAAAGCGAAAGTAGTTGAATAACCGAGTCCGAACGAATATCTGGATCCGAGGTAAGTCAATATACAAATAAATGTATTTGTATTGAATTATGTATGTTCATATGACTATTGATAATGATGAATGCTTATGAGATGTTGTATACATGAATTCCGAGATAAGAACGACATATTACTAACATTCGAGAAGTCCCGTACGAACCTACGAATAGATAGGAATAACTATGTCATGACATAGGTGTCTGTTATGTTATATCATGTAAGACCACATTTGGAACGTTGGCATTGATTCGAAATTTCGTGTAAGACCACGTCTGGGATGTTGGCATCGATATGAGTTTTATGTGTAAGATCATGTCTGGGACATTGGCATCATATAGATTCATGTATGACCCTGTCTGGGACAGTGGCATTGATATCTGATTACATGTAAGACCACGTCTGGGATGCTGGCATTGTATGACTATTCCGAGCATTCTGAGTATACTATTAGATTCTGAATGGTTCAACGGGCAAATCCGAGATACGAATAATTATATGATTGTATATCCGTTTCAGGTACGTTTGATATGTACACTAAGTGCGTATGAAAGGTAAGTATCTATATGATCTTACTAAGATGAATATGTGTAATGGAATGATGACATGATATGTGAAATTATGCCTAAATGAGCTATGTGTATATGTGGTATTTGAGTTGAATAATGTGATAAGTTATGGCTAAGTAAGTGAGCCAAACTCTATGTGAGATGTATATGCTATGAGAACCATTATTATTATTGCATTGATCGTTAGATTTCAGAGTTTTAAATTTGTATGAATGAGAAGGATCGAACCTGGAAACCAACTCTGACAACGATTTAAGGCAAGTGCACCTATCGAACAGTAGTATAGCTTAGGCAAGACCGAATTGTCGAACCCAAAGGAACTAACAGTACTAATACTAACTTTCTTTTTATTATCTAGCCTAAAATAAGTGAAGTTGTTATCTAATCTAAATTTAACTAACTACTAAGCTAAAGACTCAAGACAAAAAGAACGAATTGGGGAAATACTGTTGGAAAAACTCAATTAATTCAGACGATACCCTTAGGAAGAATCCACCTAGACTTCACTTGCTATCTAACACTAAACCAGACTATTTATTCACTTGACTTGATCCGTAAGATTCGCTAAGTTATATTAAACCCTCTCTCGAGGCGAATAACGTCTAACCCTAGGTTGATTAATTGAAATCTCTTTCTAACTAAAACCCCTAGAATCGCATTAACTCGACCTATGGACTCCCATATTAGGTTTCACCCTAATCCGGCAAAATCTTGTCACCCTATCTCTAGGCGTGCGATCAACTCCGCTTAATTATGCTAGATCTACTCTTAAGCAAGGACTTTTTTTCCTCCACCTAAGCATATCCAACTTGAATCAATATCCCGAAAATATTAACACAAGGATTAAACACACATAATTAAGAACAAATCAAGTATTTATCATATAGTTCATAAAACAATAACAAGATCCGTCTTAGGTTTCATCCCCTTAGGTATCTGAAGGGTTTAGTTCAAAAAAATAAAAGAAAACATCTTAGAAGAAAAGATAAAACAAGACATAAGAAATCCCTAAAACTCCCTGAAGGAATTGAAGGAGAGATCCGCCATCTTGAGTAGAATTCCGGCTTCTTGAGATTGATCAACTGGCTATCTTCGAGTGATTCCCACAAATCTGACCTTTTCGGCTTGGCTCCTTGGCCTAGCTCACCGCCCCCTTTCAGGTTGCACTTTGGGGGTTTATATAGGCTTTCGAAATAGGTTTATTTGCCCCTGAGCATCCTTTTCTGAGTAGACTTACTCTTCTCCACGACAGGGACACGAGCATGGCACACGCCCGTGTGAACGGTCTTTAAGCCTTGTTCGGACTTCTTTAATGGGGAATGGCCGTGTGAATTGGGATCAAGCCGTGTTCTAGTAGATAATTGAGGCACGACCGTGTGGTCTTGGGCCCAGGCCGTGTCGATTTCCTTTTTGGCCCAATTTGATTCATTTTAGGCCCGTTTCTCATTCTTTCCATCCTTGGGTGCTTTCCTGAGTATAAGACATGAAAAGAAAGGATTAAAAGCACCTTTTTACATGAATCAAGGAATAAATCATTCGAAAATATGCTAAATGTGGGATTAAAATATGTTACTTTTACAGTTTATCACATACCCCCACACTTAAGCTTTTGCTTGTCCTCAAGCAAAATTCTCAACTTACAATTAAAACAAACTTTCCATGATTCATAATTCCTATCAACAATGTCTCATCATAATTCATAGATAATTTATACATGGATGATCTAACTCGAAGAGTCCTAAAGATTCAAACAATAAAAGTCATACATTTGTATTCACGAAAACGTAGGTGTTTCCCCTTACCTGAATAATTACCCTTAATTCAAAACCTACAAGGACTGACATCCTCACTATAGATTCACTCAAATCACTCGAAGTATTTAAGGTTCAGGAAAAGAGCACTCAAAAGTCAAACTTGAAAAGTTAATCCCATAGGCTTGCCTAAAAATCAAATCTCCACCATTGTAAAATGAGATGATAAACAGATCAAAAGGTCTTTAACAGGGTTGTAACGGGGCTAGGGTTAAAGGTGTGGATAAAGGCTGAATCAGAAGGTTAGAATCAAGACTGACCTGACAAGTTACCTATCTAATAATAAGTAACTACATCAACTGAAAAGTAATAACCCTAATTCTACAAGCTTTTCTTTTGATAAATAGACTTTTAACTGTATAAGCTCACTTTTCATAATACTAATACTGAATATACTTCGAATTTTTTTTAAGAACAAATCAAGTAATAAAAGATAAATTCAACTACTGAAATAATATAATTAGGTAACTAATCAAATCAAATCTCGATATAAGGGTAGTCAAAAGGAATGATGATAACAAATACAAAGGGTTTGGGGGTAATATTAGTGGGTGAGTCAGTAAAAAGGGTTGTTAGGATCAACGGGGTTCACTAGGGGTTATTTATGGAGGTAGGCTTTTTAGTGGAGTGAGTAGGTTAAAACCTAGGTGCCATTATCATCTCGGTATATCAAATCATAGGTGCGGTCTCAACATGTATAATCGAGGCAAGTTCTAGAATAACAGTTCAATGTTGACACACTCATAATCAATAAAGTGAGCATGAAAAATAATATATGCTCTATAAGACTCAAAATCTCACAAAAATTATGGGTGTTTTTGACATCAACCTCGTAAATTTTAAATTTCAAGGTAACATTCAGATTCAGGTAGACAACCTATTCAAAAGAATTTATTCTGAAAAATAGACTTATCATGCTTGATTCTCTAATATTCTTCTAATTTAATCATCAATGCACAATTAAATATGGCTTACTCAAAAACACGTCAATAAAGATCATAATTCATCAAAAATTTCATCCTAATTAGTAATATGAGAAAATTACTTAAGAACAGAATATAATTCAGGGATTTGAGAATAATGAAAAAAAGGTTTGGCACTTTTATCCTCAGGGGTTGAGAATAATGCAAAAAGTTAGGCACTTTTACCCCCCCACACTTAAGATGTACATTGCCCTCAATGTACAAAGATAGATAATAACAGTTATTCGATAATCAAAAGAGAGGGGAAAAAGTGACACTTCCTGAATTATGGATGGATTCCTTGGAGGATGTGGAGAATACATTGGAGGTGTCGTCTTTTGGCGGTTACTAACGAGCTCTACGCTAGATAAAGAAATTGGAGAGCTCGTGAAGAATTAGCCAGGATTTATTAAGACACATTTAAAATAAACTAAATATATAATTAAGGATAAGAAAACTAAAGAGAAGGAAAGTAACATAAAATTAAAAGAAAAGATGGATGGACTGATGAGTCCTTATTGTTGGATGGTTTGCGAGGTGGGTGTGACCTCTAAGGCTGCGGAGGTGCTAGCGGTGGCAGAAGTGGCGTGGCTATGGTCGTGGTTGTGGTGATTCCCTAGCAGCCTTTTGAATCTGACACTAAGAAACTAAAATAAATTAAACTAGATTAAGCATAAGATTGACAAAGGAAAGGAAATTGAAACAAAAGAGAAAAGAAAAATAGAAACTAAATGGTCTCAAAGACCCTTGGCTTGTTGTTTGGGTGAAACGGATGGCATGAACTTATGTATAGGGGTCTCCCTTGAGGAGACTATGCTTGATTTCTTTCGCTTCTTTGTCATGGCTTTGGTGTGGCTCAAGAGTTATAGAGACTTGTTATGGAGAGGGGAATCTGAGAAAAGGGAATAAGAAAAGAGGTGGAAAGTAGATGAGAAGAATGAGGAAGAGGGGTTGGTGTTTAAATAGAGGCTCAATTCTGGTACTTTCCCACGCTCATGGACTGAAGGCGTGTCGTTTCACACGGCTGCCTCGCACAGCCGTGTGTCTAAGCGTGTTGATTCTCCATGCCTGTTTTTCTGCCAGCCACGCCCGTTTATGATAAGTCAGTCATCCACGGCTGCCTCGCATGGCCTTGGCGCCTTATCGGTGCCCGTGGTGGGGTGGTTTGGGATTTGATTCATACCGCCTCTGCTATGTCAGTACGGAGATTCTGTACTTCCACACGGTCACAGCCACGGCCGTGTGCAAGACCATGTGGTCTGGAAATTTGCACTTTTGGTTAGTTTACAACTAGGTATTCAAAAAGAAAAGAAGAAAAGAAAATAAATTGAAAGCAGGATGTGAAAATAAATTGTGTTAGTGCTCGGGTTGCCTCCCGAGAAGCGCTCGTTTATAGTCTTAAGCTAGACTTTCCTCGTATTTGAAAAATCAAGGAGGTTTAAAGGTTTGAATATCTTCCCTCATGCTTACAGTTCTATTTTCTTGATAAAGTTTGAGTCGAGAGACGTGTACCTTAAAAGTACCAAATATGGGGTTGCTTACCTCGACTGTTCCGTATGGGAAGATATTGTGTATCTCAAGGGGGATTTCTTCGTTTTCTTTCAGGTCTGACATGGTGATTCGAGGATCTGATTTATCTAACAGTACCTGGTCTCCTATTTTGAACTGGTTTGATGTTCCTATGAGCTCTTCTGGGGGCTCCTTCGATTTTTCTTTGTGCGGTTCGGGTTCCTCTTTAAAGTGTGTCTTCCACTCTTCTAACCTGTCGACCTTAAGGCTTCGCTCCTTGTGTAATTCTTCTGTGTTGGCACAAGGTCCATGATTTGGCTCAGGTTTGTATCCTTGTGGTGTTTCTTGTGGTGAAAGTTGAACAACCTGGTTATCAACTGAATTTTCTTTTTCACCTTCATCAATTGTTATCCTGGCCAAGTCAAGAACTTGTAAACTGATCGATTCATCACCTACCTGAAGTATGAGTTCTCCTGTGCTAACATCAATTTTAGTTAGAGCAGTTGCTAAAAAGGGTCTTCCTAAAATTAAGGGAATCGAATTATCCTCATCCATGTCTAAGACAACAAAATCTACTGGGAAAACGAATTTATCAATTTTTACAAGAACATCTTTGATAATACCCCTAGGAATTCTAACAATTTTATCAGCTAATTGAATGCTTATCCTAGTTTGTTTGGGTTTCCCTAGACCTAGTTGTTTAAACATTTTATAAGGCATGACATTTATACTTGCCCCTAAATCAGTTAATGCATTATCAACAGTTAGTCTACCAATTAAACATGGAATTGTAAAACTCCCTGGATCTTTTAGCTTCCGTGGTAGTCTATTCTGTAACATTGCTGAGCATACTGCGTTTGATTCCACATGTGGTTCCTCGTCTAATTTGCGCTTGTTCGTCAAGAGCTGTTTTAAGAATTTCATCGAATCTGGCATCTGAAAAAGAGCTTCAAGAAGAGGTAAGTTGATATGTAATTTCTTTAAAAGTTTAAGAAACTTACCGAACTGTTCCTCTGTATCCTCCCACTTTATCGCTTCGGGATAAGGTATGCGAGGTTGGTATTCTTTGATTACCGGTTTTGGTTTTTCTTGTGTTACCTCATACCTTTTTCTACCTCGTTTTCTTGTATTGGATTGGGTTCATCTAACCCTATACTATCATGAGCTGTGATGGCCTGGATTTGTTCCATTGGGTTAATCTCAGTGTTGCTCGGTAAATGCCCTTGCGGTCGTTCAGAAATCTCCGATCGAATTTCGAAAACTATCTTGGTAAGTTGTCCAACTGACTTAGTAAGTTCTCCAACTTGGCTCTCGATCCCTTTTATTGATGTTTGTTGATTATCGAGTGTTGTCTCGATTTTTTGGAGACGGGTTTCTGTGGATGCCATGAATTTTGTCAGCATCTCTTCGAGGTTCGGCCTCTTTTCCTGTAGATAGGGCTGATTTTGGAAATTTTGGCGAGGTTGTTGTCTTTGATTTCCTTGACTTCCCCATGAAAATTTTGGGTTGTTCCTCCAACCTGGATTATAATTATTACTATAAGGGTTATTATTAGATATGAAATTATTACCTATATAGTACATGTAACACCCCAAACCCGGTCAACACACCACGACCGAATCTGGTATGTAACTTAGGGAAAACATTTTGAAATCATAAGTTTGTCGAGTAATTTTCCTAGAAAATCGTTCTTAAGATATTGGAAATCCTTGTTTAAGATGATATTGAAATCATGTGATGAGTGTTAAAAAAAACTCATGCTCGATAATCTACTTTGTTGTTACAAAATTTATAAGAAAACGATACTTGTTCAAAACTGAGTGTAATGCGTATATTCGAGTTTGAAAACCACTTGCTTCCGAAGTTGTTTGACATTTACGGTTATAAAGATATCCGAGTTACCTTATTACTATGTGAACTTTATTACCCGATGGTAACGTTTGAAAACCCGAAGAGATATAATTTGGAAAACATTGCTTCTTTACCAGTTAATTTTATCACATTTATAAATCCAACTTGTGAAATATAACAAAATAAAAGTAAGTAATAATAAAAACCCAAAATAAACTTAGCGGCCTTATTACAAAACCAAAACCAAATTTAAGGAAAGCTAATAAAAATTTAATAGCAGTTTGAAGTCAAAACCAAACTAAGATGCATGGCCACCTCAAGTCCTCGGCTCCATATCCGTGATCTATGCCACATCTGCAAAATGTATGGGAAGGGGTGAGTCACCGAGACTCAGTGTATAAATCCCCAACCCGATAGTTCATGCACTTACACAGATTATCAGCAAACATGCAAATCATGCACCCCATAACCTATCCATCCAATCTCCTTTAGCTACCCCGTGTGATCAAAACCACTGGTGGTCAAAACCACTGGTGACTGAAGTCACAAATATCAAGTGATGGGGCCAACCCATCGTGTGGTCAAAACCACTGATGACAATCCCGTAATATATCATGTGGGGCCAACCCACTGTGGTACCAATCCACTGGGACGAGTCACAATATCCATGTGTGGTCAAAACCACTGGTGACCGTAGTCACACATATCAATCGTGTGGTCAAAACCACTGGTGGTCAAAACCACTGGGACTTCGTCACAAATCATATTAATAGTGTGGTCAAAACCACTGGTGACCGTAGTCACAAATCAACTGATGGGGCCAACCCATCTTGTGGTCAAAACCACTGGTGACAGTCCAAATAAATCATCCCCCTCCTCTCATCAACCCATCATCATGTTCATCACATACGTGTCATAATATCATGTATCATGCAATAGGGCATAGCATAGTATTTAACAAAACATGATGATGCATCAAAATCACATAGCAGGGGACTTACACGGTTTCCAAGCTCATGCCCAAAGGGCATTATCACTGAATACAAAGGTTTAAGCAGTAGCATAATAAGCAGGTTATACTAATAAAGTGTATAAGAGTTTACACACCTGATTAAACGTAAATCTAAGCGAAAATTCCATAGTTACGCGATACTACGAGATCCCGAAACATATGCCCTCACTACTCCTACAATCGGCCACTGCTTAGTTAGTAATCAAAAGCCCTATTCGGCTTAACTAGAAATCCCAAAAAGATGTCGCCCCAAAAATAGTACTCACCTTAAGCCGATTTGGTTACCAACCAAATCCCGAACCAAGTGATGATCTCTCTTGAAATCGGCTAAACCTTAATACACATAGATGGTTAGCCTTCGGCTTTCGAATGATTAAGAAATAGATCTGAACATGTTAAAACCTTACCTAGACCGGCAATCAAATCCCGATGAACCACAGATTCGGGTTGAACTCCTCCCTAATATCGGTTTTAACACCACACTTAGAATCCATAAGCCATTCGGCCATAGCATAAATCCAGAACTAAAAGAGTTGTCATCATCTTACCTTAATAACTGCTTTGGCCCTTGAACACCATAGATCGACACACCCCAAATGATGCTTGGGGTTTCGGCTACCAAGAGATTCGGCTATGACTCCCAAGAAGAAGAGAATTCGATTTCGGCACTTCACTAAAGGCTAGATTACGAGAGAAAAGAAGAGGATGAGACTAAGAATATTCGGCCACAAAAGAGAACAATAAGGTTTCGGCTTTCTTTTGAATAACGAAAAAGATAGAAGAAAAAGGAATCAAGATTCGGCTCAAATGGTGATTTGATTCGAGAAAAATAATGAAAAGAAGAGAAGCGAAAGGTGATAGTTTCGGCAATGGTTTGAGAGAAGAGGAGGACGGAATGGAAAGGAAATAAGGAGAAGAAGATGTGAGAGTAGGTTTCGGCTTTGAACAGAAATAGGAAGAAGAAATGCACAAAAGGTGAATTCGGCAATTGACTAACCAAAGAGAACTGAAAATAAAAGGAAGAGAATGGCCACCAATTCAGCTCTTCAAGGAAAATGCACAAAAAATTCGGCCACTTACAAGAGCTGCCGAAAAGAAAGAAAGCAAAAGGGCAATTGGTCGTTCGATTTTGACACAAAAATGAAAAGAGAAGACCCTCCCCAACTAGTCGAAATTCTCCCTTAAACCCCCACAACATTCGGCTACCAACACACAAGGCTCCCAAAACCGATATCACCCCTTGCCCAATGTTCAAAATTCGGCCAACACCTACCAATGAGTTTGAAAAAAAAAAATATTCAAACTCCTACATTTGCTCCCCTCCATCAGTTCAAAACTGTTTGAACAGGTCAAACTCCTCAAATCTCTCCTCTCCATCCATTCAAAAGAGTCCCACCTGAACACTCCTCCCCTAGCTTGTGGCGTCAAAAAGAAATAGCAGGGAGTGCAACTCCTGCTGCTCGAACCCAGGCACTCCCTCCCTGCAAGTGGCATCATCTCCATGGTGCTTAAGTGGCGCCTCCTTGCCACCTTTCCAAATGATTTCTTGTGTCATCCTTCCCCAATAAATTCTCTTAACCCCTATCTCACCTAGCTCCTACTTCTTAAGGGCTAAAACAAAAATTTTCGCCATGACCCAGAACTAACCCGAGGTCATGCCTAGACCCCAAAACATATCAAACCAACACAATAGACATACCATCACATGCAAACACATACAAAATGCAGAGGCCCCGATTTAAGGATGTTACAGTTCTACCCCCTTAAAATAATTTCGGCCCCGAAATTACCTGGTCAAAAGAGTTGAGGGTATTACTGCCGCATCACATCCTCTGGTTCCCAAGTAGCCTCCTCCGTACCATGGTTCCGCCATAACACTTTTACCAAGGGTACTGACTTCCTACGCAGAACTTTGACATCCCGATCTAAAATCTGCACAGGTTCTTCCTCGAACGACAAATCAGAACTCACCTCTATCTCCTCCACTGGCACAACATGTGATGGATCTAATCGATAGCGCCTAAGCATTGAAACATGAAAGACATCGTGAATCTGTCTCAACTCTGCTAGCAACTCAAGCTGGTAAGCTACCGGTCCCACTCGCTTCAATATCGTATGCAGTCCGATGAACCTAGGGCTTAGCTTACCCTTCCGACCAAATCTCAACACTTTCTTCCAAGGCGATACCTTCAGAAAGACCTTATCACCCACTGCATACTCTATATCCCTGCGCTTAAGATCGGCGTAAGACTTCTGCCTGTCCGATGCTTCCTTAAGACGAGCCCGAATTCCCTTAACCTTATCCTCTGTTTCTGTTACCAACTCCGGACCCATCATCTGTCGTTCACCCAATTCTGTCCAACACGTCAGAGTACGACATTTCCGTCCATATAGTGCCTCATATGGTGCCATCTGAATACTTGCTTGGTAACTATTGTTATAAGCGAACTCTGCCAAGGGTAGGTACTCCTCCCAACTACCACTGAAATCCAGAACACATCCCCTTAACATATCTTCCAGAATCTGAATTACCCTCTCAGACTGCCCATCAGACTATGGATGAAAAGCCGTGCTGAAATCTAACCTGGTACCCAAAGCCTGATGCAACGCTTTCCAAAACCGCGACGTGAACCTGGGATCCCTGTCTGAGATAATTGACACTGGAACACCGTGCAACCTTACTATCTCCGCCACATATAACTTGGCTAACTTCTGAAGCGAATAATCCACCCTTACCGGAATAAAATGAGCCGATTTAGTCAGACGATCGACAATTACCCACACTGAGTCCTTCTTACCAGGTTTAAGGGGAAGTCCACTAACGAAATCCATCGTAATCCTTTCCCACTTCCACTGTGGGATCTTAACTGACTGCAACAGCCCTAACGGCAACTGATGCTCGGCTTTAACTTGCTGGCACGTCAAACACCTGCCCACAAACTCTGTTACTTCCCACTTAAGACCTGGCCACCAAAACTACTCCCTCAAATCACGATACATCTTATTGCCTCCAGGATGCATAGCGTATGGGCTGCTATGAGCTTCCTGAAGAATCTGCTGCCTCAGCTCGACATCCCTAGGCATACATACCTTCTCTTGAAAACGCAGTACTCCATTACTGCCCAAGCTATAGCATTCTGACTCACCACTTTGCACTTGCAACCTCCTAACACTCAGGACCTCATCTGCCAGCTGTCTCTCCTTAACTTGATCAATCCAAGACGGCTTAACTCGTAATTCTGCCAAAAGACTCCCATCATCAAAAAGACTTTAGTGAGCAAACATCGCTCGCAAATCCGCTACCACCTTACGGCTCAACGCATCAGCTACTACGTTAGCCTTACCCGAATGGTACTCAATCGAACAGTCGTAATCTTTCAACAATTCGACCCACCTTCGTTGCCTCAAATTTAAATCCTTCTGAGTCAAGAGGTACTTCAGACTCTTATGATCCGTGTAGACTATCGACTTTTCCCCATATAGGTAGTGCCTCCAAATCTTCAAGGCAAAAACCACTGCAGCTAACTCCAAATCATGTGTCAGGTAGTTACCTTCATGAGGCCTCAACTGTCGAGATGCATAAGCGACTACCTTCCCATCTTGCATCAGCACACACCCTAAACCAGTATGTGATGCATCACAGTAAACCGTGAATTCCTTCCCTCCCTTAGGCTGAATCAAAACCGGTGCTTCAGTTAAAATCTTCTTTAACTTGTCAAAACTCTCCTGCTGTTTCTCAGTCCACACAAACGGAACCCCTTTCCTCAACAGCTTAGTCAATGGCGCTACGATTTAGGAGAAACCCTCTACGAACCTTCTGTAGTATCCTGCCAAACCAAGAAAACTCCGAATCTCCGCAACCGACTTGGGTGGTTTCCAATCCAATACTGCCTCAATCTTACGAGGATCCACCCTAATTCCCTTAGCTAATACAACATGACCCAAGAAAGTTACCTCCTTAAGCCAGAACTCGCACTTACTAAACTTGGCGTACAACTGCTTCTCCCTCAGAACCTGTAGAACCACTCGGAGATGTGCGTCATGTTCCTCCTCAGATTTTGAGTACACCAAAATGTCGTCTATAAACACTACGACGAACCGATCCAAATACGGCTGAAACACCCGATTCATCATGTCCATGAATGCTGCCGGTGCATTGGTCAGACCGAAAGGCATTACCAGAAACTCGTAGTGCCCATACCGAGTACGGAATGACGTCTTATGAATATCAGCCTCCTTCACTTTGAGCTAATGATACCCCGACCTAATGTCAATCTTAGAGAAAACCGATGCACCCTTGAGTTGATCAAACAAGTCGTCAATCCGGGGCAACGGATACTTGTTCTTTATTGTTAACTTGTTCAGCTGGCGGTAGTCTATACACATCCGCATCGTACCATCATTCTTCTTAACAAAAAGCACTGGAGCTCCCCAAGGCGATACACTCGGCCGGATGAAACCTCTGTCCAACAGTTCCTGAATCTGAGCCTTTAACTCCACTAATTCTTCCGGCGCCATCCTATATGGTGCAATAGATACTGGCGCGGTTCTGGGTAACAAGTCGATACCGAACTCAACCTCGCGATCAGGAGGTAGACCCGGGAGTTCCTCAGGAAATACATCAGCAAACTCTCTTACAGTTCGGACATTCTTTACAGCTGCATCCTTAGCTTCCAAAGCACAAACATGCACCAGAAATGCTTCACAACCCTTCCTAACCAATTTCTCAGCCTTCAATGCAGAGACCACATTAGATAAGTAATACCTCCTATTACCTATCATCACCACCTCCTCACCTTCCATGGTCTTTAACACCATGCGCTTAGCTGCACAGTCCAAGCTAGCCTGATACTTCACTAACCAATCCATCCCGAGAATTAGATCGAACTCCCCAAACGGCAGCTCCATCAAGTCAGTCAAAAACACGACCTCTTGAAGTTCTATGGGTACCTCCCTATATAGTTTACTTACTTCTACAGAGTGACCTAGAGGGCTTATCACAGTCATCTTCCTAGAAGTAATCTCAGAGTCTAAGTTCAGGGTTTCCACTATGCTACTAGCCACATACGAGTGCGTCAAACCAATATCAATTCAAGCATTATAAGGTACTCCAAAAATTAAGAACGTACCGGTTATAATGTCCGGTACGTCGCCCTCCTCTCGACGCCTCGCTGCGTAGACCAATCCAGGCTGTCTCGCCTCTGTACCACCTGCACCTCTGCCCGGTGCTCCCCGACATCTACCAGAGCCATTACCTCCCCTGCCTGCACCACGGCCCGACCCCTCTGTGGCTGCTGATTATCCCTCTTATACTGTGCACGACCCTGATTCTCAGATTGCAGCCTGGCCGACCTCTGTGGACAATCTCTAACTCGATGCCCCAGCGATCCACACTCAAAGCATCCCCTGTTACCAGTCCAACGCTCTCCCGTGTGAGACTTTCCACACCGAGCACATCGTGGCGGCCACTGAGTATTAATAGCAGCAGGCCTAGCAGCTTGATTCGGCCCACCATACCTAATCCTCTTCTGCTGATTCCCAGAAAACCCAGATGATCCAGAACTCCTTTTATTCCAGCCCCTATCCTGGTTCCGCCTTACAGACTGTTTTACCCCTTCAGTAACCTTAGATTTTTCCACTAGAACAACAAACTCTCACTCCTGCTGTGGAGCAATTATCATCCGCAGCTCGTCTCTCAGCCCATCCTCAAATCTGACACAGCGTTCATGCTCTATGCCCACAATATCCCGTGCATATCGACTCAACCGGAGAAATTCCGCCTCATATTCTGCCACAGTCTTACTACCCTGGACCAAGTTCAAAAACGCCCTGCGCTGCGCATCAACATAACTAGCCCCTATGTATTTCCTCTGATAGGCTGTTCGAAAAAATTCCCAAGTGAGATCGTCTGCCATTGCTCCGTCCCTAACCGTGAGCCACCACTGATATGACTCATCTCGGAACAGCGATACTATACCCTTTAGCTTTTCCTCAACTGAAAAGTCCAGGTCATCTATAATACGTTCCGTCGCCTCCAACCAATACTCCGCCGCACTAGGTGCCACATCAGATACACCTCTAAATACCTCTGCACCATTAGCCTTAAGTCCCTCGGTCACAGATTTCCGAGCTCCAGTTCCAATGCCTGTACTCGCAACCCTTTCTAATACCGCAGTACAGCCTGCGACACTGCGTTATTACCTCCCGCCTGATCCTGATATTCCGCGCCCACAGCTGGCGGCGGTGGTACCTTATTTTCCGATCCATGACTAGACCCTGCCGGTTCCGAGACCGTCATCCTACCCCTACCTCGTCCACGATTGTTACGCCCACGTCCACGTGCACTCATATCTACCAATATATTTAAGCTGACTAAAAGTTTTATGCGTTAGACTTTTATTCCACTGTCTCTTAAAACACAGTCTTATGAAAAAGTTTTAATACGGGGTTGTTTCGCGAGTACACATCATCCTATAGGTCATGTCTTTAAAGTAGTTCCTACTACTATTCAGTCATGCCATCATCATCATAATCATATACTCATATCAACCAAAAGCGACAGTTTGGGGTACTTACCTGGGCAGATTGGTGCCGGAGACTCGGTGCCATGCTTTCTCCACTGTTCTTTTTCCCATAAAAACCTTTCATAACCCTTTTTTAAAACATTTTTGGGCCTCGGGCCCACAGCCGAGTTGTTGAACCTGGCTCTGATACCACAATTGTAACACCCCAAACCCGGTCAACACACCACGACCGAATCTGGTATGTCATGTAGGGAAAACATTTTGAAATCATAAGTTTGTCGAGTAATTTTCCCAGAAAATCCTTCTTAAGATATTGGAAATCCTTGTTTAAGATGATATTGAAATCATGTGATGAGTGTTAAAAAAAACTCATGCTCGATAATCAACTTTGTTGTTACAAAATTTATAAGAAAACGATACTTGTTCAAAACTGAGTGTAATGCGTATATTCGAGTTTGAAAACCACTTGCTTCCGAAGTTGTTTGACATTTACAGTTATAAAGATATCCGAGTTACCTTATTACTATGTGAACTTTATTACCCGATGGTAACGTTTGAAAACCCGAAGAGATATAATTTGGAAAACATTGCTTCTTTACCAGTTAATTTTATCATATTTATAAATCCAACTTGTGAAATATAACAAAATAAAAGTAAGTAATAATAAAAACCCAAAATAAACTTAGCGGCCTTATTACAAAACCAAAACCAAATTTAAGGAAAGCTAATAAAAATTTAATACCAGTTTGAAGTCAAAACCAAACTAAGATGCATGGCCACCTCGAGTCCTCCTCGGCTCCATATCCGCGATCTATGCCACATCTGCAAAATGTATGGGAAAGGGTGAGTCACCGAGACTCAGTGTATAAATCCCCAACCCGATAGTTCATGCACGTACACAGATTATCAGCAAACATGCAAATCATGCACCCCATAACCTATCCATCCAATCTCCTTTAGCTACCCCGTGTGGTCAAAAACACTGGTGGTCAAAACCACTGGTGACCGAAGTCACAAATACCAAGTGATGGGGCCAACCCATCGTGTGGTCAAAACCACTGATGACAATCTAGTAATATATCATGTGGGGCCAACCCACTGTGGTACCAAACCACTGGGACGAGTCACAATATCCATGTGTGGTCAAAACCACTGGTGACCGTAGTCACACATATCAATCGTGTGGTCAAAACCACTGGTGGTCAAAACCACTGGGACTTAGTCACAAATCATATTAATAGTGTGGTCAAAACCACTGGTGACCGTAGTCACAAATCAACTGATGGGGCCAACCCATCTTGTGGTCAAAACCACTGGTGACAGTCCAAATAAATCATCCCCCTCCTCTCATCAACCCATCATCATGTTCATCACATACGTGTCATAATATCATGTATCATGCAATAGGGCATAGCATAGTATTTAACAAAACATGATGATGCATATCAAAATCACATAGTAGGGGACTTACCCGGTTTCCAAGCTCATGCCCAAAGGGCATTATCACGGAATACAAAGGTTTAAGCAGTAACATAATAAGTAGGTTATACTAATAAAGTGTGTAAGAGTTTACACACCTGATTAAACGTAAATCTAAGCAAAGATTCCAAAGCTACGCGATACTATGAGATCCCGAAACGTATGCCCTCACTGCTCCTACAATCGGCCACTGCTTAGTTAGTAATCAAAAGCCTTATTCGGCTTAACTAGAAATCCCAAAAAGATGTCACCCCAAAAATAGTACGCACCTTAAGCCAATTTGGTTACCAACCAAATCCCAAACCACGTGATGATCTCTCTTAAAATCGGCTAAACCTTAATACACATAGATGGTTAGCCTTCGGCTTTCGAATGATTAACAAATAGATCTGAACATGTTAAAACCTTACCTAGACCGGCAATCAAATCCCGATGAACCATAGATTCGGGTTGAACTCCTCCCTACAATCGGTTTTAACACCACACTTAGAATCCATAGGCCATTCGGCCATAGCATAAATCCAGAACTAAAAGAGTTGTCATCATCTTACCTTAATAACTACTTTGGCCCTTGAACACCATAGATCGACACACCCCAAATGATGCTTGGGGTTTCAGCTACCAAGAGATTCGGCTATGACTCCCAAGAAGAAGAGAACTCGATTTTGGCACTTCACTAAAGGCTAGATTACGAGAGAAAAGAAAAGGATGAGACTAAGAATATTCGGCCACAAAAGAGAACAACAAGGTTTCGGCTTTCTTTTGAATAACGAAAAAGATAGAAGAAAAAGGAATCAAGATTCGGCTCAAATGGTGATTTGATTCGGGAAAAATAATGAAAAGAAGAAAAGCGAAAGGTGATAGTTTCGGCAATGGTTTGAGAGAAGAGGAGGACGGAATGGAAAGGAAATAAGGAGAAGAAGAAGTGAGAGTAGGTTTCAGCTTTGAACAGAAATAGGAAGAAGAAATGCACAAAAGGTGAATTCGGCAATTGACTAACCAAAGAGAACCGAAAATAAAAGGAAGAGAATGGCTACCAATTCGGCTCTTCAAAGAAAATGCACAAAAGATTCGGCCACTTACAAGAGCTTCCGAAAAGAAAGAAAGCAAAAGGGCAATTGGTCGTTCGGTTTTGACACAAAAATGAAAAAAGAAGACCCTCCCCAACTAGCCGAAATTCTCCCTTAAACCCCTACAACATTCGGCTACCAACACACAAGGCTCCCAAAACCGATATCACCCCTTGCCCAATGTTCAAAATTCGGCCAACACCTACCAATGAGTTTGAAAAAAAAATATTCAAACTCCTACATTTGCTTCCCTCCATTAGTTCAAATCTGTTTGAACAGGTCAAACTCCTCAAATCTCTCCTCTCCATCCATTCAAAAGAGTCCCACCTGAACACTCCTCCCCTAGCTTGTGGCGTCAAAAAGAAATAGCAGGGAGTGCAACTCCTGCTGCTTGAACCCAGGCACTCCCTCTCTGCAAGTGGCATCATCTCCATGGTGCTTAAGTGGCGCCTCTTTGCCACCTTTCCAAATGATTTCGTGTGTCATCCTTCCCCAATAAATTCTCTTAACCCCTATCTCACCTAGCTCCTACTTCTTGAGGGCTAAAACAAAAATTTTGGCCATGACCCAGAACTAACCCGAGGCCATGCCTAGACCCCAAAACATATCAAACCAACACAATAGACATACCATCACATGCAAACACATTCAAAATGCAGAGGCCCCGATTTAAGGATGTTACAGTACATTACTGGATGTACCTGCGAAGAACATAATCTATCAAGCTTTTTATTCATCATCTCTACCTGCGTTGATAGCATGGTTACTGCATTTAGGTTGAAAACTCCGGCTGATTTTGTCGGTTTTGTCTTGGTGACCTACCACTGATAATTATTCAGTGACATATCTTTAATAAACTCATAAGCTGCTTCAGGAGTTCTGTTGTTCAGGGTTCCACCGGCGGCTGAATCAATTTGTTGCTTTGTTGAGGGGTTTACACCGTTATAAAAAGTTTGGACTTGGAGCCACAATGGTAACCATGGTGCGGACACATTCTCAAGAGATCCTTGTATCTCTCTCATGCATCGTATAATGTCTCTAAATCCATCTGCACAAACGAAGAGATATCATTCTGTAATTTGGCCGTTTTGGCCGGTGGGAAATATTTTAATAAAAAATTTTCGGTCATTTGATCCCACGTAGTGATTGACCCTCGTGGTAACGAGTTTAACCACTGTTTGGCTTTATTCCTTAATGAAAAGGGAAATAACCGAAGACGTATGGCATCATCAGAAATGCCATTTATTTTGAAGGTATCACAGAACTCTAAAAAATTAGCTATATGAGTATTTGGGTCTTCGTCATGCAAACCATCAAATTGAATAAATTGTTGAATCATTTGCATAGTGTTAGGTTTTAATTCAAAATTATTAGCAACTATAGCAGGCCTAAAAATACTCGATTCTGCTGCTGTTAAATGAGGTTTAGCATAATCATACATAGTACGCGAGCATTGTGTTCTGCCACATCTTGTGGTGGTGGATTATTCTCATCCATCCCTTCAGTAGGGTTGGATCTGCCTTCTCGCTCTTCTGCTGTGTAATTTAAGGTTCACCTAATTTCTCCGCAATTCTTGCGAGCGGTAGCTTCAATATCACTATCGTATAGTAGTGGTCCTGTCGGGTTCCTTCTAGTCATAAACTAGAGGTACCGGCTAAGAAAAGAAAGAAAGAAAATTTAGCAAAATCAAAATTTAACCTAAAAAAAATAAAAAATAAATTACGGAAAATAAAAAAATAATGGCTAAAGTAATAAAAATAGAGCTTTCTTAATATTTTAGTTAAATTTGTATGAATGAGAATCATCGAACTTGGAAACCAACTCTGACAATGATTTAAGGCAAGTGCACCTATCGAACAATAGGCGCGCGATCAACTCTGCTTAATTATGCTAGATCTACTCTTAAGCAGGGACTTTTGCTCCTCCACCTAAGCACATCCAACTTGAATCAATATCCCGGAAATATTAACACAAGTATTAAGCACACATAATTAAGAACAAATCAAGTATTTATCATATAGTTCAGAAAACAATAACAAGATCCATCTTAGGTTTCATCCCCTTCAGGTATCTGAAGGGTTTAGTTCATAATAATAAAAGAAAACATCTCAGAAGAAAAGATATAACAAGACATAAGAACTCCCTAAAACTCCCTGAAGGAATTAAAGGAGGGATACGCCGTCTTGAGTAGAATTCTGGCTTCTTGAAATTGATCAACTAGCTATCTTCGAATGATTCCCACAAATCTGACCTTTTCGGCTTGGCTCCTTGGCCTAGCTCACCGCCCCCTTTCAGGTTGCACTTAGGGGGTTTATATAGGCTTCCGAAATAGGTTTCTTTGCCCCTGAGCATCCTTTTCCGAGTAGAATTACTCTTCTCCACGACAGGGACACGGGCGTGGCACACGCCCGTGTGAACGGTCTTTAAGCCGTGTTCGGACTTCTTTAATGGGGCACGGTCGTGTGAATCGGGATCAGGCCGTGGTCTAGTAGATAATTGAGGCACGGCCATGTGGTCTTGGGCCCAAGCCGTGTCGATTTTCTCTTTGGCCCAATTTGGTTCGTTTTAGGCCCGTTTCTCATTCTTTCGATCCTTAGGTGCTTTCCTGAGTATAAGACATGAAAAGAAAGGATTAAAAGCACCTTTATAAATGAATCAAGGAATAAATCATCTGAAAATATGCTAAATGTAGGATTAAAATATGTTACTTTTACGGTTTATCATGCATCAATATGGTTATGAGCATTTTATGTTAAGTTTATTTGCATATGGCTTACTAAGCTTTTGAAAGCTTACTTTGTGTGTGGTTTCTCTATTTTATAGATCGTTAAAGCTACTGAAGGCTCGGGGACCGTCAAGGATCGTCATCACACTACTCAAATTCATTTTGGTACTTTTGAAATGTGTTTATAGCTAAATATGGCATGTATAGGTTAGTTGTTTTGGATTAAGGTTGGAAAGTGTATACTTAGCCATGAGTTGTGGCTACATAAGTGTTGATAATGTGCATGAGTTAATATGAAACATGGTGTATGATTTGGTATGACTTGATAACTATGAAGTGATCAAGTTTATGGTAAGTGTATGGATGAAATGTGAGTATGCATGTTTGATCAAAGAAGGGGATATATGAAAGGTAAATGTGGATGAATCATGTTTGAATGCATATGTGTTTTAGTTGTACAAATTGACATGATTGGTATGGTAAATGTGTTTGGAGATTTGATGATTAATTTGATATGTTTTTGGTTGCCAAATGTGCAGGAAATGAATTGGTAAATTGCTTATAGGGATTGACCCTTGTGTGGGTGGCATTTTAGCCTTACAAGTGGCCTATTTTACCTACACGGCCATGGTACACTGGCGTGCCTAGTAGCCGTGTGATTAAGTCAGTGTCTAGCCTATTACTACACGGCCATTACACGGGAGTGTCAACTAGCCATGGGTATGAGTCAGTAGCCAGCCCAAGTGTGCACAGCCATGGCACACAGACATGCCTAGTAGCCGTGTGAATAAGGTAGTATTTTGTTAAGAGTTCACGGTCATAGCACACGAGCGTGTCTGGTGACCGTGTGGGTAAGTCAGTTTACATGCTCTGATTTGGCACGCCCTGGTGACATGGGCGTGTGTCATTGGCAGTTATGAAAAAGTTTTAAAATTTCTAAGAATTTCCGTATGTGTTCGGTTTAGTTTCGACCCTATTCCAAATCATGGTTAAGGTCTCCTTTACCTATAAAAGAGAAGCTTGTTTATGATTGACTAGTTGTATCCTTGAAATGTCTGAATAAGTTTTCGATCTATCCGGTAACATCTTTAACCCTAATCCAGCTACGGGTACGGGTTAGGGGTGTTACACTTGATTGGTATCAGAGCTACGATTTAGCCGATTCTCAGACTAACGTAGTGTGTCAAAGTCTAGCTATACATGCCATATATCTGAACTGTGATAGTGTGATGAATCCTGACGTGTAAATTATGATTTCCATATAGTAATGGATCCCGAAAGCACTATAGTTGACAATGTAGAAAGTAATGCGCCTGCTCCCGCGCAAGGGACAGTGCCCTCTGATTTGAGACCGACTACGAGAGGCCAAAAGGGAGAAGCTAAACAAGCTTTCTTCCAGATGATGAGTGAGTGGTTCACTCAATTTATGAGAAATAACCCGACTGTTTCACAACCTCCGCCCCCGGTTAATCCCCCTTAGACTTTAGTTGTGCCTTCAGTTATGTATCCGAATCTATTGAACAAGCCTTCGGGAGACAAAATCCGTAAGTATGGGGCTGAAGAGTTCAGGGCTACCAGTGATGACGATGCTGAAAAAGCTAAGTTCTGGTTAGAGAACACAATCATAGTATTTGATGAGATGTCACTGAATTCCGAGGAATGTATAAAATGTGTTGTATCTTTATTACGAGATGCAACCTATCAGTGGTGAAAAACCCTGATTTCTATTATTCCGAAAGAGCGAGTCACATGGATTTCTTTCAGGTTGAATTTCGAAAGAAATAAATCAGTCAGAGATTTATTGATCAAAAACGAAAAGAATTGCTAGATTTGAAACAGGGCCGTATGTCTTTCAGTGAATATGAACGGGAATTCGTGAGATTGAGTCAGTATGGTCGGGAATGTGTATTGTCTGAAGCAATTATGTGTAAGAGATTTGAAGATGGCCTTAATGAAGATATCTGCTTGTTAGTCAGGATTTTAGAGATAAAAGAGTTTGTTGTGCTTGTTGATCGAGCGTGCAAAGCCGAAGCACTCGGGAAAGATAAAAGGAAAGCTGAGTTTGAAGCTAGAGATGTGAGAAAGAGATTCAGAGATGAACAAAGTCGTTCGAGAATTAATGTGGGACATTCTAGCAGAGATCGAGCTAGATCACAGCTAAGCTCTAAAGTTCCAATAACCTCGATGTCTAGTGTTGGAAATGTTCGATCCGAGAAACCTAAATGTAAGCATTGTGAAAAAAGGCATCCAGGAAGTTGTAGACTGAATGACCGAGCTTGTTTCAGATGTGGACCATTAGACCATTTCATCTGAGATTGCCCAGAGTCTATCGAACCAGAGACTACCCAGAATCTGAGATTCGATAATGTTCCAGTAAGAGGTAGATCTTCGTGAAATGTTAGAAATGTCAGTGGTAGTTAGAGAACTACGAGAGATACTGTTTGCGAGATCTGAAGCTAGAGCGCCTGCTAGAGTGTATGCTATTCGAGCTCGTGAGGAAGCTTCATCTCCAGATGTTATAACGGGTACATTTACACTTTATGATATTTCTGTAATTGCTTTGATAGACCCTGGTTGTACACATTCGTATATATGTATGAACTTAGTATCCAGTAAGACTTTGCCTGTAGAGTCTACTAAGTTTGTTATAAAAGTATCGAACCCCTTAGGTAAAAGTGTCTTGGTTGACAAAGTATGCAAGAATTGTCCGTTAATGTTTCGAGATATCTGTTTTCCTGTTGATTTGATGTTGTTACCATTTGATGAGTTTGATATAATTCTGGGTATGGATTGGTTGTCATTGCATGATGCTGTTGTGAACTGTAAAAAGAAGACTATTGATTTGAGATGTTCGAATGATAAAATAATTCGGGTTGAGTCTAATGATTTGAATGGATTGCCTTCTGTGATATTTGTATTGAAAGCTAAGAGTTATATGAAAAAGGGATATGAAGCCTACTTTGCTTATGTAATTGATTCGAAAGTGTTTTAAAAGAAAGTTGAATCAGTGCCAGTTGTTTATGAGTTTTCTGATGTATTCCCTGAAGAATTGCCGAGATTGCCTCTGATACGTGAAGTTGAATTTGGTATCGATCTGTTGCCTGGTACGACCCCTATTTCAATAGCTCCGTATAGAATGGCACCAACAGAATTGAAAGAGTTAAAGTCATAGTTGCAAGAATTAACCGATAAAGGGTTTGCAAGACTGAGTTTCTCACCTTGGGGTGCTCCCGTTCTGTTTGTGAAAAAAGAAAGATGGCACGCTGAGAATGTGCATTGACTATCGTCAGTTGAACAAAGTGACTATAAAGAATAAATATCTGTTGCCCAGGATTGACGATTTGTTTGATCAGCTAAAAGGAGCCACTGTGTTTTCTAAGATTGATCTGAGATTGGGATACTACCAATTGAGAGTGAAAGATTCAGACATTCCAAAAACTGCTTTCAGAATGATGTACGGGCATTATGAGTTTTTAGTTATGCCTTTTGGATTAACGAATGTTCCTGCTGTTTTTATGAATCTGATGAATAGAATTTTCAGACCGTACCTAGATCGATTTATTGTTGTATTTATTGATGACATTTTGATTTATTCACAGGATGAGACTGAGCATGCCGAGCGTTTAAGGATTGTGTTACAAACTTTATGAGAAAAACAATTGTATGCGAAATTCAGCAAATGTGAATTTTGGTTGCATAAAGTCAGTTTTCTGGGGCATATTGTATCGGCCGCTGGAATACGAGTTGATTCGAGCAAGATTTCTGCTATTCCGGATTGGAAACCCCTGAAAAATGTATTTGAAGTTCGCAGTTTTCTAGGACTTGCTGGTTATTATCGAAGGTTCGTAAAAGGCTTTTCGATGATAGCAACTCCGGTAACTAGATTGCTTCAGAAAGATGTAAAGTATGAATGATCCGATAAATGTCAGAAAAGCTTTGATTAGTTGAAAACTCTGTTAACTGAAGCTCCGATTTTAGTACAGCCAGAATCGGGTAAAGAATTTGTAATTTACAGTGATGCTTCGTTGAATGTTTTGGGATGTGTACTGATGCAGGAAGGCAAAGTTATAGCTTATGCTTTGATACAATTAAAGCCTCATGAAAAGAATTATCCAATGCATGACCTTGAGTTAGCTGCGATTGTATTCACATTAAAGATTTGGCGTCATTATCTGATGACTCAGAAAGATTTGAATCTACAACAGAGAAGATGGTTAGAGTTGTTGAAAGACTATGAACTTGTGATAGATTATCATCCGGGTAAAGCAAATGTCGTTACTGATGCACTAAGTAGAAAACCATTGTTTGCACTACATGCTTTGAATGCTCAATTAGATCTGTCTAATGATAGTTCAGTGATAGCTGAATTGAAAGCAAAACCGTTGTTTTTACAACAGATATGTGATGCTCAGAAAGTTGATGATGAAATAATAACGAAACAAGCTCAGTATGATTCAAATTCTGATTCTAAATTTTGAGTTGATGATAATGATTGCTTGAGATTCTAAAATCGAATTTGTGTTCCAAGAAACTCAGAGTTGATTCATTTGATTTTGAATGAGGCGCATAACAGTCGTTTATTTGTTCATCCAGGCAGTACAAAGATGTATCATGATCTAAAGCAACACTATTGGTGGTCTGGTATGAAAAGAGACATTTCTGACTTTGTTTCGAAGTGTTTAGTTTGTCAGCAAGTTAAAGCTGAACATCAAGTCCCGTCTGGTTTGCTACAATCGATTCTGATACCCGAGTGGAAATGGGATAGAGTAACGATGGATTTCGTTTCTGGATTGCCCCTAACTTCGAAAAAGAAAGATGTGATTTGGGTTGTAGTTGATAGATTGGCGAAATCTGCCCATTTTACTCTGGTACGATCCGATTATTCACTCGGGTACTGTAATATCCCAGATTATGGCTTATGCATTATTACTAAATTGTATGAAATAGCATGCCTATGTGTGTTGTGAATGTGTATTATGAATTTTGTGAACCTTAGTGCGTAGATAAATGCCTTAGAAATTATTAGATTTTTAAATCTAAAAGAGGAAGCTAAGCCTGTTAGGCCTTAAGAAAATTGATAAAGGAAATTTGACATGAAATTGGGCTCGTTAAAGTGGCTACAAGGCGCCACTTAAGGCCTAGTAAGTGACGCCACAAGCAAGGGGAAAGGGCCTAAGTTCGAGTCACAAGGGAAGCAAATAAAAGAATTTTATTTTACTGCAAGGAGCAAAGGAGTTGGACGGCACCTAGGCTATATTTTAGGAGCTTAAATCCTTTTATTTTGAGAGATAAATGGGGATAATTAGTTAAGGTAAGGATTAATGGAAAAGAAGATGTGATAAAGAGAGAAAAGAGGAGAAAAAGGAGGAAGTTGATAAGAAGTAAGAGTTGGCCGGCCAAGGGAATGTTTTGTATGGTATTTTCGGTTAATCATAGTATAGGTGTGCCAAAAATTTAGTTCTCTTCTCATCTTTTCTTCAGTTGTGTCGAAATTCCCAAAAGAGCAACTTGAATTCTTTTCTTTTCTTCTTTTTTTTGCTACTCACTTCCATAAGCCGAAATTCATCAAGCCACATTCTCTTCTTCTTTTCATCAAAGGCCGAATACTCTCCTCTCAAAATCCACCATTACCGATTCTCCCTAAGCTCATATCCCTCTCTTTTCATTCTTATTGAAGCCGAATACACAAGTGACTCATAGCCGACTATTCTCCAAGCCTCAAAGCCGAATCTTTGTGGATTAAAGTGAAGGTGCAATCGACTGCAACACTAAGGGTAAGGATTCAATTATTGTCATATTATTATTTCTTTTCTTTTAGCCGAAAAATAGGTATCTAATCCCAATAATACTCTATGGCCGAAACTTTGAAGGGTCTTTCGGGATTTGGTAGTTGTCGACTACAAGGAGGAGATCATTCGGGATTTCAGATCTAAGGTAAGCAAGTAAGATCTTAGGCCGAAGGCCATTTGTTTTGGTCCATTAAGTGTTAAAATCAACATTAACAAAGGTTATGCAGAGACTTCGGCATCTCCATTGATCAAGAAGCGATCTCGGGATTTAGATAATCAAGGTAAGGGAGCCTTGATATTCGGCCAAGGGCCATTTATTATGATTTAATGTTAGAACTAGATCTAACATGTGCTCTGTAGGATTTCGACATCCTCATAAGCCAAGAGACTACTTTTTGGGATTTAAAATCGCAAGGTAAGTGTACATGTATATTCGGCCAAGGTCTATTTGGTGACTTAGATTTATTTCTTAAATGTTCAAAAGCCGAAACTAACCAAGTCAAGTGATATGGTAGTTCGCCGATTGCAAGGGGGGACATCACAAGGTTTCGGGATTTGATCGGCAGCGAGGTAAGACTCTGGTTGTGATAAATCCTTCGAGATTTGATTATTTGGCCGAATGGCCTTTAGCTAAAGTATGTAGTGTTGGCCGAATGTAGGGACTAAGATCTAGAGGATTAGATCAGGATTCTTCGGGATTCCAGTGGAAGCGTTAAGTATACCAGGTGTGTACCCCACACTAAATCTTAATGGATTTACGGCTTTAATTTATTATATGTGTTAATAAGAATGTGGAAAATATGGCTAAAGTACCATGCAATGGTACAAAGTACTCAGGTACGTTTACTACTCCCACTATGAGTAGAATATGATCTGTTACGGCACCTATGTGAAACTATAAGAATGTGAATATAGAATAAGGCATGTTATTGCATGATTATATGACATGGGGCATATGGGTGATATGTTAAGGGGAAGTGATCTGGTGGTCTTTACCACGATATCTGAATGTGGTGACTTATGTCACAAGTAATCTGAATGTGGTGACCTATGTCACGAATAATTATCTGGTGGCTATGCCACAACATGTAAGGGCGATGAGCACGTCGACTGCAGCGACTGCCTTCGATGGTGTGTAGCGGATGGAGGGTCGACTTAGTAGTCCCCACGGTGTGATGGTTGGTACGGGTGATGTGTAGCGGATGGTATCTAGGCTTGGGTTTGGGATTGCATCATTAAATTTATTTGCTATGTGTTTATGTATGATATGTTATGCCTGAATCGTTGGGACTTAGTGTTGGTTGTACACATTGAGTCTATTTGACTCACCCCTTGTGGGATATTTTTCAGGTGACGCTCAGTAATGGATCGGGTCGGCAGGAGCTTAGTGGTGGCCATGCTCAGCACGAGATTAATTTATTTGGACTTTTCATTTTAAGTACTTTAAATTTATTTTGGGTTTTTTTTTGATGTAATAAGGCCACTAGTAGAAACTGTGTATGCATGCATGTTATTTATTTCAGTATGATAAAATTTTTATCAATCCAAAGTTTAAGTAATGTTTTCAAAAAAATAAATAAATTCCAAATGGTTTGATAACTTATCACAAATTCGGCAATACTTCTAATTTATGATTTTCAAGTACGAAATTAAAGCTTTAACAAGACTTAGACTTTTCAACTCGAACCCAACACAAGACAAATTTTATTCAAAAACATCCAAGTTTTCCAAAGTAACAACCAAGTTTTGAATCGCTTTACTCGAGGAACATACCAGATCTGGTCGAGGCTTATGGGCCGGGTTTGGGGTGTTTCAGTTTGGTATCAGAGCCCAGTTTTTGAACTCTCGGCCTTGGGTTTAAGGCCCAAAACGTTTTCAAAATTAAGCCCAAAAGAATTTTGTGAAAATTTTTGTGAAATAAGCAGGTTTTTCTGGCATGGCACCTAAGTCTCCGACCCGAAGTCCACCAGGTAAGTACCCCTATCCATTGTGTGAATTATTGTATGATTTGTAGAAGGGTAGAAATGGAACGTAGATTAGTATGATAAGTGCTTGAACCATAGGATTAGTTTACCCCAACAATTACATAAGACTTTAATTCCTAATTAAACAAACCTGTGACTAAGTCACCGAGTTAGGGTGTGGCAACCATCGTGCGCATGTCTAGGATTGGTTTCGATGGGAGCTTGGTATTTAAGCAGTCCTAGTGACTCACCTCCTCTCCACTCGAAACCTACCTGTGCGTAGTGACGGTTCACCCTAACCAAGAGGACTTATTCACGGGCTAAACCCAATAACTAAAACCCGAAAGGGACTAGCCATGTTTTTATAAAACCCTAGTTTTGAAATCCTCAAATTACCCTTTGACTCATAAAAAATATTCTATAAAATTTTTCTGAGATATTCCTGATTTACAAAATTACCTAAACACCCCTGGTTGTAAAAGTACTAAAATGCCCCTGGTTTGGAAAAAGTTTTAATTACCATACTACCCTCGATTTTAATAAAATTTTTGTACTTTGAAAAAATATCCAAAAACCCTATTTTTCAAAAATATCAAGATACCCTGATTCAGAAAATTTACCAAATTACCCCTGGTTTACCAAAATTCCCAAAATGACCCCGATTTCCAAAATTTCTGCCATACCTTTGATTTGGAAAAAAAATTTGTCAAAAATACCCTAGAGTTTTGAAATTTCAAAATGCCCTGATTTATTAAGATTTTCAAATTGACCTCGATTTATTACCAAAATACCCCTGTAGGACAAATGACGAAAATACCCCTGGGATAGGAACAGACAAAAATGTTTGAAGAGTGAATGTGTATGGTAGATGCTACTGAATGGATGTGTTTCTGTGAATTTAGGTAGAAGACTTGAAACTTTGATTGATCGAAAGAATTACTATTAAGCTCTTTTCATAAAATTGTTCGCTGATAAACAGTGGAACAAATACTAATACATAAAACTTTCTTAAATCAGATTAAAGCGCGATCGTAGACATGAGCTCTAGGGGACGCGGTCGTAACGTGCGAGGACATGGTAGAGGCAGAATGACCGTATCGGAACCCGTTAGATCGGGTCAAGGGTCTGAGAATGAGGTACCACCGCCACCACCACCACCAGCTATTGGTGTTGAGCAGCAAGATCAGACGGGGGATGATGCTGTATCGCAGGCTGTGCTGTAAGTTCTTGAGATGGTGGCAGGAGCAGGTGGAAATATGGGAGCTCGGAAATCTGTACCCGAGCGACTTCGAACCAATGGAGCTGAGGTGTTCCGTGGCGTATCTGGTGTGGCACCCAGTACTGCTGAGTATTGGTTGGAGGCGACCGAGCGAATTATGGATGAATTAGATCTGACGGCTGTAGAGAAAGTGAAAGGAATGGTGTCGCTTCTTCGCGATGAGTCATATCAATGGTGGCTCACAATTCTGGATGGTGCTACGGCTGAGGAACTCACTTGGGAGTATGTTAAGAATGCATACCAGAAGAAGTATTTGGTACTCATTACATTGATGCGCAAAGGAAGGCATTTCTGAGGCTGGTTCAAGGGAACAAGTCTGTGGTGGAGTATGAGGCTGAATTCCTAAGGTTGAGCCGGTATGCTCGAGGAATAGTGGCTACGGAGCATGAGCGATGTGTCCGGTTTAAGGACGGATTGAGAGATGACCTGAGGTTGTTGATAGCTCCGCAGCAAGAGCGGGAATTTGTTGTGTTGGTTGAGAAGGCTAAGGTAGCCAAAGGAATTAAGGACTCTGTGAGGCAGAACACGGACCGAAATAAGCAGAAAAGAGGATTTGGACCGTCAGGGTCGTCTAGGAATGTGCAAAAGAGGCCTAGAGTTGATGGGCCGCTAGGTCAGCAAGCTGTTACAGGAGGGCAGTATCGTACCTGTGACCAGCGTGGAAAGAAGCACATGGAAGAGTGTTGGAAGAAGACAGGAGTATGTTTCAAGTGTGGGTCCAAGGACCATATGATTAAGGACTGACCTATGAAACCGGATGGGAATCGACCAGCAGGTCAGGGTTATAATCAGGCTGGTAGAGGTGGACAGCAGCCTCAGCGAGGTCGTGGACCAAATGGCAGAGGTAACGGTGCTGGAAGGGGACGTGGAACACTTGGCAGAGGTGTTGGTAATACAGAAGCAAGATAGCCGGGCTTGGTATATGCAGTTCACCGTAGGGAAGATGGAGACGCACCGGACGTCATAACCGGTATGTTCCTTGTATTTGGCAAGCCTTACTTTGCTTTGATTGATGTGGGTTCTACCCATTCTTATGTTGCATGTAGAGTAGTTGAAACTCTAGGCATAGCCTCTGAACTTTCTGATAGGGACATGACTGTAGTAAGCCCGTTAGACCAAACTGTAGTGGTGAATAAGATGTTTCGAAAAGTACCTTTAGAGATTCAAGGAGTAGTATTCCCTATCGACTTAATGGAACTACCTTTTGGAGAATTTGACCTCATACTTGGCATGGATTGGCTAGTAGAACATCGAGCTATTTTGGATTGTGCAACTAAGCGAATGGAGTTAAGGACCCCCAAAGGATGAGGAAGTAGTTATGATAGGAGAAAGAAGAAACTACATGTCTAACGTAGTTTCAACATTAAAGATTGATAAGATGGTTTGGAAAGGATGCAAGGCATTTTTGGCTTTCGTTAGTGCGTTGGATGCAAAGGAATAAGGTGTGAGTGGAGTTCGAACTGTAAGGGATTTTGTGGATGTCTTTCCAGAGGAATTACCTGGAATACCCCCGGATAGGGAGGTGGAGTTTGGAATTGACTTGCTACCTGGTACAGCTCCTGTGTCAACTGCTCCGTATAGAATGGCGCCAAAGGAGTTGGTTGAGCTCAAGGCTCAGATCCAAGAGTTGCTTGATCGTGGGTTTATTTGACCCAGTGTGTCTCCATTGGGAGCACCGGTCTTGTTTGTGAAGAAGAAGGACGGAACTATGCGTATGTGCATAGATTACCGTCAGTTGAATAAGCTGACTATCAAGAGCAAGTACCCTTTGCCGAGGATTGACGACTTGTTCGATCAGCTTAAGGGGGCAGCGGTTTTCTCGAAGATAGATCTAAGGTATGGATATCATCAGCCTAAGGTGAAGGAAGTAGATATCCATAAGATAGCTTTCCGGACAAGGTATGGGCATTTTGAGTTCGTAGTAATGCCGTTTGGATTGACGAACGCCCCAGCCGCGTTCATGGATATGATGAACCGGGTTTTTCAACCCTACTTGGATAGATTCGTCGTTGTGTTTATCGACGACATCTTAGTGTACTCCAAGTTTGAGGAGGAACACGATGAGCATCTCCGAGTTGTGCTGCAAGTGTTAAGGGAGAAGAAGCTTTATGCCAAATTCAGCAAGTGTGAATTTTGGCTTAAGGAAGTTGCGTTCTTAGAACATGTGGTGTCTGCAGAAGGAATAAGGGTGGATCCTAGGAAGATTGAGGCAGTGCTAGATTGGACCACCTAAGTCTGTGGCTGAGGTTCGTAGTTTCTTGGGATTGGCAAGCTACTACAAAAGGTTTGTGGAAGGGTTCTCATCGATAGCCGCACCTTTGACGAAGTTGTTGAGAAAGGAAGTACCTTTCGTATGGACAGAAAAGCAACAGGAGAGCTTTGAGAAGCTTAAGAGGGTCTTGACTGAAGCTCCGGTTTTGATTCAGCCGGAGGCAGGGAAGGATTTTGTGGTGTATTGTGACGCATCTCATACCGGATTAGGATGTGTTCTGATGCAAGACGGGAAAGTAGTTGCTTATGTGTCTCGGCAATTGAGGCCACACGAGGTTAATTACCCAACTCATGATTTGGAATTGGCGGCAGTGGTCTTTGCTCTTAAGGTGTGGAGGCACTATCTTTATGGAGAGAAGTCAGTGATCTACACAGACCACAAGAGCCTTAAGTATCTGTTGACTCAGAAGGAGTTGAACCTGAGACAGCGAAGGTGGGTTGAATTATTGAAGAATTACGATTGTTCAATAGAGTATCATCTGGGCAAGGCGAATGTAGTGGCAGATGCCCTAAGTCGAAAGGTTGTGTTGGATTTGAGGGCGATGTTTGCACATCTGAGCTTGTATGATGATGGAAGTCTGCTGGCAGAGCTGCAAGTTAAGCTGACGTGGTTGAATGAAGTGAAAGAGGGACAGTTCGTTGACGAAGATCTAAGTGCTAAACTACGGCAAGTGCAAAATGGAGGGTTGAAAGATTATGGTATTAATGACGAGGGAGTATTGTGTTTCAAAGGTAAGGTCTGTATGCCGAAGAATGAGGAGTTAAGGTAGAGGATTCTTCAGGAATCGTATAGTAGCCCTTATGCTATGCATCCTGGAGGAAGTAAGTTGTACAGAGATCTAAGGGAACGGTTTTGGTGGCCTGGACTTAAGCGGGAAGTTACAAAATTTGTTGGCAAGTGCTTGACGTGTTAGCAAGTTAAGGCTGAATACCAAGTTCTGTCAGGATTGCTTCAACCAATCAGGATTCCGCAGTGGAAGTGGGAGAGAATCACCATGGACTTCGTTAGTGGGCTTCCCCTTACGCCTACTAAGAAGGACTCGGTATGGGTGATAGTGGATCGGTTGACTAAGTCCGCGCATTTCATTCCAGTGCGGGTCGACTATTCTCTGCAGAAGTTGGTGAAATTGTATGTAGCGGAGATTGTGAGATTGCATGGAGTGCCAGTATCGATCATTTCGGATAGGGACCCAAGGTTTACTTCTCGGTTTTGGAAAGCGCTACATCAAGCTTTAGGCACCAGATTGGATTTCACAACGGCTTTTCATCCGCAGTTAGACGGGCAATCTGAACGAGTAATCCAAGTGTTAGAGGATATGCTGAGAGGTTGTGTGATAGATTTCAGAGGAAGTTGGGAAGAATATTTGCCTTTAGCGGAATTTGCTTACAACAACAGCTATCAGGCCAGTATTCGGATGGCACCATATGAAGCACTGTATGGACGGAAGTGTCGCACTCCTACGTGCTGGACGGAATTGGGGGAACGTCGAGTTTTGGGTCCAGAGTTAGTGGCAGAATCTGAAGAGAAGGTTAGTGTAATTCGAGCACGGTTAAAGGAAGCATCTGATAGACAGAAGTCGTACGCAGATCTCAAACGGAAGGAAATAGAATTTGATGTGGGAGATCAAGTGTTCCTTAAAGTTTCGCCTTGGAAGAAGGTAATGAGATTTGGTCGAAAAGGGAAGTTAAGTCCAAGGTTTATAGGACCTTATCGAGTATTGAAGCGAGTTGGACCAGTGGCATACCAGTTAGAGTTGCCTCCGGAATTAAAGTAGATGCACGACGTATTCCATGTGTCCATGCTACGTCGTTATTGATCGGATCCATCTCATGTAGTTCCGGTTGAAGAGGTGGAGCTAAGGCCTGATTTGTCATACGAGGAGGAGCCAATTCAGATTTTGGATCGAGATGTGAAAGTGTTACAGAGGAAGTCAGTTCCTCTAGTCAAAGTGTTATGGCGTAATCATGGATCGGAAGAAGCTTCGTGGGAGCCAGAAGAAGCAATGCGACAGCAATACCCTCACTTATTTCAGCCAGGTAATTTCGAGGTCGAAATTATTTTAAGGGGGGTAGAACTGAAATATCTCGAATTATGGCTTATGCATTATTACTAAATTGTATGAAATAGCATGCCTATGTGTGTTGTAAATGTGTATTATGAATTTTGTGAACCTTAGCGCATAGATAAATGCCTTAGAAATTATTAGATTTTAAAATCTAAAAGAGGAAGCTAAGCCTGTTAGGCCTTAAGAAATTTGATAAAGGAAATTTGACATGAAATTGGGCTTGTTAAAGTGGTTGCAAGGCACCACTTAAGGCCTAGTAAGTGACGCCACAAGCAAGGGGAAAGGGCCTAAGTTCGAGTCACAAGGGAAGCAAATAAAAGAATTTTATTTTGCTGCAAGGAGCAAAGGAGTTGGACGGCACCTAGGCTATATTTTAGGAGCTTAAATCCTTTTATTTTAAGAGATAAATGGGGATAATTAGTTAAGGTAAGGATTAATGGAAAAGAAGATGTGATAAAGAGAGGAAAGAGGAGAAAAAGGAGGAAGCTGATAAGAAGTAAGAGTTGACTGGCCAAGGGAATGTTTTGTATGGTATTTTTGGTTAATCATAGTATAGGTGTGCCGAAAATTTGGTTCTCTTCTCATCTTTTCTTCAGTTGTGCCGAAATTCCCAAAGAGAGCAACTTGAATTCTTTTCTTTTCTTCTTTTTTTTTTTTTTGCTACTCACTTCCATAAGCCGAAATTCATCAAGCCACATTCTCTTCTTCTTTTCATCAAAGGCCGAATACTCTCCTCTCAAAATCCACCATTGCCGATTCTCCCTAAGCTCATATCCCTCTCTTTTCATTCTTGTTGAAGCCGAATACACAAGTGACTCATAGCCGACTATTCTCTAAGCCTCAAAGCCGAATCTCTATGGATTAAAGTGAAGGTGCAATCGAATGCAACACTAAGGGTAAGGATTCAATTGTTGTCATATTATTATTTCTTTTCTTTTAGCCGAAAAATAGGTATCTAATCCCAATAATACTCTATGGCCGAAACTTTGAAGGGTCTTTCGGGATTTGGTAGTTGTGACTACAAGGAGGAGATCATTCGGGATTTCAAATCTAAGGTAAGCAAGTAAGATCTTAGGCCGAAGGCCATTTGTTTTGGTCCATTAAGTGTTAAAATCGACATTAACAAAGGTTATGCAGAGACTTCGGCATCTCCATTGATCAAGAAGCGATCTCGGGATTTAGATAATCAAGGTAAGGGAGCCTTGATATTCGGCCAAGGGCCATTTATTATGATTTAATGTTAGAACTAGATCTAACATGTGCTCTGTAGGATTTCGACATCCTCATAAGCCAAGAGACTACTTTTCGGGATTTAAAATCGCAAGGTAAGTGTACATGTATATTCGGCCAAGGTCTATTTGGTGACTTAGATTTATTTCGTAAATGTTCAAAAGCCGAAACTAACCAAGTCAAGTGATATGGTAGTTGGCCGATTGCAAGAGGGGACATCACAAGGTTTCGGGATTTGATCGGTAGCGAGGTAAGACTATGGTTACGATAAATCCTTCGGGATTTGATTATTTGGCCGAATGGCCTTTAGCTAAAGTATGTAGTGTTGGCCGAATGTAGGGACTAAGATCTAGAGGATTAGATCGGGATTCTTCGGGATTCCAGTGGAAGCGTTAAGTATACCAGGTGTGTACCCCACACTAAATCTTAATGGATTTACGGCTTTAATTTATTATGTGTTAATAAGAATGTGGAAAATATGGCTAAAGTACTATGCAATGGTACAAAGTACTCAGGTACATTTACCTACTCCCACTATGAGTAGAATATGATCTGTTACGGCACCTATGTGAAACTATAAGAATGTGAATATAGAATAAGGCATGTTATTGCATGATTATATGACATGGGGCATATGGGTGATATGTTAAGGGGGAGTGATCTGGTGGTCTTTACCACGATATCTGAATGTGGTGACTTATGTCACAAGTAATCTGAATGTGGTGACTTATGTCACGAATAATTATCTGGTGGCTATGCCACAACATATAAGGGCGATGAGCACGTCGACTGCAGCGACTGCCTTCAATGGTGTGTAGCGGATGGAGGGTCGACTTAGTAGTCCCCACGGTGTGATGGTTGGTACGGGTGATGTGTAGCGGATGGTATCTAGGCTTGGGATCGGGATTGCATCATTAAATTTATTTGCTATGTGTTTATGTATGATATGTTATGCCTGAATCGTTGGGACTTAGTGTTGGTTGTACACATTGAGTCTGTTTGACTCACCCCTTGTGGGATATTTTTCAGGTGACGCTCAGTAATGGACAGGGTCGGCAGGAGCTTATTGGTGGCCATGCTCAGCACGAGATTAATTTATTTGGACTTTTCATTTTAAGTACTTTAAATTTATTTTGGGTTTTGTTTTTGATGTAATAAGGCCACTAGTAGAAACTGTTTATGCTTGCATGTTATTTATTTCAGTATGATAAAATTTTTATCAATCCAAAGTTTAAGTAATGTTTTCAAAAAAATAAATAAATTCTAAATGGTTTGATAACTTATCACAAATTCGGTAATACTTCTAACTTATGATTTTCAAGTACGAAATTAGGGCTTTAACAAGACTTAGACTTTTCAACTCGAACCCAACACAAGACAAATTTTATTCAAAAACATCCAAGTTTTCCAAAGTAACAACCAAGTTTTGAATCGCTTTACTCGAGGAACATACAGATCTGGTCGAGGCTTATGGGCCGGGTTTGTGTAACACCCCGGTTTTAGGGATTAGGCGTTTGGTGCTTAGCTCGGGTGTTGGCACACTCTAGTGTGTGGTTGGGTGAGTTTTGGGGGTCCGGAGAACCCTAGGTAGTGGTGGAACGCTTTGGAAAATTTTTAGTTTAGGGGCTAAAAGGGGGAGCTTGGATAGAGGGGGGTCTTAAGAGAAGTTTTGGTGGAAATAAGGCAAAAAGATTGGTGTGGCAGAGTGGCAAGGAGGCGCCACATAAGGCTTGGGGGAAGTGACGCCTCAGGGAGCTAGAAGGGGTCTCAGGTTCAATTCGCGAGAGCAGCAGATGGGCATTGTTTTTGCGTCAACTTAGTGAGGTGGTGAACGGTTTTTGGAGGCTTAAAAAGTGGAGAAGGACTTGGTCTCTTTTTTTGAATTTTGGCTAGGTAGGTTTGACCCATTCAAATTATTTTGAATGGATGGAAGGGAGGTGTTGTAGGAGAGATTTGAGGGATTTTTTTGGGGGGGTTGTAGCTTGGCCGAATATTATAAATAGGGAGGGGGAGGTGCTCTTATTCATTCATCATTTGCTTTTCTCCCTTGCTGAAAGTTCTTCCCTTTGGCTTCATTTATTCATTCCCTAGTCCATTGCCGAAAGTGAGTCTGAGCAAATCCTTTTTTCCATCTTATTTCTTTGAAGCCGAAATTAGAAGAGGGCATAACCTTTTGTGAACCCATATCCCTCTTTCTTCACACCCTTCTCTTAAACCTTGTTTAAAACCGAAATCACCCTTAAAAGATTACCATTTCCGAATATCCCAACACCATCTAGGAGCCTTGCCGAATCATCCATTCGCATTTTCTCTTTACTTTGGTTACAAGTCTTTGAACCTTACGTCCTTGTGGTGGCCGATTCTTGGTTAGAGGAAGAGTAGTGGTTAGCGAGGTAAGGGATCGAGGTTTACCCCTTTTTGGTTTATGTTGGTTTTTGGCCGAATGGCCTAGGATGCTAATCTCTTGTGTGATCGATTTTAGGAGCGAAAGGTTATCGAAGTTATCAGGGGTCGTAGATCAATTCTTTGATTAAGGTTTTCAGGTGTGTACTTACGCACACTTCTCTGTTATTTTATTTATAAATTGTATGTTGTTTGGGTCCATGGAAGGTGGATTAAATATCATTCATTATGAGGCAAGGGGTCAGGTAAGTCCCTACTATGATGCTTTTGGTAAGCATGAGGTATCTGGTATGTGCTATATTGACTGCTTGATGATAAATATTATGTATGATATTAAACAAGCATGTGGGGAAATGTCTGTTAAAATGCATATTATTGTTTATGTGGGATTGTACGAGTGGAGGGGGCAGTGATATTTTGTGCTGACGAGCACCAGTGTTTTGGTAACACATTTGTGTCTTTGGGACACCAGAGGTTTGGCACCTCAGCGTCTCGTCCCCGTGGTTTCGCACCACAGTGGGTTGGCCCCACACGGCGGTATTGAGGGATTGACGCCGGTGATTTGGTATCACACGATGGGTTGGCCCCATCACTTGATTATTGTGACTACGGTCACCAGTGGTTTGGTACCACATTTGTGTCTTTGGGACACCAGAGGTTTGGCACCTCATTGCGACTCGTCCCTGTGGTTAACACCACCGTGGGTTGGCCCCACTTATGAGATACGGGATTGTCGCTAGTGATTTGGTATCACACGATGGGTTGGCCCCATCATCGGATTTGTGACTTCGGTCACCAGTGTTTTGGTAACACACTTTGTGTCTTTGGGACACCAGTGGTTTGGCACCACACTGACGGATATCGTGTCTTTGGGACACCAGTGTTTTGGTAACACAATGTGACTATACGTCACCAGTGGTTTGGCACCACCAGTGGTTTGGTACCACACGGGGTAGAAAAGGTGTATGGATGGTTAGGATTGGGTGCATATAACTTGGATGCATGTTGATAATGTATATGTTTATGTATGATATTTTACTAATCCGAGAAAAAGGGTTGCACACTGAGTCTTGGTGACTCACCTTTTTCCTTTAACCATTTCAGGTAGTGCATAAAGCCGGACCGGGATCGGAGAGGACAAGGTGGGCCATGCAGAAAGAAGAGTTTAAATATCTTTAGAGTTACTTATAATAAGTATTTGGGGTTTAAATATTGATGTAATAAGGGCCTTTTTGACTTCTATGTATTTTGGGAATCATTATATTATTATCTTGAAAACTATCTTTGGTACTATTTTAACTAGGGTTTGATTAAATTGAATTTTCAAGTGGAAAAGGATTTAGTATTAGCAACCCATGTAACCACATTGGTTTTATATGTATTAAAGTTTTTAAAAAGAACATTTTATGAACTAGGAGTTTTGAAGCAATCATGCCCAAGATTTTCACAAGTATTCGAAATCAAACACGAGTTTTCATCAAACTTTTCCCCGTCAAAACTATTTTCACTAACATAACCAAACGGACGTAACGAATGGGCCGGGTTTGGGGATGTTACAGTTTGGTATCAGAGCCCGGTTCAAAACTCGGCTTTGAGGGTTTTGGGCCCAAAAACATTTTCAAAATGGGCTTTTCAAAATGTGTGCTTTTATAAAAAAGTTTTCGGGTTATTCTGGCATGGCACCTGTACCTCCGACCCGAAGTCCAGCAGGTAAGTACTTCGGACTCTTTTGAAGTGATTTGTGGTATGAATTAATTTGGGTTTAGTTTGGGCTCGTAGAATAGAATACTAGGATCTGTTGGACCCTAGGATTAGACTACTCAAACATTTGCATAAAACTTAAAGCTTTTAAACAAACCTGTGAAGTAAGTCGCCGAGTTAAGGTGTGGCAACCTGTGTGCGCATGTCTAGGAATGGTATTCAGTAAGAGCTTGGTATTTAAGCAGTCCTAGCGACTCACCTCCTCTTTACTTGAATCCTACCTGGTGCGTAGCTACGGTTCACCTTAACCAAGAGGACTTGTTCATAGGCTAAACCGATTATTAAAACCCGAAAGGGATTTGACCTGATTGTTTTAAAATCACCTGTCTTAAAATTCTCAACTCTACTCCTTTGGTTTGTAAACCCTAAATCTGGTTTTGGAAAACATTTTCTCGATTTACCAAAATTACCAAATTGCCCCTAGTGGCAAAATTACAAAAATGCCCTTGTGTTGTAAAATTACAGTATTACTCTCAACTTTTGATAAAACGATTTTTACTTTGCAAAATACCAAAATTTTGAGGTTTCGAAATATTAAGATATCTTGGTTTGTGAAAATTTACGAAAATACCCCTGGTTGATAGAATTACCAAAACGCCCTTGGGTCGTTAAATTTTCAGATTTCACTCGACTTTTACTAAATATTCCTATTTTACTAAATATTAAAACAATATATTTTGTGAAATGTTGTGATATCCCAATTTGGAGAATTTACGAAAATGCCCTTGATTTCCAAAATTACAAAAATAGCCCTGCTTTCTGAAATTTTTGCAACATACTTGGTTGGGAAAACAAAATTTTCAAGATGACCCCAAGATTTTGTAAATTTTGAAATACCTTTAAGTTGGAAAACTATTTTCAAAATTGACCCTGAGTTATTACCGGAATACCCTTATAGGAAAATGACGGAATTACCCCTGGGTAGGGTATGAAACTTGATTGCTCGAAAGAACTTCTCTCGGAAACTTCTTTGCATAAAATTTGCCCGTGGTTAAACAGTGGAACCCAATTTCTAATGCATAAAATTTCTAATCAGAATAAATCGAGGCGTTAGATATGAGTTCTAGGGGGCGTGGTCGCGTTTCTCGTGGACGTGGTAGAGGCAGGATGGCAGTAGCGGAACCGGTTGGGTCAGAGAGCATTGTACCGTCACCAGCTGTTGTGGCTGAGCAGCCGAATCAGACCGGAGGAGGCAGCGCAGTATCGCAAGCTATGCTGCGGGTGCTCGAGCAAGTGGCAGGAACCGGTGTGGTCAGTGGTATCGCTATCTTCGTGGAAGAAGCCCCGATAGCGGAGGAAGTCAAAAGAGCTGAGAGGCGGAATAGAGATAGAATAAGGAATCGGGACGAAAGGAGCTCGGGATCGTCGGAATCACTTAAGAGGTCTCAGAAAAGACCGAGGGTCGAGACATCTGCTCGTGTTTCTAAGTTAGTTGTTGGGAACCCAGAACGTCCGTGTGCTCAGTGCGGAAGGTATCACATGGGCGAGTGCTGGAATCGTGTTCGGGAATGTTTTAGATGCCAGTCCAAGTCTCATTTGGTCAAGCGTTGTCCCTTGGATCCGAAAAGGACTCGGACAGTGGGTCAAGGTTTTGTGCAGTCTGGCAGAGGTGGTCAGCAAGCGACGAGAGGTCGTGGTCTGAACCATGAAGGAAATGGCTCCGACCGAGGTTGTGAGGCTATGGATCGTCAGAAGGAGGATAGTGATGTGCCGGATGTGTCAGCGGGTAAGCTTCTCTTGGTTGGAATATTCCTTGTTGTTTTGTTCGTGTTGATGGCTGCTTGTTTGTTGTTGCTAGTAAGTATCTAGAACCTTGGGTATAGACTTAGAAAGCACGCCTAGGAAGTGTGTTAACTCTCGGAGATCAGAGTGCACAGCGATAGCGTAGCGTGGGGAATTAGGATGTAGACCGTTAGTCTAGCCAAGTAATTTCGAGGACGAAATTATTTTAAGGAGGGTAGCATTGTAACACCCCGGTTTTAGGGGTTAGGCGTTTGGTGCTTAGCTCGGGTGTTGGCACACTCTAGTGTGTGGTTGGGTGAGTTTTGAGGGTCCGGAGAACCCTAGGTAGTGGTGGAACGCTTTGGAAAATTTTTAGTTTTAGGGGCTAAAAGGGGGAGCTTGGATAGAGGGGGGTCTTAAGAGAAGTTTTGGTGGAAATAAGGCAAAAAGATTGGTGTGGCAGAGTGGCAAGGAGGCGCCACATAAGGCTTGGGGGAAGTGACGCCTCAGGGAGCTAGAAGGGGTCTCAGGTTCAATTCGCGAGAGCAGCAGATGGGCATTGTTTTTGCGTCAACTTAGTGAGGTGGTGGACGGTTTTTGGAGGCTTAAAAAGTGGAGAAGGACTTGGTCTCTTTTTTTGAATTTTGGCTAGGTAGGTTTGACCCATTCAAATTATTTTGAATGGATGGAAGGGAGGTGTTGTAGGAGAGATTTGAGGGATTTTTTTTGGGGGGTTGTAGCTTGGCCGAATATTATAAATAGGGAGGGGGAGGTGCTCTTATTCATTCATCATTTGCTTTTCTCCCTTGCCGAAAGTTCTTCCCTTTGGCTTCATTTATTCATTCCCTAGTCCATTGCCGAAAGTGAGTCTGAGCAAATCTTTTTTTCCATCTTATTTCTTTGAAGCCGAAATTAGAAGAGGGCATAACCTTTTGTGAACCCATATCCCTCTTTCTTCACACCCTTTTCTTAAACCTTGTTTCAAACCGAAATCACCCTTAAAAGATTACCATTGCCGAATATCCCAACACCATCTAGGAGCCTTGCCGAATCATCCATTCGCATTTTCTCTTTACTTTGGTTACAAGTCTTTGAACCTTACGTCCTTGTGGTGGCCGATTCTTGGTTAGAGGAAGAGTAGTGGTTAGCGAGGTAAGGGATCGAGGTTTACCCCTTTTTGGTTTATGTTGGTTTTTGGCCGAATGGCCTAGGATGCTAATCTCTTGTGTGATCGATTTTAGGAGCGAAAGGTTATCGAAGTTATCAGGGGTCGTAGATCAATTCTTTGATTAAGGTTTTCAGGTGTGTACTTACGCACACTTCTCTGTTATTTTATTTATAAATTGTATGTTGTTTGGGTCCATGGAAGGTGGATTAAATATCATTCATTATGAGGCAAGGGGTCAGGTAAGTCCCTACTATGATGCTTTTGGTAAGCATGAGGTATCTGGTATGTGCTATATTGACTGCTTGATGATAAATATTATGTATGATATTAAACAAGCATGTGGGGATATGTCTGTTAAAATGCATATTATTGTTTATGTGGGATTGTACGAGTGGAGGGGGCAGTGATATTTTGTGCTGACGAGCACCAGTGTTTTGGTAACACATTTGTGTCTTTGGGACACCAGAGGTTTGGCACCTCCAGAGGTTGGCACCTCAGCGTCTCGTCCCCGTGGTTTCGCACCACAGTGGGTTTGCCCACACGGCGGTATTGAGGGATTGACGCCAGTGATTTGGTATCACACGATGGGTTGGCCCCATCACTTGATTATTGTGACTACGGTCACCAGTGGTTTGGTACCACATTTGTGTCTTTGGGACACCAGAGGTTTGGCACCTCATTGCGACTCGTCCCTGTGGTTAACACCACCGTGGGTTGGCCCCACTTATGAGATACGGGATTGTCGCTAGTGATTTGGTATCACACGATGGGTTGGCCCCATCATCGGATTTGTGACTTCGGTCACCAGTGTTTTGGTAACACACTTTGTGTCTTTGGGACACCAGTGGTTTGGCACCACACTGACGGATATCGTGTCTTTGGGACACCAGTGTTTTGGTAACACAATGTGACTATACGTCACTAGTGGTTTGGCACCACCAGTGGTTTGGTAGCACACGGGGTAGAAAAGGTGTATGGATGGTTAGGATTGGGTGCATATAACTTGGATGCATGTTGATAATGTATATGTTTATGTATGATATTTTGCTAATCCGGGAAAAAGGGTTGCACACTGAGTCTTGGTGACTCACCTTTTTCCTTTAACCATTTCAGGTAGTGCATAAAGCCGGACCGGGATCGGAGAGGACAAGGTGGGCCATGCAGAAAGAAGAGTTTAAATATCTTTAGAGTTACTTATAATAAGTATTTGGGGTTTAAATATTGATGTAATAAGGGCCTTTTTGACTTCTATGTATTTTGGGAATCATTATATTATTATCTTGAAAACTATCTTTGGTACTATTTTAACTAGGGTTTGATTAAATTGAATTTTCAAGTGGAAAAGGATTTAGTATTAGCAACCCATGTAACCACATTGGTTTTATATGTATTAAAGTTTTTAAAAAGAACATTTTATGAACCAGGAGTTTTGAAGCAATCATGCCCAAGATTTTCACAAGTATTCGAAATCAAACACGAGTTTTCGTCAAACTTTTCCCCGTCAAAACTATTTTCACTAACATAACCAAATTCGGTCGTAACGAATGGGCCGGGTTTGGGGATGTTACAGTTTGGGGTGTTTCAGGTACCACTATCCATTGTGTCAGACCGAGATCCGAGATTTACATCACGATTCTGGAAGAAATTGAAAGAAGCTTTGGGCACGAAATTGTATTTCAGTACAGTTTTTCATCCGCAAACCGATGGTCAGTCTGAACGGATTATGCAAATTATTGAGCATATGTTGAGATGTTGCATTCTTGAGTTTAATGGTACGTGGGAGCAGTACTTGCCACTGATTGAATTTGCTTATAACAATAGTTTTCAGTCGAGCATTAAAATGGCACCTTATGAAGCTTTGTATGGACGTAAATGTTGAACACCTCTGTATTGGACCGAACTTAGTGAAATAAGCTACATGTGGTCGATTTGAGAAAAGATACAGAACAGAAAGTGAGAGTAATCCAAGATAGTTTGAAAGCAGCATCTGATCGTCAGAAGTCTTATGCGGACTTGAAATGAAAAGATATTGAATTTGAGATCGACGATAAAGTGTTTCTGAAAGTATCTCTGTGGAAGAAAGTACTCCGATTCGGATATAAAGGCAAGTTAAGTTCGAGATTCATCAGACCGTATGAGATCATTAAACGAGTTGGACCTGTTGCATACAGATTGAGGTTGCCCTCCGAGCTAGAGAAGATACATAATGTATTTCATGTATCAATGCTCTGTAGATACCGATCCGATCCGTCACATTTGATTGCTCCGTCTGAGATTGAAATCTGATCTAATATGACGCATGAAGAGAAACTGATCCGTATCTTAGCTCGTAAAGTAAAAGAGTTGAGAAACAAAAGAATTCCGTTAGTAAAAGTGTTATGGCATCGACACGAAATAGAAGAGGCAATGTGGGAGCCTGAAGATTCAATGAGACAGCAATATCCGAATTTGTTTAATGGTAAGATTTTCAGGGACGAAAATCCCTAAGGGGGAGAATTGTAACAGTCCAGTTTAGGCACTAGTCGGAACAGCGGTTTTGATACCACAAATTCGAGTCTGAATAATATTTTAATATTAACTTCTGTGCCTTTGATATGTGACTAAGCATGTGTGAAAGCCTCGTATGAAAATTTGATCATTTGTGTGTTTAATTTGAGAAAAGGGTTAAATTGCATTAAATGCAAAACTAGCATACTATTTGTGAAAGCACCTATGTGTAGTGGCTTTTAATGGTGGAGGCCTTATGAGGCAATAATGCCAATATTTAGATAGTGGATGAATAAAGGTCATAAATGCCCTTAATGTTTATTTGAAAATATGTTTAGTACAAGGTTAATTTAGTAACTAGATTAATAATAAGGTAATAATAAAACAACAGGCTAAAATAATAAGCCATTTCATTCATCTTCTTGCTGAAAATCAAAAGAAATAAAGGTTTAAAAAGCTTTCATCTATTTGGCATTTGCAAGCTCAAATTAAGGTATGTTTTGACTTTGGTTTTTGATGATTTTTATGTTTTTGAGATTGTTGCTTAGTCTACTATCAAGCCCATGTTGTAATTTGAAGAATTGATGATGTTTATGAAATGTACCATTGATGAAATGGTTATCTTTGTGATGAGTTTAGGTGTTTAATGAAAGATATGTGTTAAATGAACATGTTTTGTTCTTGAATTTTTTATGGATTTAGCTAATTAGGGCTAAATTGTGAAAATAGCAATTTGAGGGACTAAATTGTGAATTTGATGAAATGTTTGGACTTGTATGAGATACTGGGCATTCGGTTAAGCATGGTTATATGATGATTTTGTATATTTGATGTTTTGAGAAAAATGGACTAAATTGATAAAATGTGTAAATGTGAGGGCTAAGTTACAAATAGCCCAAAATGTATGTTTTCGGATTGAAATGAATATGTTGGTAAATAAAAAGGTTAAATTTGAATATGTTTAGATCAAGAACCGAAGAAAACGGACTTAGATCGCGGGAAAGCGAAGGTAGTTGAATAACCGAGTCCGAACGAATATCTGGATCCGAGGTAAGTCAATAGACAAATAAATGTATTTGTATTGAATTATGTATGTACATATGACTATTGATAATGATGAATGCTTATGACATATTGTATACATGAATTCCGAGATAAGAACGACACATTACTAACATCCGAGAGGTCCTGTATGAACCTAGGAATAGATAGGATTAACTATGTCATGACATAGGTGTCTGTTATGTTATATCATGTAAGACCACGTTTGGAATGTTGGCATTGATTAAAAATTTCGTGTAAGAGCACGTCTGGGACGTTGGCATCGATATGAGTTTTACATGTAAGACCATGTCTAGGACATTGGCATCATATAGATTTGTGTAAGACCATGTCTGGGACAGTGGGATCGATATCTGTTTACATGTAAGACCACGTCTGGGACGTTGGCATTGTATGACTATTCCGAGCATTCTGAGTATACTATTAGATTCTAAATGGTTCAACGGGCAAATCTGAGATACGAACGATTATGTGATTGTATATTCATTTTAGGTACGTTTGATATGTACACTAAGTGCGTATGAAAGGTAGGTATCTATATGATCTTACTAAGATGAATATATGTAATGGAATGATGACATGCTATGTGAAATTATGCCTAAATGAGCTATGTGTATATGTGGTATTTGAGTTGAATATTGTGATAAGTTATGGCTAAGTAAGTGAACCAAACTCTATGTGAGATGTATATGCTATGAGAACCATTATTGTTATTGCATCAATATAGTTATGAGCATTTTATGTTAAGTTTATTTCTATATGGCTTACTAAGCTTTTGAAGGCTTACTTTGTGTGTGGTTTTTCTGTTTTATAGATCGTTAAAGCTACTGAAGGCTCGGGAACCGTCGAGGATCGTCATCACACTACTCAAATTCATTTTGGTACTTTTGAAATGTGTTTATAGCTAAATATGGCATGTATAGGTTAGTTGTTTTGGATTAAGGTTGGAAAGTGTATAATTAGCCATGAGATGTGGCTACATAAGTGTTGATAATGAGCATGAGTTAATATGAAACATGGTGTATGATTTGGTATGACTTGATAACTATAAAGTGGTCAAGTTTATGGTAAGTGTATGGATGAAATGTGAGTATGCATGTTTGATCAAAGAAGGGGATATATGAAAAGTAAATGTGGATGAATCATGTTTGAATGCATATGTGTTTTAGTTGTACAAATTGACATGATTGGTATGGTAAATGTATGTGGAGATTTGATGATTAATTTGATATGTTTTTGGTTGCCAAATGTGCAGGAAATGAATTGGTAAATTGCTTATAGGGATTAACCCTTGTGTCGGTGGCATTTTGGCCTTGCTAGTGGCCTGTTTTGCCTACACGGCAATGGTACACGGGCGTGCCTAGTAGCCGTGTGATTAAGTCAGTGTCTAGCCTACTACTACATGGCCATGACACGGGCGTGTCAACTAGCCGTGGGTATGAGTCAGTAGCCAGCCCAAATGTGCACAGCCATGGCACACAGGCGTGCCTAGTAGCCGTGTGAATTAGGCAATATTTAGCTTAAGAGTACACGGTCATAGCACACGGGCGTGTCTGGTGACCGTGTGGATAAGTCGGTTTACATGCTCTGATTTGGCACGGCCTGTCACATGGGCGTGTGTCCTTGGCATTTATTAAAAAGTTTTAAAATTTCTAAGAATTTTTGTACGTGTTCGGTTTAGTCCCGACCCTATTCCAAATCATGGTTAAGGTCTCGTTGACCTATAAAAGGGACGCTTATTTATGATTGACTAATTGTTTCCTTGAAATGTCTGAATAAGTTTTCGATCTGTCCAGTAACGCCTTTAACCCTAATCTGACTAAGGGTACGAGTTAGGGGTGTTACACGTGTGGAGCATACTGGCTTGAATTCTAATTTAACACTAGGGGACACACGACCTTGTAACCTAACCGTGTGTCGCACACAGTTGAGACACACGCCCGTGTCTCTGCCCATGTGGACAAAAATTGGCTATTTACCAAGCCATCTTGCCACCCAAATTTGTATACACATACATTAAACCAAATGGCACCAAAACATGGCATAAATAGGCATTCATCCAATTTCAAATAAACATAGTTCATGCCATTACAATACCAACATGACAAGGTGCAAAAATACCACAATGTGTCATTCAATTTCATACCAAAACTCATAATCTCAAATCATTTATATAACCACTTTCAAATATGCATTATTTGCCTAGATTCACTAGCAATCCAATATTCAAAAACTCAACCATTTGACATTCATAATACCTATTTATAACAAACATCTTCTATCAATAATCAACCACACATCATCAGACCAAATACACACACACACACATATATAAGCAAAATATGCCAAAAATAAGCCCAATCACATTGGTAAAATCATAACACATCCATCATCATTTACAAGCCAACTCCAATAGTTAAATCCATTACCAAAATATATCAAAATGACCAAACTCCTATACATGCCATAACCTTAAAAATAGATTCAAAAGTACCAAAGTGATAGCTTGATAGTGTGATGAGGTCTCCAAAGATTCCTGAATCCGAGCTAGCTTTGATTTCACTATAAAACACGGAAAAAATAAACAATGTAAGCTATAAAGCTTAGTAAGTTAAGCTATAAAGCTTAGTAAGTTAAGCTATAAAGCTTAATAAGTTCGTATAGCATTAAAATCAACTTACCACATATTCACAATATAAGCAATTTAAACATAACATATCTCATAACGATTCACAAACCTACAACATTTTCATTCACCAAGTTAGTTATGAATTTCATAAATTTTCTCATTTCAAAGCTTGTACAGTTCATGTGCATACTTGTACCATCTCGTACCAAAATCATAATCAACCACATCTACCATTCGAAATACTATCGGATACTCATGAATCTCGCACCCTAAGTGCCACATACATAGCCGAAGCTATCTCAATCTCGTATCACATATAATGCTCACTCTCGAGCTATCAACGGGTGTGCTCACACAAGCTGATGGTCATGACGAAGCTACACGGTGCTGCTCTCACAAGCTGACGAGAATCCGCAACACATGTCGAATAACTCAGCAACCGGTAGGACGTACAGACCAGCACCTAAATACATAACCCCTAATGACCTGTCATTCGTATTCTAATATATTCCTAAGGTTCAATCGGGATTTCACATTTTTTGAATCATCGTCGAATATGTCCGCAAGGTCGTATTCACAATTTATGCAATATCACAGTATTTAAAACACAAATATAATAATGCTTATTTGATAAACCGTAATATGAACATATTTTAATCCCACATTTAGCATACTTTTGGATGATTTAAGCCTTGAATTGTGGAATTTGGTGCTCTTAATCCTTTAATTTCATGTTTTATACTTAGGAGAGCACGGGAGGATGAAAAGAATGAGAAACGGGCCTAAAACGGAGTAAATGGGCCAAATTACAAAATCGACACGGCCTAAGCCTAAGCCACACGGTCGTGCCTCCTTAACAGACCCGAACACGGACTGGCCTCAACTTACACGGGCGTGTGCCATGGGCGTGTCCTTGACTTGACCTGTTTGAATTTCACTTGGATTAGGGTACTTAGAGGCAAAGAAAGCCATTCCAAAAGCCTATATAAACACCCTAGAGGCCAACCTTCAGGGGGTCCAGTTAGGCGTCCAGTTAGGCTGAAGAGCCGAGCCAGAGAGGCCAGAATCGTGGGATTTACTCGAAGAAAGCTAGTTGGTTCATCTCAAAAAGCCAGAGTTATACTCAAAACGGAGCATCTTCCCTTCAAATTCCTTCAAGGGGTTTTAGGGTCTTTCTTATGTTTTGTTTTATATTTTCTTCAGGCTTTTATGATTATGAACTAAACCCTTCAAATACCTAAGGGGGATGAAACCTAAGACGGATCTTGTTATTGTTTCCTGAACTATATGATAAATACTTGATTTGTTCTTAATTATGTGTTCTTAATTATTGCTTTGATATTTCAGGATATTGATTCAAGTATTGATGTGCTTAGGTAGTGGAGCAAAAGTCCCTGTTTAAGAGCAGATCTAGCATAATTAAGGGGAGTTGATCGCAACCCTAGAAATAGGATGACGAAAATCTGCTGGATTAGGGTCAAACCTAATATAGGAGTCCATAGATCGAGTTAATGCAATTTTAGGGGTTTTAATTAGAAAGAGATTTCAATTAATCAACCTAGGGTTAGACGTTAGAAGCCTCGAAAGAGGTATTAATATAAATTAGGGAATCCTACGGATCAAGTCAAGTGAATAAATTGTCTGGTTCAGAGTTAAATAACAAGTGAAGTCTAGGTGGATTCTTCCTCGGGTATTGTCTTAATCAATTTGTTTTTCCCACAAGTATTTTCCCAAATTCATTCTCTTTGTCTTAGCATCTTAAGCTTAATAGTTAGTTAATTTTAGATTAATTAATAATTCCCTTAATTCCTAGGCTAAATAATAAAAAGAAAGTTAGTATTAGTACTTTTGGTTCCTTTGGGTTCGACAATCCGGTCTTGCCACTAAACTATACTACTGTTCGACAGGTGTGCTTGCCTCAATCGTTGTCACAGTTAGTTTCTAGGCTCAATCATTCTTTATATAAATTTTTAAGACTCTGACACACGATCAAGTTTTTGGCACCGTTGTCGGGGAACTAAAATATTAAGAACACTCAATTTTTATTACTTTAGCCATTTTTATTTTTGCAATTTATTTTTATTTTTATTTTGCTTTTAACTTTGCTAATTTTCCTTCTTTTATTTGTTCTTAGCAGGTACCTCTAGTTTATGACTAGAAGGAACCCAACAGGACCCCTAATTTACGATAGTGATATTGAAGGTACTATTCGCAGAAATCGTAGAGAAATAAGGCGAAGCTTAAATTACATAGACGAAGAGCAAGAAGTCGAAACCAATACCACCAAAGTGATGGCTGATAATAATCCACTACCTCCAGAGGTGGTCGAAAATCATGCTCCTTGAACTATGTATGATTATGCTTAACCTAATTTAACAGGAACTGAGTCAAGTATTGTTAGACCTACTATTGCTGCAAATAATTTTGAACTGAAACCTAACACTATTCAGATGATACAACAATTTGTTCAGTTTGATGGTTTGCAAGATGAAGATCCAAACAATCACTTGGCAAATTTCCTAGAATTTTGCGATACTTTCAAAAAAATGATGTTTCTGATGATGCCATCCGTCTTCGTTTATTTCCCTTTTCTTTGAGGAATAAAGCTAAACAATGGTTGCATTCTCTTCCACAAGGATCAATCACTACATGGGAACAAATGACCGAAAAATTTTTATTAAAATATTTTTCGCCGGCTAAAATGGCCAAGTTAAGGAATGATATCTCTCCTTTTGTGCAGATGGATTTAGAGACACTTTATAATGCATAGGAGAGATACAAAGATCTATTGAGAAGGTGTCCACACCATGGATTACCCTTGTGGCTACAGGTCCAAACTTTTTACAATGGTGTGAACCCATCAACTAGACAATTGCTTGATTCAGCCGCCGGCGGAACCTTGAATAATAAAACACCTAAGGCTACCTATGAATTCATTTAAGAGATGTCACTGAATAACTATCAGTGGCAAGTCACAAGGACCAAGCCAACAAAAGCAACCAGTGTTCTCAACCTCGACGCAGTGACCATGCTATCAAATCAGATAGAGATATTAAATAAAAAGATTGATGGTTTATGTAATTCTTTGTAGATACATTCAGTTATGCAGTGTGATATGAATGGAGGAAGGATGAACAACACAGAATATCCATCTTACAACTCGAGCGTTGAAAACGAGCAAGTTCACTATATGGGTAATAATTCTAGACCTCAAAATAACCCGTATAGTAATACTTATAATCCAGGTTGGAGAAACCACCCCAATTTTTCGTGGGGTAGTAAAAAAAACCAAAGACAACAATTCTACCCACAAGAAAAGAAGCCAAACCTTGAAGAGATGCTGACAAAATTTATAAAGGTGTCAGAAACACGTTTCCAAAATACCGATACGATATTGAACAATCAGTAAGTATCGATTCAAGAGCTTAAGGATCAAATTGGACAACTAACTAAGTTAGTTTTTTAAAGGCGACCAGAAAGTTTACCTAGGGAAAAAGAGCAGGTGAAGGCAATTACACTAAGAAGTGGAAAGGAGTTAGTTGAAACAAAGAAGAAGATACCACACGAAACTGATAAGGCAAAAGATGAGAAAGTTGAGAATGTAACACCAATTCACGATGAATGTAAACCACCAATCCCATATCCGACAAAGTTGAAGAAAGACCGATTAGATGCACAATACAGTAAATTTCTTGAACTTTTTAAATAGTTACATATTAACTTACCTTTTGTTGAAGCTATTTCGCAGATGTCAACGTATGCAAAATTCCTAAAAGAGCTCCTAACAAATAAAAGGAAGTTTGAAGAGATATCAACAGTGGAACTTAATGAAGAATGTTCAGCCATCCTCCAAAACAAGCTACCAACCAAATTGAAAGATCCAGGAAGTTTCACTATTCCATGTTTAATTGGTAGTTTAAATATTAAGAAAGCATTAGCTGATCTAGGCGCCAGTATTAATTTAACGCCTTATAAAATGTTTAAGCAACTTGGTATTGGGGAACCAAAACCTACTAGGATGAATATTCAATTAGCTGACAGATCTATTAAATATCCTAGTGGAGTTATTGAAGATATTCTAGTAAAAGTGGATAAATTTATATTTCCTATTGATTTTGTTGTGCTTGGCATGGATGAAGAAATTGAGGTACCTTTAATTTTGGGACGCCCCTTTTTAGCTACTGCTAGGGCTGTTATTGATGTAGGTGATGGTAAACTTGCGCTAAGGGTAGGCGACGAGGAAATTATTTTTCAAATTTATGATGCTATGCGATATTCCAGAGAACAAGATGATTCCTGTTATTTTATTGATGCCATTGATCATTTTGCTCAAGATTCTTTGCATAAAATCATACATGACGACACGATGGAACTGTGTCTTACCCAAGGTGAGGGGGAAGATGATGATACCAATGAGTTGAATACATCTACCTCTAGACAAAAGAAAGAATAGGGCATTGAAATCAATGACGAATTAAAACAAAACCCTTTATTGATGAGCCACCGAAATTGGAATTAAAACAGTTGCCAAATCACTTAGAATATGCATTTCTCTGGGATAATTCTACGCTACCAGTAATTATCTCTTCAGAGCTGGAACCCACAGAGAAAGATGAGTTGCTATAGGTACTAAGGGAACATAAAAAAGCCATAGCTTGGAAAATTTTTGACATTAAAGAAATAAGCCCATCATTTTGCACCCACAAAATTTTAATGGAAAATGAGTATAAACCATGTGTGCAACCTCAATGAGGATTGGATCCCAACGTGAAAGAAGTTGTTAAAGCTGAGGTAATTAAACTTCTAGATGCTGGAATAATTTATCCTATTTTTGATAGTACTTGGGTAAGTCCTGTACAGGTCATTCCAAAGAAAGGATGTAACAGCCCGAATTTGACCCTAATCGAAAATAGTGGTTTCGGGACCACGAATCCGAGTTGATAAAATAATTAAATATTATATTTGGTGTCTATGATTTATGATTGAGCATGTGCAAAAATTTCGTGAATTTATTTGACCGTTTGTGTGTTTAATTTAAAGAAAATGACTAAATCTCATAAGTGGTAAAAGAGGCCATTTATTTAATTGAGTGGCTAAATTGATTTGTCTTCTTTTATATAAGGACTTAGGTTGTAAAATAACCCTTATAGCATGCTAGTGGACGGCACTAAGCTTTTATAAAGCATTTTATATTTGTTTTCTTTATAAATTAAGCTTATATTAATATATGTATTATATTATAACATTAAAATAATAAACATAAAAGAACATTTGCATGTTCATCTTTTTGGTGCTTTTGACCGAAACTAAAAAAAGGAAAAGAAGAGAAAAAGCTTTAAGGGTTTCAGCATTCATTAAGCTTGATTCAAGGTAAGTTTTAGCTCGGTTCTTGAAAATTTTTACATTTTTGAGATCGTTGCTTTGAATGCTACTCGACCCATGTTGGAATTTTTGAATTTGATGCATGTTTAATATTCGGCCATTGATGAATGCTTATGTTTTGTGATGGTTGATGATTTTAAATAAAATATATGTGTTAGATTATTAAATTTTGTGTTGGAAATTTTGATTAAATTGAGTATCTAGGACTAAATTTCAAAAATAGTAAATTGAGGGGCTAGATTGTAGAATTTATGAAATATGGGGACTTGTATAAGCTTAGTGAACATTCGGCCCTAGCTTAAAATATGTAAATTTAGCATATTTTGTGTTTTGTGAAAATTGGATTAAATTGTAAAATTGCAAAATGTTAGGGATAAATTGGTAAATTGTTCAACTATGTGTTTTGGGCTAAAATGAATGAAATTCTATTTGAATGAGCTCATTTTGAAATTATTTAGATCAAGAAAGAAAAGAACCGGGATCGGATCGGGGAAAAGCAAAGTTAAACGAATAGCCGGGAAGTTTAATCCGACAATTCTCGAAGTAAGTTTTTAAGCAATTGGATAGAATTAAATTTTAGTCTAAATAAATGTGCATATGTAAAAAGGTAATAAGTATGTTTATTTCCAATTGCCGAATGTGATTTTGAATTTAATATGTATTGGCCGACTGTAAATGTAACACCCCAAACCCGGCCCAAAACACCACGGCCGAATTCAGAATGTTACTGGGAAAAGGTTGAAAAGAGTTCTGTTTTGAAGCTGAAAAATAAGTTTTAAGTTCGAAAACAGATACTTCGTTTAAAAAGGGTTTCTCGTTTAAAATTAGCAATTTGTCGACGAATAAAAATTTCGGGTTGTATAAAGTTCAAATCGTTATTCATGCCTGAGTTTCAAGAAAAACGATTGTTTATAAGCGATCCAAAATTTAAACAAAACTTCATTTGTTACGCTCATGTTATAAATATCTTAAAACCACTTTTAATAATTAATTAATAATAAATCCGAGTTAAACCATAATATCTCAAAACATTTAAAATGGCCTTATTACAATAAAAATATCCCAAAAAGTAATTAAAAGTTTATAATGTACTTAGAAATAAAAACAGCTTCTGCATGGCCACCTCGGATCCCCTCCAGCCCGGTCCAATGAACTACGAATTACCTGCATTATTTGAAAAACAAGGTGAGTCACCAGACTCAGTGTGCAATTAAACCACATGATTCCACAAATGGGCTTGACCCCAAATCCACATACCACGCATAATGATGCAATATGTTAACCCAACCCCACCTAGTATCCAACCGCTACACACCACCCATATATCCATCCACCACACACCTGGGGATTACTAAATCGACCCTCCATCCGCTACACACCTCTTTGGCAGTCAATGCCAACGGGTACACTGCTCAAAGTCCACTGTGTGGTCTAGCCACTGATCCACGTGATTAAAATCACAAATATCCACGATGAGACTCAAGATCATCATCAATCCACAATGAGGCTCGAGGCCATCATTAATCGTGACAGAGTCACCCACGTACATAAATGTACACACTTCCCCTTATTCAATATATCCCGAACCCCATGCACATGCAGTATAATATGATGAAATAGCAATATATCATATGAACATACCAGATATGCATTTATGATATGCTTACATAGATCCACAATTATTAAGCACACCCTCAACATAAGTAGTATACTAACCTGGTTACCGGATTACCCAATATGGGTAATAACACCACCACAGCCACTGTTTCGGCTACCACACCCAACACATACATTTAAATTAAAACAAATAAATAAACAGTGTGTTAATTACACACCTGATAACTCGCAATACCACGCCCTCTATGTCAACACTGCCACTAATCGACACAACCGCTATTTGCCTACGGTCCTGCTCCGAGGCTGGCCCACACCCTGGTGGCCAATCACGAACAGCGGACACAGCCCTCTTCTTGAACTTAGGGATCGAACCCGAAGGTTTACTTCCCTCGCCCAATTGCGATTTGCTTGCATCCATCAAAACGCCGGTCAATAAATCACTACGAGAGCCACGCTTTAAAAGACCGTCCAACTTGGTTAAGAACATAGTTGAGATAATGAATCGATTTATAACCCACTAACAGAAATCTTTCTTACCTAAATCAATTGAACCCCGGAGCTTAGCAACCCTTCTAACCACGTTGATCGCACCTATACAGATACCCGATTAGATTCGACTAATGGAGAAAGAATTAAAGAGAAGTGGCCTTTCGGCCAAACAGGAGACATAGGTCCACCTCCCACCATTCGGCCATACATAACACACTCACCCCTTACCTACAACTTCCTTTAGGATTTGGCACCACCAACCGCCCCAGAGATATTCGGCTTCTAAGAAAGCAGAGTGAAAACAAAGCCACGAGAGGTCAAGAAAAAAGATTCGGCTACTAACAGAGAAAGAGAAAAGATAACAAAGAAGAAATGTCAGAGTACTAACCAATCCCAGAGATGATAATTCGGCTAAAGTGAACTTCAGGAAAAGAGATGAATCTTTGGAGGTTTCGGCTATGTGAGGATTGTGAGAGTGATTTTGGCTTTAAAGAACAAAAAAAAAAATGAAAGAAAAAGAATGAAAGGAGATGGCTAGAAGGTTCAGCTACAAAACACAAGGACATATGGATTATTCGGCTTTTGAAGATGAAAAAATTGGTGAGAAGAAAAGGAGAAGAGAGAGTTGAGGTTTGAGAGGTTTTCGGCTATGGGGAATAGTGAAGGTTCAAGGCTGTCAAAGTGAAAAAGAAAAGAGGAGAAGGAAGAGTTATGGTTCGGCTAGAGAGGCTTCAAGAAAGAGAATGAAACTTCAAATGAAAAAGAGAGAAAATGTGGCACTTTCAGCTTTTGAAGATGAGAAGAAAAAGATGAATAAAAGTGACCCTAATGGTCTTTTAAGTTTCGGCTAAGAGTCAAAAAGAGAGAAAGAGGGTTGAGATGCTAAGTGTTTTTTGGCACAAGAGAATGAGAGTAAAACTAAGACCAAAAGTGAGGCACACACCAAATGCCGAAAATCTAAGGCCAACCCAAATTTCGGCACACTTAGCCCCTCCCAAAACCGAATGCACCCACTCCCCTACACCACTCAAAAATTCGGCTAACACTCCCTAGCCATCACTCCCCACGATTTCCTCCTCAATTCCCTCTACATCACCCATTCAAATGAGTTTGAATCATTCAAACTCCACAAATACCCCCACCACCTATTCAAAATGTTTGACCCATTCAAACCTCCATCTTTCAAGTGCCATTGCTGAATCCACTACCTTCCCCCTCTTGACGCAAAATGCAACCCAAAATGCTGCCCATGCTGCTCGAACCTCTACCCCCTTAAACTCCCTCCTTGAAACGTCCACTCCCTTGCTCCTGGGCGTCACCTTGCCACTCCACCACCCCACTTGTTGTGTCAAAGAACACCACATTAAATCCCTTAAGGCCTAGCTCCACTAGCTCTCCCCTAAAAGCTTCAAACCAGAAATTTTTACTAAGGCACCTACCTATCCCCAAAGTTTCCCGAAGCCCCCAAACACACTCAAACAGTCATGCATCACACAGGAACACACAGATACGAGATAATATGCAAGACCCTAAATCCCGGATGTTACAGTAAAGTTGGTATTATTTATAAATGAATATAAGTCTTGATCATATGAGTTGGATGATTATATATGTGCTAAGAGAAATTTAAGTGTGAAAATGATAGGAAAGGTGGTTATACTCGAATAGGTGAATATGTATATAGATGTATATTGAAGATAGCCAAATGTGATGGTAGTGAGAAGGATGAATGAGCTATTTTAACATGTGCATATATTCGTAGATAGATATGAATGAAAATGAAATCTCATGTGTTTATATGAATGAGGAAAAGGTTCAGTTAAGGGGCACTATGTGTGCGAGCTTAAATACCGAGCACTGTGTGTGCGGAAAAATAAGTAATGGCACTAAGTGTGCAATACATTACTAGTATATGGCACTATGTGCTCTTCCTCAAGTAACGGCATACGATGCATGAATTGCACTGTCTGTGCGATTTTACGGATCTTACAAAGACAAAAGCCAATGAATGGAGATATCCGAGAAGTGGTATATGGGTAAATGATGCATGATAATTAAGTAACTTAGTACTAAGAGTTAAGTTGTTCTTGTATATGAAATTATAGTATTGAGATGTGATTATTAATCTTTGAGCTTGTTCGAATGGATAAATGGTATGTTAGTTTTCGATTTTGAGACCTATTGAATTTTGATAGTTTTTTATTGGTAACATGCTATATGTAATGCGTTTACTAGTTTGTTGATGTTCAAGCTAGATTGATTTAATTTGTATAATGATTAATTGTATATTTTACCAATGCTTAAAACTTACTAAGCTATGATGGCTTACTGTATATGTTTAGTTGACTATTTTATAGATTTTGAAAGCTAGTTCGCGCTCGGGGATCACCGTCGAAGTCAATCACACTATCAACTATTTTGGTACCTTTTTGTGAATGAATTTAAAATCTATGGCATGTATAGGCTAAACTACTTTGGTTTAAATTCAAATGATGTAAATGTGTATGTATTTAAATGCCATTCGAAAATGGCTTTGCTTCTATGCATGAGTTGGTTGCATATGTTTTGGAATGTTATGATTATGATTATGCATATTCGGTTTTAATATAAATTTGATGTGGTATGGTTGTGTTTCATGAGATTTCGAAAGGTATGTTATCTATAAGCTACAAATGAATGTTTATTATATGATTTATAATTTTAACTTGGAAGTTATTTTATATTAGGTTATATGTAATATTGATAATATGATTTTGGTTTGAATAAGGTATATGGTATACTTTGGATTGATGGATTTTCTCTTGATTAATTTTATAGGTATTTATGGGACAGGTTATGAAAGGAATAAGTCATACATTATGTATATGATTATTGAGTGTGATATTTTAATGAATAAATTTGAAGTATGCTCACTTTAAATATTCGGCTATGGTGTTAATTTATTTTGGAGTCACTTTAAAATAACCTACTATAGTGAATAATTAGTTATGATATGCAAGTGAATGAATAAGTGAAGGTAATTGATTTGTACAAGTTGATTAAGAATAAACATTCATATTCGGCCATGCTATTCAAAAAGACCAAATGAATAGTGTTTTGTTATTTGAATGGAATTACTTATTTTTAAATAATGCAAATGATATTATTTTTTATATGACTTGCTTATTTGTGATATTATTATTTAAGTATTATGATTCATGTGACTGGATGGACTTGGTGGTTAGTTGAGTAATACCTTGTAACCCTAATCTGGTGACGGATACGGGTTAGGGGTGTTACATTTGATTGGTATCAGAGTTACGGTTTAGTCGGTTCTCGGACTAACGTAGCGCGTGTGGGTCTAGCCATACATGCCATATTTTATAATGTGATAGTGTGATGACTTCTGACAGTGAAATTGTGTTTCTTTCTTTTGTATAGTAAATGGATCCAGATCTCGAGCGAGCTATAGCTGACGATGTCGAGAGTGTGGCGCCTGCTCCCGTGCAAGGGACCGCACCGGAGGAATCTCGACCAGCTGTGAGTAATCCTGATGAGGGGGCTAAACAAGCCTGCTATAGCATGATGAATGATTGGTTCAACCAATATATCCGGACCAATCCGACTGTTCAACAACCCCTGAATCCAAACACTCCCCCTGTAGTACCAGTGATTCCCCCGATCGTTAATCCTGAGAGAGCAAGCAAGCCTCTAGTTGACCGAATTAGAAAACACGGGGCTCAAGAGTTTAGATCCAAATATGATGATGATGCTGAGCAAGCTGAATTTTGGCTCGATAATACCATTCGTGTCTTCGATGAGCTATCATTCACACCTGATGAGTGCCTGAAGTGTGCCATATCTTTATTACGGGATTCTGCCTATTATTGGTGGAATACTCTCGTATCGGTTGTTCTAAAGGAACGAGTTACCTGGGACTTCTTTCAGACGGAATTTCGTAAGAAATACATTAGTCAGCAATTTATAGACTCCAAACGTAAGGAATTTCTCGAGCTTAAATAGGGTCGTATGACCGTATCTGAGTACGAGCGCAAGTTTGTGATACTTAGTCGCTATGCCCGTGAGTGTGTTTCATCTGAGGCAGCTATGTGCCGAAGATTCGAAGAAGGGTTAAATGAAGACATAAAACTTCTAGTTGGCATTCTTGAAATAAAAGAGTTCGTAGTACTTGTTAAGCGAGCTTGTAAAGCCAAAGAGCTGAGAAAAGAAAAACGGAAAGCTGAGTTTGAAGCTAGAGACTTTCGAAAGAGATTTGTGGGTAAATTTCCTCAAACGTCATCTAAGAAGTTCAAAAATGATAGTAGCCGGTCCAAAGCTAACACAGGGATCTCTATACGAGAACGACCACCAATGAGTTCACGGGCTACATCGATTGCTAGTGTTGGCAATACCCGACCGAATAAGCCTGAGTGTCAACAGTGTGGTAAACGGCATTTTGGTGAATGTTGGGGTAAATCTAACAATCGCACTTGCTACAAGTTTGGCTCGCAAGATCATTTTATTCGGATTGCCCGGAGGCAGCTGAAAAGGATAATGATCAGAGTGCAAGACCGAGCAGTACTGCAGCTAGAGGTAGACCATCTCGTAATGTGGGAAGTAGGGGCGGCGCTCAGAGGGGGACTTTAGATGCGGCTATTCGATCAGAGGCCCCTGCGCCAGCTAGAGCTTATGCCATTCGTGCCAGAGAGGAGGCTTTATCCCCAGATGTTATCACTGGTATATTCACTCTCTTTGATACTAGTGTAATTGCTCTGATTGACCCTGGTTCAACTCATTCTTATGTGTGTGAAACATTAGTATCCAGCAAGACTCTACCTGTTGAGTCTATTGAGTTTGTGATTCGAGTTTCAAACCCCCTGGGCCGGTGTGTGTTAGTTGACAGAGTGTGCAAGAATTGCCCTTTAATGATTCGAGACTCATGTTTTCTGGCCGATCTAATGTTGCTACCACTTGACGAGTTTGAAATTATCCTCAGTATGGATTGGTTAACCGTACATGATGCAGCAGTGAATTGCAGATGAAAGACTATTGATTTGAGGTGTTAGAATAACGAGAATCTGCGGATTTGAATGGGCTACCAACTGTGATATCTTTGATGTTGGCTCGACAGTATTTGAGAAAGGATTGCGAAGCTTATCTTGTATATGTGATTGACAACAAAGTAACTGTAAAGAAGATTGAATCTGTACCGGTTGTTTGTGAGTATCCGGATGTGTTACCAGAGGAATTGTAGGGATTGCCACCTGTTCGGGAGGTAGAGTTTGGTATTGAGTTAGTGCCAGGGACGAGTTCAATTTCGATAGCTTCATATAGAATCTCATCGACCGAATTAAAAGAGTTGAAAGCTCAGTTGCAAGAATTGACAGATAGAGGTTTTGCCCGACCGAGTTTCTCTCCCTGGGGTGCACCAGTCCTATTTGTGAAAAAGAAGGACAGAACTTTGAGAATGTGCATCGATTATCGACAACTCAATAAAGTGACCGTAAAGAATAAATATTCGTTACCACGCATCGATGATTTATTTGATCAGCTTAAGGGAGCTTCGGTATTCTTGAAAATTGATCTGAGGTTAGGTTATTATCAGTTGCGAGTTAGAGACTCGGATGTACCAAAGACTGCTTCTCGGACGAGATACGACCATTATGAGTTTTTAGTGATGCCATTCAGGCTCACTAATGCCCCTGTTGTTTTCATGGATCTGATGAATCAGGTATTCAGACCGTATCTAGATTGGTTTGTGGTTGTCTTCATAGATGACATTCTGATCTATTTGCATGACAAAACTGAGCATACCGAGCATTTAAGACTTGTGTTACAGATTTTGTGTGATAAGCAGTTGTACGCGAAATTCAGCAAATGTGAGTTTTGGTTGAATGAGGCTAGCTTCCTGGGGCATGTTGTTTTAGCATTGGGCATTCGAGTTGACCCGAGTAAAGTTTCAGCTATACTTGATTGGAAACCTCCGCGGAATGTTTCTAAAGTTTGGAGTTTTCGGGGACTGGCCGGATACTATAGACACTTCGTGAAAGGGTTTTCTATGATTGCAGCTCCGATGACAAAGCTATTGCAGAAAGACGTTAAATTCAAGTGGTCAGAAAGATGTCAGAATAGTTTTGATCAGCTAAAAATCTTGCTAACGGAAGCTCCAGTGCTTGTTCAGCCAGAGTCAGGTAAAGAGTTCGTTATCTTTAACGATGCATCTTTAAATGGTTTGGGCTATGTTTTGATGCAGGAGGGTAAAGTTGTAGCCTACGCCTCGAGACAGTTAAAGTCGCATGAAAAGAATTATTCGACTCACGATCTTGAATTGGCTGCCATAGTTTTTGCTTTGAAAATATGGCGTCACTATTTATTCGGTGAGAAATGTCACGTTTACTCTGATCATAAGAGTCTAAAGTATTTAATGACTCAGAAAGATCTAAATTTGAGACAGCAACAATGGTTGGAACTGTTAAAAGACTATGAGCTTGTGATTGATTATCACCCGGGGAAGGATAATGTGGTCGCTGATGCACTTAGCCGAAAGTCACTATTTGCTCTACGTGCAATGAATGCGGATATAGCAATGTCAGATGATGGTGTGATTATTTTAGAATTGAAAGCGAGACCACTATTCGTACAACAGATCCGCGAAGCTTAAGAGGTTGATAATGACTTAATAGAAAAATGGAATCAATGTGGCTTGGCTGTTGATTCAGATTTTCAAATAGATGACAAGGGATGTCTACGGTTTAAGAATCGGATATGTGTGCCTAAGAACCCTGAGTTGATTCGAATGATTTGTGATGAAGCTCATAATAGTAAATTATCAATTCATCCAGCATTACTGGTGGCAAGGTATGAAACGAGATATTTCAGACTATGTGTCGAAGTGTTTAATATGTAAAAAAGTGAAAGCCGAGCATCAGGTACCATCGGGACTACTTCAACCAATTATGATACCTGAGTGGAAATGGGATCGAGTCACGACGGGTTTCGTATCTAGGTTGCCGTTGACACCGAGCAAGAAACACTCAATCTGGGTTATTGTTGATAGATTGACGAAATCGGCCCATTTTATTCCGGTACGTACGGATTTCTCACTTGATAAGTTAGCTAAGTTGTATATGTCGCAAATCATACGATTGCACGAAGTACCTATTTCTACTGTTTCGGATAGAGATCCAAGGTTTACATCGCGGTTTTGGAAGGAACTGCAAGATGCTCTAGGTACTAAATTGCACTTCAGTACTGCTTTTCACCCTCAGTCAATGGACAATCTGAACGTGTTATTCAAAGACTCGAGAATATGTTGAGATGTTGCGTTCTTGAGTTTGAAGGTACGTGGGAACGATACTTGCCTTTGATTGAATTTGCGTACAATAACAACTTTCAATCGAGTATCAAAATGGCACCTTACGAAGCTTTGTACGGTCGTAAATGTCGTACACCTCTATATTGGGCCGAGCTAAGTGAAAGCAAGATACACGGGGTTGATTTAACTAGAGAGACTGAACAGAAAGTAAAAGTAATCCGAGAAAGTTTGAAAGCCGCGTCAGATCAACAGAAGCCATATGGGGACTTGAAACGTAAAGATATAGAACTTCAAGTGGGTGACCGAGTATTTTTGAAGGTCTCGCCATGGAAAAAGATACTTAGATTTGGTTGTAAAGGAAAGTTGAGTCCAAGATTTATTGGGCCGTACGAAGTTATTGAGTGTATTGGGCCGGTTGCGTATAGACTTATGTTGCCATCTGAGCTAAACAAGATTCACAATGTTTTCATGTATCGATGCTTTGACGATACAGGTCCAATCCTTCTCATGTGATTAGCCCAGCAGAGATTGAAATTCAGCCTGACTTGTCGTATGAGGAAGAACCGATTCGCAACTTTGCTCGTGAAGTGAAAGAATTACGAAATAAGGAAATTTCGTTGGTTAAAGTTATGTGGCATAAGCACGGGGTTGAGAAGGCAACCTGGGAACTTGAAGATTCGATGAGAGAACGTTACCCGTATTTATTCACTGGTAAGATTTTCGGGGACAAAAATCCCTTAAGGGGGAGAGTTGTAACAGCCCGAATTTGACCCTAATCAGAAATAGTGGTTTCAGGACCACGAATCAGAGTCGATAGAATAACTAAATATTATATTTGGTGTCTATGATTTATGATTGAGCATGTGTTAAAATTTCGTGAATTTATTTGACCGTTTGTGTGTTTAATTTAAAGAAAAGGACTAAATCGCATAAGTGGTAAAAGTAGCCATTTATTTAATTGAGTGGCTAAATTGATTTGTCTTCTTTTATATAAGGATTTAGGTTGTAAATTAACCCTTATAGCATGCTAGTGGATGACACTAAGCTTTTATAAAGCATTTTATATTTTTTTCTTTATAAATTAAGCTTATATTAATATAGGTATTATATTATAACATTAAAATAATAAAACATAAAAGAACATTTGCATGTTCATCTTTTTGGTGCTTTTGACCGAAACTAAAAAAGAGGTACCCATTTTTGGAGCAATTATAAGCAATAGGGGTACTCATTTTTGTAATGCTCAATTTGAGAAAGTCTTAAAGAAATATGGAGTACACCACAGAACAGCTACCTCTTATCGCCCTCAAACCAGTGGACAAGTAGAAGTAGCAAACCGAGAGCTCAAGCATATTCTAGAGAAAATAGTTGAATCCAATAGGAAAGATTAGGCATTAAAAGTAGACGATGCTTTATGGGCCTTTAGAACAGCATTCAAAACTCCCATAGGAACATCCCCATACAGACTTGTCTACGGAAAAAGTTGTCACCTACCATTTGAATTAGAACATAAAGCTTTTTGGGCTATAAAATTTCTAAATTACGATCTTAAAACTGCAAGTGAGAAGAGGATGATGCAGTTAAACGAGCTAGATGAATGGCGAGCTAACGCCTATGAGAACTCACGACTATATAAAGAGGCAACAAAGCGACACCATGATGCTCGTTTAAAACAACCAAAGCAATACAAAGTAGGAGATCTAGTTATGTTATACAACTCAAGGCTCAAATTATTCCCTGGGAAGTTGAAATCAAGATGGTCAGGTCCTTTCATGATCAAAACTATCTTTCCCTATGGCACAGTCGAGGTAACTCATCCAAATTATGGCACATTCAAGGTAAATGGTCAGCGACTGAAAATTTATAATGGTGAAGATTTTAGGGATATAAGAGAGGAGCTTCAGCTCTGTGAACCTTCATTTAGAAACGAAAATAGGGAAAGTCTAGCTTAAGACTTTAAACGAGAGCTTCTCGGGAGGCAACCTGAGCACTAACTTCATTAATATCATATTTTCAATTTTTAGCACCTAACTACAAACTAACCAATTTAATAAAGCACAGGTTTCTCTACCACACGGACTTGCACACGAGCGTGGCCGTGGCCTTGTGGATACCACGAGCAGGTACATAGGCGTGGCAGAGATTATGCAGAAATAAAACAAAACACCATGGCCATGTGACTCGGCCGTGGTCGAAACTGCCTAAAGACCATGAGCTGCGATAAATCCACACGCCCGCGCGATGTTACCATGGCCAATACTGATTAATTGACACGGGCGTGAGACACGCCCATGCCTCCAAACCATGGTCGATTCTGAGTAAACGACACGGGTGTGTGACACGTCCATGCCTCAAGGCCGTGGTCAACACTGATTAATGAACACGGGCGTAGGACCCTCTCCACGGGTGTGTGAGAAATGAACAAGATAGCACATGGCCGTGTGTCGCGAACACGCCCAGAGCACACGGGCATGGGCTACAACTAAAACACGCCTAAATTTAAAAATCTCGAAAAAACAAGGCCTGAATAAAGGAAACACGGGCGTGGCCCCTGATCACTACCCCATTATTTAAACCAGCCCACGCCCGTCTTCCCCAAAAATTTCCCAAACCCTAGCTGTTTCTCTTAAACAAGAAATCACCCCGTCCCCTTCCCTATTCCGGCCACCAACACTCTTGTCCTCTCTTTCCTTCACTTCCATCCTTTCCCGTCTCTTTCTTCTCTCTTTTTCTCTTCCTCACACTGACCGCGTCCTTGTGAACGAAATACACACCCGTATAAAACACGACACAGCCCTGTTCTACCACCAAACCGTAGCACACGCCCGTGCATCATCCATCAACGACCATGCGGCCTCTCCACACCTCCGTCGGTCCATTCTACACCTTCTACTTTACTGACTGATACTTTACATTTCATGATTATTTTCATATCTTTGATTTATTCTTTAAAATTCTTATGTAGCATTCACTTTTGTTGATTATTGGCAATAACTAATGATTACTTAAGCGTTATAAATAGATTAACTATGATTCTTGAATGTCTTGAATCTCTAGAGAATTGTTAGCAGAAATGTTCATTGTTAATATAACAATATTAAAATTCTGGACTCATAGGCATTATCATGAGACAATATTCTTTATTCAATTATACAGGAACATAATGTCTTCTTCTCGAGGAAAGAAAATTGTCGTCCCTACATCCAAAAAACGAAAGGGACCCGGCTCGTCATCTGCAAGCGCATCGGCTGAAGTAAGACACCCATTTTTACGATTTCCTCTGGGAGCTCAAGAGGAACTTTTCCAAATTCTACGAGCACGACCTCTTGGTCAAGGCCGATGCATCAACTGGGCCGCCCTGGAACATGTTCAACTTGCTGATGATATTCGGGCACTACTGACGACTGACCCTTGGGAGCGTTTTTTCGATATTGTCGAGCCCACTTATCTCGAACTCACGTTAGAGCTTTGCTCTACGTTCCATTTTTTGGTAGTAATGACACATCACGATGACCCAGGCACTATTCAATTTCATCTAGGAGGTTTAGTTCGGGAAATGAGTGTCCCCGAATTTGGCGTTGCTCTGGGCCTATACACGGATGAATTCCGAAGAGAACATGATCTCGTGAAGCTCCATCGCCACATCCATAACTCCCCCGCGAGATGTTGGTACAATATAGCCCCCAACACAACCATTTATGACCCCAGTCGCTCCAAGGCGATGGCTCTCGTCCCATCCCTGAGATACTTGCACGTTATCTTAGCTCATACACTGAGAGGTAGGCGAGAGAGTGCCAGCGTCGTCAACACTCACGACGCCTACTTCTTATGGTGTGTAACACCCCAAACCCGGTCAATACGCCACGACCGAATCTGGTATGTCATAGAGGAAAACGTTTTGAAGAAAAATGAGTTCACGATTAAATTTTATGAAAAACCCTTTTCAAATTCTATATTTGTAGAAAATAAGTTTAAGTCTGAAATCTACTTTGAAATTACATAAAACTTTAATATAAGTAAGTAAATCATAAGTTAGAAGAGATCATTTTAAGAAAACTCAAATTATTACTTTGAAACCATTTACATTTGATAGTAGTAACTAAATATTTGTAAATCATTTAATATATCGAAAACACTTAAGTTGTTGAAATTGTCAATTAATTTATGTTACCCGATGGTAACGTTTTAAAAACCATCGCGTTGTGTAGTTTAGAAAACGTTGGGCTCAATTATTACATTAATCAAATAATTTATAAGCCATATTTTAAATCAAATCCAAAACGTAATTAAACAGGCCTTATTACAAATCCATAAAATATGAAAACCAAATTAAAGTAAAATACCCAAGTGGAAGTTCATATAAAACCAACTTTTATTGCATGGCCTCCTCGAGTTCATCCGGCTCCACATCCGCGATCTCACGAATCACCTAAAATGATAAGGGAGAAGGTGAGTCACCAAGACTCAGTGCATATTCCCTCTCCCGGGTAAATGCCACATTCTTACACAAATTATAACAAAGTACATTTATGCATAATGCACCCAACCTAGCCATCCATAACACCTTTTCTACCCCGTGTGGTACCAAACCACTGGTGGTGCCAAACCACTAGTGTCCGAAGACACGATTGTGTTACCAAAACACTGGTGACCAAGGTCACAAAATAGATGATGGGGCCAACCCATCGTGTGATACCAAATCACTGGCAGACGATCCCATATCTCAAAAGTGGGGCCAACCCACGGTGGAATTAACCACAGGGACAAGTCGCTATGAGGTGCCAAACCTCTGGTGTCCGAAGACACGAATGTGATACCAAATCACTGGTGGTTCCAAACCACTGGTGCCCGAAGACACAGATCGAATGATGGGGCCAACCCATCGTGTGATACCAAATCACTGGCGTCGATCCCATATCTCAAATGTGGGGCCAACCCACGGTGGTGTTAACCACAGGGACGAGACGCTATGAGGTGCCAAACCTCTGGAGGTACCAAACCTCTGGTGACCGTAGTCACAATGTGTTACCAAAACACTGGTGTCCGTCGACACGAATATCAATCTTCCCCCTCCTCTCATATTGCCCATACCAATGCAATAGATAACCAAATCATGTTAATACACTTTAATATGAATCATTTAATAAATACTATAAATCATAGATCATGTTTTCAATCCACGTATAATAACATCATATATCGAAACAGACTTACCCGTATCCTCATTCATATCATCATGGTATCATATCCAAAACTCATCGTTTTTCCCACTTTCATAATATGATTAGTAATAACACACATATACATACATATATAAACCAAGTTATAAAGTGTGTAAGATACACACCTGATAATAGTGATAACTAAACTTTCTCGCTCATCGACACTCTCAGCATCTCGAACAACATCTATACGTGCTCTCTCTCCGATTGGTGGTTCATAACCCGATGAAGAACCACGAACGAACAATGGCTCGGGGTACGAACGACTTCAAATAAACGATTATCGCCGGCAGAGGGTCCACATCCCGGTGGAAAGTCTCGAACTCCCGACACAGCCGTTCGCTTGAAATTTGAGGGTATAGCAGAACCACCCCTCTTCCAAACACTATGAACTGCTCTCTTCGAACCCATTCTTGATTGCTTCAAAATCTAACGTTTACGGAAAGAAGGTAATAAACGGACGATAGAGTCCCCAAAAACTTAATCGATTAGAAAACCATCTAAAATGATATAACAAGCATAAAGATCCTTACCCTTTGACTTACCAACCTTTGATTGCTAGAGAGAGATAAGGCTTAAATCAATCGCTTCCGAAGTCCCAAAGAGCCTATCTTCAAAACCGATTGAAGAGCACCAAAATAAAAACCTACCCTTGATGATATTCGGCCAGAACAATACTAAAAGGAAATGGGAAGTTTCGACTATATAGTTATGAAAGGAGAAAATATGTGAATAAAAGTGAGGGAATATGTAAGTAGAAAAGAGAATAAAAATGAGAGGATGAGGATTCGGTTTAATCAACAATGGAAGAAAAAAAAAGAAAAGAGGATTTGGGGAAGAAAGAGGTTCGGCCAAATGAAAGAAAAGGGAATTGTGTTTGAGCACAAATCAAAGGAAGAAAAGAGAGAGATGGAAGAAATGAGATTCGGCCAACACCTTGTTTGCCCAAAAGAAAATACACATAAATAAAAAGGTAGTTTTGGTGACAAAAGGAAAAATGAGAGAAAGAGAAATGGTATTTGATTCAACAAAAGGAGGCTTAAAAACCAAAACAATTTTGCACAAAAATGCCTAAGTGCATTCGGCCAAAGAGAAATTTGCTTGGAGAGGAAAAGAAAATATGCCAAATGGTGCCCAAATGCCAAAGTTGGCCAAATATCCTCCCCCAAACCACCTAACACATTCGGCCATCCACCTAGACACCCATGCCGTCTACATTCAACCACTAAAGGCCTAGGAAAACTTTCCAAAACATTCTCCACCCTTCATGCCTTTGTCCCCTCATAATACCATAAACTCAAGATTCTTATCCCTTATTCCATGCTTTCCTTAAACAACAATTCAACTTACCAAAAGATGAAAGTCCAACATATCATAAACATAGGTTGACCGGCCATTAATGCTATCATGAAATAAAAACCTCAAAATGCTAAACATGCTACTCGAACCACTAACCTCAAGCAACCTTTCAAGAGCCTTAACCAACTTGCCACTTACTCCTCTTATGCTTTAAATGAACACTTAATTAACTTAAGTGTCAAGCTCACTTAATCCTACTTCATTAAATAAACCATACTAAAATTTATTCTAGCTTCCTAAATAAAATCAAGCCTTCATAAGACTATTCTAACACACAAAATTCATACCCGAGCCAACACAAAATAATACTAAATTTTTTTTCAAAAGCCCATGGCCCAATCGGCACAATCCTACTAGGCCCAAATTTGGGATGTTAGATGGTGCATGGCGAATGGGCACGTTTTCGACTTTGCCTATTTCATAGCTCGTGCCATTCAACATCAGATGGAGCAACATAGGAGAGGGGTCATATCTATGGGTCCATACATCACACGCTTGACTCGATATTTCGGGCTCCTCAACACCGCTGCTCAGATTTCCTCACTCACACTGATAGGTCAGATCTCCCCACAGGGCATCCAGACGATGCTACACATGAGGATGATCCAACGTCGACGTGGGACCGATCCTCCCCAAAATCATCTAGTCCATACCACCGAAGAGGAGGATCCTGAGGACATTACTGACGATGTCCCACACCCATATGAGGAACCACAACCGAGCCATCGCCCAGTTCATGCGGCTGCTTCACTTTCAGACATCTCTGAACGTCTCACTCAATTCGAGCATTACTGCACTCAACAATTCAATGACACCGCTCGACGATTCGACGGCATTGATGCGACTCTTCAGCAGATTTGTCATCACTTTCACATATCGCCGCCTCCACCACCTCGCGATCTAACCGATGATGAGGACTTTTGAGTCCTTTTTATTTTTATTTTTATTTTTATTTTTATTTTTGCTTTTATTTGATTTTGATGTACCCTTTTATTATAATTTGTAAGTTCACACCTTTACCTTTTATTTTATTCAAAACTTTTATTAGTAAAAGTCCAATTTCTTTTAACTCCGACTATCTAATCTTCGAGTAAATACCACAACAAAACCACCTAAAAAGTTATTGATGACTCTGCAGTTCCAAAAGGTTCAAGGTGCTACTAAGGAACTGGAATATTTTCACATACCTTCACCTCTGCTTAGTTCTTCATGCCTTTCATCTACTCCTTCCCTACAAGTCTCATTCTCAAGGAATCCGTCCGAAATTCAGGAAGTTCACTTCTCTCCCTCTCTTTTGATTTTCTATTATATATTTATTCTATACCTTTGTACATTGAGGACAATGTACGTCTTAATTGTGGGGGGTCAACTATAGTATTATTTGAAAATCCCTGAATTATACCTTGTTCTTAAGTAATTTTCTCATATCACTATTAGAACAAAATTTCCTGTGATCCATGATTTTCTTTGATATGTTTTGGATTAAGTCATTGATAATTGTGCAGTGATGATTTAAACTTTAGGGAACTAGAGAATTAAACACGATGAGTTTGTTTTCAGAAATTAAAATTTTGTTAGGTTGTCTACCTGAATCTAATTATTACCTTGTAGTTTGAAATTTACAAAGTTGATATCAAAAACCCATAATTTTTGTGAGATTTTGAGCCTTTTAGAGCATATATTCTTTTCGTGCTCACTTTTTGATTATGAGTGTGTCAACATTGATTTGTTATTCTAGAACTTGCTTCGATTATACATCTCAAGACCACATTATTGATTTGATATACTGAAATGATAAAGGCACTTAGGATTTAACCCACTCACTCTACTAAAAAGCCTACCCTCACAATTAACCCCTAGTGAACCACTTTGAGCTTAACAACCCTTTTATTGACTCACCCACTAATAATAACCCAAAAACCTATCTTGTATTTGTTATCACCATTCCTTAACTCCCTTTTTTGTCGAGATTTGATTTTGAGCAGTTCCCTAACTATGTTCTATATTTCAGTTGTTAAAGTTCTTACTTATTAATTGATTTGTTCTTAAAAAAAAAGTGTATTCATCATTAGTTATATAATGAAGTGAGCTTATACGTTTAAATTCCACATATTGAAGAAAAAGCTCATATTATTAGTGTTTCAAGTTTTCAATTGATATAATTATTCAGGATTAGTTCATTTTTTTAGTTAGGTAAATTGTCAATTCAATCTCGATTCTAATCTTTTAATTCAGCCTTTATCTACACCTTTAACCCAAGCCTCATTACAACCCTTTTTAAAGACCTTTTGAATTGTGTATCATCTCATTGTATAGTGGTGGAAATTTGATTTTCATGCAAGCCTATACGATTAACTCTTCATGTTCGACTTTTGAGTCCTTAATTTTGAACCTTAAACACTTTGAGTGATTTGAGTGAATCTTTAGTGAGGATGTCAATTCTTGTCGATTTTGAGTTAAAGGTGATTATTTAGGTAAGGGGAAAACACCTATGTTCTTGTGCTACAAAAACTATGACCTTGATTGTTTGAATCATTAAGACCCTTTTACTTAAATTATCAATGTATGAGTTAGCTTTGAATTATGATGAAACATTATTGATGAATATTGTGAATCAAGGAAGTTCATTTTAATTGTGAGTTGAGAATTTTGCTTGAGGACTGATAAACCGTAAAAGCAACATAATTTAATCCCACATTTAGCATATTTTCAGATGATTTATTCCTTGATTCATGTAAAAAGGTGCTTTTAATCCTTTCTTTTCATGTCTAATACTGTAACAACCCCAAACCCGGCCCATTCACTACGACCGAATCTGGTTATGTCACTGCGGAAAAGCGGTGGAAAATTCCTTTTTGACTTAAAATAAAACAGTAAATTTATTACCCTTTGAAAATCCATGTTTATTTGATATTGTATGAAAAACTTTGATATTATTATATTGTCCAAAATTAAACTTTAGTAAATATATAAAACCAATTTGAATAATCAAGTTGTTAGAATAAATTCGTCTTCACTTAGTAAATTAATATAATCCAACCATAATTTAAAATATTAATAAAATAGTTCCCAAAATAAATAAAGATCAAAAGGCCTTTATTACATCAATATTTTAAACCCAAATAACTAATATGAATAAGCTTAAAAAAATATTTAAACTCTTCTTCCTGCATGGGCCACCATGTGTCCTCTCCGATCCCGGTCCAATTCTACGCATCACCTGAAATGGTTAGGAAAAATAGAGTGAGCCCACTGACTCAGTGCATAATCACAACACTTATTTCCACACATATGGGCTTGGCACATAACCATATCGTTCTCATAACAAGTCATGCAAATATGCATCTCAGCCCAACCTACAATCCAATCGTAACACCAACCTTAGCAGACTCCCTGCCTAAGGCCGTGGCTAACCCACCACTGATCACATCGTGATCCATGAACCTTACCTTGGCAAGCTCGCTGCTCAAGGCCGTGGCTGAGCCACCGATCAACCAAAGTGATCCCAACAACATGCTCCGTCTACGGTGATGCACATAGCCATCAACCGCCGAGATGGGCACCGAGCCAACATCTCCCTTGAGGTTGCACACAGCTAACCCTCAAGCGCTAATGTAGCCTGAGCTAACATTAGACCACGTACATCATGTGTACACCCTTCCTTCCTCCATCCAATCCAAATCCCATGCAAGTATGTAAATGCCACACGTTAAGTCATCATATAAATAAGCATACAGCTCATGTCATTACCACACCAAATATATATATGTAACACAATAACATAATATCACCAACTTACTCACTTGATATCCGATTATCCAACATAAGCATTAGCAAGCAATTAACTGAAGGAAATAGTGCGATGATTACGCACCTTATCACTTGTAGTTCTAAGCTTTCGATCCCTATGCTATCGCTCAACGAAACAACAGCTATCTGCCTATAACTATCCCCCGCTGCTGGCCCACAACCCGGTGGCCAATCCCGAACTGCCGAGACAGCCCTTTTCTTGAACTTTGGGATAGGTGCCTTCCCTTGCCCACTCTGACTGGTTGTTGCCTCCATCAACACACTTAATCAGATAAACGGGTTAACCCTCCAAATCACAGACTAAGTATTTAAGCTTACTAAATATTTCTTACCCAAAATCACTTACCAAGCTGACTGCCTACTGAAGTTGACTGAATGCCTTGAAATATCCCAGAGTACTTCCACCAACCGATTACAACGAAACCCGAAGAGGTCTACACCACTTCTAATATTCGGCCAAGGTGCTACTAACTTGAAGAAAAGAGACACGGCATATAGGTGGGGTGTAGATTCGGCTAACCATGAAAGAAAATCAAGGGAAAGGGAATAGGGGTTTCGGCCAAAAAGGGTTTGAGAAGAGAAGAGAAAAGTATGGGGGTGTACTTTCGGTTTAGCAAAATAGAAGAAAAGAGAGATGAAAGGTGAGAGGTTTGGCTCAGGTGAAATGGGAAGAATAGATGGAGAACTTGGCTAAGTCTTGAAATTTCGGCCAAACGAAATGGTGAAGCAAATTCGGCAAGAGCAAAATGGGAAAAACAAAAAGGTAAGCACCCCCCTATTTATAATATTCGGCTATAGCTCCCCCTAGAAGAAATTCGGCCAACACTCAACCCCCACCAATTCCCAAAAATCCTCCTACATTCACTCTACACCAACCCTTCAAAAATTCAAAATAGCTTCCTATTCATCTCTTCTCCTAGCCATCCATTTAAAAAGGTTTGAATGAGTCAAACCTTACTCCTAGCCGAATTCAAAATGGAAGACCAAGTCTTCCCTCATCTTTCAAGCATTCAAAACCGTCCAACCCCCTACCATCTTGAGCAAAAACAAAGCCCCATCTGCTGTCCTCGCGAATCGAACATGAGACCCTTTCCAGCTCCCCCCTTGAGGCGTCACTTCTCCATGCCTTATGTGGCGCCTCCTTGCCACTCTGCCAAGCCATTCTTTGTGACAAAACCCTCCTAATAATTCTCTTAAGACCCCCAAAAGCCAAGCTCCCTTTTTAACCATTGAAAAACAAAAATTTCCTAAGGCCTTCCCTACCTTCCAGGGTTCTCCAAACCCCTTAAAAACTTGCCCAAGCACACAAGAAGCCTATCATCACTCGAGTTATGCACTAAATGCATAACCCCTAGAACCAGGGTGTTACAAATACTCAGGAAAGCACCCGAGGATGAAAAGAACATAAAACGGGCCCAAAACAGAGCAAATGGGCCATATCACGAAATCCACATGGCCTGGGCCCAAGACCACACGACCATGCCTTATTGAGCAACTAGAACACGGCCTACCCAAGAGACTCTTTGGTCGTTTAAAAAGTTGTTTAAATGTTGTAAAGGTTGTTTTAAACCTATGCTAGAAAAAAAATTCACTTGATTCTACAAATTTTAGAAAAATGTTTAGTTTTTATTAAAAACTGAGTGTGTCGAGTATAATCAAGTTAAAAACCATTTGCTCTTGAAGTTGTTTGAAAATTTAAGTTATAAAAGCTTTCAAGTCACCTCATTATTTTGTGAACTCTGTTACCCGATGGTAACGTTCTTAAAACCCAAAAGAGTTATAGTTTTGAAAACATGCTTTTTACCGGTTAATTTAACAAGTCTATAAATCCAATTTATGAGTAATATAATCAAAGTAAAAGTAAGTAATTAAAACCCAAAATAATATTAGCGGCCTTATTACAAAACCAAAAACCAAATTAAAAGAAAGCTAAAAAAACGAAATAAAAGTTTAAAGTCCAAAACCAAAACCGGGATGCATTGCCACCTCGAGTCCTCCTCGGCTCCATATCCGCAATCTATGCTTCATCTGCAAAATGTAAGGGAAGGGGTGAGTCACCAAGACTCAGTGTATAAATCCCCAACCCGGTAATTCAAGCACTTACACAGATCATCAGTAAAACATGCAGATTATGCAACCCATAACCTAGCCATCCAATCTCCTTTAACTACCCCGTGTGGTCAAAACCACTGGTGACTGAAGTCACAAATATATATATCGTTGTGGTCAAAACCACTGGTGACCGTAGTCACAAATTAGGTGATGGGGCCAACCTATCGTGTGGTCAAAACTACTGATGACAATCCCGTAATAATCATGTGGGGCCAACCCACTGTGGTACCAAACCACTGGGACGAGTCACAATATCCATATGTGGTCAAAACCACTGGTGACCGAAGTCACAAATATCAATAGTGTGGTCAAAACCACTGGTGGTCAAAACCACTGGGACTTAGTCAGAAATATTAATAATGTGGTCAAAACCACTGGTGACCGTAGTCACAAATCAAATGATGGGGCCAACCCATCTTGTGGTCAAAACCACTGGTGACAGTCCAAATAATCATCCCCCTCCTCTCATCAATCCCATCAACATCATGCTCATATCATACGTGTCATAATATCAGGTATCATGAAATAAGGCATAACATAGCATTTAACAAAACATAAGGATGTATATTGTACATCACCTAACAGGGGACTTACCCGGAATCCAAGCTCATGCCCTCAAGGCATAGTCACTAATGCCAATGGTTATAACAGTAACATAATAAGCATAATTATACTAATAAAGTGTGTAAGCGTTTACACACCTGTCTAATCGCAGCTCTAAGTAAGAATCCCGAAACTATACGAAACTAGCGAAATCCCGAGATGTTGTTTTCCTCCTACAATCGGCCAACACATACTTTTAGATATAAAGCCATTCGGCTTATCCATAAAATCTTGAAAATACAACACATGAAGACAGTTCCTTACCTTAGTGCCGATTTGGTTTCCAACCAAATCCCGAAGGCTCTCAGCAATCGGTTATAGTCCTCCCTGAAATCGGTTTCAACACAACTCTTAGAACCCATAGACCATTCGGCCATAACTTAAATCCCGAAACCACATGAGTTGTCGCACACTTACTTTACTGATAGATTCGGCTAATCCAACACCAATGTTCTGCACCCCTAATTGTTGTTAAAGGTCTCGGCTCCCTTCAAAGAACAAGAACAGAGTTTTTAATACTTAGATCTAATCATGGAAAAGGAATGGAAGAGAAGTGAGTTTCGGTCACTACATAAATCGGCCAAAAAAGGCAAAAGATATCACTTACCGAGAGGTTCGACCACAATCCCCAAAACACACTTGATTTCGGCACTTAAGGTGATGGAGAGAAGTCGCACAAAGAGAAAGAAAGCAGAGTAAGAGTATTCAGCCAAGAAGGTAACAACACTAAGGGTTCGGCTTTTGAAAGTGACACAATTGAAAGAAGAAGGTAAAATGGACAAGAAGAGATTCGGCAAAGAGAAAGAAAACTTTCAATACCAGAGACTTAGAAGAAGAAAGATGTCGACAGAAGGAAGGGGTGTTGGTTTCGGCTTGGAGCAAAAATAAGAAAAGCAAGGATAAACAATGATGGATTCGGCAAGGAGAGTAAAAGAAATTTCGGCACAAAGGGAATTGGAAAAGAAAGAAAGAAGAAGAAGAAGAAGGTGTGACCAAGGTGATCTCGGCTTGAACCAAATAAGAAAAAGAAGAGCACAAGAGGTGGATTCGACAATGGGCTACCCCAAGTGAACCGAAAAGAAAAGCAGCAGATGGCTACTGAGGTTTCGGCTATTCAACAAATAAAGCACTAATGGTTTAATTTTGACACTAATTCGACAAAGAAAGAACCCCCTTCCTAACTAGCCGAAATACTCCTCAAGTCCACCATAAACATTCGGCCACCACCCCCAAAATGAATCCCAAAACCGATTGTACCTCTTGCCAAGGTCCACCTTTCAGCCAACTCTTTACCCATGAGTTTGAAATAATTCAAACTTCCTAAATTTCCTCTCTTCCACTAGTTCAAATCCGTTTGAACAGGTCAACTCCTCAAATTTCTCCTCTCCATCCATTCAAAAGAGTCCCATCTGAGCACTCCTCCTCTAGCTTGTGGCGTTAAAAAGAAATAGCAGGGAGTCCAATTCCTGCTGCTCGAACACAGGCACTCCCAACCTGCTTGTGGCGTCACTCCTTGGACACCCTAGGGCGCCTCCTTGCCACTTTTCCACTGGGATTCTTGTGTCTAAAACTCCCAAAAATTTCTTTTAACCCCTAATTCCCTTAGCTCTATTTCCTTAAGTGCTAAAACAAAATTCTTAGCCCCAACTCAGCCTTAACCTAGGGTTATAACTAGACCCCAGAACATGACAAATGAACATCAAAGACAATTCATCACATGCAACACAAGCAAAATGCAGAACCCCGATTTAAGGATGTTACAGTGCCTCATTAAAGAAATCTGAACACGGCTTGAAGACCGTTCACACGGGCGTGTGCCATGCCCATGTCCTTGTCGTGGCAAAGAGCAATTTCAATTGGGAAAGGATACTTAGGGCCAAAGAAACACATTCTAAGAGCCTATATAAACCCCCTAAGTGTTACTTGATGGGGGCGGTGAGCTAGGCCAAGGAGCCGAGCCGAAAAGGTCAGAGTTGTGGGAATTTACTCGAAGATAGCCAGTTGATCCATCTCCAGAAGCCGAAATTCTACTCAAAACAGCGGATCTCTCCTTCAATTCCTTTAGGGGGTTTTAGGGATTTCATACGTTTTGTTTTATCTTTTCTTCTGAGATGTTTTCTTTATTTGTTATGAACTAAACCCTTCAGATACCTGAAGGGGATGAAACCTAAGACGGATCTTGTTATTGTTTTCTGAACTATATGATAAATACTTGATTTGTTCTTAATTATGTGTGCTTAATTCTTGGGTTAATATTTCTGGGATATTGATTCAAGTTGGATGTGCTTATAAAGGAGCAAAAGTCCCTGCTTAAGAGTAGATTTAGCATAATTAAGCAGAGTTGATCGCACGCCTAGAGATAGGGTGACGAGATTTTGTCAGATTAGGGTGAAACCTAATATGGGAGTCCATAGATCGAGTTAATGCGATTCTAAGGGTTTTAATTAGAAAGAGGTTTCAATTAATCAACCTAGGGCTAGACGTTATTCACCTCAAGAGAGGGTTTAATATAACTTAGAGAGTTTTGCGGATCAAGTCAAATGAATAAATCGTCTGGTTTACTGTTAGATAACAAGTAAAGCCTAGGTGGATTCTTCCTAAGGATATCGTTGTGATCAACTGAGTTTTTCCAACAGTATTCCCCAATTCGTTCTTTTTGTCTTGAGTTTTAAGCTTAGTAGTTAGTTAATTTTAGATTAGATAACAACTTCATTTATTTTAGGCTAGATAATAAAAAGAAAGTTAGTATTAGTACTTTTATTTCCTTTGGGTTCGACAATCCGGTCTTGCCTAAGCTATACTACTGTTCGATAGGTGCACTTGCCTCAATCGTTGTCAGAGTTAGTTTCCAGGTTCGATCATTCTCATTTATATAAATTTAAAACTCTGAAATCCAGCGATCAAGTTTTTGGCACCGTTGCCGGGGAACTAAAATATTAGGAAAGCTCTATTTTTATTACTTTAGCCATTATTTGTATTTTCTGCAATTTACTTTTATCTTTAGGTTAAATTTTAATTTTGCTAAATTTTGTTTCTTTCTTTTCTCAGTAGGTACCTCTAGTTTTTGACTAGAAGGAACTCGAAAGGACCACTAGTATACGATAGTGATATTGAAGCAACCGCTCGCAGGAATCGTAGAGAAATTAGGCAAGCCCTAAATTACACAAAGAAGAGCGAGAAGACAGATCCAATCCTACTAAAGGGATGGACGAAAATAATCCACCACAAGATGTGGGAGAACACAATGCTCCATGTACTATGTACGATTATGCTAAACCTCATTTAACAGGAGCAGAATCGAGTATTGTTAGGCCTGCTATAGCTGCTAATAATTTTGAATTAAAACCTAACTATACAAACGATTCATAAATTTGTTCAATTTGATGGTTTGCAGGACGAAAACCCAAACACTGATATAGCTAATTTTTTAGAGTTCTGTGGTACCTTCAAAATAAATGGCGTTTCTGATGATGCCATACGTCTTTGGTTATTTCCTTTTTCATTAAGGAATAAAGCCAAACAGTGGTTAAACTCGTTACCACGAGGGTCAATCACTACGTAGGAACAAATGACCGAAAATTTTTTATTAAAATATTTCCCACCGGCCAAAATGGCCAAATTACGAAATGATATCTCTTTGTTTGTGCAGATGGATTTAAAGACATTATACGACGCATGGGAGAGATACAAGGATCTCTTGAGAAGGTGTCCGCATCATGGTTTACCATTGTGGCTTCAAGTCCAAACTTTTTATAACGGTGTGAACCCTTCAACGAGGCAACTAATTGATTCAGCCGCCGGTGGAACCCTGAACAACAGAACTCCTGAAGTAGACTACGAGTTTATTGAAGAGATATCACTAAATAACTATCAATGGCAGGGTACAAGGAAAAAACCAACGAAATTGGCCAGAGTTTTTAACCTCGATGCAGTAACCATGATATCAACACAAGTTGAGATGATGAATAAAAAGCTTGATAGTTTGTGTTCTTTACAAGCACATCCAATAATCCAGTGCGACGCAAGTGGAACTGTGGCAAATCCTGAGTACCCACCCTACCAACAGGGCACAGAGAGCGAACAGATGAACTATATAGGTAATAATTTTAGATCTAATAATAACCCTTATAGTAATACTTATAATCCAGGTTGGAGGAACCACCCAAATTTTACATGGGGAGGTCAAGGAAATCAAAGACAGCAACCTCCTCACAATTTCCAAAATCAGTCCTATCCACAGGAAAAAAAAGCCGAACCTTGAAGTGATGCTGACTAAATTCATGGCAGCCACAGAAAATCATTTCCAAAACACTGAAACAAACCAACGAACATCGATTGAAGAGATCAAGAGCCAAGTTGGGGAACTTACTAAGTCAGTTGGACAACTTGCAAAGTTAATGTCCGAACGATCGCAAGGGCGTCTACCAAGCAACACTGAGATTAACCCAAAGGAGCAAATCCAAGCCATCATAGCTCATGATAGTATAGGGTTAGTGTAACACCCCAAACCCGGCCCAAACATTACGGCCGAATTCGGTATGTCACAGAGGAAAAGTTTTGAAAACCATTTATTTTCCCGATTTAGTTTTTGAGAAAACATTTATTTTTGATAAAGTATTGTCTTGTTTAAGTTTGATGGAGGTGCTTGAAGAAAACATCATTTAGCTTTGTTGTTAAAATTTCATTAGAGTACCCGATGGCACAAGAAAACATTTACGTTAAGTTCAAGAAAATTTGTGTAATCATTTTAAAATCATTGAGCAGTTAAAACTATTCATCCAAAACATGTAAAATAATCAAACGAAATATTAGGAGGCCTTATTACATTTTGAACAATAAAAACCGAAAATAAGATGAACATAACTCAAGTTTATTTAAACCAAAATTTCACTGCATGGCCACCTCGAGTCCATCCGGCTCCTTATCCGCAAGCTACGAGTCACCTGAAAATGTTAAAGGAAAAAGGTGAGTCATCAAGACCCAATGTGTAACCCTTTTTCCCGGTTTAATGTAACACCATACACAAATCATAATTAATTTAATATGCACAAGTTTAATATGCACCCAACCTAGCCATCCAAACGCCTTTCTCTACCCCGTGTGGTACCAAACCACTGGTGGTGCCAAACCACTGGTGACTTAAAGTCACAATATCCATCAATACTGTGGTGCCAAACCACTGGTGACTTAAAGTCACAAATCAAATGATGGGGCCAACCCATCGTGTGATACCAAATCACTGGCATCAATCCCATAATGTCATCTGTGGGGCCAACCCACTGTGGTGCTAAGCCACGGGGACAAGACGCTATGAGGTGCCAAACCTCTGGTGATCGTAGTCACGAAATGTGGTACCAAACCACTGGTGTCCGTCGACACGAATATCACTTCCCCCTCCTCTCATCAACCCACATCAATCAATGATACGCATATAATAGAAATCATGCCAACATGTTTATTATCTAACAACATACACTGAATTTATCATCAGCCACATATTATAAGCCACATATACCAAATATGTCATGCTTCCCAAAAGCATCCTAACAACAAGGACTTACCTGAATCCTTGCTTATACCATGATGGTATTAAATCCAAATCTACACAAATCAGATTTAGCATACACGAACACTTAGCACATTAAATAGTTACAAAGTGTGTATGTACACACCTGTTTCTAATGATAGCTCTAAATCCTCAGAGAGACAATCGTCCACACAAGATATTCTTGCCCCTATATTCGGCCAACATAAGGTTAGTGCTCTTGACCATTCGGCCAAACCAAAATAAACCCAAGGGTTGTCACTTGAACCCGAAACCTTACCTACACGCCTTTGGGTACAACTATAGCACACGATTTGCGACTCTGCTTCACTCCCCTATAATCGGCAGTTATCAGTGTCACAATAATAGCCTTTCCAATACCAAATAAATGGTTTACTACATCCTTACCACCACTTACCAATATTGCTAACGAATGGAGGCTTCACGTGACTATTTCCAAAATCCTGGAGTACCTAAACAGATTCGGTTCAACACTGATTAGCCACCAACACATTTCGGCTTTCCATTTATCCAAGTCGACAGAGAGAAAGAATATGGGAGAAGAGTTTCGGCACACTTACCTTCCTCTATGACCGATTGAGAAACACTAAAAAGGGATCACCCTTGCTTTGATATTCGGCTAAGCCTTCACAAAATAGGGGGAAGGGGATTCGGCTATAGTTGGTTAAAATAATAAACAAGGTTCGGCTTATGTGAAAAAAATGAAGAACAGGAAGTGGGATGGGAGTTTCGGCAAAAGGGTTTGAGAAGAGGAAAGAAAAGAGAAGTATGAAGGAGAGTACTTTCGGTTTAGCCAAAATAGAGAAGAGAGTAGAGGGGTGGTAGGAGATTCAGCCAAGGATCAAAAAGAAGAAAAAGGTAGATGGCAATGGTGTTTCGGTTTTTGAGAGAGAATGAAAGAAACAAAAGAGATGAAGGCTAGTCGAAATTATCAAGTAAGTGCCTAAAGAAAATTCGGCACACCCCCCTTGCTTAGCCACCAAGCCGTCCACTCCTCTACAACAAGGAGTTCAAAAATTTGGCAACTCCCCAAATCATTCTAGGCCACTCATTTGAAATAATTCAAAATAATTTGAATAAAACAACCTCCTTCTTTTCCTCCTTGCCACCTCTTTAAGATTAATCAAATAAAATCCAACTAAATCTTTATTTATCTAAAAGAATTTGAATTGAGCTCCTCCCCCTCTCTCATGCCGTCAAAATAAAGAGCAAAAGAAGGGAACTCTGCGACTCGAACATAAGCTCCCATTGCTCCCCTTGCTCCCCTTGTGGCGTCATCTCTAGCCCTTAAGTAGCCTCCTTCTTGCCACTTTTTCAAGTCCTTTTTAATGTCAAATGCTCCCTTATTTAATTTGTAACCCCTACCTACTGAGGCTCCCTAACTTTAAAGCTTAAAAATACCAATTTCCTACTATACAAGCCTACTCAAATTCACAATTAAGTCCTACAACACCACGAACAACATCACAGCAATCCAAACACAACCAAAATAATTTAATCGCAAATAACACCAATTTTAGGATGTTACAGTTCTACCCCCTTAAAATAATTTCGTCCTCGGAATTACTTACTAACGAATAATCGTACATCTTAACTCCCCGCACTACACTAATGCTGTGCACTCTGATCTTAATGAGACTATCTTACTTCCTAGGCACAATCTCTAAGTTCACGTCCAAGGTTTCAGGCACTTCACTAGCAATACAAGAAAACTCTACAATAATCAAAGCAATTAAGGGTATTCCATAAATAAGGAACGTACCCGTTGTCACATCTGGCACATCTTCCTCCTCGCGACGGCCAACTGCATAAACCAACCTTGGTTGCCTCACCTCTGTACCTTCAGCACCTCAGCCACGCCCGTTACCAACACCACGACCCCTAGCTGCACCCTGACCCATCTGTGGCGGCGGTCCTTTATTTCTAACCTGAGCACGGTTCTGACCCTCTGACTGATTCTTTGCCAACTTCCGAGGACAATCCCTTACACGGTGATCCAAAGATCCACACTCGAAGCATCCTCTTTCACCAGTCCAACATCCTCCCCAATGAGACTTCCCACAACGGTTACACTGTGCTGGTCTCTGATTAGCAGTAACAAACCCACCAGACTGATTTAGCCCATTCTACCTAGCCTTTTTCTGAGAATCTTCGGCCGACCCAGAAGATCCAAAACTCCTCTTATGCCTGTTTCTATCCATGTTCCGCCTCACAGACTCTTTAACTCCCTCGGCAACCTTAGCCTTCTCTACCAGAATAGCAAACTCACGCTCCTGTTATAAAGCAATCAGCAACCTTAAATCATCCCTAAGTCTGTCTTCAAAGCGGACACAACGATCATGCTCAGTTGACACAATTCCCCGAGCATAGCGGCTCAGCCTCAAGAATTCTGCTTCATACTCCGATACTGACTTATTTCCTTGTACCAACCCTAGAAAAGCTTTCCTCTGCGCATCAGCGTAACTGGTGCCCACATACTTCTTCTGATAAGCAGCTTTGAAGTACTTCCAAGTAAGATCGTCTGCCGTAGCACCATCTCGAACCGTGAGCCACCATTGATATGACTCATCCTTTAGAAGCGACACCGCTCCTTTTAGCTTCTCCTTTCAGTTCAAAAATTCGGCAACTCCCCAAATCATTCTAGGCCACTCATTTGAAATAATTCAAAATAATTTGAATAAAACAACCTCCTTCTTTTCCTCCTTGCCACCTCTTTAAGATTAATCAAATAAAATCCAACTAAATCTTTATTTATCTAAAAGAATTTGAATTGAGCTCCTCCCCCTCTCTCATGCCGTCAAAATAAAGAGCAAAAGAAGGGAACTCTGCGACTCGAACATAAGCTCCCCTTGCTCCCCTTGTGGTGTCATCTCTAGCCCTTAAGTAGCCTCCTTCTTGCCACTTTTTCAAGTCCTTTTTAATGTCAAATGCTCCCTTATTTAACTTGTAACCCCTACCTACTGAGGCTCCCTAACTTTAAAGCTTACAAATACAAATTTCCTACTATACAAGCCTACTCAAAGTTCACAATTAAGTCCTTCAACACCACGAACAACATCACAGCAATCCAAACACAACCAAAATAATTTAATCGCAAATAACCCCAATTTTGGGATGTTACAGTTAGATGAACCCAATTCAATACAAGGAAACGAGGTAAAAGAAAGTAAAGTAGAGGTAACACAGGAAAAGCCAAAACCGGTAATCAAAGAGTACCAACCTCGCATACCTTATCCAGAAGCGATGAAGAGAGATGATACAGAGGAACAGTTCGGTAAGTTTCTTAAACTTTTAAAGAAACTACATATCAACTTACCTCTTCTTGAAGCTCTTTTTCAGATGCTAGATTCGAGGAAATTTTTAAAATAGCTCTTGACGAACAAGCGCAAATTAGACGAAGAGCCACACGTGGAATTGAACGCAGTATGCTCAACAATGTTACAGAATAGACTACCGCAGAAGCAAAAAGATCCAGGGAGTTTTACAATTCCATGTTTAATTGGTAGACTAACTATTGATAATGCATTAGCTGATTTAGGGGCAAGTATAAATGTCATGCCTTATAAAATGATTAAACAACTAGGTCTAGGGAAACCCAAACAAATTAGGATGAGCATTCAACTAGCTGATAAAACTGTTAGAATTCCTAGGGGTATTATCGAAGATGTTCTTGTAAAAATTGATAAATTCGTTTCCCAGTAGATTTTGTTGTTTTAGACATGGATGAGGATAATTCGATTCCCTTAATTTTAGGAAGACCCTTTTTAGCAACTGCTAAGACTAAAATTGATGTTAGCATAGGAGAATTAATACTTCAAGTAGGTGACAAATCAATCAGCCTACAAGCTCTTGACTTGGCCAGGACAACAATTGATGAAGGTGAGAAAGTAAATTCAGTTGATAACCAGATTGTTCCAGCTTCACCACAGGAAACACCACAAGATTACAAACCTGAGCCGAATCATGGACCCCACACCAACAAAGACGAATTACACAAGGAACTAAGCCTTAGGGCCGACAAATTAGAAGAGTGGATGACATCCTTTAAAGAAGAACAGAACCGTGCGAAGTAAAGCTGAAGGAGCCCCCAGAAGAGCTCATAGGAACATCAGACCACTTCCAAATAGGAGACCAGGTACAGTTAGATAAATCAAATCCTCAAATCACCATGTCAGACCTGAAAGAAAACGAAGAAATCCCCCTTGAGGTACACAATATCTTCCCATACGGAACAGTCGAGGTAAGCAACCCCATATTTGGCACTTTTAAGGTACACGTTTCTCGACTCAAACTTTATCAAGAAAATAGAACTGTACGCATGAGGAAAGTTATTCAAACCTCAAACCTCCCTAATTTTTCAAATACGAGGAAAGTCTAGCTTAAGACTATAAACGAGCGCTTCTTGGGAGGCAACCCGAGCACTAACACAATTGATTTTCACATTTTGCTTTCAATTTATTTTATTTTCTTCTTTTCTTTCTGAATACCTAGTTGTAAACTAACCAAAAGTGCAGATTTCTAGACCACACGGTCTTGCACACGGCCGTGGCCGTGACCGTGTGGAAGTACAGAATCTCTGTACTAACATAGCAGAGGCGGTACGAATCAAATCCCAACTAATTCTCGAAATCACGGACCCAGCAACCCCACCATGGGCACCGACAAAGCGCCACGGCCGTGCGAGGCAGCCATGGACGACACTGACTTATCAGAAATGGGCGTGGCTGGCTGAAAAACGGGCATGGAAAATCAACACGCTTAGACACACGACCGTGCGAGGCGGCCGTGGACGACACTGACTTATCAAAAACGGGCGTGGCTGGCTAAAAAACGGGCATGGAGAATCAACACGCTTAGACACACGGCCGTGCGAGGCGGTCGTGCGAAACGACACGCCCTCGGTCCACAAGCGTGGGAAAGTACCAGAATTGAGCCTCTATTTAAACACCAACCCTCCCCTCCCCATTCTTCTCATCTACCTTCCACCCCTTTCCTTCCTTCTTTTACTCTCCAAATTCCCCTCTCCATAACAAGTCTCTATAACTCTTGAGCCACACCAAAGGCATGACGAAGAAGCGGAAGAAAGCAAGAGTAGTCTCCTTACGAAGACCGACATTCATAAGTTCATGCCGGCCGCTTCATCCAAACAACAAGCCAAGGGTCTTTGAGACCATTTAGTTTCTATTTTTCTTTTCTCTTTTGCTTCAATTTCCTTCCCTTTCACAATCTTATGCTTAATTTAGTTTAATTTATTTTAGTTTCTTAGTGTCAGGTTCAAAAGGCTGCTAGGGAATCACACCTTGGAACCACGACCATCACCACAGCCTTCGAAATACTAAAGGCTGCTTGGGAATCACACCACTTCCGCCACCGCCAGCACCTCCGCAACCCAAGGAATGACACTCACCTCACGAACCATCCATCAAGGACTTCTCGGTCCATTAGTCCTTTCTTTCATTTTTATTTTCCTTCTTAGTCTCCTTATCTTTATCTTTCTTATTTTTAAGTATATAATTAGTTTATTTTAAATGTGTTTCAATAATCCCTGGGTAATTCTTCACGAGCCTCCCAATTTCTTCATCTAGCGCAGAGCTCGTTAGTAACCGCCACAACAAAAGACGATACCTCCAACTTATTCTCCACATCCTCCAAGGAATCCATCCATAATTCAAGAAGTGTCACCTCTCTTTTGATTATCTAATAACTATTATTTTCTATCTTTGTACATTGAGGGCAATGTGCATCTTAAGTGTGGGGGGATAAAAGTGCCTAACTTTTTGCATTATTCTCAATCCCCAAGGATAAAAGTGCCTAACTTTTTGTATTATTCTCAATCCCCGAGGATAAAAGTGCCAAACTTTTTTCATTATTCTCAAATCCCTGAATTATATTCTGTTCTTAAGTAATTTTCTCATATTACTAATTAGAATGAAATTTCTAATGAATTATGATATTTATTGACATGTTTTTGAGTAAGTCATTGTTAATTGTGCATTGATGATTAAATTAGAAGAATGTTAGAGAATCAAGCATGATAAGTCTGTTTTTCAAAATTAAAAATTTTTGCTAGGTTGTCTACCTGAATCTGAATATCACCTTGAAATTTGAAAATTTACGAGGTTGATGTCAAAAACAACCATAATTTTTGTGAGATTTTGAGCCTTATAGAGCATATATTCTTTTTCATGCTCACTTTTTGATTATGAGTGTGTCAACATTGAACTGTTATTCTAACACTTGCCTTGATCATACATGTTGAGACCACACCTATGATTTGATATGCTGAGATGATAAATGCACCTAGGTTTTAACCCACTCACTCCATTAAAAAGCTGTAACACCCCAAACTCGGCCCACAAGCCCTGACCGGATCTGGTATGTCACTGCGGAAGAACGGTTGAAAAATCCTTTTGACTTAAGATAAAACATTAAAATTTGTTAACTTTTGAAAACCATGTCCATTTGAAATCATATGTAACACTTTAATGTTATAAAATATTCGAATTAAACCTTTATTATATATAAATAATTTAATAAAAATAAGTTGCTAAAAAAAATCGTCTTTACTTAGTAATCAATTTAATCAAGCCATAATAAAATAATACCAAATATAATAATAAGGCCCTTATTACAACCAATACTTAAACAAAGTACTTAATATGAAAAAAAACGCATAAAAATAATCAAAAACATCTGCTTCTGCACGGGCCACCTAGTATCCTCTCCAACCCGGTCCAAAGCTTACGCGTCACCTGAAATGGTTAAGAAAAATTGGGTGAGTCCACAGACTCAGTGCATAATCATTACACATGTTTCCACATATATGGGCTTAACCCATACCCACACAGTCTATACCAACAGATATGCAATTATGACCCAACCCAACCTAAGTCCATCCATTACGCCCACCTTAGCAGACTCCCTGCTCAAGGCCGTGGCTAATCCACCGATCACAACTGAGTGATCCCACATAACTTACCTCGGCAGCCCTGCTGCACAAGGCCGTGGCTGAGCCATCGATCAACCAAGTGATCCCAACAGTAATCCGTCTACGATGATGCACTCAGCTATCAACCGCCGAGATGGGCACCTAGCCAACATCTCCCTTGATGAAGCACACAGCTAATTCATCAAGCGCTAATGTAGCACGAGACTAACATTAGACCACGTACATAAATATGTACACCCCGTCCTTCCTGGATCAATTCCAATCCCTATGCACATATGTCAAGGTATCATCTCAAATCAACATATAGAATGAATATACATCACATGCTCATTATCATGTCACACATGCACCATAAGTAATTTAATATCACAATTTACCAACCTGTTAACCGATTACCCCACACATGGGTATCCATCACTTCAGCCTTTATTGTCGGCTATCACACATCACACACAAGCATATACATCAATACACACTAACAGGAAAACAGTGCGATAATTACGCACCTGATTACTTGGAGTTCTAAACTCTCGATCCCAATACTATCGCTAAGCGAGACTACGGCTATTTGCCTATAGCTTTCTCCTGCTGCTGGCCCACACCCCGGTGGCCAATCTCGAACCGCCGAGACAGATCTTTTCTTGAACTTCGGGATAGGGACTTTCCCTTGCCCTCCTATACTGGTATTCGCCTCCATCAAAACGCTTAATCAGAACAACGGTTAATCCTCTAAGTCATAAATCTAAACAATGAATCTTACCAAATATTGCTTACCAAAACCACTTGAATTCCGGATGTTACTTTATGCTTCTGCAAACGCTGACTAAACGACTCCCGAAAAGGTCTCCTGCGTTAGGCTCTCCTCCCCTACAATCGGCCTTAGCACCTTCTAGAGAAAACTTAGGGCCATACGGCCAAAACAAGAATATCAGCACCAAGACCATTCGGCCAAGCAACCAAACCAAAGGATTAACACTCCACCCTTACCTTACAAATGATTCGGTTTCCTACCAAATCCCGAGCCAAACGATGGTTCATCTCTGACAATCGGCCACACCCCTAAAACGCAAACGGTTAGCCTCACAAGCCTTCGGCTTATCGAATACTAAAAGAGATAGACTATCAACATAAATCCTTACCCTCCAAAACGACTAGAGAAAAGACCCAAACGCTCCACCCTTGCCTAAGATTCGGCCAACCAACACTAGGACACAAAGAAGGTTTCGGCAAAGGCTGAGGAGAGATTAGGCTCAAGTGAAATGGAGAGAAAACGAGTGGAAAATTCAGCTATGTGCCTAAGAAGGTAATCGGCAAAACTAAGGTGGTTTGAACAAATATGGAAAAGAGGGGAAATAAAAGATGAATGAGGTTCACAAATGAAGATTCAGCCAACAAGTCCAAGGGAGAAATCGGCAAGGTCTATGATGCTAATGGCTTTCAGTTTCAAAGAAGGAAAAGAGGTAAGCTTAACTTGAAGGTTCGGCCAAATGACAAAAAGGGGAAAAGAAGAAAGCAAAAAGAAGTAAGGCTTTAGAAGAAAAAACTAAAATTCGACAAAGGGATGGCACACCACCCTTAAATAAGGTTCGGCTACTCCCCCTAACCTTCATGGCCGAAAATGACCTCAAGAGAACCCCTTTAGCCGTCCAACTCCTCTCCCCTTACTCAATCCCTTGATTCCTTCCTAAATTCACTCTACACCCTCCTTTCAAACCAATTCAAATTAAAGCCAACTCATCTCTTCTCCTAGCCACACATTCAAAACAATTAGACTCAGTCAAATTCCCCTTTTAAAGTGCCATGGCCGAATCCAACACTTCCCCCTCTCCTGACGCAAAAAGCAAAACCAAAATGCTACCTTTGCAGCTCGAACTCTGGCCCCCTTCTGCTCCTTGAGGCGTCACCTTCCAAAGCTCTAAGTGGCGCCTCCCTTGCCACTCTACTAGCTCAATTCTTGTGTCTTAACCTCCCAAATAATTTTCTTAAGACCTTTAAAGCCAAGCTCCCCCTTCTTAACACTAAAAATTCAAAAATTTCCTAAGGTATCTCTTACCTTCTAGGGTTCTCCAAACCCCTTAAAACTCGTCCAAACACACCATAAGCTTTCCAACACTCGAGTTATGCACTAAATGCATAACCCCTAGAACCCGGATGTTACAATTCTACCCTCCTTAAAATAATTTCGTCCTCGAAATTACTTGGTTGCCTAACGGTCGTACATCCTACCTCACCATACTACGCTATTGCTGCGCACTCTGATCTTAAAGAAACTACCAAATTTTCTAGGCACAGTTTCTAAGTCCCCACTCAAGGTTCTAGATACTTTACTAGCAATAAAACATACTGTCCTAAAAGCGAACAAACAATAAAGGATATTTCAGACATAAGAAACTTACCCGCTGACACATCTGGCACATCATTATCCTCCCTCCGACGGACTGCATATACCAGACCTGGCTGTCTTGCCTCAGAGCCACCATTACCGCGGCTTAACGCTCCACGACCTCGGCCGGAACCATTTCCTCCACAGTTCGGACCACGACCCCTTGTCACCTGCTGACCATCTCTGCCCGGCTGCACATAACCTTGGCCTAATGTCCGAGTCCTATTCGGATCCTGGGGACAATCCTTAATCAGATGAGTCTTAGACTTACACCTAAAACATTCTCGATCCCGATTCCAGCACTCGCCAACATGATACCTTCCACACCGAGCACACGGACGATCCGGATTCCCAGTAGCTGGCTTAGAAATACGAGCAGAAGTCTCAACCCTCGGTTTTTTCTGAAAGCTCTCAGACGACTCTGGCGGTCCATAACTCCTCTTATCCCAGTTTCTTTCTCTATCTCTATTCTGCCTCTCGGTCCTCTTGACCTCCTTAGCTATCCGAGCTTTCTCCACTAAAATGGCGAAGTCTCTTTCTCGTTGCGGAACAATCAAAACCCGCAGCTCATCCCGCAACCCATCTTCAAATCTGACGCATCTCTCATAATCGGTAGCCACGATGCCCCAAGCATACCGGCTCAAACGCAAAACTCAGCCTCGTACTCCGCTATTGACTTGCCTCCTTGCACCAAATTGATGAACGCCTTCCTCTGAGCGTCCACATAACTCGCTCCAATATACTTCCCCTCAAACTTGATCTTAAAGTAACCCCAGTCCACTCGATCGGCAGGGGTACTTTCCTTAACAGTGAGCCACCACTGGTAGGCCTCATCCCGTAGCAACGAAACAGTACCCTTAAGCTTCTCCTCTGCAGTTAAATCCAAGTCATCCATAATCCTTTCAACTGCCTCTAGCCAATATTCTGCCACGTTCGGAGCTACCCCAGACACTCCCCTAAAAATCTCGGCTCCGTTCGACCTAAGTCTTTCGGGTACTGACTTCCGAGTCCCATTGCCCACATTGGCTCCTGCCACTCGCTCAAGCACCCGCAGCATAGCCTGCGATACTGCGTCATCTCCTCCTGTCTGATCCTGATGTTCAACCTCAACAGCTGGTGGTGGCGGCACATCATTTTTTGACCCATGGCCAGACCCAACCGGTTCCGATACTGCCATCCTGCCTCTACCACGTCCACGAGTATTGCGACCACGCCCCCTAGAACTTATATCTAGCGTCGCGATTTAATCTGTTTAGAAAGTTTTATGCATTAGAAATTTTTGTTCCACTGTTTATCCACGAGCAAATTTTATGAAAAGAAGTTTCCGGAAGCGGTTCTTTCGATCAATCAAAGTTTCATTCCAAGTTCACTACTCTACTACAGAGAATTACACATTCATTCATCCACGTCACTTTCTTAAAGCATTTCCAACCCAGGGTAATTTCGTCATTTTCCTATAGGGGTATTTCGGTAATAAATCAGGGTTAATTTGAAAATAGTTTTCAAATTAAAGATATTTTAGAATTTAAAAAGTCTCGGGGGTCATCTTGAAATTTATTATTTTTCAAATCAGGGGTGTTGCCAAAAATTTCAGAAATTGGGGTTTACTTTGGTAATTTTGTAAGTCGGTGTATTCTTGTAAATTTCCAAATCTGGGTATCTCAATATTTTGCAAAATAGGATTTTTCTGATATTTTGTAAAATAAGAATATTTTAACAAAAGTCGAGGGTAATTATGAAAATTTAGAAACCAAGGGCATTTTGGTAATTTACAACACAGGGGTATTTTCGTAATTTTGCCACTAGGGCATTTTGGGTAGTTTTGTAAATCGAGAAAACATCTTTCAAAATCACATTTAGGGTTTACAAACGTCTTGGTTAAGGTGAACCGTAGCTACGCACCAGGTAGGATTCAAGTAAAGAGGAGGTGAGTCGCTAGGACTGCTTAAATACCAAGCTCTTACTGAATACCACTCCTAGACATGCGTACAAGGGTTGCCACACCTTAACTCGGCGACTTACTTCACAGGTTTGTTTAATAGTCCTTAAGTATTGTGTATGTGTTGAGTAGACTAGTCCTAGGGTCCAATAGCCCTAACATTCTAATCTACGAGCCCAAATAAACCCATAGCAGTTCACATAAACAAATCACTTTAGAAATACTTACCTGGTGGACTTCGGGCCAGAGGTACAGGTGCCATGCCAAAATAACCTGAAAAAACTTTTTCATAAAAGTCCATATTTTTGAAAACATTTTTGGGCCCAAAACCACAAAGCCGAGTTTTGACCCGGGCTCTGATACCAATTTGTAACACCCCAAACCCGGCCCACAAGCCCTGACCGGATCTGGTATGTCACTGCGGAAGAACGGTTGAAAATCTTTTTGACTTAAGATAAAACATTAAAATTTGTTAACTTTTGAAAACCATGTCCATTTGAAATCATATGTAACACTTTAATGTTATAAAATATTCGAATTAAACCTTTATTATATATAGATAATTTAATAAAAATAAGTTGCTAAAAATAAAATCATCTTCACTTAGTAATCAATTTAATGCCATAATAAAATAATACCAAATATAATAATAAGGCCCTTATTACAACCAATACTTAAACAAAGTACTTAATATGAAAAAAAACGCATAAAATAATCAAAAACATCTACTTCAGCATGGGCCACCTAGTATCCTCTCCAACCCGGTCCAAAGCTTAAGCGTCACCTGAAATGGTTAAGAAAAATTGGGTGAGTCCACAGACTCAGTGCATAATCATTACACATGTTTCCACACGTATGGGCTTAACCCATACCCACACAGTCTATACCAACAGATATGCAATTATGACCCAACCCAACCTAAGTCCATCCATTACGCCCACCTTAGCAGACTCCCTGCTCAAGGCCGTGGCTAATCCACCGATCAAAACTGAGTGATCCCACATAACTTACCTCGGCAGCCCTGCTGCACAAGGCCGTGGCTGAGCCACCGATCAACCAAGTGATCCCAACAGTAATCCTTCTACGGTGATGCACTCAGCTATCAACCGCCGAGATGGGCACCTAGCCAACATCTCCCTTGATGAAGCACACAACTAATTCATCAAGGGAGATGTTGGCTAGGTGCCCATTTCGGCGGTTGATAGCTGAGTGCATCACCGTAGACGGCATACTATTGGGATCACTTGGTTGATCGGTGGCTCAGCCACGGCCTTGTGCAGCAGGGCTGCCGAGGTAAGGTATGTGGATCACTCAGTTGTGATCGGTGGATTAGCCACGGCCTTGAGCAGGGAGTCTGCTAAGGTGGGCGTAATGGATGGACTTAGGTTGGGTTGGGTCATAATTGCATATCTGTTGGTATAGACTGTGTGGGTATGGGTTAAGCCCATACGTGTGGAAACATGTGTAATAATTATGCACTGAGTCTGTGGACTCACCCAATTTTCTTAACCATTTCAGGTGACGCGTAAGCTTTGGACCGGGTTGGAGAGGATACTAGGTGGCCCATGCAGAAGCAGATGTTTTTATTATTTTTATGTGTTTTTTTCATATTAAGTACTTTGTTTAAGTATTGGTTGTAATAAGGGCCTTATTATTATATTTGGTATTATTTTGTTATGGCTTGATTAAATTGATTACTAAGTGAAGATGATTTTATTTTTAGCAACTTATTTTTATTAAATTATCTATATATAATAAAGGTTTAATTCGAACATTTTATAACATTAAAGTGTTACATATGATTTCAAATGGACATGGTTTTCAAAAGTTAACAAATTTTAATGTTTTATCTTAAGTCAAAAAGATTTTTCAACCGTTCTTCCGCAGTGACATACCAGATCCAGTCAGGGCTTGTGGGCCGGGTTTAGGGTGTTACAAATTGGTATCAAAGCCCGGTTCAAAACTCGGCTTTGTGGTTTTGGGCCCAAAAATGTTTTCAAAAATATGGACTTTTATGAAAAAGTTTTTTCAGGTTATTCTGGCATGGCACCTGTACCTCCGGCCCGAAGTCCACCAGGTAAGTATTTCTAAAGTGATTGTTTATGTGAACTGCTATGGGTTTATTTGGGCTCGTAGATTAGAATGTTAGGGCTATTGGACCATAGGACTAGTCTACTCAACACATACATAAGACTTAAGGACTATTAAACAAACCTGTGAAGTAAGTCGCCGAGTTAAGGTGTGGCAACCCTTGTACGCATGTCTAGTGGTATTCAGTAAGAGCTTGGTATTTAAGCAGTCCTAGCGACTCACCTCCTCTTTACTTGAATCCTACCTGGTGCGTAGCTACGGTTCACCTTAACCAACGTTTGTAACCCCCGTGTTGAAAGATGTTTTCTCGATTTACAAAACTACCCAAAATGCCCTAGTGGCAAAATTACGAAAATACCCCTGTGTTGTAAATTACCAAAATGCCCTTGGTTTCTAAATTTTCATAATTACCCTCGACTTTTGTTAAAATTCTTATTTTACAAAATATCAGAAAAATCCTATTTTGCAAAATATTGAGATACCCAGATTTGGAAATTTACAAGAATACACCGACTTACAAAATTACCAAAGTAAACCCCAATTTCTGAAATTTTTGGCAACCCCCTGATTTGAAAAATAATAAATTTTCAAGATGACCCCCGAGACTTTTTAAATTCTAAAATATCTTTAATTTGAAAACTATTTTCAAATTAACCCTGATTTATTACCGAAATACCCCTATAGGAAAATGACGAAATTACCCTGGGTTGGAAATGCTTTAAGAAAGTGACGTGGATGAATGAATGTGTAATTCTCTGTAGTAGAGTAGTGAACTTGGAATGAAACTTTGATTGATCGAAAGAACCGCTTCCGGAAACTTCTTTTCATAAAATTTGCTCGTGGATAAACAGTGGAACAAAAATTTCTAATGCATAAAACTTTCTAAACAGATTAAATCGCGACGCTAGATATAAGTTCTAGGGGGCGTGGTCGCAATACTCGTGGACGTGGTAGAGGCAGGATGGCAGTATCGGAACCGGTTGGGTCTGGCCATGGGTCAAAAAATGATGTGCCGCCACCACCACTGTTGAGGTTGAACATCAGGATCAGACAGGAGGAGATGACGCAGTATCGCAGGCTATGCTGCGGTGCTTGAGCGAGTGGCAGGAGCCAATGTGGGCAATGGGACTCGGAAGTCAGTACCCGAAAGACTTAGGTCGAACGGAGCCGAGATTTTTAGGGGAGTGTCTGGGGTAGCTCCGAACGTGGCAGAATATTGGCTAGAGGCAGTTGAAAGGATTATGGATGACTTGGATTTAACTGCAGAGGAGCTTAAGGGTACTGTTTCGTTGCTACGGGATGAGGCCTACCAGTGGTGGCTCACTGTTAAGGAAAGTACCCCTGCCGATCGAGTGGACTGGGGTACTTTAAGATCAAGTTTGAGGGGAAGTATATTGGAGCGAGTTATGTGGACGCTCAGAGGAAGGCGTTCATCAATTTGGTGCAAGGAGGCAAGTCAATAGCGGAGTACGAGGCTGAGTTTTTGCGTTTGAGCCGGTATGCTTGGGGCATCGTGGCTACCGATTATGAGAGATGCGTCATTTGAAGATGGGTTGCGGGATGAGCTGCGGGTTTTGATTGTTCCGCAACGAGAAAGAGACTTCGCCATTTTAGGGGAAAGCTCGGATAGCTAAGGAGGTCAAGAGGACCGAGGCAGAATAGAGATAGAGAAAGAAACTGGGATAAGAGGAGTTATGGACCGCCAGAGTCGTCTGAGAGCTTTCAGAAAAAACCGAGGGTTGAGACTTCTGCTCGTATTTCTAAGCCAGCTACTGGGAATCCGGATCGTCCGTGTGCTCGGTGTGGAAGGTATCATGTTGGCGAGTGCTGGAATCGGGATCGAGAATGTTTTAGGTGTAAGTCTAAGACTCATCTGATTAAGGATTGTCCCCGGATCCGAATAGGACTCGGACATTAGGCCAAGGTTATGTGCAGCCGGGCAGAGATGGTCAGCAGGTGACAAGGGGTCGTGGTCCGAACTGTGGAGGAAATGGTTCCGGCCGAGGTCGTGGAGCGTTAAGCCGCGGTAATGGTGGCTCTGAGGCAAGACAGCCAGGTCTGGTATATGCAGTCCGTCGGAGGGAGGATAATGATGTGCCAGATGTGTCAGCGGGTAAGTTTCTTATGTCTGAAATATCCTTTATTGTTTTGTTCGCTTTTAGGACAGTATGTTTTATTGCTAGTAAAGTATCTAGAACCTTGAGTGGGGACTTAGAAACTGTGCCTAGAAAATTTGGTAGTTTCTTTAAGATCAGAGTGCGCAGCAATAGCGTAGTATGGTGAGGTAGGATGTACGACCGTTAGGCAACCAAGTAATTTCGAGGACGAAATTATTTTAAGGAGGGTAGAATTGTAACATCCGGTTCTAGGGTTATGCATTTAGTGCATAACTCGAGTGTTGGAAAGCTTATGGTGTGTTTGGACGAGTTTTAAGGGGTTTGGAGAACCCTAGAAGGTAAGAGATACCTTAGGAAATTTTGAATTTTTAGTGTTAAGAAGGGGGAGCTTGGCTTTAAAGGTCTTAAGAAAATTATTTGGGAGGTTAAGACACAAGAATTGAGCTAGTAGAGTGGCAAGGGAGGCGCCACTTAGAGCTTTGGAAGGTGACGCCTCAAGGAGCAGAAGGGGGCCAGAGTTCGAGCTGCAAAGGTAGCATTTTGGTTTTGCTTTTTGCGTCAGGAGAGGGGGAAGTGTTGGATTCGGCCATGGCACTTTAAAAGGGGAATTTGACTGAGTCTAATTGTTTTGAATGTGTGGCTAGGAGAAGAGATGAGTTGGCTTTAATTTGAATTGGTTTGAAAGGAGGGTGTAGAGTGAATTTAGGAAGGAATCAAGGGATTGAGTAAGGGGAGAGGAGTTGGACGGCTAAAGGGGTTCTCTTGAGGTCATTTTCGGCCATGAAGGTTAGGGGGAGTAGCCGAACCTTATTTAAGGGTGGTGTGCCATCCCTTTGTCGAATTTTAGTTTTTTCTTCTAAAGCCTTACTTCTTTTTGCTTTCTTCTTTTCCCCTTTTTGTCATTTGGCCGAACCTTCAAGTTAAGCTTACCTCTTTTCCTTCTTTGAAACTGAAAGCCATTAGCATCATAGACCTTGCCGATTTCTCCCTTGGACTTGTTGGCTGAATCTTCATTTGTGAACCTCATTCATCTTTTATTTCCCCTCTTTTCCATATTTGTTCAAACCACCTTAGTTTTGCCGATTACCTTCTTAGGCACATAGCTGAATTTTCCACTCGTTTTCTCTCCATTTCACTTGAGCCTAATCTCTCCTCAGCCTTTGCCGAAACCTTCTTTGTGTCCTAGTGTTGGTTGGCCGAATCTTAGGCAAGGGTGGAGCGTTTGGGTCTTTTCTAGTCGTTTTGGAGGGTAAGGATTTATGTTGATAGTCTATCTCTTTTAGTATTCGATAAGCCGAAGGCTTGTGAGGCTAACCGTTTGCGTTTTAGGGGTGTGGCCGATTGTCAGAGATGAACCATCGTTTGGCTCGGGATTTGGTAGGAAACCGAATCATTTGTAAGGTAAGGGTGGAGTGTTAATCCTTTGGTTTGGTTGCTTGGCCGAATGGTCTTGGTGCTGATATTCTTGTTTTGGCCGTATGGCCCTAAGTTTTCTCTAGAAGGTGCTAAGGCCGATTGTAGGGGAGGAGAGCCTAACGCAGGAGACCTTTTCGGGAGTCGTTTAGTCAGCGTTTGCAGAAGCATAAAGTAACATCCGGAATTCAAGTGGTTTTGGTAAGCAATATTTGGTAAGATTCATTGTTTAGATTTATGACTTAGAGGATTAACCGTTGTTCTGATTAAGCGTTTTGATGGAGGCGAATACCAGTATAGGAGGGCAAGGGAAAGTCCCTATCCCGAAGTTCAAGAAAAGATCTGTCTCGGCGGTTCGAGATTGGCCACCGGGGTGTGGGCCAGCAGCAGGAGAAAGCTATAGGCAAATAGCCGTAGTCTCGCTTAGCGATAGTATTGGGATCGAGAGTTTAGAACTCCAAGTAATCAGGTGCGTAATTATCGCACTGTTTTCCTGTTAGTGTGTATTGATGTATATGCTTGTGTGTGATGTGTGATAGCCGACAATAAAGGCTGAAGTGATGGATACCCATGTGTGGGGTAATCGGTTAACAGGTTGGTAAATTGTGATATTAAATTACTTATGGTGCATGTGTGACATGATAATGAGCATGTGATGTATATTCATTCTATATGTTGATTTGAGATGATACCTTGACATATGTGCATAGGGATTGGAATTGATCCAGGAAGGACGGGGTGTACATATTTATGTACGTGGTCTAATGTTAGTCTCGTGCTACATTAGCGCTTGATGAATTAGCTGTGTGCTTCATCAAGGGAGATGTTGGCTAGGTGCCCATCTCGGCGGTTGATAGCTGAGTGCATCATCGTAGACGGATTACTGTTGGGATCACTTGGTTGATCGATGGCTCAGCCACGGCCTTGTGCAGCAGGGCTGCCGAGGTAAGTTATGTGGGATCACTCAGTTGTGATCGGTGGATTAGCCACGGCCTTGAGCAGGGAGTCTGCTAAGGTGGGCGTAATGGATGGACTTAGGTTGGGTTGGGTCATAATTGCATATCTGTTGGTATAGACTGTGTGGGTATGGGTTAAGCCCATATATGTGGAAACATGTGTAATGATTATGCACTGAGTCTGTGGACTCACCCAATTTTTCTTAACCATTTCAGGTGACGCGTAAGCTTTGGACCGGGTTGGAGAGGATACTAGGTGGCCCGTGCAGAAGCAGATGTTTTTGATTATTTTTATGCGTTTTTTTTCATATTAAGTACTTTGTTTAAGTATTGGTTGTAATAAGGGCCTTATTATTATATTTGGTATTATTTTATTATGGCTTGATTAAATTGATTACTAAGTAAAGACGATTTTTTTTAGCAACTTATTTTTATTAAATTATTTATATATAATAAAGGTTTAATTCGAATATTTTATAACATTAAAGTGTTACATGATTTCAAATGGACATGGTTTTCAAAAGTTAACAAATTTTAATGTTTTATCTTAAGTCAAAAGGATTTTTCAACCGTTCTTCCGCAGTGACATACCAGATCCGGTCAGGGCTTGTGGGCCGAGTTTGGGGTGTTACAGCTTTTTAATGGAGTGAGTGGGTTAAAACCTAGGTGCATTTATCATCTCAGCATATCAAATCATAGGTGTGGTCTCAACATGTATGATCAAGGCAAGTGTTAGAATAACAGTTCAATGTTGACACACTCATAATCAAAAAGTGAGCATGAAAAAGAATATATGCTCTATAAGGCTCAAAATCTCACAAAAATTATGGTTGTTTTTGACATCAACCTCGTAAATTTTCAAATTTCAAGGTGATATTCAGATTCAGGTAGACAACCTAGCAAAAATTTTTAATTTTGAAAAACAGACTTATCATGCTTGATTCTCTAACATTCTTCTAATTTAATCATCAATGCACAATTAACAATGACTTACTCAAAAACATGTCAATAAATATCATAATTCATTAGAAATTTCATTCTAATTAGTAAATGAGAAAATTACTTAAGAACAGAATATAATTCAGGGATTTGAGAATAATGAAAAAAGTTTGGCACTTTTATCCTCGGGGATTGAGAATAATACAAAAAGTTAGGCACTTTTATCCTTGGGGATTGAGAATAATGCAAAAAGTTAGGCACTTTTATCCCCCCACACTTAAGCACATTGCCCTCAATGTACAAAGATAGAAAATAATAGTTATTAGATAATCAAAAGAGAGGTGACACTTCTTGAATTATGGATGGATTCCTTGGAGGATGTGGAGAATAAGTTGGAGGTATCGTCTTTTGTTGTGGCGGTTCTAACGAGCTCTGCGCTAGATGAAGAAATTGGGAGGCTCGTGAAGAATTACCCAGGGATTATTGAAACACATTTAAAATAAACTAATTATATACTTAAAAATAAGAAAGATAAAGATAAGGAGACTAAGAAGGAAAATAAAAATGAAAGAAAGGACTAATGGACCGAGAAGTCCTTGATGGATGGTTCGTGAGGTGAGTGTCATTCCTTGGGTTGCGGAGGTGCTGGCGGTGGCGGAAGTGGTGTGATTCCCAAGCAGCCTTTAGTATTTCGAAGGCTGTGGTGATGGTCGTGGTTCCAAGGTGTGATTCCCTAGCAGCCTTTTGAACCTGACACTAAGAAACTAAAATAAATTAAACTAAATTAAGCATAAGATTGTGAAAGGGAAGGAAATTGAAGCAAAAGAAAAAGAAAAATAGAAACTAAATGGTCTCAAAGACCCTTGGCTTGTTGTTTGGATGAAGCGGCCGGCATGAACTTATGAATGTCGGTCTTCGTAAGGAGACTACTCTTGCTTTCTTCCGCTTCTTCGTCATGCCTTTGGTGTGGCTCAAGAGTTATAGAGACTTGTTATGGAGAGGGGAATTTGGAGAGTAAAAGAAGGAAGGAAAGGGGTGGAAGGTAGATGAGAAGAATGGGGGGGAGGGTTGGTGTTTAAATAGAGGCTCAATTCTGGTACTTTCCCACGCTTGTGGACCGAGGGCGTGTCGTTTCGCACGACCGCCTCGCACGGCCGTGTGTCTAAGCGTGTTGATTCTCCATGCCCGTTTTTTAGCCAGCCACGCCCGTTTTTGATAAGTCAGTGTCGTCCACGGCCGCCTCGCACGGTCGTGTGTCTAAGCGTGTTGATTTTCCATGCCCGTTTTTCAGCCAGCCACGCCCATTTCTGATAAGTCAGTGTCGTCCATGGCTGCCTCGCACGGCCGTGGCGCTTTGTCGGTGCCCATGGTGGGGTTGCTGGGTCCGTGATTTCGAGAATTAGTTGGGATTTGATTCGTACCGCCTCTGCTATGTTAGTACAGAGATTCTGTACTTCCACGGTCACGGCCACGGCCGTGTGCAAGACCGTGTGGTCTAGAAATCTGCACTTTTGGTTAGTTTACAACTAGGTATTCAGAAAGAAAAGAAGAAAATAAAATAAATTGAAAGCAAAATGTGAAAATCAATTGTGTTAGTGCTCGGGTTGCCTCCCAAGAAGCGCTCGTTTATAGTCTTAAGCTAGACTTTCCTCGTATTTGAAAAATTAGGGAGGTTTGAGGTTTGAATAACTTTCCTCATGCGTACAGTTCTATTTTCTTGATAAAGTTGAGTCGAGAAACGTGTACCTTAAAAGTGCCAAATATGGGGTTGCTTACCTCGACTGTTCCGTATGGGAAGATATTGTGTACCTCAAGGGGGATTTCTTCGTTTTCTTTCAGGTCTGACATGGTGATTTGAGGATTTGATTTATCTAACTGTACCTGGTCTCCTATTTGGAAGTGGTCTGATGTTCCTATGAGCTCTTCTGGGGGCTCCTTCAGCTTTACTTCGCACGGTTCTGTTCTTCTTTAAAGGATGTCATCCACTCTTCTAATTTGTCGGCCCTAAGGCTTAGTTCCTTGTGTAATTCGTCTTTGTTGGTGTGGGGTCCATGATTCGGCTCAGGTTTGTAATCTTGTGGTGTTTCCTGTGGTGAAGCTGGAACAATCTGGTTATCAACTGAATTTACTTTCTCACCTTCATCAATTGTTGTCCTGGCCAAGTCAAGAGCTTGTAGGCTGATTGATTTGTCACCTACTTGAAGTATTAATTCTCCTATGCTAACATCAATTTTAGTCTTAGCAGTTGCTAAAAAGGGTCTTCCTAAATTAAGGGAATCGAATTATCCTCATCCATGTCTAAAACAACAAATCTACTGGGAAAACGAATTTATCAATTTTTACAAGAACATCTTCGATAATACCCCTA